>OU342743.1:80958511-83358511 GCA_910589775.1 Avena eriantha
GCACCGTAGAAATTTGATCTTTCTATTACGATGATTTTCCACTTCATTCTGAAATTCCTTGAACTTTTCAAAAGTTTCAGACTTGTGTTTCATCAAATAGATATACCCGTATCTACTCAAATCATCCGTGAAAGTAACAAAATAACGATATCCACCTCGCGCCGACACACTCATTGGTCCACGCACATCAGTATGTATGATTTCCAATAAATCTGTCGCCCGTTCCATTGAACCGGAAAACGGCGTTCTAGTCATCTTGCCCATAAGGCATGGCTCACATGTATCAAATGATTCAAAATCAAGTGATTCCAAAAGTCCATCAGAATGGAGTTTCTTCATGCGTTTAATGCCAATATGACCTAGACGGCAGTGCCACATATATGCAGATATATCATCATCAAATTTAATCTTTTTAGCATTAACATTATGAATGTGCGTAATATTACTATCGAGATCCATCAGAAATAAACCATTCAACACAGGTGCATGACCATAAAAGATATTATCCACATAAATCGAACAACCACTGTTTTCAGAATTAAACGAATAACCACTTTGCATCAAACACGATCCGGATACAATGTTCATGCTAAGTGCAGGCACCAAATAACAATTATTCAGGTTTATAACTAATCCCGATGGCATATGGAGAGGCAGCGTTCCGACGGCGATCACATTAACTCTTGATCCATTGCCGACCCGCATTGTGACCTCATCCCTTGCAAGTTGTCGCTTGTTCCGCAGCCCCTGAATCGAGTTACATATATTAGCAACCGATCCTGTATAAAATACCCAGGTGCTACTGCGAGTACTAGTAAAGTACACATCAATAACATGTATATCATATATACCTTTGTTTGCCTTGTCGGACTTCTTGTCCGCCAAATACTTGGGGCAGTTGCACTTCCAACGGCCAGTCCCCTTGCAATAGTAGCACTCGGTATCGGACTTAGGGCCAGCTCGGGGTTTCTTTTCAGGCGTGGCAACATATTTGCCACCCTTCTTTCCCTTGTGCTTGCCTTTCTTGTCCTTCTTGAAACCGGTGGTCCTATTGATCATCAACACTTGATGTTCTTTCCTAATCTCCACTTCTGCAGTCTTAAGCATTGACAGAAGCTCGGGAAGAGTCTTCTTCATGCCCTGCATATTATAGTTCATCACGAAGCTCTTGTAGCTAGGTGGCAGAGATTGGAGAACACGATGTATGCCTAAGTCATTGGGAATCATTATTCCCAAGGACACAAGCTTATCAGCGTACCCAGACATTTTGAGTACGTGCTCACTAACGGAGCTGTTTTCCTCCATTTTGCAGCTGAAGAACTTTTCAGAATCATTATAACTCTCTATGGTAGCATGGGTATGGAAAATCATTTTCAATTCTCCCATGGTATCAAAGGCATTGCCATTTTCGAAACGCTTTCAAAGTTCTGGCTCTAGCCCATACAGTATGCCGCAATGAACTAAGATGTGGTCCTCCTGATGAGTCACATATACATTCTTTTCTTCGTCAGGGGCATCAGGAGCTGGTGGGGGGCCTAGCGGCGCATCTAGCACATATTGGTTTTGTGCAGCAGTGAGGAGAATCCTCAAATTCATAGCCTAGTTGGTGAAGTTGCTACCATTCGCAGCAAGTTTCTCTTTCTCCATGAACACATTGAAATCAAAAGCAGGTGGTGCCATCTACAATAGAATTTGTAAAGTTTATTTAGACTAAGTTTATGATAGATTGAGTTCAACTAATCCAAATTACTAATGAACTCCCACTCAAAAACGACATCCCTCGTGCCTTTTTGGTGATTACATGAACCAAATCCACTACACCAAGTCTGATCATCACGTGAGTCGGTGTAGCTTCAAAGGCGAGCATCTATATGGGCATCATATCAACCATATGACTCATGCTTAACCTTTCGGTCCATGTTCCGAGGCCATGTCTATACATGCTAGGCTCGCCAAGTAAGAACCTTAGTACTCGCATTTGTAAAACTGTCTTACACCCGTTGTATGAAAGCGTAGAGTCGAGTACACCCGATCATCACGTGATGTCTTGAAACACGATCCATAGAACGGTGCATACTCAAGGAAGAACACATTTTATCTTGATATCTAAATGAGGGATCATCCTACAATGCTACCAAAAGCGCCAAACTAGCAGTATAAGATGCTAACATCTAATGTGTAAAGTGAGATGATATGGTCCATGCATTTGATCTCTATCATTTGCATCGTGGTATGATCTCTATCATTCCTTTGTGTGTAAGGCCAAGGTCTATGGAACTTACACGTTGAATGTGTTGTAATAGTATCTATCATACATCTACTTACAACAATACCATATCAATACACTAGCCCAACAACGATCTAAACTAGACGCCTCTAAATTATCAATTGCAAGTTTTACGTGGCTTAGGGCTTTTAGAGATAGAACCGTTCTCACCTACGAACATGAACCACAACGAGGATAACCAAGTTATTAGCAACTCGTTGTAAATCAGATATTGACTATAGTAGGAGAGAAGACACCCGCCAACCACTTATGCAAAACAAGTTGCATGTCAGTCGTGGAACCGGTCTCATGTACGATGACATGTAAGGTTGGTCCGGGCCGCTTCATCCCACTATGCCACCAATATCCAAAATACATAGAAGATGCAATAACATGATCATCATCGCCCACATATAAACATATGTGTACTACCTGTGCAAAGCACCTACGCATAGATCAGATTCTGATACCACTGTTGGGTCCGCAATATAGAAAACAAAAAATTTCCTACGGTGTGAACTACACGCCAAGATCTATCTACTAGGTACAAAGCAACGGGTGGACGTACATCCAACGAGAACTTACCCTCGAAGACAACGAGTTTTGTTAACGAGTAGGAACTCGTGGTTGATGTAGTCGTACACTTGCCGATCTCAAGATCGTGAGGAAGTTCGAGCGCCGCAACTCAGCAGCGCATCCGCACTCGCACACACGTTCAAGCCACCCGACAACCTCCACCTCCTCGCTCCAGTGATCCAGCGGAAGCATCAACTCCTTTCAGACGAAATGCCACCGTGAACATGTATGTCGCTAATCCGAGACCATGGGGGAATAATTCTAGAGGGGGAGAGAGATCCTTCACAAGGAGGTGTGAGGATGAAGGAGGGAATGGGTGGCCTTTTATAGGAGGAGGGGGGGGTACCCCCTCTCTCCATGGCCGGTGCATGGGGGGGTGACCCCTCACTTCCCCCATTCATGTGGTGGTAACCCCTCCACATTAAAATGCCTCTTCACATTCCCTTTTAAAGTCTCCACTTTAAGTGCATTAAAATTCTCCAAGTTTAATGCTCTCTCATTTAATAAAACTCTTTTATTAAATTTATTCAGAATTTTGTTAATTACTTTAATTAACAAACATTCACATATAGCCCCTTGCAATATTTCAATATCACATGCAGAACCACTTTCTGCAATTTCACCCAAAACAATTCATGCGCTTTGCAATTGTTTCGTCTGAAACATATGTGCTCCAAAATAGTGTCCGGTAACTCTTAAGTGTGTCACCCTACGGTTCGTGAATAATGCAGACATGATCGAGACCCTTCTCCGATCAATAATCATCAGCGGGACCTAGAGATCCGTACTGACTCCTACACATTCAACGATGCCTTCTGTGATCGTGAGAACCTTTAACGCTTGTAACTAAATCCCTTTGTCTCGCTATATATTACATGTCCGAGATTCGATCATCGGTATCTCCATACCTAGTTGATCTTGTTTCCGACATGCACTCTTTTCTCGTTCCCGTGATATAGCATTCTAGTGATCACATGACTTGCTTGCAAGCTATCTCAATGTGATATCACCGAGAGGGCCCAAAGTATATCTATCCGTCATCGGGATTTACAAATTCCACTCTTGATCCATGAGCCTCAACATAACACCTTCGTAGTACTGAACCCATCTTTATAGTCACCCTGTTACGGTGTGACGTTTGATGTTATCAATATACTCTTCAGGTGTTAGGAATTAACATGATCTCATGGTCTAAGGATAAAGATTACTTCGTATGATGTTATAGCAATATAAACATAATGACTTGATCGTAATGCTATACTTCGGATGAATGTTCATCACATCATTCCACCAATGGTGTGACCTTGTTATTAACAACATCCAATGTCCATGATCAGGAAACCTTGATCATCTTGTTAATCAACAAGCTAGTCTACAAGAGAGGCATAACTAGGAAGCCTTTTTGTTTATTAAACACACATGTATTGATGTTTCCGATCAATACAATTCTAGCATGCAAAATAAAAATCTATCACATATAAGGAATACATAATAACAACTTTATTATTGCCTCTCATGGCATATTTCCTTTAGGATCCATTTGTGGTTCATGAAAAGAACACACATGCAATGAAACTGGGTGGATCCATGTGTGGTTTGTGAAAAGTAAAGACATGCGATCACACTAGGTGGATCCATGTGTGGTTTGTTAGAGGAACAGACATGCAATCACAGTAGGTGGATCCATGTGTGGTTTGTTTAGAAGAACACACATGCAATGACTCTAGTTGGATCTATGTGGTTCATGAAAAGAACATACATGCAATCACACTAGGTGGATCCATGTGTGGTTTGTGAAAAGAACAGACATGCAATCACACTAGGTGGATCCATGTGTGGTTTGTTTAGAGGAACATACATGCAATCACACTAGGTGGATCCATGTGTGGTTTGTTTAGAGGAACAGACATGCTATGACACTGGGTGTGGTTCATGAGAAGAACACACATGCAATGACACTGGTGGATCCATGTGTGGTTCATGAGAAGAATAGACATGCAATCACATGAGGTGTATCCATGTGTGGTTTGTGAAAACAATAGACATGCGATCACTCTAGGTGGATCCATGTGTGGTTTGTTAGAGGAACATACACGCAATCACACCGGGTGTGGTTCATGTGTGGTTTGTTTAGAAGAACACACATGCAATGACTCTAGTTGTGGTTCATGAGAAGATCACACATGCAATGACACTGGTGGATCCATGTGTGGTTCATGAAAAGAACAGACATGCAATCACACTAGGTGGATCCATGTGTGGTTTGTAAAAAGAACAGACATGCAATGACACTAGGTGGATCCATGTGTGGTTTGTTTAGAGGAACAAACATGGAATGACATTGGGTGGATCCATGTGTAGTTTATTTAGAGGAATAGACATGTAATGACACTGGGTGTGGTTCATGAGAAGAACACACATGCAATGACACTGGTGGATCTATGTGTGCTTCATGAAAAGAATAGACATGCAATCACACTAGGTGGATCAATGTGTGGTTTGTGAGAAGAACACACATGCAATGACACTGGTGGATCCATGTGTGGTTCAGGAGAAGAACATACATGCACTGACACTGGCTGGATCCATGTGTGGTTTTTTTAGAGGAACAAACATGCAATCACACTAGGTGTGGTTCATGAAAAGAAAAAACACGCAATGAGACTGGTGGATCCATATGTGGTTTGTGGAAGGAATAGACATGCAATGACTCTAGCTGTGGTTCATGAAAAGAACAGACATGTGATACATTACAAATGTATCTATAATTTTTGATGTTCCATGCTTGGTTTTATCCACTTTCTTGTGTTTGGTTCCAACTTTGGAGTACTTTTCTTATGATTTCTTGGACTAACCTATTAACAAGAGCCACGGTGCCAGCTGGCTGTTTTTGGTTCCAGGAAAGTCAGAAAATGAATATTCTCGGAATTGGACGGGACAAAAGCCAAAGTGCCTATTTTTCTGGAAGTGATCAAGTGCCAGAATATGAGACGGAGAGGGGCCAGGGAGCCACCACACCACCTGGCCGTGCGGCCAGGCCTAGCCCGCGCTAGGGGGTGGTGTGGCCGCTCCCGGCACCCCCTCGGCCTCTCCTTCCGCCTATATATTGCACTCGGGATGAAAACCCTAAGTACCCAATCAAAAATCCACGAAAGAGTCTATAGCCGCCGTCATCTCCATCCCTAGATCGGGAGGGATCTGAAGCTCTTCTCGGCACCCTGCCGGAGAGGGGAATTCACCCTGGAGGCCTCCTTCATCACCATGCAAGCCTCCGGTGTGATGCGTCAGTAGTTCATCCTTGGACAACGGATCCATGTAGTAGCTAGATGGCTGGTTCTCCTCCTTTGTGCTTTCATGTTTAGATCTCGTGAGCTCCGTTCATAATCAAGATCATCTATTTGTAATTCATACATGTTGTGTTTGCGGGGATCCGATGGATATTGAGATGCTATTTCAGATTGATTATTGATTCTATCATGTCTTTGTTATTTGTGATCTTGCATGCTTTCCGTTGTTAGTAGCTATCTTGGCCAAGTAGATGCTAGCAACTCCAAGAGTTAGTATTTATGCTCGATAGTGGGTTCATGCCTCTGGTAATCTGGGGAAGTGACAGAAATCTCTAAGGTACTAGATGTGCTGTTGCTACTAGGGAGAAAACATCAATCCTTTGTTCATAGAACAATCGTATTGTTTACTTTACACGCAGTTCGTAAAGCAATAATCTGTTGCTTGCAACTTAATACTAGAGGGGGTTTGGATGATAACCTGAAGGTGGATTATTAGTCATAGATGCAGTTGGATGGCGGTCTATGTATTATGATGTAATGCCCAATCAAGTCTCAAAGGAGTCAAGATGATTAGTATATGCATGTATTGCTTTCTCAGTGTTTGTCAATTGCCCCGCTGTAATTTGTTCACCCAGCATGTTATCTATCTTAAGGAGAGCCACCTCTAGTGAACTATGGATACTGGTCCTTGTCTTTTACATACAATCTACAATCTTTTACTGCTTTGTGTTTACTTTCTACAAACTTTTACTTCTTTCCATTCGATACGTTTAATTCTTTGTTTTCCGCAAAACATGGTGAGGTTGACAACCTCATCGCAAGTTGGGGACAAAGTTCTGTGGTTGTGTTGTGCAGGTCTCCACGTTGCTACTAGCACCGGTAGTGTGCCCTGCAAAGCTCAGCTAGTAACACCTTTGGGGTGTTTCCTTGCTCCTACTGGTTCGATTAAACCTTGGTTTCATAACTGAGGGAAACTTGCTGCTGTGCTCATCATACCTTCCTCTTGGGGTTCCCAACAAGCTCTACATCAACCACGAGCCATCAAGCACTTTTCTGGGCGCCGTGCACTGAGCCATCAAGCATTTTTCTAGCGCCGGTTCCGGGGAGTCAAGGACATCTTCACAAGGGGAGTCCCTCATAACCAATCTCTTTACTTTGTTGTTTTTGTTTTGCTTAGTTTTCTTTTTGCTTTGTTTGCTTGTTTTGTTCTTCAAAAACACAAAAGAAAATTGTTTTGCAAGTTTGCTTTCTTATTTGAAAAACACACAAAAATTAGTTCCTATCCTAAGTTGTCACTATGTCTAGCCTTGATCCAATCACTATGTCACCCGAGGATTTGATTTTCACTTTTAAACAAGGAATTGAGGAAAGTTTTAAGGAAGCTTGGTCTAGAATCTCCAATCTACATGAAAAAAATGAGCCTAAAATGACTCAAAGCTTGTTCCTTAGCAGTTTTTACCTTGGAATTGCTCTTTTCTATAGATATGCTTTAGATGCTGTTGTGGGAGGAGATTTCCTCCATTGTAATGAGGATGATGCTATTAATGCTATAAATAAATTGATCCTCACTTACAACTTGCCTAGGCAAACTGATACTTCTTTCGCAAAAATATTTGCTAGGTTGGACACTCTTGAGGCTAGCATTACTAGATTAGAAAGTTGCTATAATACGCTTAGGGAGAATCATGATTATGTTCCAAAAAACTCTGAACCATCAAAGTGGTTCCCTACAGTAAATATTGAGATGAACACTGAAACTTTTCAAGCTCGTTGTGATATCATGTCTGAATTTTGCCTTATGCCCAAAGATATTTATAAATCTCTAAATACTTGGGGGCTCATTGAAGGAGGAAAATAAATATATCTTACTAATAATACTACCATATTACCTCTTGGAATAGCTGAAGGAGTGTTTACAAAGATCCTTGGGAAAACGATTTCTATTGATTATCTTGTTATTGAATGTGCAGGAAAAGGACAAATTACACTTGGAAGGTCCCTATTAGAACTCCTTGGAGCAATAATAGATGTGGGAAAGGCGACCATGCACCTTTCTTCTCCACCAAAAAATCATATTTTCCCCAAGATTAAGAATAAAAGTAAGAGAGGTAAGGGCAAGATAGTTGGTTTTAATGCTTCTTCATTTGAGAACACTTGATTCTTTCTTTGCTTCTTATGCCTAACTTAAAGGCATTAAAGAAAAGTACTTATTGGGAGATAACCCAAAAGTTTTAGATGAGTCTTGGAAGTTATTAACTCTGTAATAACCTCTCCTTATCCTTTTTATTTGCTTTTTGTGCCAAGAGTAACCTCTAATGGGAGAGAAGTAATGATTGGGAAAGTTGCTGTCCCAAAACAGATTTCTGTGTTTCACCATACAAATTCGTGAGAGAGATATGTATGTCGGATTGAGCTGTAATTTTTGTGCTTCTGAACCAGGTTCGTATCTAACTTTAGTTAGTTCAAAACTTTTTTATTTGAGCAACAGAAGGTCTTCTAAAAAATTCGTCTTTACCTGCTGGTCTGTTTTGACAGATTTCTGCCATTTTCTGCATTTGTTTCTTGTTGGTTCCTTCTTGAGTTCTTTTGGGGAATTGAGATTTTTGAGGGAAGTTCTACATTATCTAGTGTTCTAATGGAAGTTTATTTGGTGTTAGAACTGAAGCTTGAGACTTATTTATCTTAAGTGCACTAATGTTGCTAATGAGATTGTGTGAAGTTTTGTATGAAGGAAAAATTTCAGGTGTATGGAAGGAATGAGTAATGAGATGAAGTATGGACTAAATCTCAAGCTTGGGGATGCCACGCGTGTCACCCCAAGAAATATACAAGAAGTACAAGCGTCAAAGCTTGGGGATGCCCAAGGCATCCCCCTCTTCATCAATAAAAATCCCAGGTTTCTTCCAAACGCTTCATTTTTATTGTTTCATGCACAGTTGTGTTTTTCTTGGAGCGTCATCTTTTTCGTTTTCGTTTTGGTTTTTAGTTTGCTTGGTTTGCTTAGTTTTCGGAATAAATTGGTTGGACCCCCTCTTTCATACTTTGGTTTGCAAATAGTTTGGTTTGGTTTGGAAAAGAGTAGGAAGTTCATACTTATGTGGTAAAAAGAGCTCGTTTTTGACTATGGCCTATGCTTTGTCATGCCATGCTTGATATTTTTTTGGCTTTATGCTTAGTATTCTTTGCTGTAGCATGACTTGTTATAAACAATTGAGATTGCTTAATGTGCCTTGGATGAATCATGCGTTGTTTTAGCATATTAAAGCATAGTATACTGGTATTCTCCTTTGATGCTTTATTTGGGTTGACTTGGCGCATGCTCACACCATGTTATGACTATCTCAAGTCACCATAGCCTTTATGATCCTTTAGTTTTAAACTTGTAGTATCACTTTATGCTTTGATCAATGATGTTTTGTCGCTCTGCATGATTATAGCCATTATTGCTCTCTTAGTTTGTCGCTCCCAGTCTTTTGCTAGCCTCCACAACCAAGTATGAGTTCCACTCATGCATCCAACTTCCTAAACCAAGTTATTCAAAAGAGTCCACCATACCTACCTACTAGCTTATGCTATTCCAAGTATATTAATGCTTTTGTTTACCTTCCACTTGTTATGAGAAAACTAGTGATTAAAGCTCTCACGAACTTGATGGCACACTTTACTTTTTTGCCTCTAATAAACTTGAACCATTGGGTCCTTCTTTGTTGTGTATATGCTTGCGCTTTATAAGTTGAAATTAGCAGAACCATGTTTCATGGGGATAGCTTTCAACATTGTACTTGTACTTTGTACCCCGTTGATATCATGTTCTTTTGCTTACGGATCCCGGTGGTGTGAAATAAAAGTGGAACTTGTAAGATCATGGAGTTTGTATGTGTGTTAGAGAAACGCCTGGGCCGCTAGCCTATGGCATGCCTAATCATGGTGGAAACTTGCAGCATCACCATAATGAGCACTCTATGAAGCATCCTCAATAAAAACCTATGCAAATAGCAAATAAAAAGATCGCTGAGATGCTCATTGTCTACTTGCCTTGTAATTTTGATTATGGGAAAGCTCCCGTATCATGTACAAGGGGTACCCTGTTGGCGGTTCTTAATGATACACATATACTTACAATGACAAGAGCTTACTCGTGACTGAAGTTGAGTAGCATGAGGATCGGTCTTTGTAAGTAAGGGGCATGAGATTTCGGTTTATAACTTGTCAAGCATATCCTCTTAGTTGTGTCACTTTAACCTTAATCACTTCAAGATGCTTATGATAGGGGCAATGAGAGCTGAAAGCTATAAGTACCATAATTTTTCGAAGCTGTTTATGAGACTTGAATCCCTACTTCCTTTTATAAAAGGCCTTTCTTCCACCATTATATTGAGTCTCCACCATTATATTGAGTCGCCACCTTATACCTATATTGTCCCAAGACTAGTTGACTAATGCATAACTTATTAATGCTTGTTTTTAACTATTGTATCTAGTCACTCTTATGAACTTCGAAGGTGTCCTATGCATTTATATTTGCTACTCTATTGAGGGACAAGCTGAATACTACTATGCTATGTTTTCTTTATGTGAAACAAACAAACGTCTTGCAAAGCATTGTTATTCATGAATCTTTTGTTTGTGCCTTTTCATTTTGCATCATAGTTTCTTTGCTTATTGCTAGAACTTTGTCTTTCATGTTATGATTAAAGTACTATGATCCTAGCTTTGAATGTTTTGCAAATACTTTGATCAAGTCTTTGATGGTGCATATCACCTCAAAAATTATTCTTTCTTTTTATCACTTACCTACTCGAGGACGAGCAGGAGTTAAGCTTGGGGATGTTGATACATTGCAAATGTATCTATAATTTTTGATGTTCCATGCTTGGTTTTATCCACTTTCTTGTGTTTGGTTCCAACTTTGGAGTACTTTTCTTATGATTTCTTGGACTAACCTATTAACAAGAGCAACAGTGCCAGCTGCCTATTTTCTGTTGTTTTTGGTTCCAGGAAAGTCAGAAAATGAATATTCTCGGAATTGGACGGACCAAAGCCAAAGTGCCTATTTTTCTGGAAGTGATCAAGTGCCAGAATACGAGACGAAGAGGGGCCAGGGAGCCACCACACCACCTGGTCGAGCGGCCAGGCCTGGCCCGCGCCAGGGGGTGGTGTGGCCGCTCCCGGGACCCCCTCGGCCTCTCCTTCCGCCTATATATTGCACTCAGGACGAAAACCCTAAGTACCCGATCAAAAATCCACGAAAGAGTCTATAGCCGCCGTCATCTCCATCCCTAGATCGGGAGGGATCTGAAGCTCTTCCCGGCACCCTGCCGGAGAGGGGAATTCACCCTGGAGGCCTCCTTCATCACCATGCAAGCCTCCGGTGTGATGCGTCAGTAGTTCATCCTTGGACTACGGATCCATGTAGTAGCTAGATGGCTGGTTCTCCTCCTTTGTGCTTTCATGTTTAGATCTTGTGAGCTCCGTTCATGATCAAGATCATCTATTTGTAATTCATACATGTTGTGTTTGCAGGGTTCCGATGGATATGGAGATGCAATTTCAGATTGATTATTGATTCTATCATTTCCTTGTTATTTGTGATCTTGCATGCTTTCCGTTGTTAGTAGCTATCTTGGCCAAGTAGATGCTAGCAACTCCAAGAGTTAGTATTTATGCTCGATAGTGGGTTCATGCCTCTGGTAATCTGGGGAAGTGATAGAAATCTCTATGGTACTAGATGTGCTGTTGCTACTAGGGAGAAAACAACAATCCTTTGTTCATAGAACAATCGTATTGTTTACTTTACACGCAGTTCGTAAAGCAATAATCTGTTGCTTGCAACTTAATACTGGAGGGGGTTCGGATGATAACCTGAAGGTGGATTATTAGTCATAGATGGAGTTGGATGGCGGTCTATGTTGTAATGCCCAATCAAGTCTCAAAGGAGTCAAGATGATTAGTATATGCATGTATTGCTTTCTCGGTGTTTGTCAATTTCCCCGCTGTAATTTGTTCACCCAGCATGTTATCTATCTTAAGGAGAGCCACCTCTAGTGAACTATGGATCCTGGTCCTTGTCTTTTACATACAATCTACAATCTTTTACTGCATTGTGTTTACTTTCTGCAAACTTTTACTTCTTTCCATTCGATACGTTTAATCCTTTGTTTTCCGCAAAACACGGTGAGATTGACAACCTCATCTCAAGTTGGGGACAAAGTTCTGTGGTTGTGTTGTGCAGGTCTCCACGTTGCTACTAGCACCGGTTGTGCAGGTCTCCTACTGGTTCGATTAAACCTTGGTTTCATAACTGAGGGAAACTTGCTGCTGTGCTCATCATACCTTCCTCTTGGGGTTCCCAACGAGCTCTACATCAACCACGAGCCATCAAGCACTTTTCTGGGCGTCGTGCACTGAGCCATCAACATGCAATAACACTGGTGGATACATGTGTGGTTCATGAGAAGAACACACATCCAATGACACTGGTGGATCCATGCGTGGTTCATGAAAAGAACACACATGCAATGACACTGGGTGGATCCACGTGTGGTTTGTGAAAAGAACAGACATGCGATCACACTAGGTGGATCCATGTGTGGTTTCTTAGAGGAACAGACATGCAATCACACTAGGTGGATCCATGTGTGGTTTGTTTAGCAGAACACACATGCAATGACTCTAGTTGGATCCATGTGTGGTTCATGAAAAGAACAGACATGCAATCACACTAGGTGGATCCATGTGTGGTTTGTGAAAAGAACAAACATGCAATCACACTAGGTGGATCCATGTGTGGTTTGTTTAGAGGAACAGACATGCAATCACACTGGGTGAATCCATGTGTGTTTTGTTTAGAGGAACAAACATGCAATGACACTGGGTGTGGTTCATGAGAAGAACACACATGCAATGACACTGTTGGATCCGTGTGTGGTTTGTGAGAAGAATATACATGCAATCACACTGGTTGTGGTTCATGAGAAGAACACACATGCAATGACACTGGTGGATCCATGTGTGGTTCATGAAAATAACAAACATGCAATCACACTAGTTGGATCCATGTGTGGTTTGTGAAAAGAACAGACATGCAATGACACTAGGTGGATCCATGTGTGGTTTGTTTAGAGGAACATACATGCAATGACACTGGGTGGATCCATGTATGGTTTGTTTAGAGGAACATACATGCAATGACACTGGGTGTGGTTCATGAGAAGAACACACATGCAATGACACTAGTGGTTCATGAAAAGAACAGACATGCAATCACACTAGGTGGATCATGTGTGGTTTGTGAAAAGAACAGACATGCAATGACACTAGGTGGATCCATGTGTGGTTTGTTTAGAGGTACACACATGTAATGACACTGGGTGGATCCATGTGTGGTTTGTTTAGAGGAACAGACATACAATGACACTGGGTGTGGTTCATGAGAAGAACACACATGCAATGACACTGGTGATTCATGAAAATAACAGACATGAAACACACTAGGTGGATCCATGTGTGGTTTGTGAAAAGAACAGACACGCAATGACAATAAGTGGATCCATGTGTGGTTTGTTTAGAGGAACAGACATGCAAAGAAACTAGGTGGATCCATGTGTTGTTTTTTTTAGAGGAACAGACACGCAATGACACTGGGTGTGGTTCATGAGAAGAACACACATGCAATGACACTAGTGGATCCATGTGTGGCTCATGAAAAGAACAGACATGCAAACACACTAGGTGGATCCATGTGTGGTTTGTGAAAAGAACAGACATGCAATGACACTAGGTGGATCCATGTGTGGTTAGTTTAGAGGAACAAACATGCAATGACACTTGGTGTGGTTCATGAGAAGAACAAACATGCAATCACACTAGGTGGATCAATGTGTGGTTTGTTTAGAAGAACAGACATGCAATGACTCTAGCTGTGGTTCATGAAAAGAACACACATGCAATCACACTGGTGGATCCATGTGTGGTTTGTGAGAACAACATACATGTAATGACACTGACTATGGTTCATGAGAAGAACACACATGCAATGACACTGGGTGTTCCATGTGTGGTTCATGAGAAGAACACACATGCAATGACACTGGGTGGATCCATGTGTGGTTTGTTTAGAGGAACATACATGCAATAACACTGGTGGATCCATATGTGGTTTGTGGAAGGAACATACATGCAATGGCTCTAGCTATGGTTCATGAAAAGAACAGACATGCAATAACACTGGTGGTTCCATGTGTGGTTAATGAGAAGAACACACATCCAATGAAACTGGTGGATCCATGTGTGGTTCATTAAAAAAACACATGCAATGACACTGGGTGGATCCATGTGTGGTTTGTGAAAAGAACAGACATGCGATCACACTAGGTGGATCCATGTGTGGTTTGTTAGAGGAACAAACATGCAATCACACTAGGTGGATCCATGTGTGGTTTGTTTAGAAGAACACACATGCAATGACTCTAGTTGTGGTTCATGAGAAGAACACACATGCAATGACACTGGTGGATCCATGTGTGGTTCATGAGAAGAACAGACATGCAATCACACTAGGTGAATCCATGTGTGGTTTGTGAAAAGAACAAACATGCGATCACCTAGGTGGATCCTTGTGTGGTTTGTTAGAGGAACAGACACGCAATCACACTGGGTGTGGTTCATGTGTGGTTTGTTTAGAAGAACACACATGCAATGACTCTAGTTGTGGTTCATGAGAAGAACACACATGCAATGGCACTGTTGGATCCATGTGTGGTTCATGAAAAGAACAGACATGCAATCACACTAGGTGGATCCATGTGTGGTTTGTGAAAAGAACAGACATGCAATGACACTAGGTAGATCCATGTGTGGTTTATTTAGAGGAACAGACATGCAATGACATTGGGTGGATCCATGTGTGGTTTGTTTAGAGGAACAGACATGCAATGGCACTGGGTGTGGTTCATGAGAAGAACACACATGCAATGACACTGGTGGATCCATGTGTGGTTCATGAAGGAACAGACATGTAATCACACTAGGTGGATCCATGTGTGGTTTGTGAAAAGAACAGACATGCAATGACACTAGGTGGATCCATGTGTGGTTTGTTTAGAGGAACAAACATGCAATGACACTTGGTGTGGTTCATGAGAAGAACATACATGCAATCACACTAGTTGGATACTTGTGTGGTTTGTTTAGAAGAACAGGCATGCAATGACTCTAGCTGTGGTTCATGAAAGAACACACATGCAATGACACTGGTGGATCCATGTGTGGTTCATGAAAAGAACATACATGCAATCACACTAGGTGGATCCATGTGTGGTTTGTGAAAAGAATAGACATGCAATGACTCTAGTTGTGTTTCATGAGAAGAACACACATGCAATGACACTGGTGGATCCATGTGTGGTTCATGAAAAGAACAGAAATGCAATCACACTAGGTGGATCCATGTGTGGTTTGTGAAAAGAATAGACATGTAATGACACTAGGTGGATCCATGTGTGGTTTGTTTAGAGGAACAGACATGGAATGACACTGGGTGGATTCATGTGTGGTTTGTTCAAAAGACAACACATGCCATGACACTAGCTGTGGTTCATGAAAAGAACACACATGCAATGACACTGGGTGGATCCATGTGTGGTTTGTTTAGAGAAACAGACATGCAATGACACTGGGTGTGGTTCATGAGAAGAACAGACATGCAATCACACTAGGTGGATCCATGTGTGGTTTGTTTAGAAGAACAGACATGCAATGACTCTAGCTGTGGTTCGTGAAAAGAACACACATGCAATGACATCGGTGGATCCCTGTGTGGTTTGTGAAAAGAACAGACATGCAATCACACTAGGTGGATCCTTGAACAATTTGTGGAAAGAATAGACATGCAATGACTCTGGCTGTGGTTCATGAGAAGAACACACATGTAATGACACTGGTGGATCCATGTGTGGTTTGTGAAAAGAACAGACATGCAATGACACGAGTGGATCTATATGTGGTTTGTGGAAAGAATAGACATGCAATGCCATTAGTTGATCCATGTATTTCATTGTACAATACAGTCACTTTCCATTTTTATACTACTCAGTTTTGCCCTTGGTTTTTTGATACTACTCAGTTTTGCCCCCTCTCTCTATCTTTCGTAGAAGCCCAAACCTGTGCTCACTCTATCTGCTACTCCCTGATTGGTTGTCATAGTTGTCAGGCAGATCGTGGGCACCAACCGTTGATTCTATGCGATCCAACGATGATTGTTGCACACGTCATGCCCTTCACAGTACAACATGAGATAGCACGGACGTCTCCCTCAGCAAGACTTCTACAAGAAGGAACACAATGCCGTCCATGGAAAAAGTCGTCGAGCGGTCATGTCACGTTTAATCAAGTCTGAAAAGCCTACTACTGCTACTACTACGCCACAACATATGCGTCATCGAGTGCACGGTCGTCGATGGACAGCTGCAATTTATTGCCACTTGATTTTAATAAGACACGTCCCATTTTTTATGCAGCGGCTCTCAATCTCACTTCCAACTGGGGCCCACCATAAGAAGCTTGCACGCGCTAGCCGGAGGCCGAACAGCTGAGCTCGACGAGACCCAACGTCTCCGGCTTCATTGAGTCACTCGCGGTCATCAACACATCCCTTTACCCGATCTATCACAACCCCACAAATCTCACCATATAGCCACCTACCTTCCCCTCTACATTTCCACTTTTAACTATCGCCAATTTTAGGGCCGTGTCAAACTTCGTACATAGAAATTGTGTGTGCGCCCTTTGCATGTGGCTCAATACAGAACTACCATGCATGGCCCGGGAAAAAAACATGACGTACCGTGCGCATGTCACGGTGCACGGTGCAGTAGACGGTGCGGCACGTTGCAAGGTGGTGCAACGAAACGTGCCTTGCTTCCATCCACCTTAACTATAGAGCCCCTCTCCGCACACCCAGTCCCACTCCCGCTCACTCTCCCCACGCAACCCTCTCCACCGTCCCATCAGCATCCGCAAACTCCCGAGAATACCTCGTCCACGCCAACGATGGTCGAGGAGGATAAGGTGGCCATTGTCACCTCCGAGGCCGCCAGCGAGGAGGCCCTTGCACTACTAGGAAACAACTCTTCTGTGGTGCATGAAAATACATCTTCTGTGGCGCATTCCCTAGTCGCCACTTTTATCTCACCACTGATATTTTCTTCCTGTGGCACATATGGGTATGCGCCACAGAAGTTCCAGACTTCTGTGGCGCATTTCTTCATATGCGCCACAGGAAGAACTTCTGTGGCGCATTTACGTGTATGCGCCACAGAAATGCCATGCGCCACTGACTATATAATTATATGCGCCACTGATTGCGTAACACATATTCAAAGTAAAATACTTTCCTGGTGTATAATCAGGTATTTATACAGGATTTATACAGTATTTATCTAGATGAGTATAAAATACATTGCACAAGTAGTAGATGCATGAAAACTGACATATATATAATACAAACACTTAGAGCCCGATGACCCACAAGTATAGGGGGTGTATCGTAGTATTTTCGATAAGTAAGAGTGTCGAACCCAACGAGGAGCAGAAGGTGCTGGCTAGTGGTATGGATCAGGAATTCTCTGCAAATACTTAGCAAACGGATTTTTAGGGGTTTTCGATAAAGCAAGTAAACAAAGTATGAGTAAATAAAAGACAGTAGGAATAAATGCAGCAAGTGGCCCAATCCTTTATGCAACAAAGGACAAGCCGGTTGTATTTCTATAGATGACCAAACGTTCTCGAGGACACATGGGAAGACTGTCAAGTGCTTTCGCTTCATATAGTCGATTAATCTTCTCTAGCTTGCTAAGTGTTGTGTGGGTGAACCTGTGCTAATGTACCATCCCATCCAAGACTTAATACATACTTGTGATTAAACCCCCTTGCAAACATCCGTAAGTACAAGAAAGTAATTAAGGTAGAAACCTAACCACAACTTTAAGCTCTAAGACCCTTACATCCCTTGTGCAATGGTTTACTAACAGGGGTTCAGGTTTCTATCACTCCAACAACCCCTACGATTAGTAGCCAAATACACAATGCATTCCCCTAGGCCCATATAGGTGAAGTGTCATGTAGTCGACGTTCACATGACACCACTAGAAGAAGTACACCACAACTTAAATAACAATCTATTGAATCTTTCTCAACGCAACTCCACTACTAACAACAAGACTTCTCCCATGTCCTCAAGAACAAAACGAACTACTCACAAGACATCATATGGATCATGATCAGAGATGGAATAATGATGTATAACAATCTGAACATCAACAATAATTCAATGGTTCACTCAATAGCATCAACTACAAAGAGTAATCTACACGGGGAAAGTTTCCCCTATGAACTATGGCAAGATTCAACGCAATTGTTACAGCAATATGGAGATGGTGATGAGGTGATGATGGTGATGATGATGATGATGATGATGATCCCGATGAAGTCCAGCTTGATGGTGGTGTTGATGGCGACGATCTCCCCTCTCCGGGAAGGAATTCCCCCGGCAAAAATTTGTCTGCCGGAGAGATCTTTCTCTCTCGGTGTTTTCCACCCCGCAGAGGCGGCGAAATCTTTCTCTGGTCGCTCCCTGAGCCTTAGGGTTTCGGGAGGAAGATATACGCCAGAGGGGAGAGGCTGGAGTGGGCCAGGGTGGCCACACCACTCCCTGGTGCGGCCTAGGCATGCCCGCGCCATGGGGTGGTGTGGGCCCCCTGTGGCCCACCTCCACTCCATCTTCTGGCATCTTGAGTCTTCTGGAAAAATAGAATTTTCCGTATATTTTCCCGGATTTTCTGATCTTTGCGAATTTTGCCTCCAAACAGCACCTTTTCCATCAGAATCTTGACTGCTGCGGTCCATGCTCCAAAAGTCATCAACCATGCAAAAACAGATGAAATAACATAAGTATCACCTCTCAATACGAAATATATCAATGAATAATAGTGAATTAAGACATAGAATGGTGATGCAAAATGGACATATCAACTCCCCCCAAGCTTAGACTTCGCTTGTCCCCAAGCGAAACTGAGCTCAGTAAACATGACCTTAAGTTTATGGAGTGAAGAGTCGATAAAATAATACGGACAATAAGCATCACATCCATCAAATACATAGATCATAATAGAAGACAACTCACTATTATACAACTCAACTTGCAATGAGTAAAGGAGACACAATAAAGATACATAAAGTGAATCATAATTGGTAATGGCAAACTTAGCTCTTGGTCGAAGAATAGTTGATAATTTGCTGGAGTTCACAAATAGCTGGTTTTTTAACGAAAGCTTTCAAAGTAGTAAACATCAAGATAAGAGCAATGTGCAAAACAAGGAACATAAGAAACATGAAATGCATAAATCATCGTATGAATGAATGAAACACATCAACTCAAAATACTTGCCGAGATAGAAGGGAATAGGTTTACTAACTCAACTACAACGTAAAAGAAAGGGCCCTTCAAAGAGGGAAGCAGGGATTACAAGTCTCATAAATAGCTCCCAAAAATTATGATACTTACTAGCTTTCAGCTCTCATTGCCCCTATCATAGGCATCTTTAGGTGATTAAGGTTAAAGTGACACAACTAAGAGGATATGCTTGACAAGTTATAAGTTGAAATATCAAGCCCCTTACTTATGAGTACTGATCCTCATGCTACTCAACTTCAGTCACGAGCAAGCTCTTGTCATTTTAAATACATGCGTATCATTGAGAACCGCCAACGGGGTACCCCTTGCACATGACACAGGAGCTATCCATAATCAAAATGATAAGGCAAGCAGACAGTGAGCATCTCAGCGATCTTTTTATTTGCTATTTGCATAGGTTTTTATTGAGGATGCTTCATAGAATGCTCACTATAGTTATGCTACAAGTTTGCACCATGATTAGGCATGGCTTAGGCTAGTGGCCCAGGCGTTTCTCTAACACACATATAAACTCCATGATCTTACAAGTTCCACTTTTATTTCACACCGTCGGGATCCATAAGCACAAGAACATGATATCACCTAGGTACAAGTACCAATGAAGTGTTGAAAGCGGTCCCCATGATACATGGTTCGGCTAAATTCAACTCATAAAGCGCAAGCATATACGCAACAAAGAAGGACCCAATGGTTCAAGTTTATTAACTGCAAGAAAATAAAGTGTGCCATCAAGTTCGTGAGAGCTTTAATCACTAAATTTCACATAACAAGTTTAATTTGGGAGGTAGATAAAACAAGAATTTACTTGGAATAGCAATAATGCTACTAGTTAGGTATGGTGGACACAAATGGCAAAGGTTTTGGTTTAAAGGAGGCGGATGCACGAGAAGAATTTCCTCTCAGTACAGGTTTTTGGCTAGCAAGGCTGGGTAGCAAGTATAAGAGTTGAAGGAAACAAACAAACATACAAATGGTAAAGACAAACATGCAATCTTCCTTGGAAGCACAAAAGATCTTAACTAGAGAAAACTAGACTTATGAGCAAATCAAGAAAGAAAGATGATGAAATTATTTTCCTCTAGAGTACTTCTATCTTTTTCTTTTCAACTCTCAAAAAGGGTATGGCTACTGACCAAGCCAGGTTTGCCAAAACCAACTAAATTAACTCAATGATCCCAAAGTGCTACCAATACTAACAACAAGATCAATCATATAACCACGAACTGAAAACTATCATAAGCTATGCAAAAGAGTGAATGATAGAACTTCTCATTAGTACTCCATAATGGAAACTCACACCAAGGGATACAAATCTAACGAGAGAGGGGACACTTCCATAATGCAAACCATACTACAAAATAACTCCTCTATTCATGATATGACTCTACTAACAAGGTAAAAAGATAGAAGATAGTGATATGATACCGTGGCACTCCCCCAAGCTTGGAACAAACCAAGGGGATGCCAAACCTGATGACGAATTACTCCTTAGGTGGTGGTGGTATCTTCTAAGGGATCTCCCTTGGATGTTCCAGGGGAAGACATTGTGGCTCCAAATCTGAGATTACACCTGGCAGAAACAGATCGAAACAAAAACACAACGAAAACACGATATATGAACCTTGGAAGATCCGAGGGGTTATATATTACGAAGTTTCATATCAAAAGGAAGGTACTAGGAGAAAACGGGTCGGAGACGGAGTCCTGGGTGGCCTCACCACCTGGTGGCGCGGCCAGGGTTAGGCCCGCACCATGGGTTGGTGTGGGCCACCCTGGCTCCGGTGCCATCCCTTTTTCGCTTCATAGCTTTCCTTATTGACTGAAAACTGCAAAAATATAGTTGGATTGTATTTTCGTAGAACTTTTCTTACCAAAACTGTTACCTAGTTGGAAACGGACTCTGCATGTCTCTGAATTTGGTATTGAGTGGATACTTCCGGAGTCATCACTTGAATATCATCGATATCTTCATCTTCATATACTTATTACTCGAGTCATATAACCTCTCTCTTCCTTGTTACACCATTATCTCCACTTTCTGGAAATTGCTTTCACACAAAACTTCACATAGTTCTTATTAGCAATATAAGTATAAGTGAAGTGATAAAACCTTTTGAGTCCAACTTCGACTGAAAACCATCAAAACAAAAGTTACTGTAGCAACTCCTTTCGAAGACCCAAAAATAATTCAAAAAGGAAATCGAATAAAGAAGCAAATGCAAGATTGGCAAAATCTGTCAAAACAGACCAGCAGGTAAAGATCAATTTTTTCGAAAATCTTCTGTTGCTCAAATCAAAAATGCAGAACTAACGAAAGTTAAATAACAACCTGGGGCAGAAGCACAAAAAATTACAGCTCAATCCGATATACAGAGATCTCTCACGAATTTTTACGGTGAAGCAGAAAAATCTGTTTCGGGACAGCAACTTCCCCAAATCTTACTTCTCTCTCATTAGAGGTTGATCTTGACACAAAAACCAAACAAAACGGATAAGGAGCGGTTATTACCGAAGTAATAACTTCCAAGACTCAAAGAAACAAAAACAAACTGAAAGCTAAAACAAATTGGGTTGTCTCTCATAAAGCTCTTTCTTTATAGCCATTAAGATGGGCATGATAATTTTGAAGAAGCTCCCATAGGGATATGATTTGAAGTGAAAGAGAGCATTAAGAAGAAAAAACACACGCACATTTAAGTCTAACCCACTTCCTATGCAAGGGAATTTTGTAAACAAACAAGTTATTGGAATCAAAGACAACTTGCATAAGAAGGCAAAAGAAGTGCAACATAAAAACTTTCAGCATAAAACGAGGAAACTTGATATTATTGAGATGCACAAGAACACTTTTCCCTCTCTCATAATAGCTTCTAGTATCATGCATAAACTTAACAATATAGCTATCACAAGGACTATCATAGCAATGATCACTTATTCTAACAGAAAACACAGGAATACTAGCTCTCATAACACTACTATGCGAAACAATATTAGAGGTATCCTTACAAAGGATAGTGTGTCTCTCTTTTTCATATTTAGCAACAAAGTCTTTCACATTTGCTACAATAGGTTCATCAATCATTTGTTTATCAGGTTCAGCAGCCCTACTCATACTTTCATTAACCATACTAGCTATCATAGAATGCTCCTTTACCTTAACTGGGAAAGGCATTTTCTCAATATAAGGTTTAGGTAAAACATGACTAGCAGTATAAACTTTAGTATTTCTTGCAGGAACATTCTTAGCAATATCTTTATAAGGTTCATGATACTTATTCCACTTCTTTTTAGGCACTTCAATATAAGAAGCAAAAGCCTTAAAATAAGAAGCAATAGCTTGAGAGTCTAGACCATAAGCATTTTTAATATTTTGAAAGTCATCAGTTCCCATAAAAGATTCAATGCATTCATAATCATATTTTATACCTGACTTTCTACCTTTGTCGTTCTCCCAAGATTCAGCATTGTCTTGAATACGGTCTAGAAGATCCCATTTAACTTCTTCTTCCATGCGAGTGAATGATCTAGGACAAGAAGCATCCAATAAATCCTTGTCATGTAGAGGGAGCCTTGCATAAAAGTTATTGATAATAATATTGTTGGGGAGCTCATGAATGGGACATTTGAGCATTAGTAACTTCAATCTGCCCCAAGCTTGAGAAGTACTCTCTCCATCAAGAGGCCAAAAGTTGTATATTTGATTCCGATCTTTATGAATTTCACTAGGAGGATAAAACTTTGAATAAAAGAGAGGCACTATTTCCTCCCATTCCAGAGCTTGACCATTCTTCAGCAGCTTATACCATTCCTCGGCTCTTCCTTTCAGTGATAATGAGAATAACTTCTCCTTAACTTGATACGTAGTAATACCTGCACACTTGAACAACCCGCATAATTCGTGTATAAAGAGCAAATGATCACCGGGATGGACAGTTCCATCCCCAACATAGTAGTTATCCATAACACGATCAATAATTCTTGTAGGTATTTTGAAAACATCTTTCTCAGCAGGTGGTGGCTTATCTACTACCTTAGCAGTGGTAGTAGCATTACCAAATAAGAAACTCAGCGAATTATCCATAACGAAAATAAAGCAACTAGCAGAAGTAAACAATACTCACAGTAGAAGTTTCCTTTACCAGTTCCACTCTCCAATAGCGCTTCACTCCCCGGCAACGGCGCCAGAAAATAGTCTTGATGACCCACAAGTATAGGGGGTGTATCGTAGTATTTTCGATAAGTAAGAGTGTCGAACTCAACGAGGAGCAGAAGGTGCTGGCTAGTGGTATGGATCGGGAATTCTCTGCAAATACTTAGCAAACGGATTTTTAGGGGTTTTGGATAAAGCAAGTAAACAAAGTACGAGTAAATAGAAGACAGTAGGAATAAATACAGCAAGTGGCCCAATCCTTTATGCAGCAAAGTACAAGCCGGTTGTATTTCTATAGATGACCAACGTTCTCGAGGACACATGGGAAGACTGTCAAGTGCTTTCGCTTCATATAGTCGATTAATCTTCTCTAGCTTGCTAAGTGTTGTGTGGGTGAACCTGTGCTAATGTACCGTCCCATCCAAGACTTAATACATACTTGTGATTAAACCCCCTTGCAAACATCCATAAGTACAAGAAAGTAATTAAGGTAGAAACCTAACCACAACTTTAAACTCTAAGACCCTTACGTCCCTTGTGCAATGGTTTCCTAACGGGGGTTCAGGTTTCTGTCACTCCGGCAACCCCTACGATTAGTAGCCAAATACACAATGCATTCCTCTAGGCCCATATAGGTGAAGTGTCATGTAGTCGACGTTCACATGACACCACTAGAAGAAGTACACCATAACTTAAATAACAATCTATTGAATCTTTCTCAACGCAACTCCACTACTAACAACAAGACTTCGCCCATGTCCTCAAGAACAAAACGAACTACTCACAAGACATCATATGGACCATGATCAGAGATCGAATAATGATGTATAACAATCTGAACATAAACAATAATTCAATGGTTCACTCAATAGCATCAACTACAAATAGTAATCAACACCGGGAAAGTTTCCCCTATGAACTATGGCAAGATTCAACGCAATTGTTACAGCAATATGGAGATGGTGATGAGGTGATGATGGTGATGATGGTGGTGATGATGATGATGATCCCGATGAAGTCCAGCTTGATGGTGGTGTTGATGGCGACGATCTCCCCTCTCCGGGAAGGAATTCCCCCGGAAAAAATCTGTCTGCCGGAGAGATCTTTCTCTCTCGGTGTTTCCGCCCCGTAGAGGCGGCAAAATCTTTCTCTGGTCGCTCCCTGAGCCTTAGGGTTTCGGGAGGAAGATATACGCTAGAGGGGAGAGGATGGAGTGGGCCAGGGTGGCCACACCACTCCCTGGCGCGACCTAGGCCTGCCAGCGCCATGGGGGTGGTGTGGGCCCCCTGTGGCCCACCTCCACTCCATCTTCTGGCATCTTGAGTCTTCTAGAAAAATAGAATTTTCCGTATATTTTCCCGGATTTTCTGATCTTTGCGAATTTTGCCTCCAAACATCACCTTTTCCATCAGAATCCTGACTGCAGCGGTCCATGCTCCAAGAGTCATCAACCATGCAAAAACAGATGAAATAACATAAGTATCACCTCTCAATACGAAATATATCAATGAATAATAGTGAATTAAGACATAGAATAGTGATGCAAAATGGACGTATCAGAGCCCGATCGAGATACATATATAGTGTCACGTGCCAAATTTTTACACAAGCACCGAATACAAAGTTCATATCATCTCACATTACAAATATGAAGTGGCCACCGCCGCCTACACTAGGATCAAATAGAATACAGCTGTCAGAATGGTGAGCAAGAGCATTAGCCCGACCAATATCTTCATCCGGTTCTTCTTCCACAAGTGGTTCCTCCACTTGGCTATCGCCTCCTCTCTAGTTGCATATCCTTTTTAGATTTTGCCGCTGAACTTGTTCACTTGTTCGTGGCAATCCTCCCACTCGTCGTAGACTCCTGGAATCCTACCCATGTACACCACATACCACCTCGTCGCCATCTCTATAGACGACAAGGCATATTAGTAAAATACAACAAAAAGAATGAATAAAGGGTTCACATCCATATATATATATATGTTCATAGAATATAAAACAAAGGATCCATAAACCTAAAAGTTAGATCATCATATAAGCAATAAGTTCAACGACAACACGACCACAAGGTAGTTTAAGTCTAACAACAATGACCATTTCGACCACGATATAGTAAAGTTTATGACACACACAGACTAATACTACAGGCGTCCATCAAGAATATACACACACTGGATCATGCTAGAGGCACACATCGATCATGATGAAGACTTCCTCTTCTCGCTCGGCTTCGGGAACGGTAGATAACCCTCTTTTTTCATCCACGTCCTTGTGTCACCCTGCTTACGGAGGCGTTCTTTGATCTCCCTCTTACGCAACCCTCTAGCTTGTTGTAGGGCACCGCCCCTTGTGTTGACATCTTCAATGATGATTTGCGACAACTTCATCTGAATGCGATGGAAGTCTTCTCTAAAATCAACATCGTCGATTTTCGCCAAAGTTTCGGCCCATCCTCGGAGACTAGATGGCAGCGTTAGGTTATGGCAATCCCAAACATAGCCTTTAAGGTGATGGAGGACGTAGAAGGCCTCCTTGGCACCAGTAGTCGACTACTTGATGCAGGGGAAGTCGAGCACATGCTTGAACACGTGTTTTCCATCCTTGATACATTCCCCCTTATCTACGAAGGTGCATCCCTTCTTGGTGTAGCCCTCGAGAGCCTCATTGAGAACACCCCTTATTCTGGTGTAGTCTTTCTTCTTTGTCAAACTCCCCGAGTCGAAATACGTGGCTAGCGAATACCTCGGGGCAAGGACAATGAGTCTGCAGTATTTGTCTCTACGCAACACAATTGGAACGAAATGTTGGAAAAAGAGCAAAGGAAAGAAATCTATAAGAAATGCATAAGTTAAAGTGGCGATGAGCGAGTGTGTGTACTTACTCGGGAAAGAAAGGCAAAAGAAGTGTGCCCTTCCTCTTGTTGTCCACCATGAACTTCTCGAGGTACGCTGTCACCTTGGTCCGTGTCTCTGATCCTTCGACCAACTTGCTGTCCCGCATGTAGTAGGGATCCACTATCGTGATTTCCGGGGTACTTTCTCTCTTGATCGTGAGGGCCAGATTGAGCGTGTATAGGCGGACCAAGTTATAGTCCAGCCGTTTCGTGAGAAACAGCTTGAATATGTCCTTGAACGCTATGAAGAATATATCCGCGGGGGGTTCATCGACGAAGCCCACGTCCAATGGCACCTTGGCCATGAAAACCGGGTAATTTGGATCTTCGTCTTTAAGAAGGAGGGCCTCTAGTGTCTTGACACCCTCGTGCAAAGTTAACATGGCTCCAACCGCAATGTGGATCATATCCGGAGTCAATATCGGACCAGCTACATGCACTCGGGGCAAGCCAAATTGTGTGGATGGTACGAGACGGCGTCCTGACCCCGGATCCTCTTCGGAAGAGGCCGGCTTGCACCCTTCTTATTATTATTATTATTACCTCTCTTCATGTAGTGTTTCTTCTTCACAATAGTGTCAGCCACTGCCATCTGCTCATCAGTCGCCTTTCGGAGTGTGTTGGGGCTGAAAACCAATCGCGGTTTCTCTTGTGTTGGATCAGCGGCCGGAGGCGTCTCTTGAGAAAAACCATGGAAGACCAGGCGCTGCGTGCATGTATTGGGCCAACCAGCTTGATGGTCGTCGCGAGCTGCGAAGGGTTCTTCATCCACAGAAGGCAGATACAATCCTTTGGCGGCACCGGTGTTGATGAAGTCGTCAACGTTGACCAATTGATCATCATCTTCATGGGTGCCATCACGTGGTGGTGGTAGTGGGGGCGACGGCAGTTGTGGCACAACGTCTTTGCCATGTGGCGGTGCACACGCTGCCAAGAGTTGATGGTGTCAGGTGGTGGTGGCGACAACGGCGACTACTAGCTTCCGAGGTGGTGGCCGGGCGATGATCGGTCGAGAGGTGGCGCCGGTGCTCCCCCCCGCAAGACGAATTTGGGTCTTTGGCCATGTCAAGGGCCAGTTGTAGCATTTCCCAAGGGTCTTGTGTTCGTCGGCTCCCTGAGGTTGAAAGGGGGGTCCATGTCGTCGCACCCTAGCAACACCCGAGCCAACCTGACCATCATTAGGTCATCATCCATTGGATTTTTGTGCATCGTGCAGCTTGCCGGTTGTATAAGAGTGCCCTTGGCAACATCCTTCAACTCACCGCCGACATCTTTAAGAAGGAGTACGCAAGAAGTGTCCTCAGGCAAAAACATGTTGTTGGGCGTCATGAGATGGCAACAGTCATGCATCAAAGGAATAAAGGAGATGACGTGCACTAACTAATTAGTTACCTTGGTGATGGCGTGGATCTCGGCTAATGTAGAGACACGGCCGATGCCGGCGGCCGGCCTATCATCATCTGCAATCTCCCGCTCGGGTGCCTCATGAAGCACCACCGCCATCGGTTGCGCCTTATTGGTATCTTTGGCGGGAGGGGCGTCGGTGTGACCAAAACGAGGGGTTGCGTCCCGACGTTGACGGTCGGCGGGGTCACCAGGTCCGGCGACACGGTAACATTGATGCCCGAGTTGCTGCCGCTTAAGCTAGGTAGATGTATCGGCCCCTGTCGACCTCCCGCATTCCAAGCAGTAAGCCCCTCGAAAAACTCATGGGGGATCATCGAGCAGATCTTCTCTTCCACTAACTTGTCCACCGTTTTCTGGTCCACTGCCTTCTCCTCCAGTGTCTGCACCTTCATCTTCAGCTCTACAACAGCGGCTTTATCCTGGTTCTTCCTCTCCCTTCTTTTCTTGGCGTCCTCTTTGTAGTACTCCTTGAACTTCATGCTCGTACCGAAGTCGGACACACGGCCAGCTGAGGACGGCGGCAACCCCTTGTCCCTCTTCTTGTAAGCATTGGTCGCCCTGTTGAAAACCGTGTCCCACGGCTCCATCGAATCCTAGGACGACTCTGTGGCAGTAGCGGTCAGTTCCTCCTCCTGCAGAGACAAGGAAAGGTGAACCCATTTAGATTCTTGACTCCATTATCTTAATTAGAACGCAATAGACTTGAGATCGGCGATAAATTCCTTACCAGCTTCTTCTCGAATGCCTGTACCTTCGGATCATCGGTGATGAACTCCCCTGTTTCCTTGTCCAGGTAGTAGCGGGCCCGAACAAATTGCCTAAGCTGCAAGTCCATGATTTTAAGCCAAGGGTTGTCTTTACCAAGGCGTTCAAGCTCGGCGTCCTCCTTGTCCCAAATGGCTTGTTTCCCCCTGTAACCGCCGCTTCCAAGGCGGTGGTTACCTATGTTTTGTTCCCGCATACTCCTTCCACATTGAGTCCATTTTATAGCATCAGCGGTAGCTATAAACGCCTTGAAAATCCTAAACTCCTCTTCGTCGAGCATCGGATTTTTCTTACTAATAACCTCCCAGCTTTCACCTTTGTCAATGCTATTCTTCACCCAGGTTTTCCAGCTGCTCAAGGCATTGCTCATCTTTGTGAGGGCTAGTTTGTTCACCGGGTTCTTATTTCTCTCGAGGTTTCTAAACTGCTCTGGGAATCTGTATCGCTTGTGAAGCTTCTTAAGGAGGTTATCGACCAAAGCTGCATGGTCAGCATGTCTGATGTACTTCGTGTTGATCGACATGCTTTACCGGACGATGCACCCGAGTTGCAGGCCATACCCTTTAGCAATCGTCTTTGCCACAATGGGTTGGCCACATTCTGTGACCTCAATGAACTCATCGCAGACGGTGGCGAGCACTGGCACCTTCCGCTCCTTCTGTTCCTTCTTCTTCTTCTTCTTCTTCTTCTTCTTCTTCTTCTGAGAAGCGGCTGGGTTGCTGCTACCGCCATCCCTGCGCTCGCCGCCATCGGTGGTGTCATCCTCTTTGTCACCTCCTTCACTAGTTCCATCATAGTCGTCTTCGTCCCCCTCGTAATCAGGATCTCCGCCCTCATTGGCCCCAGCAGCTCTAGCGACGGTCGCCTCCTCCTCCGGTGGTGGTGTCATCCTCACCGCCTCCTCCTCCTCCTATTGGGACCCCTGCCAGAATGACTAGTTGGCCTGTCTAGCTTGTTCTTCGACGTTGATCATGTGCTTAGAAGGGCCAGACTCCTTGTTGCCCGACATGTTTGCACTACTCTATTTAAAAGAGGCAAAAAGTTAGCACAAATCTCGGCCGAAAAATTCGGCATGACCTTTGCTAATTTTTGACCTAGGAGTGCCCATTTCTCAACCGAAACGGAAGTGAATCGACACTTCGGGAGAAATGGGCAACTCAAATGAAATCCCTGCAACATTCACACACTAGAAAATAGCCCCATCCACAGCCCCATTCACAACCCCCATCCACAGCCCCATTGACAGCCCCCATCCACAACCCATTGAATCAAATAGCATCATATAGTACAAAATAATCCCACCATATAATCCCAGCACCATATATACCAAATAATCCCAGCACCATATAATCCCAGCAGTAATACCAGCACCATATATATCAAACAACACCATATAATCACTGCAGTAACCAGCAGTTACTCTCAGTAGTAAGCACTTGGAGAACAGCAACACATATGCTATGATATATTGATAACATACTATTAATGGAATTTCAGGATACTACAATTAATGGAATTTCAAATATCAATAAGCAGTTACTATCAACAAAAGGATGCAACAACACAACTCAGCTACTACTTTTATGTGCTTAGCAGGAAAACTTGATATCTGGATCAGGCAGTGCTTAGTAGGATTAGTATCTACTCGATATAATTAAATTGAAACAAGAGCAATTGATCAGGCAGTGCTTAGTAGTAGTAGTATCCGATAGTGCTTAGTAGGCAGTGTATAGCCATGCCACTCGGTACAATTAAAAAATTGAAATAGGAGCAAAAGTCAATAAAATTAATGAACTTATACACATTGCAAACAACAAAGAAAGGTAGACACTTAATTGTATATGTTGCTAGAGAAAACTTATCGCTACAATATTATCACTCTTCTGTCTTTTGCACTAAACAAGTAATTCCAATCAAATCGGTGAACTTTTTTTGAAGTTGTACAGAAAGTTCCCCACTCTATTTTTTGAAATCCTTAAAACAATGGATTAAACAGATGCACATTTTTAGAAAACAACCATTCATTTACCTATAGTTGGATATAATGACATAGCAGAACATTAGTTCATAACATAAATATAGAATATCTCAAAATATACACTCATATACACTGAATATCTCAAAATACACGGTATGAATTATTCATTTTAACTGAAGCTTGTTCTCTGTATTTGCTTGTTCTCTGTATTTAACTGACAGAGAAAGGGGAAGAGCATCAGAGGGGGGTGGGGGTGGGGGGGGATGAACCGTGGGGGGTGGGGGGACGAACTTGCTGCGGTGGTTGACGACGACGAGGGTTGCGGGGTCCGGCGCGACGTCTCCTCCTCCGGCGGCTCTTCCTCCACGGGCTGCAGGGCTGCAGGGAAGCTCCTCCTCCGGCGGCTCCTCCTCCACGGGTTCGTCGGGCGGCTCCTCCTCCACTAGTTCACCGGGTGGCGCGGCGGTGGCAGCTCCGACAGCAAGGGCTAGCGCAGCAGTGCCTGCGGTCGTCTAGGGCTAGCGCGCAGCAGTGGCTGAGAATGGGGAGAATGGGTGAAGTAGGCCGAACCGTTTATTTCGCTAAGTCCTAAGGTTCTGTGGCGCATTTCGGCAATATGCGCCACAGAAGTTGGACTTCTGTGGCGCATACTGCCGAAATGCGCCACAAAACCTGTGGACTTAGTACAAAACACGACACGCGTGGTAGTATGACAAGATCACACACTTGCCTTAGTGGTCTCTGCTGCTTGCTTGTGCCATTCTAAACCTGAGGCGGCCAGGTTCGAATCCTGGCTGTCTCACGCTTTTTTATTTTTTAAAAATATATTTTTAATTATAGATCTGTTTAAAATAAAGCAAGAACATATACAAACATTCATATTTATTCAAAAAACTCTCTCCCCGAACATATACAATCATGTAATGTGTTTTTAATTATATATATGTCTAAAATGAAGCAAGAACATATACAAACGTTCATATTTATTCAAAAAACTCTCTCCCCGAACGTATACAATCATGTAGTCCGCGTACTCGTTCCGATAAAGTGCGCAATTATTGATGCATGCGTGGTATTTAATGTGTGATAGGTCGAGAGGGCACACGATTTTCTTGGCCTCCTCGATACTTGTTGGCAATGTGTTCCCCTTAGGAAGTCGGTCGTGCCAGTATTCCATGTTTGCGTTGAAGCTCACATCAGTCGATTTGTGTTCGGCCTTCATCTCTAGAGCCTTGAGTGTTACACTCAAACGTGTATCCTCGGGGTGACACCCAGGATACAATGGAGTCATCCCGTCTACCTCCATTTGAGCCAGCTTGGCTTTCTCTCTGGCTGTAGCTTTGTCGTTGCTCGTCTCCTTGAGGAGCAGTTCTTGAACATGAGGGTCCTGCAAGACCGAAGTTAGCAGTGTCTGTGTGTTCGCATCTTCTCCTTCTTCATGATCATGCCCGTTGTCATCTCCTTCTCCATGCTGATCATACCCGCCGACATCTCCTTCGTCATGATGATCATGCCCGTTGGCATCTCCTTCGTCATGATGATCATGCCCGGTAGACTCTTCGTCTTCTCGCCCGCCCACGTCTTTGTGACCACCACCATGTCCTGTCGGCGCCTCATTGAGGTCGCGCATGAAACCGCGCCTGAGCAGGTGACCCTCCAATTGCCCAGATTCAGGGTCGATCCAGCGCTGCAGTTTGCATGTTCGACATGGACATCTTATCATGGTCTTGTTGTTTAGAATCATATCCTCCTTCGCGCCTTTCTTGTACCTAGCAATTCGACCTTCGCTCATCGTGAGGACCATGGTTGCCTGAGCGGTTAAAACAGAGAGTATAGGTGAGAACCACACCATATGAACACACACATGCATGAATGCTAGCCGGAAAAAATTCAGCATGACCTTTCCTAAAATTAGGACATATCGGTAGTGCAAAAATTTGCCGAAATGGAAATGAATCAACATTTCGGCAAACATCCATGCAACCACACCGGCCGGGCCCGACAACAAGCAACCAGCAAAGAACTTCCTCCCATTGCAAACATTCATGCACCACACAAGCATCGTCTCGCCATGGATCGCACACACACACCACCCGCGCGACAAGGTTCACCTACATGTTCATGATGGCCAAGTACTCACCTATAGTAGACACGATAATAGCGAGACGAGACCGCGCGATGAGAGAGTGTGGACAAATAGATCTACAATGCAAATTGGTGGAGAGGAAATTAGTAAAAAAATAGAGATGTGAGAGAGAAAACTAAGGAACTTTTAGATCTAGAAGTTGGAGCGAAGCTTCCACTTACCAATCTATGGATTAAAGTAGGTTTAGTTACAAGAAAATGGAGAAACTATGGGTAAGATGGGGTGTGAGGGAGGAGGAAGACGAGTTGGGAGGAGGTAGAGATGTGAAATGGTTGGTGGTGGATAGATAGATAAGAAAGCTAGCTCTTTTCACCTTTTTAACATGGATCTGGACGCCCTCATCTGTGGCGCATATGGAGGAAATGTGCCACAGATGTGAAACTTGTATGGCGCATAAGTCCATATGCGCCACAGAAGTGGGTGAATAAGATTCCCTGTGTGGGGCCCACCTCCAAGTTCTGTGGCACATGTCAGACTTATGCGCCACAGAAGTGATACACATCTGTGGCGCATACGACAACATGCGCCACAGAACTTGGGTGAATTAGATTCCGTGGTGGGGCCCCCTCCATGTTCTGTGGCGCATGAGGAAATATGCGCCACAGAACTTGGATCAACCCACCCAGCCGGTAGGTCCCACCAATCTTCGTGGCGCATGTTCTGGAGAATGCGCCACAGAACTTCCAATCTTCTGTGGCACATGCTTTCTGGTGCGCCACTGATGTTTTCCTGTGGCGCATGCTTTCTCATATGCGCCACTGAACATCTTGTCTATCTATAGGCCGTTTCCTAGTAGTGTTGTCTCCTCGCCAGTCCCCCTCGACGGGTTGAAAGCAGCCGCCGTCCCTGTCCAGGCCCCAGTCGAGGCCCCCGCCGGTCATAATAAGAAGATCAAGCACTTCTTGGGCACCTACTTCAACTCCTTACTGAAGCATGTAGAGGCCCCGGGCTCTGGCATCCACGAAGGCGGCGAGCACGAGACCGTGAACGTCAACGCCTACATGGCTGAACACTGGGCTCTCTGCATTCACCTCCGAAACCTCCAGCTGGTGGCCATCAAAGACGGTCGCATGCCTCCAATCAGGCCCAAGGCCCCCAAGATCAAGGGACTGGGCAGCAAGAACTAGAGGAAGCACCGGAGGGAGGAGGCGGAGGCGGAGGTGCGGGCGCTTGCAGGATGTGCCTGCAGTTGTGGCGGCTGCTGCTGCTGCTAAGCAGCTTCTTTCTAGCTATATCCTATTTCTGGCTGAATGCATCAAACCTCGTTAAGCAACCTACTTTCTATCGCTATATCCTATTTAGCTGCGCACAGCTATATCTACATTTGTTTTGTTTTCTGAATGAATGTATTCTTCCTGGTGTGATTTGCTGCTCTAGATTTGCTACCTGATCGGAGGCAAAAAGAGGTCCAAAAGGGAACAAATTATCGAAGTGAGAATTTTCTCTAGATTTTCTACCAATTTGGGCAAAATGAAACATATCTGTTTAGCAAGAGAGGAAAAGGGCACTCTTTCAAACTGCCAGTTAACTTGCTACCATCTTGACAAGCTACAAGACACATACATAAACATAACACAATGATGGTTAAATTTATTTTACTAGTATCACTTGAGGCGCTAGACATCTTGACAAGCTAACTGAGTTAAACAGAAACATAACACTGATAAGTAAAATTGAATTCACTTCTCATAATTCCACTTGAGGCGCTTGCCATCGTTCCTAGGCGACAAACTGCGACCATTCCAGGTACTCCGCAGCTCATGAAATGCTTCGTCCCACCTGGGATCTGACTTGGCTTCCCTATCTTCAGCGTCCTGCGACACAATTAGCGGTGCATCACATGCCTGATTGTTGCTGCTAGAAGATGATGCCTCTCTATTTGCTGCTTCAGCTGTAGCCTCTCTATCAGCTGCTTCTGCTTTAGCTGCAAGCTCTCTTTCAGCTGCTTCTGTAGCCTATCTGTCAGCTGCTTCAGATGCAACCATTTTCTTTGTATATGCAGCATCAAACTCAGCTATTCTGCATTTTCTACAAAGGGCTCCCCTAAGCTCGTCTTCCCTCTTGCAAATAGGGCAAAACACGAGGTAACATAGAAAAAATTGGATCTTCTTGTACAACCGGTAGGTCACGTAAGCATCTATGGCTGCATAATTTAGGTTTATATCAGACAACGGCCACTCGTCCCAAAAATCGTGCCTATCCGGAGGGAAATCTTCCTTCATTTTGTCGTCCGACTCATCGAGGATTCTAGTTGCGAGTGATGCCATTCCATCCTTCCTCGAGCCCCCTAGGATCTTGACAAGACTCTGAATATCGATCCAGTTGTGCGCAGGAATTATAATTCCCTCTTGATAAAGTTTCAAAAAATCAGTTGTTTTGTTGACAGTGCAGAAAACAATTCCCTTTTCTACAAGGAACTGGCGCAGCGCCGGACAATTCCCGTTAGTCCTGAAAGTATGTAGTTTGTCATCACCAAAATTTGTAACTAGAAATATTTTGTCAATCCTCCGCCTCCCGAGACTGCCGCCAGCCAGGGCGCTCTGCACGGCAAGGGCCCTGCTGTTTAGCTATGACCCTGGGATGCCAGGTGTATTTGTTTGTCTTGTTTTGTTTGAAACTCTGTTGTCTGTGTCGGTTGCCTCTGGCGCCGGGTGAACTCATGGGAGCTTCGTCTCCCTTTTTATGTTAGTCTGAACTATTTTGGCTTGCCTCCAACTTGTGTTTTTTGTATGTTCTTTCAATATTTCGCCGCTTGAATTTATCCGGCTGACTTCACTCGGCTGAACGCCTTTATCCGGGGGAACTGCAATTCTAGTGGGGGCGCGCCAGCGCACCCACTGGGTGTAGCCCCCGAGATTCGGAGTAGCTAGCGTAGCCATGTACTTCGAATCTTCTTTCTTTCCTCAAGTCTTTAGCTTCATCCGACTAGACACCTCTTAGCCAGTTACTTTCGCTGGCTGGATGCCTGTAGCCGGGGGAACTTCCATTCCAATGGGGGTGTGCCAGCGCACCCACTAGGTGTAGCCCCCGAGATTCGGAGTAGCTGGCGTAGCCAGGTGCTTCGAATCTTCTTATTTCTTCTCTTCCGGCCCTTGCCCTCACCGGGGCTCCAAATATCCGGCTAAACGCCTTTAGCCAGTTGGAAACTACAAGATTCCACTGGGGGCACGCGAGCGCACCCAGTGGGTGTAGCCCCTGAGATTCGAAGCACTTGATGAAGGCAAGGACTTCGAATCTTCTTCTTTTCCTCTTGAATTCCGACTTGAAATAGTCAGACCAACAATGTACACGCATACATACATTCTCACCCGTTAATAGGTTAGTCTGCTAAACTTTAGCCGGAAGGCGGATTTGTTTTTTGAAAACCAGCTTGCGTATCTCTGGACACTTAGTCATTTTGCCGTGTGCTCTGCTGTTTTCACTACGTCCTTGCCGGGCAGCCAGGTTGCGGCCTGCAGCCGGAATCGAAGGGAGATGACAGTACATTGCACACGGTACTAATGGCTTGGTAGTCAGATCGTCTTAAGCTAGTTGCGAGGCCGGGACGCCCGATCTGTCGCATCTCCTCCCTGTTTTTCATGTGGGATGCCTCGGGCTTTTGCTCTTGCTAGCCGGACAGCCGGGTTGCGGTCCGTAGTTGAGACGAAGAGTGGGCCTCTGACATCATCGCACACTACTCAGTCGGATTGTTGATTTAGCAGGTCGGGCCAGCCGGCAAGCCCCCGGGTAGGGACTGCCGGAGTCAGAAAAACTGAACCGGAAGACAGATACATACGAGTTTCTAGCAAGGAGCCCCCGAGTATCTCGTAGGGGTCTGCATTTTCATTCATAGGGTTTGCGGGATACATACACTGTCTGGTGACTAGGTGTAAAACGGGCGGAGCAAGGCCGTGTTCCAGGGGCGCTCTGTCTCCTCATCCGACTTGTCCATCTTGTTCTTGCGTGGTTGCTGCACGTCGATGAGGTAGTAGGAGTCGTTGGGCAGCGCCCGGCTGATGATGAAGGGACCCTCCTAGGGTGGTGATAGCTTATGCATGCCCTTTATGTCTTGCACCAGCCAGAGGACCAGGTCGCCCTCGCGGAATGCGACAGGGCGGATCCGGCTGGAATGGTAGTGGCGTAGGTGTTGCTGGTACAAGGCCGATCTAGACAATGCCAGTTTGCGGACCTCCTCGAGGAGGTCCACACCATCTTCCCGCGCCTCTTGGTTGGCCTTTTTATCGTAGAGGAGCTTGCATGGAGAGTCGAACTCGATGTCCGCGGAGAGGACGGCTTCCAAGCCGTAGACCAGGAAGAACGAGGTGTAGTCGGTTGATCTATTCGGCGTGGTGCGGAGGCTCCACAGCACAGCCGGAAGCTCCTCGATCCAGCATCTGGGCGACCTCTCCAAAGGCTCGATGAGGCGTGGCTTGATGCTGGCTAGCACTAGGTCATTTTCCCTTTCAACTTGCCCGTTGGACTGCAGGTGCACGATGGAAGCAAGGTCCAGCTGGATGCCCTTGTTGCTGCAGAATCGGGCGAAGGCCCACTTGGTGAAGTTCATGCCATTATCGGTGATGATGCTGTTGGGGTAGCCGAACCGGTTGATGATGTCGGTGAAGAAGGTGATAACTATCGCCCTGTCCAGCTTTTGGATAGGCTTGGCCTCTATCCACTTTGTGAACTTGTCTACCACCACCAGTAGATGGGTCATGCCTGCGTGCGCCCACTTGAAGGGACCGACCATGTCGAGGCCCCAAACAGCAAAGGGCCAGGTGATCAGTATGCTCTTGAGCACCGAAGTCGGCATGTGCCTGAGCTGCCCGAAGTGTTGGCACCCGTTGCATGCATGAACTAGCTGCTCGGCGTCCTCGAGGGTGGTGGGCCAATAGAAACCATGGCGGAACGCCTTGGTGACTATCGCCCTAGAGGAGGAGTGGTGCCCGCATTCGCCCTAGTGGATGTCCTTGAGCAGCCGGTAGCCTGTGTCCACGCTGACACAACTTTGGAATGTACCGGATACACTGCGCTTGTACAGTTCTTTGTTGATGATGGTGTACGTGTGCGCGTGGTGCCGGATTTGCCTGGCCTCCACCTCGTCATCCGGAAGTTCTCCGTTGGCGATGTAGTCCATGAAGGGTTGTGCCCAGGATGGTATCTCCTAGACGGTGAGGATGCTTCCGCTCTCCAGTTGGTGGTCGTTGGGGGGTTGTCCGGATGACGTACCCGGGACGGCAGCCCCCGAGCCACTTGACGAGTCGGCAGCCCTCGGGTCTTGCGAGCCGGAGGGTACTGATTTGTCGGAGTTGGTACGGGTCTTCTTCTTTGGAGGTTCTGTCGGCTCTGCATCTGCCGCACTCCCTGCCCAGATGATGGAATCTGACTAGGGGGACGGGTTAATGGAGGGCTTGCGTAGGTGCTCCAAGGAGACCCCAGGTGGGATCGCCTGCCTGGTGGATCCAATTTGTGCGAGCGAATCGGCTGCCTCGTTGTTGACATGAGGGACGTGATGGAACTCACATCCGTCGAAGCAAGCGCCGAACTTCTGTATGTGGAACCGGTAGAGAGCCATGTTTGCATCGCGGGCATCCCACTCTCCGGATACCTGCTGCACCACCAGGTCTGAATCGCCAAAGAAAAGGATCCGGCTGACACCGGTCTCTCTGGCTAGCCGGAGACCATGCGCCAGCGCCTCATATTCGGCTATGTTGTTGGAGGCCTTGAAGTGGATCTGCAGGACGTACTCCAGCCAGTCTCCTTTGGGTGAGCATGATGCCTGCTCCCAAGCCCCCAAGCATCTTCGACCCGTCGAAGTGCATCCTCCAATGGTCTGAGTCCGGAACCGGTGGGAGGTATCGGGTCTCGGCCCAGTCGACGAGGAAGTCCGCCAGCGCCTGTGACTTGATTGTGAGCCGGAGCTCGTAGTGGATGGAGTAGGCAGCGAGCTCGATGGCCCATTTGGTGACTCGGCCGATGGCGTCCTTGTTGCCGATGATTTCCGAAAGGGGTGCAGTGCACACGACCTTAATCAGATGCTCTTGGAAGTAGTGCTTGAGCTTCTTGCATGCCAGGTACACGCCATAACACATCTTCTGGTAGTAGGGGTAGTTCTGCTTGGAGAGGGAGAGAACCTCGCTGTGGTAGTAGACGGGTAGCTGAACAAGCTGGGCCTTGCCTTCCTCGGGGCGCTCCACCACCAGGACGACGCTGACAACCCGGATGATGGCTGCTATATAGAGAAACATCGGCTCCTTGCTAACCGGCATGGATAGAACCGGCGCTATGGATAGCATGCGCTTGAGGTCGTGAAAGGTGGCGTCGGCCTGCGAGGTCCATGAGAACTTGTCCGTCTTCTTCATCAGCTGGTACAACGGGAGTGCCTTCTCCCCCAACCGGCTGACGAAATGGATAAGGGAGGCTAGGCATCCGGTGAAGTTCTGGACTCCTCTCGATGGCCGCAATATTTTCCGGATTCGCCTCGATCCCTCGTTGCGAGATGAGGAAACCGAGTAGCTGACCGGATGGGACTCCAAAGACGCATTTCTCCAGGTTCAGCTTCATCTGGTATTGCCGGAAGTTGCCAAATGTCTCTCCCAGGTCCTCGAGGAGGGTGCGCTTCTCCTTGGTCTTGATGACCACATCGTCCACATAAGCATGAGGGTTTCGGCCGATACACATGTGCCAGGTCTTGTTCTTTTTCAACACCATGACTGGGTTTTCCAGCCAGTCCGGGTGGTATACTTCCATGATGAACCCAGTTGCAAGGAGCCGGGTGATCTTGTCACCGATAATCTTCCTCTTCTCCTCAGCGAACCGGCGCAGAGGCTGCTTGACTGGCTTGGCATCCGGCCGCACATAAAGTGAGTGCTCGGCAAACTCCCTTGGTACACCTGGCATGTCCTTAGGTGACCATGCGATGATGTCCCGATTCTCACGGAGGAAGTCGACGAGCGCGCCTTCCTATTTACTGTCCAAGTTGGCACCAATGGTGACGAACTTGGTCGGGTCGGAGGGGTCGAGCAGGATCCTCTTCGTCTCCTTTGCCGGCTAGAAAGCTCCTTCTCCAGCCGGCTTGCTGCTAGCTAGCATATCTTGCTAGGCCATGGCCACGTTGCGCATGATCACGCGCTTCTCTTCGGCTATGATGAGGGCCTCTGCCAGCTTGGAGCCGGCTGAGGCGCACTCCATCGACCGCCTGAAGCAGCCGGCGACGGTGATCACGCCGTTTGGTCCTGGCATCTTCGTCTTGAGGTATGCGTAGTGGAGGATGGCCATGAATTTAGCGAGGGCGGGGCGCCCGAGGAGAGCATGGTAGGAGCTCTTCAGGTTCACTACCTCGAACCAAATCGGCTCGTGGCGGAAGTTTTCCTCGGTCCCGAAGAAGACGTCCAGCTGGATTTTACCCAGCGGGGCGCAAGCCGGTCCCGGCAGCACATAGTGGAACGTCATGGTAGTCGGGCGTAGGTCGCATTCGCGGATGCCCAGCTTCTCCAGCGAAGACCGGTAGAGGAGGTTGAGGTTGTTGCCTCTGTCGATGACGACGCGTGAGAAACGGCAGGTGCACTCGTTGGAGACGATGAGGTGGTCGAGCACCATAGCGTAGCCCTCGGGAGTCGGAAGCTGCTCAGGCTGATCTTCACGACTCCAGGTGATGGGGGTTTTCGACCAGTTCAGGTACAGGGGGACCGGAGAGACAATGGCGTTGACCTCCTTGGAGCGTCGCCTGCGGCTGTGCTTGTCGTCTAGCTCCGTCTCGAAGATGTGGTAGGCGGCGTGCGGCTGGGGGTAGCCGTTGTTGTTGTTGTTTCCGTCTTTGCTGCCGTTACCATCATTGCCGGCTCCCCTAGCCGGTGGTGGTGGTCCACCAGGAGGGGACAGTGGGAGACGTTGTTGGTTGCCCTGGTCCTTTAGCTGGCGGGTCCAGCGGCAGTTCCGGGTGGTGTGCGTAGCCGGTTTGAAGGGGCCGCTATGCCACTTGCACGGGCCGTCAAACATCTGGTCGAAGGTGAGCCGCGGCTTCTGCCTTCTTGCATCGCTAGCCGGCGCATCGGACGCACCCTCCATGGCGTTGACCTGCCACGCGTGGTAGCGGGGCTTCTGCTGTCCGGCCTGTCGGTCCCCATGGAACCGGTTGTCATTTCCGTGGTGCCTGGAGGATCCGGCTTCCCTAGCCGGATTGCTTGGACGGTCACGAGCCGACTCCGTAGGAGTCAGACGCCTATCAGCACTTACTCGGAGGGGCTTCTTCATGGCCTCATCTGCCGTGGCGTACTGGTTTGCTACCGTCATGATCTCCACCATGGTTTTCGGCTCGTCACATAGTAGCTTGTGGCGAAGCATGGTGCCCTCTCGGCATCCCTCGATGAAGAAGCCGATGCCTGGCTCTCGAGGATGCCCTCGCAAGTGTTGCAGAGCTCCATCCACTTGGCGAGGTACTCGCGGTCAGTCTCGCGGTTGCCCTGGATGCACAAGGTTAGGTCGCATGGGCATCTCGGACGCTTGTACATGCCGTGGAAGTTGCAGACGAAAACCTTTTCAAAGTCTGGCCAGGCGTTGATGCTGTTGGGCGCGAGGCTGTTGAGCCATGTCCACGCTGACCCAGTTAGCATAAGGGGGATGTAGCACACAGCTGTGCGCTTGTTCCGTGGGCGATGCCGACTGCTATAGCGTAGTCGGTCAGCCAGTCTTCCGGCTTCATACTGCTGTCGTACTTGGGGGTGTCCCTTGGCTGGGTGAACTTATCCGAAAATGGCTCGTTCCGGATGCGGGGTCCGAAACAAACCGGTTCGGTGGAGTCTTCTTCCTCCGTAACACGCGCTTGAGCAAGGAGCTCAATGCGATCACAAGCATCCGGGAGATCCGGGTTGGGTGCTCCCACTCGGCCCGAGAGACGGGAGCGGGCGGGTCTTGGCGCTCTGGTTGGGGGAGGGGGAGGTGGTGGGTTGTTGTTCACCATTTGCTCCTGGCACGGCTGGCCCTTGCTGCCCGAACTGCGACGCTTGCTGCGGGCCTTCGCCGGCTGAGGAGAGGACGCCTGTTGGGTGTCACGAGGCGCACCCTTGCTGTTGGCAGGCGGCCTGCTCCCCTTGGAGCAACTGGGGTCCTCTTGCATCTGCCGGTTGGCGTCAACCTGCTTGTCCGTGATTCGGAGGAGATCCTGCACCCGAGCGTGCTGGCGGGCTCGCTCCTCGCCCTCCAGGTTGGGCAGTTCTTCTGCTACGGCTCGTGTCGCACGCAGGTTCTTGATGGGCGTGCTGTAGGTAGGCCAGATGAGAGCGGGCGCGGGATCCGGCTTGCCATCCTTTTCCAACCTTCCACCTAGCTCGCCGCCCCGACGTCGCACCTGGTCGCGCCGGCTCGGCTCCGCGATAGCCGGAGTGAAGCCCTGCGCGCGGTCGTACTCGTGTCACGTGATCTCAAGCTGCTTGCGGGTTGCTGCCAGCTCCATGGCCTCCTGGAGGAGAAGTTGTCTCTCCATGGCGAAGTTGGCCTCCGCCTCCTCCGGGTTATCCCCGAGGTTAACCGGCGTGAGGAGCCGATCGATGGCCTCCTCCACCGGGTTCCGGGGTTGCGGTGGCGCGGAAGTTCCGCCTTTGTCCGTGCCCCGCTCCCGCCTCTGGCGGGGGTGAGAGCTGGAACCAGCCATCATGACCTCAACGCCACGGGGAGCGATGGAGGTGCGGCTGCCCAAATGCGGCAGCTCCGCGACGGAGACAATTTCCCTAGGGAAATGTTCCGGAATGGTGGCGACATAGACGGGGAGGTCGCTAAAAAGCAGGATCGAACCATTTGCCGGAAACGAGGTTCCGGCGAAACAGGAAGCGTTGTCGATGACGTAGTCGAACTTGCCGAGCGTGAGCACCAGGCCGGAGGCCATGTGCTCACCAGCTGAAGTGCGGGGTCCCGTGCGGAACGTGACTCCGGTCGAAGCCATCTTGCCCCATGGTGGGCACCAACTGTCGTTGTATTGGGAACGACAGTACCTAAACAGGTTAGATAGAGGTGTGGGGACTAGCAGGGAAGCTATCGACGGCGTCCGCGGGCGGGATTGGATACAAGCAAGCGTAGCTGGACGCAGGAAGTACCCAGGTTCGGAGCCCTCGTGGTGAGGTAAATCTCCTACTCTTGCCGATCTGACTATGAGCAATATATGGGCTACAAGTGCTCCTCGAGTTGTATTCTCTAGCTACTGCCTTAAATGCACACAGACCAACCCTTTCTACTGAGGCCTTGCCTCTCCTTATATAGGCAGAGAGGCAACGGTCTCGCTGGCCAGTCCGGCTAGCGGGCCCCATAGGTGGGTCCCAGCCAGCTGGTCGTCTACAGTACTCGGTACAACTAGTCTCATTACAGTACGAGCGGTATGGTCGTCGTGGGCACAGTGAACACTGTGTGAGCCTGTCATCAGCATCGGGCCACTGTTCGCGCGTCATCCCGCAAAGTATTTGGAATGGCTGAGTGGTTGCTAGTCTTGTCATCGTACTAGGGCTTACCGCGCACTGTGCTGCACGTCGCCCTGTCCTCCTGATTGGTTCCGGCTACGCTGTTGTAGCCGGCTGCTTCTCGCCATTCTGGCTACCGTGGGGTAGCCGGCTTGACTTGCTCCTGTCCGGCTGCGCGCTGCCATCCGGGCGTGATCCGACTGCCATCGTTCTTGTCTGGTTGGGGTATCCGGAGGTCATCCCCCCAACAATTAAGTTTACATTGCTACATCAAACACATACGGAGTATTCCTAGTATTTAGACCATGAGATCATGTCAATCACTAACACCAGAAAAATGCCTTTAACATCAAACGTCACACCATAACAGAGTGACTATAAAGGTGGCTTCAGATATTCCGAAAGTGTTATGTAGACGCTCATGGATCAAGAGTTGGATTTTTCCATCCTAATGATGGAGAGATATACTCTGGGCCCTCTTTGTGGTATCACATCAACACCACTTGCAAGCACGTGACTAGGTCACAAGGATGTTGTACCACAGAATAGGTAAAGAGTACTTGTTGGGAACGAGATCAAACTAGGGTATGCTTGATACCTGTGATAGGATCTCGAACAAGTAAAGTATCACAAGACAAAAGGAACTAGATACGACGCTGATGGTTCACACTATCAGAAGATTCATTGTTGAATGTGTAGGAGTCAGTATGAATCTCCAGGTCCCGCTTCTAATTATTGATAAGAGAGGTGTCTCTATCATGTATGCATTATTCGTGAACTGTAGGGTGACACGCTTAAGGTTATCTGACACTAAGTGGTAGTTAAAACATATCCGGGAATAATTTTGTTAGAGTAGAAATTATTTCGATGATCACCGGAATTGTTTCGGGTCTAATCACTAAAAATGGTTGCAGGTGTAATATTGAAACAATGCAAGTGGTTTTATGTGAATGTTTGTTAATTAAAGTAATTAAAAAAATCCGAATAAAATAAATAAAAGTGTTTTATTTAAAGAAAAAATGCATTATGCTAATGGGTAACAAATGCATGTGAGTGGAGAGAGAGTTTATGTGAGTGGGAAGTGCACTCACATGAATGAGGGAAGAGGTGCGGGGACACCCATGGTCGGCGTCCATGCCCCTTGGGCAACCCCCTCCCCTGTAAAAGGACTCCTCCTTCTCCTCCACGCCTCCTTCTCCTCGTGGGCGAGTGCATCGTGGTACCCAAGTTGTCTGTAATTGCCGAGTTTCGTCAAGTTGGGATGCCAACTACTGAGAGGGGCAATCTAGAGGCAAACTCATCTCACCCCTACCAAATTCAAACATTCTGTTAAACTGCCCCGTGAAGTAGACGGTCGGGACCCACATGTCGGTCGTCTATTCGTGACGCGAGCGCCAACGTGGCAACCTCTTAGGCAAATCGAGGAACTAACTGGCTTGGATGCATTGACCAATTTCACAAATCCATTCCCTCCTTTCCCCTAGCACCGGTGGCATCAAAATCCACCCTCCAGGAAGAACGATCCCTTCGGACATTTGACTTTTGGCGCCAAGTTGCTGCGCCCATTCGCTGATCCCGAGCTCCAATGGCGCATGTCGTAGCCGCTATTGCGAGGCTCTAGCCCGCCTCCATTGCCGACGAGCTGAGCTGCTCGGAGGATGGCAGATCCTACTACCTAGGAAGAAGAAGTTCTGGCTGCATGCGGGTGAGCTACCCTTCTCTTTGCTATTCGCACTAACTGTAACTGCTAGCTGGCTACTGAACCTAAAATTGTTTGTTAGCCCAACTCTGACAAACATATTTTGTCCATAGTTTTCTGTCAAGTGGGATCTCCGCGGACCACCCTTCCCTGGTTATAGTAGCCCTCTTCAGTTACGACTCTAAATTAGCAAGGGTGAAGGGCAAGTGGTATGGACACCATTGTATCACGATGGAAGAGGCACCTACGCAAATATGCACTATGCTTGGTATGGTTGTTGCTCTGCGTAATCATGCTGAAATATGGCCAAAGCAGACTGCAAAGTTCAGCTTCATGGATGAACGAGGCATCATGGTTCCTCTAACGTGTTACATTCAGCTAATTGGGTTGATGAAAAGGTATGCTTCGGCTTGCATGTTTGAGCTGAATTGTGATGTACTGGATGTGGAAGCTGCTGCAACTGTGAGTTGCCCTTCTATTCTTGGACAGGGTGGTCGCTCGAACCCAATTAGCTCCTGGTAAGCAAAAGTCTCTTGGGGTTCGCATGTTTGTACTAATTGTAATCTTTGTTTTATTTACTCCGTAGATATTAGGCATTTATGCAAAAGTCCTGTTTCTTTGACAGGAAGCGTTGCAAGGTTAGAAACATGACTGTCGGGTCAGTCATTTTGCTACCGAAAGAAAATAAAAATGAGTGGAAAGATGATGCTAGACACGATTCTGGTGCTGATTGTCTCGGCGATGCAGAGTACGTGAAGCTAAGAAAATTGGCACCGAGGAAGAGGAAGAAGGCAGGAAATAAAGAAGCCAGTGGACGTGAAGGCTTGGCACCCAGGCGGGGGAAGAAGGCTGCTAGCAATGAAGATGCATAATAATGTGTTGAACTTGAACCTATATATGTAATTCGGTTAAATTCTGGAGCTCTGTGCGTGGAACTTGTCAGGTGAAACAATCTACCCATGTTCTCGGAGTAAAATGTACTGCAACTTAGGGTTTGGAAACGCCCGAGTCAGCAGTTGAATCCGAAATTGTGATTGTGCCACTACTATCTGCAAACACGCAGCACCGGGTTCCACGATTGCTGAGGGGCAGGAGGTCTCCAAATTCGATGGAATGTAAGTGGCACATAAATAAATTATTTAAGCTGCTACACTCCATGAAGAAAAAACTTGTTTCAGCTGCTGCACAACGACATGGCAACATAAACAGCAATGGCAACCGATAATGCCCAGATGTTGAGGAAATCAGTACGACTTTCTGGCCTAATCTTGAGCCCGTCTATCTCACCACATCCCTGCTCCTGCATCCCCTGCATCTGGCGAAGCTCGCGGATCTCCAGCAACAGGGTGTACATGCTTCCACTTTATAAATTGTGGTTGTGCCATTTGCATGCGACACAATCCAAATAGATTACATTTAAACAAACCAACAATGTTAGAATACCACCATGATCAGACAAAAGGAAGTAATGCAGGGTTAAGACAGATTAACAGCCGACCAGTTTTTTTCTCCCAAGACTCCGAGACCACTAGTTCAGACCGCTAGGTCAACAAGTACTACTATTACAACTTTAAAAAGTACGGAGCTTAAGCTAAATAGAACTAGTTATCACACATCTCCTCGATCTCCCAATCTTAGCCCGATGCGCATCTGCCCGTGAGAGCAAGGATCGAATCGTCTCCTCCTTCCTTTTAGCATCTTCCTTGCACAACTTCAATTGTTTCTCTGCATTTATCCTCATGCACTTGTCAATACTCGTAGTTGTGAACTGCAGGACTTTGGCCTAGTGAAGTTCATTCCTTGCTTGAGTCAGTTCTTGCTCTGCTTTAGCCTTTAGGGCTAACGCCACGTCCCTCTCCTTCTCGTCTTTGCTAACCTTGTCTTGCACCCTCCTGAGATCTCAGTTAAGCTTGGTTGTGTCAACTTGGTCAAATAGCTTCATCTCATCACTATCAAGAAGTGAGCTGACTATGGAATCTTTCAACTCAATAGTCATATCCCATAGTTTGTCTAGTGTTTTTCTGCATCAATTTGGGCCACTCTAGATCTACCCATTTGACAACACTGCAACTTCTACCTTGCATCATTGCACGATGTCCTTGACACCGTAAAAACCTCCAACCCACGTTTCATCCTTCGAACGCTACAAATTTAGCAGGCACATATCCATGTTTACATAGCGGAGGATTGTCTTCCTCTGCGAAACCGTGATAGTCGAAGTCATACAATGTCTGGTTGTCCTAACACATCATACGTGCATGAGTAAACAGAGTAGATCTAGCTCAAAATAGATAATTGGCCACATATGATAGAGATGAGACGACTCACATCGAAATCACTGTCCCTGTCATCACGACGTGTTTCCTCACCGTCTCCCCTTGAACCCATGGTGATAGGGGGATGGGGGACTGGGCTGGAGGCTCCGTCGGCTTGCGGCTACGACAGGATGGGAGAGAAGTGGGGAAAGTGACTTCAAGGGGAAGGAGGAAAAGTATGGGAAGGAAGAGAAGTAAAGGGGATGTGACACTGGCATATGGCCCACAGAACTCATGACACTCGCAAAAGGGGAGCGCGCGGTGTTGCTAGTTTGTCTAGAGCAAGCGAACAGTAAGCATGGCCAATCATGTCGTAGAACAGCCTAATCGCGGATCGCTCTTATGAAGAACCATCCCAATCATCCAAGCACCCCGATCAAACGGTATGTAACAATCGTCATGTAGAACAACTGTGTTAGGGCATGCCTTCTAGAAGACTCGCTCTAACGGCCACCATTGGGGGCTAAGATTAGGGCTCTCCTAAGGTTAGGATCCATGTGTTTTACGAAAAGAACACACATTTCAATGACACTGGTGGATCCATGCGGCCTATGAAAAGGACACACATATAAATGACTCTAGTGGATCCATGCGGTTTATGAAAAGAACACACATGCAAATGACTCTAGTGAATCCATGTGGTTCATGAAAAGAACACACATGCAATGGTTCTGGTGGATCCATATGTGTTTTAGGAAAAGCACACACATTAAATGACACTGGTGGATCCATATGTGGTTTGTGAAAACAACACACATGCTCATGTGGTTTATGAAAAGAACAGACATGCAATGAACTCCGGTGGATCCATATGTGGTCTATGAGAAGAACACACATACAATGACTCTGGTGGATCCATATGTGGTTTGTGAAAAGAACACACATTCACTGACTCTAGTTGTGGTTAATGAAAAGAACACGCATGCAATGGCTCTGGTGGATCCATATGTGTTTTAGGAAAATAACACACATTCAATGACATTGGTGGATCTATATGTGGTTTCTGAAAAGAACACACATGCTCATGTGGTTTATGAAAAGAACAGACATGCAATGAACTCTGGTGGATCCATATGTGGTCTATGAAAAGAACAAACATGCAATGACTCTGGTGGATCCATATGTAATTTGTGAAAAGAACAGACATGCAATAACTCTAGCTATGGTTAATGAAAAGAACAGACATGCAATGACACTGGTGGATCCATATGTGGTCTATGAAAAGAACATACATGCAATGACTATGGTGGATCCATATGTGGTTTGTGAAAAGAACACACATGCAATGACTCTGGCTGTGGTTAATGAAAAGAACACACATCCAGTGACTCTAGCTGTGGTTTATGAAAAGAGCAGACATGCAATGAACACTGGTGGATCCATATGTAGTCTATGAAAAGTACACACATGCAATGACTCTGGTGGATCCATATGTGGTTTGTGAAAAGGACACACATGCAATGACACTAGAGGATCCATATGTGGTCTATGAAAAGAACACACATGCAATGACTCTGGTGGATCCATATGTTGTTTGTGAAAAGAACACATAGTCACTGACTCCAGATGTGGTTTATGTAAAGAACATACATGCAATGACACTGGTGGATCCATATGTTGTCTATGAACACACATCAAATGACTCTGGTGTCCATATGTGGTTTTTGAAAAGAACACACATGCAATGACACTGGTGGATCCATATCTGGTCTATGAAAAGAACAAACATGCAATAACTCTAGTGGATCCATATGTGGTTTGTGAACAGAGCACACATGCAATGACACTGGTGGATCCATATGATATTTGTGCAAAGAACACACATGCAATGACACTGGTGGATCCATATGTGGTCTATGAAAAGAACACACAAGAAATGGCTATGTTTGATGCATATGTGGTTTATGAAAATAATAGACATGCAATGACTCTGGTGGATCCATATGTGGTCTATGAAAAGAACACACATGCAATGACTCTACTGGATTGATACGTTGCACATGTATCCATAATTTTTGATGTTCCATGCTTGGTTTTATCTACTTTCTTATGTTTTGTATACACTTTATTAAACTAACCTATTAACAAGATGCCACAGTGCTAGCTGCCTGTTTTCTGCTGTTTGTGGTTCCCGGAAAGTTAGAAAATTAATATTCTCGGAACTAGACAGGACAAAAGCGAAAGTCAGTTTTTCACCGAGGGGGACACGTAGCCAGAATACGAGATGGGGAGGGGCCAGGGGGCCGCCACAACACCTGGCCATGTGGCCAAGCCTGGCCCACGCCAGGGGGTGGTCTGGCCGCCTAGGGCACCCCCTCGGCCTCCCCTTTCACCTATAACATGCCCCCGATACAGAAACCCTAAGTACCTAATTAAAATTCAACGAAAGAGTCTGTAGCCACCGTCATCTCCATCCTAGATCGGGAGGGATCTGACGCTCTTCACAGCACCCTGCTGGAGGGGAGAATTCACCCTGGAGGCCTTCTTCATCACCATGCAAGCCTCCGGTGTGATGCGTGAGTAGTTCATCCTTGGACTACGGGTCCATGTAGTAGCTAGATGGCTGGTTCTTCTCCTTTGTGCTATCGTGTTTAGATCTTGTGAGCTTCGATCATGATTAAGATCATCTATTTGTAATCTTACATGTTGTGTTTGCGGGGATCCGATGGATATTGAGATGCTATTTCAGATTGATTATTGATTCTATCATGTCTTTGTTATTTGTGGTATTGCATGCTTTCCGTTGTTAGTAGCTATCTTGGCCAAGTAGATGCTATCAACTCCAAGAGTTAGTATTTATGCTCGATAGAGGGTTCATGCCTCTAGTAATCTGGGGAAGTGACAGAAATCTCTAAGGTACTAGATGTGTTGTTGCTACTAGGGAGAAAACAACAATCCTTTGTTCATAGATCAATCATATTGTTTACTTTACACGCAATGTGTAATGCAATTATCTATTGCTTGCAACTTAATACTAGAGGGGGTTCGGATGATAGCCTGAAGGTGGATTATTAGTCATACATGCAGTTGGATTACAGTCTATGTATAATGTTGTAATGCCCAATCAAATCTCAAAGGAGTCAAGATGTTTAGTATATGCTTGTATGCTTTCTCGATGTTTGTCAATTGCCCCGCTGTAATTTGTTCACCCAACATGTCATCAATCTTAAGGAGAGCCACCACTAGTGAACTATGGACCCCGGTCCTTTCTTTTACCATCAATCTACAATTGTTTACTGCTTTTTGTTTACTTTCTGCAAGCAATTACTTTCTTCCACACGATACGTTTAATCTTTTGTTTTCAGCAAAACCGGTGAGATTGACAACCTCACTTTAAGTTGGGGGCAATGTTCTGTTGTTGTGTTGTGCGGGTTTCCATGTTGATGCTGGCGCCGGTAGTGCACCCTGCCAAAGTCTAGCTAGTAACACCGTGGAGGTGTTTCCTTGCTCCTACTGGTTCGATAAACCTTGGTTTCATAAATGAGGGAAAACTTTCTACTGTGCTCATCATACCTTCCTCTTGGGGCTCCCCAACGAGCTTGATACATTTTTTGGGCCATCATGGACTTTTTCTGGCACCGTAGCCAGGGACTAAAGAAGAAGAAGCTCCCACGTCAACCACGTGCCATCAAAGTATTTTTTGGCCCCGTTGCCGGGGAGTCAAGGACATCTTCACAAGGGGAGTCTCTCATAACCAATCTCTTTACTTTGTTTTATTTGTTTTGCTTAGTTTATTTCTGCTTTGTTTGCTTGTTTCTTATCAAAAACACAAAAAAATTAGTTTTACTAGTTTGCTTTCTTTATTAAAAACACGCAAAAATGACTACTCTTGAAAACACTAAGTTGTGTGACTTCACTAGCACCAACAAAAATGATTTTATGTGGACACCTATTGCTCCACCTGTTCCTGAAGCTATTTTTTGAAATTAAACCTGCTTTACTCAATCTTGTTATGAGAGAACAATTTTCTGGAATTGGTAATGAAGATGATGCTGCTCATCTAAATAACTTTGTTGAACTTTGTGAGATGCAAAAGCATATGGATACAGATGGAGATATTATTAAGCTTAAATTGTTTCCTTTCTCTTTGAGAGGAAAAGCTAAAGAATGGTTGAATTCACTAACTAGGAATAGTATTGATTCTTGAACTAAATGCAAAGATGCTTTCATTGGAAAATACTATCCTCCTGCTAAGATTATATCTATGAGAAGTGAAATAATGAAGTTTAAACAATCTGATAATGAACATGTTGCTCAAGCTTGGGAAAGAATGAAATATTTGGTAAAGAATTGTCCCACTCATGGACTGACTGCTTGGATGATTATCCAAACCTTTTATGCAGGACTGAACTATTCTTCAAGAAATCTATTGGATTCTGCTGCTGGAGGTACCTTTATGACCATTACTTTGGGTGTTGCAACAAAGCTTCTGGATAATATGATGGTTAACTATTCTGAATGGCACACTGAAAGAGCTCCACAAGCTAAGAAGGTAAATTCTATTGAGGAAACCTCTTCCTTGAGTGATAAAATTGATGTTATTATGTCTATGCTTGTTAATGGGAAGGATCATATTGATCCAAATCATGTTCCCTTAGCCTCTTTGGTTGCTCAAGAAGAGCAAGTTGATGTGAACTTTATAAGAAATAACAATTTTAGCAACAATGCCTACATGAGTAATTTTGGTAATAATAACTATAGGCCATATCCTCCGAATAATGGTAATGCTTATGGAAATTCCTACAACAATACTAGGAGTGCTCCCTCTAAACTTGAAGTTATGCTTAAAGATTTTATTAGTTAAAAACTGCTTTCAATAAAACTATTGAGGAAAAACTCTCTAATGCTGAAAGAAATATAGCATCATTGGCTGAAGCTCAATCTTCTTTGAATAAAATGGCTGCTAAACCTGAAACTATTGATAATCCCTTTTCTGCTACTAATGCCATACAAGTTAGAATTGATGAAAATGTTAGACTATTAGCTGAATTGCATGCTAAGTGGGAAAGAGAAGATGAAATTGCTAGAAACATTAGTGTTTCTACTATCACTACCACTAGTGTTGAGGCTAGTAATAACTCTACTACTTTAGATGATAATTATGATTTTGATCTTGATGGTTGCAATATCTCTGAAGTTATTAAGTTCCTACAAAAGCTTGCCAAAAGTCCTAATGCTAGTGCTATGAATATGGCCTTTACAAAACACATTACTGATGCTCTCATAAAGATTAAAGAAGAAAAGATGAAACATAAAGCTTCTATTCCTATGAAACAAGAAGATGGTTGGGAACCCATCATTAATATGAAAGTGAATGATTTTGATTTCAAAGCTTTATGTGATCTTGATAGTAGTGTTTCTATTATGCCTAGAAGGATTTATGATATGCTTGATTTGCCACCATTGGAAGATTGTTATTTGAATGCCCCACTTGATGATAATGCTAAAAATAAACTCATGGGGAGTATTAATGATGTTTTTATTATGGTTAACAATGCTTATTTCCCTGTTGATTTCTATGTTTTGGATGTTGAATGCAATGCTTCTTGTCCTATTATTTTGGGAAGACCTTTTCTTAGAACTGTTGGTGCCATTATTGATATGAAAGAAGGCACCATTAAATATCAACTCCCGCTCAAGAAAGTTATAGAACACTTCCCTAATAAGAGAAAGAAGATTTCTTTTGCCTCTCCTATGAAAACAAAATTTGCTCTTAATGCTTCTTCATTTGAGAACACTTGATTCTTTTTCTTGTTTCTTATGCCTAACTTAAAGGCGTTAAAGAAAAGTACTTATTGGGAGATAACCCAAAAGTTTTAGAAGAGTATTGGAAGTTATTACTTCAGTAATAACCACTCCTTATCCTTTTTATTTGCTTTTTGTGCCAACAGTAACCTCTAATGGGAGAGAAGTAATGATTGGGAAGTTGTTGAACCAAAACAGATTTCTGTGCTTCACCGTAAAGATTCTTGTAAAATCTCTGTACGTTATTTTGAGGCGTGAATTTTTGTGCTTCTGCATTAGGTTGTTATCTAAGTTTCGTTAGTTCAACACTTTTTTATTTGAGCAAAAGAAGGTATTAGAAAAATTGGTTTTTACCTGCTGATCTGTTTTGACAGATTTCTGCCATTATTTGCATTTGCTTCTTGCTGGTTCCTTTTTGAGTTCTTTTGGGGAATTGAGATTTTTGAGGGAAGTGCTATAGTAGCTTGTGTTTTAATGGAAGTTTTATTGGTGTTAAAACTGAACCTAAAGACTTATTATCTTGAGTGCACTAATGTTGCTAATAAAGATTGTGTATGGAGAGAATGATGTAATAAGATGAAGAATGGACTAAAGCTCAAGCTTGGGGATGCCACCCCATGTCACCCCAAGAAATATTCAAGAGGTACAAGCATCAAAGCTTGGGGATGCCCAAGGCATCCCTTTCTTTATCAATAAAACCCCCAGGTTTCTTCCAAACACTTCATTTTTATTGTTTCATGCACAGTTGTGTTAACCTTGGAGCGTCTTCTTTTTCGTTTTTCGTTTTGGTTTTCGTTTGCTTGGTTTTCTTAGTATGCTGAATAAATTGGTTGGACCCCCTCTTTCATACATTGGTTTTCAAATAGTTTGGTTTGGATAGGAAAATAGTAGGAAAAGTTCATACTTAAGTGGTAAAGAGAGCTTGTTTTTGACTGTGGCCCATGCTTTGTCATGCCATGCTTGATATTGTTTTGGCTTTATGCTTAGTGATCTTTGCTGTAGCATGACATGTTATAAACAATTGAGATTTCTTAATGTGCCTTTGAAAGAATCATGCGTTGTTTTAGCATATTAAAGCATAGTATTGTTGTATTCTCCTTTGATGCTTTATTTGGGTTGACTTGGCGCATGCTCACACCATGTTATGACTATTCCAAGTCACCATAGCCTTTATGATCCTTTAGTTTTCGACTTGTAATATCACTTTATTCTTTGATTAATGATGTTTTGTCGCTCTGCATGATTATGGCCATTATTGCTCTCTTAGTTGGTCGCTCCCAGGCTTTTGCTAGCCTCCATAACCAAGTGTGAGTTCCACTCATGCATCCAAATCCTAAAACTAAGTTATTCCTAAGAGTCCACCATACCTACCTATTAGAATTTGCTATTCCAAGTATATTCATGTTTTTATCTACCTTCTGAATTAAACTTGTTATGTAAAAATTAGTGATTAAAGCTCTCACGAACTTGATGGCACACTTTACTTTCTTGCACTTTATAAACTTGAACCGTTGCGCCCATATTTGTTGCATATATGCTTGCGCTTTATAAGTTGAAGTTAGCAGAACCATGTATCATGGGGAACGCTTTCAACATTGCACTTGTACGTTGTACCTAGTTGATATCATGTTCTTTTGCTTATGGATCCCGGCGGTGTGAAATAAAAGGGGAACTTGTAAGATCATGGAGTTTGTATTTGTGTTAGAGAAACTCCTGGGCTGCTAGCCTAAGCCATGCCTAATCATGGTGGAAAGTTGCAGCATAACCATAATGAGCACTCTATGAAGCATCCTCAATAAAAACCTATGCAAATAGCAAATAAAAAGATCGCTGAGATGCTCATTGTCTGCTTGCCTTGTCATTTTGATTATGGGATAGCTCCTATATCATGTGCAAGGGGTACCCTGTTGGCAGTTCTCTATGGTACATATGTACTTACAATGAAAAGAGCTTACTTGTGACTAAAGTTGAGTAGCATGAGGTTCGGTCTTCGTAAGTAAGGAGCATGATATTTCAGCTTATAACTTGTCAAGCATATCCTCTTAGTTGTGTCACTTTAACCTTAATCCCCTAAAGATGCTTATGATAGGGGCAATGAGAGCTGAAAGCTAATAAGTACCATAATTTTGGAAGCTCTTTATGAAACTTGTATCCCTACTTACTTCTATGAAGGCTTTTTTTATGTTGAGTCTCCACCTTCTATCTTTATGCACCTATTATGAGAGCATAGTGGCCATTCTTAGTTCTATGTGCATTGTCCCAAGACTTGTTGATTGATGTATAATTTTGATATTGCTTGTTCTTAAACTATTTATATCTAGTCACTCTTATGAACTTTGAAGGTGTCCTATGCATTTATGTTTGTTACTCTATGAGGGACAATCTGAATGCCACTATGCTATGTTTTCTTTATGTGAAACAAACAAACGTCTTGCAAAGCATTGTTATTCATGAATCTTTTGTTTGTGCCTTTTCATGTTGCAACATAGTTGCTATGTCTTATTCTTAGAACTTTATCTTTCATGCTATGCTGAAGTACTATGATCCCATCTATCAATGTTTTACAAATACTTTGATCAAGTTTATGATGGTGTATGTCACCACAAAAGTTATTCTTTCTTTTTATCACTTACCTACCTACTCGAGGACGAGGAGGAGTTAAGGTGGGGATGTTGATACGTTGCAAATGTATCTGTAATTTTTGATGTTCCATGCTTGGTTTTATCTACTTTCTTATGTTTTGTCCACACTTTGGAGTACTTTCTATACACTTTCTTGGACTAATCTATTAACAAGATGCCACAGTGCCAGCTGCCTATTTTCTGCTTTTTTCGGTTCCAGGAAAGTCAGAAAATGAATATTCTCGGAATTGGACGGGACAAAAGCCAAAGTCAGTTTTTCACCGAGGGGGACACGGAGCCAGAATACGAGACGGAGAGGGGGCAGGGGGCCACCACACCACCTGGCCGCGCGGCAAAGCCTGGCCCGCGCCAGGGGGTGGTCTGGCCGCCTAGGGCACCCCCTCGGCCTCCCCTTTCGCCTATAAGATGCCTCCGATACAGAAACCCTAAGTACCCAATCAAAATTCCACGAAAGAGTCTATAGCCGCTATAATCTCCATCCCTAGATAGGGAGGGATCTGAAGCTCTTGCCAGCACCCTGCTAGAGGGGAGAATTCACCCTGGAGGCCTTCTTCATCACCATGCAAGCCTCCGGTGTGATGCGTGAGTAGTTCATCCTTGGACTACGGGTCCATGTAGTAGCTAGATGGCTGGTTCTTCTCCTTTGTGCTCTCGTGTTTAGATCTTGTGAGCTCCATTCATGATCAAGATCATCTATTTGTAATCCTACATGTTGTGTTTGCGGGGATCCGATGGATATTGAGATGCTATTTCAGATTGATTATGATTCTATCATGTCTCTGTTATTTGTGATCTTGCATACTTTCCGTTGTTAGTAGCTATCTTGGCCAAGTAGATGCTAGCAACTCCAAGAGTTAGTATTTATGCTCGATACTGGGTTCATGCCTCTAGTAATCTGGGGAAGTGACAGAAATCTCTAAGGTACTAGATGTGTTGTTGCTACTAGGGAGAAAACAACAATCCTTTGTTCATAGATCAATCATATTGTTTACTTTACACACAATGTGTAATGCAATTATCTGTTGCTTGCAACTTAATACTAGAGGGGGTTCGAATGATAACCTGAAGGTGGATTATTAGTCATAGATGCAATTGGATTACAGTCTATGTATAATGTTGTAATGCCCAATAAAATCTCAAAGGAGTCAAGATGTTTAGTATATGCTTGTATGCTTTCTCGATGTTTGTCAATTGCCCCGCTGTAATTTGTTCTCCCAACATGTCATCTATCTTAAGGAGAGCCACCACTAGAGAACTATGGACCCCGGTCCTTTCTTTTACCATCAATCTACAATTGTTTACTGCTATCTATTTACTTTCTGCAAGCAATTACTTTCTTCCACACAATACGTTTAAACCTTTGTTTTCAGCAAAAGCGGTGAGATTGACAACCTAACTGTAAGTTGGGGGCAAAGTTCTATGATTGTGTTGTGCAGGTTTGCACGTTGCTGCTAGTGCTGGTAGTGCGCCCAGCCAAAGTCCAGCTAGCAACACCTTGGAGGTGTTTCCTTGCTCCTACTGGTTCGAGAAACCTTGGTTTCATAACTGAGGGAAAACTTGTTGATGTGCTCATCATACCTTCCTCTTGGGGTTCCCCAATGAGCTTGATATATTTTGGGCCATCATGGATCCATATGTGGCTTGTGAAAAGAACACACATGCAATGACACTGGTGGATCCATATGTGGTCTATGAAAAGAACACACATGTAATGACTCTGGTGGATCCATATGTGGTTTGTGAAAAGAATACATATTCACTAACTCTAGCTATTGTTCATGTTGGGAGGATACCCCCGGGTAGGGTTACGCCGGGGTATAAAGGCCGAGTTAGCCGAGGTACGGCAAGGTCAAAGCAAGTGCTGGCCGAGTCCCCTCAAGGCAGGCCGAATCACGGGGTAACCCAGACCGGAAGATGTCCGCCTAGCTGAGTCCCGGCCGACGTATGTCGTATGCCGGCATGATTTAAATAACTTGTATGCAGGTAATAGTGTGGCCGGATTAACCAGGCATGATCCGGGTTATATCAGGCTTGCAAGAGAAGGAAGGTATCTCGCTGGTCAAAAGGAGGTCACTGTACACTGGAGCGCGAGCGAAGCGGACAGAGGCTAGGACCACCGAGGCGTGGCCGACAAGGGTGACGCTGCCTGTGTCGGATGACGCTGGCGCCACAGAGGCTCACGTAGCCTCTGCATGGCTTACGATGGGGAAAAGTGACTCAGTCGGTTTGCTATTTTGGGAAGAGGCATATTCCCTGGAATATGCCTCCACGTATGCCCTAATTGGAGACCTAGCCACCCCTATATAAGGAGGGCTAGGGCATCTGTAGAGAGGGTTGGGTTTTACTTGGTTGATCTCTAGTAGGTTCTTGAGGGCTAGCAAGTGGAGAGAGTAAGAGAGTTCCTTCTTCCTCCTCTCCCCAATACAGCTCAAGGAGCACTTGTAAACCTTGGAAACCTATTGAATACGAAACATCTGTGTGTGGAATCACCACACTATCCCTCCCTGGATTCGTCTAGTGCTTATTGTCCCCACCATTAGCCTATCCATGGCATCTGCCATGACACCACCACGATAGTTGGCGCCCACCGTGGGGCTAGCGGCGCTAGCAAGAGTAAAGATCCAGACGGGAAACCTCATCGGCAACGGCGAGCGCATCGTCCCCGGGCTCATTCAGCGCTTTGGAGCGCTGGACTTTGTCAGCGACAATGCTGGCTGCTTCGGCAAGCGACCTCTCCGTGCAATGACCTCTTCGTCAAGCTTGGCACGCACAAGATCTGCATCGCTGTCGGTGTGTCGTGCGTTCACCTGCAGCACGTCGTCGAGGGAGGCGAGCCACCCCTTAGCGCAGCTCGTGGGGCACGTATCACTCGCTCCCCTAACCGCGCCGAGGTGATGATGACTGCGCTTGACGCTGGCGCGAGCAAGGATCCGGCGCCAGATCCGGAGGTAACACCAAAGGCACCAAGGAAAAATAGAGGTCCTCCACTAGAGAGGCTAGAAAATGTGCTGCAACAGGCGATAGATAGCTTGGCAAGTCCCATAGCGCCTGTGGCAGATCCGGCTCAGGCACAGGCCGAGTTAGAGGAAACTAGGCACAAAATACTAGAGGGTGCGAAAAGATAGCAGCAGCTCAGCAGTCGTTGAACATGACACTGCGTGAGTACGCAAAGCCAAATAAGGTAAATGTTATAAAAGTGAAGGGGAGAAACCTCATTAGTGAAATGAACAAATAGGGTGATACTAGAGTTGAGGAATCAGAGAACATTCTGTTTGTGGGGCTGCCAAAGTACAGTACCCCGGCAAAGAACCTCAGAGCAGCATATGCAGCTGCATCCGAGTTAGAGGGTTTTACGGGTGAAGCCCGGCAAAGACAGCAAGATAGGGTCAATGAGTTAGTTCAGATCGCAAACAAACACAATGAAGAGTTGCTCAGGGCTAATCCGGGAAGAGCTGGGGCCTCCAAGGTCGTTCATTCAGCAGTAGGTAACCAGGAGAAATTTGCTGGAGCTGCATCGTCGCCTCATGGTGGCCCAAGAAGAGAGGAGGTGGTAACCTTGGCGAGGAGAAACAAACAAATAGTCCCATATGACCCGGCAAGGGTAGGGAAATGAAAAGAAGTGCAGGGAAATGAGGACCGCCGAAGTGTCAGCCGAGGTGAAGCTGGCTGAGGTAACCGCGACCAAGGCAATGCCGGTCAGGGAAACGTTGTGAACGGCAATGCCAGACAACACAACTCGGCAGGAGCAAGGCAACCGCAGCAGCGGAATATACCACGGCAAGAGCGAAGTGCCGGCCAAGGTATGCAATAGAGAGCAGCTCCACAGGAGCAACATAGATACAATGATGGTGATTCGTAGATGGTGAACGTAGGGTATCCTAGGCCGGACTATCTCGTGATAGGGTCAAGATTGGGAAGCAGGAACTTGATGCCTGACGATGCCAGGTTAAAACTGGATTGGCTTTATAGGTCGGAGCAAATTGAGTGTCAAGGTCCTCCGGGTCCGGCGTGTTTTGGGCCCCGGATCATGAAGGAGCCTCCAGTACCTAACTTCCAGTTACCCAGAGGCATAAAAACATATGACGGTAGCACAAAGCCGGAGGATTGGTTGATCAACTACGCGACAACGGTGAAAATTGCTACAGGCAACTTGAGATGGGCTGTGAGATATGTACCTCAAATGCTAGAAGGGCCAGCGAGGGTATGGCTAAACAATTTACCACCTGGAAGTATCAACTGTTGGATTGATTTTGAGGAAATGTTTGTCAGTAACTTCTCGAGCATGTATCAGAGGCTGAATAGGCCACAAACCCTAGCAATGTGCAAGCAGAGACCGAATGAGACAAACCAGGAGTTCTTAACCCGATGGTGCATAGTTCGAAACTCATGCGAGGGCGTGATTGAGTCACATGCTATAGCTTGGTTTGCAAAAGGGTGTAGATATGCAAGCATGTTGTGGCAAAGGCTACAAAGGGATATGCCAACTACACTGGCAGAGACGATCCGGATTGCTGATTCATATGCCTTGGGTGACCCAACTCAACCTAGGCTTGTGTCAAACGAGTCAAATGAGGAGTACTACTAGCAAGATGGAGCCGGGTCATCTCGGCGGAATGATTACCGGGGTAAGAGAAGAGATGATAGACTAGATTACAGGTACAGTTTGCAACAAGTCACTGCTGTAAATCAAGATCAACCCGGAGCAGGGAATAATCAGCGTCAGAAAACTGGAGGGCAACAATGGACTCCAAGAAATGATGGCAATAAAACTTGGACGCCAGAACAGAAGAAACAGTGGCAAGAAAAGAAGGACCGTCCGAGGTATACCTATGAGGCAATGCTGGATCAGCCGTATAAATTTCACATGCCAAATCCGAGTAACCCGGCGAGTCACACGACTCGGCAATGTGAGTGGATGAGGAAGATAGAACAAAGTGGTTCGGGGAATGCTCAGGCACCTCGGAACGATCAACCTCGGCATGAGTTACCCCGGCAGCAATTACTCTCCGGAGCGAACACGCAACAGTTAATGTTGCCTCCACCTCCGCCGAGGTATGAAAACCACGAGAGAAGGGATGTAGTCAGGTGGAAAACCAACATCAGCCAGATCAAAGATACCCCGGAAATAAGGGGAGAAATGAATACAGAGAGCATCACCAGAGTTACTGTGTGTTTACCACAGAGGAAATAGATAGAAAGAGTTTGCAACGCAGACATATGGAGGTGAATGCAGTAATGCCCGCAGTGACGAGGTATATGCCTTGGTCGGATCAGAAAATCACATGGAGTATCAAGGATCATCCCAAGCTTATGCCAAGCCCTGGTTCGTATGCGTTAGTGCTGGACCCGACGTTCATTGGGCCAAATATCAATGTGAGATTTTCTAAGGTGTTGATCGACAATGGCAGCAGCATCAACATTATGTACGTGGATACAATGCGCAAGTTGGGTATCTCAGAGAACATGCTCCAGGCCATGAGAACAACTTTCCATGGCATTGTGCCAGGCATTTCCTGTGAACCCATTGGCAAGGTCCGGGTAGACGTACTCTTTGGCACAAGAGATAACTGCCGAACTGAAAATTTGGAGTTTGAGGTGGTGAACCTAGAAAGTGCATATCACACGTTACTCGGCATGCCAGCCCTGAACAAATTCATGGCGAGTTGTCACATCAGTTACCTGAAGATGAACTTACCCAGGCCAAATGGAGTAATTACCATAGCAGGGGATTTCCGGCGTTCCATTGAGTGTGCGTCAGCCGGGTCTAACCTGGCCGAGTCACTCGTGCTTGCGCAAGAGAAAAGAAAGATCCAGGAGGTGGCGACATTTTCTCAGTCCGCACAGCAGTATATGCCGGCGCTAAGTAACCCGCATGGAAGTGTCTCGTTTCAAGCAACAAAGGATACAAAGAAAGTGCATGTTGATGATCTATTCCCAGAGCGCACCATAACAATTGGTGCCGGGTTAAATGACAAATAGGAGAGCGAGCTCATCAACTTCCTCCATGAGAATCGGGATATCTTTGCTTGGTCCACACAGGACTTGCAAGGTGTTCCGAGGGAGTTGGTCAAGCACTCCTTGAATGTGAGACCCTGAGCAAAGCTGGTGAAGCAACCTCTCCGCCGCTTCGCCGAAGATAGGAGAAAAGTCATTGGAGATGAGATAGCTCGGCTCCTAGCAGCTGGGTTTATCATGGAAGTGCTTTACCCGGATTGTCTATTGATACATTGCAAATGTATCTATAATTTTTGATGTTCCATGCTTGGTTTTATCCACTTTCTTGTGTTTTGTTCCAACTTTGGAGTACTTTTCATATGATTTCTTGGACTAACCTGTTAACAAGAGCCACAGTGCTAGCTGCCTGTTTTCTGCTGTTTTTGGTTCTAGGAAAGTCAGAAAATGAATATTCTCGGAATTGGACGGGACAAAAGCCAAAGTGCCTATTTTTCCAGAAGGGATCAAGTGCCAGAATACGAGACGGAGAAGGGCCAGGGAGCCACCACACCACCTGGCCGCGCAGCCAGGCCTAGCCAGCGCCACGGGGTGGTGTGGCCACTCCCGGCACCCCCTCGGCCTCCCCTTCTGACTATAAGCTTCCTCGGGACGAAAACCCTAAGTACCCGATCAAAAATCCACGAAAGAGTCTGTAGCTGCCGTCATCTCCATCCCTAGATCGGGAGGGATCTGAAGCTCTTCCCGGCACCCTGCCGGAGAGGGGAATTCACCCTGGAGGCTTTCTTCATCACCATGCAAGCCTCCGGTGTGATGCGTGAGTAGTTTATCCTTGGACTACGGATCCATGTAGTAGCTAGATGGCTGGTTTCTCCTCCTTTGTGCTTTCATGTTTAGATCTTGTGATCTCCGTTCATGATCAAGATCATCTATTTGTAATCCATACATGTTGTGTTTGCGGGGATCTGATGGATATTGATATGCTATTTCAGATTGATTATTGATTCTATCATGTCTTTGTTATTTGAGATCTTGCATGCTTTCCGTTGTTAGTAGCTATCTTGGCCAAGTAGATGCTAGCAACTCCAAGAGTTAGTATTTATGATCGATAGTGGGTTCATGCCTCTAGTAATCTGGGGAAGTGACATAAATCTCTAAGGTACTAGATATGTTGTTGCTACTAGGGAGAAAACAAAAATCCTTTGTTCATATAACAATCGTATTGTTTACTTTACACGCAGTTCGTAAAGCAATAATCTGTTGCTTGCAACTTAATACTAGAGGGGGTTCGGATGATAACCTGAAGGTGGATTATTAGTCATAGATGCAGTTGGATGGCGGTCTATGTATTATGCTGTAATGCCCAATCAAGTCTCAAGGGAGTCAAGATGATTAGTATATGCATGTATTGCTTTCTCGGTGTTTGTCAATTTCCCCGCTGTAATTTGTTCACCCAGCATGTTATCTATCTAAGGAGAGCCACCTCTAGTGAACTATGGATCCCGGTCCTTTTTCTTTACATACAATCTACAATCTTTTACTGCTTTGTGTTTACTTTCTGCAAACTTTTACTTCTTTCCATTCGATATGTTTAATCCTTTGTTTTCCGCAAAACACGGTGAGATTGACAACCTCATCGCAAGTTGGGGACAAAGTTTTGTGGTTGTGTTGTGCAGGTCTCCACGTTGCTACTAGCACCGGTAGTGCGCCCTGCCAAAGCTCAGCTAGTAACACCTTTGGGGTGTTTCCTTGCTCCTAATGGTTCGATTAAACCTTGGTTTCATAACTGAGGGAAGACTTGCTGATGTATTCATCGTACCTTCCTCTTGGGGTTCCCAATGAGCTCTACGTCGAAAGTCGAGCGCATCAAGGTTTTCTGGCGCCATTGCCGGGGTGTCAAGGACATCTTCACAAAGGGAGTCCCTCATAACCAATTTCTTTACTTTGTTGTTTTTGTTTTGCTTAGTTTTCTTTTTGCTTTGTTTGCTTGTTTTGTTCTTCAAAAACACAAAAAAATTAGTTTTACAAGTTTGCTTTGTTATTTGAAAAACACAAAAAACATTACTTCCTTTCTTAAGTTGGCTTTATGACTAGCTCTGCTCCAATCACTATTTCATTACGGATAGCTCACTCACTTTCCTATTTGGGAACAGTTTTATGACTGCTAAGGTAATAGATGAACCACTGCCTGCTAGAACCTCCATGGAAGAAGAAATTGCTGAACCTGAAAGCTCATTAGATGAAAAAGAGGAGGAGAGTGATGGACAAAAGGAGGAAGAATGGATCTACCCATGCCTACCTTCTAATGAGAGTAACTCTTTATCCCTTACATTATTTTATTGTCCCCCATGCTTATCAAAGGAGGGTGAATGTTATGTTCCCAAGGATTCTTTTGAAAATGTTTATAATAAAGCTCTAGTGCTTGTAGATCATGAAAATCATGCCTTATGTGATAGTTATATTGTTGAGTTTATTCATGAGGCTACTGAAAATTATTATGAGAGAGGAAATATGGTTGTAGAAGTTTTTATGGTAATGAAACACCTCTCTATGTGCTGAAAGTTTTGAAGTTACTTTTGATTTATCTTCCTATGCCTGTCACTTTGTTCTTTGTGCATTTATTTGCATACAAGATTCCTATGCATAGGAAGTGGGTTAGACTTAAATGTGTTTCGAATTTTCTTCTTGATGCTCTCTTTTACCTCAATTCATATTTCCTATGAGAGCATCTTCTCAAATTTTCATGCCTAACTTAAAGGCGTTAAAGAAAAGTACTTGTTCGGAGATAACCCAAGAGTTTTAGATGAGTCTTGGAAGTTATTACCTCTGTAATAACCTCTTCTTATCCTTTTTATTTGCTTATTTTGCCAAGAGTAACCTCTAATGAGAGTGAAGTAATGATTGGGAAAGTTGCTGTCCTGAAACAGATTTTTGTGTTTCACCGTAAACATTCCAGAGAGAGCTATGTAGGTCGGATTGCGCTGTAATTTTTTTCTCTTCTTCCGCAGGTTGTTATATAACTTTCGTTAGTTCAACACTTTTTGATTTGAGCAACAGAAGGTCTTCGAAAAAATTCGTCTTTACCTGCTGGTCTGTTTTGACAGATTTCTGCCATGTTCTGCATTTGCTTCTTGTTAGTTCCTTCTTGAGTTCCTTTGGGGAATTGAGCTTTTTGAGGGAATTGCTACAGTATATAGTGTTCTAATGGAAGTTTATTTGGTGTTAGAACTGAACCTTGAGACTTATTTATCTTAAGTGCACTAATGTTGCTAATGAGATTGTGTGAAGTTTTGTATGAAGGAAAATTTCAGGTGTATGGAAGGAACGAGTAATGAGATGAAGGATGGACTAAAGCTCAAGCTTGGGGATGCCACGTGTGGCACCCCAAGAAATATCCAAGAAGTACAAGCGTCAAAGCTTGGGGATGCCCAAGGCATCCCCTTCTTCATCAATAAAAATCCCAGGTTTCTTCAAAATGCTTCATTTTTGTTGTTTCATGCACAATTGTGTTTTTTCTTGGAGCGTCTTCTTTTTCGTTTTTGTTTTGGTTTTTAGTTTGCTTGGTTTTCTTAGTTTTCTGAATAAATTGGTTGGACCCCTCTTTCACACTTTGGTTTGCAAATAGTTTGGTTTGGTTTGGAAAAGAGTAGGAAAAGTTCATACTTTTGTGGTAAAAAGAGCTTGTTTTTGACTGTGGCCTATGCTTTGTCATGCCATGCTTGATATTGTTTTGGCTTTATGCTTAGTATTCTTTGCTGTAGCATGACTTGTTATAAACAATTGAAGATTGCTTAATGTGCCTTGGATGAATCATGCGTTGTTTTAGCATATTAAAGCATAGTATAGTGGTGTTCTCCTTTGATGCTTTATTTGGGTTGACTTGGCACATGCTCACACCATGTTATGACTATCTCAAGTCACCATAGCCTTTATGATCCATTAGTTTTCAACTTGTAGTATCACTTTATGCTTTGATCAATGATGTTTTCTCGCTCTGCATGATTATGGCCATTATTGCTCTCTTAGTTTATCGCTCCCAGTCTTTTGCTAGCCTCCACAACAAAGTATGAGTTCCACTCATGCATCCAACCCCCTAAACCAAGTTATTCCAAAGATTCCACCATACCTACCTACTATCTTATGCTATTCTAAGTATATTCATTCTTTTGTTTACCTTCCACTTGTTATGAAAAAAATAGTGCTTAAAGCTCTCACGAACTTGATGGCACACTTTACTTTACTTGCCCTTAATAAACTTGAACCATTTTGTCTTCTATGTTGCATATTCTTGCACTTATTTGTTGGGAATTAGCAGAACCATGCTTTCATGGGGAACGCTTTCAACATTGCACTTGGTACTTGCACCTAGTTGATATCATGCTCTTTTGTATATGGATGTCGTCGGTGTGAAATGAAAGGGGAGCTTGTAAGTCCATGGAGTTATGTATATGTGTTAGAGAAACGCCTGGGCCGCTGGTCTAATCCATGCTGACATGGTGGAAACCTGCAGTGTTACCATAATGAGCTGTCTATGAAGCATTCTTCTTATAAAAAAAGAGTCCTATACTGAGAAAAAAGAGAAAAAGGGAAAAAAAGAGATACTATGAAAGGAGGAAAGAGAGAAAAAAAGCACCATATTCCCATGGTAAATGAGAAATGCTGAGATGCTCGTTGTCTTCTTGCCTTGTCATTTTGATATGGGGATTCTTCCGTATCATCGGGCAAGGGGTACCCCGTTGGCGGTTCTCAATGATACACATATACTTACGATGACAAGAACTTACCGGTGACTAAACTTGAGTAGCATGAGGAGCGGCCCTCGTATACAAGGGACATGAGATTTCTGACTTATACTTCGTCAAGCATGTACACAATAGTTTGTTCACTTTAACCTTAATCACTTCAAGATGCTTATGATAGGGGCAATGAGAGATGAAAGCTATAAGTACCATAATTTTTGGAAGCTCTTTATGAGACTTGAATCCCTACTTCCTTTTACAAAAAGGCTTTTCTTCCACCAATATATTGAGTCTCCACCTTCTACCTTTATGCACCTACTTTGAGAGCATAGTGGCCATTCTTAGTTCTATGTGCATTGTCCCAAGACTAGTTGATTGATGCATAACTTGTTATTGCTTGTTTTAAACTATTGTATATAGTCACTCTTATGAACTTTGAAGGTGTCCTATGCATTTATATTTGCTACTCTATTGAGGGACAAGCTGAATACTATTATGCTATGTTTTATTTATGTGAAACAAACAAACGTCTTGCAAAGCATGTTATTCATGAATCTTTTGTTTGTGCCTTTTCATGTTGCATCATAGTTTCTTTGCTTATTGCTAGAACTTTGTCTTTCATGTTATGATTGAAGTACTTTGATCCCAGCTTTGAATGTTTTGCAAATACTTTGATCAAGTCTTTGATGGTGCATGCCACCTCAAAAATTATTTCTTTTTATCACTTACCTACTCGAGGACGAGGAGGAGTTAAGCTTGGGGATGTTGATACATTGCAAATATATCTATAATTTTTGATGTTCCATGCTTGGTTTTATCCACTTTCTTGTGTTTTGTTCCAACTTTGGAGTACTTTTCATATGATTTCTTGGACTAACCTATTAACAAGAGCCACAGTACCAGCTACCTGTTTTCTGCTGTTTTTGGTTTCAAGAAAGTCAGAAAATGAATATTCTCGGAATTGGACGGGACAAAGCCAAATTGCCTATTTTTCTGGAAGGGATCAAGTGCCAGAATACAAGACGGAGAAGGGCCAGGGAGCCACCACACCACCTGGCCGCACGGTCAGGCCTGGCCCGTGCCAGGGGGTGGTGTGGCTGCTCCCGGCACCCCCTCGGCCTCCCCTTCCGACTATAAGTTGCCCTCGGGACGAAAACCCTAAGTACCCGATCACAAATCCAAGAAAGAGTTTGTAGCCTCCGTCATCTCCATCACTAGATCGGGAGGGATCTGAAGCTCTTCCCGGCACCCTGCCGGAGAGGGGAATTCACCCTGGAGGCTTTCTTCATCACCATGCAAGCCTCCGGTGTGATGCGTGAGTAGTTCATCCTTGGACTACAGATCCATGTAGTAGCTAGATGGCTGGTTTCTCCTCCTTTTTGCTTTCATGTTTAGATCTTGTGAGCTCCGTTCATGATCAAGATCATCTATTTGTAATCCATACATGTTGTGTTTGCGGGGATCTGATGGATATTGAGATGCTATTTTAGATTGATTATTGATTCTATCATGTCTTTGTTATTTGAGATCTTGTATGCTTTCCGTTGTTAGTAGCTATCTTGGCCAAGTAGATGCTAGCAACTCCAAGAGTTAGTATTTATGATCGATAGTGAGTTCATGCCTCTAGTAATCTGGGGAAGTGACAGAAATCTCTAAGGTACTAGATGTGTTGTTGCTACTAGGGAGAAAACAACAATCCTTTGTTCATAGAACACTCGTATTGTTTACTTTACACGCAGTTCGTCAATCAATAATCTGTTGCTTGCAACTTAATACTGGAGGGGGTTTGGATGATAACCTGAAGGTGGATTATTAGTCATAGATGCAGTTGGATGGCGGTCTATGTATTATGTTGTAATGCCCAATCTAGTCTCAAGGGAGTCAAGATGATTAGTATATGCATGTATTGCTTTCTCGGTGTTTGTCAATTGCCCCACTGTAATTTGTTCACCCAGCATGTTATCTATCTAAGGAGAGCCACCTCTAGTGAACTATGGATCCCGGTCCTTTTTCTTTACATACAATCTACAATCTTTTACTGCTTTGTGTTTACTTTCTGCAAACTTTTACTTGTTTCCATTCGATATGTTTAATCCTTTGTTTTCCGCAAAACACGGTGAGATTGACAACCTCATCGCAAGTTGGGGACAAAGTTTTGTGGTTGTGTTGTGCAGGTCTCCACGTTGCTACTAGCACCGGTAGTGCGCCCTGCCAAAGCTCAGCTAGTAACACCTTTGGGGTGTTTCCTTGCTCCTAATAGTTCGATTAAACCTTGGTTTCATAACTGAGGGAAGACTTGCTGCTGTATTCATCGTACCTTCCTCTTGGGGTTCCCAACGAGCTCTACGTCGAAAGTCGAGCGCATCAGCTATCTAATCCGGTGCTGGTGGAAAAGAAGAAAGATGATCCGAATGTGGCAGTGGCTTGGCGTATGTGCATTAATTACACGAACCTAAATAAGGCGTGCCCAAAAGATCCATTCCCACTACTAAGGATAGATCAGGTCACAGATTCTACTGCTGGGTGTGAACTGTTGTCATTCATAGATGCATATTCTAGTTTCCACCAGATACCTCTGAATCCGAATGGTCAAATAAAGACTCCGTTTATCACCCCGTATGGGGCTTATTGGTATCGCACCATGCCTTTTGGTTTACGTAATGCAGGGGCAACGTACCAAAGATGTATGCAAAAATGTTTACACGACCAAATCGGCCGAAATGTGCAAGTGTATGTGGATGATGTGGTTATAAAAACCAAGGAAAGCAAAACGCTCCTTGATGATATCAGGCAAACGTTCGCGAACCTAAGAAGATTCCGAATGAAGCTTAACACGGAAAAATGTACCTTCGGTGTCCCGGCTGGAAAATTACTCGGATTTCTTGTATCCAGCCGAGGTATCAAAGTTAATCCAACTAAAATCCGAGCCATAGAGCGAATGGATCTGCCGAAGTGTCTTAATGATGTCCAGAAGTTCACTGGTTGCCTGGCATCTTTAAGTCGGTTTGTATGTCGGATGGGAGAAAAGGCATTGCCTCTCTATCAACTAATGAAAAAAGCGGACAAGTTCGTATGGACGTCGCAGGCCAACGAAGCCTTTATCCAATTAAAGAAGATGTTAGCCACTGCACCAGTGTTAGCCTCTCCACTATCAAAAGAGCCAATGTTGCTCTATATAGCCGCAACCAACCAAGTTGTAATTGCAGTGGTGGTGGTAGAGCGTGATGAAGAGGGCAAGTCAGTGCAAAGGCCAGTCTATTACCTGAGCGAGGTATTATCCGCATCGAAGCAAAACTATCCTCACTATTAGAAAATGGCATATGGTGTGTACATGTCAGCAAAGAAGCTAAAACACTACTTTGAAGAACACATAAAGTGATATGTGAAGCCCCCATATCTGAGATAATGAGTAACAAGGATGCAAGCGGCCGAATCGCAAAATGGGCAATTGAGCTAGCCCCTTATGCTCCGCAAGACAATAGGAGAGATGCGATCATGTCTCGGGCTGTGGCCGACTTTTTCGTGGATTGGGCCGAGATGCAATACGAACCACCATTACCAGATCCGAACTACTAGAGAATGCACTTTGATGGATCAAAAACAAAAATTGGGTTAGGCGCCGGAGTTGTACTTACCTCGCCAAAGAACGACCAGCTGAAGTATGTGCTGCAGATCCATTTCGCAGCGTCAAACAATGTCACCGAATATGAAGCACTTGTGCATGGGCTCAAAGTGGCAAAAGAAATTGGAATACGTCAGATCCAATGTTTTGGCGACTCGGATTTGGTAGTTCAGCAAGTCTCGGGGCAATGGGACGCTCTTGATCGAAACATGGCATTGTACAGATTCCATGTGCAAAAGATATCTGGGTACTTTGAGGGATGCGAGTTTCACCATGTACCCTGGCTGGAAAACGAGGCTGCCGACGTACTGTCGAAGCTCGGATCAACCCAACAAGCAATTCCACCGGGTGTAGCACTAGAACACCTGAGAAAACCATCTATCAGACCGTCCCCAGAAACCGACTCAATCTACATCCCGGCAGATCCGGAGTCTGGAGCTGTACCCATGGACATTGACGTGGGAAGTCGTTCAGGAAACCCGAGGACTGCTTCGCAGAACTCGGGGACTATGCAGCGAGATCCGGCCGAGGTTATGCCGGTGGAGCTAATGGAAATAGATGAGGATGTGTTTCCAGTGCGAGCTATACCAGCTTGGGCACTGCCCATATTTCAATTCCTGAAGGATGGAACTTTGCCTAGTGATGAAGTACTTTCAAGACAAGTTCAGAGGCGCGCAAAGGCATACACGATTATCAATGCGGAGCTATACAAGAGGAGCGTCACAAATGTCCTGCAGCGATGTGTTGACCCGGAAGAAGGGCTTGACATCCTCCGGGATATACATCAAGGGGAGTGTGGGCATCACGCCTCATCCAGGGCTTTAGTGGAAAAAGCTTTCCGGCATGGGTTCTACTGGCCAAGTGCCTTGGAACAAGCAGAAGATCTAGTAAGAAAGTGCAATGGTTGTCAGAGGTATACTACCAAGACACATATGCCAATGTCGGAGCTCAAGACTATACCAATTAACTGGCCATTTGCTGTATGGTGTTTGGACATGGTTAGCCCATTTAAACCAGCGAGAGGGAACATGGCCCACATGTTAGTCATGGTTGATAAGTTTACAAATGGATTGAAGTGAAGCCAATAAGAAAATGTGATGGAGCTACAGCCATGACATTCCTCAAAGATAGCATCTTGAGATACGGCTATCCTCACAGTATCATAACAGATAATGGCACCAATTTTGCTGAAGGAGCATTTGCGCGATTCTGCCGAGATAAGAAGATCCGGCTGGACATTGCCTCGGTAGCCCACCCCGCATCAAACAGGCAAGTGGAGAGATCCAACGGATTAGTATTATCCAGGATAAAACCCCGGCTCATTGAGCCGCTGCAAAGATCAGCGGGGTGCTGGATAGAAGAACTACCAGCGGTACTGTGGAGTTTAAGAACAACTCCAAATCGATCAACAGGTTATACGCCATTCTTTCTGGTATATGGGGCAGAACCTGTATTACCAGCCGACATAGAGCATGAATCGCTTAGGGTCACCCAATACACAGAAGCCGATGTGCAAGAAGCCCGGCAAAATGATGTTGATCTGCTGGAAGAAGCGAGAGAATTGGCATTGTCCAGATCCGCCATATATCAGCAAAACCTCCGACGCTATCATAGCCGGAAGGTAAACCCCCGAGTCTTCCGGGAAGGTGATCTGGTACTCCGGTTGATACAACGTACTGCTAGCATGCATAAGCTATCCCCCCATGGGAAGGGCCATTCATTGTGAGCAAAGAATTTCACAATGACTCTTATTATCTTATCGATGCAAAACCATAGGAGAAGAACAAGATGGACAGGTCCAGTGAGGAATCTAAGCATCCATGGAATGTAGCTCTACTCCGTCCATTCTACACTTAACAAAGAAGTGTGTGTATCTGAGTCTCTCATATGTCGGTATGTATGTCGTCAATGAATTTATCAATGAAATCGTGGCACCTCGAGCAGTAACTCGGGGACTGCCTTAATGATATTTATTATTTTCTGTATTTGTTATGTATATGTCGGCTGGCGTAAGTTGCTTCTACCTAAGCCGGATTAGTAGTGTGTGAGCACCAAAAACTCAACTCTTCGACTTGCTGCTGTCCAACAAGATTTGGCTTCATGGCAAGCAAGAGAACAAGTTTGGAATTGCGTAGCACACGAAAAACGACTAAGGAAAAGAACTTAATCGAGCCGACATTTGTTATTCAAACTAACCTTATGCTTACTTTATATTTACTATGCTGAATTATTTTGAGCTAGTCCTTAAGTTTCCAAGTATTGTTAAGTCAATTTTTGAAACTCGGACTCGTAAGTCATAAAACCGAATCAAGGTAGACACGAGCCGAGCCAGGAAATTGGAGAAACAAGAAAATGAAACTTGGGGACTACGCCCAAGTTAATCTGGAACGAGCAACTTAGTAGCAAAATATAATCAGTGTGCTTAATACATTTGCACCCGGCATACCGGGGATCCGATAAACTTCAAAGTGTTTGATGGTGATCAAGGGGCAGCAGGAGGAGGTAACTCGGCGCCAGCAGGTGGAACTTCGGCCTCAGCTTCAGCATCATCTTCATTCTCTTCGATGTCCGAGGCTTCATCCTCTTCCTCTTCACCCGAATGTTCTTCGACGTATTCGTCGTCAACAGCGCCAAGGAAGCTTGGTCCCTCATTCCATTGATGGATGGGGCATACTGAATGAGGCTATGGGCGCAAGACTTGCGCCGAGCTATCCAATCCAGATCATTGGACCACCTTGATCCGGTGCGCATGCGCTCGAGAAGATTCAGGTTTATTTTTTCATACCATGTGAGCATGTAGTGGAGGACGGTTTCAGCTCCGGCGCGTCCGGCGGATTCCCTCCAGAGGTCAAGCTGGGTCTTGCACTCCATTAACTTGTTGATTAGAGCAGTGGACCCCTCCGGAGTATCTTCATCAGGCCATAAGGCATTGAAGATCCGGACTGCTACATCTAGGATATCCTTACCATAGTTCTTCACAATCTCGACGCGAGAAGATAAGCTGACCAGCAGGTCCTCCATGTCATAGGGAATATTTTCAGTGCCAGGACCAGTTGGGGTACCCCTCTTCTGGCGGAACTTGGCAACGTCAGTGGATGCAATGGCATCACCCTCCAGAAATTTGTCTGAAAACAAGACAAGTGAAATAGGTGAAGGAGGTTGACCCGGAGGGATTCATGCCGGCTAAAGGAAAAGAACTTACGAGAAATATGGCTGTGGATCCGGTTCAGCTCCTTGGTGCAGTTGTCACGCCTCTTCTGGAGAAGCACAAGTTCAGCATTTGCCGACTCAAGCTTAACGTCGGCCTCCTTCAGCAGTTCTTGATCTTTGGCAATTTGGAGGTTGATACATTCTTGCTCTTCAGTGAAATCTTGGCCAGCTTTATCCATCTCGGTTTCGTGGAGCGCCTTGAGCTTTTTCATTTCTGCCTTGAGCTTGGCAATCTCATCATCTTTGGTCTAGAGGAGGGCGAGCTTATTGTCCTTCTTCTTATGTTCGGACTGGTGCTGCCCTGCTTGTTCGAGAAAATGCAGCATCATATCAGGCACGGGCACACTATCTTCAAGAGATGCTGAAACAGTTTCTTGACCCGGCAAAGCCGAGGTATGAATATTTGCCGAGCTTAGGAGAAGGGAAAGAGAGCACAGAAGTTAAGTAACCGAAGTGACTTACCTTTTATCTGGTCCAAGTTCTTCCTCATGAGGGTGTTCTTGGCCTCCACTCCGGTTGCCCAATCCGAATAACAGATTAGTTCGGCGGGAAAAGACAAAGAAAGATGGGAAAAAGGCAAGGAGAAAACTTACCCTATTTCTCAAACTCACCGAGAAGCGTAGAATGTTTCGAGCGCAGCGCCTTATGTGTGTCCAAGAGGCGATGAAACTCAGCGCTCCGGCGATTGGTGGTAACCTGAGAAAAGAAAAGTTGACTTGATCATGTGCATATTCGAAGTGTACAAGATCCGTGCCAAGTGGAACTTAACCCGGCTCTAGGTGTGTGCATATTCGAAGTGTACAAGATCCGGGCCAAGTGGAACTTAACCCGGCTCTAGGTGTGTGCATATTCGAAGTGTACAAGATCCGGGCCAAGTGGAACTTAACCCGGCTCTAGGTGTGTGCATATTCGAAGTGTACAAGATCCGGGCCAAGTGGAACCTAACCCGGCTCTAGTTGTGTGCATATCCGAAGTGTACAAGATCCGGGCCAAGCGGAACTTAACCCGGCTCTAGGTGTGTGCATATTCGAAGTGTACAAGATCCAGGCCAAGTGGAACTTAACCCGGCTCTAGGTGTGTGCATATCCGAAGTTACTAGGGAGAAACGCTAATTCTCTAAGGAGCATCCGACCGAGTAACAAGTTACTCCCCGGGAGGCTCGGGGACTAGTGGTTATATGACTAAGCATTAGTACATATTAAAGAAAAGACAAAGTAGCGTACCTCCATCATCCGGCCGGCAAGGTTGATAGCCTTGGCAGCTGTGTTCATCTATACGGCAAACTCGGCAGGCCCAAATTTCTCCGGGAGATCGTCGTTATTGATGAACTCCGCCTTGTTCCAGTTATTGACAAACTCGATCAGGGCCGGAGGATAGCGTTCTCCGCTAAGCATGTGGGGCGCGATCAAACCCTTGGTGTGGGCCTCCCTCCTCTCAACTTGTGCAGCAGCGGGGCTGGTGTGCAGAACAAGTTGCGCATGAGTTGACCCGGCAGAGGTGTCTTTCTTTGGTGGGGTCTTCTTTGGAAGCATGGACGCAAGTGTACGCTGTCTAGCCTCGATAGATGCTGCCCTGGCGGCATCAGAGGTTTTCTTGGCCTTAGGCTGCTGCTGAGAGGTTGAAGTTTGTGCTACGGATTTGCCCTTGGACACAACCTTGGTGCTAGCCTTGGTGCTAGTTGTGTCTTCTCGCTGAGTCTTGGAAGACACGGACGAGGCAGAGGGACTTGGTGCTGCTACTGATACTTGTGTTGTTGCTATTGGTGCTGGTGCTAGCGCTGGTGTTGGTATTGGCGGGGGTGTTGTAGGTACCTCGGTGGTGGCAGGTTGCGGCTGAGCCGAAGAGGAGCTGTGAGAAATTGCTGCCTCGGCAAAGCCACTTCCCCCTGCTCCGAGGTTGCCCTCCTCTGGACGAGGTGGGCTAGAACCCGGAGCAGCCGCTGAACCCTCCTGAATGGGGCTCAACGGGCATGAATCGTCGCCATGAGGGGGAGAAGGGCTATGCCAGAGGGGCGAAGCGATACTGGATCCGCTCTGAGGAACCTCCACCACAGCCCTGCCGAATCAAATGACAAATAATAAGTTACAACAGAAGAAAAGCATGAAACAAAGGACATGACAAAGAGAAAAGTAACTTACTCATCAGAAGTCAATGGCTCCTTGGGCTTCCGATCTCTCCAAGCTGTAGCCGTACTCGTAGGCTTGGTGGCAGCTTTGTCTACAGACTTCTTTCGTCTCTTTGTTGGTTTGGAAGGTCCGAAAGAAGAAGCAGAAGCGGCTCCCCTTTTCTTTGACGCGACCGGGGCAAGCTCGCCCGTGGCGAGAGGAGGATCTTCGTGGATCTGCCCACCCAGGTTAGCTGATGCCGGAAAGGCGTAAGAAAGGGGGACAACGTCAAATGCTTCCATCACCTCAACGTCGGAATCATCTTCATCATCAGGCCAATCTCTTAAGGAAGTGAATTTACCGGTAGGGTCGCTTGGTCACATCAGGGAGTGGCAGGAACATCTCCTAATCCGGCTCCTCCTCGTCCGAGACAAGTCGATCCTTCGCCCATTTGAGCGAAGGCTTGGTGCCATCTTCGAGAGTTTGCTGAAGAAACAACTAAGAGAGAAACGCAGAGGGATCAGATAAACGACATACTCCAACATAGAATATAACTCGGAAAGAAATTGGAACACGAGAGTTACCGTAGGAGGAGGCCTGTCCTGGCAGAAATGCTCTATCCCCCACTGCCAATCAGCGGAGAAGTGTTTGTCGGTCGTGAAAAGGGCCTTGACCCGGCGGAATATCTCGGTACTGTTCAGTTCGAAGAAAGAGGTCCGGTTGGGGTCAAGGCGCCAACTCATGTGGCAAAGCTTGTGAGTGCGTTTCTGGAGAGGGGAGATTCGGCTGCGAACAAAAGTGATCATTGCATCCTCGTTGCGCAGCCCCGCATCCTTTAGCTCCTGAAACCGTTTGTTGACTTGGTTCACCAAGACAGTGGGTTTCTTGGAGATCCGGTCCCACAAATCCAGATTAGGAGGACCCGGAACATAGGGGCGCAGCCGAATAAGATCTTCGTTCGTGCCATTTCTGACATAGAAGAAGGTTCGGGCCCAGCCCTTGCACGAATCAAGCCCCATGACCCGGGGAAAGATGGACTATTTCCGGGGAGAGATAGAAGCTGCGTTGAACTGCGTAAGATGTTTGTCCTCCGGGTCAAGCTCCTTATTCAGAATCACGTTTCGGCGAAGACCGAAAAACTGGATCCAGAGCTCTTTAGTGGGCCACAATCCGACATACCCCTCTATGGTGAAGGCAAAGGAAGAAAGGGAAGTGATGGCCTTCGCCGGAAGGTGGTGCGGTTGAAGCTCATAGATGTTGAGCCAATCGTGGAAGAAATCGCTAATAGGAAGGCGGAACCCGCGCTGGAAGTGGGAGAGGAACACTACGAACTCACCCGGATTAGGTGAGGGAGCGAGCTCCTCGGCGGCGAGACGGGCAACCACGCCCTCTGGGATGCGCCGAGTGCAGTACAACCAGTCTAGGTCATCCTGGCACACCCAGGAGCCAGCCCAGGCGCCGCGTTCGGTGTTCTCCGCTCCCTCCTCCAGCTCCACCTCCGCGACAGTGAGCTCCTCTTCGGTCATGTCCAAATCGTTGTCCTCACTGGCCCTATCGGCGGTGGGGGGCAGTGCCTTGGACTGGCGCGGACCCGTGGCGGTGGAGCTGCGCGGGAGTGGCTACGATGCTGGTGTGGAAAGGCACGGGGCGGCGGCGGCGCTGCTAAGCAGGTGCGGCAGCGGCGGTGTTGTCGCTGGGAAGAATAAGAAGAAGAGGCAGAGGGCCACGATAATGGGGAAAAATACCAAGGGGCGTGCCCCTCCCCTATTTAACCACGCCCTAGCTGGGGTAGTGGGATCGTGCGGTGCGGAAAGGCCACACGGTGTGGCCGTGTATTTGCCGGGTCAGCCAATCAGACGCGAGCCACAGGAAGGGCCACAGGGCGCAGGGGATCCCACGACGCGACGTGGTGATACAGTTAACGAGGAGACATGCGCGATGTGACATGTGAAACAATAACACCTGACATTAACTGCAGCAGTAACTGGCGCATGCCCTTAAAATGAGGCAAGATAATGATTACCCTCCACGTGGGGAAGCGTACGAGAGAAGGAAGAATAACCCGGATAACTATAGGGTGACCTGGCCAGCGAGTGAAAACTCGGAATGTGCCAAGGGAAAATCTAGCCAATGAAATCCGGCATATGAGGTAACTCGGAAAAGGAAGCAAAAGGCTCGATAAAATTGAACCTGCTATGGCCTTAGCGGCTGAGGCTGCTAAGACCGCACCAGCTTCGGGGACTAATGTTGGGGGGATACCCCGGGTAGGGTTACGCCGGGGTATAAAGGCCAAGTTAGCCGAGGTACGGCAAGGTCAAAGCAAGTGCTGGTCGAGGCACCTCAAGGCAGGCCGAATCACGGGGTAACCCAGACCGGAAGATGTCTGCCTAACTGAGTCCCGGCCAACATATGTCGTATGCTGGCAGGATTTCTCTAACTTGTATGCAGGTACCAGTGTGGCCGGATTAACCAGGCATGATCCGGGTTATATCAGGCTTGCAAGAGAAGGAAGGTATCTCGTTGGTCAAAAGGAGGTCACTGTACGCTGGAGCGTGAGAGAAGCGGACAGATGCTAGGACCACCGAGGCGTGGCCAACAAGGGTGACGCTGCCTGTGTCGGATGACGCTGGCGCCGCAGAGGCTCACGTAGCCTCTGTATGGCTTACGATGGGGAAAAGTGACCCGATCGGTTTGCTATTTTGGGAAGAGGCATATTCCCTGGAATATGCCTCCATGTATGCCCTAATTGGAGACCTAGCCACCCCTATATAAGGAGGGCCAGGGCATCTGTAGAGAGGGTTGGGTTTTACTTGGTTGATCTCTAGTAGGTTCCTGAGGGCTAGCAAGTGGAGAGAGTAAGAGAGTTCCTTCTTCCTCCTCTCCCCAATATAGCTCAAGGAGCACTTGTAAACCTTGGAAACCTATTGAATACGAAACATCTTTGGGTGGAATCACCACACTATCCCTCCCTGGATTCCTCTAGTGCTTATTGTCCCCACCATTAGCCTATCCACGGCATCTAGCGTGACACCAGCATGACAGTTCATGAAAAGAACAGACATGCAATGGCACTGGTGGATCCATATGTGGTCTATGAAAAGAACACACATGCAATGACTCTGTTGGATCCATATGTGGTTTGTGAAAAGAACACACATTCACTGACTCTGGTGGTTCCATATGTGGTTTTAGGAAAAGAACACACATTCAATGACTACGGTGGATCCATATGTGGTTTGTGAAAAGAACACACATGCAATGACACTGGTGGATCCATATGTGGTTTGTGAAAATAACATACATGCAATGACTCTAGTTGTGGTTCATGAAAATAACACACATGCAATGACACTAGTGGATCCATATGTGTTTTAGGAAAAGAACACACATCCAATGACACTGGTGGATCCATATGTGGTTTGTGAAAAGAACACACATGCAATGACTCTGGTGGATCCATATGTGGTTTATGAAAAGAATAGACATGCAATGACACTAATGGATCCATATGTGGTTAATGAAAAGAACACACATGCAATGACTCTGGTGGATCCATATGTGGTTTGTGAAAAGAACACACATGCAATGACACTGGTGGATCCATATGTGGTCTATGAAAAGAACACACATGCAATGACTCTGGTGGATCCATATGTAGTTTAAGATAACGACATGCAATGTCTCTGGTGGATCCATATGTGGTTTGTGAAAAGAACACACATGCAATGACTCTAGTTGTGTTTTAGGAAAAGAACACACATACAATGACATAGGTGGATCCATATGTGTTTTAGGAAAAGAACACACATTCAATGAGTCTGGTGGATCCATATGTGGTTTGTGAAAAGAACATGCATGCAATGACACTGGTGGATCCATATGTGGTTTGTGAAAAGAACACACATGCAATGACTGTAGTTGTGGTTCATGAAAAGAACACACATGCAATGATACTAGTGGATCCACATGTGTTTTTGGAAAACAACACACATTCAATAACATTGGTGGATCCATATGTGGTTTGTGAAAAGAACACACATGTAATGACTCTGGTGGATCCATATGTGGTTTGTGAAAAGAACACACATGCTCATGTGGTTTATGAAAAGAACAGACATGCAATGAACTCTGGTGGATCCATATGTGGTCTATGAAAATAACACACATGCAATGACTCTAGTGGATCCATATGTGGTTTGTGAAAAGGACACACATATAATGACACTAGTGGATGCATATGTGGTCTATGAAAAGAACAGACATGCAATGACTGTGGTGGATCCATATGTGGTTTGTTAACAGAACACACATGCAATGACACTGGTGGATCCATAAGTGGTTTGTGAAAAGAACACACATGCAATGACTCTAGCTGGGATTAACGAAAAGAACACACATGCAATGACTCTAGTTGTGGTTTATGAAAAGAACACACATCCAATGACTCTAGATGTGGTTTATTAAAAGAACACACATGCAATGACATTGGTGGATCCATGTGGTTCATGAAAAGAATAGACATGCAATGACTCTGGTGGATCCATATGTGGTTTATGAAAAGAACATACATGCAATGACGACTCTGGTGGATCCATATGTGGTTTGTGAAAAGAACACACATGCAATAACTCTAGTGGATCCATGTGGTTTATGAGAAGAACACACATCCAATGAACTCTAGTGGATCCATGTGGTTTATGACAATAACACACATCCAATGAACTCTAGAGGATCCATGTGGTTTATGAGAATAACACACATGCAATGAACTCTAGTGGGTCCATATGTGGTTTATGAGAAGAACACACATCGAATGAACTCTAGGGGATCCATCTTGGCATAATTTGATGTATGCCATGATGTATTTTATTGTACAAGACACTCACTTTCCATTTTTATACTACTCAGTTTTTCCCTTGGATTTTTGATACTACTCCCTCTGTTCGCAAATACTTCGCGTTCTGGGTTTAATCAAAGTCAAACTTTGTAAAGTTTGACCAAATATTTATAGAAAATATCAACATTTATAATGTAAAACTATAGTATTAGAATCTTCATAAAGTATATTTTCATATTATAGGCATTTGCAATTACGGATATTAATATATTTTACAATATTTTTGGTCAAACTTGACAAACCATGACTTTGACTAAACCCATAACGCGAAGTAAATAAAAACGGAGGGAGTACTCAGTTTTGCCCCCTCTCTCTCTCTCTTTCGTAGAAGCCCAAACCTGTGCTCACTCTGTCTTCTACACCCTAATTGGTTGACACAGTTGTCACGTGGATCGTTCGCACCTACCGTTGATCCTGTGTGATCCAACGAGGATCGTTGCACAGGTCGTACCCTTCACAGTACAGCGTGAGACAGCACGGACGTCTCCCTCAACGAGACTTCTACAAGAAGGAACACGAAGTCGTTCATGGAAAAATTTGTCGAGTGGTCATGTCATGTTTAATCAAGTCTAAAAAGCCTATTACTGCTACTACTATGCCACAACACATGTGTCATCGAGTGCACAGTCGTCGACGGGCAGCTGCAATTTATTTCCACTTGATTTTAATAAGACATATCCCATTTTTACCCAGCGGCTCTCAATCTCACTTCCAACTGGGCCCACCGTAAGAAACTTCCACATGTTGCCGGAGGCTGAAGAGTTGAGAAATGGGTCTCGAGGGGAGGGGGCCCTTGATGAGACCTAACATCTCCGCCTTCATCGAGTCCCCCGAAGTCATCCACACATCCTTCTACCCGATCTAGCACAACCCCACAAATCTCGCCGTACAACGACCTACATTCTCCTCTACATTTCCCCTTCTAATTATCACCAATTTTATGGCTGTGTCAAACTTCGTACATAGAAATTGTGTCTGTGCCCTTTGCATGTGTCTGAATATAGAACTGCCATGCATGGCCCGGGAAAAAACGTGACGTACCGTGCGCGTGTCGCGGTGCACGGTGCAGTAGCCTATGCGGCGCGTTGCATGGTGGTGCAACAAAACTTGCCTTGCTTCCATTCATCTTAACTATAGAGACCCTCTTCGCATACCCACTCTCAGTCTCGCTCACTCTCCTCACGCAACCCTCTCCACTGTCCCACCAGCTTCTGCAAACTCTAGAGAAAACCCTATCCACGTCGGTGATGGTGGAGGAGGATGCCGTGGCCATCGTCGCCTCCAAGGCCGTTGGCGAGGAGGCCCCATTCTCTATCCTGGTCCCCCTCGACGCACTGAAAGCATTTGTCGTCCCCGTCCAGGCCCCCGTCGAGGCATTGATGGTAGCCGTCATTCCCATTCAGGCCCCTGTCCCTGCTACCGACGTAGCCGCCGGCAAGGAGGCCCCCGCCGGTCACGAGCAGATCCAGCTCTTTTGGGACCCCTACGATCCAGAGGAGTACATCGCTCTAGCGAACCCCTACGACACCGGCATCGACGACCCATGGTTGGAGGTAACTAGGGTTTGCTCCCCTTCCCTGGTTCTTCTCCCGTTCCCATCGTTGGATGCTAGATCTTGGTTTATTAGGGTTCGCTTGTTTGCATTTCGATTGCTTGATATTCTTACATCATCTAATCCTCCTTTTTCTTTTCTTCCAATAGGTTTACGGCAGCGATGTCTACAGCGATGACGAGTCCAGGCACACGAAGACTCGTCAGGTGCTGAGGAGGCTGCAGGCCAGCCAGTACGATGCCTTCTTCGCTAGCGGCATCTACAGTTGCCCCTTCTACAGGACGAGACTCGCCGACACCGACTTCAACTGCGTCATAATGCATGCAGAGGGCTCGAGCTCCGGCACCCCCAGAGTCGGCCAGGCCATGAACGTCAACGCCTACATCGCTGAACACCAGGCTCTTGGCATTCACCTCTGAAACCTCCAGCGGGTGGCCATCGAAGAGGGTCGCATGCCTCCTATTAAGCCCAAGGCCCCCAAGATCAAGGGACTGGGCAGCAAGAAGTGGAGGAAGTGTTAGAGGGCAGAGGAGAAGGCGCATGTGCATGCATGGAGGGGTTGAACCTGTCTGCTGCTGCTGCCGCTAAGCAGCTTCTTTTGATTTTGTATATTTTGCGTGTGATGGCTGCTGAGCAGCTAATGTATTGAACCTCGTGAAGCAACCTACTTTTTATCAACATATCCTATTTAGCTGCGCACAACTATATCTACATTTGTTTTGTTTTCTGAATGAATGTATTCTGCCGGGTGTTATTTGCTGCTCTAGATTTGCTACCAGATCAGGCCAAAAAGAGGTCCAAAAGGGAACGAATAATTGAAGAGAGAAGCTGCTCTAGATTTGCTACCAATTTGGGAAAAATGAAATATATCTGTTTAGCAAGAGAGGAAAAAGGTACTCTTTCAAACTGCCAGTTAATGAGCTGCCATCTTGACAAGCTACCAGACACATACAGAAACATAACACAAAGATGTAAAATTTATTTTACTACTCCCACTTGAGGCGCTAGCCATCTTGACAAGCTAACTGAGTTACACAAAACAGAAACATAACACAAAGGAGTAAAGTTTAATTCACTTCTCATCAGAACACTTGAGGCGCTTGCCATCGTTCCTAGGAGACCAACTGCCATCATTCCAGGTGGATCTTACATTTTTGGCGCTCCATGGCTCACAAAGTTTATCCCACCTGGAATCTGACTTGGCTCCCCTATCTTCAGCATCCTGCGGCACAATTACTGTGCATCATAGGCCTAATCGTTGCCGCTAGAAGATGTTGCCTCTCTGTTTGCTGCTCCAGCGGTAGCCTCTCTGTCAGCTGCTTCTGCAGCCTCTCTCTCAACTGCTTCAGATGCAGCCATTTTCTTTGCATATGCAGCGTCAAACTTAGCTATTCTGCATTTTCTACAAAGCCCTCCCCTAAGCTCGTCTTCCCTCTTGCAACTGGGGCAAAACACGAGGTAACAAAGAAATAAATGGATCTTCTTATATAGCTGGTAGGTCACGTAAGCATCTATGACTGCATACTTCAGGTTTATATCAGACAACAGCCACTCCTCCCAGAAATCGTGCATATCCGTAGGGAAATCTGCCTTCATTCTGCCGTATGACCCATCGACGATTCTAGTTGCGAGTGTGACCATTCCATCCTTCCTCGAGTCCCCTATGTTCTTCACAAGACTCTGAATATCGATCCAGTTGTGCGCAAGAATTGTAATTCCCTCTTGACAAAATTTCCAAAAATCAGTTGTATTGTCGACAGTGCAGAAAACAATTCCTTTTTCTTCAAGGAACTGGCGCAGTGCTGGACAATTCTTGTCAGTCCTGAAAGTATGTAGTTTGTCATCACCAAAATTTGTAACTACAAATATTTGGTCAATGCAAGATCATCATCTGAATATAATTTTAAATTTTGTAGTAAATGCAAGATCAGGACTCTCAACATTGGCTTGTCATGATTTATTTTGTCCTAAATAAAATTCTGTAGTTGCAAGATGAGCAAATGGATAAAGAATAAGAGGATAAAACCCTAAAAGCGGTTAACTACAGAGAGCAGATCTACAAACCGGGAGAAGTGGTAGACGAGGACGTGTTTCCTCATGGCCAGTTGAATGACTGGTGACTTCATTCTCTTTATATGGGTTCTCCGGGGTGTACTCGAGCCAACCCTCGTACGTCCTCACGACTCACACCACTATCTCCTCCTCGTTGGTGTAGACGATGTTTAACTTCTTATTGTCATGGGTAGTGAAGCTTGTCTCTAGAGTGTGACAACCTTCCATGGCGGCAAGGAGAAGATGGAAAGAAGACATATGACATGAAGAAGAAGAGTGGTTTCTGCGAGACAGGGGAACGGTGGAACCGTTAATGCGTTTCTAAGGTAGTGGTTAATGATGGGGACGGAAGTCCAATGGAGAGACGCGTGGCGGTGGCCATTCCAGCTTCTGAGTAAGCAAAAAATGATAATAACAAGGATATATGTGCCCTGTTTTGTCACTTCAATACACTGGGCTGGTCGTGTTATCCTATCCACTACACCAGCGTTGCAAGCCTACGTGACAGCCACCACGCCTAAGCGCCGAGAGCGACATAACAGGGAAAACTGACAGGAGGGCCCAACTTGACGGGCGTTAGCCTGATATTTTGTATTGAAACGTAAAGTTGAATTCGTGCCGAAAAATACCTTCTGAGTATTTGGCACGCCAACAGTGGTCATCGCGGCTGATTACAGGCAACTTGGGTACCACATTGCCTGGGCGCCTCAACTTTTGGGCTGCAAAGTGATATTCTCCTCCTCCACCCTAGATGCACCACCTCCTTGTGAAGGTTCTCTTCCCCCTCTAGCATTTTCCCCATCGCCTCGGATTAGCGAGGTACATGTTCTGTTGGTTTCTTAGAGTAAGATTTATTTAGTCCTTCTGCTGCTCTGCTAGAGTGGAGGCGATAAGGTTGGTGGGAGCTGGATGTGTGGCCGACGATGGATACGTTGCTGGTTTGCGACGTTCTTCAACATGATCTCGAGATCGGCAAGTGGTCGACTACATCACCAATGGAATTAGTTTCTGTAAAATCTTTTTGGTCTTCGAGGGTAAGGTATTCTGGATACCCTCATACTTGTTACTAGCATATACTAGATTAGATATTGGTGCAATTGGCATTCTTATCGTAGGAAATTTTTGTTTTCTATGATGCAAATCCTTTAGTGGTATCAGAGTCATATCTATGCGTAGATCTTCTGTATGAGTAGAAAAAATATGGTTGTGGCCATTGATGATCATGTTATTGCAACTTTTTGTGTATATTGGATCTTAATGGCATAGTGGGATGAAGCGGCCCGGACTAATTTTACATGTCCTCGCACATGAGACTTGTTCCACACTTGACATGCAACTCGTATTACATAAGTGGATAGAGGGTGTCTGTCTCTCCTACTATAGTAAAGATCTGATTTACAACGGGTTTTTAATAATTTTATTATCACCATTATGGTTTTAAGTTCGTATGATGAACGATTCTTCTTAAGCCCAAAGCCATGTAAAATATGCAAAAGAAATTAGAGGTGTCTAACTTGTTTTGCAGGGCATGTGATGTGATATGGTCATGTGTTAAAAATTTGTATGCAATGCTATCATTTGTGAGTTATGACAACCGGCTAGAGACATATGGTTGTTTTTGTTATTTTAAAGTCATGCATGCCTAAAATGTAAATTCCATGTAATTTGAATTAGTGGAGAACAACCAAGATGGTGGCATCAGGACCTTGGAGCCACGCTGGTGGAATGATGGTGATCATACAATGGAGCACAAGATGGAGATCGAAGTGCAATAAAGGACCATATCATATCACATTATACATATGCATGTGATGTTTATCCCTTTTATGTATCTTATTTATGCTTATGTCTAGCTTAGAAATTGGTGGTAGCATTATAAGATGATCCCTCTCACTAAAATATCAAGATAAACATGCGTTCTTCCTTTAGTATGCACCGTTAAGAAAGTTCGTCATTTCGAAGCACCACGTGATGATCAGGTGTGATAGAATCTACGTTCGCATACAACGGGTGTAAGATAGATTTACACATGCGATTACTAAGGTTCTACATGGTCTCAGAACACGGACCAAAAGGTAAAGCACGAGTCATATGAATGATATGATGAACATGTTGATGTTCTCCTTTGAAGCTACATCATCTCACATGATGATCGGTTGTGGTGTAGTGAATTTGGTTCGTGTAATCAGCAAAACAACCAGAGGGATGTTGTTTATAGTGGGAGTTCTAGTAGTAATTTTGAATTAGTTTGAACTAAATCTTTCATAAAATTAGTCCAAGTAGTCTTTGCAAATATGTTGTAGATCATGGCATCACCTTCTTTCAATTTCAATGTATTCATGGAGAAGGAGAAACTTAGCACCAATGGAAGCAACTTTCCTGACTGGGCCCTTAATCTAAGGATTCTCCTCTCAACTGCTCAAAGGAGCAATGTGCTAGATGCACCTCTAGGACCCCCTCCTACTGAAGATGCTACTGATGATGAGAAAATTGTGTTTCTCACTCGTCAGGAGGATCACCACTTAGTTCATTGTCGTATACAGTATGGGCTTGAGCCTAAGCTTCAAAAGCATTTCGGACTCAGCAATGCCTATGGTACAATGGTTGAATTGAGAATGATATTCGATAGCCATGTTGTCATGGAGAGTTATGAAGCTTCTGAAAAGTTCTTTATCTACATGATGGAAGAGAACAACTCCATTAGCGAGCATGTACTCAAAATGTCTAGGTACGCCAATAAACTCGTAGCTCTGGCAATAGTGATTACAAATGAGCTAGGAATTCATAGGGTTCTCCAATCACTCCCACCAAGTTACAAGAACTTTTTGATGAACCATAATATGCAAGGCATGAATAAGTCGCTACCTGACCTTCTTTCCATGCTAAAAACAGCTGAAGTGGAGATCAAAAAGGAGCATCAAGTGTTGATGGTTAGTAAGAACACTAGTTTCAAGAAAAGAAAGAAAGGCAAGAAGAAGGGTAACTTGAAGAAGGGTGGCAAGACTGATGCCGTGACTGAGAAGAAGACCAACAATGACCAGAAGCCTGAGACTGAGTGCTTCTGCTGGAAGAACACGGGGCACTGGAAGCGCAGCTGCCCCAAGTATCTAGCTGAAAAGAAAGCCAACAAGGTGAACAAAGGTATATGTGATATACATATTATTGACGTGTACCTTACTAGTACTCGCAGTACCACCTGGATATTTCATACTGGTTCAGTTACTAATATATGTAACTCGAAATAGGGACTATAGAACAAGCGACAACTAGCCAATGATGAAGTGACGATGCATGTAGGAAATGGATCAAAGGTTGATGTGATAGCGTCAGAATGCTGCCACTTCAATTCCCGTCAGGATTAGTCCTGAACCTCAATAAGTGTTATTTTGTGCTTGCATTAAGCATGAACATTATTTCTAGATCATGTTTGTTGTGAGTCGGTTATTTATTTAAATCCGAGAACAATGGTTGTTTAATTTATATGAATAATATCTTTTATGGTCATGCACATGTGAAGAAAGGTTTATTTCTTTTGGATCTCAAGAATAATACACATATTCATAATGTGGATGCAAAAAGAATTAAATTAAGTGATGATAATTGATGGCTCAAAATGTAGAGCTCGTTGAGGACCCCAAGAGCAAGGTATGATGAGCATAGCAACAAGTTTTCCCTCAGTTACTAAACCAAGGTTATCGAACTAGTAGGATCAAGGAAACAACTGCAAGGTGTTGCTAGCAACTTGGGATCCTGCACAACACAACCATAGAACTTTGCCCCCAACTTACAGTGAGGTTGTCAATCTCACCGGTTTGCTAAAAACAAAGGATTAAACATATTGTGTGGAAGATAGTAATTGCTTGCAGAAAGTAAACAGAAAATAGTAATAGTAGATGGTAAAGTAATGGTAAAAGCATGGACCGGGGTCCATAGTTCACTAGAGGTGATTCTCCTTAAGATAGATAACATGCTGGGTGAATAAATTACAGCGGGGCAATTCACAGATTCGAGAAAGCATACAATGCATATACTAGACATCTTGACTCCTATGAGATTTGATTGGGCATTACAACATTATACATAGACCGTAATCCAACTTCATCTATAACTAATAATCCACCTTCAGGTTATCATTCGAACCCCTTCCAGTATTAAATTGCAAGAAACAGATAATGGCATTAAGCAAAGTGTGTAAAGTAAACAATACGATTGTCCCATGGACAAAGGATTGCTCTTTTCTGTCTAGTAGCAACAACACATCTACAACCTTAGAGATTCCCATCACTTCCCCAGATTACGAGAGGCATGAACACACTATCGAGCATAAATACTCGTTCTTGGAGTTGCAATCATCTACTTGGCCAAGATAGTTACAAACAACGGAGAGCATGCAAGATCACAAATAACATAGACATGATAGGATCAATAATCAATCTGAAATAGTATCTCAATATCCATCGGATCCCCGCAAACACAACATGTAAGATTACAAATAGATGATCTTGATCATGAACGGAGCTCACAATATCTAAACATGATAGCACAAAGGAGGAGAACCAACCATCTAGCTACTACATGGACCCGTAGTCCAAGGATGAACTACTCACGCATCACATCGGAGGCAGGCATGGTGATGAAGAAGGACTCCAGGGTGATCTCTCCCCTCCGGTAGGGTGCTGGGAAGAGCTTCAGATCCCTCCCGGTCGAGGGATGGAGATGACGGCGACTACACTCTTTCATGGAATTTTGATTGGGTACTTAGGGTTTTCGTCCTGGGAGGCTTTTATAGGCGAAGGGGCAAGGTCGGTGGAGCACCAGGGGCCCACACTCCCTGGTGGCGCGCCCCCAGGCTGTGCTGCCACCATGTGTGGCCGCCCTGGTGCGCCACTTCATCTCCCCTCCGGACTCCGTGTTGCTTCGGGTAAAATATTGACTTTAGCTTTTGTCCGGTCCAATTCCAAGAATATTTCCTTACTAGCTTTTCTGAAACCAAAAACAGCAAAAAACAGGCAAGTGGCATTGTGGCATCTTGTTAATAGGTTAGTCCCAGAAAATGTATAAAAATACCTCAAAGTGTGAACAAAACATAAGAAAGTAGATATAGAACAAGCATGGAACATAAAAAATTATGGATACGTTTACGGTGTATCAACGTCCCCATGCTTAACTCCTTCTCGTCCTCGAGTAGGTAAGTGACAAAAAGAATAATTTTTTACGTGACATGCACCATCATATTTGTAAAGCATTGATAGTTGGGATCAAAGTACTCTAACATGAGCATAAAAGATAGAGTTCTAACAATAAGACATAGCAACTATGTTGTAACATGAAAAAGATACAAACAAAAGGTTCATGAATAACAATGCATTAAAAGACATTTATTTGTTTCACATATAGAAAACATAATAAGAATGGTATTCAGATTGTCCCTCATGTTATAGCAAAACATAAATGCATAGGACACCTTCAAAGTTCATAAGGGTAACTAGATAAAAATAATTTAGGAACAAGCAATATCACTATTATGAATCAATCAACAAGTTTTCGAACAATGCACATTAAACTAAGAATGGCCACTATGCTCTCTCAATTGGTGCATAAAGATAGAAGATGGAGACTCAACATAAAAGTAAAAAAGAAAGGCCCTTCATAAGAGGGAAGCAGGGATTTCAAGTTTCATAAAGAGCTTCCAAAAATTATGGTACTTATTAGCTTTCAGCTCTTATTACCCCTATCATAAGCATCTTTTAGGTGATTAAGGTTAAAATGAACAAATATGAGGATATGCTTGCAAGCTATAAGTCGAAAATCTCATGCCCCTTGCCTACGAGTCCCAGACCGCATACTACTCAACTTTAGTCACAAGTAAGTTCTTGTCATTATAAGTACATGTGTATCCTATAGAACCGCCAACGGGGTACCCCTTGCCCCATGATACAGGAGCTATCCCATATCAAAATGACAAGGCAACAGACAATGACCATCTCAGCGATCTTTTTATTTGCTATTTGCATAGGTTTTTATGGAGGATGCTTCACAGAATGCTCTCTATGGTTATGCTGCAAGTTTCCACCATGATTAGGCATGGCTTAGGCTAGCCGCCCAGACGTTTCTCTAACATATATACAAACTCCATGAGCTTACAAGTTCCCCTTTATTTCACACTGTCGGGATCCATAAACAAAAGAACATGATATCAACTAAATAATAAGTGCAATGTTGAAAGCGTTCCCCATGACAGCATGGTTCTGCTAATTCTCAACTTATAAAATGCAAGCATATACGCTACATAGATGGACGTAATAGTTCAAGTTTATTAAGTGCAAGAGAGTAAAGTGTGCCATCAAGTTCGTGAGAGCTTTAATCACTAATTTTCACGTAACAAGTTTACTTTGGAAGGTAGATAAAGGCATGAATATACTTGGAATGGTGTAACACACCATGCATAGGAATTTATAGTGGACTCTATGGAAGAACTTGGTTTTCTTGGGGGTTGGATGCATGAGTGGAGCTCATACTTAGTACATGTAGAGGCTTAGCAAAAGACTGGGAGCGACCAACTAAGAGAGCACTAATGGCCATAATCATGCAAAGCAACAAAACATTATTAATTAAAGCATAAAGTGATATTACAAGTCAAAAAACTAAATGATCATAGAGGCTAAGGTGACTAGTTCATAGTCTTAACATGGTGTAAGCATGTGCCAAGTCAACCCAAATAAAGCATCGAAGGAGAATACCACAATATTATACTTTTGTATGCTAAAACAACGCATGATTATTTCAAGGCACATTATGCAATCTCAGTTGTTTGGAACAAGTCATGCTACAGCAATAATCACTAAGCATAAAGTCAAAGCAATATCAAACATGACATGATAAAGCTAGACCACAGTCAAAACAAAACTCCTTTTGTACCACTTATAAGCATGAACTTTCCTACTCTTTTCCAATCACCAATCAACTTATTTGAAATATCATATGAATGCAGGGGTCCACCAAATTTATTTAAGCAAACTAAACAAAAGAAAACTAAAAGCAAAAACAAAGACGCTCCAAGAACAACACAATTGTGCATGAAACAATAAAAATGAAGTGTTTTGGAAAAGAACTTGAGATTTTTATTGATGAAGAAGGGGATGCCTTGGGCATCCCCAAGCTTTGACGCTTGTACTTCTTGAATATTTCTTGGGGTGACACGGGTGGCATACCCAAGCTTGAGATTTTGTCCATACTTCATCTTATCACATTATTCTTCCCCTACACTTAAAAGTTTCCTTCATACAAAACTTCAAACAATCCTCATTAGAAACATTAGTGTATTCAAGATAATTGGTCCTATGGTTTAGTTTCATCACAAGTAAAACTTCCATTAAAACACAAGCTACTGTAGAAATTCCTACTAAAAGCTCAAGTGATCAAAGAGAACACAAAGAGAAAGAGAATTAGAGGCAAATGCAGATAATGGCAGATATCTGTCAAAACAGACCAGCAAGTAAAATCGATTTTTTCGAAGACCTTCTGTTGCTCAAATCGAAAAGTGATAAACTAACGAAAGTTATATAAATAACCTGGGGCAGAAGCACAAAAAATTACAGCTCAATCCCACGTACAGAGATTTTTCACGAATTATTAAAGTGAAGCACAAAAATCTGTTTCGGGACATCAACTTTCCCAAGCCTTACTTCTCTCTCATTAGAGGTTATTCTAGGCACAAAAACCAAAAAAAAGGATAAGGAGAGGTTATTACTGAAGCAATAACTTTCAAGACTCAACAAAAGAAAAACTTACTGAAAATAAAAATACTTTGGGTTATCTCCCAATAGTTCTTTCTTTATAGCCATTAAGATAGGCATATAATTTTGATGATGCTCACATAAAAAATATAAATTGAAGTAAAAGAGAGCATCAAGAAGAAAATTCAAAACACATTGAAGTCTAACCCACTTCCTATGCATAGGAATAATATACGCAAATAAATTCACAAAGAACAAAGTGACAGGCATAGGAAGATAAAATGAGGGTAACTTCAACTTTCAGCAAATAGAGAGGTGTTTCAGTACCATGAAAACTTTTACGACCATATTTTTCTCTCTCATAATAATTTTCAGTAGCCTCATGAATAAACTTAACAATATAACTATCACATAAAGCATGCTTTTCATGATCTACAAACACATAATTTTTATCAAGCTCAAAAATAGCGGGATTAAAACCTTCAAACAACCTTTTAACAATTTTATAACAAGATGACCGATCAATCTCATTTTCAATAGTAGTACAATTAATATTATCAATCAATATAGGACTATCATCTAGAGCTTTATTATAAACATTTTCAAAAGAATCCACAGGAACATAACATTCATCCTCCTTTGGTAAGCATGGGTGACAATCAAATAATGTAAGGGGTAAAGAGTTACTCTCATTAGAAGGTAGGAATGGGTAGATCCATTCTTCCTTCTCTTGATCATCACTCTCCTCCTCTTTTTCATCCAATGAGCTTCTAGTTTCAGCAATTTCTTCTTCTTTAGGATCCTGCAAGGCATTAGTCTCTTCCGTTGGCGGAGAGCATCTATTAACATATTCAAAAATATAGCCATTTTATTCCTTGTAATTATCAAACTAAAATTTAAGTATATCATAAACCTCATATATTTAAGGTGCATCATCGGTATTTTCAAGCAAATAAGCAAGTTCAAATGCACCCTTACAAGCAATAAATTCTTCAATTTATTCCACATCATAAAAGTCATAATCTCCCTTAACATAAGAAGATATGGTAACATCATCATTATACTCACATTGAAAAGGGAGGTGTTTATACATCTTACAACAACAAGATTTATCAAAGCAATAAGTAACACTATAAGTAGAGCACACGTTTCTAACAATGGTATACAATTTATTAATTTGTTCCCATAAGTGTTTCCCTTTTTGTGATAAGTGGTGTTCTTTATAATAATATTTTTGTTCTTCCGTGAATCCACCTTGCCAATAAAATTCAGTTTCAAAGAAACTGACCATTGATAGAAAAGCATGATAAAGCAAGACAATAACAGACCAACGAAAATAACAACTATAGTAGGAACTAATTTTTTTGTATTTTTGATAAAAAGAACAAGCAAACAAAGAAGAAATAAACTAAACAAAACAAAAAACAAAGTAAAGAGATTGGTTGTGAGAGACTTACCTTGTGAAGTTGTCCTTAACTCCCCGGCAACGGCGCCAGAAAAAGTGCTTGATGGCTCAAAATGTAGAGCTCATTGGGGACCCCAAGAGGAAGGTATGATGAGCACAGCAGCAAGGTTTCCCTCAGTTATGAAACCAAGGTTGTTGAACCAGTAGGAGCAAGGAAACAACTGCAAGGTGTTGCTAGCAACTTGGAATCCTGCACAACACAACCACAGAACTTTGCCCCCAACTTACAGTGAGGTTGTCAATCTCACCGGTTTGACGAAAACAAAGGATTAAACATATTGTGTGGAAGATAGTAACTGCTTGCAGAAAGTAAACAGTAACTAGTAATACTAGATGGTATAGTAATGATAAAAGCATGGACTGGGGTCCATAGTTCACTAGAGGTGATTCTCCTTAAGATAGATAACATGCTGGATGAATAAATTACAGCGGGGCAATTGACAAATTCGAGAAAGCATACAATGCATATACTAGACATCTTGACTCCTATGATATTTGATTGGGCATTACAACATTATACATAGACCATAATCCAACTGCATCTATGACTAATAATCCACCTTTAGGTTATCATCCAAACCCCTTCCAGTATTAAGTTCCAAGCAACAGATAATTGCATTAAGCAAAGTGTGTAAAGTAAACAATATGATTGTCCCATGGACAAATGATTGTTGTTTCTCTCTAGTAGCAACAACACATCTACAACCTTAGAGATTCATGTCACTTCCCCAGATTACTAGAGGCATGAACCCACTATCGAGCATAAATACTCCCTCCTGGAGTTGCAGGCATCTACTTGGCCAAGATAGTTACAAACAACGGAGAGCATGCAAGATCACAAATAACATAGACATGATAGAATCAATAATCAATCTGAAATAGCATCTCAATATCCATCGGATCCCCGCAAACTCAACATGTGAGATTACAAATAGATGATCTTGATCATGAACGGAGCTCACAAGATCTAAACATGATAGCACAAAGGAGGAGAACCAACCATCTAGCTACTAGATGGACTCGTAGTCCAAGGATGAACTACTCACGCATCACACCGGAGGTAGGCATGGTGATGAAGAAGGCTTCCAGGGTGATCTCTCCCCTCCGGCAGGGTGCCAGGAAGAGCTTCAGATCCCTCCCAATCTAGGGATGGAGATGACGGCGGCTACATACTCTTTCGTGGAATTTTGATCGGATACTTAGGATTTTCGTCCCGGGAGGGTTTTATAGGTGAAGGGGCAAGGTCAGTGGAGCACCATGGGGTCCACACTCCCTGGTGCCCCCCCCGCCCCCGGCCGCGCCGCCACCAGGTGTGGCCGCCCTGGTGCGCCACTTCATCTCCCCTCCAGACTCCGTGTTGCTTCGGGTAAAATATTGACTTTGGCTTTTGTCCAGTCCAATTTTGAGAATATTTTCTTACTAGCTTTTCTGAAACCAAAAACAGCAGAAAACATGCAACTAGCACTGTGGCATCTTGTTAATAGGTTAGTCCTAGAAATGTATAAAAATACCTCAAAGTGTGAACAGAACATAAGAAATTAGATATAAAACAAGCATGGAACATCAAAAATTATAGATATGTTTACGACGTATCAATAATGCTGCATATATGTGGCATTGTCGCCTTGGTCATATTGGTGTAAAGAAACAATTCCATATACGGTATGTCGGCACGAGGCATGAGCTACTTTCCCTTTGCAGGTACCAACTTGGTCAGGTTAACTTTACCAAGGCCGGGTTAGGAGATAGCTTACACGAGAAGGAAGGAATCATCTCCAAGGTCAGCGCTTTTCTCTCTACTAGGTTTCCCTATAGAGACAAGCGCTAGAGACAAAGGATAGAGAGACAGAGGCAGAGCACATGCCCACGAGCATGACGGTGTCTGACCGCCAACGGGCAGACAACATGGACTCTGGGACATTGCCTCACAGAGGCTAGTGACATACGAAAGAGGAGCACCCTTTTGCTATATTAGTAAGAGCATCTCTATATAATATACCGGGCCACGTGAGCCCTAGTTGTAACTTCGGCATCCCTTTATAAGGTGAGCCAGGGCCTCCAAGGAGGGGGGTGGGCTTTTTGGATAAGGGAAGAACCCTAGAGAGAGTAGAGAGCAGTAGCACATCATCTCCTTCCTCTCCACGATACAGCTCAAGGAGCATCTGTATTAGCCTATTGATCGTAATATAAGATCTACAAGCAGCTCAACGTGGATTGTGTTGTTCTATCTTTTATGCGTTGATTCATTAGACTATCCCTCGCCGGATACCACTAGTGCACATTGGCCCCATCTTTAGCCTACCCATGGCATCTACCGTGACACTACCACGTAAGTTGGCTCCTACCGTGGGGCCAGCAGTGGTGCTAGCTGGTGTCAAGATCCGGACGGAAAACTTCATCGCCACTAGAGAGCGCATCCTCCGGGCTGGTGCAGGGGTTCGGCGCGCTGGACTTTGTCAGCGACAATGCCCGCAACATCAGCAACCACCCGCCTCCGCGCAGCGGGCTCTTTGCCAATTTTGGTGCCCACAAGATCTACATCGGCGTCGACGAGTCTTGCATGCACCCGCAACACATCGTCGAGGGAGGATAACCCCCTCTCTATGCATCTCACGGTCCGTGTTTCGCTCGCTCTGCTAGCTACGCCGAGGTCATGATGACCGCACCAGATGCGAGAGCCAGCAAAGACCCGGTGGAAGATCTGGAGGTAACTCCTAGGGCACCTAGGGCTAGAGGTACTCCGCTTGAGAGGCCATAGAACATACTGCAGCAGGCGATAGAGAGTCTCACTACACCTATAGCTCCCATATTTGATTCGGCTCAGGCACAGGCTGAGCTAGAGGAGACCCGGGAAAAAATATTAGAGGGTGCGAAAAAGATAGTCACGGCTCAACAGTCGTTAAACGTCACGATGTGTGAGTATGCAAGAGCAAACAAGATCAGCACTAGTCCCACTCGCATGGATGGTGTGAAGATTAGAGGCAGAAACCTTATCAGTGAGATAGACAAGGAGTATATACCCAGGACAGGGCAGTCAGGTAACCCCATGTTAGCAAGTCTGCCGAGGTATAGCACACCGACAAAGAACCTTAGGGCTGCATATGTAGCAACATCCGAATTAGAAGGTCTGGCCGGTGAAGCTCGGGAAAGACAACAAGAAAGAGTTATTGAGTTCGTGAAAATTGCCAACAAGCAGAATGAAGAGTTCCTCAAGGCAAACCCAGCAAGGGAAGGAGGTTCCCGGGTCATTCATTTGGCTGGGGGCGCTCTAGCAAAATCCGTCAGGGCAGCATCATCCCCTGCTGAGGGCCCGCGAAGAGAAGAGCTGGTAACCTCCAGGAGAAGAAACAAGCAGATGGTCCCATATGACCCAGCAAGGGAAGGGGAAGGAAAAGTAATACAGTGTGATGAGGATCGCCATAGTGCTATCCGAGGTGAAGATGGACGAGGAAACCACGGCCAAGGCCATGCAGGTGAGGGAAACGCTGGGTACGGCAATGCCGGACAGTGTAATTCGGCAGGATCCAGATAGAATCAAACTCGGCAGCACTAGCAACATCACATACCTCGGAAAGAGAAAAGTGCGGGCCCAGCTATGCAAGAGCAATATGTTTATCCAGGTCAAAATAGATATGATGATGGTTATTCGGCTATGGTTAATGCCGGGTTTCCCAAGCCGGATCATCGTGTGATAGGGTCGAGGCTGGGAAATAGGGACCTATAGCCAGATGATGCAAGATTGAAGTTGGACCGGATTTATAGGTCGAAAATGATGGAGGGTCAAGGTCCTCCGGGTCCAGCGTGCTTTGGAACTCGGATTATGAGGGAACCACCAGTGCCAAACTTCCAGCTGGCCAGAGGGACAAAGACGTATGATGGTAGTACTAAGCCAGAAGATTGGCTGATCGATTATGCCACAACTGTGAATATTGCTACGGGCAATTTGAGATGGACAGTGAGGTATGTACCCCAGATGCTCGAGGGACCAGCAAGAATTTGGCTTAATAACCTGCTAGCAGGAAGTATCAACTGTTGGCTAGATTTTGAGGAGATGCTTCTCAGCAATTTCACTAGTACATACAAGAGGCCGAATAGGCCGCAGCAACTGGCAATCTGTAGGCAGAAGCCGAATGAGACAGACCGAGAGTTTCTGACTCACGGGTGCAACATGCGTAACTCATGCGAAGGAATAATCGAGTCACAGGCAATTGCCTGGTTTACACAAGGGTGCAGATATGGAAGTGTGATGTGGTAAAGGCTGCAAAGAGATATGCCAACTACGTTGGCTGAGACAATTAGAATTGCTGACTCATATGCACTGGGTGATCCAACTCAACCTCAGCTCATGTCGAATGAGTCAAATGATGAATATGACCCCCCGTGAAGAGAATAGATGAAAGACTGAATTACAGATATGCCTCGCACCACGTCACTACGGTCGACCAAGATCAGCCTGGAGCTAGGAGTAGCCCGTGACAAAAGAGTGGTGGCCAACAGTGGGCACAGGAAAATGATGGCAAGAAATTTTGGACAAATGAACAGAAAAAGCAATGGCAAGAAAGGAAAGATAGGCCAAGGTATACGTATGAGGTCATGCTGGATCAACCATGCAAGTTCCACACACCAAACCCGAGTAAGCCAGCGAATCATACAACCCAGCAGTGCAAATGGTTTCAGCGTGCAGGACAAGGTAACCCGGAGCAAGGTAACATGGGACCCCCTCAGCAACCTCGGCAGCTACAGCTCATAGGAGGAAATGCACAGCAAGTGATGTTGCCACCACCCCCGCCGAGATATAAGAACCATGACAGAAGGGATACAGTGCATTAGGTGAACAACCAGAACCAGGGAAACTAAGGAAACCCCGACAATGATGGGAGAAATGAGTACAGAGAGAATCACCAAAGTTATTGTGTGTTTACCATGGAAGAAACTAGCAAGCAGAGTGTGCGACGATGACATATGGAGGTCAATGCAGTTATGCCAGCTGTGCCAAGGTACATGCATTTGTCTAATCAGGAAATCACATGGAGTATCAAGGATCATCCTAGGCTCATATCGAGTCCTGGATCATATGCTTTGGTGCTTGACCCAACTTTCATCGGGCCAAACATCAACATAAAGTTTTCTAAGGTGCTGATTGACAATGGCAGCAGTATTAACATACTGTATAAAGATACGATGCACAAACTAGGAGTCTCAGAGAATATGCTCTAGGCGACAAAGACAACTTTCCATGGCATTGTGTTGGGTTTGTCCTGTGAACCTATTGGCAAAGTCCAAATTGATGTATTATTCGGCACGCGGGAGAACTGCAGAACTGAGAACCTGGAGTTTGAGGTTGTAAATCTGGACAGCTCTTACCATGCATTACTCGGGAAGCCAGCTCTTTCAAAGTTTATGGCAAGTGACGACATCAATTACTTGAAGATGAAGATGCTAGGGCCAAATGGGGTCATCACCATAGCAGGGGAATTCAGGCGCTCCATGGAGTGTGCGTCAGCTGGGTCAAACCTGGCCGAGTCATTGGTAATCGCACAAGAGAAGAAAAGGGTCCAAGAGGCTATGGCATTGGCTCAGTCCGTGCAGCTGAATATGCCGGCCCCGAGTAACCTGCATGGGAGTGTGTCATTTCAACCGACAAAAGATACCAAGAAGGTGCCAATAGATGATCAATTCCCAAAGGGCATCGTGACTATTGGTGTGGGCCTTGGCGACAAATAGGAAAGCGAGCTCATCAGCTTCCTCTATGAGAACCGGGATATCTTTGCTTGGTCCACACAGGATATGCAAGGTGTGCCGAGGGAGCTGGATGAGTACTCTTTGCACGTCAAACCTGACGCAAAGCCGGTGAAGCAACCTCTCCGCCGCTTTGCCGAAGATAGGGAAAAAGTCATTGGTGACGAGATAGCTCGGCTCCTTGCAGTCGGGTTTATCATGGAAGTGCTTTACCCGGATTGGTTGTCTAATTCAATGCTGGTAGAAAAGAAGAAAGATGATCCGAACGTGGCAGTGGTGTGGCGATTACACGAACCTGAACAAGGTGTGTCCAAAAGATCCATTTCCTCTACCAAGGATAGATCAGGTCATAGACTCAATAGCTAGGTGTGAACTCTTGTCATTCGTAGATGCATATTATGGTTTCCGCTAGATACCTTTGAACCCGGATGATCAAATAAAGACTGCTTTCATTACCCCGAATAGGGCTTATTGCTATCGTACTATGCCATTTTGCATACATAATGCAGGGGCAACATATCAAAGGTGCATGCGAAAATGCTTGCACGGTCAAATTGGCAAAAATGTCCAAGTATATGTCGATGATGTGGTGATAAAAACCAAGGAGAGTCATACTCTCTTAAATGATATCCAGTAATGACTCGCGAACTTGATAAGGTTCCGAATGAAGCTTAACCCGGAGAAGTGCACCTTCGGTGTCCCGACTGGAAAATTAGTCGATTTCCTCGTGTCCAGCTGAGGTATCAAAGCAAACCCAAATAAAATCTGAGCTAACGAGCGAATGGAATTGCCAAAGTGACTTAGCGATGTCGAGAATTTCACTGGTTGCCTGGCATCGTTGAGTCGCTTTGTATGTCGGCTAGGGGAAAGGCATTGCCTCTCTATTAGCTAATGAAAAAAATCAGATAAGTTCATGTGGAAGCCACAGGCAGATAGTGCTTTTCACGAACTAAAAAAGATGTTAACCTCTGCACCAGTGTTAGCTTCGCCATTATCCAAAGATCTGATGTTGCTCTACATAGCAGCGACCAACCGAGTCATAAGTGTTGTGATATTGGTGGAGCGTAACGAGGAAGGTAAGTCAGTCCAGAGGCTAGTATATAACCTAAGTGAAGTATTATCCACTTCAAAGCAGAATTATCCTCATTATCAGAAAATGGCAATTGGCATCTATATGGCGGCCAAAAAATTTAAGCACTAATTTGAAGAACACCATATAAAGGTGATATGTGAAGCACCTATATCTGAGACAATGAGTAACAAAGATGCAAGTGGCCGAATTTCCAAATGGGCTATTGAATTAGCTCCATATGCTCCACAATATGATAGAAGAGACGCGATCAAGTCTCAAGCAGTGGCCGACCTTTTCGTGGATTGGGCTGAGATGCAATATGAGCCACCTTTGCCGGATTCAAACTACTGGAGAATGCACTTTGATTGATCAAAGTTGAAGGACAGATTAGGGGCCGGGGTAGTCCTTACCTCGCCTAAGAAAGATCAATTGAGATATGTGCTTTAGATCCATTTCAGAGCGTCAAACAATGTGGCTGAGTATGAAGCGCTTGTACATGGGCTAAAAGTAGCAAAAGAGAATGTGATACGTCAGATAAAATGCTTCGATGATTCGGATTTGGTGGTGCAACAAGTTTCTAGTCATTAGGATGCATTGGACGTGAACATGGCCCTGTATAGATTTCACGTCCAAAAGATATGTGGGTACTTTGAAGGATGTGAATTACATCATGTGCCACGAGCTGAAAATGATGTGGCTGGCGTGTTGTCTAAATTGGGTTCATCTCGGCAACCATCCCACCAGGAGTTGCTTTGGAGCATCTCAAAAAACCATCTATTAACCCCTCACCAGAATCCGAGTCGATTTATATCCCGGCCAATCTAGGATCAGAAGCTTGCCCAATGGACATTGACTAGGGGAATACCTCGGTAAACCTAGGGACTACCTCAGAAAACCTGGGGACTACGTTGCAGAACCCGGGGACTGTTTGGCCTAATCCGGCAAAAGTTATGTCAGCTGATCCAATGGAGGTTGACGAAGTGCTTTTCCCAGCCCGTGTCGTACCAGCATGGGTGCAACCGATATTTTGTTTCTTGAAAGATGGAGTTTTGCCAAGTGATGAGGTACTTTCCAGGCAAGTTCAGGGAAGAGCAAAGGCATATACCATAATCAACCCCGAGTTATACAAGAGAAGCATCACAAGTGTCTTGCAGCGATGTGTCGATCCGACAGAAGGGCAGGAAATCCTCCGAGATATACATCAGGGTGAATGTGGGCATCATGCCTCATCTAGAGCCTTAGTAGCCAAAGATTTTCGGCATGGATTTCACTGGCCCAGTGCCTTGGAACAAGATGAGGACCTGGTGAAGAAATGCAATGGGTGTTAGAGGTATGCTAGCAAGATACATAAGCCGGCCTCTAAACTCAAAACTATCCTTATCACTTGGCCATTTGCTATCTGGTGCTTGGATATGGTTGGACCATTTAGGCCGGCCTGAGGAAACATGACTCAATCTTAGGTTTGCACCCCTCGGATCCCGTTTAAATTTCCAAGCATGTCTTAGGGTTTCATTTCAATACAATTTAACTTGTCATATCATCATCCTTGCTTGAGCATTGCATCGATGCAATGTGTTGATTGTTGTTTCCCTTTCTTTCCGGTGTTTGCTTCTTCCCGGTAGAATACAATATTGAGATCGAGATCGAAGACTGAGATCAACACCATCGAAGATTGACGAACCATACTTGACCAACTGTAACCAAGTCAAGTACAAGGCTCCCGAAGATCTATATCTGGGTATCAACAAACAAGGTAAGCATAGCCCCACCATTATACAATCCTATGATTTCGAAAGCATTTCAATTCTCGCCATGATGCATACAATTCTTCTGTGGTCTTTTATCGATAGATAGAGTATCCTATCAATTGCATTACTCCCTTGAGCTTATATTACCCGATCCACTGCTCCTAGCATAACTAGGTTTAGCTTGTGTGCACTGCTAGAGCTTATGTCTATGTCTTGCTTAGCCATGCTTAGCTATCAGTTCTGGTTCGTCCAGAAGATGTACCAAATGTAGATAATCTAGTATGATAGGAGAACGAGGTATACTGATGAGGTAATATCAATGGTAAATGTTAAACATGCTAAGGCTTGTATGGGAGGCCACGGTGGGATGTGGTTTTTGTAGTCCCATGCTCGCCACTACTAGGACCCAAGTTCTTGCCTTTGGAACCGAGACGAGCGTATAGCCACACGGGGATTGCGAACCTCTCCACTGATTAACTTGCCTAGTAGATTCCATGAGTCACATAGTTCGGGCTTTCCATTTGGCATACGCATCGAAAATGTTTTCGAACCATGAGGTGAAGGAGGTGCATCATAACAGGTAGGTAAGCGTCACCAGGGTTGCTTGGGGTAGATGGCGCCCCTGATAAACTAACCTCGCCTCACATCTCTAGGGACCGGCTTCAGAATTTGACCCGTTACGGCGGAACCATCCTTAGGGCGTGACTCATGGTCTCGGCGAAAGCAAGGTAAAGGTCGTGGCCAACCACCCTCTGCCGGCCTTCCAAGGAAGATAGCTAATGTACTGGCATTAAGAGTCGGTTGGTACGTGTGGGTAAAGTTGTACACCCCTGTTAAATCTTTTCGAAAAGCCGTGTTCACGGTTATGAACGCTTGGTGACCGAATTCTAAAATCATACAGAACATTAACCTAATCGTAAAACTTGGCAGATCAACGTGTGCTTAAGGATGCTTCCTCATGGGTATGAGGGGGTGATCCTAGTTGTGTGATGAGGATTACTTTCATGGATATCAAGATGATGATCAATTCTTCGGAGATGTCGCTCTCTTATCCTCTTTTAAAATATTCTAATTAGACGAGTTTCTTCTTCCTCTTGATTTATAAACAAAGATGGCTCTATGCAAAACAACCCCACCAGCCATAAGTCTTGCGGAGTACATCCTATACTCAACCTTGCTTTGTTGATATTTTTGTAGCAGAATAACTGTTCCTCTGAAGACAAGTTCCGTACTACATCGACACCGACAAGTAGCTTGGGGTTCCCGGCCGGCAGCCTGGAATCTATGGGCTGGGACGTCATCATTATGCTTCAGGCCTCTTAGGACATTTGTTAAGTTTGATATACTTAATAGCATAATTTGCCTTCCGTTGTTTGATGTTTGTGGTCATTGACCTCAGCTTGTAATATTTTTGTTCTTCGCTCAATTATGAGCTTGATGTAATAATTTTGTGTCGCGGGGTTACTTTGTGTTACCGATTTATCACTAGATATCTTTGAGCTCTAGGTTAAGCTTATGTGAGGCTAAGGTCTGGGATTTGTTTAACCCTGATCCCGGGGGTGTCACAATTCTTGGTATCAGAGCAGTACCGACCGTAGGAAAACCTTGCTATTGGTCGATGTTAAGTCTAGTGCTTGTGAAAACTATTTCAAAGATGAAGAGTATTTGCGAAAACTCTAGTATGCTTCTTTTTCTCATTATCCAGTTTCGCTCTCTAGGTCAGCTTACCTTGTGTTGCTTTGGAAAAAGTTTTGATATCTCTTCTAGTCTTTCAAAGCTTAGGTGCCTTCTTGGCAGGTCATTTCTCAACCAGTTGACCTAGTGTTGAGTTTTCTAGAGTTGTGTGTGTTGTGTGTTCCTTGTCCCCTTTGCTCTGCTTCAGCTGAGACATTCCTTTTCATTATGACCTCTCTGTCCTATGGGCCCACAATATTATATTGGAGGATCCATAACATTCTGCTCTAGGCTTTGAGGTGTCCTTTTGCCTCGTGTGCCTCCTTTTTATTTGTCTGGGTGCTTCAGAAGTCGTTTCTTCTCTTGGAAGCTACCTTGTGATTACTATCTTGTACTGTACGATGTGTCACTCAAGTTGTATTCACTTCTTTCTCGGGTTTTAACCCTTGGGCTTGAACCAAAGATCCCGGATTGTGCTAGATTCTAGTGGTGAATCTTGTACATGAAGTTGTTCTTTAACCCAAGGTCCATTCCATTGTCCCCTATTGTTAATGTTCAAACATTACCTCAGGATTGCTGGTACTACAATTCTAGCGTTCGAGCTTGTGGTTTTTGTCGCAATTGAAATCTCGACAATTACGGACTTCCCCTACCACATGCTATGGCAGATGTTCTTTAATGGAACCAAATAGGTCACGACAAGAGTACTCCTCATGAGTCTCACATCTATATTCATGACTCCGCCACACCTTACCTTCTATGCTTGGTTTCGGAAGAATGATAATCTATGCATCCACATCTCGGGATTCCATCCTGAGCATGTTATTTTCCTCTTGTTCTCTGACCTTTTCCTACTAGTTGGTAGCCAATTAGTAATTTGCATTGGTGTCCCCTGATGCAAGATACTCTTGTGGTTCATCAGGACAAACCATCTTAGGATGTCAGGATAAACAAACTCCAGTACCTCGTCAAATCTAGGACCAGGTCAAAGTGTTGTAATCCATAGATTTAGAAGCATTGATTAGTTTCTGTCGGATCCACCTTCGAGTAATGCACCCTTTTATACTAAGAGGTCGTGTAGTTTCATGACCCTCTTAATGAAGTGATGCTCTTACATATTATTACCCACCCCTCCTTCGAGCTTTCGTGCTCGTGAATGATGCGTGTGTGTATTAATGTGGTCATCAGAGATTCTTAGCAATTATTATTGCTTTGAACTCCAAGGACATTTGAGTCATTCTTAGTGTGATTGGATAATCCTATCACTAAGCAAATGATGATTGTATTACCAAGTCCGTTACCCTTGGTACACTCTCCTCGGTCAAAGATTTAGGCTGGTGTCGAAGCTCTGAGACTATGTCTTTTTGCCTTACCAAGCAAGCTCCTTCTCGAACTAAGTGACATATCGGTGAATCATGATATTCTAGACGTCCTCTAGAAGTATTGCCATGTTGCCACGTGACCGTATAGTCAAGTTCTTGAGCAAGCAGGTTCTCTGAACTGCTCCTTTCTCCAAGGACCCGTACTGGATACCCCTAAACTAGTCAGTTGAGCTTAAACAACAACTTGGAGAGTTGCAAGACGAAAGTTCTATTCGAACTAGTTCCTTTTAAAGGGATGTCTAGTTTTGTTCGTGCTGAAGAAAGATAGTATTTCCTTCATGGATATGTTATCTTCCCCCACCTTTGATTTGATTTGGGTTATCGTCAAATCAAGCTCAGTTCCAAGGACTATCTTGATGATGCTGCTCCTTGTGATGTTTCACTTGAGTACATCTTCATGTTCTTTGGTCTGGCCAATACTCTGCCTTGTTCAAGTAACATATGAGTTCATCATCTTGGAGTATCTCAATAAGTTTATTGTTGAGCCCATCGACAATATCCTTATCTTATCCATACTAGAACAGACTCATATGAAACATTTGGCATTAATGTTGGAAAACTTTCGAGAACCTCCTTCATGTTATCACGAAGTATGTGTTTTGGATGTTAGAAGTAACCTTCTCCGATTCACGGGAAAATGGTGAAAGATGTCGCCGTGGATTAGAGTAGAGTTATTTTGTTTCCTTATCGACACTTGTGTTTCATTGCAAGTACTTGATATATAAGTAGTTGTCTTCTGACAAGTTGTTAATACATGGGTCTAGCAATTCAGCTCGGTCTATTGGAGCTTAACACTATAGTCCATGTCTTGAGAATCTAGTAACTTTACCTTTACGGTAAATGTTGCAAACTATCTATTTTGACAGGCTGAGTCTGAAGTATCATTCCACTTAACCGAATCTGAATCTCAAGCAGATATATGGTTGGTGTTCCTCAAGGTTTTGACATAGGTTTCTATGTTAGTCCGACATGATTGATGTAATGGTTGACACAATTAGTCGGAAGGCCTATTGTCATAATCTCTTGAATCAGCAATAACAACCACTCCTCATGAGGCTTCTTCTATGATTTATTATAGGAGTTGCGCTTATGGTTTGCTTTGTATCTGAAGTCCGACCTATACTTGATGTCTCGGGTTTCGAACATCAAGGAGAACATTTAAAGAAGAATTGCAAAATGTCTCTCGGTCGATCCTCCAGACCCTTTTACGTTGGCAAGCGTTTCTTGAGCCAAGTAACTGAAGTCTGAGAATGAAGTTTCTTTTTCCTCGTGTCATCAGGAATCTTCTTATATATTCATCTTAGTGGTGTAAAGTGATATCACGATCTTCAACAAAGATTTTGATAATCCTAGATGAATAAAGAGTTTCCTTCGTATCTCGATCATGTTCATAGAGTGACTATGATTTTGGTAATCAAAAGTTTCTCTCGCTACATGTTCCTTGTGACTCTTTCGAGTCCTCGCCACAAAACAACCTTTCTGTCTTGACCTTTTGTTGAACAAAGAGTGATCCTTCTGTATCAAAAGTAGTTCAACAGCTTGGTTAACCGTATATCTGTATCCCTGGAAGCTCTACTTAAGCCGTCTAGTAGAGTTTCATATCTCTCGAAGTCTGTGATCATGTTCTTTCTGTTGTAAGATTTTCCTTTCAGAAGCTTAAAACTCTTCTGAAACTCCATGGTCTCAACCCTTATGAAGACCAGTTATCTGTTACCTTGAAACCATCTCCTTTTGTTCCTTGTGTTACCTTGACGTGTTTCATGTTCGTCATCTCAGAGTCGTTATGAACACTCCTTTCATGATTTGACCATGAGATACTCGGTGTGTTGTCTAGTGTGCTTCCCTCTTATCCTTAGAGTGACCTTGTTTCCTTCTCTCTCTTCCTACCTTTGGAATCTCAGGTCGAGATTCTCGTAAGGGGGATAGAGTTGTAACGTCCCATTTTTAGTTAAACCTTAACTAGGGTTGTTTGTGCATTCATGAGCATCATCCCTTAAATTTCATGCAAAAGAAATAATGCAAAACCCTAAACCCTAGCTATTTTCCCCATCTCTCTAAAAGCAATTCAAAATGGTTTTGAATTTTGAAAACTACAAAAGCAATAGAGCCCAAATTGGGGCTCCCTGCAGTATCTTATATATTTTTATAAAAGACTCTGGTATTTTAAAAGTATTTAAAATAGAGAGAAATTTGGAAATACAAAGAGAGAAATCAAAACAGAAAAGGAAAAAGGTTTTAGTTAAAAAAATAATGGAGCAAAGCAGCAGCAGGCCGACCCAGCTCCTCCTCTTCTTCTCTCCGCTGCTCAGCGCGCAGCAGCTCGCGACCCACCTGCAGCCCACCTAAGCCCAGGCCCGTGTACCGATTCGACGTCATCGTCTTCCTCGTGACGTGAAGCAGCTCGCAGTCGCCGGCGTCGCTGTCGATCCCCGCCGTCTTCTCATCACCGTCCATCGCGTCCTGGAGGAGATAAGACCGCCACGACACCCTCCCTCTCGTCCCTACCTCTCACTCACTCCCTGGCCTCTCTCTTCCTCTCTCTAGAGAGAGTTTCCCCGAACCCTAGCCCTCGGGCTCCGTTGTGTCCCCGTCGTCTCCGGCATCCCCTCGCACATCTGAGACTACCACAAGCTCCGCCTCGCCGTGGGGATCATCCTCGCCAACGGAATTGGCCGCGGGTGCCCGAAATCGAGCTCACCGTCCTCGTCATCCCAACTCCGGTCGTCGCTCTCCGATCGTGATTATGGCGCCCTCCGACCTCGCCTGCTCTCCCCGACCCCTTCGTTCTAATCTAGGTGAGCTCATGGTCCGGAAGGACCTCTCCACTGTCTTCCTTCCCATCTGTACCGTTGTCGCGCCGTGCGCCTGCAACGGCCGCCGGCCATGCTCCGATGACCAATAGGTCACGACGCCGCCCTTTTATGGCTTGTCGTGTCCTCCTGCGTCGAACATGCCCAGCTCCGCGCGCCCTCCCTCGCCGTCGTCGGCGACCACCTAGCGGTGGTCGTCGCGTGACGTCATGCTGACGCGGCCCTGACGTGGTCGTAGACCCGCTGACCGCCACGGTGGCACCTGACGTGGCCCCTGGCCCACAGGTCAGCCTCTCTGGCTCGCCTCTGCCCCGGTGAGAAAGGTAAGGGTTAGGACGTGGTGACATCAGCCATGTGTCATGCTGACGCAATAAAGGGTTTAAATTGTTTTAATAATTTTGGAAAAGAGTTTAATCTTATAAATTCAATATCTAATTATTTATAAGTCAGAAAAATATGTATAATATATCAAAATGTTCAGAAAAATGAGATCTTTACAATAGCCTCACACTCATGCATTGTTAAGAAACTTTTAGCATAAACCCCCGTAGGTGACTCCGAGGTGGTGACTCCGAGGTCTCTCCTGCATTAGGGTTTGCACCCCTCGGATCCCGTTTAAATTGCCAAGCATGTCTTAGGGTTTCATTTCAATATAATTTAACTTGTCATATCATCATCCTTGCTTGAGCATTGCATCAATGCGATGTGTTGATTGTTGTTTCCCTTTCTTTCTGGTGTTTGCTTCTTCCCGGTAGAATACGATATCGAGATCGAGATCGAAGACCGAGATCAACACCATTGAAGATTGATGAACCATACTTGACCAACTGTAACCAAGTCAAGTACAAGGCTCCCGAATATCTATATCTGGGTATCAACAAACAAGGTAAGAATAGCCCACCATTATACAATCCTATGATTTCGAAAGCATTTCAATTCTCGCCATGATGCATACGATTCTTCTGTGGTCTTTTATCGATAGATAGAGTATCCTATCTGTTGCATTACTCCCTTTGAACTTATATTACCTGATCTAGTGCTCCTAGCATAACTGTGTGCACTGCTAGAGCTTATGTTTGCTTAGCCCATGCTTAGCTGTCAGTGCTGGTTCGTCCAGAAAATGTACCAAATGCAGATAATCTAGTATGACAGAAGAACGAGGTATACTGATGAGGTAAGATTAGTGGTAAAGGTTAAACATGCTAAGCCTTGTATGGGAGGCAACGGTGGGATGTGGTTTTTATAGTCCCATGCTCGCCACTACTAGGACCCGAGTTATTGCCTTTGGAACTGAGACAAGCGTACAGCCACACGGGGCTTGGGAACCCCTCCGCTGATTAACTTGCCTAGTAGATTCCATGAGTCACATAGTTCGGGCTTTCCATTTGGCATACGCATCAAAAATATTTTCGAAAGCGGAGGTGAAGGAGGTGCGTCATAACAGGTAGGTAAGCGTGGTCGGGGTTGCTTAGGGTAGATGGCACCCCTGATAAACCAACCTCGCCTCACATATCTAGGGACCGGCTTCGGATTTGACCCGTTACAGTGGAACCATCCTTAGGGCGTGACTCATGGTCTCAGCAAAAGCAAGGTAAAGGTCATGGCCAACCACCCTCTGCCGGCCTTCCAAGGAAGAGGGCTAATGTACTGGCATTAAGAGTCGGTTGGTACGTGTGGTAAAGTTGTATACCCCTGCAGGGTTAAATCTTTTCGAAAAACCGTGTTCACGGTTATGAACGCTTGGTGACCGAATTCTAAGATCATAGAGAACATTAACCTAATCGTAAAACTTGGCAAATCAATGTATGCTTAAGATGCTTCCTCATGGGTACGAGGGGGTGATCCTAATTATGAGGTGAGGAGTACTTTGGTGGATATCAAGATGATGATCAGTTCTTCGGAGATGTCGCTCTCTTATCCTCTTTTAAAATATTCTGATTAGACGAGCTTCTTCTCCCTCTTGATTTATAAACAAAGATGGCTCTATGCAAAACAACCCCACCAGCCATAAGTATTGCGGAGTACACCCTATACTCAACCTTGCTTTTTTGATATTTTTGTAGCAGAATAAGTGTTCCTCTGAAGACGTTCCGTACTACATCGACACCGACGAGTAGCTTGGGATTCCCGGCCGGCAGCCTGGAATCTATGGGCTGGGACGTCATCATTATTCTTTAGGCCTCTTAGACCATTTGTTAAGTTTGCTATACTTAATAGCATAATTTGCCTTCCGTTGTTTGATGTTTGTGGTCAGTGACCTTTGCTTATAATATTTTGGTTCTTCCCTAATTATGAGCTTGTTGTAATAATTTTGTGTCGCAGGTTTACTGTTGTGTTACCGATTTATCACTGGATATCCCCGAGCTCTAGGTTAAGCTTATGCCAGACTAAGGTCTGTGATTTGTTTAACCCTGATCTCGGGGTGTCACAGATGTCTAGATTTGGGGAAGAACCGTAGAAGGTCCTTGTGTGTGCGCTCGCCTTTAACAAGAGAGAGTGTGTGAGTGTGGGACAGATCACCAAGTTTCTTCGACGCGTGGCACACCCGTTGGGCCTCGGAGGTTGTAGTCCAAGACGGGCTACGTTGGTCCAGGTCGTTAGTCCACCGTTTGGACCGCACGGCAAGAAACGACCCGATCAAATTAATTTCGGTGGGTGGGCCTGTGCGGTTGAGCACTATCAAATATCTGATATACTACCAATCCATCCTGCCATACGTTGTGGACTGCCATCTGGACTGGACTGCTTGGTCCACGGAGCGAGAGCATGTTAACCCGGGTTCCAAATTGAATTTCCGCTCTTCTATCTCCAAATTTGTTGAAAAAAGGGTTGGTGACCTGAAATCAGTTGGATCACCGTCTCGCGGTGGGTGTAAGCTCAAAAAAGCGTCATTTTCCTAAATGGATTGCCCTGAAAGGAGAGCGTATGATGTTGATGCCTCGGTGTCTTGTTCAGACAAGTGGTGCCCACTATTTGCCATGACCATGATGGTATAGTATTTATCTAGACTCATCAGCACTGGCTTGTCCTGGGATTTTGGATCCAGCTACTCTTGAGGCAACTGCATGTCGCAAAGGTATTGCTCTAGCTTCCGATCTGCACTTAACCAAATGCGTGCTCTCCTCTGATTGCTTGGAAGTCATCAATGCTCTGAATAATGGTCTAACCTAGATATGCTCAATGGGGTATCATAGATAGTATCCGTCCTAAAATATAAGTCGTTAGTCAAAAGTCAACGTTTTCTAAATTTAACCAAGATTATACACAAAAATATAAAAATTTATAATACTAATATCAATAGATTAAATATATTTTCTTAATATGTCCATTCAATATTGTAGATGTTGATTTTTTTTCTAAATATTTGATCAAAGTTAGTGAGGTTTAACTTTTGGCCAATCCTTAGGTGTCTTACATTTTGGGACGGAGAGACTATTATTCATGCCATGTTGGCAAAATTCTGACATGGCATGCTAATTAATGATGAACGAGATTATGTTGGTATTATAAGTAGATACGGTATCATAGCATATAGACTAAAAAAACTGATTTCAAATAAATCTAGATTCTATAAAATAATAAATATACTAAGACTATAATACTACTATATGATAATATATATTGTGGAGATTGTATCATATACTAATACTATATGATACTCTCTAGTGTGACTAGTCTCTGTGAAATAGAAAATAGAAGTGATGATTCCATGGCTTTCTATGAAATAGAAAATAGAAGTGATGATTCCATGGCTTTCTATTTTATCCACGAAGGAAGAGCATCGATTTATTGCAAGGACTCCGCATGTGTCTCCTTCATTATACTTGCCATGATTATTGAGTAATAAAGAGAGCTTTATTAACCCTATAAAAAAAGACAGGGGAGATGGTGTTGGACCACTTGGGACTACCCACGTGCTCTATTTCCGTCATGTGTGCCATTATGGTTCAGGTGTGACCGGAAGCATGTGATGTTTTGGTCCCACAGATTGCCGTTCTCGGTCTAGTGGTGTCACCCAAATTTCTTGCTTGACAGTGGTACAGCTATCTACTCCCTATGTCTCAAAATATAGATGCAAGTATCTTGCAAGGGTGAACCCAGCAGCTATCTACTCCCTATGTCTCAAAATAGATGTAAGTATCTTGCAAGGGTGAACCCAGCAGCGAACCTGCTCACAAACTGCGGTAGACAACGGATAAGATTTGAAGTTACACCATTTTCTTTCTACAATTTTTTTACTTGATGGAGTTTTAGAGGGTATCGGTAAAGTCATATTCTTTACTCCCTCCGATCCAAATTAATTGACTCAAATTTGTCTAAATTCGGATAAATCTAGTACTAAAACATGTCTAGATACATCCGAATCTGGACAAATCTAAGATAATTAATTTGGGTCGGAGGGAGTACTAAAAAGGAAGCACATCATTAGGAAAGTCACTGGGTGCAATTTGAGGTGACAAAGGCTTTGCTGGGGTCACATAAAAAGCCATCAAGAATGACAGTAACAACACGCTTGGCCTAATGAGATCAAAGTTTCAAGATCAAGATCCACAACAAATCACAAGCAAGGCAGCATATAACTGAAAACTGTTTGCCAGAGATACTTGCAACCTCCATAGAAACAAAGTGCCAGCAAACAAAATGTGCGTTGAAACTCTTACAGCAACTTGTAGATACAACCTATAAATAGGTTTAAAAAATCTAATTAAAACACCGGCCATAGAATGAAATATACATATCTAGGATACTGACAGCACAAAGTACAAAGCTTCAATAGATGGAGGAGACTAGAAAAAAAGATGACAGCATGCTTCCCATATAAAACATGACGCTTAAGTTACTGCATGCTTCCCATATAAAACATGACGCTTAAGTTACTGATGAGTGCAAATATACTTTTCCCTTGATTATACTTTATTGTAGTGGGTAATTCTTGTATCTGCCCCAACTTTTCACCTTCTATTATGAAGCTGCAGTTGATCTTATGTGCATACCGACCATCACAACCTGCCATGTGTTATGTGTGGGAGGAATTATGGCATGCAAGCTTGAGTTTTGGCGGTGAGCACAATACAGAAATCGTATCATGTGAGCACCATACAAAAATCGAATCAAATATGTAAGTATAGTTACCTGATGCAACACTAGATAATTTGGATGGCAAAAACATCACGAAATGGTTATCAAATTGAAGAAGCTACTGACGCGGAAGAATGAAGCATGCAATCTTCAGACAGATGAAAAGGGAAACATGAAGAAAGAATGAAGCAACCAGAGATTGATTACAAAGAGCTTCTTATGCTATGTTATATTATTCTACTCAAATAAAAGATTCAATAAAAAACTGAAGGCGGAAACCTGATCATTCAAATTTCAAATACAACATTTGTCAAATATTCCAACGAATACAAGTTCTCTGAAATATTCCAACGAATACATGTTCATAGGAAGCAGCTTAAGCTTGATCTAGATATTTATGGATATAATTAACAAATAATAAGTAGGTTGTGCCTCATGCAAACAATCCAATGGATATGTACCAATCAAAATATGTACATTACGAGATAGGTGGCAGTCTCTCATAGCTCCTAAATTAATTATGAACGTTGTTATGAAGTGTAAGTTAATGATTTCAAGTTAGTAAGATCTGTATATATCTGTAGAAAAACTATCTATCATGCGAGTAAGTAGACTGAGTATATGAGATGAACATAAAAAAGAGAGGATAACTTGAGAGCTTTGTGTCAGCTAATTAAGTTTTCAATTTGGTCTTCGAAACCTTATCCTAGCTGAAGTCTTCAAAACTGAAATCAAAGGTCTAATAGTGAAATTGTACGTGTCACTCTAGTTGCAAGTTGTATTGTAATAGATCATAAACTATAGCTAACATCTTTGAAACTGTTGAGATTAGACATAATATTAAGACTTAAGGTGTTAGAAAAATCTACATTTACTTGCATGATGTATTATAATAGTAGACAACCGCCAAGAGTAAGTGACTGCTAGTGTGCATCCAAGTGTGTTAATAGTCCAAATTTGTCAAGAACTTTTTTTGAGAGTTTCTTGTCGCCAAGTCATTATTATACACTACCTATATAATGACATACCATATCTCAATCTAAGATCATTGCCAGGGCATGATCTATCATCATTTCTAAATACAATTATGTGTTTTAGGTCGACTATTCAACTAAATTTTACTAGTTATTATGAAGAAAAACACAGGAAGATCTCATCTAGCATCGTATTAGGAATACCGATGGACTCTGCGCTCATGACTTTTTAAAATATACTATACAATTAAAAAAAATCAGTCGTTCGTTAGCACCACAATTTTCCCCGATTTTGACACTTTTGCCCCTGGTTATTTGGAGATATTACTTCACCTACCACCACCAAGTAAAAAAAGACTTGTGGTTACCTTATCCCTATCTATCCCCACCTACGCCGCCACCTACCCCGTGCTGCCAGGGCTCCATCCCCGTCCTCCGCTCTGCACCACCATCGGTGCCCTCCCGGTCCTCCGCTCTGCACCACCGCCGATCATCCTTCCACGCACAATCGGCGCCCCTCCTCGGATCCTACACACCAACGGGACTCCCCCTCCCCTGTGGTCCACCGCGTCTCGCCTAGCCTCGATTTGTTCGGAGAGCGACGAGTTGCTTCGGCGCAGGTGGCCACCGCCGTGGAGGTGTTCATTGCAGGCGTGGGGAGACGATTAGAGGATGAGGATGGCCGGGTGCCTAAGCGGGGAGCCCTCCTCCCAATCCGATGGCCACGGCGCCTAGACGCTCACCCCATGTCCTCTCGGCTTAGACCTTGAACAGTGAGTTGCGCACGTATGTACCATCCTCCTTCACCTCCGGGAGGCAGGGCACATCATCTCCCTCCTCTCTAGACCTCGCCCCCACGACCGAGCAGAGGAGTAGGGGTGGCACACCTGATTTTGGAGATAGAGACGGCAGTGGGGCAGAGGGGGTGTTTTCTGGGTTGGGAGGCCATGCCTAAAGTTGGGTCGGGGTTCAGGAAGAAGAGGCGGCCAACAAGGAAGCCCGTGGTGGTGCTACGCAAATAGAAGAGGGATTATGCCCTGGGCTGCTGAAGATCTCTGTAATTCGCCTCTCTCTGATTCGTCATGTTTGATGCCTGTGTTAGCGGGCTGGCCAGCATGGGTGCTTTGCTCTTTACCAACCCAGTAGCGTTGTCATGTATTCCAAGGAAATGGGACCAAATCAAGTTTGAAGGATGCTAGAGGATTGCATAAAGAACATAGCATTGAGGTGACCCGTGGTGGTACTCAGTGGAGGAAGGCGGCTGTTGTTCTGGTGCTGAGGCTGCTCATGCGGACATAACAGAGAGCTGAATTTCTAGATTTTTTTTCCGAATCTGAATTTGTAGATTGGTGTTGGTGTATGTTAACTGAATGCTAATTGAATATGTAGCTGATGTTGACTGAATTTGACTTAATTGAATGATAACTCAAATATATTCAGATGAGAGTTGAAGTATAGGCTAATCCCGATTATGGATCAGTTAATAGCAGACAGATTGAAATTTTTTGGCTAAGATAGCTCTAAACATTTGATAGAACATCTCATGGTGTTGTTCAGCTACCTACACTGTTGGAAACATTTTGTTTCATCCGGTACCACCAGTTATAGCTGCTCTTGATTTTACTCGGGTTCGCCTTTACCCTCAAAAAAGAATTGGGTTTCCTCACTTCCTGTTTTGGTATTGGGTACATTTCAAATCCACTTCCTCTATGATCTCTTCTACATAAGGCATGCAGATGTGTATGGCATGAAGAAAACTCATGTTAGTTTTGCTATTCTGAAATTAACTGGCCACAAAAACAGTTAATGGGACCTCACTTTTTAGTTGAAGCATTTCATTAGATACGGTCATGATCATGTTAGATACTCCCTACGTTTGGAAATATAAGATGTTTTAGCTTAGTGAACCTAATGTATCTAGACACATTTTAGTATGTAGATTCATTTGAACCTACACACTAAAAGGTGTCTATATACATTTACTTCACAACCTAAAACATCTTATATTTCTAAACGGAGGGAGTAGATGATAACAATTATGAAGTTGTTCTATTATCAGTTTCATAGTAAATTATTATGGTTGAACAAAACAATAATGCCTTAATCGATTGCAGCGATTTCTTTGAATAAGCCCTCTAAAAGTTGGGAGACTTGTAGCTAGTTATTTCATAGACATTCCTTGGAGTAATATTTTTCTAGAAGACAATGCTTGATTTCAGTTTGGGAGAATTATAGTTATATAACTTACACACTAAAATTCATTTCACAAAAGGTAAAGCATCTTATATTATGAAACAAAGGGAGTACAAGTTATGTAACTTTCGGCATACTTAGTCCCTAGCAACGCACGGGCCCTATGCTAGTATACTATACAATAAATATGTTCATTTTAAATCCTAGACTTGAGGGGTGTCCTCATACATTAAATTCTAAGTGTCCATTATATTTGGATTTTTGAATTCAATTGAATTTGGGGAAGACATAGAAAATTCAATTTAAGAATAATATGAAATAGGATGCAATTCTAGTTGTTTTGTTTTCATTGAAAATGTATGATATTAATAAGATCAGAAATAAACTGGGAGTATCTCCTATTGACAGACTTTGTCCACCACCAACTAACTAAAGGCCACACCCTTCCATAAGACCTAGTCCACCATCAAACCACCACTAGAGACCAACGCTAGCAAGGTCTTCTTCCCAAGGTCGCTAACAAGAAGCCCTTGTGCACACTTCCAGACTCCATCGTGGAGGTAAGAGATGGGCAGAACATGCCGAGTTGTCCTTTTGAAGTGTATAAGTGGATTGCAGTAGCCCTTTCCACCAGTTCAGACCTTTGGTTGTGTTTGCTACTACATGAAGCTTGACATGGTGTCAGCGCCACATTCTCGACTTCGAGTCTTGGCTTTCGCAATTTTATCCTAAAAATTGTTGGTGCCCTCTCGGTGTCCACGTATAGGCCTATAGAGCCATACCTCTAAGTCACCGGTCCATGTACGAAGCCTCTCGAGCCTACCTCCGAGTCTCCACGTGTTTGACTGGTCTTCCAACACACGTGAGGGAGGTGTTGAAGTGTATAATTGTATTTGTGTTGAAGTGTATAATTGTATTATAGTAGCCCTTTTCCATCAGTTCATACTTTTGGTTGCGTTGGCTAGTGCATGAAGCTTGACAGACCTATGTCTCTATCCCTTGTTTCTATGACAATCTTCCTCTAAGAAGAAAGCATGGTCAAGCTCGATGATTTAGGTATCCAACATGTCTAATTGTATGTGATTCAAACCTAAACCCTCCTTTGGAATTGGATATATAGACAATGTCACCTCTCAAACCAAGACAACAACAATTTCCAACGATCAGAACACGTAGAGAAGTCAATATGACTAATTTCTACAACAACGTGAATATGTTAAATAGTGTTTCTTATTACATGGAACAGCTCCAAAGGGCGATTAGAGACTCTATGGTGGCTCCCTGTAGTTTGTGCGCGAAGGAGACAAATCATTAGATCCACATGAAATGAATGTTGGCGGTTCTGAGACTTGGTGTCAACAAGGGCGCATGCAGTGGTGCACGAAGGAGGGGCGCCAAGAAGACTCTCGTCGAGCAAGGAGGACTAGGAGGGAGGGGTTTAAGGGGAGGTTTGTAGAGCAATCACTCGTTTTATCTCCATGGAAAGGGGTAGTGCTCAGTAATGTTCCATTCCATGTGCATCCAAAAGGTAGTAATAAGGTATGGCCAATACCAAATCGTTGTCTCCAAGCACATTTCCAACATCCAAACAGGGTGTAAATATACTTTTGTATTCATCACTGGTATGAAGAAAAACAAATTTCCACCTTGCCTATCACTGATTAAAACTATTCATGGCCTTGGGCTGGTAATTTTTGAATAAATATCCCATCAAGTTATTTATTTATTGTGATATTTAACTCTTGGACATACTAGTGAATACATAGTGTCAGCTGCCTCTGAGTGTGTGGGCATGGGCTTAATCATTGGCTCTGAGAAGAGTGGTGATGTCAATGTTGCAGTCTCTCTCTCCACCTTCGCTATTGCATGTCCTGAATCCAACAAATCGATTAGGTCTAAGGTTAAGTCCATGAGAGGTGGTGCTAGGCCAAGATCAACCTTTGGGAAGGAGAAATCAAAGCAAGAAGGGTGCTACTGGAAATGCATCTGCAATTGGTTGATGGTTGCCCCTTTGTCTCGACATATCTTTGTTGGCGTGGTGTAGTAGTGTCGTGGTTGGTATATTCATTCGTGTGGCTATGTGGATCTTCTCTCAGGTTTTGGTTATCAGTGTGTGTGGGTGTTTGGCCCTGTGTTGTTGGTGTTCGAGTGGGATTGGCCCTAGTGTTGTAGGTTTTTGCCCGGTTTTCTCCTAAAAAACAAGGCACCTTCTTCTTAATTAATGGATGGGACAAAGCTTTTGCCTCCGTTTCAAAAAATAGATAGTAAAATTTCCCCAAGCAATCTTATTTATAAACACAAGCATTTCTTTAAAAAATAAGGAAGGTTTGAGATTACTCACCGAGGCAAGAAAGCAAGTCAGAAAATGGATTGATATTTGTATAGTGTCCAACACCCCATGTCTCCTATCTCTAGAAGGTCTTCCTCCACTGGCAGGTTTCAGCATAAAAAATTATTGATGTGTAAGGAAAAATTAAGTAAAAAAGATATCATCCAATTTCCAGGACAACATGCAAAAGAAAGAACTACAGAGAACCAACAGGACGTAACTACATTAAGTTTGCATTAAAGTATATTAACCAATTCAATGGCATGGTGTCTTTTCCTGAGGTGCCTAGAAGAAACTTGTTTACAGAGGACATGCTACTAGGTAATTAATTAAGTAATGCAAATTTTCACTTACTGAACAAATCAGATTTTCACTTACTTAATTAAGTAATGCAGAAAGAACTACAGATTTTCACTTACTGAACAAAAAGTCTCTTGCTCGTATCAATATATAAAAATACATAGAGCTCATATAGTCAAAATCATCGGACTTCTAGAAACATCTTAGATACAAGAGAATATTTCAACAAATGTAAAAAAACACCACCCGTTGAAAACTATATTTTTTTCACAGTGGAGAATCTCGCTCCACATATGACATACAATTATACCACAACTAGGCTAGACTATTGTACTGTGAATCTGTTACATGAACAAGTATATATCAAAATGAAGATCTTGTATATAGCTAATAAAATAACTCCATGCTGTGTGCAGCAAAAACATGCAGATGCGAAACTATCACGAATTGTGTGCAGAATATAAATGAGTATAAAATTGATGATATGCAACACAACCAGTGCTTGAACATCAAATACATGCTTATATTTTGGTAATAGCATTGCATAGCTAGTCTGTGGAGGAGTACTTACACATGGCTCGACAGTATTATGGGAAGCTGTACTTAACATATATGAGGTTTAAGCTTTAACATCCTGAAGAATAATTGGTATCAAAGAAATACATAGCAATTTTATGTGGAGTCAGAAGAACTGTAAGAAATCATGCACGGATCCTTCTTCAGAGAAGAACGAGGGCCTTTATGATGCATACAATCAAAAGACCTTGAATTGAGTATTGTGCTATATGTCTCCAGTTCATACGTAGATCAAGAACAACCTGAACTGGATTAACAAAATAACTAGATAAGGCCGGACAAGAGGCCAGTTAATCCATCTGTGTTAGAGAATCGTCGGAATAGGAGAATATACAAACATGCAAAAGGCTAGGCTGCAGCAAAAAAAGGACAGAACGATCATCCATATAAAAAACCCATCAACCACATGATTTACACTCCTAAATTCATACTAATTCATGTCATATGCAAGTCCATGAGGAATACCCGAAAGAAAGAAAAAGATCCCACAATACCCACTAATAGACCATGTACGAGGAGGCATGTCTACTTTATGCAGAACCAAATTAGGAACTAGGAAAAGATGGACTCACCGGAAACTGGAACGCTGCCACGGATCTGGAAGGCTCGGTCGTCGCCGGCCGGTAGGTAGGTGCCCTTTTCCACTCGCGCGCAACGAAGCATGACGATAGATCTGCCTCCGCCGCCACCGTAGCTGCCTCCTTCCAGCCTACCTCATAGCAGCACATGAGATTAGGAAGCAAAAAGGGGCAGAAATTTTGTCAAAATACTGTGAGCTTGTTAGGGAAAAAATTCTCCAAAGTTAAAAGGAAGGGAAAGAAGGCTATAGGAGGAAGACGAGAGAGAGGAAGAGGAGAGAGAAGGGCGTAGCAAGGACGACTGGTCAAACAGTGCTTTCCGTTAAGCAGGCATGGGGAGGCGAGCAAACAATAATACACCTTCGTTAATCAAATCAACACGCGCCGCTCTTCCCCCAAGGGGATAGCTAATCCTCGGAAGAAGCAACGGCAGGATAGAAGACAGTCGCCAAGAAAAGAAATTGTACTACTACAGGAATTGGTGGCGGGCGGCGCAAGAATTCATGGCGTGCATGCGCGCAGCGTACCTTATTCCAAAGACCAGGGAATCCGAGCAGGATAGGGTTCAGATGGGGACACCTGCCTCTTCTCGGCAGTCGAGGCAAACAAAGATGGCCGCGCGTCGCAGCGGCGAAGCGATGGGAACGGCAAGGGGAGATGGATTGATGGCGGAACAAGTCCCGAGGGGGAGAGAGAGCTGACAGAGAGAGAGGTGAGCACGCAACAGCAGCTGCGTCTTTCTTCTCTCTTTGCATCGGTCCATCGTCTTTATCAGACGTAGTCTGCCGCTGTGTGCTCACTCTCTTCTGTCAGCCATTGGCACCTCCATCAAAACCACCATAACCCCGACCAGTCCCATCGGGCACAGCAGACGTTCGACACGAAGACAGGGAGAGAAGAGAGGGGAGGGGGAGAGATCAAACCCATCTAGGCATGGCTTCGTCGTCGTCTTCCCGACCGGGGAAGAGTGGGCATGGCGGCTGTCCGGCCAGATCTGGCAGGGTATCCTACTGGCTCGATCTGGCAATGGTATACCCCATCAGGGAGGCGCGCACCTCCGGTCTTATATAGACCAGGTGCACCCCCCTGACCTTCCTTTGTTTCCGCTCATACCGTAGCACTGGTTGTTTAGGGTTGGGGGTAGGATACTCTGTGTATTATTTTCGGAGTTTCTCTGCAACTGGAATATACTATTTCTGAGGTGCTCATATATGCCTAAACATGGCCTAGAGAAAGAAAATTCCATGACAAGAGGACCCACCTCACCTTCTCAAGTGTGAGATTCTCTTGCCTCAGATATCCATGAATCCAGGCATATTTTGGTTTTTAGGTTGCCACCTGGCCTCTTTCCCTCCTCGAGTGTCGCCAGCGGTCTGTCTTCGTCTCTAGATCATTGTCTTGATCTAAAAACGTCTATAAAGGTCCACCGACACATACCTAGAGGAGAGCATGGTAGAAACACTATAATACTAAAGCAAATACATAACCAGCAAAATTAGAGGGGGAAACTCCATCGGAACCATCGGAGGAGGATCTCTACCTTCTTCAACATCCCCACCATCATCACCATGATGAAGTGGAGTAATCCACCTCTAGAACGATGGGTCTGTGGCAGATCTATTTTTCTCTTGTTCTATCATAGATCTAGTACCATATGAGTTGCCTCACATGGTTATGGTCATCTATGTAATTCCTATGTGGTGGATCTTTATTCTATGAGTTGATATTTGAGATTGAAGTTCTATTACGTGAGAGATGTATTGGTATATGCATATTATATGCCCCTTTTTAAGTGCTTGTTTTAATCCAAGTTGTACGAGAGAACATGTGTGGGGGAACGTGTGTATTAGTTGGAGTAACATGGTCGTAGTGATTAAATTGTGACAATAAATTCAAGATCCATTATGGTGTTCATCTATCTTCTATTACCTTACTAGGGATTAAGTGAATTCGTGTGCTATATTTATCTAGTGACAGATAAGATAATCTTGTTTGTTCAAGATATCATATTTATTATTAAAACATCATGTCAAAGTGACTAAGGCTATGCTCTGTTAATTTTTAATTCTTAATTGTTTGGAGTTTTCTCTTTCTAGAGGAACATAAGAGAGTTGTTTTGCACCATATCTAAGATAGGACGTAATGCCTATGTTAATCAAACACATAATGAAATTTTATCAATATTATATTACTTATGAATTGTTTTATATCTACTGCACCTTATGAGAGAATAGACAAGTGGACCCATGAACGTGATCCAATTTTAATCATAAGAAACAACTATCCAACACCATTGCTATGCTTAATATTTTCCACATCAATTAAATCCAAAAATATAAAAAACACTAATATTAGCAAACACAAACCAAAACCCAAAAATACCCTTCTAGTATTGTTATTTCTTTGCTTGCCTAGTTATACATTGTTTTATTTTATTTTATTTATAACTTTATTTCAAGTTTACTAATACGAAACCTTGTGCATGACAGCCACACGGTTTAATTGGGGACACAAGGCAACTACTTTGCTTTGTAGGTTGCTTGAAGAGGGAAGAAAGATACTCTAAGCCAATTCCCCTAGAGTTTGATATAATCACTTGAGTCATTCTCGTGGGAAAATGATGCTTGCTACAATTGCACTTGGAGTCCCAACGAGCTGGTACACACAAAGTTATTATTAGCACTTGTACCCAATATGCCACCATATGAATAAGCTGCAAAACGTTGGAAGTCCTAGTCTTTTTAAAAGTTATCATGTTCATGCATGTCCATACTGACCAACATAAGACTAAAACATCAATATAAATTATACCCTTATAATATTTGTCTACTCCATTTAACCAATTTTAAAATATATTTGTGATATTAGTTGGTGGAGGTAGGCCGCTAAGAATTGGCAGCAAGACCAAGGCGTGAAAAGATTGGGTATAGCGATCAGCAGGAGATGGATCGAAAGGCCAATCAGCGGAGTAGTTTTAGGCAGGCAAAACGGCACCTCGGGCCACGTTTGAAAAACCCTCACGGTTAGTTCTCTCTCCAAAGCTTCCAACAATGGCGCGCGAAATGGCTCCCTCCCTGGTATTTTCTCCCTCCAAAATTTCCATCTATCTTGAGCTAATTTGTCAATTGAAATCGATAGTTAAATACTCCCGACGATCCCTGATCGATTCCACTTCATATCCCCAGCTTCCAACAATGGATCCAGACCAACCCAGCTCATCCCAACGACCTCCACCCATTGGATTAGTGGGGTTTCGGGCAACCTCCTACACTCCGCTGATCGGGGATACGCCGATAGTTCGCTCCTTCGTTCCTCCGGCGAACCTTGTGCACCGCGTCGGTCTCATGCGGCTGCATGGTTCCTCCCTCGTCGGAGGTGGAACGGAAAGTGGGAGTGGCGCCGAAACAGGAGGCGGCAGCAGCAGCTCCTCCATTTTCACACAGCTACATGCAATCAAAATGAGAGGACATGAGCGTTTTTAGGAAGACATTTAATCAGGCGATTAATTCTTTCCGACGGGCCTTCCTCCACAATTCGGAACAACCGAAAAACGCTAGAGGCCCTTTATACCGGAGCATAGGGAGTAGCATAAGTTATCTTTAGTTAGTAGAATTTTATTATTAAGGAATCACATTTTTTTAGCTTAGTGGGATTTTTAGTTTACATAATTGTTTGCGAATAAAAGGTGTATGCTCATTCAAAAGATCATCATACGTCGATTTCACCGAGAAGATTCCAGAGGAAGTTAGTTTCCACACAAACCTATCTGAATCATTAGATAATTGTACCATCATTACCCTTTGGCATAAGTGAAGCAATGACATCCACTTACTACTCGTTACTGTCCTTCTGAACCCATCTTTCATTGGTACTCGAGCTAACACATTTGCAACAGAGACATTCTTTCGCTGCAGAATAATATACAATGATGGATATTGCTAACAAAACAAAGTGTCATATATGTCTTCCTAAAACCAAACAGCGGAGCCGTCTCCCACTACATAATGACATCTATTAAAAATCATCCTTCAGCCGCATAAGTCCCTTCCAAAAGTGCGAAATCTGTTGGTTTTGGTTAGACTTCGGATAGTGTTTTTTGGTTGAGATACCTATTGTGTAACAACTTCTGCCACACCCCTTCTTCGATAAGAAATTTATAAAACCACTTACTTAATAAATACATATTTTTTTAGTTCAAGTACATCAATCCTAAGACCTCCTTGATCTTTCGTTCTACAAATTATATTCTACTTTGTTTACCTGTATTTTCGTTTATTCTCATCACTTCACTAGAAGAATTGCAACCTATAAAAAACAAGTCATTTCCTTACCCCTTCGGGATGTCTAAGAAAGATAACATGAGCTTAGGTAAACTTGTTAAAATTGATTTTAGAAGGACTAAGCGATCCCCATATGATAATAGTTTGCCCTGCTAGTAACCCAACTTTCTTTCAAAGCAAGTTTCCACTACTTCCAATCTAAATTTTTATGTTTTCTATAATGGATAGATACCCCTAGGTATCTAAAATGCAAGGAACCAAGCTCACATATAAATATTTGTTTGTACTATTGTTCCTCATATTTTGCCTTAGAAAAACAAAAAAATTCACTCTTATGGAAGTTGATCTTAAAACCCAAGAGTTTTTTAAAGATACACAGTATGAGCTCAATGGTACCATTAGCTTACTGTAGAATGGAAACTCATGCCTCAACCAAATGAGGAATAAAACCTCCAACTTGGCTATCCTCCTTTGTCTGTTCAATAAGTATAGTTAACATATCTAATACTTATGTCAAAAATCATAGAAAGGATTTCCCTGTCTCAAACCTTTCCTAGTTCGAAAGTAGTGCGCAATGTCCCCATTGACTTTAACTTGACACTACCTTCTTGCACAAACTACTCATTTAACCTAAACCACTTAGGTGCAAATCTTTTCATGCACAAAGTTTGCTAGAGGAAAGACCATTTAACTTTATCATAACACTTTAGAAGACAATTTTTAAAAAGAACCATTCATCTTATTCTGATGAAGCTCATGGATAGTACGACAACTCTTTCAAAGATGTGTCGGTCATGCATGAAGGCAGATTGAGTTGGTCAAATAACCTTAGGGGCAATCACCATAATACAATTAGTACCAACCTTAGTAAAATATTTGAAGCTTACATGTAACAAATATATCGGTCTATATTGTTGTATCAATACCGCATTTTATTTTTTGGGTAGTAATGTAATGATACCAAAGTCCAGTCTAAACAAAGGAAAATCCCATGTATGCAATTGAGCGAACAACGCATCATGTCTTTCTTAATTGCATATCAATTTTTTTAATAAAACTCCACTGAAATACAATCTGGACCAGGAGCTTTATTATGCTCCATCTGGGAAATAACCTGAAACACTTCCTGCTCAGGGAAAGGTGCAACAAGAATATCATTATCCTCAGTAGAGATCTACAGGATATCATATGTAATGTGTTCCATTAACATAATATTTGTTGGGACAGACACCCCAAATATTTTTGGTAGAATTATGAAATATAGACATTTATATTTTGTTCTGCCATAATGGTTTGTTTATCTTTCTGTAGTTGATTTTCTCTTTTTCCTATGTGTGTCATTAGCTATCAGGTGGAATACTTTGTATTATTTCCCTCTTCTTGCAGATGATTTACTTCAGCTTGTTGATCCCACTTAGTTTCCTCATCTCTCCCAAGTCTGGTGTGTTCATTTCCATCTCACCCAACCATACTTAGAGAATTATTTCTAGCCTTTAAATCTAACTCATCAATAATTGTTCACAACCCCTCTTTTTATTTTTTATATTTACCTATCTTATGTTGGCATTGGAGGAGTGCTGGTGCAAGAAGGTAGACCAATTGTATATTTTAGCATGAAACTAAATGGATCAACACTTAATTATTTAGTTTGTGATAAAGGAGTTGTATGCTCTGGCGTAGTCAAACATGACAAGACTACTTGTGGCCTAAAGTGTTTGTTATTCATTCCAACCACGATCTCTGAATCATCTCAAGATTCAACTAAAACTGAACTGTAGACATTCAAAATGGAGTGAGTTTATAGAATTTTTTCCTTATATTTTCAAGTACAAGAAAGGGAATGATAATGTTGTTGCTTATGCTTTGTCTAGATGTCAGATTTTACTTTCCCAACTAGACGTTAAAATTCTTAGATTAGAGAGCATCAAAGAACTCTATGTTAGAGAATCATATTTTTCTAGACCATTTTCAAAATGCAGCAATAGAAAGGGTTGGGAAAAATTCCACTTACATGTTGGGTTTTTATTTCCGGCTAACAAACTGTGCATCCTAAATGTTCCATGTGTTTATTGCTTTTGTAGGAGACTCGCCTTGGTGGACTCATGGGACACTCTAGAGCAAAGAAAACTAAGATTGTGCTGGTCGCCCACTTCTTTTGGTCAAATATGAGGCGTGACATGGAACACTATGTGCCGCATTGTGATATTTTCCATAAAGCTAAGTCATGTTTCAACCCTCATGGACTTTATACTCCTCTATCTATTCCAAGTACACCGTGGGAGGATATAGCAATGAATTTTGTTCTTCGAACATACTAAGAGGGAAAGTGACTCGGTATGTGTGGTAATATAGATTTAGCAAGATGTCACATTTTATTCCATGTCACAAGAGCAATGATGCTCTACACATTGTTGATTTGTTTTTCAGGTAAGTTTTTTGCCTACATGGAGTCCACACACCATTGTTTCAGATCGCGACACCAAGATCTTGAGCTATTTTTGGAAGACCTCATGGGGAAAACTTGGAATAAAACTCTTATTCTCGACTACATGTAACTCACAAACCGATGGACACATTGAAGTTGTTAACCACACATTGTCCATGCTGCTATGAGCAGTACTTAACAGAACTGGAAGATGTGGGAAGAGTGTCTACCTCATGTGGAGTTTGCATACAATAGGGAGGTACATTCGACCATAAAATTTTGCTCCTTTGAGCTTTTTTATGGTTTCAAGCCTAATTCTCTCATAGAATTTTTTTTATTTTGCCATTGCAGAAGCGAACCAACCTTGATGCTAGTAAGAAGGATGATTTTGTGAAGGACCTCCATGAGACGACAAAAGAGAACATGATTAAACAGTATGCAACTCGCGCAAAAAAGGAATGAAAGTGCATGTGTGGCCCCATGTGTGGTTTTGGTAATTAATGAAAATATCTATGGACTAATGTTTGCATTGAGTTATACTTGTAGGAATTTTCCATTGTCATCGCTTGAACCCTTTGTTTTCTTCAAGGTTGAAGGATGAAGAAAATAAGAAGAATAAGCAATGACCAATGATATATTCAAGGTGTGATCCGAAGAATGGTCATGTGAGAGAGTTGAGCCTATTGGAAGCATGTCTTGAATAAGAAGATAGTGTGAGCATTCTTGCATTACTTGAAGACATATTTTTGAAGAAAAAGAAGATACAAGGTTGATCAAGACAAAGTGTGAAGAGTGGATTAAGTGGATCCACACACATAAAAAATATATGGAGTGCAAGTTCAACATAAGCCATCCCGAGAACATCACATGCTTGAAGTTTGACATCCTCGGTGATCATGGATAGGTAAGACATGTCCAAAGAAGAGACTCTCCCATGGGAGTTTGGGGGATCCATTCGCAAGTCTTCATCAAGCTAGGGAGAGCAAGAATAATCAAGAAAGGTGTTCCAACTTGAGTAGGATAATATATTATCATCAAGCTCAAGTGGAAATGCGCAAGTCAAAGGTATGGTCTTGACAGGTTTACTGTTTTACAGGTCTTATGTTGTTGTCTGGGAGACTGAGTTATAGGATAGATAGCCGTACTATCAAGAGGTGCTCTCGAGTGAGTTACTTGATCATATTTTCATAAAGAGCTCAAATCTTTGCATACTTGGCATGTTATTTCCTATTTCTTATTTAGATCTTTAACATGTGAAGTTTTAGAGCTTGTGATTATTCCCATGAAAAGCTCTAGTTCATCAAAAATGGATTTTGTATGAAAACCTTGTTGCGTTTTCTATGTTTAAGTCTCCATTGGTTCTTCTACAAGAGAAGTTACACACACATATATCTACTTGGTATTTTTGTTAGATACTAATTATGTTTATCTTTCCAACAAAATTCATTTTATCCTAATAGGAGTTTCCAAGCCCAACTAGTTGCACTTTTGTTTTTGGAGGTTTTATCGGTCTATTGCTTTTAGAGAGGTGATACGTGCATTCTGTATCATCATAATAACAACATATATTAGTATATTATAATGGTATTTGCATTTGTATATCATTATTGATGTATTTTTATATGATTTCTGGAACTTTCCTACAAAGTCCCCTTTATTGGTATTTAATTTCTAGGTGGCAGAAAACCTCCTTTTTCGTATTTTGTTGTTTTATGGACCTTCTGGACGTCAATAAATTCGAGGAAAAATACCTAGAAAGTTATTCACTAGGAGAGGGGCATTGAGCATTGGAAGCACGAGAGGAGAGCCACGAGGGCCAAATGGGCCTAGGTGGCGTGGCCACCTTACTAGGCTACACCACCTAGGCCCGTTTAGGCCATGACCGTCTCCTCGGCTCTTCCTTTTTTACAAATGCCTCCGTTTTGCCAGAAAACATACACCATATTTTTCCCACGATTTATAGAGGCAGCGGCAGAGGCAAAAGTATTCTCCTACTCCGGGAGAGGGCAGATCCTGCTGCACTGGAGCCTCCGGTGAGGGGTGAGTTGTCGCCATCGTCATCACCACTCCTCCTTGGTGTAGGGGAAGGCCTCTCCATCATCCCCAACATCATCACCATCTTCATCTTGTTCCCCTCATAGTTTGTGATTGATTGAACCCTAGATATTTTTAAGTGCTATTTGAATGATTGTGATTGACAACTTGTCTTTATTTGGTGGACATGTTATATTTTCCAATTGTATTGTAATCCATATGCCATTTATCCATATCATGATTGATATTTGTGAATAGTTCCCCATGTTCCTGGGAGCACAGGATGATTTGGCAATGATTTCTATATAATATGCAATTAGTATTTGGTCAAGTTTTCTTCTTTTATGTGGTTCTATGATGGTGATATGCGAACATCGACTACATATTACTTCACCTATATGGGCTCATAGGGCTGCACTTTAATTCAATGAAGAAGGTATGAAGGAACGGAACGGAACGACAAAAACGTTGTTACAATACTTTGATTTGCATTAGAGGGGGTTATATATCGGGGACCCATGAACTAACTGCTATGGTGGGACATTTATGTCTTAATGATTCCTATTTTTTCTCATGAAAATGGCCTTAGGAGCCATCATAAGGGGTGTATTTTCTCATTCATATGCCTTCACCTAATTCAGGCTCCATCCTAAGAGAATTAAACTTGACAAGATATTCACCATGATGTGTAGAAATCTACATGCTAAGTAATTCCATACTTCCCTCAGGAACGCTTGTCACATATAAGTACACACACTAGATCTTGTCTTCTCGTTACATATAAAGAACATTACTCATATCAATTGTTATTAGAAATTTACACTACTGCAAACTACAAACCCAAAACACCAAAACAATTGCATCTTTTATTACTTTACTTGTCAAACTTGCTAACCAATACCTTCAGCTCCTCATGGGTTTGCAACCTTTTCTTATTGAAAGGTACTACAATTGATCTCTTGCACTTGGGAGACATCAAGAGATCCTACATATCTCTATTTTATTTAATCCTCCCATGTTGGACTATGATATTTCTCCACATAATCTTGTAGGTCTTATTTTACTCTTCAAAACGAGTCAAATATCATCTAAATAGGAGTACAGATGCAAAAGTTATTGTAGTTTTCATACCATATTATTCAGTGTTTTTCCATGGACGGTAGTACCGACAAACTTCCGGTACACTACCGCCAAAAATGTGTTTCCTTGCACTAACACATTTTTTTGTTTACCGTTAGAACCGATGGATCAGCGATAGAACCGGTAACTCACGAATCTGACCCAAATGGACATATTTCACTTGCCTTATTTAAGGGGTCATTCTTCACCAATGTTCCCCTAACTCTTGAGCTTGTTTTTCCCACCATTGTTGACCTTTTGGAGCTTGAATACTCCCTCCCCCTATCATGATTCTTGCATATTTTTGTGGGATTTGGAAGAGGAGATCTACATCCTACAAAAGGAAATGTCTTCTTTGTGAAGAAAATATTGAGATCCAGATCTTGTAGAATTTTGGTGTTCTCTTGTTGTGTCCTCCGTCTCTTATTTCCCTAATAGATTTTGTCGATTTGGTGGAATTTGAGAGTGAAGGACTAGCCAATGCAATAGGTGCATCAGTTTCAGTTCTTTACAGAGAATCTCTTGGAGAAAGCTTGTGAGCTTGTTAGTCTTGGGTTCTTATAACCCTAGACAGTTGTGGCCTTGGTGGTGTTTCATGGGGCCTACAATTTAGTTTTGGACATTGGTAACACCCCTTAGTAAATCTAGATTAGGGTTTGTTTGCATCATGAGCACCATCTTTTCTGCTAAGTAAAAATACAAGCAAGAAACAAATTCAATGGATGAAACAAAAAAACCTAAACATCATAATTTCCTTCTTGTGAGAAAATCCATTTCAAAATGGTTTTGATTTTTGAAATAACCCAAAATTTGTGGAGCCCAAATTTTCTTATAGGGATCTAAGTGTTTCAAGATATTTGAATACTCTCTAGTATTTTTAAAATGTTCAAAATAAAATTGAAGTTGAATTACAAAATTGAAAAGGAGGAAATGAAAAGGAGAAAGGGTTTAAGGAAAAACATAGAGCTAGAGAGAAAAGTAAGCCATATCCCATATTCTTCCCCCTCCTATCTTCCTTTTCCATATCCCATCTCGGTCCAGTCCTGACCCTGTACCATTTCACCTTTCTTCCTTTTCTTCCTCCTTTGGACAGAAGGTTAGGGAGGTGAAGTTGTTATGTGTCGTGATGACCCACAAGTATAGGGGGTGTATCGCAGTATTTTTGATAAGTAAGAGTGTCGAACCCAACGAGGAGCAGAAGGTGCTGGCTAGTGGTATGGATCAGGAATTCTCTGCAAATACTTAGCAAACGGATTTTTAGGGGTTTTCGATAAAGCAAGTAAACAAAGTACGAGCAAATAAAAGACAGTAAGAATAAATGCAGCAAGTGGCCCAATCCTTTATGTAGCAAAGGACAAGCCGGTTGTATTTCTATAGATGACCAAACGTTCTCGAGGACACATGGGAAGACTGTCAAGTGCTTTCGCTTCATATAGTCGATTAATCTTCTCTAGCTTGCTAAGTGTTGTGTGGGTGAACCTGTGCTAATGTACCGTCCCATCCAAGACTTAATACATACTTGTGATTAAACCCCCTTGCAAACATCCGTAAGTACAAGAAAGTAATTAAGGTAGAAACCTAACCACAGCTTTAAACTCTAAGACCCTTACGTCCCTTGTGCAATGGTTTCCTAACGGGGGTTCAGGTTTCTGTCACTCCGGCAACACCTACGATTAGTAGCCAAATACACAATGCATTCCCCTAGGACCATATAGGTGAAGTGTCATGTAGTCGACGTTCACATGACACCACTAGAAGAAGTACACCACAACTTAAATAACAATCTATTGAATCTTTCTCAACGCAACTCCACTACTAACAACAAGACTTCTCCCATGTCCTCAAGAACAAAACGAACTACTCACAAGACATCATATGGATCATGGTCAGAGATGGAATAATGATGTATAACAATCTGAATATAAACAATAATTCAATGGTTCACTCAATAGAATTAACTACAAAGAGTAATCAACACCGGGAAAGTTTCCCCTATGAACTATAGCAAGATTCAACGCAATTGTTACAGCAATATGGAGATGGTGATGAGGGTGCTGATGGTGATGATGGTGGTGATGATGATGAAGATGATGATCCCAATAAAGTCTAGCTTGATGGTGGTGTTGATGGCGACGATCTCCCCTCTCTGTGAAGGAATTCCCCCGGTAGAAATCTGTCTGCCAGAGAGATCTTTCTCTCTCGGTGTTTTCCACCCCACAGAGGCGGCGGAATCTTTATGTGGTCGCTCCCAGAGTCTTAGGGTTTCGGGAGGAAGATATACGCCAGAGGGGAGAGGCTGGAGTGGGCCAGGGTGGCCACACCACTCCCTGGCGCGGCCTAGGCCTGCCCGCGCCATGGGGTGGTGTGGGCCCCCTGTGGCCCACCTCCACTCCATCTTCTGGCATCTTGAGTCTTCTAGAAAAATAGAATTTTCCGTATATTTTCCCGGATTTTCTGATCTTCGCGAATTTTGCCTCCAAACAGCACCTTTTCCATCAGAATCCTGACTACAGCGGTCCATGCTCCAAAAGTCATCAACCATGCAAAAACAGATGAAATAACATAAGTATCACCTCTCAATATGAAATATATCAATGAATAATAGTGAATTAAGACATAGAATAGTGATGCAAAATGGACGTATCATGTCGTCATCAGTGCCATCCCCACCATGATGATGCCCATAGTAAGTTGATTCGCTCTACCGACATTGTCACCATATATAAGAACCCTTGACGCCCTCAAACGAACCATAATCCCCTTGTTTTCCCCATTTCCCGTCTATTTGAAACCCTAACTCCCAAGTGCTCTGGTGCCCCCATCGATTTTGACCACCCCTTGCCTCGATGAGCTAGCCACCATGATCCACGTGATCTCCTCGTTTTTTTCAGCAGTGCATCACTATAAGAAAAGTTGGCTTTTACAACAGACGATTTTCGTGGTTGAAGGCCCGTTTTTCGTGGCTAAAAGTCTTTTACGAGGATGCCCTTCGTGGTAAAAGCCCCATCACAAAAGAATCTACCAAGTTTTTTCTAACCGTGACGGATCGCACCCTTCAGCCGCGAAAACTTGTTCCATCATAGATCTGTTTGCCACCCGCGTTGACTGCTGACATCATGCAAAAATGCCACGTGCCACCTGCCGTTAACGTCCGGTTACCGCTGTTAACAGTCACAGAAACTGTGGCGGAAGCTTGGCCCAGACAAGACCTGCTAATTGTTAAGTGGGCCGGCCCACGAGGAGAGCCTAATAAGATTACATCCCTTTACTCTCACGACGTGTACTGTTTGACGTGGCCCATTAATGAATCCATCCAGGGCCCGTATGATTTCACGCCCGCTATAGTTTCGGCCTAAAGAAGGGTCGCATTGGTAGAATAATATGTGGCCCATTAGAGGCCTGTGCCAGAAGGTCAGACACTGTTAAGGCCTACAGGCAGCGTTACTGTTCCTACGGTTCATGGGGTCCGCTCCTATTCTACCCATTTACTGTTATGGCCTTTTACATTTCTGGGTTGCCAGTGTTAGGATCCTTTACTGTTCTGGCCTTTTACTGTTCTGGCCTTCTACTGTTCCGGTTGTTCACTATTTAGGCATTTTGCTCTTATGGCCTTTTACTGTTCAGGCCATTTACTGTTCGGGCCATTTACTGTTTAGGACATTTACTGTTCAGGCCATTTACTCTTCAACCCGTTTTACTGTGTGGGGCCTCTACTGCGCGGGCTTTTTACTATTTAGGCCTTTTACTGTTTTAGCTCTTTACTATTCACGTATATCAATATTCGTGCCCATTATAGTTCGGGCCCTTTACTGTTCTCGCCTGTTGCTGTTCAGCCCTATACATTTTCAAGGCCTTGGCCACTTATGAGGCCCACCAACATACTGACATGCCACTTACTACCTTTTAGTGTTTATTTGGCCCATCTGCTAGCCAACATATTTGGGTATTCTATAACTATGGTGAAATTCTGGTTTTAAATAGTTCGTTAATATTTCAGCCTGCTAATGGCCATGCTAGGATCACCCTATTACATCAACAGATATTTTTTGAAATTTATTATAGACCAAACTTTCAACAAAAACAAGATGAAGCATTACAGAGACATCGTGAGACATGTGTTGGAACAGTGTTTCTACTACAGAGCTTACATCCCCATACAAGTAACAACTGGCATACCATGACAACTAGAGAAGAGATTATCAAGTAGACGGTCCGTCAAATCTTGTCGATCTTTCAGTTCTTGTATTTGTTCACGTGTAATCATGATTATTCCATCTATTTTCTCTATTTCTTGTTCAATTAAATAAATTGTTTGGAGTGTAGTTGTAACACCTCTTTCTGCTGGAAAAACTCAAACTGTGGGCCAATGCAAGCAATAATCACTATCACTGCTGCTTTGTGAAATGACCTCAATACTTAACGTAGTATTCCTCCCTTCTGCCCCCATAGCTTCATGTGCAGCCTGAAACAAAGGAAACAAGTCAGCACAGCGTACCAGCTAACTGCCGGCCATCGTATATGTAAAATAATTCAAATTCATCATTGGCTAGGAACAATTAATGATGTGCCTCGTACATGTGCTAGTATAATAGGCACTCTGGAAGAAACACTACAAGTTGTTTGCATGCTGAAACTAAGACATATTAAGTTAGAGCAACAAAGCAGGCGAAAAAACACCATGTTTGTTGTCAGAGAATTTCAAAATTGGCAGTGTCCTAATATAACAAATCAAGCCATCAACATGTGTGTCTCATACAGACTAACTGAACTACTGTGGTAATGAATATAGGGAATCAAGCAACTCGACTCTTTCCCTCATAAACTAATCATATCACTGCATAATGGAAATATAGAAATCTAACAAAAAGAGGTGCATGAGATTCCTTCAGCTGCTTAGAACTGGTCGGGACAACAAAGCATTAACCTAAAATATAAGAATAGCGTTTAAAAATGGTCTATAGTATGAACTAGCCAAAAAAGTGACCTACAACCACAGGTGGCATTGCTTTAATCATCAGGCAACTATGATAGTACCTTGGAAAAACAAGCAATAGACCAAGTGTCTTAAATAGACTAACAGGATCATTTCAGACAAACAAGATATCAACCATTTCTTTTCAGTAGCCAGATCATTCAAATATTTTGATCGTCGGGCCAGTAAATAAAAAAAGAAGATGTCATTTGCTGCCAAAACAATAGTTGGATGCATCCAAAAAGTAGCACAAACCTTCTTTGTAATGCCTACAACTATTGTATTTCCAACTGCTGACAGTATCATTGTATATATAACCCAGGCAAGGAAACCAGTAGACAAACAAGCAAATGATATATTGTGCACCTTGCAAGGTCAATGAAGTATTTAAACAATGTATGTCTAGGAACCACGTCAGAATATAGCATTGATGCAATCACAAGTCAACTAAAAATTCACAGGAACCATAACCAATTGAACCATATGGTGGCTAATATTAAACTCGCAAGATCATCTGATGATGTATAGATGAAAAGCCCTTGTTTATTATTAGTCAAACATTGTATTTCTCACAGAAATTGCCATCCCTAGTTTGGGACTGATGCGGCTCAAACCGGCAGCTTCGCCTTGACAAGGCGGTGTGCTGACCATTTAAGTTAAGAAAATCGTTACATTGCTTTAATGACGAGCAAACTAAAGAATCAAATTGACAATAAACTCTATATGTGCATCATGTAGAGTATCTATTGAGGTAATGAATTAAGCAATCAAACAACAGGTGCACGATAGACTCCCAGATCATATTAACATGGTCATAGTACATATATATAGTAACTGGGGATCATATTAGATGATAATATCTATGACAATCTCACTATGAGTAGTCTAGATAGAACTCCCTCCGTTTCAAAATATAAGATGTCATGGGTTTTGTGAAACGAATGTATCTAGACACTCTTTAGTATTGGTAGAGTAACTTGGACTAGTATTGTATGCATTTTTACTAGTCCAAGTTATTCCCCACCAAGACTAAGTAATTTATACTAGTCTCATACATATAACACTAGACTATGTTACTACCTCCAGAGTGCATATAAGCTCAATCATGGTGGCGATCTCTAATATTATAATAGAATATAGATTAGCATAAAAGTGGATATACTTCAATCACCACCACCTAATCATGCTCTAGTTAACATATATATATATATATATATAGAAGATCATCAGTCAAATATAGCAAAAAGAGATCTCCACCATGATTGAGTGAGAAAATTGAATTACAAATCAAGGGATTTACGTTCGGTCTTTGTGCAGTACCGTTAAAGTTCATCTTGTTCTAATCATTGGCCAACTCATGTGGTGCCGACACTAGACAATGTGACTACCTCTAGAGTGCATTCAAACTCTTAATTATAGCAGAAAAATATAATAGTAGACTATAAATTAGCATAAAAGTGGATATACTTAAATTACCACCACATAATAGATAGATAGATAGATAGATGAACACTAGTCAAATATAGAAAGAATAGATCATCACCAAAATCAAGTGAGCACATTCAATTATAAATCGAGGGATTTACGTCTGTTTTTTGTCCAGTCTTGGTTAAGGTCAACCTTGTTCTAATAATTAGCAGAATCATGTGGTACCTAAGCATCTAACACTGTGCACATCTCGGTAAAAACAAGAGACTTACTATTTCTTTTTGTGCAGTCTCGTTGGAGAACATCCTGTTGTCAGTTCGTTCTTTGAAGACATCCACCGCATCGAGTACATGGACCGACGATCCATCTACTTTATTGTTTCTCCTTTGCATATAGGTTCAGGACACTCATTCACATAAAACAGGTTTGCATCCAGCAATACAAAGCAACAGGTACTTACAAGATTGTAGGGGCGATTCACTCTACGATTCTCCGTGTTCCCTGTGAGAGGGAATAATATCAGATAGTGGTTGTTACTGTTTACAAAGAACTAGATAGACATTATAGTATAATCACTTGTGAACACATAGAGAAGGAAATGGCGGAATATAAACAAACATTTAAATGACATAAAGATTGCCATGGCGACAAAATAGAATGTAGTTACAGTCACTCCTTAGCACGGACAAGAGGGAAATTACAATGATTTAACTTGTGAAATAAGATTGCAAACAAATATGAGAAGTGCCATAAAAAAGTGTCACCTTGTACAGAGCAGGAAATTACTGTACTAACATTTGGACGAACAAGATAGACATTACAATGATATATCTCATGAACTTATAGAGCAGGGAATGTTAACCCATCTGTGAAGTGACTTAAAATGCCATGAACTACATAATAGAAGGTAGATACTTCTGCTACAGAAATTATAATTGAGAAACTTGAATTTATAGAGCAGGGCATGCAGATAACCATGTTAAGTGCCTTAAAACATGCCATGTAATACTACATCCAATCCAAAGTAAATAAGGCGTATAAATTTTTCGCAAGTCAATCGATGCAAAATTGGACCAAGTTTGTAGAACATACCAGGAACATCTACCATACCAAACTAACGCCATTCGATACATCGGGGCATATATTTTCATAGACGCAAATGCCACAAATTAACCCTTAATATATTTTTCTATGACCTCGGTAAAAGTCATCATTGTTTGACTTTAAAGTTGTATATGCCTTATTTTACGGAATGGATGTACTCCCTCCGTTTCAAAAAGTATAAGTCATCATCTAGACCACTTTTAGTGTGTAGGTTCATGTACGTTTGGAGTAAACCTACTCACTAAATGGTGTCTAGATACACTCCTATCACAATGCTAAAACATCTTATATTTTGAAACGGAGGGAGTAGTATACAATAGGTGGCAGCTACTGTCGGAGCTTAATTGCGACAAACAATAATGCCATAACTTGCAGAGGGAATGCAAAACCAACAATTTCAATGACATAAACTTTGTGATGAGTTGCATAAGAGACAGTTACTGTGTTTGCTTAGAACAACCAGATTGAAATTAAAATAGCATAAATTCTGAACTTGTAGTGCAGTGTCGTGGTGGTGTCACGGCAGATGCCATGGATAGGCTAAAGGTGGGGACTAAATGCACTAGGGGAATCCAGGGAGGGATAATGAGGTAATTCCTCACACAGAAGTTTTATATATGATTCACTTCCAAGGTTAGAAGTGCTCCTAGAGCTGTATTGGCGAGAGGAGGAAGAAGGAACTCTCTTACTCTCACCCACAGCTAACCCGTACGAGACCAACTAGAGATCAACCCTTAGAACCCAAAACCAATCAGAATAGCGGAACCCCTTCTACAGAGGCCCTAGCCCTCCTTATATAGGGGTGGCTAGGTCTCCACTTAGGGCATACGTGGAGGCATATTCCTGGGAATATGCCTCCTCCCAAAATAGTAAGCCGACCGGGTTACTTTCCCCCCGCGTCATCCATGCAGAGGCTACGTGAGCCTCTGCGGCGCTTGCGTCACCTAACATTGGCCTTGTCACCTTTGTCGGCCACGCCTCGCTGGTCCTGTCTCTGTCCGCTTCGCCATACCGTGCGTACCCGGGCTACTTTTGACCAGTGAGATTCCTTCCTTCTCCTAGAAGCTAGATATGACCCGGATCATAGTTGACCCGGCCACACCCGTTCCTGCATACAAGTTAAATTCTCTTATCCGACTTACAACTTAAGTCGGTCGAGGCTCAGTTAGGTGGACATCCCCTGGTCCGGGTTACTCCGAGACTCGGCCTGCCTTGAGGTGACCCGGCCAGCGTCCGCTTTGGCCTTGCCAAACCTCGGCTAACTCGGCCTTTATACCCCGGCGTGACCCTACCCGGGGGTATCCCCCCAACATTAGTCCCCGGAGATGGTGTGGTCTTAGCTGCCTTGGCCGCTAAGGCCACATCAGGTTCAATTTTATTGAGCTTTGGATGTTATTTCCGAGTTATCTCCTAACCTCAGATTCTATGGATTTACTTTCCCTTGGCACATTTCAAGTTGTCCCTTGCTGGCCGGGTTACCACTTTAACTCGGACCTCATGGTTTTACTTTCCCTTGGCACATTCCAAGTTTTCACTAGTTGGCCGGGTTACCACGGTTTCATCCGGGTCTTCTTTCCTTCTCTCGTACGCTAACCCACGTGGAGGCTAATCATTAGGTTGCCTCATTTTATGGGCCAGCCATAGTAACTGCCGCAGTAATTGTCAGTTATCACTGCACGCGGGTCACGTCACGCCTGCCTCCTCGTTAACCACATCAATGCGTCACATCATGGGATCAGCTACACCATGTGGACTTCCGTGTGGCTCGCTGTTGATTGGTCGATGCGGGCTATACATGGCCACACCGTGTGGCGTACCCGCATGACACGATCCCACTTCCCCCTCGAGGGAGTGGTTAAATAGGGGAGGGGCGCACCCCTTAGGTCTTTTCCCCCTTCCGCGCCCCTCTGCCTCTAGCTCTTCTTCTCCTTCGTCTTCCCCGCGACAGCGCTGCCGCCACGACCGAAGGCTATGCCGGACTATGGCCCACGAAGGAGCTATGGATCTGGTTTTTCGGTCTTCGTCGTAATGTTATTTCGAACATTCAACTTGATCCGGAGGACAAGCAGCTCAAGCAATTCGGAGCTGCGCCCATCTCACCCCGGAGGCTATCCGTCTTCCCCCGAGTCACCGGGCTAGACTCCTGCAAAGGATGGGCCCGGACTTTATTTTATGTCCGGAACGAGGGCACTGAAGACTTGATCCGGCTGCTCCCCTATGCTCCGGGTCCTCCTAACCCGGAGTTGTGGGACATTGTCCCCAAGAAGCCCACGGCCTTGGCTAACTTGGTCAACAAAAGGTTCGCGGAGCTGAAGGAGCTCGGGTTGCGCAACGAGGATGCCATGATCACGTTCGTCCGCAACCGGATCTCCCCCCTCCAGAAGCGCACTCACAAGGTGTGCCACATGAGCTGGGGCCGCGACCCCAACCGGACCTCGTCCTTCGAGTTGAGCAACACGGAGATCTATCGCCGGGTCAAGGCCCTCTTCACCACCCACAAAGACTTCTCCTCTCAATGGACGTGGGGAATTGAGCACTTTTGCCGCGATAGGCTTCCTCCCGTGGTAAGCCTCATGGCGCAAACTTTCTCCAAATTAAATCATATGTTGGTCATTATTGTATTTTTAACTCTGTTGTCTGTTCTTTTCCTCAGCTATTCCTTCAGCAAACCCTCAAGGATGGCACCGATCCGACCCTTAATTGGGCGCCTGACCGGGAGACCTCGGACGAGGAAGAGCCGGATCAGGAGATGTTCCTCCCGATGCCCGACGCTACGAAGCGACCCACCGGTAAACTCTCTCCTATTAGAGATTGGCCTGATGATGAAGATGACTCGGATGTCGAGGTGATGGAAGCTGTTGACGCTGTCCCTCTTTCTTATGCTTTTCCGGCATCAGCTAACCCCGGTGGGCAGATCCACAAGTACTCTCCCCTTTCCATGGGTGACCCTGTTCCGGTAGCGCTGAAGAAGAAGCGTGGAGCTGCATCAAATTTCTCCTCCGGACCTTCTCGGCCCGCCAAAAGGCGAAAGAAATCCAGAGACAAAACTGCCTCCAAGCCAGCAGCCAAGGCCCCAGCACGAAGGGCTCGGAAACCCAAGGAGCCCCTGACCTCGGATGTGTAAGCCTCTTTTCCCTCTGCAACTTACTCTTCCTTTTATTGTTATAGTTTCTCATCCGACATTGTTTGATCCTACAGGGCCGCGGTGGAGGTCCCCTAGAGTGGGTCTAGCATCGCTTCGCCGCTCCGGCTCAGCCCTTCTCCCCCTTGTGGCGACGAGTCACGCCCGCTGAGCCCTATTCTAGAGGGTTCTGCGGCTGCTCCGGGTTCTGCTCCACCTCGTCAAGAGGGGGGTAACCTTGGAGCGGGGGAGACTGGCCCAGCCGAGGCAGCGGCATCCACGACTTCGGCTACGCTGCAACCCGCAACCACAGAGACTACCTCAGCACCAGCACCAACTCCAGCACTAGCACCAACTCCGGCAACAAGTCCGGCCATAAGAGCACCAACGCCAAGCTCCTCCGCCTCGTCTGAGACTTCTCAGTCTCGGCGAGGAAGTACCCAAGCAGCTCCTAAGGGAAAATCTGCTGCAACTACTTCCTCCTCCCAGCAGCCCAAGGGCAAAAAGGCCCCTGACGCCACTAGGACAGCGTTCATTGAGGCTGGACAACGCACTCTCGCATCCATGCTTCCCAAGAAGCCTCCAGCCCCGAAGGACGTCCCTGCCGAGCCAGCTGATGCGCAGCAACTTGTTCTGCACACCAGCCCGGCCCTTTCCCTGGTTGAGAGGAAAGAGGCGCATGCGAAGGGCTTGGTGGCACCCCATATGCCCACCGGCGAGCGATACCCTCTGAGCCTGATTGAATTCGTCATGAATTGGAACAAGGCAGAGGTAGTCCAAGACGCTGATCTCCCGGAGAAGTTCGGTCCCGCTGAATTCTCCGCTCAAATGAACATAGCCTTTAAGGCGCTCAACATCGTGGGTCGGATGATGGAGGTACGTTACTCGTTTTCCTTAGCCAGTTGTAGGTATTTAGTAATATAACCATTAGTCCCCGAGCCTCCGGGGGAGTAACTTGTTACTCGGCCGGATGCTCCTTAGAAAACTAACGTAGCTCCTTGATAACTTCAAATATGTACACACCTAGATCTGGGTTAAGTTCCACTTGGCCCGGATTTAGTACACTTCGAATATGCACACACCTAGATGGGTTAAGTTCCACTTGGCCCAGATTTAGTACACTTCGAATATGCACACACCTAAAGCCGGGTTAAGTTCCACTTGGCCTGGATTTTGTACACTTCGAATATGCACACACCTAGAGCCGGGTTAAGTTCCACTTGGCCCAGATTTTGTACACTTCGGATATGCACACACCTAGAGCCGGGTTAAGTTCCACTTGGCCCGGATTTAGTACACTTCAAATATGCACACACCTCGAGCCGGGTTAAGTTCCACTTGGCCCGGATTTTGTACACTTCGAATATGCACACACCTAGAGCCGGGTTAAGTTCCACTTGGCCCGGATTTGGTACACTTCGAATATGCACAAGGCTAAGTTATATCTTTGTACTCTTTTCACGTGACCACCAATCGCCGGAGTGCTGAGTTCCAGCGTCTCCTGGACACTCACAAGATGCTACGCGTGAAGCAAACTGCACTTCTCGCAGAATACGAAAAAAGGAGTAAATTCCTTCCTTCGCACTTCTCCGTTTTTCTTCATTTTCGTCTGCCGAACTAACCTATCATTCGGTTTCCGCAGCTGGGGTGGAGGCTGAGAACAAGCTTATGAGGAAGAACCTGGATCAGATCAAGGGTAAGTTACTTTTGTCCGACCTTGCTATGCTTTCCATCTTCTTTTCTCCTTGGCTCGGCGAACATTCATACCTCGGCTCTCCCGGGTCAATACACTGTTTCAGCATCTCTTGAAGATAGTGTGCCCATGCCTGATATGATGCTGCATTTTCTCGAACAAGCAGGACATCATCAAGCCGAGCTCAAAAAGAAAGACGATGAGCTCGCCCTCCTCCGGACCAAGGATGATGAGATCACCAGGCTCAAGGCTGATATGGAGAAAATGAAAGCACAGCACCAGTCCGAGCTCCAAAAGGTTAGCTAGGACTACACTGAAGAGCGGGAGCGCCTCAATCTCCGGATCACCAAGGACCAGGATCTACTCAAGGAGGCCGACACTGAGCTTAAGTCGGCGAATGCTGAGCTTGTGCAGCTTCGCAAAAGACGCCATGACTGCACCAGGGAGTTGACTCGGATCCTCAGCCATATATCACGTAAGCTCCTTTCCCTTATCCGACATATTTCTCCGGGTTACTTCACATGTCTTTTCTCTTACTTGTTTCTCTTGTCTCATTTTCAAGCAAATTTCCTGAGGGCACTGCCATTGCGAGCACCGCTGTTGCTGATTTCCGCCGAGAGAGGGGTACCCCGCTGCTCCTGGCGGTGAGGAGATTCCCTATGACATGGAGGACCTGTTGGTCAGCCTGTCATCTGCGTGGAACTCATCAAGAACTATGGCAAGGATATCCTCGATGTTGCAGTCCGAATCTTCAACATGTTCTGGCCTGGAGAAGACACTCCGGAGACTACCATAAGTCTTGTTGAAAAACTGATGGAGATCGAGACCCAGCTCGACCTTTGGAGGGAGTCCGCTGGACGCGCTGCAGCTGATACCGTTCTTCACTACGTACTCACTTGGTACGAGAAGATCGATCTCAACCTCCTAGCGCGCATGCGCACTGGATCCCCCTGGACCAATGACCCGGAGTGGGTAGCTCGGCGCCAGGCGTGCGCCCACAGTCTCATCGAATATGCTCCCATTCATGAATGGACCAAGGGACCGAGCTTCTTGGAAGCTGCTGGCGATGAAGACGTTGAGAACGTTGAAGATGGCTTGGACGAGGATGGAGAGGACAATGCCTCGGATATCAAAGACGGTGAAGATGACGCCAAACTTCCTCCTCTTGCTGCTCCTTGAGTGAAAACACTTGTAAACTTATCAGATCCCCGGTATGCCGGGTGGAATTGTATCCAGTACGCATGTGATATTTTTCTACTAAGTTTCTAATGCCAGATTAACTTGGGCGCAGTCCCCGAGTTTCACTTTCTTGTTCGTCCAATCTTTCGGCTTGGTTCGTGTCTACCTTGATTCGGTTTTACGACTTACGAATCCGAGCTTCAAAAATTGTTTTAACAATACTTGGAAACTTTAGGCTTAGCTCAAAATAACTCAGCAGAATAATTTGAAAGTAAATACTAGGTTAGTTCAAAAAACAGACGTCGGCTCGATTAAGTTCTTTTCCTTAGTCGTTTTTCATGTGCTAAGCAATTCCAAACTTGTTCTCTTGCTTGCCATGAAGCCAATTCTTGTTGGACAACAGCAAGTCGAAGAGTTGGGTTTTTGATGCTCACACACTACTAATCCGAGTTAAGTGGAACAACTTACTCCAGCTGACGTATAAATAATAAAAGACAACAAATATTATTAATGCAGTCCCCGAGTTACTGCTCGAGCTGCCAACACTTCATTGATAAGCTCATTGCCGGCATACATACCGACATATGAGATGACTCGGATACATACACTTCTTTGCTAAGTGTAGAAAGGACAAAGTAGAGCTACATTCCATGGACGCTCAGATTCCTCGCCGGACCTATCCGCCTTGTTCTTTTCCTGTGGCTTTGCATCTATAAGATAATAAGAATCATTGTGCAATGCTTTGCTCACAATGAATGGCCCTTACCATGAGGGGGATAATTTATGGATGCCAGCAGTATGTTGTACCGACCGGAGCACCAGATCGCCTTCCTGAAAGACTCGGGGGCTTACTTTCTGGCTATGATAGCGTCAGAGATTTTGCTGATATATGGCGGATTTGGACAATGCCAGTTCTCTCGCTTCTTCTAGCAGATCAACATCATTTTGCCGGGCTTCTTGCACTTCGGCTTCTGTGTATTGGGTGACCCTAGGTGAATCATGCTCTATGTCGGCTGGTAATACAGCTTCTGCCCCATATACCAGAAAAAACGACGTATAGCCTGTTGATCGATTCGGAGTTGTTCTTAAACTCCAAAGTACCGCTGGTAGTTCTTCTATCCAGCACCCCGCTGATCTTTGCAGCGGCTCAATGAGCCGGGGTTTTATCCTGGATAATACTAATCCGTTGGATCTCTCCACTTGCCTGTTTGATGCGGGGTGGGCTACCGAGGCAATGTCCAGACGAATCTTCTTATCTCGGCAGAATCGCGCAAATGCTCCTTCAGCAAAATTGGTGCCACTATCTGTTATGATACTGTGAGGATAGCCGTATCTCAAGATGATATCTTTGAGGAATGTCACGGCCGTAGCTCCATCACATTTTCTTATTGGCTTCACTTCAATCCATTTTGTAAACTTATCAACCATGACTAACATGTGGGCCATGTTCCCTCTCACTGGTTTAAATGGGCTAACCATGTCCAAACACCATACAGCAAATGGCCAGGTAATTGGTATAGTCTTGAGCTCCGACATTGGCATATGTGTCTTGGTAGCATACCTCTGACAACCATTGCACTTTCTTACTAGATCTTCTGCTTGTTCCAAGGCACTTGGCCAGTAGAACCCATGCCGGAAAGCTTTTGCCACTAAAGCCCTGGATGAGGCGTGATGCCCACACTCCCCTTGATGTATATCCCGGAGGATGTCAAGCCCTTCTTCGATGCGGGGTGGGCTACTGAGGCAACGTCCAGCCGGATCTTCTTATCCCGGCAGAAATGCACAAATGCTCCTTCAGCAAAATTTGTGCCATTATCAGTGATGATAATGTGAGGATAACCGTATCTCAAGATGATGTCTTTGAGAAATGTTACGGTCGTAGCTCCATCACACTTTCTTATAGGCTTCACTTCAATCCACTTTGTAAATTTGTCCACCATGACCAAAATGTGAGTCATATTCCCCCTTGCTGCTTTAAACAGGTCAACCATATCCAAGCACCAGACGACAAATGGCCATGTAATTGGTATGGTATTGAGCTCCGACATTGGCATATGTGTCTTGGTAGCATACCTCTGACAACCATTGCATTTTCTCACCAGATCTTCTGCTTGTTCTAAGGCACTTGGCCAGTAGAATCCATGTTGGAAAGCTTTTGCCACCAAGGCTTGGGACGAGGCATGATGCCCGCACTCCCCTTGATGTATATCTCGGAGGATGTCAAGCCCTTCTTCCGGGTCAACGCATCGCTGGAGGACATTGGTCACACTCCTTTTGTATAGATCGGAATGGATGATCGTGTATGCCTTAGCTCTCCTCTAAGTTTGCCTGGATAACACCTCCTCAGTGGGCAAAGTTCCATCTTTCAGGAATTGAAATATGGTTACTGCCCAAGGTGGTATTGCTCGCACATGGAACACATCCTCATCAATTTCCATCTGATCCACCGGCATATCTTCAACCGGATCACGCTGAGCAGTCCCCGGGTTCGCTGAGGCAGTCCCCGGGTTTGCCGAGGCAGTCCCCGGGTTTCACGCACCACCTCCCATATCAATGTCCATGGGCACAACTCTGGATTCCGTGTCCTCCGGGACATAAATGGAGTCGGTTTCTGGGGACGGCCTGATGGATGGTTTCTTGAGGTGCTCTAATGCTACACCCAGTGGAATTGCTTGTCGGGTTGACCCGAGCTTCGACAACATGTCGGCAGCCTCATTTTCCACCCGGGGTACATGGTGAAATTCACATCCCTCAAAGTAACCAGATATCTTCTGCACATGAAATCTGTAGAGAGCCATGTTTGGATCAAGGGCGTCCCACAGTCCCAACACTTGCTGTACTACCAAATCCGAGTCGCCAAAGCACAGGATCCAATGTATCCCAATCTCTTTTGCCACTTTGAGCCCATGCACAAGTGCTTCATATTCAACGACATTGTTTGATGTCGCGAAATGGATCTGCAGCACATATTTCAGCTGGTCCTTCTTTGGCGAGGTAAGTACGACTCCGGCGCCTCACATATTGTGGCGCATAAGGAGCTAGTTCGATTGCCCATTTTGCAATTCTGCCACTCGCATCCTTGTTACTCATTATCTCGGATATGGGAGCCTCACATATTACCCTAATGGGATGGTCCTGAAAGTAGTGCTTCAGCTTCTTAGCTGCCATGTGCACGCCATACGCCACCTTTTGATAGTGTGGATAGTTCTGCTTTGAGGCTGATAATACCTCGCTCAGGTAATACACTGGCCTTTGCACCGACTTACCTTCCTCGTCGCGCTCCACCACTATCACTGCACTTACAACTTGGTTGGTTGCGGCTATATAGAGCAACATTGGATCCTTTGGTAGTGGAGAGGCTAACACTGGTGCAGTGGCTAACATCTTCTTCAAGTGGGCAAAGGCTTCATTGGCCTGCGGCGTCCAAACGAACTTATCCGACTTTTTCATGAGTTGGTAAAGAGGCAATGCCTTTTCTCCCAACCGACATACAAACCGACTTAACGATGCTAGGCAACCCGTGAACTTCTGGACATCGTTAAGACACTTCGGCAGTTCCATTCGTTCAATGGCCCGGATTTTAGTTGGACTAACTTCGATACCTCGGCTGGAGACAAGAAATCCGAGTAACTTTCCAGCCGAGACACCGAAGGTACATTTTTCCGGGTTAAGCTTCATCCGGAACCTTCTTAGGTTCGTGAATGTCTGCCTGATATCGTCAAGGAGCGTTTTGCTTTCCTTGGTCTTGATAACCACATCATCCACATACACTTGTACATTTTGACCAATTTGGTCATGCAAACATTTTTGCATACATCTTTGGTACGTTGCCCCTGCATTACGTAAACCAAAAGGCATGGTGCGATAGCAATAAGCCCTGTACGGGGTGATAAATGAAGTCTTTATTTGATCATCCGGATTCAGAGGTATCTGGTAGAAACCAGAATATGCATTAATGAATGACAACAATTCACATCCAGCAGTTGAGTCTATGACCTGATCTATCCTTGGCAGTGGAAATGGATCTTTTGGACACACCTTGTTCAGGTTCGTGTAATCGATACACATATGCCAAACCACTACCACATTCGGATCGTCTTTCTTCTTCTTGACCAGCACCGGATTAGACAGCCAATCCAGGTAAAGAACTTCCATGATAAATCCTGCAGCCAGTAACCGAGCTATCTCATCTCCAATGACCTTTCTCCTATCCTCGGCGAAGCGGCAGAGAGGTTGCTTCACCGGCTTTGCTCCGGGTTTCATGTTTAAAGAGTGCTCGGCCAACTCCCTCGGAACACCTTGCAAGTCCTATGTGGAGCAAGCAAAAATATCCCGATTCTCACGGAGGAAGTTGACGAGCGCGCTTTCCTATTTGTCACCTAACCCGGCACCAATTGTTACGGTGCGCTCTGGGAACATATCATCAACAAGAACTTTCTTGGTATCTTGTGTGGCTTGGAATGAGACACTTCTGTGCGGGTTACTCAGCGTCGGCATATACTGCTGCGCGGACTGAGCCAATGCCGCCACCTCTTGGATTTTCCTTTTCTCTTGCACAATCACAAGTGACTCGGCTAGGTTAGACCCGGCCGACGCACACTCCATGGAACATCGGAAATCCCCAGCAATGGTAATCACTCCATTTGGGCCGGGAAACTTCATCTTCAAGTAACTAATGTGACAGCTTGCCATGAACTTGTTCAGTGCTGGCCTTCCGAGTAACGCGTGATACGCACTTTCCAAGTTCACCACCTCGAACTCCAAATTTTCGGTTCGGCAGTTATCTCTCGTACCGAACAATACGTCAACCCGGACCTTGCCTATGGGCTCACAAGAAATGTCGGGCACAATACCATGGAAAGTTGTCCTTGTAGCCTGGAGCATGTTCTGCGAGATACCTAACTTACGCATTGTATCTGCATACATGATGTTAATGCTACTGCCATTGTTAATCAGTACCTTGGAGAACCTCACATTGATGTTTGGCCCAATGAATGTCGGATCCAGCACCAACGCATACGAACCAGGACTTGGCATCAGCTTGGGATGATCTTTGATATTCCAGGTAATTTCCTGATCCGACCAAGGCATATACCTCGTCACTGTGGGCATTACCGCATTCACCTCCATATGTCGATGCTGCAAGCTTTTTCTATATGTTTCCTTAGTGGTGAACACACAATAACTTTGATGATGCTCTCTGTACTCATTCCTCCCTTCATTTCTGGGGTACCTCTGATCCGATTGATGCTGGTTTTCCACTTGATGCACTGCATCCCTTCTCTCATGGTTATCGTACCTCGGCGGAGGGGGAGGCAACATTAGCTGTTGCGTGTTCGCTCCGGAGAGCAATTGCTGCCAGGGTAACTCCTGCCGTGGTTGATCATTCGGGGGTGCCTGAGCATTCCCCGAACCACCTTGCTCTATTTTGCGCATCCACTCACATTGACTTGTTGTATGACCCGCTGGGTTATTCGGATTTGGCGTGTGAAATTTACATGGCTGATCCAACATTGACTCATAAGTATACCTCGGACGGTCCTTCTTTTCCTGCCACTATTTCTTTTGCTCTGGCGTCCAAGTTTTCTTACCATTGTTTCTCGGAGTCCATTGCCCTCCAGTTTTCTGACGTTGATTGCTCCCTGCTCCGGGCTGATCTTGATTCACAGCTGCCACTTGTTGCGAACTGTACCGGTGATCCGGTATGTCATCTCTTCTTTTACCTCTGTAGTCATTTCTCCGGGATGATATGGCTCCATCTCTCTGGTAGTACTCATCATTTGACTCGTTTGATACGAGCCTAGGTTGACTCGGATCACCCAGAGCATACGAATCAGTGATCTGGATCATCTCTGCCAACGTAGTTGGCATTTTCCTTTGCAACTTTTGCCACAACTCGCTTGCATATCTGCACCCTTGCGCAAACCACACTATGGCCTGTGATTCTATCACGCCCTCACATGAGTTTCTCACGGTGCACCACCGGGTTAAGAATTCTCTGTCCGTCTCGTTTGGTCTTTGCTTACACATAGCTAGGGTATGTGGCCTATTTGGCCTCTGATATGTACTTGAGAAATTGCTAATGAACATCTCCTCAAAATCTATCCAGCAGTTAATACTTCCGGACGGCAAATTGTTCAACCATACCCTCGCTGGCCCCTCCAACATCTGGGGTACATATCTCACAACCCATCTCAAATTGCCTGTAGCAATCTTCACAGCTGTAGCATAGTTTATCAACCAATCCTCCGGCTTGGTACTGCCGTCATACGTCTTTGTGCCTCTGGGTAACTGGAAGTTGGGTACCGGTGGCTCCTTCATGATCCGGGGCCCAAAACAGGCAGGACCCGGTGGACCTTGACATTCGATTTGTTCTGACCTATACAGTCGATCCAGTTTCAACCTGGCATCATCTGACATCAAATCCCGGCTTCCCAATCTTGACCCTATCACATGATAGTCTGGCCTTGGGTATCCCGCGTTCACCATTTCCGAATCTCCATCATTGTACCGGTCTTGCTCTCGTGGAGCACCTCCCTGTTACATACCTCGGCTGGCACTTTGCTCTTGCCTTGGTATATTCCGCTGTTGCGGTTGTCCTGCTCCTGCCGAGTTTCGCTGTCCGGCATTGCCATTCATAGCGTCCCTTGACCGGCGTTGCCTTGGTCGCGGTTACCTCGGCCAACTTCACCTCGGCTCACTCTTCGTCGATCATCATTTTACTATGCCTCTTTTCCTTTCCCTGCCCGTGTTGGGTCATACGGGACGATCTGTTTGTTCCTTCTGGACGAGGTTACTACTTCTTCTCTCCTTAGATCACCATGAGGAGACGATGCGGCTCCAGCGGATTTCTCTTTTACCCACCGCTGAACGAACGATCTTGGAGGCCCCAGCTCTCTCCGGGTTAGCTCTGAGCAGTTCCTCATTTTGTCTATTCGCGATCTGAACCAACTCATTGACCCTATCTTGTTGTCTTTGACGGGCCTCACCCGTCAGACCCTCTAGCTCGGATGCAGCTGCATCTGCCGCTCTGAGGTTTTTTGCCGAGGTACTATACCTCGGCAGCCCCACGGACAAACAGTTCTCTGACTCCTCAATCCTAGTATCACCCTCTTTGTTCATTTCACTCATGAGATTTCTCCCCTTTACTTTTACAGCATCAACTTTGTTTGCCTTTGCGTACTCACGCAGCGTCATGTTGAACGACTGTTGAGCCGCAACTATCTTTTTTGCACCCTCTAGAATTTTTTGCCTAGTTTCCTCTAGCTCGGCCTGTGCCTGAGCCGGATCTACTGCTGCTACTACAGGGTTTGCCAAGCTATCCATCGCTTCCCGCAACACATTCGCTGGCCTCTCTAGTGGAGGACCTCTACCTTTCCTTGGTGCCTTGGGTGTTACCTCCGGATCTGGTGCCGGATCCTTGCTTGCGCCTGCACCAGGCGCAGTCATCATCACCTCAGCGCATTCCGGGGAGCGAGTGATACGCGCCCCGTGAACCATGCTAAGGGGTGGCTCCCCTGCCTCGACGACGTGCCACGGATGAACGCATGATACATCCACATCGACGTAGACCTTGTGCGCGCCAAGCTTGACAAAGATGCCGTTGCGCGGAAGAGGGCGCGTGCTGAAGCAGCCAGCGTTGTCGCTGACGAAGTCCAGCGCTCCAAAGCGCTGGACGAGCCCGGAGACGATGCGTTCCCCGGTGCTGATGAGGTTTCCCGTCCGGATCTTGACCCCTGCTAGCGCCACTAGCCCCACGGTGGGCGCCAACTGTCGTGGTGGTGTCACGGCAGATGCCATGGATAGGCTAAAGGTGGGGACTAAATGCACTAGGGGAATCCAGGGAGGGATAATGAGGTGATTCCTCACACAGAAGTTTTATGTATGATTCACTTCCAAGGTTACAAGTGCTCCTAGAGCTGTATTGGCGAGAGGAGGAAGAAGGAACTCTCTTACTCTCACCCACAGCTGCCCCGTACGAGACCAACTAGATATCAACCCTTAGAACCCAAAACCAATCAGAATAGCGGAACCCCTTCTACAGAGGCCCTAGCCCTCCTTATATAGGGGTGGCTAGGTCTCCACTTAGGGCATACGTGGAGGCATATTCCCTCCCAAAATAGTAAGCCGACCGGGTTACTTTCCCCCGCGTCATCCATGCAGAGGCTACGTGAGCCTCTGCGGCGCTTGCGTCACCCGACATTGGCCTTGTCACCTTTGTCGGCCACGCCTCGCTGGTCCTGTCTCTGTCCGCTTCGCTCATGCCGTGCGTACCGGGGCTACTTTTGACCAGCGAAATTCCTTCCTTCTCCTAGAAGCTAGATATGACCCGGATCATAGTTGACCCGGCCACACCCGTTCCTGCATACAAGTTAAATTCTCCTATCCGACTTACAACTTAAGTCGGTCGAGGCTCAGTTAGGTGGACATCCCCTGGTCCGGGTTACTCCGAGACTCGGCCTGCCTTGAGGTGACCCGGCCAACGTCCGCTTTGGCCTTGCCGAACCTCGGCTAACTCGGCCGTTATACCCCGGCGTGACCCTACCCGGGGTATCCCCCCAACATGCAGGGAATGTTAACCTACATGTTCAATGGCTTAAAACTACCAATGAACTCCAAAATTACATGCAGCCAGTATTGTAGCAACAGATAAAGCAAGTGCACATTATGATGACATAACTTGTGAACTTGTTGAACAGGTAGGCATCCTCAGATGTTCAGTGAATTAACATTTGCCATGAACTGCATAATACCAATGAACTCTAATAATGTCTGTTTTATACTACCAAAATTGTTTATGTATATTAAAAGTAATTGTTGGTCAAAGAAAAACATGCATAACAAGGACGCCTTATACCTCGAAACAGAAGGAGTAGTTTAACGCCTGGATTTCACATAGACTACACGGAATTTATGAAGGGAGAGTGGGATATCAATTAAGCCAGTATTGAGGCAGGAATTTACCACCAATATAGAAATGCAGTTCACTGTCGCAGGCTCATACCTATTATATTGAAACGAACGAACAAGCAAATCTGGTTTACCTAGGCCACGGCATCGTTTACGCATACACGACACCTTTGCGGGTGACGTCAAGGACGCCGAGGGTGCCCGGTAGTGGTGAGTTGGGCTGAAGCAGATAGATCTTGGCGGCGTCTGTGAAGCAGATCTATGGAGGTTGTTGATGGGTCTGGCTTGCTTGACAAGATGACCGGTGAAGGAGATCCGGTGTAGTGCACGGTGTCGTCGATGAAGCAAATCTGTTACGACCGATTATGGATTCGAGGCACTACACAAGAGCATCGGTGAAGCAGATCCGGTGTAGTGGACTGTTGAGTCCGTGAAGCAGATCTAATGCAGCGCACACCAGCGTAGGTGAAGCAGGTCAGGTGCTATGGACTAGGGAGTCGACAAAAATAACACGGTTGTATGGAAGAGGGTGTCAGACAAACTAGGGTTCAGTAAGGTGGACGTCAGCTGATCCCGTAGACTGGTCAGGAGTATATGGTATAGAGGTATGGCGGGTAGCCCGGCGAAGTGCGGTGGTGCAGGAGCCGAAGGTGGGATAGGGGGTTTGGGGTGGCGTGTGGGCCGGCGAAGTGCGGCGGTGATGTTTCGGTGCGGTGGTGCAGGAGCTAGAGGTGAGATAGGGGGTTGGGTGGCATGTAGGCGGGCGAAGTGCAGCAGAGATGATAACGTTGTGGTGGTGCAAGTGCTGGAGGTGAGAGGGGGTTGGGTGGCATGTAGGCCGGCGAAGCGCTGCGGGGATGGGCCGGTGCGGTGGTGCAGGAGCCGGAGGTGAGAAAGGGGTTAGGGTTTTTCAAAGTGCTTTGGGGGAAATGGCGTCGGTGGAAGGTGGACTACCCAGCTTCAGAGCAGTGGGGACCCCTGGCCCCCCGAGGGGAGGGGGATTACGAACCATACCCACGCCCCGACATTAGTAGATAGGCCATTGTCAGGGGTAGAAAAGGAATTTTGTATGACTACAACTTGGGGCGTGTGAACACTCGAAATATTTCGGTGGAGGTGAGGTAGGAGAATTTGCCGCTCTGAGATTTTGAATCTGGCTATACAGTTCAAAAGATAAAGAATAATAATATCCCATCCTATCCTAGGAGTATCTATAGTCCAATGAATAGAAAAAATAGTTCACTGTAATGTCCTAGCCTTTCTAGGTACGGAATATTTCCGGAGCCATTTATGCAAAAATAAGGTCTCTACCTTCGACTCAATTACGTACACACATGAAGGTACGTAGTAAGATGAATTAGAGTAGTATGTTTCCCACTATGACCAGCCTAAGAGGATCTCTAGTGGCTAGTGTATCTGGTAGTCTAAGCCAAATATAGACCACCATGGACCAAAAAATGCATCCGATGGCTTGTGTATCCAGTGGTCTAAAATTTAGACATCCTCCAAACAGGTTACTCATTGTCCATAGTTGGACAACCGAGCCACCATGTCTAAAGCAAAGTTGGTCGCTCGCGAGCTCACTCCCGCACCAAATCAGAGCATTTGTTGTACTGATTTGCTATGTATATTGACTATTTGTGTGTAGATGGACATATAGACTATCAAATTTAGACTATCCACTAGAAAACTAAAGTCGTGTAAAAAGGAATCTTTTTACACCATTATCTATAAAGTGAAGATGTAGACTACCAAATTTATACAAGCCACTAGAGATGCTCTAAGGCCTTCCATAGCGTGGTCGATGCCCAATAGATAGAAAAGTTGCCACCTCATAAGCGATGACTAGAAATTCTGTTGAGGCACCGAGCTCACAATGCGATCACTTTGGCCAAAAAAAATAGCCGTCCCACAACGTGATAAACAAATTAACTAGACCAATATCCATGGCTTATCTTTGGTGAAGGTCCTCTCAACAACATGCATAGTACACATATATTGCTATTCTATTGGGTGAAGAGTTTGGGGCATCGGAGCACCTAGGTGCTCCGGTTCCCTGAAAAAATTTGGTGGCATCGATCTGGTAACGGAGGGCACCGGTGCCTGATTCTTGTAAAGTGATTTGGGCAAAAAAAAATTCGCACGTTGCGGAAGGCCTAAGAGACTACCAAATTTATACAAGCAACTAGAGATCAAGGCAAAAAATACTAGCGTGCTATTTAATTTAGCGTGGCTTTTCTCGAGACGATATGAAAGTTATAGCATGCTAATAACGCGCTATTTTACATAACATCTTTTTGTAAAAATTTAAAAATATAACAAGTATATCATGAATATAAACGATTTCAGCATGTAATGAATTGCCTAGCGTAATACTTCCACATGCATAATCGATTCCGGTGCTATCCAAGTTGGAGGATAACCGGCAGGGCTGAATCTAGGTATAGTGCCAGGTGCTGCAGGAGGAGGCGGCGGCTTGACAAGATCACTTAAGTTTAACAATCAAAATTTGCATTGTATGTTTGGTTACTCAACACATTCATCATATGTTATCTTACTCCACACCCGCCAACAAAAAAATAACGTCATATACTTCAAATAGCGCTAACGCTATGATGTTTTAGCGTGATATAGCATGCTATTTAAAAAATAGCGCCATACCGAGCAAAATCTTTAAAAAATATCATGCACTCTCCAAATATGCTATATCACGCTACATAGCGTGAAATAGTGCACTATTTGTTTCCATGCTAGAGATGCTCTAAGACTGGTCTGAGTGGTAAGTAACTTGGAGTAGTAATATGCATACATTGTGCTAAAGACTATCAAAAGTACTCCCTTCGTCCAGAACTAACTGAGTTGGTTTTGTCTAGATTCGAATATATTTAGACGCATTTTAGACTATAGATACATTCAAATGTAGATGAACCCAAGTAAGTTATGTATGGATGAAGGGAGTAGTATTTTTTAGATGCTAAAATGGAAAAGAAGATCCAACTGTTGGCAATGTTGGGATTCGAGAGTCTTGATCCAACGCTGGAAATGTGTACGAATAACTTTGAATATTGACCGTTGGATAAAGACTCGCAAATCCCAACATTTCCAGGCGTTGGATCTTCTTTTCCATTCCAGCATCTAGAAGATTTTATTGATAGTCTTCATCACAATGAATGGTATGCACAAAACTCAAGACACACTTCTCCATCATTCTAGAATCTTCTCCCTCGTTTCTCTAGACCATGTTACCAGAATTTTCAAGTTTTAGATAGCTAATAATCATTGACTTCTAAATGATATAAAAGTACAAGAACCAAATACACACCTATATTTTATAGATGTTGATTAAATTTATATTTTCTATGCTTTACCTATTAAAATTTTATATAGTGGTGATATGTAGGACATCTAGGTACTATTCAACACGAATCCAGCTCCTCTGAACCATTGGATCTAACAGCCCAACGGTCAGGATTGGTGCTATGGATCCAATTCAAAACTGCTCCATTGTAGTAGTAGAGACAATACAGCCTACTATGCTATGAAATTTTGGGGGTGGTGACATGATGGTTCTCGAAAATGGTGGAGTTTGCTGTGGGTACTATTCAACACGAATCCATGTGCTATGAACCATTGGATCTAACAGTCCAGTGGTAAGGATTGGTGCTAAAGATCCAATTCAAAACTGCTCCATTATAATGGTAGAGATATAGTGGTAAGATAAGATAAGATAAAAAATAACTAGTGAGTTGCAAGTGCCTTTCACGTGAAAATTAGACAATATAAGTATGACATATCATTTTTATATAAAATTATAGTAGTAGGTGAAACTCAAAAAATATTTATACTTTCAAGCTTTGTTCATAAAGTATCCCGTGTATTTGGTTCTTGTAGTTTTTGTATAATCTAGAAATCAACCTATAGCCGTAAATAATCCGTGTCCGTAAAACTGATCTGTAAATAAATTATATTCTATAGGAGTACGTGGGCGGGGCCAGGGGGAAATTGCATGCCCTTTCGTCTCCAGAACCGCTCATGCATGCATCTCCCGATCTTCCTAGCGGTTCCTTTCTTCTCTATCCCATTCCTTTTCTGTCACCCGGCCGGACCTCTGCAAAACAAAAGAAGGCGCCAATCACAGTCCATGGCGGCACCGTTGGACAAGATGTACTACTTAGTGGACCCTGGCAACACCACACTATAGGTGGCATATACCAATAGAGCATCGGTGGTGAACAATTACATCGAGAAAATCCAAAAGCTCCTGGAGGAAATGACAAGATTGTTGACCTCGACATCGAGTACACCAACAAGTAATCATCGATGCAGAAGGCTGCTGCCGTCCAACTATGTGTGGGCATGGATTGCCTGGTCTACCACATCTGCCAGGCCGACCAGCCATGCTCAAAGCTAGCAGAGTTCCTCGTCAACCCTAACATTTCCTTAGCAGGCATCGACATCAGCAACAACCGTATCAGGCTTAGGCATTCTCTAGTACCAGTGACGAACTTTGTGGACATCCAAAAGAGGTGGAAGCTTGCCGACTCCACGAATGAGAAGGATTCTTTGGCTGACTATGCGGTGGCCCTCATAGACATCCGTTACAAAGTCATGAAGAAGAAGAAGGAGGATGTGGACCACAAGTAGTGGGGGAACATGCCCCTGCCTGAAGAGCAGATCAAGTATGCAAGCCTCAACGCCTACATGACCTACGAGGTATACAGGCGGATAGTGAACTTCGAGAGGGGTCAACAAACTCTCGAAATGTTCAACCAAAAAAATAACTAAGGAAGAAGGGCAAGGGCAAGGGCAAGCATACCAAAGAAGAAGGCAAAGACTCAGAATGGTACACCATGTGACCTACGAGTATATCTTTGCATGTCGGTATATCCTTGCTTGGTACTACTCCTACTTGTACTATACTACTCGCAGAAGTTAATGCATGTATATGAAGGAGTTATGCCCCAGAGGCAAATAATAGAGTGTATTATTTGATATATCTCCTATATGTTCATAATACGTTTCATACTGTGCTATATCTGTGTTAATACGAAACGTTAATACACATGTGGTATGTAAACAAACCGTGTATCTAGTTACCTCTAGCTAACTAGTTCATTGGTCATGAGGATGGTCTGGGTTTCAAGATCATGGGCATTTATGCCAACTGACAATGAGGTCATGTTATTAGTTGAATAACATGATAGACAAACATCCGACCATTATATCTTAATGAGATCTAGTTACAAAGTTCACCATTGATGATAAAACACAGAGAACCTCGCAACCTGATCCTTTGACTGTGAGGTAATGCAAATCACCATTCCGAAAGAATCTTAGATGGTTATCAAGAATCATCTCGTAACAGGGTGATCAAAAAGGTGCCACTCAGGTTTTCCGAAGGGATGCGCAGAGGAGTACATATCAAGACCAGGATTTTTCTAGTCCATGTAACGGACAGATACATGTGGCCATCTCGGTGACGTTGCATTAATGAAGCTTACAAGCATGTGACTTGGTCACATAATGCAACGACATGAGAATGAGAAAACAAGTTCATCGGTAACGAGATCGAACTAAGGTATGGAGATACCGAAGATCAACTCTCGGATGAATTAGGTATTGAATGACAAAGGGAACGGGGAACCACTATCTCACGGTTCGAGCGATTATATTCGTGAAATGCACGGGGGTCACATGGCCATCTAGGTCCCTCTGTTGATCATTGATGTGAGAGTAGTCTCAATCATGTCCGAAGTGTTTCTGAACTAAAGGATGTCACGCTTAAGGGTAGGGACGCTTAGGGTAGATGAGGTATCGTAAGAGAAATAGAGAAAGAGAACCCGGAATAGTTTCGGGTAACATCCGATGGAGATCGGAAGGGGTCTGGAAGGTGTTCCGGAGTAAAGGAATAATATAATATGTGTATTTGAATGTTAATTGGGGAATTAATATTAAATATATATTTTATTTATTATTAAAGGTATCCTATTGCTAATGGGCCTCACCTGAAGGGAGGCCCAATAGGGCATGGTGCCTAGGGAGTGGGGGCCGACCGGCCTAGGCCTAGTGGGCCGTCCCAATTGGGCTCACCTAGGGCCGGCGGCTACCCCAAGGTGGCCAGCGGGTGTGGGGATTAGTCCCACACCGCCTGGCCCCTGGATGGTGCGCCCCCCTCCCACTATATATAGGGGTCTCCCCTCCCCCTTTGGAATCATCCCATTCCCTATCATTCTCTCTCTCTCTCTCATCCATTGAGGACTTCTCCGTAATATTGGGGAGGACCTCGTGGGTGAGTTCTTCACCTTCACACCACCGTCGTGTGATCTGCGATCCGGTATCTACTTCTTCCGCCGCTCGGCTAGATCGGAGTCCGGTTGACGTCTCCTACACCGGATGTGTGACGAACTTCGGAGGCACCACACTTAGGGTGCTGCTCATCTTCATCAATATATGCCTTCCTGCGTAAGGCGTTCCTCGGTCTTCAAAGGTATGAATACCGAATCCCTTCTCCGTTACTTATGTCTACATAGCATAGATCCTGGTATTAGTGTTCGAGTAGATATAAATTTTTTGTTTTCTGCTACGGAACCCTTCAGTGGTATCAGAGTGGGTCTATGGGTAGACATGTCATACGGATAGAACACATAGCAATATGTGGGCATTGATTCTCTAGTTGCTACCCTCTTTAATGTTATTGTTCATATCGCGGCACTGTTTGATGAAGCGGCCCCCAACCGACCTCATGTGGTGATTCACGAGACTGGTCCACAAATCAAAGTGGCTTAGGGGGGTGTCTGTCTCTCTACAGTAGTTGGTATGGCATTGATACTGGAGGGCCCTGAAAAGGGAAGAAGAATGGCAATCATTGAATCCAAGTTGTGGCGCGACGTTCGTAGGAGGGAATGGGTTCTACTGCGAAAGCCCTAAAAGCCGCGTAAAACATGCAGTAGATAATATAGAAGCGTCTATTTTTATTATTGCATAGGGGCAAGTATGATAACATGGCAATGACAAGTTTGTGAAACTCTCATTGAAGCTATTGATGATGATCATAAAGCTGAACCATGTCATAACACTTTACTTTTGAAGTATTACTCATTATGCTGGTATACTTATATTAGACGGTAGCATAATGATATAATCCCTCATAGTATCCCAGTTATCGTATTCCCCTTGTGTGTGCACCACCAAGAAAGTTCTTCGGTATGAGGCGCCCTGCGGTAAGTAGGGGTCAGACATATCTATAAGTTAGAACTGGCGAGCCTAGCATGTGCAGACATGGCCTCAGAATAGAAGAGACCGAAAGGTTGAGCATGAATCACATGGTTGATGTGATCGACATTAGGGAATGTCTGATGGCTCTGTGTATGGCGCCCAAAAAAATGCTGGAGCGTTGATGATGTAGAGCTCGTTGGGAACCCCAAGAGGAAGGTATGATGAGCACAGTAGCAAGTTTCCCTCAGTATGAAACCAAGGTTTAATCGAACCAGTAGGAGCAAGGAAACACCCCAAAGGTGTTACTAGCTGAGCTTTGGTAGGGCACACTACTGGTGCTAGTAGCAACATGGAGACCTGCACAACACAACCACAGAACTTTGTCCCCAACTTGCGATAAGGTTGTCAATCTCACCGTGTTTTGCGGAAAACAAAGGATTAAACGTACCGAAAGGAAAGAAGTAAAAGTTTGTAGAAAGTAAACACAAAGCAGTAAACAGTTTGTAAATTGAATGTAAAAGACAAGGACCGGGATCCATAGTTCACTAGAGGTGGCTCTCCTTAAGATAGATAACATGGTGGGTGAACAAATTATAGCGGGGCAATTGACAAACATCGAGAAAGTAATATATGCATATACTAATCATCTTGACTCCTTTGGAACTTGATTGGACATTACAACATTATACATAGACCGCCATCCAACTGCATCTATGACTAATAATCCACCTTCAGGTTATCATCCGAACCCCCTCCAGTATTAAGTTGCAAGCAACAGATTATTGCTTTACGAACTGCATGTAAAGTAAACAATATGATTGTTCTATGACCAAAGGATTGTTGTTTTCTCCCTAGTAGTAACAACACATCTAGTACCTTAGAGATTTATGTCACATCCCCAGATTACCAAAGGCATGAACCCACTATCGAGCATAAATACTAACTCTTGGACTTGCTAGCATCTACTTGGCCAAGATAGCTACTACCAACGGAAAGCATGCAAGATCACAAATAACAAAGACATGATAGAATCAATAATCAATCTGAAATAGCATCTCAATATCCATCGGATCCCCGCAAACACAACATGCAGAATTACAAATAGATGATCTTGATCATGAACGAAGCTCGCAAGATCTAGACATGAAAGCACAAAGGAGGAGAAACAGCCATCTAGCTACTACATGGATCCGTAGTCCAAGGATGAACTACTCACGCATCACACCGGAGGCTTGCATGGTGATGAAGAAGGCCTCCAGGGTGAATTCCCCTCTCTAGCAGGGTGCCGAGAAGAGATTCAGATCCCTCCCGATCTAGGGATGGAGATGACAGCGGCTACAGACTCTTTCGTGGATTTTTGATCGGGCCCTTAGGGTTTTCGTGCCGAGGGCATCTTATGGGCGGAAGGGGAGGCCGAGGGGGTGCCAGGGGCCACCACACCACCCACTGGCGCGGGCCTAGCCTGGCCACGTGGCCAGGTGGTGTGGCCGGCCTCTGGCCCCTCTCCATCTCGTATTCTGGCATCTGATGACTTCCGAAAATAGGCACTTTGGCTTTTGTCCCGTCCAATTCCGAGAATATTCATTTTCTGACTTTCCTGGAACAAAAAATAGCAGAAAATAGGCTGCTGGCACTGTGGCTCTTGTTAATAGGTTAGTCCAAGAAATCATATGAAAAGTACTCCAAAGTTGGAACAAAACACAAGAAAGTGGATAAAACCAAGCATGGAACATCAAAAATTATAGATACATTTGCAATGTATCAATGTCCACCTTTGATACTGCACTGATGGCCATGACGATCAGGGGAGGTGCAGGGGATAGGGATCATGTGATCACTGAATGAGTAGAGGGATGTTCGTTTAAGTGGGAGTTCTTTTGGTTAAAACTTGAACTCATTATTATGAACATAGTCTAAACACTTTGCAAATCCTTTGTAGATTTCTCACCCACTGATACATTGCAAATTGATAAATTGTATACCATTGCTATAAACATGTGCTCTACTTATAATGTTACTTATTGCTTTGATAAATCTTGTTGCTGTAGGAGGTATAAACACCTCCCTTTTCAATGTGAGTATAATGATAACGTTACCATATCTTCTTATGTTAAAGGGAATTATGACTTTTATGATGTGGAACAAATTGAAGAATTTATTGCTTGGAAGAGTGCATTTGAACTTGCTAGTTTGCTTGAAAATACTGATGATTCACCATATAAATATGAGGTTTATAATATACTTAAATTTTGCTTTGATAATTACAAGGTAGAAAATGGCTATATTCTTGAATATCGTAATAGATGCTCTTCACCAATGGAAGACACTAATGCCTTGCAGGAGCGTATGGAAGAAGAAATTGCTGAAACTGGAAGCTCATTGGATAAAAAAAAGGAGGAGAGTGATGAGCAAGAGGAGGAAGAATGGATCTACCCATTCCTACCTTCTAATGAGAGTAACTCTTTACCCCTTACAATATTTGATTGTCCCCCATGCTTACTAAATGAGGATGAATGTTATGTTCCTGAGGATTCTTTTGAAAATGTTTATAATAAAGCTCTAGTATTTGTAGATCATGAAAAACATGCTTTATGTGATAGTTATATTGTTTAGTTTATTCATGAGGCTACTGAAAATTATTATGAGAGAGGAAAATATGGTTGTAGAAGTCACGTTACTGCAACACCTCTCTATGTGCTGAAAGTTTTGAAGTTACTCTTGTTTTATCTTCCTATGCCTGTCACTTTGTTCTTTGTGAATTTATTTGCATACAAGATTCCTATGCATAGGAAGAGGGTTAGACTTAAATGTGTTTTGAATTTGCTTCTTGATGCTCTCTTTTACTTAATTCATATTTCCTATGTGAGCATCTTCTCAAACTATCATGCCTAACTTAAAGGCGTTAAAGAAAAGTACTTATTGGGAGATAACCCAAAAGTTTTAGATGAGTATTGGAAGTTATTACTTCAGTAATAACCTCTCCTTATCCTTTTTATTTGCTTTTTGTGCCAAGAGTAACCTCTAATGAGAGAGAAGTAATGATTGGGAAAGTTAATGTCCCGAAACAGTTTTCTGTGCTTCACCATACAAATTCGTGTAAAATCTCTGAACGTCTTTTTCAGGCGTGAATATTTTTGCTTCTGCCCCAGGTTGTAATCTAACTTTAGTTAGTTCAATACTTTTTGATTTGAGCAACAGAAGGTCTTCAAAAAATTCGTATTTACCTGCTGGTCTGTTTTGACAGATTTCTGCCATTTTCTGCATTTGCTTCTTGTTGGTTCCTTTTTGAGTTCTTTTGGGGAATTGAGCTTTTTGAGGGAAGTGCTAGAGTATCTAGTGTTCTAATGGAAGTTTATTTGGTGTTAGAACTGAACCTTAAGACTTATTTATCTTGAGTGCACTAATATTGCTAATAAAGATTGTGTGAAGTTTTGTATGAAGGAAAAATTTCAGGTGTATGGAAGGAATGAGTAATGAGATGGAGGATGGACTAAATATCAAGATTGGGGATGCCACGCATGTCACCCCAAGAAATATCCAACAAGTACAAGCGTCAAAGCTTGGGGATGCCCAAGGCATCCCCCTCTTCATCAATAAAAATCCCAGGTTTCTTCCAAACGCTTCATTTTTATTGTTTCATGCACAGTTGTGTTGTTCATGGAGCTTCTTCTTTTTCTTTTTCGTTTTGGTTTTTCTTTTACTTTGTTTGCTTAGTTTTCTGAATAAATTGGTTGGACCCCCTCTTTCATACATTGGTTTTCAAATAGTTTGGTTTGGTTTGGAAAAGAGTAGGAAATTTCATGCTTAAGTGTTAAAGAGAGCTTGTTTTTAACTATGGCCTATGCTTTGTCATGCCATGCTTGATATTGTTTTGGCTTTATGCTTAGTATTCTTTGCTGTAGCATGACTTGTTATAAACAATTGAGATTGCTTAATGTTCCTTGGATGAATCATGCGTTGTTTTAGCATATTAAAGCATAGTATAGTGGTATTCTCCTTTGATGCTTTATTTGGGTTGACTTGGCGCATGCTCACACCATGTTATGACTATCCAAAGTCACCATAAGCCTTTATGATCCTTTAGTTTTCAACTTGTAGTATCACTTTATGCTTTGATCAATGATGTTTTGTCGCTCTGCATGATTATGGCCATTATCGCTCTCTTAGTTTGTCGCTCCTAGTCTTTTTGCTAGCCTCCACAACCAAGTATGAGTTCCACTCATCCATCCAACTCTCTAAACCAAGTTATTCCAAAGATTCCACAATACCTACCTACTAGTTTATGCTATTCCAAGTATATTCAAGCTTTTGTTTACCTTCCAAATTAAACTTGTTATGAGAAAACTAGTTATTAAAGCTCTCACGAACTTGATGGCACACTTTACTTTTCTTGCCCTTAATAAACTTGAAACATTGTGGCATCTATGTTGTATATGCTTGCACTTATTTGTTGGGGATTAGCAGAACCATGCTGTCATGGGGAACGCTTTCAACATTGCACTTGGTACTTTGTACCTAGTTGATATCATGCTCTGTTGTCTATGGATGTCGTCGGTGTGAAATGAAGCTTGTAAGTCCATGGAGTTATGTATATGTGTTAGAGAAACGCCTGGGCCGCTGGTCTAATCCATGCTGACATGGTGGAAACCTGTAGCGTAACCATAATGAACTGTCTATGAAGCATTCTTCTTATAAAAAAATAGTCCTATATTGAGAAAAGGAGAAAAAGAGAAAAAGAGAAAAAAAAGTGATTATGAAAAGTGGAAAGAGAGAAAAAATCACCATATTCCCATGGTAAATAAGAAGATTGCTGAGATGCTCGTTGTCTGCTTGCCTTGTCATTTTGATATGGGGATTTTTCCATGTCATCGGGCAAGGGGTACCCCATTGGTGGTTCTCTATCATACACATGTACTTACAATGACAAGAACTTACTGGTGACTAAACTTGAGTAGCATGAGGAGCGACCCTCGTATTCAAGGGACATGAGATTTCTAACTTATACTTCATCAAGAATGTACACCATAGTTTGCTCACTTTAACCTTAATCACTTCAAGATGCTTATGATACGGGCAATGAGAGCTGAAAGCTATAAGTACCATAAATTTTGGAAGCTCTTTATGAGACTTGAATCCCTGCTTCCTTCTATGAAGGCCTTTCTTCCACCATTATATTGAGTCTCCACCTTCTACCTTTATGCACCTACTTTGAGAGCATAGTGGCCATTCTTAGTTCTATGTGCATTGTCCCAAGACTAGTTGATTGATGTATAACTTGGTATTGCTTATTTTAAACTATTTGTATCTAGTCACTCTTATGAACTTTGAAGGTTCCTATGCAATTATATTTGCTACTCTATGAGGGACAAGCTGAATGCTATTATGCTATGTTTTCTTTATGTGAAACAAACAAACGTCTTGCAAAGCATTGTTATTCATGAATCTTTTGTTTGTGCCTTTTCATGTTGCATCATAGTTTCTTTGTCTTATTGCTAGAACTTTGTCTTTCATGTTATGATTGAAGTACTATGATCCCAGCTTTGAATGTTTTACAAATACTTTGATCAAGTCTTTGATGGTGCATGTCACCTCAAAAATTATTCTTTCTTTTTATCACTTACCTACTCGAGGATGAATAGGAGTTAAGCTTGGGGATGTTGATACATTGCAAATGTACCTATAATTTTTGATGTTCCATGCTTGGTTTTATCTACTTTCTTGTGTTTTGTCCACACTTTGGAGTACTTTTCATATGATTTCTTGGACTAACCTATTAACAAGAGCCACGGTGCTAGCTGCCCGTTTTCTACTATTTTTGGTTCCAGGAAAGTCAGAAAATGAATATTCTCGGAATTGGACGGGACAAAAGCCAAAGTGCCTATTTTTCCGGAAGACATCTAAAGCCAGAATACGAGACGGAGAAGAGCTGGGGGCCGGCCACACCACCTGTCCGCGCAGCCAGGCCAGACCCGCGCCAGGGGGTGGTCTGGCCGACCCCAACACCCCCTCGGCCTCTCCTTCCGCCTATATATTTCCCTCGGGACCAAAACCCTAAGTACCCGATCAAAATCCACAAAAGAGTCTGTAGCCGCCGTCATCTCCATCCCTAGATCGGGAGGGATCTGAAGCTCTTCCCGGCACCCTACCGGAGAGGGGAATTCACCCTGGAGGCCTTCTTCATCATCATTCAAGTCTCCGCTGTGATGCGTGAGTAGTTCATCTTTGGACTACGGGTCCACGTAGTAGCTAGATGGCTGGTTCTCCTCCTTTGTGTTTTCATGTCTAGATCTTGTGAGCTCCGTTCATGATCAAGAACATCTATTTGTAATCCATACATGTTGTGTTTGCGAGGATCCGATGGATATTGAGATGCTATTTCAGATTTATTATTGATTCTATCATGTCTTTGTTATTTGTGATCTTGGATGCTTTCCGTTGTTAGTAGCTATCTTGGCCAAGTAGACGCTAGCAACTCCAAGAGTTAGTATTTATGCTCGATAGTGGGTTCATGCCTCTGGTAATCTGGGGAAGTTACAGAAATCTCTAAGGTACTAGATGTGTTGTTTCTACTAGGGAGAAAACAACAATCCTTTGTTAATAGAACAATCGTATTGTTTACTTTACACGCAATTCGTAAACACTCGCTGCCCCTAGCTATAAGAGCTTTGTGATGAACTACAACATGCAAGGGATGACTAAGACCCTTGCTGAGGTATTCACCATGCTCAAAATTGCTAAGGTTGAAATCAAGAAGGAGCACATGGTGTTGATGGTCAACAAAACCGCCAACTTTATGAAACCGAGGCAGAAGGGGAAAGGCAAGGGTAACAAGTCTAAGAGGGATGGCAGGTTTGTTCCCAACACCTCAAAGACTGCCAAGCCTGGCCCTAAGCCCGACACATCATGCTTGTACTACAAAGGGGATGGGCACTAGAAACGCAACTGCCCCAAGTACCTTGAAGACAAGCGAGCTGGCAAGATAGCCACCCCAGACAAAGGTATATATGATATACATGTTATTGATGCATTCCTTACAAGTGCCAGGAGTAACATCTGGGTATTTGATACCAGATCTATTGCTCACATTTGTAACTCTCTGCAGGATCTGCGGAGTAGGAGGCGCCTAAGGAAGGACGAGGTGACGATGCGCGTCGGCAATGGTTCGAGAGTCGAAGTGATGGCCGTCGGCACCCTGCATCTCCGTCTACCATCAGGTTTATTATTGGTTTTGAATAAATGCTATTATGTACCCGCACTAAGTATGAATATTGTGAGTGGGTCTTGCTTGTTGCAAGACTGTTATTCGTTTAAATCAGGAACAAATGGTTGTTCAGTTTATATGAATGATGTTTTCTATGTTCATGCTCCTGTGTGTGATGGTTTATTCTTACTTGATCTTGATTGTGATACACACATCCATAGTGTTGATGCTAAACATTGTAAGCACAGTGACGATAATTCCATGTTCATGTGGCATTGCCGTCTTGGTCACATTGGCGTAAAGCGCATGAAGAAGCTTCATTCCGAAGGGCTTCTTGGATCATTGGATTTCGAATCCCTTGATACATGTGAGCCATGCCTCATGGGCAAGATGACTAGGACACCATTCTCCGGAGTAGTGGAGAGAGATGTAGACCTACTTGGGATCATACATACAGATGTATGTGGACCAATGAGTGTCTCAGCACGCAATGGTTATCGTTACTTTGTTACCTTTACTGACGACTTAAGTAGATATGGATATATCTACTTAATGAAGCACAAGTCTAAAACTTTTGAAAAGTTCAAGGAATTTCAAAAAGAAGTAGAGAATCAACTTAACAAGAAAATCAAGCACCTTTGATCGGATCGAGGAGGCGAGTATTTGAGTTATGATTTAACATGCACTTAAAGGACTATGGGATTGTCCCACAACTTATGCCAGCCGGAACACCACAGCGTAATGGTGTGTCGGAACGTTGTAACCAAACCCTATTGGATAGTGTACAGTCCATGATGTCTTTAACTGATTTGTCTGTGTCTTTTTGGGGATACGCGTTAGAAACCGCCGCTTTTATTTTAAACCGAGCACCATCCAAATACATGGAGACAACCCCATATGAGATATGGCATGGCAAGAAGCCAATGTTGTCATTTCTGAAAGTTTCGGGATGTGAGGCTTACGTCAAGAAACTACAGCCTGACAAACTCGAACCTAAATCGGAAAATGCATATTTGTAGGGTATCCAAGGGAAACCATTGGATATACTTTCTACAACCAAGCCGAGGGCAAAACATTTGTCGCAAGAACCGGCACCTTTCTTGAGAAAGAGTTTCTTGCAAAAGGAGTGAGTGGAAGGAAAATTGAGTTAGATGAAATTGTTGACCATTCCCTCGAAATTCCGAGTAGCGCAACGGAAGCTGTTCCCAAACCGCTCTCCAACATGGAGGAAGAGCCCATTGATGATGATCAAAACAATGATGTCGAGACTCCTAAGGTTCGTAGGTCTACAAGGGTTCGTGCCCCTCCTGATTGGTACAATAACCTTGTAATGTCTGTCATCCTAGATGAATAGGAAGAACCTGCAAACTACAAAGAAGCGACTGATAGTGTTGACTCCGAGAAATGGCTAGAAGCCATGAAATCCGAAATAGGATCCATGCATGAAAACCAAGTTTGGACCTTGGTGGATCTTCCAGAAGGCCGCAAGGCCGTGGAAAATAAATGGATCTTTAAGAAAAAGACACATGCGAATGGTACTGTAACCTTTCACAAACCTCGACTTGTCGCAAAGGGTTTTTGACAAATTCAAGGAGTTGACTACGACGAGACTTACTCTCCCATAGTGATGCTTAAGGCTGTCAGGATTTTAATAGCAATTGCTGCACATTTCGATTATGAAATTTGGTAGATGGATGTCAAGACCGCATTCCTCAATGGTCACATTGATGAACAGTTGTATATGATGCAACCGGAAGGTTTTATTAATCCTAAGGATGCTGGAAAGGTATGCAAGCTTCAACGGTCCATTTATGGATTGAAGCAAGCATCTCGGAGCAGGAACCAACATTTTGATCAAGTGATCAAGAGTTTTGGATTTGTCCAAAATCAACAAGAGTTCTGTGTTTACAAGAAAGCGAGTGGGAGCTCAGTTGTTTTCTTAGTAGTATATGTGGATGACATATTACTCATGGGAAACGATGTGGATCTTATGAAAAGCGTGAAAGCATATTTGAGTAACCAATTTTCCATGAAGGATCTAGGTGAAGCTACATACATATTAGGAATCAAGATCTATAGGGATAGATCAAGGCACCTAATAGCATTGAGTCAAAGTACTTACATAGAAAAGATTTTGAAGATGTTCAAAATGGAAAACACCAAAAGGGGTTTTACACCTATGATGAAGAATTGCAAAATGAGTATGACTCAATGTCCCATAACGGACGATGATAGAGAGAAGATGTCTTATATCCCCTATGCTTCAGCCATAGGATCTATCATATATGCAATGCTAAGTACACGACCTGATGTGGCATTGGCTCTTTGTTTGACTACCCGATATCAAAGTAATCCAGGACCGGATCACTGGACAACTGTGAAGAATATCCTAAAGATTCTAAGAAGAACAAAGGGTATGTTCCTAATCTATGGAGGAAATGATGAAGCTCTAAACGTAATGGGTTACGTAGATGCGAGCTGGAATTCAGATCATGATGACTCGAAGTCTCAAACAGGATTTGTTTTCTTGGTGAATGGTGGGGCGGTAAGCTGGAAGAGTAAGAAGCAGCCGGTGGTGGCGCAATCTTCAATGGAGTCTGAATATATTATTGCGGCTGAAGCTGTGTGGCTAAGGAATTTCGTCATCGAACTGGGAGTTTTTCCAAATGTGCAAGACCCCGTGACGATCTATTGTGAAAACACGGGAGCTATTGCAAACGCAAAGGAACCAAGGACTCATTCCACGGCCAAACACATCAAGCTTAGATTTCACGTCATCCGACAGAACATTGACGAAGGTGAAGTGAATATTTGCAAAGTAGATACGGAACTGAATGTGGCATATCCTTTGACTAAAGCTCGCCATCAGGAAAAGCACGAACAACACCGAGATTCCATTGGTGTTAGGTTCCTGCCTATTGTAAACTAGTTTTGTTTATACTCTAGTGCAAGTGGGAGACTGAAGGAGTTATGCCCTAGAGGCAAATAATAAAGTGTATTATTTGATATATCTCCTATATGTTCATAATACGATTCATACTATGCTATAACTGTGTTAATACGAAACGTTAATACACGTGTGGTATGTAAACAAACCGTGTCTCTAGTTACCTCTAGCGAACTAGTTCATTGGTCATGAGGATGGTCTAGGTTTCAAGATCATGGGCATTTATGCCAACTGACAATGAGGTCATGTTATTAGATAAATAACATGATAGACAAACATCCGATCGTTATATCTTAACGAGATCTAGTTACAAAGTTCACCATTGATGATAAAACACAGAGAACCTCGCAACCTGATCCTTTGACTGTGAGGTAATGCAAATCACCATTCTGGAAGAAGCTTAGATGGTTATCAAGAATCATCTCATAACAGGGTGATCAAAAAGGTGCCACTGAGGTTTTCCGAAGGGATGGGTAGAGGAGTACATTTCAAGACCAATATTTGTCTAGTCCATGTAACGGACAGATACATGTGGCCATCTCGGTGACGTTGCATTAATGAAGCTTGCAAGCATGTGACTAGGTCACGGAATGCAACAACATGAGAACGAGAAAACAAGTTCATCGGTAATGAGATCGAACTAAGGTATGGAGATACCGAAGATCAAGTCTCGGATGAATTAGGTATCGAATGACAAAGGGAACGGGGAACGACTATCTCACGATTCGAGCGATTATATTCGTGAAATGCACGGGGGTCACATGGCCATCCATCTTCCTTTGTTGATCATTGATGTGAGAGTAGTCTCAATCATGTCCGGAGTGTTTCCGAACCGACGGATGTCACGCTTAAGGGTAGGGACGCTTAGGGTAGATGAGGTATCGTAAGAGAAATAGAGAAAGAGAAACCGGAATAGTTTCGGGTAACATCCGTGGGAGATCGGAAGGGGTCCGGAAGGTGTTTCGGAGTAAAGGAATAATATAATATGTGTATTTGAATGTTAATTGGATAATTAATATTAAATATATATTTTATTTTATTATTAAAGGCATCCTATTGCTAATGGGCCTCACCCGAAGGGAGGCCCAATAGGGCATGGCGCCTAGGGAGTGGGGGCCGGCCGGCCTAGGCCCGGTGGGCCACCCCAATGGGGCCCACCTAGGGCCGGTGGCTACCCCAAGGTGGCCGGCGGGTGTGGGGATTAGTCCCACACCGCCTGGCCCCTAGGTGGTGCGCCCCCTCCCACTATATATAGGGGTCTCCCATCCCCCTTTGGAATCACCCCATTCCCTATCATTCCCTCTCTCTCATCCATTGAGGACTTCTCGTAATATTGAGGAGGACCTCGTGGGTGAGTTCTCCACCTTCACACCACCGTCATGTGATCCGCGATCCGACATCTACTTCTTCTGCTGCTCGGCTGGATCAAAGTCCGGTTGACGTCTCCTACACCGGACGTGTGACGAACTTCGGAGGCACCACACTTGGGGTGCTGCTCGTCTTCATCAATATATGCCTTCCTGCGTAAGGTGTGCCTCGGTCTTCAAATGTATGAATACCGAATCCCTGCTCCGTTACTTTTGTCTACATAGCATAGATCCTGGTATTAGTGTTCGAGTAGATAGAATTTTTTTGTTTTCTGCTACGAAACCCTTCAGTATATACTACATGCATGCAAGGGCGGAGGCAAGAATTAATGCAAGGAATCGCAACCGTTTCTTTTATTTTGACTGTAGAGTGATAGTAGGAGTAGGCATCGTAGCACACGCCAAGAGCCCACCCCACCTCAATGAATTGTCTTGTCAATCAACAACCATGGCAGATTATAATTTTATAGTGGTAGAGACTTTCTTTGAGTAATTCCATTTATACTGCTTAGGCGGAGTACTGCTAAAAGACAGAGGGTGAATGGGCACCTGTACTGCTTAGATACCTGTACTCCAATGTTTAGACCTATGCCTAAAGGCTCTTAGACACCCATTTTTGCATACGCTGCACTTGCCCTGAAAAACTGCTAGTAGCACTGTAGCAGCAGAACCGCAAGATGAACATTTGTCGATTGCCTGAATGTATGTTGAGTTAGTACAGTATAAACATATATATTACTACTACCTCCTATGTACTAGTACTACTAGCAAAAACCACCGTCCCTACTGCCCAAAAACATGATTTCTTCCAACCAAACTAGTACTATTCCAAAAAATGGCTATATTTACTTGTCGCAAAAATGGATGTATCCAGACATGTTTTAGTGCTAGATACGAGTACATCCAATCCAGTGATAATTAATATGAATCGGAGGGTTCCCACAAAAAATATATGAATCGGAGGGGAGTACTACTACTACCGTACTCCACTATTGTACTAGTAGTAGTAGTAGTAGTACATACTAGTACTCCTGAATGTATGTTGACCAGTACTCATACCTCTATTTGGGATTATTAGGCCAGATAGCTTTTTAAAATTGTTTGAAATTAGGGTTATTTATTCGTTTGCCACTTGAGACTTCTATGTACTTAGTTTTGCCACTAGAGCCAAATCGTCCTCAGTTTTACCACTGCCTCGGGCGCATCTGCTCTAGCGAGGCCAAACGGCCAGTTTTGGCCCGATTCCGTCTCATGCCGTTAGTGGCCGGGTTGGTCCAGATCTTACAGGTGGGATCGCGCAACGGTGCTCCCGCCCCTTGATCTTACAGGTGGGACCACGAGCACCATCGCCCCCTATTCTCGCTCTCGAACCACCCCTGCTCCCGCCACCACTAGGGCCGCCACCTGCGGCACCGTGGCCGTCCGGCGTGTCCACCTGCTCCACCGCCCGTTCCTCCGACGCCACCTGCTCCACCTCCACTTGCTCCACTGCCACCTGCTCCACTGCCGCCGTCTTGAGACGCCATTGATAGGGCGCTTGTTTCCGCCAGTGCGCCTGCCACCTACTCAACAAAATGGCGAGCGGCAGCGATGACCTTGACGAGGCAGGGGTCGGGCCGGAGACCCTCCGCATCCACGACTAGGTTCCTGAGGGGTAAGTATTGTTACCGTTGAGCTTTTTTGTGCATTGCAATAGTCGATTCCACATGATTTAATTAGTTTTTGGTTGATTTTGGTATTGGTGTGCTAATTGTCTCTCCTTTTTTGTGGGTTAGGATGGAGTTGCGGTTTGCTTTCTTGGTGAACATTAGAAGGGACCGGTACATCGTCGATGCAAATGATAACAAGAAATTCCAAGGAGGGTTCGATTATCCATTGCCAATGGATTGTAATTGGAGTTTTAGACAGTCTGGGGAGGTAATTTGCAGTCCATATCCTTGGGGTTTGCATAATGAAGTGGAATTTAGATACTATGCTGGAGGAATTGAATGGGTGAAAGTTAGCAATGATGTAGAGCTCGCTACCATGTTTGCTAAGCATAAGGAGAAAGTAAAATTTCATGTGAGGCTGCAAAATGACATGGTTGTGCCAGCACTTGGAGCTTCTCGGGCAGAATCATGTCATCGTAATGGCAGCTCTAGCAAGAATAGTTCAGTTAGAGGACCTTCAGTTAGTGCACATGGACGTGGTGGCTCGACAAGTGTGGGCACCAGCATTACGGTCCCCCGAGAAGTGGAGCCTGACTACGTAGATGATGAATAGAGGCTATATTCTGATGTTGTTCAGAATTTACGATGGGCATGTCATGCCGAAAAGCAAGATGAGGCTGACAATGATGCTTTTGTAATTGATGACGAGGAGGGTGAGCAGGAAGACCTTCCACCTATTCAATGGGACCCTGAGAACCCTCAGATGAAAGAAGGTTCCATTTTTTCATCCATGAGTGAGTGTAGAAATGCACTTGTGACGTACTGCATCAAAGCAGAACGTACATTCGTAGTTGACCATACCGACACTATTCGTTATAGAGTGCACTGTCCGACTGATGATTGTCCATGGAGGATGCACGCATCTAAAATGCGAAATAGCACGAATATTCAGGTCAAAGTGAACCCTTTTAGGCACACATGCCTAGAATCAACCCTTAGAAAGGAAACAATCAGTAGAGCCAAGTCAAGATGGGTGGCTGATGAAGTAAAGCGGTGGGTGACCGAAAACCATCAGGTGGGTACAAAGGAGTTGTAGAAGAACCTCAAAGAAAAGTTCAAGATAGAGATACCATACATGAGGGTGTTCAATGGTAAACAACATGCTATGGAATCTATTTATGGTAATTGGCAGGAAAGTTTTAAAATGTTGTATTCATTCAAAGGTGAAGTGGAGAGGACCAGCCTAGGTAGTATTGTAGATATTGACCACCACTCCGTGGAGTACACGTTGAGGGGAGTGACAATGACCAAGGAATGCTTCAGGATGGTTTTTGTCTGCTTTGAGGCTTGTCGCCGGGTTTTTTTGGAAGGCGGTAGGCCTTATTTAGCTATTGATGCAACTTTCCTCATAGGGAGGTTTAAAGGATAGTTAGTAGCAGCTTGTGCAGTTGATGGACACAATTTTGTATTTCCAGTTGCGTATGGTGTGCTAGAGACAGAGTTTGAGGAGAGCTGGACTTGGTTTTTGCGGAATCTGCGCCAGGCTATTGCACATCCCAATGGGTTGGTAATTCATACAGATGCCTTCAAGGGTTTAGAAGTGGCCGTGGACAATGTGTTCCCTAGAGTAGAGCATAGGGAATGCATGCGTCACCTTGCTGCAAATTTTGGGAAGAAATTCAAAGGAAAGGTTTATGCCGACAATTTGTGGCCAGCATCTTTGACTTGTAGTGTGAAGAAGCACAACTACCCCATGAGGCAGCTATACAAGAATGACAAAGTGAAGGAATACTTGGAAACACACCACTCCAAGTTATGGGCCAGAAGCCAATTCAGTGAATTGAGCAAAGTTGACTATGTGCACAATAATCTTGCAGAGTCTTTCAATGCAACGATCCGGAAACTAAAGGGTCTTTATTTGGTGGATTTGCTTGACAAGATAAGGATATAATACATTAAGAAGTTTCATGTTTGTGCAGGAATAGTCGCGGCAAAGTTCATGGGCCACATTATCATCCCTTCCGTGATGAATGAATTGAAGCACAAAATAAGAGGCTTGGAAATGGACATGACTCATTGCTCAGCCACCACAGCAGAGGTGTCATTTTTGGATAAAGAGAAGAGGGAATGGAGATATCCAGTGGATTTAGAAGCTAGAACTTGCAGTTGTAGGCAATGGCAGATAACTGGGTTGCCATGCATTCATGCCTTGTTTTTCATCACAACTCTCTCTGTTCAAGCAGGGAACGTACAACAGTATGTGCATGAATACTACTCTGTTGCAAGGTTCAAAGCTACATATGCACATGCCTTACCTACTCTGGAAGGAAAACAACAATGGGACATAGTGGACCCTGGTTTCAAACTTTGTGCTCCACTTTTGAAGAGAGCAGCAGGTAGACCGAGGAAGAGTCGAATAAGACCTCGCAGCAAAGGAGCTGGACTTGGAGCAAGGAAGCGTAAGTGCACAAGGTATGGTGGGTCTGGTCATTTTGCGAAGTATTGTGATAACGCAGTAGATCCAGCGTTCATAGAGTGTTTCAATGATGAAAATGATGGTCAACAGCTGGTTGCAGACAATGATCAAAATGAGACTCCAAATGATGATCAAAATGAGGCTTCATATGATTATCAAACTGATGATCAAAATGATGATCAAAATGAGGCTCCAAATGATGATCCAATTGAGGCTCCAAATGATGATCAAATTGATGAGCAAAATAATGCTCCGATTGAGGCTCCAAATGATGATCAAATTGAGGCTCCAAATAATTATCAAACTGATGAGCAAAATAATGCTCCAACTGAGGCTCCAAATGATGGTGACCAACCTTCTATGGTTGAGAGTTCTACTTGGTATGTAAATCTTGGCAATACTATTTTACATTTATCACTTGACATGATCTCACAACCCTTTATGTTTGGGTTGTATAGCTCTTTGGTAGGTTCGAACAAAGTGGTGGCAGTGAGCTCTGAGGTACTTGAGGTGCCTCCAACAAAGAGGAGAAGAGTAGAAGAGAAGAGCACAAGGAGCACAAGGAGGAAAGTGGTGGCAATAAGCACAATGATCACAAGGAGCAAAGTGGTGGCAAGAAACACAAGGAGCAAAGTGGTGGCAAGAACCAAGTATAATGTTTGAAACATTATGAATGTTGTTGTATTTGTGTTGAATAATGTTAGACCTATGTTATTTGGATGTTGCAATGCTTATTTGGACCAATGTTGTTGTATTTGTGTTTCCAAGTATGTAGACTTTGTTTATATGACATAAGAAGACTATTTGGTCAAACATAACTTTGTTTATATAAAGCTTTGGTGTAGTTTTCGAAACTTTGCATGATCCAAACCTAAACCCCTTCTCTGAACCCTTGACTTCGTACAACAGAGTTCGAGATATCGCATATTGTACATGAACCATCTATTTGAAACTATGTAGACCTTGTTTATCGACTTGAATCCTTAGTATATGACATAAGAAGAATATGTGCGCATGTTTTTCATTTTTTTGATTTTTTTTGATTTTTTTATGCTCATTTGAATCTTTGGTCAAACCTAACTTTGAGCAACATTTAAACAAGTTTTTCAAAAGAAAATGAAAAACTAAGCCTGGATCCTTCTTAGTCACTCCAAAATGAAGCTTTGACGTGGTTTTTGAAACTTTTCATGATCCAAACCTCAACCCCTTCTCTGAACCCTTGATTTCGTACAACAGAGTTCGAGATATCGCATATTGTACATGAACCTTATGTTTGAAACTATGTAGACCTTGTTTATCGACTTGAATCCTTAGTATATGACATAAGAAGACTATGTGCGTAGATTCATTTTTTTGAATTTTTTATGCTCATTTGACTATTTGGTCAAACCTAACTTTGACCAACATTTAAACAAGTTTTTCAAAAGAAAATGAAAAACTAAGCCTCGATCCTTCTTAGTCACTCCAAAATGAAGCTTTGGTGTGGTTTCTGAAACTTTTCATGATCCAAACCTAAACCCCTTCTCTGAACCCTTGACTTCGTACAACAAAGTTCGAGATATCGCTTATTGTACATGAACCTTATGTTTGAAACTATGTATACCTTTTTTATCGACTTGAATCCTTAGTATATGACATAAGAAGACTATGTGCATAGGTTTTTCATTTTTTTGATTTTTTTTGAATTTTTTATGCTCATTTGACTATTTGGTCAAACCTAACTTTGACCAACATTTAAACAAGTTTTTCAAAAGAAAATGAAAAACTAAGCATGGATCCTTCTTAGTCACTCCAAAATGAAGCTTTGGTGTGGTTTTTGAAACTTTTCATGATCCAAACCTAAACCCCTTCTCTGAATCCTTGACTTCGTACAACAGAGTTCAAGATATCGCATATTGTACATGAACCTTCTGTTTGAACCTATGTAGACCTTGTTTATTGACTTGAATCCTTAGTATATGACATAAGAAGACTATGTGCGCAGGTTTTTCATTTTTTTTGATTTTTTTTGAATTTTTTATGCTCATTTGACTATTTGGTCAAACCTAACTTTGACCAACATTTAAACAAGTTTTTCAAAAGAAAATAAAAAACTAAGCCTGGATCCTTCTTACTCACTCCAAAATGAAGCTTTAGTGTGGTTTTTGAAGCTTAAAACTATTTCAAACTCATTTGAGTATTTGGTAAAATCGTAGTCAAACTCGCTTCCAAACTCTGAACGATCTAACCCTAGCGCTGAACAATGACCGTTGATGTAACCCTAAGGCTGAACTGCAGCCGTCCGATCGTCCTTCTAGAAGGAATCTATGGGCAAGCTTGGGCGATCCGCGAGAAGCTCATTCTACTATCTGATTGGCTGGACGCTTTTTTTCCGAGCGGGCACGCTAGATGGACCGTTGGGCCATGTCGCAGTCTGTGCTCGTGTCTGTTGTGCAATGCGCTGGCACGCTAGGTCTTAGTCTTTCCAAGCATGCGCGGGAAGCGACGACGTGGCCATGCATGCGCGGAAAGCGACGATGTCGCCATGCATGCACGCATCACCGCAGCGATTCGTCGTACCAGAGCCATTAAGTCAATTCAGATGCGCCATCCGCATGCATGCGCGCCTCGCCGTAGTGACTCAGCCACCTCCTCGATTCAGATTCACGCGCCGTCGCCTGCTTGATTCAGTTCCACGCACCGTCGCCTGCTCGATTCAGTTCCACGCGCTGCCGCCTCCTCGATTCAGACGCACGGATATACACGTGTTCATATGCCCATCGTTTCATTGCCTAACCCTAACCCGATGTTTCTAGCCTATTTATACAACCCTTTTCCTCTCCCACACACCACCCAAGCTAGAGCAGAAATCTCCACTCCAAACACCGAGCGAGCCCTCCATCCTCTCGCCCCAAGCACCACCGAAGATGCAGTACAATGGACCAACCTTTCGTCGGTCGCCTACCGTGCCAGAGCTGCGCTACCCGACGGGTGTCCTCGTGGAGAGCATGCTCCGTGTGTGGGCGCAGTCGCGGTGGAGGGGCTCCATCGAGCTCGCCCGCGGCTTCCTCACCACCGGCTTGGCCCACCTCCCACGGGGCTCACCGGTGATGTATCGCCTCAACAACGTTTATGACGGCGTCGCCCTCAAGTTGCTCACGGTCACCTTCGCCAACCCGTTCGACGCGTACGCGCTGCTCGGCCAAGTCTTTTGGTGTGGCTACGAGTCAATCTTCTTCACAACGTACAACATCTTCACCAATATTGACTGCATCTTCCTGACCCCAAACCAGATGCACTGCCTCCCCTACGAGGAGGATGAGTGAAGTTGAAGACGGCTGTGGTGAAGGTGGCCAAGGTGCAAGATGAAGGTGTTTGTGAAGCTACCCTCTAGTTTTTAGTTTGATCATGTTTATTGTGCTTTTCTATGTCGTGTGTCGTATCGTGTCTATGGACTTATCTATGTAATGGTGATCGCATTTGCATCTTATTTATCTTTTGTAACCATTTGTGTGTTCAAAAGTGTTCGTGTTCGTGCCCAAAGATCTCGTCATTATGTGTTGAAAATTTTCACATGGCTACCAAACTAGACTATAAATTGGGTAACAACTAACAAGTAGTGGACATGTTAGGACGTTTATTACCAAGCTAGTCTACAAATAAACACTACATTTATTACCAAGCTAGTCTAGAAATAAACACTACCTTTATTACCAAGCTAGTCTCATCATCAAGTTATTAGAATGAATGGTGTGTTAAAGTACCCTAAATAAGTGGTGTGTTGAAAAATGTTTGTGCCCAAATGATCTTTATGTGTGTTGAAAAGTGGCAAAAAATCATTTATATGTGTATAAAAATACAACATGCTCGTGAAAATCACAAAAACGACATGTGTTTTAAAACCCTAAACCCAAGCACGATCTATTGGTAGCGTTCTTGTCTTTCTTTCTTAGTATCTTTCTATCTGTCCCACTAGTTACCAGCACAACCCTTCACCCTACCAAACCACGTGGTCATGAGTTCGAATCCTAGCTGCACCCCTACCTTTTTTGTTTATTTTCTAACCCTTCTCATTTGCCCACTCCGAATGGGCCTAATTCGATGGAGTTGGCCAATTAGTCAAGACGACACTGGCCTCTCGTCTCTGGGATACTTTTTTTTACAGGAAGTTTTTTCCATTTCTTTTCCCCTACAAATGATAACAAGCCATTTCTTATTTCAAGCATTTTTCATACTATTTCAAGCTTAGAAATTCCTCCCAAATTCATGCCTTTTCATACAATTTCAATATTACACCCAGTGTAATTACCATACCACCTACAAATGCCCAAATGTAATTGCAAATTTGTGATTTCTCTTCGAGCTTCCTAATCTTTTGGTTCATCCTAATTAGCTCAGTAACTACCTCCCTATAAATGGGTGCTCCACCCTCTATCTCCTCTGTTAGAGCTCGCGCTACGGCCGCTATCATTTGTGGCAGGATTGGTAACCATTCTTCATGCTCTTCGACGAGCTCATTCATCAGCTTCTGCGCTAGAACATCAACCCAAAGGAAGAAGCATTTCATCTGCAAGCACGCTAAACAGATCAACCCCCGAATTTCTCAAGGATCCCGATCACAAAAATTGCAAAAATGCACTTAATTCTCTTACCCCATTCACGCTGCACACGTAGAACAAACGATTGGCTTTCTTGGATGTGCGCGAAAGCTTCCGATAAATGCCCGCCCGGCACCGTGGACAGAGGAAGATCGGCATATCCACGTGCACTGAATTCTCGATCCGCGAGGTGGTGCGGGAGCTTGAGGAAGACATGGCGATCGATTCCTGCTCACCGTTGCGAGCTCCTAAGCCGTCCTCCATCTCCAACCCCATCCCCCGCCTCCAATTCCTGCTCAATGCTATGATCTCCGCCGACGCGTTCCGCCGGTTTTAACACGCGCGGCCAATGTTCTGCGGTCCCACGGGCGGCAACGGTCGTATTTTTGAAATGTGTCTCTACTCGGCCCCACGCGCGTGGTCCCACGGCAACAGCTGAGTCAAGAACGTTGACCTAGCGGAAACGGCAGCAGCGACGGAACGAGTTCAGGCGCCCGAAGCAGTGGTAAAACTGAGGACGATTTGGCTGTAGTGGCAAAACTGAGTACATAGACACCTCAAGTGATAAATGAATAAATAACCCTAGAAATTATAATAAGACCTATCCTCTTTATTGTCTTAATTCCCATGACTCATTAATTTAGATTTCTCTATTTTCTCTCAATCTCCCAATGCATTTTGTTTCATCTCTCATCATGTTCCCTTTTTTTTCTAGCATCTCGTGCATGTAAAACTAGTCGTGCATGCATAAATTAATTAGAGTTCATCTATTTGGTAGTATTGCGAATTAGCCCTCTGGCCTTCCTAAACAGAGAGCCTTAATCCTATTCAGCTTACTACTCAGCAGAGTACATCCACTGATCCACCCAACCCCTCGGAAGTTAAGACTTCATGAAAAATACTCAGGAGAGTACTACATCCACGAACTCATCTAGTACCTCCGTTTCAAGGAATAAGGCACATGCGCGCTCCAAAGTAAAGTTTGACCGAATAAATGGAGCAACTAAAATTTACTTATATGTGTAAAATTTGTTTCGTTGAATTCGTATTGAAACAACTTTCCAATAATGCTAAATTTGTATAGTACCAACATTCTTTATATATATTTAGAGTAAATATTGGTCAAACAAAAAACAAAAATAAGGGAGCCTTATTTCTTGGGACGGAGATAGAGTACTAGTACTACAAAATCCACCAATCTTGGTATGCAAACGATCATTTTGCAATTAAACCAATTAACAACAGCTTACATCACCACTAAAACTCGAAGCGAAAGAAGAAATGCAGATCCTTCGAGGTAGCAGGACCGACCAGGTAATGAGGCCGCGCTGCCAGGTAAGATGTAAGGTCCCAAACGCGACCTTGCCCGGCTTAGCGGAGCTCAGCGCGTCGAGCTCCACCGTCACGCTGACGGTCCTCCTCCTACTGTCCGTCCAGGAGAGAAGCAGCAGGCATTCCGCCCACATCCTTACCCTGTACACCAGCAAGTCGCCCATCGTGGCCCTAACACAGACCGCGGACACAAGGGGGGCCGTGCTTACCGAGCCAATCGTTAGAACGAACAAGGCGCCGTCCTGCTCCCCAACGATGATGAGCCGGCGAGACGGCTCGCCCGGCAGTGACACCAGCTCCTGGAAAGCTTTGGTGGTGGCATACTGGATCCTGTGCACTTGGATCGAGTGGACCGCTTCGAGGTAGGCGACAAGCACTAGCGACGGGGCGGCGAAGTTGCAGCCGGTCTCCGTGCAAGTGTAGGGAGCGTACCGGCACATGATTTTGTGCTCGTGGAGTTCGTAGTAGGGCAACAAACTACTGTAGCCTTTGTCGGCGCACTCGACCCTAGCCGCTAATAGGATGGCGTCCATGGCGGGCTCGTGGGTGAATCCGCCGCTAGGGTGCTCGCACTTCTGGCAGGAGGTGATCTTGCGGACGCAACGGTGGCAGACTAGATGAATATGTATGCACTGTAGAAATGGAAGTTCGAAAAATAAAATAGTTACATGGATGAACCGACAAAAGAAAAATCAATGGATTATGAGGGAGAAATGGAGAGACCTTGTAGACTTGCCGGGGCTTGAGGGGCTGGGAGCAGGAGGAACAGTTGACAACGGTGGCTTCCATCTTCAGAGTGACCATCCCGAGCATTGCGATTTGGGTGGGAGAAATGAGGACTCTGTGATCTGGCCTCGAGCCGTGACCTTCTTTTAGTATACGATAGCTGATAATCAATGAAGCTCTACCTGATTGCGCATTTCCTTTCTGTACTAGGATTCTTTTTGTATATTTTGAGGCCTTATTGTTTACAAATTCCTGGATTAGTTGGACAAGATTAGCGGCCTCTTTGTATTTGTGCACCACCCTTTTATTAGTAAGTTGCCACGTGAGACCCACATAATAATAAAGTATGACATATCATCACTATATAAAATTATGCTCCGTAATCGGTAAAGCTCAAAAAAATATGAAAGAGCCACATCTATAAAAAGTAATGGTGTGTATTTGTTTTCACCTAGTACACTTTGAAGGTACTATAGTAACATGTGAATGTTTTTTACTAGCCTAAGTTATTTAGCACTATGAAGAGTAGCCTAATATGGAAGAGAAATAAAACATCCAGCTAGAGCTCATTTTTGGGCAGAAGCACGAGGTAAACAGAAGAAAAGTTGGCCTGGACCACCACGGCCCCAACCTTCTCTGCACTGCTACGCCTGCACGGTTGTACTCCATTGCGCGGAAGCTTACATGGGAAGGAAGAGGTGACCGTTGTGATTATTCCCACCTAAACAAGTGCCAGGCATAGATGCAAGAGTGGACATAGCAGATCAACGGCTTATATTACGCAATGTTGGGAAGGTTCTAGAACTGAAGGGAAAAACCAAATTCAAAAACTGTTGTACTATATAGTGGTATAGATATTATAGATATAGAAAATCTCGAACCGGAGGGAGTAGGAAAGAGCTCACTTTATCAATTTGTTTTCACCCATCAACTCCATAATCTACGTAGGGCCCACATATGGGGGAGGTCGCGGTCGCCTTGGACGCACCACAAAATTATGACTGGGCCATCGAGTGCGGGAAGCAGAGTCAGCATTCCGTCCAATCGCTTACCCTAGTCATCGTCATCGATATTTGCCACACACATCGTCTTCATCAGCGACATTGATTGTCCCCAAGCTTCGGTAATCTGCCACATTAATATCAGATCATCTCCTTCCTACTAGTATTTATCCTCTCCCTTCCCTGCACCACCAATCCATCTCTAATCCCCCACTTCCAGCAACCATCTCCGTCCTCATCTGTCATCCATGGCCACCTTCCGGCTGCCGCCTGCCGTACCGGAGCACAAAGACCCCGACATTGCCGCACAGGAGGATAATTCCCTGCGCATTTGGGCCTTCTCCCCGCGGAGAACAAAGTTGCAGCTGGCGTGCGCCTTCCTCAATGATGGGTACGGTCGCCGCAAGTACCGTATGTATCGCCTCCATGACAATCCAGACGGGATGTTGAAGGTCAAGTTTGTCAACTTCAGGGACGCCCGTTTCTTCTATGGCTAGGCCTTCCACTATGGCTGCGACATGGTGGTGTTCACTGGCGCCAACATTTTCACCAACTAATGGGACTGGTTCCCCAACAACGGCAACTTCATCCATAGTGTCCTCACAGAGCTGCCGATGGCTCCAGAGGTACCGCCGCCATATTTGCAGGTGCCGCCGATGGCTCAGGAGGTACTGCCGCCTTTTCCGGAGGTGCCGCCGTGTTATCCGGAGGTGCCGCTGATGGCTCAGGAGGTGCCGTCGATGTCTCAGGAGGTGCCGCCGCGTTATCTGGAGGTGCCGATGAGTCAGGAGCCGGCTGTTTCGCTAGAGCTGGCGTTGGTGCCAATGTCATGAGCTGCCGCTAGCGGTGCGGACTAGTGCTAGGAGGCGCCGGACCTGCACTAGTTCAGCAGCGAGTCCTTTATATTTAAACTCGTGCTATTATGTTAGGGGCTGTTTGGTTTAGAGGATGTCATTTAGGGATGAGGATATCCCCAACCTGCTGGTTAGGGGTAGTCTTTTTTGTTTGGTAAAGTGGGATAAAAAGTGGTTACGGATAGCCAGTCAAAATCTATTGGCCCAAGTATTTTTTTTTATTTTCCTCTTTCACCTTGTCTTCTTCATCTGCCTCACCACTTCCCTAGCAGCGGCCACGACCGCCGGCAGCTCGCCACCCTTTTGCCTTCGACCCCGTGTCAACCTGCCTGCCTGCGCCCCTTCTGCCCACCCACTCTGCTCGGTGGCCTACGCTCGCGTGCGTATTCGAACACCCGCTCTGCCCAACAGCCTACGCTATGGCCGCCCTCTTGTCAGCCCATAGGCAAGAAACGATGGTTATTTTCTCTTGAGAGGAAGGGTGAACAAACAAGAAAACGCTTCGGAGTAGCGATCCAAAAGTGGTTGAGCTCATCCAGCTCTTTTTGTGGGATATGCTCAACCACCATTTTGAGCCAAAAGTGGTTATCCATATCCCCTCCACCCTCTAAAGCAAACACTGGATAACCAAAAAAAGTGGATATCCCGTGTTATCCAGTGGATAGCCACTAAACCAAACAACCCCTTAATAGTTGATTGAAGTTTCTTTTGGGACATCCTTTCTTTTGGTACTATCGTCAAAAAAAATTCTTTTGTTACTACTCACTATACCGTGTAGTACTAGTAGTACTGTGAATGACGATCTATTGAATATCCTCCCCCCGATGTTTGTGAAGGAAGTGAAAATTTTGAAACTCGGAAAGTTTGAATTGCTACTCTGTTGTACTCCCTCAGATTACTTGACTCGAATTTGTCTAGATTCGGATGTATATAAGCATGTTCTAGTGCTAGATGCATTTGAATCTGATAAATGCAAGTCAATGAATTTGGGTCGGAGGGAGTAGTAGTCGGGTTCGGCTCCTTCTCTAGAGAGCAGCTGATCGAGCCATACGTTTCATACTACTTCCTCTTCACTTGTTTTACAAATATGACCAAATCGGTCGCCATTCAAATTCTTGGATATGGGATCATAAAGTTTGATGTAGAGATATGGCCTTGACCTTGTGGTGGTTCGGCTTAAAATCCAAGAAAGTTCATACTTGTTGACAGCTAAGCTAAAATTCGTTTAAATTTCACCACTTAATTATAGGTTAGCATTTTACACAATTGGTGGGAGCATATTTTACATCATAGACCAAAAAAGGGAAATTTACATGGAGGTCCATACATTTAGCCCAAAGGACCATAAAAGGAAAACTTTCTGGTTCGGCTCCTTCTCAAGAGATTAGTTGATCTGAGTCAAACTCTTCATACTACTTCCTCTTTGATTGTTTTCATAATATGGCCAAATCTATTGCCAAGCAAATTCTATCATATGGGGCCATCAGCATAAAGTATGATGTTGATATGGCCTTGACCTTGGTCGTTCGGCTTGAAATCCAAGAATGTTCATACTCGTTGACAAGTAAGCTTAAGTTCGTTTAAATTTCACCACTTACACTGTTTGGTTAGAATTTTACATGGATGGTGGGACTACATTTTACATCAAGAACCTAAAAAGGGAAAATTGCATTGAGGTCCATACATTTAGCACAAAGTACCCTAAAACCAAACAAGGAATTAAAAACAGTCAGGTACAGTTTCTCGAGAGAGCAACTGATCGAAAAAATCTTCTTACTTGCTTTTCAGAAAATAAATTCATGTCACTTGGAAAAATAAAATTGATTATTTTTTGTTTTTAATATCTTTGATTGTTTTCAAAAGATGGCCAAATTTGCCGGCATGCAAATTCTTGGATATGGGATCATAAGCATAAAGTACATTCTACATAAAGGACCTAAAAAAGGGAAAATTACATCGAGGTCCATACATTTAGCATAAAGGACCCTAAAATGGAGCAAAGAAAACAATTGGGTTTGGTTCCTTCTCGAGAGAGCAGCTGGTCGAGCCATACTCTTCATACTACTTCCTCTTCGGTTGTTTTCAAAATATGGCCAAATCTGTCACCATGCAAATTCTTGAATATGGGATCATCAACATAAAGTATGATGTAGAGATATGGCCTTGACCTCGTGATCGTTCGGCTTGAAATCCAAGATTTTTTCATACCCGTTGACAACTATGCTTAAATTCATTGAAATTTTATCAGTTACTTATAGGTTAGCATTTTACACGGTTGGTGGGAGTACATTCTACATCAATGACCTAAAAAAGGGGGAAAATTACATCGAGGTCCACACGTTTAGAACAAAGGACCCTAAAATTAAGCAAGGAAAATAGTCGGGTCTGGCTCCTTCTCACAAGAGTAGATGATCAAGCCATACTCTTCAGACTACTTCATCTTTGATTGTTTTCAAAATATGGCCAAATTTGTCGACATGAAAATTCTTCGGTATGCGATCATGAGCATAAAGTATGATGTAGATATGGCATTGACCTTGGTGGTTCATCTTGAAATTGAAGAATTGTTCATACTCGTTGCCAACTAAGCTTAAATTCATTTAAATTTCACCACTTACTTTCATGTTAGAACTTTACACGGTCGATCGGAGTACATTTTACATCAGGAACCTCAAAAAAGCAAAAATTACATCGAGGTCCATACATTTAACATAAAGGACCTAAAAGGAAAATTTTCTGGTTCAACTCCTTCTCGAGAGATCAGCTGATCTGAGCCAAACTCTTAATACTACTTACTCTTCGATTGTTTCCAAAACATTGCCAAATCTATTGCCATACACATTCTCTGACATGGGATCATGAGCATAAAATATGATGTTGATATGGCTTTGACGACCATGGTCGTTCGGCTTGAATCCAAGAATGTTCATACTCGTTGACAAGTAAGCTTAAAATAATCCTATAAATTTCGCCACTTACACTTTTAGACCTAAAAAGAGGGTAAATTACGTCGAGGTCCATATATTTAGCACAAAGGACCCTAAAATCAAGCAAGAAAAACAGTCGGGTCTGGCTCCTTCTCATGAGAGTAGCTTATCGGTCGAGCCATACTCTTCATACTACTTCCACTTTGTTTTTTTCAAAATATGGCCAAATCTGTTTCCATGCAAATTCGTTGATATGGGATCATCAGCATAAAGTATGATGTAGAGATATGGCCTTGACCTTGTGGTTGTTCGGCTTGAAATCTAAGAAAGTTCATACTCGTTCACAACTAAGCTTAATTCATTAAAATTTCACCACTTACTTTTAGGTTAGAATTTTACACGGCCGGTGGGAGCATATTTTACATCAAGGACCTAAAAAACGGGAAAATTAGATCGATGTCCATACATTTAGCACAAACGACCCTATAAGGAAAACCTTTTGTTGCATTGGTTTGGCTCCTTCTCGAGAGATTATTAGCTGATCTGAGCCAAACTCTTCATACCACTTCCTCTTCGATTGTTTTCAAAATAATATGGACAAATCTGTTGCCATGCAAATTATCTGATATGGGGTTATCAGCATAAAGTATGATGTTGATATGGCATTGACCTTGGTCATTCTTCTTGAAATCCAAGAATTTTTCGTACTCGTTGACAACTATGCTTAAATTCGTTTCAATTTCACCACTTACTTTTAGGTTAGAATTTTACACGGGCGATGGGAGTACATTTTACATCAAGTACCTAAAAAAGGGAAAATTACATTGAGGTCCATACATTTAGCACAAATGGCCCTAAAATTGAGCAAAGAAAATAGTCGGGTTCGGCTCCTTCTCGAGAGAGCAGCTGATCGACCCATACGTTTCATACTACCTCCTCTTCGACTGTTTTACAAATATGGCCAAATTTGTCACCATGCAAATTCCTTGATATGGGATCATCAGGATAAAGTAGTAGAGATATGGCCTTGACCATGTGGTCGTTCGGCTTGAAATCCAAGAAAGTTCCTACTCGTTGACAGCTAAGCTTAAATTCGTTTAAATTTCACCACTTACTTTTAGGTTAGCATTTTACACGGTCGCGGTGGGAGCAAATTTTACATCAAAGACCTAAAAAGGGAAATTTACATTGGGGTCCATACATTTTGCAAAAAGGACCGTAAAAGGAAAACTTTCTGGTTCGGCTCCTTCTCGAGACATCAGCTGATCTGAGCCAAACTCTTCACAGTAGTTCCTCTTCGATTGTTTTCAAAATATATGGCCCAATCTGTTGGCATGCAAATTCTCTCGTATGGGGCCATCAGCATAAAGTATGATGTAGATATGGCCTTGACCTTGGTCGTTCGTCTTGAAATGCAAGAATGGTTCGTACCCGTTGACAACTAAGCTTAAATTCGTTTAAATTTCACCACTTACTTGTAGGTTAGAACTTTAAACTGTCCATCGGAGTACATTTTACATTAGGGACCTCAAAAAAGAAAAAATTATGTCGAGGTCCATACATTTAGCATAAAGGACCCTAAAAGGAAATTTTACTGGTTCAGCTCCTTCTCGAGAGATCAGCTGATCTGAGCTAAACTCTTGATACTACTTCCTGTTTGATTGTTTTCAAAATATGGCCAAATTTGTTGCCATGCAAATTCTCTCATATGGGGTCATCAACATAATGTATGATGGTTGATATATATGGCCTTGACCTTGGTCGTTCGGCTTGAAATCCAATAATGGTCATACACGTTGACCAGTAAGCTAAAAAATCATCGAAATTTCACCACTTAGACTTTTAGGTTAGAATTTTACACGGGCATGAAAGTACATTTTACATCAAGGACCTTAAAAAGGGAAAATTACATTAAGGTCCATACATTTAGCACAAAGGACCCTAAAATTAAGCAAGGAAAATAGTCAGGGTCGGCTCCTTCTCGAGAGAGTAGCGGATCGAGCCATACTCTTCATACTACTTCATATTCGATTGTTTTCAAAATATGGCACAATTTGTCGGCGTGCAAATTTGTGAATATGGGATCATTACCTTGGTCGTTCATCTTGAAATCCCAGGATGTTTCATACTCGTTGACAACTAAGCTTAAATTTGTTTAAATTTCACCACTTACTTTTAGGTTAGATTTTTACACGGTTGGTCAGAGTATATTTTACACCAGGGATGCGAAAAAAGCAATAATTACATTGAGGTCCATACATTTATCATAAAGGTCCCCAAAAGGAAAAAAAATCTGGTTCAGCTCCTTCTTGAGAGATCAGCTGATCTGAGCCAAACTCTACACACTACTTCCTCTTCGATTGTTTTCAAAATAGTGCAATTTGTCGCCATGCAAATTCTCTCATATGGGATCATCAACATAAAGTATGATGTTGATATGGCTTTGACCTGGTTGTTCGGCTTGAAATCCAATAATGGTCATACGCATTGACAAGTAAGCTTAAAATCGTCAAAATTTCACCACTTACACTTTTAGGTTAGAATTTTACACAGGTGTGAAAGTACATTTGACATCAAGGACCTAAAAAGTGAAAATTACACCGAGGTCCATACATTTAGCACAAAGGACCCTTATATTAAGCAAGGAAACAGTCGGGTTTGACTCCTTCTCTAGAGAGCAGCTGATCGAGCCATACTCTTCACACTACTTCATCTTCGATTGTTTTCAAAATATGGCCAAATTTGTCGGCATGCAAATTCGTGGATATGGGACAATATGCATAAAGTATGTTGTAGATATGTCTTGACCTTGGTTCTTTGTCTTGAAATTCCAAGAATATGGTTCATACTCGTTAACAACTAAGCTTAAATTCGTTTAAATTTCACCACTTACTTTTAGTTTAGAATTTTACACGATCGATGGGAGTATATTTTACATCAAGGACCTAAAAAGGGAAAATTACATGGAGGTCCATACATTTAGCAGAAAGGACCCTACAAAGGAATTTTTTTGTTTTGTCTCCTTACCGAGAGACCAGTTGATCTGAGCCAAACTCTTCGTACTACTTCCTCTTCAATTATTTTCAAAATATGGCCAAATCTGTTGCCATGCAGATTCTCTGATATGGGATCATCAACATAAAGTATGATGTTTATATGGCCTTGACCTTGGTCGTTTGACTGAAATCCAAGAATGTTCATACTCATTGACAAGTAAGCTTAAAATCATCTAAATTTCAACACTTACACTTTTAGGTTAGAATTTTACATGGTGTGTGGAAGTACATTCTACATCAAGTACCCAAATCGATGTCCATACACTTAGCACCCCCCGAAAAATAAGCAAGGAAAATAGTCATGTATGGCTCCTTCTCAAGAGAGCAGCTCATCGAGCCATACTCTTCGTACTACTTCATCTTCGATTGTTTTCAAAATATGTCCAAATCTATCGACATGCTAATTCTTGGACATGGCATCATCACCATAAAGTATGATGTTGATATGGCCTTGACCTTGGTCGTTCGGCTTGAAAACCAAGAATTTTCATACTCGTTGACAACTAAGCTTAAATTTGTCAAATTTCACAACTTACACTTTTTGGTTAGAATTTTACACAGATGGTGGGGGTACATTTACACCAAGGACCTAAAAAGGTACAATTACACTGAGGCCCATGCATTTAGCATAAAGGACCATAAAATTTAGCAAAGAAAACAGTCGGGTTCGGCTCGTCGAGAGAGCAGATGATCGGGCCCTACTCTTCATACTACTTCCTCTTTGATTTACAAGAAATATTTATTGTGGAGGGAACTGGGAGATGAGTAGTACTATTCTGAAGGGAACTGGAGCAGAGGAACATGCATCCGTTTTCATTTTATTCAACCTCGCCTATACGCTCTATCCCCACTTCAACGCTAAGCGCCGCCGTTCTTCTCCTCCACAATGCCGCTTTCTAATCCTGTTCACCGCACAATATGTGAGTGTTTGTTCTTCTCCCTGTCCCACCTTCCGCCATCGATCTTCCCTCTTTTCCAGAAAACCAAATCAAGCCAATGTCCCAACTTCCATCAGCTCCCTTGTGATGGCAGGACCGAGCAAGGACAGTGATGATTCTGAGTTGTTCCAACATGTTCTTATCGAAGGCCCGCTTGAAGAACTCATAACCAGATGCGGCGACATCACCGTAGCGAGCTTCGCCGGTTCGTCCAAACATCTTCTTGACTCGGCAAAATATAGTGCAACTTTACATGCTTCTTAGCCGTTTGGCCTCTCCTGTGTTCTTCATTCTCACCCGACTAAGAAACCATGGGAATGCAACGAGTACTTCGAGGGAAAGGGCACAACATGCAAGCTGACATCGCTGGAAAGGTTCTCCTCCGACGCCGTGTTCCCGAATTGTATGGGTAAATGGTGGGTAGGTGCCAATGGAGATTGGATCGCCACTGTTGGGTCCGAGTGCAAGTGGGAGCTTGTCAATGTGTACACTCATCAACGCATTTGTACCCACCAACAATCCGTTTACATTCATGCATAATGATCGCCCTATTCTCCTCCGGAAGATTGCTATTTGCCGAGCTCCCACAGCTGCGGCTGATTATTTAGATTTCTCTCTTGTTGCTATCTTCGACTACTCAATTGCTACCCCTGGCGATGAGTATGCATGGACAGTTCTTGAGAACCAGTTACAGTGATATTTCAGATACAACGATGCACTTATCCACAAGGGTCTGGTGTTTGCAGCCACTAAGAGTGGCATTGTTTATGTTTGGAATCATCTGTATTTTGGTAAGTTTGATCCATTCCTGTTCTAAACACTAGCTTCAGTTTTAATGGATGTAAACTAGTGTTGGCTGATTTGGCCATCATTTCTTTTTGTAGGTCCTATTCTGCTCCCGTCACCACCTGTCGCGCATCTCGAGGAGGGAAACCTTGATGCCATAGATGATGACGAGCACGAACCTGGTTTATGGTTCTTAGCAATATCTGTAGATGAATCTCGCCTTCTTCTTATCCATACCGTGGGCGTTACTGATGAGGAGTTTTATGGCGGTACTTATTATGGTAATGGCAATCCTATTGTTGATCATAGTGTTGATCGCTGCGGTCGCACTTGTGGCACCTATGCTAATGGGTTTGGCTACAAGGTGTACTCAAAGGACACTGGTTACTTGTATCCACCTAAGCCATGGATAGAGATTGCTAACCTGGGAGCATATTCCCTTTTCCTTGGATTGAACTATCCGATTAATATTGCGGTAGGCGGTGCAGATGTTGCCCCAGGATATCTGGCGAGAAGCAATTGTGTCTACACCTCCCACCATGCAATAGGACTTGGATATACACCGTTTCCTAAAATATGCCGCTTTAGTCTAAATACCGAAGAAGCAGTTGTTGGTTTCTCAACCAACGTTGCATGGAAATCTCTGGAGACTCCATTATGGTTCATCCCGAGCATCACCAATGCCCGCGATTGGAACCAAACTACCGTAAGTAGTCGTAATACTATGTAATAGGATAGCTCAGTTTAGATTAAGTGCAGTAGATGGTCTTGCTTTTCTTTTGTAACTTGGCCTTGTCATAAACTCATAATCTAGACAAGGCTTTGGGCATTTTGAGTTGCCCATGGAGGTCACACACATGCATTAATGCGAGAAGGAGGCATGCACACAAAAGCAGACTTGATCGTCAGTTTTGTTTCTTCCAATGACGAGTGTTCAGAGAAAAGGGCAAACTGAATTTGTCACTTTGAAATGCTGTTGAATATGTCCAAGTGACGCTGAATGTGAACTTTGAATCTGTCGATATTTTTCTTTCTTATTATGTATTGCTGCATCTTTCAAATGACTCTGAACCTATCAAAGGTTTTGTTCGATACTTTTTCAGATCGACCGGTCGAGGGCAGAATATGGTCTTGCTTTCCTTTTGAATCAGTCCTTGCTACATCTATTGAATTTCAATGTCCGCATTGTTGAATCTGTCAATTCTTTTGGTCACTATTTTTGTACTGCCACAATCTGTCAAGTGCTGCTGAATATGAACCAGAAATCTATCTGATATTTTTACGGTCTATTCTATACAGCTAAATCTTCCAAATGCTACTGAATCTGTCAAATGTTCTATCGTTAATATTAGTACAGTATTTTGTAGAACGAACTGTGATGTACTGGTACTTGGTTAGATGAAGTGCATCGGATTGTCTTGCTTTTCTTTTGAAACTTAGCATTGTTACAATTATTTGGATGAGTCTTGGGCATTTTGGGTTGCTATGGGTGGTCACCGAGGCATTGCGTAAGGATGATGTACTCACACAGAAGCAGACTTGATCGTCAGTTTTGCTTGCTCCAATGATTGAGTCTATTCGGAGAATAGGCCAAACTGATCGTGGGCCAAGTTGTTTTTTGCTGGAACAAGAACTGATTCTCTCTATGCTGCTATTGAATTTCAAGCAGGAAAGCTACTAAATCTCTCAAATGTTCTATCGTTTCAAATCCGGCAGAGCACATCACAATGCAATTTTTATTAACTAGGAGAACAAATCTAGTACTCCCTCCGATCCAAATTAATGTTCTCACATTTGTCTAGATTCTGACATATCTTGTCATGTTTGCTAGACATGTCTGAATCTAGCCCAATCCGAGAACATTAATTTGGATCGGAGAGACTGGAGTAGCTCATTCAGCCCCTCTATAGCCCAGAACATTTTAATTCTGTCTTTTCGGGGTCAGGTACTGCTGACCACAGGCCAGCGGAAATTTTAGAGAGGAGCCCATGGAGCATAGTCGAGAACATATTAGTTCGGCCTTTTAAGGGTCAGTGGACTGCTGAGCACAGGCCAGTGACATTTGAGAATGAAGCCCATGTAGCATAGCCTATGAAATATAACCCACGTAGAGCAATAGCCAAACTCTTTTTAATTTGGCCTTTTGGGCATTTCCCTCCCACCTCTCATAATAAAAAAACTCCGTCTACCCATGTTTTTAAGAAAATACCCCATTATGTGGCATTTTATAAAATGAGATGCCAGGAGTGCTGCCCTATTATATTTTAAAAGAGATAAACATAAACACACAAAATATTTTAAGAAGACTAATACAGAAATTGTAGTACTAATAAAAGTTTAATGATATTTTTTCTATAAATATCTTTGTTGTATTTGGCACTCAGTTTACATTTATTTGATTTGAAGGTCTTTTGTTCGAATCTCCTTTGTGTGTGTATGTGTATCTTGGGTTTACATTTTTTTCTTCTAGCAATATCGCATGACGGAGAGACTGACATCTTGGACCCACCAGCATGCAACGTCCCTGGAGTTTGTTTTGAGGGTGGGTTCGAAACAAAAGTTTAAATACTTGTAGAGAGAGGCTCGCATCAGGGACCCACCAGACAGAACATACAAGGCTGCATCAGGGACCCTTAAGCCAGAACATGCCAGAGAGGCTGACATAAGGGCCCCAGCAGTAAGACCATACACGGTTGCCACGGTGAAAGCAGCGGACACGGCCGAAAAATTCCATCACAAACACATTGCACTTACAGAGAAGCTGACATGTCGGACCCAGCAGGCCCAAGCATAACCCATGAAATTAGCCTATCAGCCCCAAGCATAGCCCAATACCTTTTAATTCGGCCTTTTTATGGTCTTGTGACCACCGACCATAGCCTATTCAATTTAGGAGTGAGCCCATGGAATATAAGCCATGACGAATAGGATATTCGCCCCGAGTTAGTCCAGAATCTTTTTAATTCGGCCTTTCTGAGCATTTTTGTACTCTAAGGCTGACATCTGGGACCTAAAATAAAAGTCCAACATACACACATTTCTTTCAAATAGAGGCTATCAGTTGGGACCCATCATAGACACGTTTCTTGCACAGATGTGGTTAACATCTAGGACCCAACAAGTTTCCAAGGTCAAATCAACAAACATGGCCAAAAAAAGTACATCATGCGCACGTTTCATTTATAGAGAGGCTGATATGTGGGACCCAGCAACGCTACCTTATACAGATGTTGCATCGAGCAACATAGCCAGTTCGAAACAGGGAGGCGCGAGCGAGAAAAAAGTTTAGCATGTACACGTTTTTTTAATGAGAGGCTGAAATGGGGGACCTAGCAGTGTGAGCAAACGACAGATTCGTCGAGCAACGCCATCTAGTTCGGAACAGGGTAGCGCTAGAGAAGAGAAAAATTCCATCATACCCATGATTCTTCTAATGTGAGACTGACATAAGGGACCCACCAGCCTGAATAAACGGCTGATGCAGCGAGCAAAGCTATCAAGTTCGAAACACGAAGGCACAACAGAGGGTAAAAATTCATCATACACACGTTTCTTCTAATGAGAGGATGACATGTGGGGCTCGGGAGGTTGGTTAAACTGTAGATGTGTCGAGCAGCGCTATCAACTCGGAACAAGGTAGCGCGAGCCAAGGAAAAAAATCCATCATACACGCGTTTCTTCTAATAAGAGGATGACATGTGGGGCTCAGAAGGTTGGTTAAATGGTAGATGCATCGAGCAGTGCTATCAACTTGGAAAGGGGTAGCGCCAGCAAAGGAAAAAATTCTATTATACACATGTTTCTTCTAATGAGAGGATGACACGTGGGTCCCAGGAGGTTGATTAGATGGTAGATGCATTGATCAGTGCTATCAACTTTGGAACATGGTAGCACGAGCGAAGGAAAAAATTCCATCATACACACGATCCTTCTAATGAGAGGCTGACATGTGGGACCTAGCAGCCTGACTAAACGGCACATGCCTCGAGCTACGTTATCGAGTTCAAATCAGGGAGGCACGACCGAAAAGTATGGTCCCCTAAAGACACTGACATCCGGGATCCACACGCCTCAAAAGACTTCGGCAAGTCAACACCGTGCGAGGAAACGAAAATCTTGCTTCTGCCACGCTCTAGCCGAGCTTCCTCCATGTTTTTAGCAGATTCGTCATAGTAGAGGGCCGAGAAAACCGAAAAAAAAGTTTTCCATCGGCCATGGCCAAGCCGAAAATTTCGTCGCAGAAGACGCGCCTTCTATGATGACCGTCGGACCAATTCGTTGCGGAAGGGAACTTTTCTTGTAGTGCGTGCACGCCGGAGATGCCCCAATCGTCTCAATCGCGCCCTCGGTCTCCGATGTTGGTTGCCGCCCTCACCATCAATTTGTGCCTCTCCTCGACTCACCCACTCCACCATCATGCTCCTGGTGAGCTCACTATGCTGAAGCACCCTCCCACTCTCCCTCTTTATTGTGGTGCCACTTCCGGTGTGTGTACCCGAGATCACCAACAAGCCTCTGATGACCCAAAATCAGAAGTGTTACCACCACTCAACTCTCCATGGTCTTCTCTACCGAACGCGCATAGCCGCGCATCCTGGTGCACTCATGATTGATGGATCGATAGTTGATTACAAGGTTGTCCATTGTTTATATAATGCCTACATCAGCATGGCGCAATAAAACCATTTTATTCTATTTAATATTTTCTGAAATTATTTTCTAGAAATGAAATAACTCCCTATGGGCCCTACCCATCAACATTTTAATAATTACCAAAATCATTTCCTAAAAATGAATAAAAATATGACACGTGGGACCAAGTGGGTAAATATTTTCATATATTCCAAAATGTTTAAAAATTAAATAAAATTGGGAAAATCCATAACTAATACATTTTAAATCAAAAAAGTATGTATAATATGTCATAACGATTAGAAAAATGAGATATATATTTTAGTATCAAAATAAGGCATTTTTAAACAACTTCAATGGCTAGTTAATTAGGAGAACTAAATGAATCCTCCCATATGCATATGGGGATTCATAAATACTAGGGTTTATACACTATGGATCCCATTTAAATCGATGATCCTGTCTAGGGTTTCATTTCAGTACCCCTCTGGATTTTCATCATAACATACATTCTCATTTAAGCGTTGCATCGATGCCATGTGTTTATTATCTCTTTCCCTTTTCGGTGATTTGCTTCTTCTCGGTAGAATTTGAGATCAAGTTCGAGATCAAGACCGAGGTAAACACAATCAAAGATTGATACTTTTCCATCAATAAGGTCCAATACAGGATTTTGAAGATCTCATTATTGGTTATCAATGAGCAAAGGAAAGCTTAGCCCCATCATTCTGAACCTATGTTTTCAAAGTATTTACATTCTTGTTATATGCATACGATTCCAATGTGGTTTTTTGTCGATTGATAAAGTATCCGGCCTATCCACTACATGCTTCCCTATGAAGCCTTCTTAATTGATCTACTACTCCTAGCATAACCAGGCTTGGCTTGTGAGCATCGCTAGAGCTTATATATGTGTCCTGCTTAGTGATGCTTAGCTATTGAGTCTGATCCATCTAGAAGATGTATGAGAGATGCACATGAATCTAGTATGACAAGATGACATGGTATGATTGGTGATGTGAGGTAAACATGAACGAGTGTACAACCACATGGGGTTTTGAAACCCACTAGACCCCAACTTGCCTAGCTTGTTGATCCATGAGTCCGTTAGTTGAGATTTGGATTTGGCATGTGCATATGGTGGAGTGTGTTGAAGATGGTGCATTGCATAATGGGTGTATCCGAGGTGCAGGGCACTGACGGGACATACTAATGATGCTTGCACATAGATACTAGGACTGATATGAGAGTGTGGCCACCTATAGAAGATGGAGAGCCCTTTTTGAGTGACTCATGGATTAGGTGAAAGTAAGGAAATTTTTTTGGTCGACCACCCTCTACTGGCCTTCCGAGGAGGCTAATAATTGTGGCATTGAGAGTCTGTTAGCACATATGGGTAAAGTTGTACACCCCTACAGGGTTAAATATTTTCGAAAAGCCATGTCTACGGTTGTGGAAAACTTGGGAAAGGTCATGATGAGCATAGAGAATATTAACCTAATCATAAAACTTGGCAACTAATTTGTGTTTAAGGATGCTTCCTCAGGTAGATTGAGGGGTGATCCCAGTGGATAGGTTCAACTAATGATGATTATGTGGATATCAAAATAGATCGATAAAGTTAGAGATGTTGTTCTCTTATCCCCTTTTAAATATTATATTTAGTTGATCTTCTACTTCTATCTGATTTTATAAATAAAGATTGCTTCACGCAAAGTATGTCTGTAGAAAGCCTTTTTGACCTAGAATGTAGTGACTAGGGTATGTGAGTCTTGCGGAGTACATCCTACACTCATCCTTTCTTGGTTGATATTTTTGCAGCAGAGTAAGTGTTCCCTTGAAGATGAGTTTGGTATAACATCAATATCGACGAGTAGCTTGGGTTTCCTAGGTGGCAGCCCATAATCTATGGGTTGGGACGTCACCGTTATGGTTCGTGCCTCTTAGACCATTTGTTAAGTTTGCTATGTCTAATAGAATAATTCTCCTTTCATTGTTTGATGTATGTGGTCAGTGATCTATGCTTGTAATATTTTGGTTCTCAGCTCAATTATGAGCTTGTAATACTTTTTGAGTCATAGGATCACTATTGTGTTACCAGTTCTTTCACTATACGCTCACGAGCTCTTGTTTAGGCTTATGTAAAACTAATGTCTGGGATTAGTCGAGTCCTGATCCTAGGTTGTTACAAGATTCCCTCAATATTGTGTCCTTTTGTGGCATTATCTTGGGAGCCTCTAGTTGAGCTGTAGATATTAGCCCAAGCGTGTACAGGTTCGGTGATCTCCCTCAAGTTTCCCATAGTGATCGTGTGCCCACCATTGTCGTGCTCATACAGGAGAATAAGATGAGCCTTTTGTGGCGTCAGTGAGTGGTATGCATATGCATATTGGGGTGAGGCCTTGTGTGGAGTTAGGTGTGCACAGGACCACCACACCTCAAGGTGAACCACTTGTGGTGTTCGGGGAGCATTACGCCAACACAACTATCCAATAGAGATGTATCTTCTTTGGAAGTGAACTTCAGGATAAAATCATTGTCTCCGTGTGCCTCAGTTATTTCTATACCCGAGCTCTTTAGTTATAAACTTTAAATTGTGATACTCTCCGTGTGGCCGTGTGGATTAGAGTTTGTGATCACCTTGCGGATTTCACCTAATTTGTTCTCCACGACTTGAGTGTGGTTGTGTGGGCTAGTTTGCGGATTGTGCATTTGCGAGTGTTTCAGATTGCAAGCTATGGTTAGCACCCTCTTCTCCTAGTCATAATCTCTTATTTTCGTTTTTTGTTGCATGCAACAATTTATCCCATTGTATCCATGATCCTACGCCATGAAGATCGGGCCAAAACCCTTCCAGAATCACTTCCCCAAGTCGGTGCATATCACACTAGGAGGAAATGACCCACAAGACCAAGATGGCCCACCGACTAAACAAAATAGTGGCCGACTAAAGGCCGCCCCCTAGTGGGCTTACATGAAGAATAAGGCATGGGTCGGCTATCTCACTTAGTCGGTTCAAGGGAGTCACACAGTGATCCGTCATGGAAGACTTAACATATAATACATGTAGATGTTAGTTGGTATCTGGTAGGACTCAAACTCTTGTATCAACATGGGAGACTTGCAAAATCTAAGTCTGCCATGTATGTAAGGTCAGCTTGGATCTTCCGTAGAGAGACACGAAAAAACCCAACGCACACGGATCAATTGCAAGCATAAAGCTAAAACTCGCCGCTTGAGCATAGAACCTCAGCTGGGAAACCTTGCAATCGACTTACAATCAATACAACAAAGCAGGAGTAGGTCTTTACCTCCAGAGATAGGGGTCAAACCTAGGTAACTCAAGCATACCAATCTCCTTTCTTCCATTTCTTTGTTCTCACCAAATTATTATTTCCTGCCAACTCCTTCATGCCATTTATTTGTTCCCTCCATTTCTTCTTTCTCATCAAATCATTCACGCATTTTCTTCAATCCTGCCACTCTCTTTCCCTCATTTTCTGTTGTTGCGCATCCTATAAAACTGCCCATAGATCCATTCTGATACATCAGTGTGTTAGTTCAATATCTTAGAGTTTTCTCACATACAAACATGGCAGATGATCCTTTTGATCGCCGTTTCTGGCATGGTATATCTTATTTTGTTTTTCTACCTCTGTAGGATTAGCAGTATTTTGTGAAACATATAGAGGGGTACCACGCCTATCATTCGAGGAAATAATTAGTAGCAATAGAAAACTTCATTGAGTTGGATAAGGATTTTTCTTTTACATGGTCTCCCAGAAAACAACCTAGAGGAAATAGGACAAGAACTTGTTTGGTTGCATTCAAGGTGGACTAGGAGATATGAACCCAAATATGGAGGCACGCATTCTTTATATGTCTATTAACCGAAGGGGTACTAAAATGTATTTCTTTCTAGAGGAATTTTCATATCGCATAAGGTAATAGTTTTTTTCAATTTCCATCTACTTGCATTTGTCATCTATCTACTAATTTACGTTGTGGTACGTTCATCAACTTTTCCGTCTGCCCGTAAATGACCGTTTTGCCCTTATCGATATTAGCAAATTACCCACGTTGCCACCGCCAATTGAACCGTTCGGTGGAAATAAAAGCTTTCTTCTCCCCACCCCCGAGCGCTCCTGGCGGCGCATCAGGAGAGGGGTCGAGCGATGAGGCGACGGGATAAGGAGAGGCTCTCGGCTAAAAGAAGTAGATCGTGCGGCGCGGGGTGAGGCGCAGAGGACGGTGGAGGCCGGAGCTCCTGCGACGGCGGGGCAGACCTTTGCGGGAGAGCGGCAAGGCGGCAACGAGGTGGGGAGAAGAGGACGCGGGGGCGTGGCTCGGGTTGGAGCAGGGGAGAGGCGGGCTCGCGGCCGGGGCTCTGCGTCAGGCGGTGGACGCGGGGCAGGGCCGGAGGTCGGGGTAGGGGAAGGAGGGCGGCGGGGGAGAGCGGGGCTCACGGAGTCCGCATTGATAGGGGCTCGCCGGCCGGGAGGAAGACGACGGAGGACCGAGCTCGCGGGCTGACGTAGAGTCGGTGGCGGGCTCCAGGGTTGAGGACGGCGACTGGCGGCGGATTGGGAGAAGCACAGATGGTGGCGCGAGGTGAGGGATCGAGTGGGGAGCGATGCTCGATGGGGAGCGATCCCGATGGCCACGGGGCGGGGTCACGGGCTGGGGAACTAAGGCGGGGAGTGGTGGGCCACGGTGGGGCTGGGGTGTGGGGATCGGGGACGACTGGGACTGGGTGGGGCGCGGGGTTCAGGGGTGGCGACGCGGGGTGCTCACGAGCGTGCGAGGCAGAGCGAGGCTGGGCACGCTGCACGGTAGGTGGGAGCAGGGAAGCGGGTCAGCGACGACTGCGGTTAGAGGTAGAGGCGGCGTGCAAGGTGGGAGGCGGCGACGCGTTAGGAGCTCGCGGGCAGCCACATGCTCGAGGGAGCGACGGCCGACGAGGCCGGTGGTGCTCTGGGGCAAAGCAAATCGGAGGGGGAACCAGGCCCTGGCAACAACGTTTGGTAGAGAGGGGGCTCGAGCGACTCCTGGTGACGGGGATCGATCGAGGGAGCAACGAGGGGGCAGCAGGAATCGAGCGGGGCTCCTCTGAGATGGAGGAAACTCTCTGCATCGGATCCCCTTTTCCGTTTTCCAGCTTCACTATTCGTCCATTTTTTCTGATTATCTCTAATTCCCTGACCAGATCCTCTGAATTCCTCTCGTTCTTCAGTCTTCTATATTCAATGCTACAAATCGCGGAACACAGGCAGCAATCAATCTGGCAGAGGTGCCGAGCTACAGATCTAATATCAGAAAGAATTGTCTCTGTCTGTTCTCTTTTCATAGGTGTGTGCGCGTTTAACTGCCGGCAATTTTAGCAGCTTCTCCCACCGGCGTGGCCCAGAAATTAGACCCCAAAACTAGATTTCTTCATGATTATTACAAATAGGTTGTGGGCGATGGAGCCGGCTGTCAGTAGGAGCTCGCCGGGCAGTGCCGCCGCGCGCTCGCGGACCACCTGTAGCATGGTTCAGACGGGAGGAGCTAGCTAGCAAAACATGGAACGCAAATAGCAGCTACCTTGCATCTTCGAGGCAACATACAGTGATACACATCTCTGCAGTCATGGCGGAGGCCGGAGGCAGTGTCCGCTCGTCGCAGGGGCGCGGGCAGGCGGCGTTGTCTTGCCACAGGGGCGCGTGGCGGGCCTTGTCGATCAAGAGGGCGGCGAGTTGGAGGACTGGAGGCGGCGTCCACTCACTGCAGGCGCGCATGTGTGCTTAGCTTGTCTGGGACCTGCACGCTTGCATGACAGAGCACATATAAGAATATTTATATGTATTATACTATACTTAATATATATCTTGGTAGTAAAATGAACTTTAAGAGAAGAGGATTGCATTTTTAAAAGTAATGGTATATTTAATTAAACTAATTTTTTAAACCGTGGCGACGCACGGGGCATTTAGCTAGTATTTCTAATACTTGTTGTAGATCTCAGCATTTTCGTCAAGATCCGCAGAGAAGCGATTCAAAGATGCCCTCGAGACACTTTCGTGCGGGTGGATTTTATCACAAGTAGTTACGTTACAATAGTTTACAATATAACCCACATGAAACTCATATATACAACAACGACTCGACAAGTCAAGAATACAAATGATACAATTCAAGAACAAAGCAAAATAGTATCTGAGTACGGATAAGAACCAAATGGGACTAAGAGTGTTGAAGAATAACCAAGCGGCATCCATAACCTTGCCGGACCAAGACAGAAGTGTAACCTTGCTACTGTTGTCAATAACATATCTGTCAAAACCAAAGGGGTGCGTACAAAGGGCAAAAGAAAAAGAAAGAGAGCGGCCAGTACTGAGACCAGTACACGATGAGTCTTAGAATTTGGCGGCTCTCACCTACATGGGTATGGTGGGCTCAGTGGAAGCAAAGCTTGCACTATCTAGATTTTAGAGACACACTACAACTTCGCTATTAGAGCAATATAAGAGAGCGCTATACGGTAATAGTAATATAACACCAAGCATAACCCATCCAAAGGTTTCCCCCTCGAAGACCAGTCGAGGAAGTCCCCTTGCGGAACACACACATTGCGATTTTAATTATCCAATTGTTTAGTTGGTAAGGATAATTACTAGTCATATTATTAGAGGCAATATATTAGTAGTGTTATCTATGATCATGACATTGTACTCCTGAGGCATCCATAACCGTGGACACATGGCTTCTCAAAAATATTTACCCTGCAGGGATGCACTACTATATCCAAACGCATGGTCAACCCTTCAGGTAATAAATAACGCATGCCTTCTGAATCTCACAACAAGAACTATTCCATAACTACGTACATATCCAGATGTATCACCTACTGTATTGACCCAACCAGTAGGTACGACAATTCTCAAGGTTGGTACAATGTTTGTGCCTACGGTCGAGAAGGATCGGAGCTCCACTATGGAAGATGACCTCTCAGCCATACCGTGTTTATGTATGGAATGCAGCTGCTGTCCACCAAAATATCAAGTCCAAAGACATATCCAACTCACCCATGTCCAAAGACATATTATGCGTATGTACCAAATGGAAAACCAATTTTGACCCTCTGGATAAACGACTAGCGCTGGTAATTGAGGGTGTTGGAGATATGCCCAAGAGGCAATAATAAAGTGGTTATTATTATATCTTTATGTTTATGATAAATGTTTACATCCCATGCTATAATTGTATTATTAGGAAACACTAATACATGTGTGTTTTGTAAACATAAAAGAGTCTCTGGTAAGCCTCTTGTTGAACTAGCTTGTTGATTAATTGATGATCATGGTTTCCTGATCATGGACATTGGATGTGATTAATAACAAGGTTATATCATTAGGAGAATGATGTAATGGACACACACCCATAGTAAGCGTAGCATAAAGATCAAGTCATTAAGTTCGTATTGCTATAAGCTTTCAAATGCATAGTAACCTAATCCTTCGACCATGAGGTTATGTTAATCACCATCACCGGATGGATACTTTGATGACATCAAACACCGCTTCATAACTGGGTGGTCATAAAGGTGTCATTGGGTATTCTGAAAGTATGTGTTGAAGCGCATGAACCAAGATTGGGATTTGTCCATCCATATGACGGATAGATATGCTCTGGGCCCTCTCGGTGGAATGTCATCTAGTTAGCTTGCAAGCATGTGACTAGGTCACAAGGGATGACATATCACGAAACGAGTAAAGAGTACTTATCAGTAACGAGGTAGAACTAGGTATGAAGATACCGACGATCAAACCTCGGATAAGTATAGTATCGCGTGACAAAGGGAATTGGTTTCGTATGTTAATGGTTCTATCGATCACGAAGTCATCGTTGAGTATGTGGGAGCCGTTATGGATCTCCAAATCCTGCTGATGGTTATTGATAGGAGATGTGTCTCTGTCATGTCTGCATATTCATGAACCGTAGGGTGACACACTTAAGGTTCGAAGTTGTTTTAAGTAGATATGGAATGTGCGTTGGAGACCGAATGTTGTTCGGAGTCTCGGAATGGATCTGGGACATCACAAGGAGATCCGGAATGGTCCGGAGAATAAGATTCATGTATTGGAGATCATTTTCTGAGTTAGGAAATGTTCCGGAGTATTTGTATGAGGGTTCTAGAAGGTTTCGGAATGTTCCGGAATGTTCTGGAAGGTTTCTTGGAGTTTGCTTGAAAACCAAGGAAGGGATCAAGGAGTCCTGGTGGGTCAAGACTAGGAGTCATGGGGGAGGAGGACTCCTCCCCCCACTCCTCAATCCGCCGGCCTAGAGGAAGGGGAGTCCTACAAGGACTCCCCCTCCCATGGCGCCTCACCCCCCTTAAATAGAGGGGCAGGGGCGCCCCCTCCACCCCTGCTCCCATAACTCCCAAACTCTGCCGCCTCTCTCCTCCACCTTTCTTCTGCATAGGCATAGGCGAAGCCCTGCAGAATTCTCTACTCCACCACCACCACGCCGTCGTGCTGCTGGGATTCCGTGGAGAAGATCTACTACCTCCGCTGCTCGCTGGAACGAGGAGAGGAAGGTCTGCTTCGACTCCGCACGTGTGACCGACTGCGGAAGCGCTGCCGAAACGCGGCGCCGGAAGGATCGTGAACTTGACCGACTGCGGGAGCGCTGCCGGAACGCGACGCCGGAAGGATCGTCCACACGATCTTGAGATCGGCAAGTGATCGACTACATCAACCACGAGATCTAATCTCGTTAACGCTTTCGGATCTACGAGGGTTAGTTCCTTTCTATCTCGTTGCTCATGTCTAATAGATTAGATCTTGGATTTTATCTAGATTAGATCTGGGTTTTGTTCGTTCTTGCGGTAGAAATTTTTTGTTTTCCATGCTACGAACCCATCAGAGGGGAGATCCCAGAGGCGCCCATGTTTGGTTAGCACGATCAACTTAGAACTGGTATCATAGAATGCACAATTCCTAGGTCGAATCAAGCAGTCCCAAAGGTGATCGTTGCTAGGGCCTTATCATTAGATGAAGCCATAACCAACAACATCAGAATAATTATCTTATCACCAACAATATCCAAGTATCATGTTCCACCTGTATGAGTGGTACTAAGCATGCCTATGATTCGCAAGGACAAAGCTAGCTAATCAGACAAGACAATAAGATAACCAAGGTCATATAGTAGACAGTGTAAACAAAGGTGCGGTACTAAAGCATCGACAATAAGGATAGCAATAGACAACATAGAAAAGTAAAGACTATAAATGAAAAATAGGTAAAGGAGAGAATGCTCGCCTGAGGAGGTCAACCAAAGGCTTGTCGCAACTTGCATCAACTCAACGTCCTATTCAGGAAGAAGCAACGCACTAGAAAGAACAACTGATGCAATATTTATTACTACGACGGGAAGTCTAGCATGTTTATGATATGACACATGACATGGCAGGATGCAATCAAACTTAGCAATATTAAGCTAGATTGGGATCCTACCAATTAATTAGAAATTCAAGTTATTTAGCTACCCCATAGATTTAATATTGTTAACATAGCAAGAGCATATTATAGATGATCTACACAATATTAAATGAGTCGACGTAAGATAAGAATATCCTGTATATACGCTTCATGTTTAATTGTTAGATGAATCGCTATTTAACCCAAACCACAAGACATGTGTGCAACCATGAATGATTTTATATGCAACAAGTTATATATTATTTATTAAAATAGGGGCTTAGATAGAGATCACACGTTGGGTTCGGAACCAAGGTTCTTGGGGTTCGACGGGATCGGTCTTTGGATTTCGTGTAGGAGAACTTGGTGTTCTATGACGACGATGTTCGGGTTCATGGTCTTTGTTTACATGAAGGAGCACTTGGGGTGCATCGTCACCGCCTACCGTTTCCATGTAGGAGTCCAGTGAATTCCACATCTGGATGGTCTTCATGAAGCCCTCCTATTGGAGTCGTGTTAGTTGGCGGATGTTCTTGTCGGGATGATCTTGGCAGCGAGCTAGGTTGTCACTTCGCCTTCAATATTGGTAGCACGGGCACTCGACCAGATCTGTAGCGACAGGGTCACACAAGAAACACACACATACATCGAGCGTGCGAGCGAGTTCCCAGAAAGACAAACAAAGAGCATGGAGAATCATGTCGAGGCTGGAGTAGCACAGCGGCATGCAAAACATGCAAAGGGCAAGCTCAGGCTTGAGTCGCGTCGATGCATGGCAGCAGGAGGACGACACAGGTGTGGCAAGGTTGAGCGGAAGGTGAAGGCGATGTGCGGGCCGCGAGGTCGCGAGTTCTGCAGAGGGTGCACACGGGCGGCTTAAGCAGAGGGGTTCATGCGGCGCTAGAGGAGAGTTGGGCAGCACGGGGTACGCTAGGCGGTGACGTCTGGGGTCTAGGAGAGCACGGGAGAGGGGCTCGTCGGCCGGGGATGGCTGTTTACGCCACTACAGGACATGGGCGAGGACGATGGTGCTAGCGATGGCTCTACGGGAGAAGGCGGCGCTCTGGATCGACATGGAAGGCGTCCATGGCTCACAGGAGGAGGTTAGTGGCGGCGCTCATGGTCGGCGGTAAGCTGACGCCATGGCGGTAGCGGGGAAAAGAGGAGGCGTGGTGCGCGATGAGGAACGAGGACGAGGACAAGAGGAGAGCACCCATGCACGGTCGAATACGAGGTGGAGGCGGTTGTCGATGGGGAGGTGAGGCCGGCATTGGGGTAACTAGATCACGATGGAGGCGATGGGGGTTGGTAGCAAGGATGCGGATCGATCAATGGGTGTGGGATCTGGTCATGCGTCTGTGGCGTCGTTGTGTATGACGTGCGTTGTTGTGTGTGTGGTGTGATGCATGCGTGGTGTGTGCTAGCCGGGTGCATCGAGTGTGTGTTGGGTATGTGTCGCGTTGAGTTGGTCCGGTATGTGTGTGGGTCGGGTCAAGGTTGGGCGCAGGTCGGTCGATGTGGCGGGTGGCGGCGGCAATCGTTGGGTGTGTGGAGCTAGAGGCTTAGGGTTCGCGGTGCAGGGTAGTAGGTGGCTAGCTTGGTCTTTTGGCCCAGCTAGCTACCTTCCCCAAACTATTTTTTATTTAATTTATTTTTTAGAAGACTTTTGCAAATAGTTTTTAGATAAATAAAATATCTAGAAAGATCTGGGGTTTTTATTCGAAATTAAAGGAGGGGAGTAAAAAGAAAACAAAATTAGTCTTTTAGTGAAAATATTTTAGAGACATAATATGCTTGATGATGCAAAAAAGAAAATAACAATTAATTTTTATTTTGGATTATTTTCTGGGCATTACAACTCGACACCACTAACAAGGATCGCATCCCGAGATCCAAGCAAAGACACCGGGGGAGAGGGGTTCGAATGTAGGATCTTATGCCTTCAGGTTGATCATCGCAACACCACTAACTAGAATTGTTGCTCCATCTTGACCAGGTAGACACCACCAACAAAGGTTGTTGCTCACTTTCTTTGAGATAACACTTTGGAGAAGCAAATCGGAAGTAAAGGTCGCAAAGATAAGGCCACCTCTAACTTCCCTAGAAGGATTAAAAGTTGCATTGACCCATCAGTTCATTGTACAAGAGCGAATGATAGAATAGTCGGATGTGATCTGTCCATTACGCACCCAAAGCATTACTTCACACATGAATAGGAGAATTATGCAACCCAACTCTTAGAAATTTTAGACTGAATATTTTAACAAACATTATTTGCAAACATTCGGAAAGAAGATGAGGTCATCTCAAAAGTCGCGAGAGACCAGAATCATATGGAGAGATATCAAATAGATCAAAAACTAGATGTAGCATCATCGTTACAAAAGGAAGGAAGGGGAAACCTAAAGGTACGATGGAAACCCAACCACGTGAAATCTTGGACTTGAAGAAAGGTAAGAGAGCATATTCAAACACGCAAAGGTAAGAGGAGAAAGAATAAAGGTAAGGATAAAAACAGAGCTACTCAGATCTATCAAACACATTGTTAACAAAATAGTTTTGACACTAGACATCAACTATTAGTTAGGTTATCCTATAGGCTAGACGAGTGGGGTATTGTAAACCTTTGCTCTAATACCTCTTGTAATGTCCACGAATTGGGTCTATGCAGATCTTAGCATTTTCGTCAAAATCCACATAGAAGCGATTCAAAGTTACCCACTCGACAGTTTCATGCGGGTGGATTTTATCACAAGTACTTACATCACAATAGTTTACAACTGAACCCACAAGAAACACATATATACAACAACGACTCGACGAGTCAAGAATACAAATAATAAAATTCAAAAAAGCAAAATAGTTTCCGAGTACGGATAATAACCAAATGGGACTAAGAGTGCTGAAGAATAACCAAGCGGTGTCCATAACCCTACCCAGGCCAAACTTGGGTAACCTTGCTACCATCGTCAATCACATACCTGTCAAAACATAAGGGATGCTGACAAAGGGCAAAATAAAAACAAAGAGAGCGGTCAGTACTAAGACCGGTACACGACGAGTCATGAATTTGGAGGCTCTGACCTATATGGGTATGGTGGGCTCAGTGTAAGCAAAGCTTGCACCATCTAGCTTTTAGAGACATGCTACAACTTCGGTTATTAGAGTGAGATAAGAGAGTATTATATAGTAATAGTAATTTAGCACCAAGCATAACCCATCGGAAGGTTTCCCCCTCAAAGACTAGTCGAGGAAGTCCCCTAGTAGAACACACACTTTGAAATTTTAATTATCCAATTGTTTAGTTGGTAGGCAAATTACTAGTCATATTATTAGAGACAAGATATTAGTGGTGTTGTTTTTGATCATGACACTATACTCCTGAGGTGTCCATAACCGTGGACATATGGCTTCTCGAAAAGATTTACCCTGCAGGGGTGCACTACTGTACCCGAACGCATGTTCAACCCTTCAGGCAAAACATTAAGTGTGCCTTCCAAATATCACAACAAGAATCGTCCCATAACTACGCGCATATCAAGAGGTATCACCTACTTTATTTACCCAACCAGGAAGTATATGATGATTCTCAAGTATGGTACAATGTTTGCGCCTATAGTCGAGAAGGATCGGAGCTCCACTATGGAAGATGACCTCTCGGCCATATTGTTGGAAATATGCCCTAGAGACAAATAATAATGTAGATTATTGACATATTTTATTAAGTTCATAATAGGTTTTATATTATGCTACAACTTTATTGATAGGAACGTAAGTACACATGTGATATGTAAACCACCAAAGTCCCTAGTGATCCTTTAGACACTAGTTCATTGGTCAATCGATGATCTACGTTTCCCGATCATGGACATTTATGTCAATTGACAATGGGGTTATTTCATTATGTGAATAAAAGTGACGGACATACCCAACACAAGAATTTTATTACGACCAAGTCAGGAAGTTCACCGTTATAATGACTAGAAACATAGTACCAATTCCTTAGACCGTGAGACCATATCAATCACTATCACCCAAGAGTGCCTTGATTGCATCAACCGTCACTCGGTGATCATAAAGGTGTCTTCAGGTATTCAGAGGGGAATGTAGAGGATCTATGTGTCGAGAGCGGGATTTATTCTTCCATGTGACGGAGAGATACTCTAGGCCCACTCGAAGACATGACATCCATAAAGCTTCAACGTGTGACTAGGTCATAGGGATGGTATATCTCGGAATGAGTAAAGTTATACTTGTCGGTAACGAGATTGAACACGACATGGCAATGTAACTGATCAGGTCTCGGACAAGTAAAGTATCATAGTAACAAAGGGAATTGGACTCTATGTTTAATGCTTCAATATCGAAGTCCTAGCACCCAGGGTACCACGATCCTAGGACCGATGGGCCCACCATCAGAGTCGACGCCCCCTCCGGAAGCAGGGACATGATATGGTGGACCTCAAGAGGGAATCTAAACCCCCGCCTCTAGAGGGATCTTGGTGGGGCCCAGAGGCTGACCTGGGGCGCACCGCAGGGGCGTGTTCATAAATCCTGCCACAGCAAGGAAGAAGAAGAAACAACCCTGCAGGCAAGACCAGGCCCACGCGAGTCGCTTTAGTAAAGCAAGGCCAGATCATTCCCCCTCTGATGCAAAGATGCCAAGGACGTCATTAGGGACAAGCGAGGCGTTAGATAGCGAATGACGACGCCAGAAGGACCAGCTTTGTAAAGGACCAGTGGGCGATCGATATGACAGGACTGAGTCCACCAAAAGTAGTCTTGTAGGCCGAGTCTTCGAGGGGCGGCAGTGTGGTGTCCCTTCCCGCCCAACATTTGGGGGGAAGACCCCAGACCGCCCTATAAAAGGAGACCTTCTCCTACCTTGGAAGAGGTCGATTCTAGCAATATGTAACCTTAGACATTGGTTCACCACCATACCCTCGCAAGTCCCCACGAGCAATACAACCAAGCAGGAGTAGGGGCTTTACCTCCTCACGAGGGTACCGAACCTGTGTAAAAAAACCTGTGTCAACCTCTCTGTCGTGTTTGTGTGCCGCCATCTTCGCTATCACCGGGAAGCTCGGAACATGTGATTCAGCCCCCTCTCAAACTCATGGCTTGTTGGACCCCTTGTTCCCATGCGGGACTCTTTCTCTGACATTTGGCATGCTAGGTAGTGGGATGAGGAGTGCTTAGATGACCTTCACCAACACCGTCGGCATGTTGGCCCGCACCAAGTCAAGACCAGGGCAAGAGCATGTCCATCGGGACGTCGGGGCCGGGAACGGTCGGAACCCATTCTGTTGTGCCCCGCCAGGGGCCACAACACAACACGACCCAATTAATATACTCAATTAATGTTCTTAAATTTGTCTAGATTCGGATGCATGTAGCACTGAAACATAACTAAATACCATCAAATCTTGACAAATCTAAGAACATTAATATGGATCGGAGGGAGTAATCTCTCTCGAATCAGGATTGCGCCCTGGTTTATAAATAAAGCAACCATCGACAATGAATTACAGGGTGCAACAACCAAGACATATAGTCTGCCGGGGCCACAACATAACACAACCCAAGGGAAAATAGAAAAGACAAGCTCGCCATGCGATAAAACACCGAACAAGCATTGCTAAGCTATATTAGGAGGGGAGCCACCATTCCGCCTCCAGGAGAAGTTTAAGGATCTCGTCTAGTTGCGCCTTGTCCCACCGTCTACAGAGCGGGTACCATAGCTATAAACATGCCAAGAGTTTGAACACCAAGTTAGATGCACGTCGAGGTAAGACTTTCTCAATCACCATGTTATTATGAATAGTCCAAAGTGCCCAAGACAGAGCTGCAAACACTAGCTAGAACAGGCGGTGGCCCTTTCTTGAATGGTTAACCTGGGTTTCTAGGAATTCATCAAGGTCATGGGCCTGCCAGTCTAGGTCCAGTACATCTTTAGTAAAGTTCCATAGAAATCGGGTTACGGGGCACGTAAACATTATGTGGGTTCTCGTCTCTAGGACTCCACATGATGGGCACATCTCGTCTCTTGGACCATGTCTTTTGGCCACTTCGACCCCGGAGAGTAAGCAATCACAAAGTAGTTACCAAACGAAGATCTTCGTCTTTAGGGGAGAGGAGCCTTTCAAAGGGGCTTCGTCCATGGGAGGTTAGGACGCCTAAAAAGGGCATTGTAAGTTGAGTTGGCTGTGAAGGTTCCTAATGGGGTCAGCGTCCATGCCATATAGTTGGGTTCGTCAGACATCCTGTCCGGCAGAGCCGACCTAAGCTCCCGCTATGCCTCGGTTTCTACCGGGCCAAAGGATTGATGTAACAAGATGTGCCATGTCCCCTCCTGGGCTGTAGCAGCCATCCTAAGCGATGTCTCGAAGCATATGGAAAACAGGCACGTGTATACCTCCCTAAGGGGTGTTCCCGAAGCCATGAGTCTAGCTAGAAGAAAGTGCCTTCTCCATTTTCTACGGAGATGGTGAGCCCCATCCGAATCTCATGTTTGATCTCCTGGATGGAATGCTAGAGCTGGGAGCCGTCCCGGCGTTCACAATCCACGAGGGGGTGACCTCATAGGTACTTAGCCTTGATTAGTTTGAGCCATAGGCCTCCGTCGTCCCTTAGGATGCGCCATACCCATTTGAGAAAAAGGGCCTTATTGAAATGTCGGGAAGCTAGGATACCTATGCCCCCAAGCTCATTGGGGCACAAATGCCTACCCACTTAACCATGTGGTACTTTTGATGGCCCTTAGGGTCCTGCCAGAAAAAGTGTGATAAGTCCTTATCAAAGGAGCCATGTACGCCTTCCTACAGGAGGTAAGAGCATCTCCACTCGTCCCCCCATATGAGGTCCGACGGAAGCATTTTTTTGCTCGTATGGGGGTGTTGTTGTATGTGAAACGGCAGTTGCTCAGAAGGCTAGATAAAGGTGTGGGTAAATGGCAGGGAAGCTATCTACGGTGTCCGCAGGTGGGATTGGATACAAGCCAACGTAGTGAGACGTAGGAAGTACCTAGGTTCGGGGCCCTCATGAGGAGGTAACACCCCTACTCCTGCCGATCTAACTATGGTATGATCAATATGAGAACTACAAAATGCTCCTCGAGCTATATGAACTGCCTATCTAGTGAAGTCCAACTCTTTCTATGAGAGCCTCGGCCCCCTTATATAGGCTGGGGCAGCGATCTTACTGGCCAGGCGGGCTGGCGGGTCCCACAGGCCGGCTCCAGCCAGCTGGTCATCTAAAGTGCCATGTAGTGGTGAGTCTTGTCGATAGTACATGTCATGCGGTTCATCGTGGGCACAGTGAATGCCATGCGAGTCATTGGGAGGAGGGCGTCAGCAATCAACCACTGTTCCCCTGTCAGCCATAAAGTCGTCGGCATGAGCCTCGTCCCTACTGACTTTACGTCTTGTCGATAGGCCAGGGCATACCACGCACTGTATCGCACGTCACCATGTCTACTGCCTCCATCTTGACTACCTCCGGCTAGGATCGTCTAGCTGGACTGACATGTTTCCAATCTTCTTTTATCCGGCTGGTCTATGCACCGGCTTGCCCTAGTCCGGGTTCTCCCTTGCACCCTGTCTTGTGCTTCCGTCTAGCTAGGCCCTGCTACCAGCCGTGATTTGCTTGCCTTGTTCTTATTCGGCTAGGCTATCCGGGGGTCATCCGCCTGACACTAGCCCCCGAGCACGTGTATATTTCACCCTTAGTTGAAATGTGTGTGCGCTTCCCTCCTAGTTTGAACTTGTGGCCAGATGATATCTGGCGGTTGCAATGCTCTGTGACATCAGTGCTGACGGTAGCCACACCCACGCGTGCCATAATTGTGCTGCTGCACGAAGCATCACGTCCCATCGCACGTCGCCTAGGGAACCATCGCTGGGCTCTTTGGTTTTCTCCCCCGGATCTTCTGCGTGTGCAACACTGCCACACATGATCCTGAGCAGCGGTAGGGGTGCGGCGCGGCCTAGAGGGTGCCACTCGGCGACCTGGATGGTTGCTCTCCCCCGGGGTTAAATACCGCTCGGGGGAGCAGTTCCCCCCACCCCATTGCTCACTTTCCCCATTTCCTTCCTTGCGCTTGCCATTGCTCCTTGCCCTGCCTCCACTTTCTCTTAGCTGACCTCGCTGCGCCACTCGTTCATGGTCTCCGGAGACACGGACCGCCGCTTCTCGACGCTCACAATGACGGCGGAGGAGGAGGTGATCACATCAGATCACGGCGCCTGGTGCGGGTCCTCGGTGACGGAGGACCACATCGCCAAGTACGACGCCTCGCGGGTCCTCCTGCCAGAGTAGGAGGTGGTGGTGCTACTTGCGCTGGCGGCGGAGGAGGAGCCGCACCCCTAGGAGGGGGCGCGGGTCATATTTTTGTCGCACCTCGCCCACGGCATTGCCCTTCCAGCGAACCCCTTCCTCCTGACCTTACTCGCCTTCTTCGGTCTTCGTCTTCACCACCTCGGCGCCAACGCCATCGGCACCCTCGCCCACTTCACCGCATTCTGTGAATGCTACCTCGGGATCCAGCCCCAGGTTCAGTTTTCCAAAGGCCCGCTCGTCCCCTGTGGCGGAGGCTCCATCTACTCCCGCACATAGACCGACTACCCCAAGTTCTGGCTGCATGATACGGCCAAGCTCTGGCAGCAATCATATTTCTATGTGCACAACATCACCACCGTTGACCGGATCAACCTTCCGGTGTTCCAGGACATGGAGTCCAGCCGGCAGAACTGGGACCTGAAGTTTCACGGATCCAGGGCAGAGTCGGACGAGATGCTGCAGCGTATGAGGGCGCTCGTCACCGCTGGTTTGACTGGCCTGGACATCACGCTCAGCTGGATGTCCCGACTGATCATGCCGCTATAGCATCGGGCGCACAAGATGTGCTTCTACTCTCTGGTCGGCTGGACCTGAGCCAGCTCTCCTGTCGTAGTCCTCGCTACACCAACCTCAAGGAGTGGGTGTGGACGATTACAAAGGAGGGGCTCGTGGAGGGCTCGAAGTTCAGGCTGGCCCTATACACGCCCGAGAACCGCGCTCCCCGGGTGAGTCCTCTGTTCTTTCTCTTGTTTTCGGTTTCTTGTTTCATGCATTCATCCGACTGACACCTTGCTTTTCTTTGTGGTAGCACCTTCCCTGCATCATCCGGGAGGAAGACAACACCCCCCTTCAGGTATTCACTCCCGACCTACCGGAGCCGCGCACGTGGCGGACCGGTGAGGAGTCCGATGGCGAGGGCGACATCTTCCCAAACCGGAACGATGAGCTAGCGAACGACCCCCATCAGCCCGTTGTCGAAGATGCAGAGGTCGCCTCGGCCCTTGTAGCGAGCTGGCATCGGGCGGCGGATGGTGAATCTAGCCGGTCCACCATAGGGGGTAGGCAGATCTAGCTGGCCCGCGGTGGAGGAGCCGGCGTCCAAGACGAGTCGGACTGGCACCCCGCACCCAAGCCAAGGTGGCCGCAAGAAGGTGGCACCTTCGGTGGTTCAGGGGTAAGGTTTCTTCTTTCCTTTGGTGAATTTCGCGGCTACCTTTCTGTCCTCTTCTCTTAGCCGGATGGTTCTATTCGGTCTTATTCTTTTCTTACTCGATCGATCTGGATCTTTCTCTTGTCTTTTTCTGACCGGCTCACCCTTTATTTTTGTAGCAACCTCATCTACTTCAGAGAGGCGAGCCTCGCGTGCGCATCCACCGCCTCGCTGCCACGCGCTCCTCCCATCTATCTGGTTGTTGCCTCTGGTCCTTCCCCTTCTCCGATGCAAGAGGCTCCTCCACCGTGACGTGAAGGTCCAGCTAATACGACCGGGACCATCGATGATGCCCTGCTGACCATCTTGGTCTAGCCAAACACTGGTGCGCTGAGCCTGGGTAGCGACGGAGGCTCCTTCGTGAGAGCGAATGCGTCTACGGCCAGCAAGGAGCTGGTGGTGGTGGAGGATGACAACTCTGACATGTATCTAGGAGAGGAGTGGCGTGTTGCACTCCGTGAAGCCAAGGAGTCCCTGAACCTCAACGCCATTGGCAACACCTCCCCCTTGATCGCGTCGTTGGTGGATCTGGTCGCTAGCCGGGAGGTTGGACTGAAGGAGGTCCGTCTCCTCGAGGCCTCGCTCGGGGCTAGTCGGACGCTAGAGCAGAAGCTCACCACTTCGAACGGCACCTCCTAGAGTAAGTTTCCTCTATCCAGCTACAACCTTCTTTCTTTTGTTGCTCTCCTTTTTTACTCACATCCGGCTACGTCCGCAGTCATCATGGTTTGCGCCCAGCAGGAGATTGACCGGCTGACCAAGGTGAACGAACGCCTCAACCAGAGCAATACCCTCCTCCACCAATAGAACAAGGAGTGGCAATCCAAGGTGGAGAAGCTAGAGTCTGTCGTCAAGGAGCGCAATGGCACCCTCTCTAGGCGGGCCGAAGCCTTCGAGCTCCTTGATACTTAGTGCAAGGACCAAGAGAAGGAGGTCAAACAACTGGCGGAGCACGAAAAGATCCTCCTGGAGGAGCTTATACAAGTTGTCCAGACCATCAAAGGTACGCTTTCTGGCGAGTTTATTTGTTTTGTCCGGATTCGATAGCCGGATCTGACTTTTTGTTTTCCTGATAGCCTATTATCTGGGAGTAGACCTGCTGGCCTACAACCGGCTCCAGGTGAACTGGCCAGGCGAACAACCTATTGCCCAGGAGCTCACCGTGCTACTTGGCGAGGAGGCCGCCGAGCTGCGCAAGGCCGCCAGCTCAGTTTTTGACTTCCTATGGCCAGACGAGGCCGCCCCAGACACCATTGCCTTGCTGGCAGTGAAGGTTGTGGAGGTGTCAGCTGATGTCGACCGGTTGAGGGATCTGGTGACACGGGTTGGAGCCAAGATGACCCTAGCGCTGATGCTCTCCTGGTACAAGGACGCGCACTTGGATAAGATCTACGGAGGCTTTCGCGCCGGCGCCGACTGATGTCTACGCACTTCTATTCTTGTAGACAGTTGTTGGCCCTCCAAGTGTAGAGGTTTGTAGAACAGCAACAAGTTTTTCCTTAAGTGGATCACCCAAGGTTTATCAAACTCAGGGAGGAAGTGGTCAAAGGTATTCCCTCTCAAGCAACCCTATAATCAAGATACAAGAAGTCTCTTATGTCCCCAACACACCCAGTACACTTGTCAGGTGTATAGGTGCACTAGTTCAGCGAAGAGATAGTGAAATACAAGTAGTATGGATAATTATAAGTGGTAACGGTGCTAGAAAATAACTTGATGGCGTGGAAAAGACTAAAGTAAATCTGAAATAAAGATTGAAGCAAGCAAACATGTAACAGATCTAGTAGCAAACGATGTTTCAGTGCTTAGAAACAAGGCCTAGGGATCATACTTTCACTAGTGAACATCCGGTTGGACACTCTAATCGATGGTAGGGCTATAACAGCACACCTCAAAGTAAGCCTTTCCCATCTAGATAACCCCACACTGTCACCTTGAGTACTAGATGGTTCCAACAAACACCACAATTTCATAAAGACATCCAACTCCAAATATAACTCATAACAAGTATTTGTAATCTCTAGCCTAAGTGCCACCATGGTGTGCACGCTGTCACTTTCACACACATGGGGAGAGCAGAGATCTATTAAAGCACTTGAGTAGCAAGGTAGATCTATAGATTACAAGCTCATGATCTCAATAAGATCATCCATAGAGAGAGAGATGAACACATAGCTACCGGTAGAACCCTTAGCCTCGAGAGAGATCTACTCCCTCCTCATCATGGGAATTAGCAATGGTGATGGAGATGGCTGTGGAGATCGATGGAGATGGCTCCAGGTGCACTTCCCTGTCCTGGCAGGGTGCCGGAACAGAGACTTCCTGTCCCCCAATCTCCCCTTCGGTGGCGGCGGCACTGCGGAACTTTTCGTGGATTTCTGATTGACGATCTAGGGTTTTTGCCTCGGGAGGATTTTATTGGCGAAAGGGCAAGGTCAGAGGAGGCCAGAGGGGCCCACACCACCTGGTGGCGTAGCCAGGGTGGACCCGCGCCACCCTATGGTGTGGCTGGCCCCTGGCCCCTCTCCGTCTTGTCTTCTAGCTCCGTGAATCTTCCGGGAAAATATCGACTTTGGCTTTTGTCCAGTCCAATTCTGAGAATACTCATTTTTTGACTTTCCTGGAACCAAAAACAGCAGAAAATAGGCAACTGGCACTGTGGCATCTTGTTAATAGGTTAGTCCAAGAACAAAACATAAGAAAAGTACTCCAAAGTGTGGACAAAACATAAGAAAGTAGATAAAACCAAGCACGGAACATCAAAAATTATAGATACATTTGCAATGTGTCACCGACCTCGCCGCCATCCGCCAGGCCCATCCTGGTCTTCGTGCTTCCACCATCAAGATCACCGGCTACACCGATGTTGACGAGGTGCTCACTGACTCGGAGTCCGCCGGGACACCGGAGCTGGAAGCTAAGCCAACCCCGTAGCCGGATGGTGGAGCCCACAGAGAAGCCAGAGTTGGAACTTCTAGCACGCCTCCTCCCGAAGCCACAGCTGGACAGGACCAGCCTCATGGAAAGAACCCCGCAGCTTAGATTTTATCCACAGGATGTCGGGTGGAACAGTAAAACTTTTTATTTTATCGAACTTGTGGACCTGTGGGAGATTCGACTCCCCTTTATTTTATGCATCGTATGTTTGCTTCTTATTTTTCCTTCTGCTTTTCTACACATAGAGTGTTTTCTGAAATTGCCGATTAGACTTGTCCAATCATCTTATCCGGTTGAACTCCTTTAGCCGGAGGAACTACCATTTCCAGTGGGGGCGCGTCAGCGCACCCACTGGGTGTAGGCCCCGATATTCGGAGCGCTTGATGAAGGCAAGTGCTTTATATCTTCTCTCTTCCTTTCTTTCCTTCAAATTCTTGTTTTTCTTCTGACTGAACACTTTCATCTTGACCACATGACCTTTCTTGGCCAATCGGACAACCATGACTCACAGTGGGGGCGCGTCAGCACACCCACTTGGTGTAGCCCCCGAGATTTGGAGTAGTTGGCGAAGCCAAGTGCTTCGAATCTTCTCTTCTCTTCCCTTACTCTTGCCCGCACCTGGGCCTGAATATCCGGTTGAACACCTTTAGCTAGTCGAAACAACATGATTTCACTAGGGCGTGCGGGCGCACCCACTGGGTGTAACCCCCAAGATTTGGAGTGCTTGACAAAGGCAAGGACTTCAAATATTATATGTACTTGAAATCTGACTCGGTGTAGTCGTGCAAAACAAATATATAGGAATGAGTTTGCTATTAGTATATTAGTTGTCTAATACGCATGCTATTGACCGGATTACGGTTTTTCTTTTCGAAAACTAGCTTGCGCTTTTCTGAACACTTTAGTTGTTTTCCCGTGTGCTCTACTATTTATGTTGTGTTCTTGTCGGGCAGCCGGGTTGCGGTCTGGAGCCGGAATCGAAGGGGGATTTGACAATACATTATGCACGGTACTAAGGGTTGAGCAGCCGGGAAAAAACAACCTAGGCACTTGGCCGGAACGTCCAGTCTGTCACGTCTTTTGCCATGTTTCATGTGGGATGCCTCGGGCTTTTGCTCTTGCTAGCCGAACAACCGGATTGCGGTTTGTAGCTAAGACGAAGAGTGGGCTTCCGACACCATTGCACACTACTCAGTCGGTTCTTAGAATTGACAAGCGGGAGCTGGAAAAAACCTGAATCGAAGAAGAATGATATGCAAATTTCTGGCAAGGAGGCCCCGAGTGTCTCTCGGGGTTCCACATTTTTCATTCATCTATAGGGTTCATGAGATACATACACTGTCATACGGCTAGGTGTAAAATGGGCAGAGCAGGGCTGTGTTCCAGGGACGCTCGGTGTCCTCATCCGACTTGTCCATCTTGTTCTTGCACGGCTGATGCACATTGATGAGGTAGTAGGAGTTGTTGTGCAAGGCCCTACTGATGATGAAGGGCCCCTGCCAAGGCGGCGATAGCTTATGCATGCCCTTCATGTCTTGCACCAGCCGGAGGACCAGATCACCCTCGCGGAACACGACGGGGCGAATCCTGCTCGAATGGCAGCGACATAGACCTTGCTGGTACAGCGCCGATCTTGACTACACCAGCTCACAGGCCTCCTCGAGGAGGTCCACACTGTCCTCCCATACCTCATGATTTTCCTTTTCGGTGTAGAGGAGCTTGCGGGGTGAGTCGAACTCGGTGTCCACCGAGAGGATGGCCTTTGACCCATAGACAAGGAAGAATGGAGTGAGTTTGGTTGAACCATTCGGAGTGATGTGGAGGATCCACAGCATGGCCGAAAGCTCCTCGATCCAGCATCCGGGAGACCGTTCCAAGGGCTCGATGAGTCGTGGCTTGATGCTGGCTAGCACTAGGCCGTTTGACCTCTAGACCTGCCTGTTGGACTGCAGGTGCGCGATAGATGCAAAGTCTTGCCGAATCCCCTTGTTGCTGCAGAACTGGGCAAAGGCTCCCTTGGCGAAGTTTGTGCCATTGTCAGTGATGATGCTGCTGGGGTAGCCGAACCAATTGATGATGTTGGTGAAGTAGGTGATGACCGTTGCCCTATCCAGCTTCCGGATGGGTTTTGCCTCTATCCACTTGGTGAACTTATCCACCGCCACCAGCAAATGGGTCATGCCCGTGTGAGCCCACTTGAAGGGGCCGACCATGTCCAGCCCCCAAACAACAAAGGTCCACGTGATCAGGATGGTCTTGAGCACCGCAGTCGGCATGTGCCTTTGCTAACCGAAGTGCTGGCACCTATTGCACGTGTGGACTAGCGGTTCTGCATCCTTGAGGGCGGTGGGCCAATAGAAGTTGTGGCAGAATGCCTTGGTGATTATTGCCTGGGATGAAGCGTGGTGTTCGCACTCGCCCAGGTGGATGTCCTTCAGCAGCCAATAGCCCGTGTCCATGTCGACACATCGCTGGAATATGCTGGATACGCTAGACTTGTACAGCTCTTTGTTGATCATGGTGTATGTGTGCGCGCGCCACCAGATCTACCTGGCCTCCACCTTGTCATTCGGGAGCTCCCCACTGGCGATGTAGTTCATGAAGGGCTATGCCCAAGATGGTATCTCCTAGATGGTGAGGATGCTCCCTTTCTCCGGTAGGGGGATGTCGGGAGGCCGCCTTGGTAGAGTACCCGGACTAGTAGCCCCTGAGCTGCTTGACGAGCCGGTAGCCCCCGGATCTTTCAGGCCAGAGGATGCGGGCCCTCGTAGTCAGTGCAAGATTTTTTCTTTGCCAGTTCCAAAGGTCTAGGTCAGTTGAGCCGGCAGCCCTCGGATTTCTGGCCCAAATGATGGAGTCGGACTCGGGAGATGGGTGATGGATGGCCTGCGTAGATGCTCCAAGGAAACCCTTGGTGGAATCGCCTGTCTGGTGGAACCGACTCGTGGGAGCAAGTCGGCTGCCTCGTTGTTGGTGCGAGGGACGTGATGGAACTCACATCCATCAAAGAAGGCACTGAGCTTCTGCATGTGGAAGCGGTAGAGGGCCATGTTTGCATCACGGGCATCCCATTCTCCGGATACCTGCTGCACCACCAAGTCCAAATCCTTGAAGTAGAGAATCCGGCTAATGCCTATCTCGTTGGCGAGCCAGAGGCCGTGCACCAATGCCTCGTATTGGGCAACATTGTTCGAGGCCTTGTAGTCGATCTGGAGGACGTACTCCAGCTAGTCCCCCTTGGGCGAGGTGAGGACGATGCCGGCTCCCAAGCCCTTGAGCATCTTCAAGCCGTCAAAGTGCATCTTCTAAGGATCCGAGTCGAGAACCAGCTCGGCCTAGTCGACCAAAAAGTCCGGCAGAGCCTGCGACTTGATCGTGAGCCTTGGCTCGTACTAGACGGAGTAGGTGGCAAGCTCGATTTCCCATTTTGTGACTCGGCCGGTGGCATCCTTTTTGCCGATGATCTCCGAGAGGGGTGCGGTGCACAACACCTTAATCAGATGCTCCTGGAAGTAGTGCTTGGGCTTCTTTCACGCCCGGTAAACTCCGTAGCGTATCTTCTGGTAGTAGGGGTAGTTCTGCTTGGACATGGAGAGAACTTTGATCAGGTACTAGACGGGTCTCTGAACCAGCTGAGCCTTGCCTTCCTCGGGGCATTCCACCACCAGGACAACACTAATGACCCGGTTGATGGCTGCTATATAGAGAAACATCGGCTCCTTGCTAGTCGGCGTGGCTAGAATCGGTGATGTGGATAGCATGCGCTTGAGGTCGTGAAACACGGCGTCCTCTTGTGAGGTCTAGGAGAACTTGTCCGTCTTCTTCATCAGCTGGTACAGCAAGAGTGCCTTCTCGCCCAGCCGGCTGATGAAGCGACTAAGGGAGGCCAGGCATCCGGTGAAATTCTGGACTCCAAGCAAGCTTCTGGGTGGCTTCATCCTTTTGATGGCTGCAATCTTCTCTGGATTCGCCTCGATTTCCCGTTGCCAATAAGGAAGCCGAGGAGCTGGCCGGATGGGATGCCGAAGACACACTTCTCCAGGTTCAGCTTCATCTGGTACCGACGAAGGTTTCTGAACGTCTCCCCCAGGTCCTCGAGAAGGGTGCGCTTCTCCTTTGTCTTGATGACGATGTCATCCATGTAGGCATGCACGTTCTGGCCGATCTGCGAGTGCAAGCACTTCTGCATGCAGCACTAGTAAGTGGTGCCATCATTTTTTAGACCAAAGGGCATGGTTACATAGCAGTAGGCCTCGTACGAGGTGTGATGAATGATGTCTTTAGCTGGTCAGCCAGATTTAACCGATATAATTGTAGCTAGAATAACAGTCCCGGAAGGACAACATGTCGCAACCGGCCGTGGAATCGATGACTTGATCGATACGGGGCAAGGCAAAGGGTTCTTTCAGGCACGCTTTGTTCAAGCTGGTGTAGGCGATACACATGCGCTAGCGCTTGTTTTTCTTGAACACCAGGACTGGGTTGGCCAAGGAAAACCGTGACACCCTAATTTCATAGACCCACCAACGATTGTACAAACCCGCAACCACTACATATATTTTGGTATATGGTAGTTGAACAAACAAAACAAGTTCTTCTAATAGAATGGTTACCTAGGACGTGTAAATGACACAATCCAAAGGGTTTTGTTAATTCAAAGGATGCTAAAAGAGTATGCAAAACTTCAATGGTTGAAGTAAGCATAGCGGAGTTGGAATCTTCACCATGATGAAACTGTTAAAAGAGTTTAAATTCATCGGAGATGATGAAGATGCTTGCATTTGCAAGAAATTAAGTGGGGGCGCTAAGACATATTTCTAATACATTATGTAGAGGACATATTGTTGATTGGAAATGATGTATCTTGTATTGACACAGGTTAAGAATTTCATTTCGATAGGCATAACTCAAGAATTAGGCATCAATGTCTATATGGATAGATTGAGGCTCTAATATGGTTTTGCCAAATGTACATAGATAAGATGTTGAATGAGTTCAATATGGAAACGACAAGAAAGGTTCTTGACGCACGGAAAGGACTGAATCATGATTCGAGTGTGTTGACACGAGATTCAAGTGTTTTGACACTTGGTGAAATCGCAAGAATATTTTGATCAATCATTCTTTAAGATGTACACATCCAGAATGTCCTATGCTCTAAATGTTATGAGCATATACCAGAATGATTCATAAGATGATCATTGGACAATAGTAAAGATATTCTTATGAGCTTTGGAAGAACTAAGAATATATCATGTATAAGTGACAAATAGTTAAAGGTAGTTCATTGTAAAGTGTTACATTGATACTAGTTTTGTCACAAGATACAAATTAAATTTATCTCAATTTAGACTATGGGTAGCACAATATAATGGAAAGGATGTTCCATGATGGATTTGGATGAGTTCCAAAGTTGAGATATTGTGACGGATACTACAACAAAAGGCTAAGTATATAACTGCTATAGTAGCAGCAAAGGAGGGCATTTGTGTTAAGTAGTTTATCAAACTAGGTGTGGTTCAAAGTGGGCTAATACTATGAAGATATATTGTGTGACAATAATATCAACATATTTTGAACCGAAGGAACTAAAGGTCTCACTAAAGGACCAAATTATACAATGCCATCTCATTGGAGAATGAGTAATGCGTAGAGACGCAAGGACATGCAAATACACACGGACCTGGAAGTCTCAGATCCGAAGATCATGTTTACCACTAGCAATAGTGTCTATACAACACCAGAAAGCCATAGGTGTTGAATGCACAAGTTTTTAACTAGATTATTGACTCTGGTGCAAGTGGGAGACTGTTGGAGATATGCCCAAGAGGCAATAATAAAGAGGTTATTATTATATCTTTATGTTTATGATAAAAGTTTACATCCCATGCTATAATTGTATTATTAGGAAACACTAATACATGTGTGTTTTGTAAACATAAAAGAGTCCCTAGTGAGCCTCTTGTTAAACTAGCTTGTTGATTAATGGATGATCATGGTTTCCTGATCATGGACATTGGATGTGATTAATAACAAGGTTATATCATTAGGAGAATGATATGATGGACATACACCCATAGTAAGCGTAGCATAAGATCAAGTCATTTTAGTTCGTATTGCTATAAGCTTTCAAATGCATAGTAACCTAATCCTTCGACCATGAGGTTATGTTAATCACCATCACCGGATGGATACTTTGATGACATCAAACACCGCTTCGTAACTGGGTGGTCATAAAGGTGTCATTGGGTATTCTGAAAGTATGTGTTGAAGCACATGAACCAAGATTGGGATTTGTCCATCCATATGACGGATAGATATGCTCTGGGCCCTCTCGGTGGAATGTCATCTAGTTAGCTTGCAAGCATGTGACTAGATCACAAGGGATGACATATCACGGAACGAGTAAAGAGTACTTGTCAGTAACGAGGTAGAACTAGGTATGGAGATACCGACGATCAAACCTCGGATAAGTATAGTATCGTGTGACAAAGGGAATTGGTTTCGTATGTAAATGGTTCAGTCGATCACGAAGTCATCGTTGAGTATGTGGGAGCCATTATGGATCTCCAGGTCCCGCTGATGGTTATTGATAGGAGATGTGTCTCTGTCATGTCAACATATTCACGAACCGTAGGGTGACACACTTAAGGTTCGAAGTTGTTTTAAGTAGATATGGAATGTGCGTTGGAGACCGAATGTTGTTCGGAGTCTCGGATTGGATTCGGGACATCACGAGGAGATCCGGAATGGTCCGGAGAATAAGATTCATATATTGGGGATCATTTTTTGAGTTAGGAAATGTTCCGGAGTATTTGTATGAGGGTTCTAGAAGGATTCGGAATGTTCCGGAAGGTTCTGGAAGGTTTCTTGGAGTTTGCTTGAAAACCAAGGAAGGGATCAAGGAGTCCTGGTGGGTCAAGACTAGGAGTCGTGGGGGAGGAGGACTCCTCCCCCCACTCCCCAATCCGCCGGCCTAGAGGGAAGGGGAGTCCTTCAAGGACTACCCCTCCCATGGCGCCTCACCCCCCTTAAATAGAGGGGCAGGGGCGCCCCCTCCACCCCTGCTCCCATAACTCCCAATCTCTGCCGCCTCTCTCCTCCTCCTTTCTTCCTGCACAGGCATAGGTGAAGGCCTACAGAATTCTCTACTCCACCACCACCACCACGCCGTCGTACTGTTGGGATTCCGTGGAGAAGATCTACTACCTCCGCTGCTCGCTGGAACAAGGAGAGGAAGGTCTGCTTCGACTCCGCACGTGTGACCGACTGCGGTAGCGCTGCCGAAACGAGGCGCCGGAAGGATCGTCCACTTGACTGACCGCGGAAGCGCTGCTGGAACGCGACGCTGGAAGGATCGTCCACACGATCTTGAGATCGGCAAGTGATCGACTACATCAACCACGAGATCTAATCTCGTTAACGCTTTCGGATCTACGAGGGTTAGTTCCTATCTATCTCGTTGCTCATGTCTAATAGATTAGATCTTGGCTTTTATCTAGATTAGATCTGGGTTTTGTTCGTTCTTGCGGTAGAAATTTTTTGTTTTCCATGCTATGAACCCATCTGTGGTATCAGAGCCGTATCTATGCATAGATCTGTTGCACGAGTAGAACACAATGTTTTTGTGGGCGTTGATTCTTTTGTTGTCGGTGTCTTAGCGTGTACTTTGCATCTTGCGGCATGGTGGGATGAAGCGGCTCGGCCTAGCATTACATGTCATCGCACATGAGACTTGCTCCACGCTTGACGTGCAACTTGCTTTGCACAAGTGGCTTTGCGGGTGTCTGTCACTCCCACCATAGTTAAGATTCAATTTACAATGAGCATCTTGACAACACTTGTATCAACGTTGTGGTCCTTGTTCGTAGGTAAGATCGGTCTTATGCGAAAGCCCCAAACCACGTAAAACATGCAAAGAAAATTAGAGGCGTCTAACTTGTTTTTGCAGGGGTTTTGTGATGTGATATGGCCATCATGTGATTGTGATTGTGATTGTATTTGATGTATGCAATGATCCTTGTTGTAATATGGCAACCGGCAGGAGCCTAATGGTTGTCTTTAATTCTGTTAAGACCTGCGTGTCTATTCATCTTGTAATAGCTTTATTCCAAGTTGTTGTAATAGTTGCTAGTGATGATGGACAACCATGAAGCGGCGCCACTGACCTTGACGCAATGCTGGTGATGATGGAGATCATGTCCGTGCTTTGGAGATGAAGATCAAAGGCGCAAGAAGAAAGGGCCATATCATATCACACTAATTATGAATTGCCTGTGATGTTAATCCTTTATGCATCTTGTATTGCTTAGATCGCGACGGTAGCATTATAAGATGATCCCTCTCACTAAATATCAAGTAATAAAGTGTTCGTCCTTAGTTGGCACCGTTGCTAAGACTCGTCGTTTCGAAGCATCTTGTGATGATCGGATGTGATAGATTCTACGTGTGCATACAACGGGTGTAAGCCAGATTTGCACATGCGGAAACTAAGGTTAACCTTGACGAGCCTAGCATGTACAGACATGGTCTCGGAACACGGAATACCGAAAGGTATAGCATGAGTCATATGGATGATATGATGAACATGTTGATTGTTCGCCTTTAAAGCTACATCATCTCACGTGATGATCGGACTTGGTGTAGTGGATTTGGTTCATGTAATCACTAAAACAACTCGAGGGATGTTGTTTTGAGTGGGAGTTCATTTGTAATTTGGATTAGTCGAACTCAATTTATCATAAACACAATCAAAGTGAATTTGCATAGTTTGTCGTAGTCATTGGCATTCGTTCACCACCTTACGCTTAGTTATAGTTGAGATAGTGGAACTATAGAAATTCTGGATATTTACTTTATGAACTGGTATCGTATTGTTTTAAATGTCAATTTAAAGTTTATAAGTCCTATTGCAAACTTTCAGCAAACTCCGTTTACTCTGTGAAGTTTAATAAATAGTATTAAATCAAGAGTAACAATTCCAGTGTTAGTATCTAATGTATCATGTTTGCCTCCATGATTCTTGATACTCAAAAGATTGTTTTAAATATCAAGTTTATCTAAGAGCTGAAAGCAATGTTTCAGAAGACATCATATGTGAAAGGTATTGCGATATCTAAAACAATATGTTGGTTACAACATGATAGAGTATACGTCCTCATATTTGATGAGAATTTGTGAAGGTTGGAGACGCTAGTCGTCCTAATCCTCCAAAGGTTTTGAAAAAGAAACATTATACTCGCAAATTCACCTTTATAAGCTATAGCAGCTTGATCGTAAGAGTTGTCATGATAAGGATGAATAGAAGATGTAAGTAAAATGTTTACTACACTAAAAGATTACTAAAGAATGGATTTTTGAAAGAACACCAAACATTTGATGATGGTGATCCACCTCAAAGTGCAAGTCCAAAGGTATTAGTAGTTGACTATATACGCTTTGTACCATGTGTCATGTTGATGACACCACTGTTGATGTTGATAAATTCTTTTAAAAGAAAAGGAATTGCTGAAAGAAAATCTATAAAAATATTTGGCAGAAATTATAAGATTGGAGATGTCCAACGTGAGCATATAGAAGATATACATGTTATGGTTGTATTCCTTGCTTGTTAAACAATGTGGATCTTAGGTATTGGATACCGAATTGGTTGGTATGAAGTGTCATACAGGACAACACAATTCACGAACTGCAATGGCCTAAGTAACTAGCAAGAGAATACGTGATGATGTTCATTGAGAACAAACAAAGGGTTGTTGTGTTGCTCTTTAACATCAAAGCTTACCTTCAAGATTTGTTTCAATAATTGTTATTTTGATCAGGTATTATGACGACAAAAGGTTGTTCAAATAATTACAGTATTCATAATAGATGGATGAAATACAAGTCTGGTTGGAGAAATAACGACCATAAAACTAATGCTAAAATGTCACAAGACAAATGATTGAAAGATCACTTGCGAAGTGACATCGCCGTTTAAATTATATTTGAAAGAAAACATGAAGAAACTCCATGTTGATGGAATTTTTGGAGTCTTTGATTTGGATCAAATGACGCTTGTGATACTTTCCTGTAGATAATTAAAACTCCGTTCGTAGGCCAAAAGAGGAACGGACGACTAACTGATTGGAATTTATACATATTGATGTATATAGTCCATTATGTGTAGTCGTGGGCGATGGATTTTAACTTCATATGCTTTCTCCGAAGATTTGAGTGAGTATATGTATGTACTTACTCAATAAGGAAGAAGTATGAAACATTTGAAAAATGTTCAAAGACTTTCAACATGAAGTGGAAAATCATTGTAACAAGAAAATAAAAGAGTTTATGATTGGATCATAAAGAAAGATGTTTGAGTCACAAGTTTAGCAAAACACCTAAGATTTGAGGAATCGTTCTATGGATTTGCATTTCCCGATAAACCATAGGAGTATGGCATATTCGAGAGATGAAATCAAACCATGTTTGAGATGGTAAGATCAAGGGTGTCATTTATAAAACTGCCATTATGTTTTTAAAGATTAAAGCTTTAGTGACTACCGCTTTTACACTAAAAAAGAGCTCCATCGTGATCCGTTGAAATGACACCATATAAGTCATGGTTTGGGATAAAACCCGAATTGTCTTTCCTTAAATTTTGGTATGTTATGCATAAGTAAAATGTTTACAACCAAAGTCGGATAAGCACGTCTTTGTAGGTTATCCCAAAGAATTTGTTGGGAATTTCTCCATAACACTGAGGACAAAAGAGTTTGTTACTTGGAACGTCAAGTTTCTTGAGAAGGAATTTTTCGTGAAAAGTTAAGTGGGATGACAATAGAACTTTGATAAGGTTGTTGAACCTTAGCTATATGTGCTAAGTAGCGCAGCGCTGGAAAGTGTCCCGGTGACGGCCACAATGCTCATGGCTCTCGTGATTACAAAAGGTGTGATCTCGGAGATTAGAGTTCCTATAGAACCGTGTGGGTCGGTAAGAATCAAATAGTAAGATTTGATAAGCAAGTCGTTATTGTTTTGACAATGATGAACCAACTACATGCAAAGAAGCGATGATGGGCCCTGACTCCATAAAATGACTAGAAGTCATGGAATCCGTGATGGTATCCATACACGAGAAATCAAGTTTCTGAACTTAGAAGACCCTCCGGAAAGGCGTGAAGCCTATCGGTCGTGTTTGGATCTATAAAGAAATAGACATGGATGTTTCAAATCTATGAAATAGTCGACATGTCGGAAAGAGTTTACGACAATGTTCAAGGAATTGACTATGATAAGATTTGATCTTTCATAGCGATATTTAGTCTGGACGGATTAATGTAGCAACCACTACATATATTTTGGTATATGGTAGTTGAACAAACAAAACAAGTTCTTCTAATAGAATGGTTACCTAGGACGTGTAAATGACACGATCCAAAGGGTTTTGTTAATTCAAAGGATGCTAAAAGAGTATGCAAAACTTCAATGGTTGAAGTAAGCATAGCGGAGTTGGAATCTTCACCATGATGAAACTGTTAAAAGAGTTTAAATTCATCGGAGATGATGAAGATGCTTGCATTTGCAAGAAATTAAGTGGGGGCGCTGAGACATATTTCTAATACATTATGTAGAGGACATATTGTTGATTGGAAATGATGTATCTTGTATTGACACAGGTTAAGAATTTCATTTCGATAGGCATAACTCAAGAATTAGGCATCAATGTCTATATGGATAGATTGAGGCGCTAATATGGTTTTGCCAAATGTACATAGATAAGATGTTGAATGAGTTCAATATGGAAGAAACAAGAAAGGTTCTTGACGCACGGAAAGGACTGAATCAAGATTCGAGTGTGTTGACACGAGATTCAAGTGTTTTGACACTTGGTGAAATCGCAAGAATATTTTGATCAATCATTCTTTAAGATGTACACATCCAGAATGTCCTATGCTCTAAATGTTATGAGCATATACCAGAATGATTCATAAGATGATCATTGGACAATAGTAAAGATATTCTTATGAGCTTTGGAAGAACTAAGAATATATCATGTATAAGTGACAAATAGTTAAAGGTAGTTCATTGTAAAGTGTTACATTGATACTAGTTTTGTCACAAGATACAAATTAAATTTATCTCAATTTAGACTATGGGTAGCACAATATAATGGAAAGGATGTTCCATGATGGATTTGGATGAGTTCCAAAGTTGAGATATTGTGACGGATACTACAACAAAAGGCTAAGTATATAACTGCTATAGTAGCAGCAAAGGAGGGCATTTGTGTTAAGTAGTTTATCAAACTAGGTGTGGTTCAAAGTGGGCTAATACTATGAAGATATATTGTGTGACAATAATATCAACATATTTTGAACCGAAGGAACTAAAGGTCTCACTAAAGGACCAAATTATACAATGCCATCTCATTGGAGAATGAGTAATGCGTAGAGACGCAAGGACATGCAAATACACACGGACCTGGAAGTCTCAGATCCGAAGATCATGTTTACCACTAGCAATAGTGTCTATACAACACCAGAAAGCCATAGGTGTTGAATGCACAAGTTTTTAACTAGATTATTGACTCTGGTGCAAGTGGGAGACTGTTGGAGATATGCCCAAGAGGCAATAATAAAGAGGTTATTATTATATCTTTATGTTTATGATAAAAGTTTACATCCCATGCTATAATTGTATTATTAGGAAACACTAATACATGTGTGTTTTGTAAACATAAAAGAGTCCCTAGTGAGCCTCTTGTTAAACTAGCTTGTTGATTAATGGATGATCATGGTTTCCTGATCATGGACATTGGATGTGATTAATAACAAGGTTATATCATTAGGAGAATGATATGATGGACATACACCCATAGTAAGCGTAGCATAAGATCAAGTCATTTTAGTTCGTATTGCTATAAGCTTTCAAATGCATAGTAACCTAATCCTTCGACCATGAGGTTATGTTAATCACCATCACCGGATGGATACTTTGATGACATCAAACACCGCTTCGTAACTGGGTGGTCATAAAGGTGTCATTGGTTATTCTGAAAGTATGTGTTGAAGCACATGAACCAAGATTGGGATTTGTCCATCCATATGACGGATAGATATGCTCTGGGCCCTCTCGGTGGAATGTCATCTAGTTAGCTTGCAAGCATGTGACTAGATCACAAGGGATGACATATCACGGAACGAGTAAAGAGTACTTGTCAGTAACGAGGTAGAACTAGGTATGGAGATACCGACGATCAAACCTCGGATAAGTATAGTATCGTGTGACAAAGGGAATTGGTTTCGTATGTAAATGGTTCAATCGATCACGAAGTCATCGTTGAGTATGTGGGAGCCATTATGGATCTCCAGGTCCCGCTGATGGTTATTGATAGGAGATGTGTCTCTGTCATGTCAACATATTCACGAACCGTAGGGTGACACACTTAAGGTTCGAAGTTGTTTTAAGTAGATATGGAATGTGCGTTGGAGACCGAATGTTGTTCGGAGTCTCGGATTGGATTCGGAACATCACGAGGAGATCCGGAATGGTCCGGAGAATAAGATTCATATATTGGGGATCATTTTTTGAGTTAGGAAATGTTCCGGAGTATTTGTATGAGGGTTCTAGAAGGATTCGGAATGTTCCGGAAGGTTCTGGAAGGTTTCTTGGAGTTTGCTTGAAAACCAAGGAAGGGATCAAGGAGTCCTGGTGGGTCAAGACTAGGAGTCGTGGGGGAGGAGGACTCCTCCCCCCACTCCCCAATCCGCCGGCCTAGAGGGAAGGGGAGTCCTTCAAGGACTACCCCTCCCATGGCGCCTCACCCCCCTTAAATAGAGGGGCAGGGGCGCCCCCTCCACCCCTGCTCCCATAACTCCCAATCTCTGCCGCCTCTCTCCTCCTCCTTTCTTCCTGCACAGGCATAGGTGAAGGCCTACAGAATTCTCTACTCCACCACCACCACCACGCCGTCGTACTGTTGGGATTCCGTGGAGAAGATCTACTACCTCCGCTGCTCGCTGGAACAAGGAGAGGAAGGTCTGCTTCGACTCCGCACGTGTGACCGACTGCGGTAGCGCTGCCGAAACGAGGCGCCGGAAGGATCGTCCACTTGACTGACCGCGGAAGCGCTGCTGGAACGCGACGCTGGAAGGATCGTCCACACGATCTTGAGATCGGCAAGTGATCGACTACATCAACCACGAGATCTAATCTCGTTAACGCTTTCGGATCTACGAGGGTTAGTTCCTATCTATCTCGTTGCTCATGTCTAATAGATTAGATCTGGGTTTTGTTCGTTCTTGCGGTAGAAATTTTTTGTTTTCCATGCTATGAACCCATCTGTGGTATCAGAGCCGTATCTATGCATAGATCTGTTGCACGAGTAGAACACAATGTTTTTGTGGGCGTTGATGCTTTTGTTGTCGGTGTCTTAGCGTGTACTTTGCATCTTGCGGCATGGTGGGATGAAGCGGCTCGGCCTAGCATTACATGTCATCGCACATGAGACTTGCTCCACGCTTGACGTGCAACTTGCTTTGCACAAGTGGCTTTGCGGGTGTCTGTCACTCCCACCATAGTTAAGATTCAATTTACAATGAGCATCTTGACAACACTTGTATCAACGTTGTGGTCCTTGTTCGTAGGTAAGATCGGTCTTATGCGAAAGCCCCAAACCACGTAAAACATGCAAAGAAAATTAGAGGCGTCTAACTTGTTTTTGCAGGGGTTTTGTGATGTGATATGGCCATCATGTGATTGTGATTGTGATTGTATTTGATGTATGCAATGATCCTTGTTGTAATATGGCAACCGGCAGGAGCCTAATGGTTGTCTTTAATTCTGTTAAGACCTGCGTGTCTATTCATCTTGTAATAGCTTTATTCCAAGTTGTTGTAATAGTTGCTAGTGATGATGGACAACCATGAAGCGGCGCCACTGACCTTGACGCAATGCTGGTGATGATGGAGATCATGTCCGTGCTTTGGAGATGAAGATCAAAGGCGCAAGAAGAAAGGGCCATATCATATCACACTAATTATGAATTGCCTGTGATGTTAATCCTTTATGCATCTTGTATTGCTTAGATCGCGACGGTAGCATTATAAGATGATCCCTCTCACTAAATATCAAGTAATAAAGTGTTCGTCCTTAGTTGGCACCGTTGCTAAGACTCGTCGTTTCGAAGCATCTTGTGATGATCGGATGTGATAGATTCTACGTGTGCATACAACGGGTGTAAGCCAGATTTGCACATGCGGAAACTAAGGTTAACCTTGACGAGCCTAGCATGTACAGACATGGTCTCGGAACACGGAATACCGAAAGGTATAGCATGAGTCATATGGATGATATGATGAACATGTTGATTGTTCGCCTTTAAAGCTACATCATCTCACGTGATGATCGGACTTGGTGTAGTGGATTTGGTTCATGTAATCACTAAAACAACTCGAGGGATGTTGTTTTGAGTGGGAGTTCATTTGTAATTTGGATTAGTCGAACTCAATTTATCATAAACACAATCAAAGTGAATTTGCATAGTTTGTCGTAGTCATTGGCATTCGTTCACCACCTTACGCTTAGTTATAGTTGAGATAGTGGAACTATAGAAATTCTGGATATTTACTTTATGAACTGGTATCGTATTGTTTTAAATGTCAATTTAAAGTTTATAAGTCCTATTGCAAACTTTCAGCAAACTCCGTTTACTCTGTGAAGTTTAATAAATAGTATTAAATCAAGAGTAACAATTCCAGTGTTAGTATCTAATGTATCATGTTTGCCTCCATGATTCTTGATACTCAAAAGATTGTTTTAAATATCAAGTTTATCTAAGAGCTGAAAGCAATGTTTCAGAAGACATCATATGTGAAAGGTATTGCGATATCTAAAACAATATGTTGGTTACAACATGATAGAGTATACGTCCTCATATTTGATGAGAATTTGTGAAGGTTGGAGACGCTAGTCGTCCTAATCCTCCAAAGGTTTTGAAAAAGAAACATTATACTCGCAATTCACCTTTATAAGCTATAGCAGCTTGATCGTAAGAGTTGTCATGATAAGGATGAATAGAAGATGTAAGTAAAATGTTTACTACACTAAAAGATTACTAAAGAATGGATTTTTGAAAGAACACCAAACATTTGATGATGGTGATCCACCTCAAAGTGCAAGTCCAAAGGTATTAGTAGTTGACTATATACGCTTTGTACCATGTGTCATGTTGATGACACCACTGTTGATGTTGATAAATTCTTTTAAAAGAAAAGGAATTGCTGAAAGAAAATCTATAAAAATATTTGGCAGAAATTATAAGATTGGAGATGTCCAACGTGGGCATATAGAAGATATACATGTTATGGTTGTATTCCTTGCTTGTTAAACAATGTGGATCTTAGGTATTGGATACCGAATTGGTTGGTATGAAGTGTCATACAGGACAACACAATTCACGAACTGCAATGGCCTAAGTAACTAGCAAGAGAATACGTGATGATGTTCATTGAAAACAAACAAAGGGTTGTTGTGTTGCTCTTTAACATCAAAGCTTGCCTTCAAGATTTGTTTCAATAATTGTTATTTTGATCAGGTATTATGACGACAAAAGGTTGTTCAAATAATTACAGTATTCATAATAGATGGATGAAATACAAGTCTGGTTGGAGAAATAACGACCATAAAACTAATGCTAAAATGTCACAAGACAAATGATTGAAAGATCACTTGCGAAGTGACATCGCCGTTTAAATTATATTTGAAAGAAAACATGAAGAAACTCCATGTTGATGGAATTTTTGGAGTCTTTGATTTGGATCAAATGACGCTTGTGATACTTTCCTGTATATAATTAAAACTCCGTTCGTAGGCCAAAAGAGGAACGGACGACTAACTGATTGGAATTTATACATATTGATGTATATAGTCCATTATGTGTAGTCGTGGGCGATGGATTTCAACTTAATATGCTTTCTCCGAAGATTTGAGTGAGTATATGTATGTACTTACTCAATAAGGAAGAAGTATGAAACATTTGAAAAATGTTCAAAGACTTTCAACATGAAGTGGAAAATCATTGTAACAAGAAAATAAAAGAGTTTATGATTGGATCATAAAGAAAGATGTTTGAGTTACAAGTTTAGCAAAACACCTAAGATTTGAGGAATCGTTCTATGGATTTGCATTTCCCGATAAACCATAGGAGTATGGCATATTCGAGAGATGAAATCAAACCATGTTTGAGATGGTAAGATCAAGGGTGTCATTTATAAAAATGCCATTATGTTTTTAAAGATTAAAGCTTTAGTGACTACCGCTTTTACACTAAAAAAGAGCTCCATCGTGATCCGTTGAAATGACACCATATAAGTCATGGTTTGGGATAAAACCCGAATTGTCTTTCCTTAAATTTTGGTATGTTATGCATAAGTAAAATGTTTACAACCAAAGTCGGATAAGCACGTCTTTGTAGGTTATCCCAAAGATTTTTTTGGGAATTTCTCCATAACACTGAGGACAAAAGAGTTTGTTACTTGGAACGTCAAGTTTCTTGAGAAGGAATTTTTCGTGAAAAGTTAAGTGGGATGACAATAGAACTTTGATAAGGTTGTTGAACCTTAGCTATATGTGCTAAGTAGCGCAGCGCTGGAAAGTGTCCCGGTGACGGCCACAATGCTCATGGCTCTCGTGATTACAAAAGGTGTGATCTCGGAGATTAGAGTTCCTATAGAACCGTGTGGGTCGGTAAGAATCAAATAGTAAGATTTGATAAGCAAGTCGTTATTGTTTTGACAATGATGAACCAACTACATGCAAAGAAGCGATGATGGGCCCTGACTCCATAAAATGACTAGAAGTCATGGAATCCGTGATGGTATCCATACACGAGAAATCAAGTTTCTGAACTTAGAAGACCCTCCGGAAAGGCGTGAAGCCTATCGGTCGTGTTTGGATCTATAAAGAAATAGACATGGATGTTTCAAATCTATGAAATAGTCGACATGTCGGAAAGAGTTTACGACAATGTTCAAGGAATTGACTATGATAAGATTTGATCTTTCATAGCGATATTTAGTCTGGACGGATTAATGTAGCAACCACTACATATATTTTGGTATATGGTAGTTGAACAAACAAAACAAGTTCTTCTAATAGAATGGTTACCTAGGACGTGTAAATGACACGATCCAAAGGGTTTTGTTAATTCAAAGGATGCTAAAAGAGTATGCAAAACTTCAATGGTTGAAGTAAGCATAGCGGAGTTGGAATCTTCACCATGATGAAACTGTTAAAAGAGTTTAAATTCATCGGAGATGATGAAGATGCTTGCATTTGCAAGAAATTAAGTGGGGGCGCTGAGACATATTTCTAATACATTATGTAGAGGACATATTGTTGATTGGAAATGATGTATCTTGTATTGACACAGGTTAAGAATTTCATTTCGATAGGCATAACTCAAGAATTAGGCATCAATGTCTATATGGATAGATTGAGGCGCTAATATGGTTTTGCCAAATGTACATAGATAAGATGTTGAATGAGTTCAATATGGAAGAAACAAGAAAGGTTCTTGACGCACGGAAAGGACTGAATCAAGATTCGAGTGTGTTGACACGAGATTCAAGTGTTTTGACACTTGGTGAAATCGCAAGAATATTTTGATCAATCATTCTTTAAGATGTACACATCCAGAATGTCCTATGCTCTAAATGTTATGAGCATATACCAGAATGATTCATAAGATGATCATTGGACAATAGTAAAGATATTCTTATGAGCTTTGGAAGAACTAAGAATATATCATGTATAAGTGACAAATAGTTAAAGGTAGTTCATTGTAAAGTGTTACATTGATACTAGTTTTGTCACAAGATACAAATTAAATTTATCTCAATTTAGACTATGGGTAGCACAATATAATGGAAAGGATGTTCCATGATGGATTTGGATGAGTTCCAAAGTTGAGATATTGTGACGGATACTACAACAAAAGGCTAAGTATATAACTGCTATAGTAGCAGCAAAGGAGGGCATTTGTGTTAAGTAGTTTATCAAACTAGGTGTGGTTCAAAGTGGGCTAATACTATGAAGATATATTGTGTGACAATAATATCTACATATTTTGAACCGAAGGAACTAAAGGTCTCACTAAAGGACCAAATTATACAATGCCATCTCATTGGAGAATGAGTAATGCGTAGAGACGCAAGGACATGCAAATACACACGGACCTGGAAGTCTCAGATCCGAAGATCATGTTTACCACTAGCAATAGTGTCTATACAACACCAGAAAGCCATAGGTGTTGAATGCACAAGTTTTTAACTAGATTATTGACTCTGGTGCAAGTGGGAGACTGTTGGAGATATGCCCAAGAGGCAATAATAAAGAGGTTATTATTATATCTTTATGTTTATGATAAAAGTTTACATCCCATGCTATAATTGTATTATTAGGAAACACTAATACATGTGTGTTTTGTAAACATAAAAGAGTCCCTAGTGAGCCTCTTGTTAAACTAGCTTGTTGATTAATGGATGATCATGGTTTCCTGATCATGGACATTGGATGTGATTAATAACAAGGTTATATCATTAGGAGAATGATATGATGGACATACACCCATAGTAAGCGTAGCATAAGATCAAGTCATTTTAGTTCGTATTGCTATAAGCTTTCAAATGCATAGTAACCTAATCCTTCGACCATGAGGTTATGTTAATCACCATCACCGGATGGATACTTTGATGACATCAAACACCGCTTCGTAACTGGGTGGTCATAAAGGTGTCATTGGGTATTCTGAAAGTATGTGTTGAAGCACATGAACCAAGATTGGGATTTGTCCATCCATATGACGGATAGATATGCTCTGGGCCCTCTCGGTGGAATGTCATCTAGTTAGCTTGCAAGCATGTGACTAGATCACAAGGGATGACATATCACGGAACGAGTAAAGAGTACTTGTCAGTAACGAGGTAGAACTAGGTATGGAGATACCGACGATCAAACCTCGGATAAGTATAGTATCGTGTGACAAAGGGAATTGGTTTCGTATGTAAATGGTTCAATCGTCACGAAGTCATCGTTGAGTATGTGGGAGCCATTATGGATCTCCAGGTCCCGCTGATGGTTATTGATAGGAGATGTGTCTCTGTCATGTCAACATATTCACGAACCGTAGGGTGACACACTTAAGGTTCGGAGTTGTTTTAAGTAGATATGGAATGTGCGTTGGAGACCGAATGTTGTTCGGAGTCTCGGATTGGATTCGGGACATCACGAGGAGATCCGGAATGGTCCGGAGAATAAGATTCATATATTGGGGATCATTTTCTGAGTTAGGAAATGTTCCGGAGTATTTGTATGAGGGTTCTAGAAGGATTCGGAATGTTCCGGAAGGTTCTGGAAGGTTTCTTGGAGTTTGCTTGAAAACCAAGGAAGGGATCAAGGAGTCCTGGTGGGTCAAGACTAGGAGTCGTGGGGGAGGAGGACTCCTCCCCCCACTCCCCAATCCGCCGGCCTAGAGGGAAGGGGAGTCCTTCAAGGACTCCCCCTCCCATGGCGTCTCACCCCCCTTAAATAGAGGGGCAGGGGCGCCCCCTCCACCCCTGCTCCCATAACTCCCAATCTCTGCCGCCTCTCTCCTCCTCCTTTCTTCTGCACAAGCATAGGCGAAGCCCTGCAGAATTCTCTACTCCACCACCACCACCACGCTGTCGTGCTGTTGGGATTCCGTGGAGAAGATCTACTACCTCCACTGCTCGCTGGAACGAGGAGAGGAAGGTCTGCTTCGACTCCGCACGTGTGACCGACTGCGGTAGCGCTGCCGAAACACGGCGCCGGAAGGATCGTCCACTTGACCGACCGCGGAAGCGCTGCTGGAACGCGATGCTGGAAGGATCGTCCACACGATCTTGAGATCGGCAAGTGATCGACTACATCAACCACGAGATCTAATCTCGTTAACGCTTTCGGATCTACGAGGGTTAGTTCCTATCTATCTCGTTGCTCATGTCTAATAGATTAGATCTTGGCTTTTATCTAGATTAGATCTGGGTTTTGTTTGTTCTTGTGGTAGAATTTTTTTGTTTTCCATGCTACGAACCCATCAGAGGGCGTCAGCAACCAACCACAGTGTCGCCATCAGCCACAAAGTCACCGGTATGGGCCTCGTCCCTGCTTGCTTTACGTCTTGTCGATAGGCCAGGGCGTACCACACACTGTATCGCACATCGCCATGTCTACTGCCTTCATCTTGACTGCGTCCGCCTAGGATTGGCTAGTCGTACCGACATCTTGCCAATCTTCTTTTATCCAGCTGTTTTGTGCGCAGGCTTGCCCTGGTCCGGGTTCTCCCTTGCACCATGTCTTGTGCTTCCGTACGACTAGGCCCTACTAGCCAGTCGTGACTTGCTTGCCTTATTCTTATCCGGCTAGGCTATCCGGGGGTAATCCCCCGACATGGGGGAGCTAGATAACTTCTGACTATGAGGGGTGGACATCACCCAGTCAGGCCCCTAGTACAAAAATAGACTTTGCTTTTACATTTTCACAAACACCTTGTAGGCGGGTGAGCTCACGCTGGCCGATCTCTAGAGCTCGAGAAACATTCCCACCACACCACACCATGACGCATCCTAGAGCGGCAACCCACTTCGGCTAGTGCCTCGCACACCGACAACGCGCAAGTCATGTCGCCTCTAACGCTCGGCGCCCAGGAAAATGTATAGCTCATGCCACCTCCAACACCTGGCATGTAGGACAACGTGCAACTCATGCCTCCGTCGTTCTAGGCGCTGAGCAGGCACCGCACGGGCCATACGCGCCTGCAGGCGTGGCGCGTGCTGTCGTGGTAGCAAAATCCAGGTCATGCCACACACACGAGTGCGCCCTATGCTGGCTCGAGTATGCCATGGGTCAGGTGCGGCGTGGAGGGTGATGGCCCAAAATATATCGAGCTCGTTGGGGAACCCCAAGAGGAAGGTATGATGAGCACGGCAGCAAGTTTTCCCTCAGTTATGAAACCAAGGTTATCGAACCAGTAGGAGCAAGGAAACACCTCCAAGGTGTTTTTTCCAACTTGGAATCCTGCACAACACAACCATAGAACTTTTCCCCCAACTTACAGTGAGGTTGTCAATCTCACCGGTTTTGCTGAAAACAAAGGATTAAATGTATTGTGTGGAAGATAGTAATAGCTTGCAGAAAGTAAACAGAGAACAGTAAACAGTTGTAGGTTGATGATAAAAGAAAGGACCAGGGTCCATAGTTCACTAGTGGTGATTCTCCTTAAGATAGATGAAATGTTGGGTGAACAAATTATAGCAGGGAAATTGACAAACATCGAGAAAGCATACATGCATATACTAATCATCTTGACTCCTAAGAGATTTGATTGTGCATTACAACATTATACATAGACCGTAATCCAACTGCATTTATGACTAATAATCCATCTTCAGGTTATCATATGAACCCCCTCCAGTATATAGTTGCAAGCAACAGATAATTACATTATGCATTGCGTGTAAAGTAAACAATATGATTGTTCTATGAACAAAGGATTGTTGTTTTCTCCCTAGTAGCAACAACACATCTAGTGCCTTAGAGATTTCTGTCACTTCCCCAGATGACTAGAGGCATGAACCCACTATCGAGCATAAATACTCCCTCTTAGAGTTGCTAGCATCTACTTGGCCAAGATAGCTACTAACAACGGAGAGCATGCAAGATCACAAATAACAAAGGCATGATAGAATCAATAATCAATCTGAAATAGCATCTCAATATCCATCGGATCCCCGCAAACACAACATGTAGGATTACAAATAGATGATCTTGATCATGAACAGAGCTCACAAGATCTAGACATGATAACACAAAGGAGAAGAACCAACCATCTAGCTACTACATGGACCCATAGTCCAAGGATGAACTACTCACGCATCACACTAGAGGCTTGCATGGTGATGAAGAAGGCCTCCAGGGTGAATTATTCCCTCCGACAAGGTGCCGGGAAGAGCTTCAGATCCCTCCCGATCTAGGGATGGAGATGACAGCGGCTACAGACTCTTTCATGGAATATTGATCGGGTACTTAGGGTTTTTGTATTGGAGGCAATATATAGGCGAAAGGGGAGGCCGAGGGGGTGGCCTAGGCGGCCACACCACCCCCTGGCGTGGGCCAGGCCTGGCCGCACGGCTAGGTGGTGTGGCCGGCCTCTGGCCCCTCTCCGTCTCGTCTTCTAGCTCCGTGTCCCCCTGGGTGAAATATTGACTTTGGCTTTTGTCCCGTCCATTTCCGAGAATATTCATTTACTGACTTTCCTAGATACATTAGCAACGTATCAGAGGGCAGCTGGCACTGTGGCATCTTGTTAATATGTTAGTCCAAGAAAGTGTATAAAAAGTACTCCAAAGTGTGGACAAAACATAAGAAAGTACATAAAAACCAAGCATGGAATACCAAAGATTATAGATACATTAGCAACGTATCAGAGGGCGACGCCTTGTCGGCTCGAGCATGCGAGACAGCACAGACAACTCTCTGTCGGCTCGGCCATCTGCTTTGCCGCGATCACTGATACGTTGCTAACGTATCCATAATTTTTGATGTTCCATGCTTGGTTTTATCTACTTTCTTATGTTTTGTCCACACTTTGGAGTACTTTCATATGATTTCTTGGACTAACCTATTAATAAGAGCCACGGTGCCAGTTGCCTGTTTTCTTCTGTTTCTGGTTCCAGAAAAGTGAGAAAATGAATAGTCTCAGAATTGGACCGGACAAAAGCCAAAGTCGATATTTTATCGGAACTCACGGAGCCAGAAGATGAGACGGAGAGGGGCCACAGGGTGGCCACACCATGTGGTGGCACGGGCTAGCCCTGGTCGTGCCACTAGGTGGTGCGGGACCCCTGGCCGCCCACCGACCTTGCCTCTTCGCCTATAAGAAGCCTCCCAATGCATAAACCCTAGATCGTCAATCAGAAATCCACGAAAAGTTCCGCAGCGCCGCCACCACCGAAGGGGAGATTCGGGGGACAGAAAGTCTCTTTTCCGGCACCCTGCTGGGACGGGGAAGTGCCCCCGGAACCATCTCCATCGTTCTCCACCACCATCTCCATCATCGTTGCTGATTCCCACGATGTGGAGGGAGTAGCTCTTTCTCGAGGTTAAGGGGTCTACCGGTAGCTATGTGTTTATCTCTCTCTATGCATGATCATATTGTGATCATGAGCTTTGTAATCAAGTAGATCTACCTTGCTACTCAAGTGCTTTAATAGATCTCTGCTCTCCCCATGTGTGTGAAAGTGACAGCGTGCACACCATGGTGGCACTTAGGCTAGAGATTACAAATACTTGTTATGAGTTATATTTGGAGTTGGATGTCTTTATGAAATTGTGGTGTTTGTTGGAACCATCTAGTGCTCAAGGTGACAGTGTGGGTTTATCTAGATGGGAAAGGCTTACTTTGTGCTGTTATAGCCCTACCGTTGATTAGAGTGTCCAACCGGAGAGTAGTTAAGAGTAGTATCATAAAGAGAAGATATTTATATGAGAGTGTTCACTAGTGAAAGTATGATCCCTAGGCCTTGTTTCTAAGCATTGAAACACCGTTTACAACTAGATCTGTTACATGTTTGCTTGCTTCCATCTTTATTTCAGTTTGCCTTTAGTCTTTTCCACACCATCAAGCTATTTTCTATCACCGTTACCACTTATAATTATCTATACCACTTGTATTTCACTATCTCTTCGCCGAACTAGTGCACCTATACACCTGACAAGTGTATTTGGTGTGTTGGGGACACAATAGACTTCTCGTATCTTGATTGTAGGGTTGCTTGAGAGGGAATACCTTTGACTACTTCCTCCCTGAGTTCGATAAACCTTGGGTAATCCACTTAAGGGAAAACTTGCTGCTGTTCTACAAACCTCTTCACTTGGAGGCCCAACAACTGTCTACAAGAATAGAAGTGCGTAGACATCAAGCTATTTTCTAGCGTTGTTGCCGGGGAGGTAAGGTAATGAAGGAAATATGCCCTAGAAGCAATCATAGAGATGATTGTATTTCATGTGTATCCATGAGTTATTATAATGTTCCTTAAATATCCATACACCAGGCAACTTGTATTGATTGGCAATTATGTGAATTGTTTGTGAAACTCTTTACTTGTATGGTTATCTAATAATTGTCCCTAGTCGGAGTTCATGCGAGGACACACGTGAATATTAGACTAGCACATCGATTGGTTGATGACTATGTTTCGCAAGTCATAGACATGGAGATGTCAAACCAATGATGTGGACACATGTTATGAACATGGGGTTGGACTGACCCAACATGAGACTGGCAATAATACTTGCAGCTCTCTCTACACATCGTGTACGTTTTGTCCTTAGACCTGAGATTGTCGCATGTACTTGAGATGTGGATCGACCTACTTTGGGGCTATCAAGAACTACTCCGTCACTGGGTAGTTATAAAGGTAGCTTTCGGGTTTGTCCTGATACATGCTGCAAGGCATCAGTCATTCAAGATGGGATTTGCCCCTCTCTACTTGAGAGAGATATATCTGGGCCCTCGAGTGATCGGATTCAGAAATGCATGGCCGTGCTACATATGGTTAAGAGTTAACCTAGTAAAGGGATTCCGAATCACAGTATCGAGAAAGAGAGGTCAGCTTGGAGCTAGACCAAATATCTATATATGCGTTTAGGAGTTGGCACGTCTTGCTAGAGGCCGCTACCAACTATTGACGGAGTAAGTGTACTCGCGTCATGTCTATACGTGTATGAACCTATAGGATCACACACTTTAGGGGCTAGAAGCCTAATGAGGATTGGATCCGAATTAGACCAGGCTTAGGGTACTAATGGGCTACTAATGTAGAAGCCCACCAGGGATGCCTATATAAGAGAGGGTGAGGCGAGCTAAATAGGAGAGAGCATTCCACCCAGCCGCCACTACTCTTCCGCCTGTGTTGCACGCGCAGACCTAGCAGTATGGCGTGTGACGGCTTCCATTCCGGACGTGTGGATACCTCGGAGGTGCTGCATCTGTAGAACTTGGACGAGCCGCGCAAAGGGGAGCTGCTCGTGGGACGAGGACGATGAGGAGACGTAGAACATCTACACTTCCGCAACGTGCTTCATCGAATTCCGCACCTGCGCGTCTAGTGGTAATCCCGTGATCTATGACAATAGTATTCCTGGTTGACGCGGTAGAAAATTTTGATTTTATGCTAGTGTAGCCTACCCTTTACCCTATAGGTAAAAGGTATTCATACCGGAGGATTAAAGAAGAAGAACCTCCCACGACAAACGCCTATTTTCTGGCGCCGTGTTGCCGGGGAGGTAAGGTAAAAGGTACTCACATCCTCCGGTGTGAGTGCTCAAAGTTATTTCCTTTAGATTCTTCAATTTTGTCTTTTTGTTTCTTGTTTTCACTAGTTAGGCTTAATGGAAAACAACAACAAAATTAGAGAGCTTTATAGTATTTATCTTGAGTAAGGACATGAAGTGTTTGGAGAGAAAATTAAAAAACCTATGGAACTTTATTTGCATGCTAATAGCAATGTTGTTAGTATGAATTCTTTGGACACCATTATTGCTAATGCTATGGAAAAGTCTAAGCTTGGGGAAGCTAGTATTTATGAAAATGATCTTTTTAGTTCCCCAACTTTGGAAGATAGATATTCTATGGCTTATGATGATACAAAACCTCCAACCTTTGATGATTGCAATGATGAATATGATATTTTCAGTCCACCTACTATTGAGGAGAAAATTAATTATGATTACAATATGCCTCCTATATTTGATGATTATGGTGATGAGAATAATCATGATAGTTATTTTGTTGAATTTGCTCCCACTATGATTAATAAAAAATGACTATGCTTATAGGGAGAGTAATAATTATTTTATTACTATGCCTCATGATAAGAATGTTTCATGTGATAGTTATGTTGTTAATTTTATTCATGATGCTACTGAAAGTTATTATGAGAGAGGTAAACATGGTTTTATGTGTCTCAACAATATTAAGTTTCCCCTCTTCATGTTGAAAATTTTGAAGTTGCACTTATTTTCCTTTCCTATGCTTGTTGCTTTTTGCTTCCATGACTTGTTTCTTTATAAGATTATTTTTCATAGGAAGTGGGTTAGACTTAAATATGCTTTGAATTTTCTTCTTGATGCTCTCTTTTATTTCAATTCATATTTCTTATGTGAGCATCTTCTCAAACTATCATGCCTAACTTAAAGGCGTTAAAGAAAAGTACTTATTGGGAGATAACCCAAAAGTTTTAGATGAGTCTTGGAAGTTATTACCTCTGTAATAACCGCTCCTTATCCTTTTTATTTGCTTTTTGTGCCAAGAGTAACCTCTAATGAGAGAGAAATAATGATTGGGAAAGTTGCTGTCCCGAAACAGATTTCTGTGCTTCACCGTAAAAATTCGTGTAAAATCTCTGTAAGTCCTTTTGAGGCGTGATTTTTTGTGCTTCTGCCCAGGTTGTTATCTAACTTTAGTTAGTTCAACACTTTTCGATATGAGCAACAGAAGGTCTTTGAAAAAATTCGTCTTTACCTGCTGGTTTGTTTTGACAGATTTCTGCCATTATTTGCATTTGCTTCTTGTTGGTTCCTTTTTAAGTTTTTTTGGGAAATTGAGCTTTTTGCGGGAAGTGATACAGTAGCTTGTGTTTTAATAGAAGTTTTATTGGTGTTGGAACTGAACCTAAAGACTTATTATCTTGAGTGCACTAACGTTGCTAATAAAGATTGTGTGAAGTTTTGTATGAAGGAAAATTTTCAGGTGTATGGAAGGAATGTGTAATGAGATGAAGGATGGACTAAAGCTCAAGATTGGGGATGCGACGTGTGTCACCGCAAGAAATATCCAAGTTGTACAAGCGTAAAAGCTTGGGGATGCCCAGGGCATCCCCCTCTTCATCAATAAAAATCTCAGGTTTCTTCCAAACACTTCGTTTTTATTGTTTCATGCACAATTGTGTTGTTCTTGGAGCGTCTTCTTTTTTTTTTAGTTTTGGTTTACGTTTGCTTTTGTTTTCTTAGTTTTTTGAATAAATTGGTTGGACCCCTTCTTTCATACATTGGTTTTCAAATAGTTTGGTTTGGTTTGGAAAAGAGTAGGAAAGTTCATGCTTATGTGGTAAACAGAGCTTGTTTTTGACTGTCGCCTATGCTTTGTCATGCCATGCTTGATATTGTTTCGGCTTTATGCTTAGTATTATTTGCTGTAGCATGACTTGTTATAAACAATTGAGATTTCTTAATGTGCCTTTGAAGAATCATGCGTTGTTTTAGCATATTAAAGCATAGTATTGTGGTATTCTCCTTTGATGCTTTATTTGGGTTGTCTTGGCGCATGCTCACACCAGGTTATGACTATCCCAAGTCACCATAGCCTTTATGATCCTTTAGTTTTCAACTTGTAGTATCACTTTATGCTTTGATCAATGATGTTTTGTCGCTCTACATGATTATGCCATTATTTCTCTCTTAGTTTGTCGCTCCCAGTCTTTTGCTAGCCTCCACAACCAAGTATGAGTTCCACTCATGCATCCAACTCCCTAAACCAAGTTATTCCAAAGAGTCCACCATACCTACTTACTAGCATATGCTATTCCAAGTATATTCATGTTTTTGTTTACCTTCCAAATTAAACTTGTTATGAGAAAACTAGTGATTAAAGCTCTCACGAACTTGATGGCACACTTTTCTTTTCTTGCCCTTAATAAACTCGAACCATTGTGTCGTCTATGTTGTATATGCTTGCACTTATTTGTTGGGGATTAGCAGAACCATGCTGTCATGGGGAACACTTTCAACATTGCACTGGTACTTCGTACCTAGTTGATATTATGCTCTTTTGTCTATGGATGTCGTCGGTGTGAAATGAAAGGGGAGCTTGTAAGTCCATGGAATTATGTATATGTGTTAGAGAAACGCCTGGGCCGCTGGTCTAATCTATGCTGACATGGTGGAAACCTGCAGCGTAACCATATTGAGTTGTCATGAAGCATTCTTCTTATAAAAAAAGTCCTATATTGAGAAAAAAAGAGAAAAAAGAAAAAAAGATATTATGAAAAGAGGAAAGAGAGAAAAAAGCACCATATTCCCATGGTAAACAAGAAGATTGCTGAGATGCTCGTTGTCTGCTTGCCTTGTCATTTTGATATGGGGATTCTTCTGTATCAGCGGGCAAGGGGTACCCGTTGGCGGTTCTCTATGATTCACATGTACTTACGATCACAAGAACTTATCGGTGACTAAACTTGAGTAGCATGAGGAGCGGCCCTCGTATTCAAGGGACATGAGATTTCTAACTTATACTTCATCAAGCATGTACACCATAGTTTGTTCACTTTAACCTTAATCACTTCAAGATGCTTATGATAGGGGCAATGAGAGCTGAAAGCTATAAGTACCATAATTTTTGGAAGCTCTTTATGAGACTTGAATCCCTGCTTCCTTCTATGAAGGCCTTTCTTCCACCATTACATTGAGTCTCCACCTTCTACCTTTATGCACCTACTTTGAGAGCATAGTGGCCATTCTTAGTTCTATGTGCATTGTCCCAAGACTAGTTGATTGATGCATAACTTGATATTGCTTGTTTTGAACTATTTGTATCTAGTCACTCTTATGAACTTTGAAGGTGTCCTATGCATTTATGTTTGCTACTCTATGAGGGACAAGCTGAATGCCACTATGCTATGTTTTCTTTATGTGAAACAAACAAACGTCTTGCAAAGCATTGTTATTCATGAATCTTTTGTTTGTGCCTTTTCATGTTGCAACATAGTTGCTATGTCTTATTGCTAGAACTCTGTCTTTCATGTTATGATTGAAGTACTATGATCCCAGCTATCATTGTTTTACAAACACTTTGATCAAGTTTATGATGGTGCATGTCACCTCAAAAATTATTCTTTCTTTTTATCACTTCCCTACTCGAGGACGAGCAGGAGTTAAGCTTGGGGATGTTGATACGTTGCTAACATATGCATAATTTTTGATGTTCCATGCTTGGTTTTATCTACTTTCTTATGTTTTGTCCACACTTTGGAGTACTTTCATATGATTTCTTGGACTAACCTATTAATAATTGCCATAGTGCCAGTTTCCTGTTTTCTTCTGTTTTTGGTTCCAGAAAAGTCGGAAAATGAATATTCTCGGAATTGGACCGGACAAAAGCCAAAGTCGATATTTTACCGGAAGACTCATGGAGCCAGAAGACGAGACGGAGAGGGGCCATAGAGTGGCCACACCATGTGGTGGCGCGGGCTAGCCCTGGCCGCGCCACCAGGTGGTGTGGGCCCCCTGGCCGCCCACCGACCTTGCCTCTTCGCCTATAAGAAGCCTCCCGATGCATAAACCCTAGATCATCAATCAGAAATCCACGAAAAGTTCCACGGCGTCGCCGCCACCGAAGGGGAGATTCGGGGGACAAAAAGTCTCTGTTTCGGCACCCTATCGGGACGGGGAAGTGCCCCCGGAGCCATCTCCATCGATCTCCACCACCATCTCCATCACCCTTGTTGATTCCCACGATGAGGAGGGAGTAGCTATTTCTCGAGGTTAAGGGGTCTACCAGTAGCTATGTGTTCATCTCTCTCTCTCTATGCATGACCATAGTGTGATCATGAGCTTTGTAATCAAGTAGATCTACCTTGCTACTCAAGTGCTTTAATAGATCTCTGCTCTCCCCATGTGTGTGAAAGTGACAGCATGCACACCATGGTGGCACTTAGGCTAGAGATTACAAATACTTGTTATGAGTTATATTTGGAGTTGGATGTCTTTATGAAATTGCGGTGTTTGTTGGAACCATCTAGTGCTCAAGGTGACGGTGTGGGGTTATCTAGATGGGAAAGGCTTACTTTGTGCTGTTATAGCCCTACCGTTGATTAGAGTGTCCAACCAGAGAGTAGTTAAGAGTAGTATCATAAAGAGAAGATATTTATATGAGAGTGTTCACTAGTGAAAGTATGATCCCTAGGCCTTGTTTCTAAGCATTGAAACACCGTTTGCAACTAGATCTGTTACATGTTTGCTTGCTTCCATCTTTATTTAAGTTTCCCTTTAGTCTTTTCCATGCCATCAAGCTATTTTCTATCACCGTTACCACTTATAATTATCTATACCACTTGTATTTCACTATCTCTTCGCCGAACTAGTGCACCTATACACCTGACAAGTGTATTGGGTGTGTTGGGGACACAAGAGACTTCTTGTATCTTGATTGCAGGGTTGCTTGAGAGGGAATACCTTTGACCACTTCCTCCGTGAGTTCGATAAACCTTAGGTAATCCACTTAAGGGACAACTTGCTGCTGTTCTACAAACCTCTGCACTTGGAGGACCAACAACTCTCTACAAGAATAGAAGTGCGTAGAAATTAATCACCTCCATGATGGACCGCCGAAACTCCTCTTGGGGCTCGTAGGTCCTCTTGTCCATGGTGACTACCACGACGCACGGCCTCCTAGGCGCGCTCTTCTTCTCGTAGTCGCAGCCACTCGCGCACGATTAGCTACTGCACGGCCAGTGACGGTGCTGATTGGCGATCTCTGTACTCCCGACACCCATCGACAAACTATGGAGTATATGCTTGACAAAGTATAAGTTGGCAATCTCATGTCCCTTGAATACGAGGGCCGCTCCTCATGCTACTCAAGTTTAGATACCGGTAAGTTCTTGTCATTGTAAGTACATGTGTATCATAGAGAACTGCCAACGGAGTACCCCTTGCCCAATGATACGGAAGAATCCCCATATGAAAATGACAAGCCGAGCAGACAACAAGCATCTCAGCAATCTTCTTATTTACCACGGGAAAATGGTGCTTTTTTATCTCTTTCCTCTTTTGTCGTCTCTTTTTTTCTTAATCTCTTTTTTTATAAGAAGAATGCTTCATAGATTGCTCATTATGGTTACGCTGCATGTTTCCACCATGATTAGGCATGGATTAGACAAGCAACCCACGCGTTTCTCTAACACACATACATAACTCCATGGACTTACAAGCTAACCTTTCATTTCACACCGACGACATCCATAGACAAAAGAGCAGGATATCAACTAGGTACAAAGTACAAGTGCAATGTTTAAAGCATTCCCCATGACAGCATGGTTCTGTTAATCCCCAACATATAAGTGCAAGCATATACAACCTAGATGACACAATGGTTCAAGTTTATTAAGGGCAAGAAAAGTAAAGTGTGCCACCAAGTTTGAGAGAGCTTTAATCACTACTCTTCACATAACAAGTTTAATTCGAAAGGTAGATAAAAACATAAATATACTTGGAATAGAAAATGCTAATAGGTAGGTATGATGGACTCTTTGGAATAACTTGGTTTTATTTGGAGTTGGATGCATGAGTGGAACACATACTTTGTTATGGGGGCTAGCAAAAGACTAGGAGCGACCAACTAAGAGAGCTATAATGGCCATAATCATGCAAAGAGACAAAACATCATTAATTAAAGCATAAAGTGATATTACAAGTCGAAAACTAAAGGATCATAAAGGCTATGGTGACTTGGGATAGTCATAACATGGTGTGAGCATGCGCCAAGTCAACCCAAATAAAGCATCAAAGGAGGATACCACAATACTATGCTTTAATATGCTAAAACAACGCATGATTATTTCAAGGCACATTAAGCAATCTCAATTGTTTATAACATGTCATGCTACAACAAAAATCACTAAGCATAAAGCCAAAACAATATCAAGAATGACAAAGCATAGGCCATAGTGAAAAACAAGCTCCTTTTACCACTTAAGCATGAACTTTTCCTACTCTTTTCCAATCGAAACCAAACTTATTTGAAAACTAATGTATGAAAGAGGGGGTCCAACCAATTTATTCAAGCAAAATAAGCAAACCAAGAAAACGAAAACCAAAAAACGAAAACAAAGACGCTCCAAGAACAACACAATTGTGCATGAAACAATAAAAATGAAGTGTTTGTAAGAAACCTGAGATTTTTATTGATGAAGAAGGGGATGCCAGGCATCCCCAAGCTTTGACGCTTGTACTTCTTGGATATTTCTTGGGGTGACATGGGTGGCATCCCCAATCTTGAGCTTTAGTCCATTCTTCATCTCATTACATCATTCTTTCCTTACACCTAAAATTTTTCCTTCATACAAAACTTCACACAATCTTTATTAGCAACATTAGTGTACTCACGATAATAAGTCTTTGAGTTCAATTTCAACACCAGTAAAACATCCAGTAAAACAAAAGCTACTATAGCACTTCCCTCAAAAAGCTCAATTCCCCAAAAAGAACCCAAAAAGGAATCAACAAGAAGCAAATGCAAATAATGGCAGAAATCTGTCAAAACAGACCAGCAGGTAAAAACCAATATTTTCGAAGACCTTCTGTTGCTCAACTCGAAATGTATTCAACTAACGAAAGTTATATAACAACCTACGTGAGAATCCCAAAAATAACAGGTCAAACCGACGTACAGATATTTTACCCGAATTTTTACAGTAAAGCACAAAAATCTGTTTCGGGACAACAACTTTCCCAAGCATTACTTCTCTCTCATTAAAGGTTACTCTTGGCACAAAAAGAAAATAAAAAGGATAAGGAGCGGTTATTATAGAGGTAATAACTTCCAAGAATCATCTAAAACTTTTGGGTTATCTCCCAATAAGTATTTTTTATTTAACGCCTTTATGTTAGGCATAAGAAGCAAGAAAAGAATCAAGTGTTCTCAAATGAAAAATAATTAAAAGCAAATTTCTTGCCCTTACCTCTCTTATTTTTATTCCTTACCTTGGGGAACATATGATTGTTTGGTGGAGAAGCAAAGTGCATGGTGCCCTTTTCCACATCTATTAGTGCTCCAAGGAGTTTTAATAGGGATCTTCCAAGTGTAATTTGTCCTTTTCCTACACATTCAATAACAAGATAATCAGTAGAAACCATTTTCCCTAGGATCTTCGTAAACACTCCTTCAGCTATTCCAATGGGTAATATTATGGCATTATTAACAAGAAATATTTCTTCTCCTCCTTCAGAAAGTCCCCAAAGATTCAAAGATTCATAGATATCTTTAGGCATAAGACAGAATTCAGACATGATATCACAGCGAGCATGAAAAGTTTCATTATTTATAACAATCTTTACTGTAGGAAGCCATTTTGAGGGTTCAGAATTTACTGGAACATAATCATGATGCTCTCTAAGCGTGTTATAGCAATCCTTTAGACTAGCTGTGTGGGTCTCAAGAGTGTTCAGTCTAGCAAATAAATTTATAAAGGAAGAATCAGACTTGCTAGCCAAGTTGTAAGTTAAGACCAATTTCTTTATGGCATTAAAAGCACCATCCTCATTGCATTGGAGGAAATCTCCTCCTACTACAGCATCCAAAGCATATTTATAGCAAAGAGTAGTTCCAAGGTAAAAACTGCTAAGAAACAAGCTTTCAGTCATTTTAGGTTTAGTGTTTTCATGTAAATCAGAGATTCTAGACCAAGCTTCTTCGAAACTCTCTTCAATTCCTTGTTTGAAAGTGAAAATCATTTCCTCGGGTGATATAGTGATTGGAGCAACGCTAGACATAATGGCAACTTAAGATAGGAACTAATAATAATAATTTTTGTGTGTTTTTGGTAAGGCAAGCAAACTTAGTACAACTAATTTTTGTGTGTTTTTGATAAAGAAACAAGCAAACAAACCAGAAATAAACTAAGCAAAACAAAAATAACAAAGTAAAGAGATTGGTTATGAGGGACTCCCCTTGTGAAGATATCCTTGACTCCCCGGAACGGCGCCATAAAAATAGCTTGATGGCCCAAAATATATCGAGCTCGTTGGGGAACCCCAAGAGGAAGGTATGATGAGCACAACAACAAGTTTTCCCTCAGTTATGAAAACAAGGTTATCGAACCAGTAGGAGCCAGGAAACACCTCCAAGGTTTTGTTTCCAACTTGGAATCCTACACAACACAACCACAGAACTTTGCCCCAACTTACAGTGAGGTTGTCAACCTCACCGGTTTTGTTGAAAAAAAGGATTAAACGTATTGTGTGGAAGATAGTAATAGATTGCAGAAAGTATATAGAAAATGGTAAATAGTTGTAGATTGATGGTAAAAGAAAGGACCGGGGTCCATAGTTCACTAGTGGTGATTCTCCTTAAGATAGATGACATGTTGGGTGAACAAATTATAGCAGGTCAATTGACAAACATCGAGAAAGCATACATGCATATACTAATCATATTGACTCCTATGAGATTTGATTGGGCATTAAAACATTATACATAGACCGTAATCCAACTTCATCTATGACTAAGAATCCAACTTCAGGTTATCATCCGAACCCCCTCCAGTATTAAGTTGCAAGCAACAGATAATTGCATTACACATTGCGTGTAAAGTAAACAATACGATTGTTCTATGGACAAAGGATTGATGTTTTCTCCCTAGTAGCAACATCACATCTAGTACCTTAGAGATTTCTATCACTTCCCCAGATTACTAGAGGCATGAACCCACTATCGAGCATAAATACTCCCTCTTGGAGTTGCTAGCATCTACTCGGCCAAGATAGCTACTAACAAGGGAGAGCATGCAAGATCACAAATAACAAAGGCATGATAGAATCAATAATCAATCTGAAATAGCATCTCAATATCCATCGGATCCCTGCAAACACAACATGTAGGATTACAAATAGATGATCTTGATCATGAACGGAGCTCACAAGATCTAGACATGATAGCACAAAGGAGAAGAACCAACCATCTAGCTACTACATGGACCCGTAGTCCAAGGATGAACTACTCACGCATCACACCGGAGGCTTGCATGGTGATGAAGAAGGCCTCTAGGGTGAATTCTCCCCTCCGGCAGGGTGCTAGGAAGAGCGTCAGATCCCTCCTGATCTAGGGATGGAGATGACGACGGCTACGGACTCTTTCGTGGAATTTTGATCGGGCACTTAGGGTTTCTCTATTAGAGGCAATATATAGGCGAAAGGGGAGGTCGAGGGGGTGCCTTAGGCGGCCACACCACCCCTTGGCGCAGGCCAGGCCTGGCCGTGCGGCCAGGTGGTGTGGCCGTCCTCTGAACCCTCTCCGTCTCGGCTTCTGGCTCCGTGTCCCCCTCGGTAAAATATTGACTTTGGCTTTTGTCCCATCCAATTCCGAGAATATTCATTTTCTGACTTTCCTAGAACCAAAAATAGTAGAAAACAGGCAGCTTGCACTGCGCCATCTTGGTAATAGGTTAGTCCAAGAAAGCATATAAAAAGTACTCCAAAGTGTGGACAAAACATAAGAAAGTAGATAAAAACCAAGCATGGAACATCAAAAATTATAGATACGTTAGCAACGTATCAGAGGGCGACGCCTTGTTGGCTCGAGCACGTGGGGCGGCACGGATAGCTCTCCGTCGGCTCCGCCATCTGCTTTGCCGCGATCGCCTCCATGATGGCCCGCCGGAACTCCTCCTGGGGCTCGTAGGTCCTCTTGTCCACGGTGACTAGCACGACGCACAACCTCCTAGGCGCGCTCTTCTTCTCTTAGTCGCAGCCGCTCGGGCACGAGTAGCTATTCCATGGCCAGTAATGGTGCTGATTGGTAATCTCTGTACTCCCAACTCTCATCGATGATGACTGGTGGCCGTCGGTGGAGGCAGTATCGATGATGGACTGCAGCCTCGCCTGCACCACCCCGTGGGTGAGGTCATATAGGCGGTCTCGCGTCTTTGGCGGTGCGTCCAACATCACGGAGGGTGGTAAGTCGCAGAGCAGGCGGGGAGCGGCGGTAGGGCGGCACGCATGAGGGAGGCTGGGAGGGGTGACAACGTGGCAGAAGAGGGAGGCAGAGGGGAAGGAGGTGGCGTGCAGGGCAGCAAGCGAGGTGGCGGGGCAGGAGGCAACGACGCTTGAGGGAGGCGGAAGGGTAGTAGGGAGAGAGCACGGGTTGGTGGAGAGAGAGAGGATGTGTGGGGACCAAAATAGGACACATGGCATGAAAATAGCGCATCGGCACCCCTGGTTGCCTCCTCGTGGCCAGGGGTTGGCCTGGGGGCACCGGATATCTTGTACGCCTACGCCGGATGATTTTTATTTTTGATGGAGAGGGCTGGGCACGATTTTCTCTCTCCGCACCCCCATTTTTGCGTTTTTGGTCCTTTAGGGGAGACGAGTGGAGATGCTCTAAAGGATCATCGTATACATGGGAATAATGGACATGCATGAGTCAATAAGGACCGTCTTGCTACCCTTTTATGTGAATTTCCCACACCAAGGCTCTAACCTCAATCTCACTCTGCCCATGAGCGGTTCCAAGTCCCTAATAAGGATCCTGATCTCGCGGATCATCAACCCTAGGTATGATATGGGGAATGAGGCTAGTCGACAATTGAAGTTTTCGGCTATCCTTTGCTGATCCTCAGGAAAGTACCTCCGAGCGATGATATCGCTCTTGTCGAAGTTGATCCCAGGGCCCGACATTTCCTGGAATAAGAGGAGGATGAACTTGAGGTTTGCAATATCCATATTAGTGCCTTCAATCATGATCATCATGTCGTCTGCATATTGGAGGTGAGTAACCCCTCCTCTAGGGATAAGGTTCCCTACCACTCCAGAGATGTGACCGACTATTTTAGCCTTTTCAAACATCTCCACGAAGTCATCCACAACCATGTTGAATAACAAGGGGGATATGGGACCCCTTGTCTAACTCCGCAAGAGGGACATAAGTCGGTTCTGATTTCTCCATTGATGTTAATCGCAGTACTTCCCGTCATGACGAATTACATTATCCACGAGATTAGGCGGTCGTCAAATCCTCGGCGCTGGAGGACCTGGCGCAGAAATCGCTAGTCCAGACGGTCATAGGCCTTCTAGAAGTCTAGTTTCAGAAATATGCCTTTCAACCTTCTAGCCTTGACCTCATGGATAATCTCATGTAACACGAGGACTCCATCATGTATTAGTCGGCCTTTGAGGAAGGCGAAGTGATATTGGTGAGTGAGTCGCTCCATTACAGGAGCTAGGCAAGAAGCGTAGACTTTCACGAAAATCCATTGGATGATGTTGAGGACCGTGATGGGCCTAAATTGGCGAATATCCGAGGCTCCTACTATCTTAGGAATCAGGGTAATTACACCAAAGTTTAGGCGACCGATCACTAGGGTCCTCGTGTAGAACTCATGGAACATTAGCATGATGACTGCCTGAATCTCCTTCTAGAAGGTTTGGAAGAAGGCCACCGGTAGACCATGAGGTCCCTGGGGAGGAGTTAACCTTCATGGTCTTCACTGCCTGCTCTATCTCTTCCGACCTGAATGGGAGGGTTAGCTCCGCATTCTCTTCAGCTGTGACTCTGTTCCTAGTTGACCAGAAGTCCTCAGCCAACGTGACCCCTGTGTAGGGGCCATCGATGAAGAGCTCCTTGTATAATGCATAGACATGGGAGGATAATTCTCCTGCCTCCTCAAGGAGGCGTTCGGCGTCCCAAAGGCATGGGATGGAGTGACTTTTGCGGCATCCATTGGCCACCACATGAAAGTAGGCAGTGTTCATATCCCCTGAAGGAGACAGTTTTGGTGACTCCACTAGCGCCAAAATAGCGCCTCGCCTTTGTAGATCTCCAGGAGTGAAGTCTCTAATGCATAACAGTGGGTCCATTCCTCTGCGGATAGCCCCACTGAGTTTGCAACCAGGTCTAAGGCCTGGATTTCCTCCAGCAACGCTCCTTTCTGGACCCTTATCGCTGCACCTAGATTAGCCCCCATCCTACCATTAATTGGCGGGCCAGCTTTGGATAGTGATGCCACGCACCCACTGCATTGAATACTGCTGTCCACTTGGCTTGAACCGCCTCCACAAAACCCGGTTGTTAAAGCCAGAAGTTTTCAAAGTGGAAGCAGTTCGATCGAGGCGAAGAGTTCCCCTAGTTTGCAGGAGCAATGGTACGTGGTCCGAACCCAACCTGATAATGTCACAAAGTGAGCATAAAGGGAAGGCCACCTCCCAATCCATCGAAACAAAAAAGCGGTCCATGACACTCCTGACTGGCTCAACTTGGTTATTAGTCTAAGTGATCCGAGATCCCACCCATGTGATCTCTCTAAGGGCAAGATCAGCGATACAATCATTGAGCATCCACATTCGGCGGATATCAACATTGTCGGAGCTCTTATCCTCTAGAGAGTGAATCAGGTTGAAATCGCCCGCCACAACAACCAGGAGGGTGCATCACTCCACTTTGTTCTTTAACTCTTCTAAGAACATCTGAGACCAGCTATGGTCCGTGGGGCCATAAACAATAATCACCTCCCAATGGAGGATAGATCGTCTATGGGTGAGTGTCATGCTCACGAAAAATTCCATGTGGTCCATACCCTCTACCTCGAAGGTATACTCCTTGGCTCCAAGTAGAATACCTCCCAAGTGTCCCAACATTGAGATCCAGTTCCATGCAAACTTGTGTTGAGAAAGGCCTTGAAGCTCGAAGATGTGGAAGTCTTGTTTGATCGTCTCTTGGTGGCCTAAAATGTCTACGTCTTCATGTCACATATGTTCCTTTATTTGGAATTTTCGACCATCATTACTAGACCCCCTAATGTTCCATATGACTGATTTGATTGCTGGCTAATTCATTGGATAAAATATTGGGTTTGGTCCCCTTACGGGGGACAATTCGGGTCTTGCTCGCCATCGGAGGCCTGGAGCCCGACCTCGGCGGCCTCCTCTATGACCCCCTAGCTGGGGGGTTGCTTGGGTAGCTGCCGAGTGGCGTTGCTAAGGACAACCATATGTCCTGGTTCTAGGATTAGTTGTCCCAGAACCTAGAGGTGTCAAGGTCTCCCCTCGCTCCTGTGGAATACGTGGGCAGCAACAAGGGAGCCCACGTAAATGTCCTTAGCTCTAATCGCATCAATCTGCTCGAGTCTCGGGCCTCGTTCACTGCGGAAGACCACACCACTATCATCCTCCACTCGTGCAAGGTGCTCAATCGGGAGATCATCGAGAACCGAGAACCTAGAGCCAGAAGGAGGGGATTGAGAGGAAGAAGGGTGAGGGGACATGGTTTTCTGAGGTGTACCTTTGTTAAGATTGTGGACTACATTCCATTGCTCCGCTAGATAGGACACCGTAGGCTCCACGCCCGAGACTCCATCCCTGGTGTGTGTCAGACATGCACTATGGCATGGGGGCACATGGTGGGAGGATCGGGTCTGATGCCCCTTGGGGCCAGCCGCGGGAGTGGTGAGGAAGACCATGGCTGGCTCCTCCGTGTGTAGTGTTGGCTTCGTCGAGATCATAGCTGGAGATCCCCTGGGCAAGGTCAGCGTGGAGCCCGGGGATAGAGTGTACCACAGAACTCTAGGAGAGAGTGGGGATGAGGGTGTTGTGACCACCATCTCCATAGTCTCTATCAGCCTCCCCCTGGACAGCCTCCTGACCCTCCTCGATGGCCTCCAAAGAGAAGGGGTCCATGCCCATGTGCCCGGTGAAGCCTCCGGTCTACCTGAAGTTGGATCCATACTACGAGATCTGGATGTCGAGGGGGCCATGAGTGTTTTTTGTTGAGGTTAGATGGTGATACGCGGACGGCATGGCAGAGGATGTTCCCTCAGGATGGGGCACCGGTGAGGAGGTCTCAGGGGATCGAGACTCCCCTCCCACCTCATCGTCAAAGGAGGACTCCTCTCCCATTAAGCCCCTAACACCTTTAGGTGGGCCGCCGGACGGGGGGGCCCACGGGTGAGGGCAGGGGACTGTCGCCTTCCTGGTTCTCGTCGAGCTCCACCGTCAGAATCCTCCCATCCCTACCGAAGTAGAACGGCGAGAGTAGGCCTGGAAGAAGAGCCGAGTTCGGGTAGAGGACCTATAAGCGGATCTGGCATGTCCCCATGCATGACGTCTTGTCCACCTCCACCAGCTGGCCAACCACCTAGGACACGAGCTTGACAATGGGCAATGTCCGAACCCTCGCTTCCTCTAGGAAGCTAAGGTTCTGAACCCACACAGTAGTGAGAGTCGAGGTCATCACGGGGTGTGCAGTCAAGGGCTCGATGGATATCTGCACTTTGCTGATCGAAAGCGTGATGGTGGTGCTGCAAGAATTAAGGGAAAGAACCTTGGTAGACCAGAAGGTCACCGCAAACTAGGAGGGGGAGATCTCTCACACACTCCAGGCATGGCCCGACATCATCTGCCGTAACTCATCCTGGATGAGTGCCACGGATATCACCACCGAGTCCGAGAGCTCCTGTTCCGGGACAACAGCGGCCACCGCCAGGTTCTTGGGCACCATCATCGCCACCCCACCAATATCTATGTAGTAGAATCCCCCCGCAATGGAGTGAGCGAGGTACGCCAACTACTGTGTGGCGCGCTGCAGGAGGAGAATGCCAAGGTGCGGGTTGCTGGCCCCCGGTGCCATTGGCACTATATTCTTATTCTTGTTGTTGTTCTTCTTCGCCTACTCGTCCGGGTCATGTGCGGTGCCATGGCGCGGTGAGCACAGCAGGGGTGCATCTCTATCTTAGCTCCAGTCCGCCTCACCTTCCCTTCCTGTAGCGTCACGAGGTGGAGGGCGCTACACCAAAGCTTCCCGGAGCGACTGCTCTGTGCGCCGGCCTTCCGGAGACGGCTCCCCGCGAGCACCTGTGCATCCAAGATGGACAACTGGCTCCTGGGGCCTCTACCCCTCGCACGTCGGAAACCGACCCTGGACATGGCGGTGGGAGGAGGGGCCTCCGTGTCTTGGCAACCGCTGCTAAGACAAGGACCAACTCCCCAACAGTCGGTAGGCAGGAGCATGTGCTGCTCCCATCGATGAGGAGCAGCGAGGAGGTGACCGGGGTTGCCTACGCACGGGTGGGGGGGGGGGGCTACACGGACGCTTGCAGGAGACCGCATCAGCGTAGGTCATGGGTCCGGTGGCGCAGGGCGCTAGAGGACTGGCGGCTACCGATGGGGTTCCAGAGGGAGGCGGGTTGGCGGGGCATCGGGGAGAACAAGGGAGAATGAGTGGGGAACAACATGGTCCGGTGTCTCTGATGGCTCTGTAATATAACCATCCACGTCCACATTTAAACTGGACATTATTCATATTTTTGATGAAATATCTCTCTAAACCTTGCCACTAATGCCTAATAATCAAAGGGGTATTTATGAGTGCATATTTGCATCATATTTTATATTATTATTTTGCATTTTAGATGTAGGATCTTGGTATTTTATGGCGTTCACGCTTACATTTTATGTCTGTTTTCACCAGGATCAGGACAGATGATGGATCCAATGGATACAATTATTGAAGTGGTTGTATTGTGGAGAAAAGGAGGAAAAAACAACGTAAATCGCTTATTTGGGAAATCTTGATAATTCCAGAAGAAAACCAGAAGCGAACAAAGGAGGCAGAGAGCGTAACGACCAACTATACAGCGGGAGAATTTCTTTCGCCCGTATAGCTCCGACCATATAGTTAGCGCCACCTCCGCCTCGTCAAACAGTTTCACCTGTGCAATTGGTTTGAGGAGACGACATACAGAACACCCAGAAATCACCAAAACCTCACCTCCGGAAGGCATCTAGAGGGGGAACTCATCCACCGGGGATCCATCTTCGCCCTGCGTAGATCTAGGAGGCTAAGGCATCGATCTTCATCATCCACCACCGCATCACCACCATCTCCATCCATCACATCTACCTTTTGTCTAGATCTTGTTGTAATTCCTATACTCGTTGTGGATTTATACAAGTACTATTCATCTATGATTGTTTCCATCACCATTGCCATGATGTTGATTGCCTCCATACCTGAGTAGATATTTAGTTCTTGGGGATATGGAGAAACCCTAGTATGAGATTGAAATAAGATAGTCTATTATGATATCCATCGCTGTGACCATGTGTTAGATTCTCTACATCTTGATGTTGAGATAAGTCGACCTCTCAATATTTTCCTCTCATGGGGACTTGATGGAGGGAACTACTTGTTGGTAGACGAAGGCATGCTAGCACTTACAGTGACTATAAAGCTGTTAGCAATCCTTACGTATCAACTTGGGAAGCCGAGGAAACTCACAGAACACTATCCATGCCATGGGATATGTCCTACGAGATTATGTCCCTTAATAGCGCAGTAATTTGATTAATGTTGATTGTTGTCTGCTATGGTTATGAGGATGAAGTGTGCAGCGGTTGCTGGCAAATCATCCATATACAAAGTTCATCCCACACATACATAGTTGAGAGTGTTCATGATGATAATCTTTATATTAGATCTTTTACAATACTAGTGCTGTATCTGCTACTCCCTGAGAACGCTTTTCCCTATTGCAGTTCCAATCTCTCTTACATACGCGATACTTACTTTCTGTATTAAGCTACTTTTCTTTACTTTATTATTACTCTTATACCCAAAACCCCAAAACACCTTTTTACACAATACTCGCATTTTATCTTATCACTTAGAACTTTATCTAGCATTTCTATCATAATATTTATACCAAGAGTTATAAGACTTTAGACTCATGCTCCCTGTGGGATCGATATCTTTATTTCAAAACTAGCTACAAACGATATGTGCTCTTGCTGTCATCAAGCTATTTTATGGCGCCGTTGCCGGGGAGCTAAGTGTTGTAGGTCTTTTAGTTTTTGCTTATTTTTTTTTTCTTGCTAAATTTTGTTTTGAGTTACAGGTTTCCACCAACATGATGGAGTTTGAGCATATGACTAGTGCTAGCCCACTCAACCACTTTGGGAAGCCCTATAAAAAGGACAACTCCAATGAGAAGACAAGGGGGTTTGAAATAAATCCTCTATTACTTAGTATTCTACATAAGAAGCAATTTACCGGAGATGAAGAAGATCCTGATCCATATGAGCATAGTGCATGTTTTAAAGATATATGTGGCACTTTTCTATTGATGGGATATACCGCTGATGAGGTAAGGGTTAAACTTTTTAGTCAAACTTTGACAAGTACAACTCTCTCATGGTATAGATCTCTAGCCCCTGAAGCCACTACTACTTGGGATAATCTAGGTTGTGAATTTCTATCTAAATATTATCCATTATCAAAATCTTTGTGAATCAGGCGTCTTATAATGACTTGGAAGAATCGTGCTAATTAAGGACTAGTAAGATCCTATATTAGATTTAAAGATTTATCAAGATTATGTCCTCATCATGATTTGCCTGAATGGTATTTACTACATATCTTTTATGGCGGTTTAATTGAACCTAATAAAATTGAATTAGACTCTTTTGCTGAAGGAGCCTTTATGAATCTTCCTATACCTAAAGCTTGGGCTTTACTTAATAGAATTTGTGATCATAGAGTTTCATGGAATTTTGGTCTAGGAAGTGAAGGAGGCATAGAAATAGAGCATGATTGTATTCATGATTATAATAAAAAGGCCATGTTAAAGAACTATCTAAAGAACTTTATTTGGATTCTGATCTTGTCCTGCAAGTTGTTAAAGCTTTTAGAGAACATATTAAAGCTCCAAAGGAGGGTCCAGTTAAGTATGATCCACCACCCGAACCAGAAAATAAAAAAGAGGATGAAGCAACACTGGCCTCCGTAGAACCAATTTATGAAGTGCCTTTCCCTAACACTGTGCAAAAACATATTCTTGAATATGAGCAGGTCAAAGCAGTACATGCAGAGAGGGAAGAAGAAATCATGCTAGAAGTTGTGGGACATCTAAAAGAAACCAAAGATGAAAAGGTAACCAAGGAAGCAATTATGGCTATGTACTCACACTTCAACATAGTTGAACTTGATATCAAGACTTCTGTACTGGTTGAAGGTAAAACAAAAGTAAAAGATGTGGGTAAGCCTATTCTTCCCTGCATATTTAAAGAAACCTCTCATTACGGTTTATGTGATCTTGGCACCGAAGTTAATGTTATATCTTATGATTTCTACCTAGAAATAAAAGAAGAATTGGAACCTGTTATAATTGAAAATACTAATATGACAATTATGTTGGCTAATAAGAACCTTACAATTCCAATGGGAGTAGTTGATAATGCAACTGACACAATTGGCAACAAAATCTTTCCTATTATGTTGGCTAATATTGATATGCTAGCTGACACTCTTTGCCCTATTATATTTGGAAGAAGCTTTTTGGGTGATATAGGTGCCTATGTCAATTACAAGAAGGAGATTGTGACGCTTAAGCCTGGGGAACAGAAAATAAATTCCATTTCTCTAAATTTAAGGACAAGCCTCCACAAACACAAGAGGAAGAGAGAACTATTGAGGAAATGACGGTTCTTTTCTTAGGTAATCAAGAAGAAGAAATAGATGAAGATCCAAATTATGAAGGAATAATTATGGAGGACAAGTCCCTGGGAGAACTAGAAAATGAATTCGACTCACTATCCGTTTTGGGACCTCCAACTGATGAGGCTTTTGAAGAGCCAGAGAAGAGAGGGGACGAGGAATTACTACCCCCAGAGTTGAAGACTCTACCAACAAACCTCAAATACAGGTGTTAGATGATACCAATAAATTCCCTGTTATTATTAGTGCTAAACTTTCAGGAGAATAAGAAGAAGAACTCATGAGGATACTTAAGAAGCATCATCAAGCCTTTGGGTACTCAATGGATGACTTTAAGGGCATTAGTCCCATGATAGATTTCCATCGGATATTCATGGAAGAAGGTGCAAAACCAGTTGCAGAATTCAATAGAAGACTGAAGCTTGAAATGAAAGAAGTGCTAAGCAAAGAAATTGTATGCCTACTGGACACAGGTATAATTTACCCTGTTAAAGAAAGTGAATGGGTAAGTCTTGTTCATTGTGTTCCTAAAAAGGGCAGTTTCACTGTTGTTCCTAAGGAAATAATGAATTGATACCTACTAGAACTGTTGTTGGGCATAGGCTATGCATAGACTTCAAGAAATTAAACAAACAAACTAGGAAAGATCACTATCAGTTACCGTTAATAGATCAAACTTTAGAAAGGTTAGCAAACCATACCCATTTTTCTTACTTGGGCAGATACTCTGGTTTCTCTCAAATAGCTGTTCATCCAGATGACCAACTTAAAACGACTTTCATAAGTCCTTATAGTTTACATGCTTACTGACGTATGCCCTTTGGTTTATGTAATGCTCCAGCTACTTTTCAAAGATGCATGACTGCTATTTTGCTGATTTTATAGAACTTATAATGGAAGTATTTATGGATGACTTTTCTGTCTATGGAACTTCGTTTACTAGTTGTTTAGATAATCTCAAAAGAGTTTTGCAGCATTGTGAAGAAACTAATATCGTCCGAAACTAGGAGAAGTGCCATTTTATGGTCAAAGAAGGTATAGTCCTTGGACACCAGGTATCAGGTAAGGGGATTGAAGTTGATAAAGCTAAGGTTGAAGATATAGAGAGAATGCCACCACCAAGGGATATTAAAGGTATAAGAAGTTTTCTTGGTCAGGTGGGCTTTTATAGAAGGTTCATTAGAAATTTCTATAGAATATCTAAACCTTTGACAAACCTCTTGCAAAAGGGAATTAGATTTAATTTGATGATAAGTGTCTTGAAGCCTTTGATAAACTCAAAAATGCTTTATCTCGCGCTCCTATTATTAAACCACCTATCTGGGAAACAACCTTTGGTTTAATATGCGAAGATAGTGATGATTTTGTAGGAGTAACTCTAGGACAACATATTGGTCGTAGATTTAATATTATACATCATGCTAGTACAACTTTCAATGGTGGTCAAAAGAACTACCCTAAGGAAGAAAAGGAACTATTTGCTGTCTTTTTCTCTTGTGATAAATTTCGTTCCTATATAATTGATGCATAGGTAAGAATTCACACAGATCATGATGGCTTAAAAGAACTCCTTGAAAGGAAATAACATAATCCAAGGTTGATCCGCTGGATTCTTTCACTACAAGAATTTGAGCTGCAGATTATTGATGGCTCAATGCACAACTCCCAGAAAAGTGCTGGTACGGTGTTGATGTAGAGCTCGTTGGGAACCCCAAGAGGAAGGTATGATGAGCACAGCAGCAAGTTTCCCTCAGTTATGAAACCAAGGTTTAATCGAACCAATAGGAGCAAGGAAACACCCCAAAGGTGTTACAAGTTGAGCTTTGGCAGGGCGCACTACCGGTGCTAGTAGCAACGTGGGGACCTGCACAACACAACCACAAAACTTTGTCCCCAACTTGCGATGAGGTTGTCAATCTCACCGTGTTTTGCGGAAAACAAAGGATTAAACGTACCGAATGGAAAGAAGTAAAAGTTTGCAGAAAGTAAACACAAAGCAGTAAACAGTTTAAATTGTATGTAAAGAAAAGGACCGGGATCCATAGTTCACTAGAGGTGGCTCTCCTTAAGATAGATAACATGATGGGTGAACAACTTATAGTGGGGCAATTGACAAACACCGAGAAAGCAATACATGCATATACTAATCATCTTGACTCCTTTGAGACTTGATTGGGCATTACAACAATATACATAGACCGCCATCCAACTGCATATATGACTAATAATCCACCTTCAGGTTATCATCCGAACCCCCTCCAGTATTAAGTTGCAAGCAACAGATTATTGCTTTACGAGCTGCGTGTAAAGTAAACAATACGATTGTTCTATGAACAAAGGATTGTTGTTTTCTCCCTAGTAGCAACAGCACATCTAGTACCTTAGAGATTTCTGTCACTTCCCCAGATTACCAGAGGCATGAACCAACTATCGAGCATAAATACTAACTCTTGGAGTTGCTAGCATCTACATGGCCAAGATAGCTACTAACAACGGAAAGCATGCAAGATCACAAATAACAAAGACATGATAGAATCAATAATTAATTTGAAATAGCATCTCAATATCCATCAGATCCCCGCAAACACAACATGCATAATTACAAATAAATGATCTTGATCATGAACGGAGCTCACAAGATCTAAACATGAAAGCACAAAGGAGGAGAACCAGCCATCTAGAAACTACATGGATCCGTAGTCCAAGGATGAACTACTCACGCATCACACTGGAGGCTTGCATGGTGATGAAGAAGGCCTCCAGGGTGAATTCCCCTCTCCGGCAGGGTGCAGGGAAGAGCTTCAGATCCCTACCGATCTAGGGATGGAGACGACGGCAACTACAGACTCTTTCGTGGATTTTTGATCAGGTACTTAGGGTTTACGTCCCGAGGGCATCTTATAGTCGGAAGGGGAGGCCGAGGGGGTGCCGGAGGCGGCCACACCACCCCCTGGCGAGGGCCAGGTGGTGTGGTGGCCCCCTGGCCCCTCTCCATCTCATATTCTGGCATTTGATGACTTCCAGAAAAATAGGCACTTTGGCTTTTGTCCCGTCTAATTCTGAGAATATTCATTTTCTGACTTTCCTGGAACCAAAAACAGCAGAAAACAGGCAGCTGGCACTGTGGCTCTTGTTAATAGGTTAGTCCACGAAATCATATGAAAAGTACTCCAAAGTTGGAACAAAACACAAGAAAGTGGATAAAACCAAGCATGGGACATCAAAAATTATAGATACATTTGCAATGTATCAACATCCCCAAGCTTAACTCCTGCTCTTCCTCGAGTAGGTAAGTGATAAAAAGAAAGAATAATTTTTGAGGTGACATGCACCATCAATGACTTGATCAAAGTATTTGCAAAACACTCAAAGCTGGGATCATAGTACTTCAATCATAACATGAAAGACAAAGTTCTAGCAATAAGCAAAGAAACTATGATGCATAAAAGGCACAAACAAAAGATTCATGAATAACAATGCTTTGCAAGACGTTTGTTTGTTTCACATAAAGAAAACATAGCGTAATAGTATTCAGCTGTCCCTCAATAGAGTAGCAAATATAAATGCATAGGACACCTTCAAAGTTCATAAGAGTGACTAGATACAATAGTTGAAAACAAGCAATATCAAAGTATGCATCAATCAACTAGTCTTGGGACAATGCACATAGAACTAAGAATGGCCACTATGCTCTCAAAGTAGGTGCATAAAGATAGAAGGTGGAGACTCAATGTAATGGTGGAAGAAAGGCCTTTGTAAAAGGAAGTAGGGACTCAAGTCTCATAAAGAGCTTCCTAAAATTATGGACTTGTAGCTTTTAGATCTCATTGCCCCTATCATAAGCATCTTTAAGGTGATTAAGGTTAAAGTGACACAACTAAGAGGATATGCTTGAGAAGTTATAAACCGAAATCTCATGCCCCTTACTTACGAAGACCGATCCTCATGCTACTCAACTTCAGTCACGAGTAAGCTCTTATCATTGTAAGTATATGTGTATCATTAAGAACCGCCAACGGGGTACCCCTTGCACATGATACGGGAGCTTTCCCATAACCAAAATGACAAGGCAAGCAGACAATGAGCATCTCAGCGATCTTTTTATTTGCTATTTGCATAGGTTTTTATTGAGGATGTTTCATAGAGTGCTCATTATGGTGATGCTGCAAGTTTCCACCATGATTAGGCATGGCTTAGGCTAGCGTCCTAGGCATTTCTCTAACACATATACAAACTCCATGATCTTACAAGTTCCACTTTTATTTCACACCGCCGGGATCCGTAAGCAAAAGAACATGATATCAACGGGGTACAAAGTACAAGTGCAATGTTGAAAGCGTTCCCCATGGTACATGGTTCTGCTAATTTAAAATTATAAAGCGCAAGCATATACGCAACAAAGAAGGACCCAATGGTTCAAGTTTATTAGAGGCAAGAAAGTAAAGTGTGTCATCAAGTTCGTGAGAGCTTTAATCACTATTTTTCTCATAACAAGTTTAATTTGGAAGGTAAACAAAAGCATGAATATACTTGGAATAGCATAAGCTAGTAGGTAGGTATGGTGGACTCTTTGGAATAACTTAGTTTATGGAGTTGGATGCATGAGTGGAACTCATACTTGGTTGTGGAGGCTAGCAAAAGACTGGGAGCGACAAACTAAAAGAGCAATAATGGCCATAATCATGCAGAGCGAAAAAACATCATTGATCAAAGCATAAAGTGATACTACAAGTTGAAAACTAAAGGATCATAAAGGCTATGGTGACTTGAGATAGTCAAAACATGGTGTGAGCATGTGCCAAGTCGACCCAAATAAAGAATCAAAGGAGAATACCACTATACTATGCTTTAATATGCTAAAACAACGCATGATTCATCCAAGGCACATTAAGCAATATCAATTATTTATAACAAGTCATGCTAGAGCAAAGAATACTAAGCATAAAGCCAAAACAAAATCAAGCATGGCATGACAGAGCATAGGCCACAGTCAAAAACGAGCTCTTTTTACCACATAAGCGTGAACTTTCCTACTCTTTTCCAAACTAAACCAAACTATTTGCAAACCAATGTATGAAAGAGGGGGTCCAACCAATTTATTAAGAAAACTAAGCAAACCAAGCAAACTAAAAACCAAAACGAAAACGAAAAAGAAGACGCTCCAAGAAAAACACAACTGTGCATGAAACAATAAAAATGAAGCGTTTGGAAGAAACCTGGGATTTTTATTGATGAAGAAGGGGATGCCTTGGGCATCCCCAAGCTTTGACGCTTGTACTTCTTGGATATTTCTTGGGGTGACACGCGTGACATCCCCAAGCTTGAGCATTAGTCCATCCTTCATCTCATTACTCATTCCTTCCATACACCTGAAATTTTTCCTTCATACAAAACTTCACACAATCTTTATTAGCAACATTAGTGTACTCAAGATAAATAAGTCTTAAGGTTCAGTTCTAACACCAATAAACTTCCATTAGAACACTAGATACTATATCACTTCCCTCAAAAAGCTCAATTCCCCAAAAGAACTCAAAAAGGAACCAACAAGAAGCAAATGCAGAAAATGGCAGAAATCTGTCAAAACAGACCAGAAGGTAAAGAAGAATTTGTTAGAAGATCTTCTGTTGCTCAAATCAAAACGTGTTTAACTAAAGAAAGTTAGATAACAACCTGGGGCAGAAGCACAAAAATTTACAGCTCGATCCGACATACAGAGCTCTCTCAAGAATTTTTACGGTGAAGCACAAAAATCTGTTTTGGGATAGCAACTTTCCCAATCATTACTCCTCTCTCATTAGAGGTTACTCTTGGCACAAAAATCAAATAAAAATGACAAGGAGAGGTTATTACACAGGTAATAACTTCCAAGGCTCATCTAAAACTTTTGGGTTATCTCCCAATAAGTACTTTTCTTTAACGCCTTTAAGTTAGGCATAAGAAGCAAGAAAAATAATCAAGTGTTCTCAAATGAAGAAGCATTAAGACCAAATTTTGTTTTCATAGGAGAAGCAAAATAAATCTTTTCTCGTGTACCAACAACATCTACACATGAGCCTAGCATATTGAAACATTTAAAGACTTTCCTAGCTTCCTTGGCAACATCATAGAACTCCTTAAACAAAGTTTCTAAAATGAAATCCCTCTTTTCGGGATCCTCAATTTCTTTAAGCTTAAGAAACATTACTTGCATTAAGGGGTTGAGGTTAACAAACCTAGCTTCTAACATGTGAATTAAAGAAGCTGCAGCAATCTCATAGTTTGGAGCAAGTTCTACAAGGGATCTATCCTCAGTATCTTCATGCTTACTAACATGATTAAAGAACTCTTCAATGTTATCTTTCCCAATTATAGAACCACTACCAATTGGAAGGCCTTTTAGGGTGAATGTAGGGATCAACATGGTGAGCTAAGGAAGAGGTGACAACTAAATGAGACTTAATTTTTTTGTGTTTTTGAATAAGAAAGCAAATTTGTAAAACTAATTTTTTGTGTTTTTGAATAACAAAACAAGCAAATAAAGCAAAAAGAAACTAAGCAAAACAAAAACAACAAAGTAAAGAGATTGGTTATGAGGGACTCCCCTTGTGAAGATGTCCTTGACTCCCCGGCAACGGCGCCAGAAAATTGCTTGATGGCTCAATGCACGGCGCCCAGAAAAGTGCTGGTGCGGTGTTGATGTAGAGCTTGTTGGGAACCCCAAGAGGAAGGTATGATGAGCACAGCAGCAAGTTTGCCTCAGTTGTGAAACCAAGGTTTAATCGAACCAGTAGGAGCAAGGAAACACCCCAAAGGTGTTACTAGCTGAGCTTTGGCAGGGCGCACTACCGGTGCTAGTAGCAACGTGGAGACCTGCACAACACAACCACAGAACTTTGTCCCCAACTTGCGATGAGGTTGTCAATCTTACCGTGTTTTGCGGAAAACAAAGGATTAAACGTATCGAATGGAAAGAAGTAACAGTTTGCAGAAAGTAAACACAAAGCAGTAAATGGTTTAGATTGTAAGTAAAGAAAAGGACCGGGATCCATAGTTCACTAGAGGTGGCTCTCCTTAAGATAGATAACATGCTGGGTGAACAAATTAGAGCGGGGCAATTGACAAACACCGAGAAAGCAATACATGCATATACTAATCATCTTGACTCCTTTGAGACTTGATTGGGCATTACAACATTATACATAGACCGCCATCCAACTGCATCTATGACTAATAATCCACCTTCAGGTTATCATCTGAACCCCCTCCAGTATTAAGTTGCAAGCAACAGATTATTGCTTTACGAACTGCGTGTAAAGTCAACAATAAGATTGTTCTATGAACAAAGGATTGTTGTTTTCTCCCTAGTAGCAACAGCTCATCTAGTACCTTAGAGATTTCTGTCACTTCCTGATACATTGCAAATGTATCGATAATTTTTGATGCTCCATGCTTGGTTTTATCCACTTTCTAGTATTTTGTCCACACTTTGGAGTACTTTTCATATGATTTCTTGGACTAACCTATTAACAAGAGACACTGTGCCAGCTGCCTATTTTCTGCTGTTTTTGGTTCCAGGAAAGTCAGAAAATGAATATTCTCGGAATTGCACGGGACAAAAGCCAAAGTGCCTATTTTTCCAGAAGACTCCAGGAGCCAGAATACGAGACGGAGAAGAGCCAGGGGGTGGCCACACCACCTGGTGGCGCGGGCCAGGCAAGGCCGCGCCAGGGGGTGGTGTGGGCCCCCCCAGGCATCCTCGGTCCCCCTCTTCGCCTATAATAAGCCTTCTGATCTAAAAACTTGAGGGGGGTCGACGTTTTTCCACGAAAAGTTCCGCTGCGCCGCCGCCACCGCGGGGAGATTCGGGGGATAGAAAGTGTCTGTTCCGGCACCCTCCCTTGACGGGGAAGTGCCCCCGGAGCCATCTCCATTGACCTCCACCATCATCTTCATCGACCATCCATGTTTCCCCCATCTATGAGTGAGTAATCCCCCGCTGTAGGCTATGGGGATGGTAGGGATTGGATGATATTGTTCATGTAATGGCATCAGATTGTTAGGACATAGTGCCTAGTATCTTTTATTAGTGCTTTATGACTTTCTTACGACTTGTTGTGCTTAATTCTTGTCACTAGGGCCCGAGTGCTATGATTTCAGATCTGAACTTATTATTGATTCATCATGATAGTATTGTTTCTGGTCTTATCTACAAGTTGTATACACACATCGTTTTCCGGAACCTATGGTCCCGAAGTGACAGAAATCGGGGTAGCCAGAAGGGAAATGCTTTGATGGGAGGATCACATGTGTTCACGGAGTGTTAATGCTTTGCTCCGGTGCTCTATTAAAAGGAGCACCTTAATTGCCAGTAGTTCCCTAGAGGCCCCGCTGCAAACGGGCTGGCAGGACAAAAGATGTTGTGCAAGTTCTCATTGCGAGCACGTATGACTATATATGGAACACATGCCTAGGATTGTCTAGTACTTGGGTGCTTTATCTTATTTATCTGCAATTGCCCTATGTTCTGATTGCTATGTGAATTGTCTTGTCCATGCAACGCCCGCCCATCCATCCCTATGCCTACCGCACTCGAATCCCACTGTTTAGTGCTTTTGTTACTACTGTCTTTGCTTTGCTACTACTGTTACTTTACTATTCCTACTACAAAACTGTTGCTACTGATAAACTGCTGTGAGCAAGATTGTTTCTAGGTGCAGCTGAATTGACAACTCAGTTGTTAAGGCTGATAAGTATTCTTTGGCTCCCCTTGTGTCGAATCAATAAATTGGGTTTCACTTCCCTCGAAAATACTGTGATACACCCCCTATACTTGTGGGTCATCAAGACTATTTTCTGGCGCCGTTGCCGGGGAGCATAGCTTTATTTATCAATTCCACTTGGATTCACTATTGTTCAAGCTAAGTTTATCTTTCTCCTTGTTTGCTTGTTTCTTTATCAAAAATACAAAAAAATTAGTTCCTACTCTAGTTGTTGTTTTCGTTGGTTTGTTATTGTCTTGCTTTATCATGCTTGATGTCAATGGTTGGTTTCTTTGAAACTAAATCATATTGGCAAGGTGGGTTCACGGAAGATCAAAAATATTATTATAAGGAACACCGCTTGTCACAAAAATGGAAACACTTATGGGAACAAATTGATAAATTGTATACCATTGCTAGAAATGTGTGCTCTACTTATATTGTTACTTATTGCTGTGATGAGTCTTGTTGCAGAAAGAGGTATAAACACCTCCCTTTTCATTGTGAGTATAGTGATAATGATACCATATCTTCCTATGCTAAAGGAATTTATGACTTTGATGATGCGGAACAAATTGAAGAATTTATTGCTTGGAAGGGTGCTTTTGAACTTGCTAGTTTGCTTGAAAATATTGATGATTCACCTTACAAATATGAGGTGTATGGTATACTTAAATTTTTCTTTGATAATTACAAGGATGAAAATGGCTATATTCTTGAATATTTTAATAGATGCTTTCCACAAATGGAAGAGACTAGTGCCTTGCAGGATCCTATGGAAGAAGAAATTGATGAACCTGAAATCTCATTAGATGAAAAATAGGAGGAGAGTAATGAACAAAAAGAGGAAGAATGGATTAGCTACCCATGCCTACCTTCTAATGAGAGTAACTCTTTATCCCTTACATTATTTGATTGTCCCCCTTGCTTACTAAAGGAGAATGAATGTTATGTTCCTAAGGTTTCTCTTGAAAATGTTTATAATAAAGCTCTAGTGCTTGTAGATCATGAAGAGCATGCTTTATGTGATAGTTATATTGTTGAGTTTCTTCATGAGGCTACTGAAAATTATTATGAGAGATGAAAATATGGTTGTGGAAGTTTTCATGGTATTGAAACACCTCTCTATGTGCTGAAAGTTTTGAAATTACTCTTGTTTTATCTTCCTATGCCTGTCACTTTGTTATTTGCTTACACGATTCCTATGCATAGGAAGTGGGTTAGAATTAAATGTGTTTTGAATTTTCTTCTTGATGCTCTCTTTTACTTCAACTCATATTTCTTATGAGAGCATCCTCTCAAACTTTTATGCCTGAAGATAATAATATGTCTATTATTCTTGGGAAACCTTTTCTTAAATACTGCAGGAGCTGTTATTAATTGTAATCAAGGGAAGGTGACCTTCAATGAACACATTGTCTATTTCCTCAAGAAGATTGAAATGACTTATGGTTTGAATTCAATTGAACATGTTGAGGGCATTCAAGTTTGAGAAATATATTGTCCCATACGAAGAGAAACATTGGAAACTATTATGATTGGGACCATTGCTATCAAGGTTGAGGTAACATAATCATTAGTGGGATACAAAGTTTTGTCTCATATGGAATTGTTTTGGTAACAAGACCTGATCAACCTTGTTAACAAAAGGATTTCATTAAACAAAACAATGTTTTCAACATGATTATCTCCGCTTACTTCTATTCTATCCGTTTTAGTTTTTGCTTCTTATGCCTAACTTAAAGGCGTTAAAGAAAAGTACTTGTTGGGAGATAACCCAAGAGTTTTAGTTGAGTCTTGGAAGTTATTACCTCTGTAATAACCTCTCCTTATCCTTTTTATTTGCTTTTTGTGCCAAGAGTAACCTCTAATGAGAGAGAAGTAATGATTGGGAAAGTTGCTGTCCCGAAACCGATTTCTGTGCTTCACCGTACAAATTCCAGAGAGAGCTCTGTACGTAGGATTGATCTGTAATTTTTTGTGCTTCTGCCCTAGGTTGTTATCTAACTTTCGTTAGTTCAACACTTTTTTATTTGAGCCACAGAATGTCTTCGAAAAGATTCGTCTTTACCTGTTGGTCTGTTTTGACAGATTTGTGCCATTCTCTGCATTTGCTTCTTGTTAGTTCCTTCTTGAGTTCTTTTGGGGAATTGAGATTTTTGAGGGAAGTGCTACAGTAGCTAGTGTTCTAATGGAAGTTAATTTGATGTTAGAACTGAACCTTAAGACTTATTTATCTTAAGTGCACTAATGTTGCTAATAAAGATTGAGTAAAGTTTTGTATGAAGGAAAAATTTCAGGTGTATGGAAGGAATGAGTAATGAGATGAAGAATGGACTAAAGCTCAAGATTGGGGATGCCACGCGTGTCACCCCAAGAAATATCCAAGAAGTACAAGCGTCAAAGCTTGGGGATGCCCAAGGCATCCCCTTCTTCATCAATAAAAATCCCAGATTTCTTCCAAACACTTTATTTTTATTGTTTCATGCACAGTTGTGTTGTTCCTGGAGCGTCTTATTTTTCGTTTTCGTTTTGGTTTTTAGTTTGCATGATTTTCTTAGTTTGCCGAATAAATTGGTTGGACCCCCCTCTTTCATACATTGGTGTTCAAATAGTTTGGTTTGGGTTTGTTTGGAAAAGAGTAGGAAAGCTCATGCTTATGTGGAAAAAAGAGCTCGTTTTTGACTGTGGCCTATGCTTTGTCATTCCATGCTTGATATTGTTTTGGCTTTATGCTTAGTATTCTTTGCTGTAGCATTACTTGTTATAAACAATTGAGATTGCTTAATGTGCCTTGGATGAATCATGCGTTGTTTTAGCATATTAAAGCATAGTATAGTGGTATTCTCCTTTGATGCTTTATTTGGATTGACTTGGCACATGCTCACACCATGTTATGACTATCTCAAGTCACCATAGCCTTTATGATCCTTTAATCTTCAACTTGTAGTATCACTTTATGTTTTGATCAATGATGTTTTGTCGCTCTGCATGATTATGGCCATTATTGCTCTCTCGTTTGTCGCTCCCTTACTACTGCTAGCCTTCACTTTCACTGAGTATGTTTTACTCAAGTTTCCAACTCCCTTAAACCAAATATTGCCAAAGTGTCCACCATACCTACCTATTAGCATCATTTGCTACTTCCGTGCATATTCAATATGCCTTGTTTTCTTCCGAATAAAATGTTTGCTTGTTATGAGAAAGTTAGTTAGTAAAGCTATCACGAACTTGATGGCACACTTTATTTTCTTGCACTTAATAAACCTGAACCATTGCGTCCTTCTTTGTTGCGTATATGCTTGCGCTTTATAAGTTGAAGTTAGTAGAACCATGTATCATGGGGAATGCTTTCAACATTGCACTGGTACCTCGTACCTCATTGATATCATGTTATTTTGCTTATGGATCCCGGCGGTGTGAAATAAAAGTGGAACTTGTAAGATCATGGAGTTTATATGTGTGTTAGAGAAACGCCTGGGCTGCTAGCCTAAGCCATGCCTAATCATGGTGGAAACTTGTAGCATAACTATAGTGAGCATTCTATGAAGCATCCTCAATAAAAACCTATGCAAATAGCAAATAAAAGATCAATGAGATGCTCACTGTCTGCTTGCCTTGTCATTTTGATTATAGGATAGCTCCTGTGTCATGTGCAAGGGGTACCCTGTTGGCGGTTCTCAATGATATGCATGTATTTACAATGACAAGAGCTTGCTCGTGACTGAAGTTGAGTAGCAGGAGGATCGGTCTTCGTAAGTAAGGGGCATGAGACTTCGATTTATAACTTATCAAGCATATCCTCTTAGTTGTGTCACTTTCACCTTAACCACATTAAAGATGCTTATGATAGGGGCAATGAGAGCTCAAAGCTAATGAGTACCATACTTTCAGCATTTGGAAGCCTTTCAAACTATTCAAAACCTTTTCATTTCCTTGTTGAGTCTCCACTTATTCTTTGAGCACTTTCTTGAGAGCAAAGTGGCCATTCTTAGTTCTATGTGCATTGTCCCAAGACTTGTTGATTGATGCACATCTTGATATTGCTTGTTTTAAACTATTTGTATCTAGTCACTCTTGTAAACTTTGAAGGTGTCCTATGCATTTATGTTTGCTACTCTTTGAGGGACAAGCTGAATGCCACTTTGCTATGTTTTCTTTATGTGAAACAAACAAACGTCTTGGAAATCATTATTATTCATGAATCTTTTGTTTGTGCCTTTTCATGTTGCATCATAGTTTCTTTGTCTTATTGCTAGAACTGTGTCTTTCATGTTATGATTGAAGTACTATGATTCCAGCTTTCAATGTTTTACAAATACTTTGATCAAGTCTTTGATGGTGCATGTCACCTCAAAATTTATTCTTTCCTTTTATCACTTACCTACTCGAGGACGAACAGGAGTTAAGCTTGGGGATGTTGATACATTGCAAATGTATCTATAATTTTTGATGCTCCATGCTTGGTTTTATCCACTTTCTTGTGTTTTGTCCACACTTTGGAGTAATTTTCATATGATTTCTTGGACTAACCTATTAAAAAGAGCCATAGTGCCAGCTACCTGTTTTCTGCTGTTTTTGGTTCCAGGAAAGTCAAAAAATGAATATTCTCGGAATTGGACGGGACAAAAGCCAAAGTGCCTATTTTTCCAGAAGACTCCAGGAGCCAGAATACGAGACGGAGAAGAGCCAGGGGGTGGCCACACCACCTGGTGGCGCGGGCCAGGCAAGGCCGCGCCAGGGGGTGGTGTGGGCCCCCCCAGGCATCCTCGGTCCCCCTCTTCGCCTATAAGAAGCCTTCTGATCTAAAAACTTGAGGGGGGTCGACGTTTTTCCACGAAAAGTTCCGCTGCGCCGCCGCCACCGCGGGGAGATTCGGGGGATAGAAAGTGTCTGTTCCGGCACCCTCCCTTGACGGGGAAGTGCCCCCGGAGCCATCTCCATTGACCTCCACCATCATCTTCATCGACCATCCATGTTTCCCCCATCTATGAGTGAGTAATCCCCCGCTGTAGGCTATGGGGATGGTAGGGATTGGATGATATTGTTCATGTAATGGCATCAGATTGTTAGGACATAGTGCCTAGTATCTTTTATTAGTGCTTTATGACTTTCTTACGACTTGTTGTGCTTAATTCTTGTCACTAGGGCCCGAGTGCTATGATTTCCGATCTGAACTTATTATTGATTCATCATGATAGTATTGTTTCTGGTCTTATCTACAAGTTGTATACACATGTCGTTTTCCGGAACCTATGGTCCCGAAGTGACAGAAATCGGGGTAGCCAGAAGGGAAAGGCTTTGATGGGAGGATCACATGTGTTCACGGAGTGTTAATGCTTTGCTCCGGTGCTCTATTAAAAGGAGCACCTTAATTGCCAGTAGTTCCCTAGAGGCCCCGCTGCAAACGGGCTGGCAGGACAAAAGATGTTGTGCAAGTTCTCATTGCGAGCACGTATGACTATATATGGAACACATGCCTAGGATTGTCTAGTACTTGGGTGCTTTATCTTATTTATCTGCAATTGCCCTATGTTCTGATTGCTATGTGAATTGTCTTGTCCATGCAACGCCCGTCCATCCATCCCTATGCCTACCGCACTCGAATCCCACTGTTTAGTGCTTTTGTTACTACTGTCTTTGCTTTGCTACTACTGTTACTTTACTATTCCTACTACAAAACTATTGCTACTGATAAACTGCTGTGAGCAGGATTGTTTCTAGGTGCAGCTGAATTGACAACTCAGTTGTTAAGGCTGATAAGTATTCTTTGGCTCCCCTTGTGTCGAATCAATATATTGGGTTTCACTTCCCTCGAAAATACTGCGATACACCCCCTATACTTGTGGGTCATCACTTCCCCAGATTACCAGAGGCATGAACCCACTATCGAGCATAAATACTAACTCTTGGAGTTGCTAGCATTTACTTGGCCAAGATAGCTACTAACAACGGAAAGCATGCAAGATCACAAATAACAAAGACATGATAGAATCAATAATCAATCTGAAATAGCATCTAAATATCCATCAGATCCCCACAAACACAACATGCAGAATTACAAATAGATGATCTTGAGCATGAACGGAGCTCACAAGATCTAAACATGAAAGCACAAAGGAGGAGAACCAGCCATCTATCTACTACATGGATCCGTAGTCCAAGGATTAACTACTCATGCATCACACTGGAGGCTTGCATGGTGATGAAGAAGGCCTCTAGGGTGAATTCCCCTCTTCGACAGGGTGCCGGGAAGAGCTTTAGATCCCTCCCGATCTAGGGATGGAGACAACGACGGCTACAGACTCTTTCGTGGATTTTTGATCGGGTACTTAGGGTTTACGTCCCGAGGGCATCTTATAGTCGGAAGGGGAGGCCGAGGGGGTGCCGGAGGCGGCCACACCACCCCCTGGCGCGGGCAAGGCTGGGCCGCACGGCCAGGTGGTGTGGTGGCCCCCTGGCCCCTCTCCGTCTCGTATTCTGGCATCTGATGACTTCTGGAAAAATAGGCACTTTGGCTTTTGTCCCGTCCAATTCCGAGAATATTCATTTTCTGACTTTCCTGGAACCTAAAACAGCAGAAAACAGGCAACTGGCACTATGGCTCTTGTTAATAGGTTAGTCTAAGAAATCATATGAAAAGTACTCGAAAGTTGGAACAAAACACAAGAAAGTGGATAAAACCAAGCATGGAACATCAAAAATTATAGATACATTTGCAATGTATCAATTATGCAGAGGCAGGAAATAAAGACGCTAGATGTAGTATCCATGATTGCCCCACAAGACACTAATCTTATTGGGAGGAACTTTAGTCTAGGTGATTTTCGTTTACGAGAATTATTCAATGAACTAAGGTCAATTCCTCCAAAAGAGAAGAAGTCTTTGTTATGGGAGGAATTCTCCACCCCAGAATAAACAATAAGTACAAGGTAAGTGTTCTTACCCTAATAAGTGATTTATTTTCACAGTTTTTACTCCTAAATATTCTGCCTTTAAATTCCTTGGATTTTTCTGGAGTTTTAGAGAGGTTTTCGCAACTATACGGGCGGAGCTATATGACCAGAGAGGGATCTCCCGCCGTATAGTTGGTCGTTAAACTCTTTGTATCATCTTCGCGAAATTATTTTCGCTATCTAAGCCTATATGGTCGCAACTATACGACCGGAGCAAAAATTCTGGCCATATAGTTGGTCGTTAAACTCTCAGATGGTTTTGTTTTTTCATGTCTGTATCTATACGGTCGCAACTATACAACCGGAGCAAAAATTCCGGCCATATAGTTGGTCATTAAACTCTCAGACAATTTTTCGTTTGATCTTTCATGTATTCATCTAATAAAACCTTATTATTGTTGGTTCCGAGTCGTAGTTTAATCGACCTGGACTCTAGATATTTGGAAATATCTGATCGGAACCAAATATATGGCCGGAGCTATACGGGTTGCGCCTGTATAGTTGGTCGTTACGTGGCAGGTTACTTCCAAATCTGTGATTTCTTTTTCTGTTCCGTTTAGATTTTTTTCTTGGACGACAATTTGGTGTTTCTCGCGAGTTTTACCGACCTATTCCCCCCTTATATACTACCATTGTCTCTCTCTCTCTAATCATAATCTCTAGAAACCAATCTAGCAATGAGGTATCATGTCCCTGTCCATGGAAAACCCATGGGGCTCATTGCTCCTTCCAGGGACCGCTCTAGCAGCCCATCCATGGAGGACAATGACGAGGAGATGGAGAGGTTTAGCCTGAGGTATAAAGAGTACGCCGATCCAAGCTACTTCAACAATGATTCGGACAATGATGTGGTTGACGTCTACATCCGCCGCGATGGCTATGATCCACCGGAGATCAATTGGGCGGTTATGAAGAAAGCTCAACAAGAGAGAGAAGATTGCAAACCGCATGGAAAAGGGCGCGTGGAGACGGTCAAGTTCATCACTACGGATCAAAGGCCGCACAAGAGTAAGGAATTATCTAATATTGGTGCAGGTGCTAGCAAAGAAGGGGAGGTTCCACTTTCGAAGTCAACCATTGGTTCTCATATGAAGGTCAAGCCTCAAGAAGAGTGGAGGTACGGTTTCCACTTCCCCGATCCATCCATTATGGATGAGGAAGAAGAAGCTGTCCCTAGGACGAAGGAATGTGTGCGGGCATTGGAGATATATCAGAAGCAGGAGCTACTCCATCGCGTCGAAGTCCATCACTGTCTCAATGAGATGGAAAGGAAGGAAGATCTCTTTCCACTAGTGACTAAGCTCATTGATAGGATGGACACTCTGCAGTCTTATTTGCGAAGGTCCTATAGCCGCATAACTACTCTAGAGGAGACCAACAAGAAGCTACGCACCATGGTATTACATTCCATGGCGCCACAGTGATCTACAACAATCACGGTATCAAATAATCGCAAGGGCTTATTTGATCCCGCCTGGCTTGATTCCAAGCTTGGGGAGATCTTTAAGACCTTGTAATTTATCTCATAAGTTTTATTATTATTGCATTAGTTCGAACTATAAATAAACTTTGCATCATTGGAATTCCCTTCAGGAATAGTCGATCCCTTTTATGAAATTCCGAGTTTATTATTATATATGGAGCATTATTGAGTTTTTGTTTGCTTTATTGATATATGAATGGCTTGAGTATAATTTTACTTGCACTTGATGATAGTAATAGGAGTCTTCCACACCATTGGTATTAATAGAACATCTAAGGATAATTTAGTCAATATGTTGTAAGTCTATAGTTTGATTTGCAAAAGAAAAATTATCTACACAATTAAGTTGAAGAAGAAACCTTGAACAAAGGAAAATAAAGTGCTATCAAAATAGAGTGGGAACAAGTCGAGGTAGAATCTCCAAGTCATAAGAATGTTTCATATACAGTTGGAATTTGATAATTGAGATCATTGAACTTTGAATTCCTACATGAAGTGGAATATATGGCTAGCTTCTTTGCACATCACTTAAAACAAAAGTGTGAGCATATATGCAAAAGAAAAGAAAAGAAAAGAAAGAAGAAAAAGAGGGAATGTGCAAAGAGAATGTAGGCATATACCACTGTATTGTAGTATGACAAAGAAAAACTTTTGAGATTTTGAATCCCAAGTGAATACGTTGATCCTAAAACACTTGGGACTACCTCGTTTACTCATTCGGTTGAACCAGATTCTTTTACATTATGTTGAGATTCATCATTTATGAACTATTGATCACTAAGGTGTGGAAGCCTTCTAACACTATTCCGATGGTTCGAGTAATGTACTATTCATGAACTTATTCTTATGTATTGTATATGATAAACACATGCTGCAATAGCCTCATTTATTTTATCACTCAGCTTCATGAATATGAGGATCAGATCCATTAAGCTAGAGCTTGCTCGGGACGAGCAAGAGTCTAATCTTGGGGAAGTTGATGAGTGCATATTTGCATCATGTTTTATATTATTATTTTGCATTTTAGATGTAGGATCTTGGTATTTTACGGTGTTCACGCACATATTTTATGTCTATTTTCACCAGGATTAGGACAGATGATGGATCCAATGGATACAATTATTGAAGCAGTTGTACTGTGGAGAAAAGGAATAAAAAACAACGTAAATCGCTTATTTGGGAAATATTGATAATACCAGAAGAAAGCCAGGAGCGAACAAAGGAGGCAGAGAGTGTAACGACCAACTATACGGCAGGAGAATTTCTTTCGCCCATATAGATCCGGCTGTATAGTTGGCGCCGCCTCTGCCTCGTCAAATAGTTTCACCCTGTACAATTGGTTCGAGGAGACGACATACAGAACACCTAGAAATCGCTGAAACCTCACCTCTGGAAGGCATATGGAGGGGGAACTCATCCACCGGCGATCCATCTTTGCCCTGCGCAGATCGAGGAGGCTAAGGCATCGATCTTCATCATATACCATTTCATCACCACCATCTCCATCCATCCCATCTACCTTTTGTCTAGATCTTTTTGTAATTCCTATACTCGTTGTGGATTTATACAAGTACTATGCATCTATGATTGTTTCCATCACCATTTCCATGATGTTGATTGCCTCCATGTCTAAGTAGATCTTTAGTTCTTGGGGATATGGAGAAACCCTAGTATGAGATTGAAATAAGATAAAGTCTATTATGATATTCATCGCTGTGACCATGTGTTAGATTCTCTACATATTGATGTTGAGAGAAGTCAACCTCTCAATATTTGCCTCTCACGGGGACTTGATGGAGGGAACTACTTGTTGGTAGATGGAGGCGTGCTAGCGCTTACAGTGACTATAAAGCTGTTAGCAACCCTTACGTATCAACTTGGGAAGCCGAGGAAACTCACAGAACACTATCCATGCCATGGGATACGTCCTACGGGATTATGTCCCTTAATAGCATAGTAATTCGATTGATGTTAATTGCTGTCTGTTGAGGTTATGAGGATGAAGTGTGCAGCGGTTGCTGGCAAATCATCCATATACGGAGTTCCTCCCACGCATACATAGTTGAGAGTGTTCATTATAATAATCTTTATCTTAGATCTTTTACAATACTAGTGGTGTATCCGCTACTCCCCAAGAATGCTTTTTCCCTATTGTAGTTCCAATCTCTCTTACATACGTGATACTTACTTTCTGTATTAAGCTACTTTGCTTTACTTTATTATTCCTCTTATACCCAAAACCAAAAACACCTTTTTACAGAATACTCACATTTTATCTTGTCACTTAGAACTTTATCTAGCATTTGTATCGTAATATTTATTCCAAAAGTATTTAGACTTCAAACTCCTGCTCCCTATGGGATCGATATCTTTATTTCAAAACTAGCTACAAACGATTTGTGCTCTTGCAATCATCAGGTATGCAATCCTTTCTTGCTATTTTTCCTTGCACAGATAAAGACGTTTGAAGATGGGAATCACTATATTAAAGTCAAAGATACGATATTTTCAACAAACAGAAGAAACCAGGAGTCGTGGAGTGGAGGCAGACACTTTAACAACCAACTATATAGCCGGAATAAAATTTTGGCCATATAGTTGCGGTTGTATAGTTGGCGCACCATCGCTAGGTCAAACAGAACAACTTTTGTGAAGGGACCCCTATATAAAAAGGCCTTGGACGACAAGAAAAGGGCCTTCACCCTGACCATCAGTTGCCTCCAGATCTCCATCCACAACACTGAAGAGTCGCCAGAGGAATAGACTTAGATTTAATCTCCAAACCATTCTCCACCACCATAGCCATATTCCACCACTTGTAATAGTAGATCTCATCTTCGATTGGCGACATTGTAAGACTATTTGCTATCAATCTTATGATTTCCACTACAATGTTTATGATCTTTGATCTCATCTCTATGTGTGAGTAATTCTCCTTGAGCTAAAAAGGGCTTCAGCCTAGCCATGTAGCTTTTGTGCATGTTATTTATCATAGATGGGATCATGTATTAGTTTGCATGACATGATGATTATTGTATCCTCTCTTGCCTCAATCAAGCACTTTTCAGGTACCCAAGACCCCGAGGATTGAGCCAGGTATAAGGAGTATGAGTAATGAATAATCTGTAGGTTGGGAATCCTAGTGACAGAAGGGGTAGTACGACTGTATGTGAGGGATTTACTTTGGATTAATGGTGACGTCACTATGTATATGATTAGTTCTCTTTGTTCTATGGATGAGACAAGTAGGTTATTGCTATAAGCGGTTGCGGAGGCAATAGAAATTATGGATTCACTACCCACATATAATCTATCTTGCTCTAACAATTACATGCATACTTTATCTTTATCTTTTAATCCCATCAGATGTTTTGCACAGCTACAGGTGAATCTGAATGCCCTAGGCCCTCTGTCTCTATCATCGACAACAACAAAAATAAGAAAACTCTTGGTCTGGTAAAAACACAAAAGGAATTCTAAAACTCCTGAAGGTCCGTTAAAGTAACTTCACTACGCTTCTGCTTCCCGAGGATTCGATAAACCTAGGTCTACTAGGGAAAAAGAGCTATACTACATCCATAATCCGGATCGAAGGTATCGACCCTTTTTCTTGCACCATTGTCGGTGAAGCAATAGCTACCCTGGTGAGGTTAGTAGGAACCTTGCTAGTTTTAATTCTTGTTTTTAATTTTGTTAGTTTTCTTTGAGTCTTTATTTGAAAACCCAAAATAATTAGTTAGTCTTTAAATTCTTGCTTTTAGTTTTATAATTCTCTGTTTAAGAAAACCCAAAAACATAGGAAATATGGCTGAAAATAAGCTTGGAGAGTTTTCTACTCCCAATAATGATTATTTGCGTACTCCTATTACTCAGCCAGTAATTGTTGCTGATGACTATGAAATTAAGCCCCATTATTTAAGTTTGGTTCAACAGAATCAATTTGGAGGCTCTGCTGTTGAGGACGCATGTATGCACTTGAATACTTTTACTAAAATATGTGATATGATGCGCATAAAAGACGTTGACACTGATGCGGTCAAACTGCATGTGTTTCCTTTCTCTCTTAGAGGACGAGAAAAAGAATGGCTTTTTCTAGAAATACTATTATATCATGGGTGGAATGCACTTATTTATTTATGACTAAATTTGTCCCACCTGCAAAGACTATGCAACTAAGATCTAATATTACTGGTTTTAGATAGGAAGAGCGTGATCCACTAGCGCTTGCATGGGAGAGGATGAAAGAATGCATGAGAAATTGTCCCAGTCATGCGATGGAAGATTGGTTAATCCTCTATTTATTTATAATGATCTTAACCCTGTGTCTAAGTCTATGGTTGATACTACAGCTGGAGGAACATTTATGGGTAAACATATTACCGAAGCAAAGCAGCTGCTACACAATATGCAAGACAACCATGCCCAATGGCATGTGGATAAATCAAACACAAAGAAGGTGAACTCCGTCTCACCACAGGAAAATGAAGAACTCAATGCTAAGATGGATGAGCTCATATTAGCCTTAAAAGGTAAGGAAACCCAGGTAAGAGCCATCCCTGAAACTAATATTGAAGAAGTAGACTTCATAGCTCGTAATGATTATAACCCTGCTTGGAAGAAGAATTATAGTCCTAATTTTCAGAAACATTATTCTAGTCCTGCAGGTAACTCTAATGATAATATGGGAACTAGTAAATATAGTCTCCAAGAAACACTTAAGTATTTTATAGACTCACAAAATGAATAAAACAATATTCTTGTTAAAATAATGGAGAACCATGATGCTATGCTTGGTAAATTATCTAACCAAGCTGTTAGTTTGAGAAATGATTTGCAGGCCATCCAACAAAGAACAAGGATTGTTGAGGCATAGCTAGGTAAGATAACCGAGAGTCAAACTCTCATCCTAGCTAAATTTGTAGGTAAAGCTGAGCCCAATCCTATTGAAGACCTCAAGATGATGAGAATCCAAAGGGAGGAGCCTGAAGAATTTGATTATAGTAATGCTCCTTCACCAAGTTACACCGTTGAAGATCTTGTAAAAAGGATCAACGTAAGATTCCGGTAAGTGAAGGAAATGAGGAAGCTATGTACCAACACTTCGTTACTCAAGTAGCAATAAAGGTACATGAGCTTGAGGAAGAATAAAATCAAATTGCTGAAAAATTGCCTATGAAACTTGATGATATATTTGATCCTACTATTAAGATTAAAATTGGGACCAATGAGATAGCTGCACTTTGTGATCTAGGTACAAGCGTCTCAACAATTCCAAAAAGTCTTTTTCATAAGTTAAATCTTGGCTCTTTTGAGATCACCGAGTTAAAATTGCATCTAGCAGATTCTACCTATAAACAAGCTGTAGGAATTAAGGAGAATACTTTAGTATAAATTAAATGTTGTCCTGCTCTTATTGATTTTGTTATTGTTAACATGCCTGAAGATGCTACTGCTCCTATTATATTAGGCCGTCCTTTCTTAAGAACTATTAAGGCTTTGATTAATCTCCATGAAGGGAACGTGAAGCTCCAATTACCTTCGCGGGAACCTTTTGTTATTCATTTCCCTAGGAAGAAGAAAGCCAAGCATGATGAAAAGGAGGCCATCATTTTGAAGGCCAACTATTTCAGAGTGAGTGTTCCACTCACGTGGCCTAAGTGAGCAACATTGAGGTTAAGCCATTGACCATAAAAGAGCACTTCATGGGAGGCAACCCATGTGAAATAAAGGTTTGAGTAAATTCTTAAGTTTTAGTTTAAATTTATCTTTAATAAAGAGTGCTAGAAAACTCCAAGTGAGGAGAAGAAGTATGGTAGTACTAAAAATCCTGCTTAATACATGTTGTTGTTGGTCGACAATATTTACTGACATTTTTCTCTCAAAAACAAGGTATTTTGCTAGGATAAGAAAGAACTCACGAAGAAACAGAATTTTTTTGATGCATACAGAAGGTTTAACGACCAACTATACGGCGAGAATAAAAATTCCGGCTGTATAGTTCTGGTCGTGCCATCGACAAATTTTCTTTCAAAAGTACTGACTGTTTAACTATACGACGGGAATAAAAATTCCAGTCATGTAGCTCCGGTCGTATAGATATGATGCTTTTGTACAATTTCTTTTTTAGGTACAGACGTTTTGACGACCAACTATACGGTAGGAACATATTGTTCCGGCTGTATAGCCGCGCCGCTAGGTGGAAGCCCTAAAATTTTGACAGCAGGCCAACTATTCAGCTGGAACACATTGTTCCGCCCATATAGTTCTGCATGTATAGTTGCGTCCAACCACAAAAACATACGGGAAGGTACCTCCAATACCAAAACTTCAATCCTTTTTCTCTCTTCTACCTCCAAACTCTCACAAAAACTCAAGGGATCTTCATCTCTACCCAATTTCGTTCAATTTTCTCGCACACAAGTGATCTACCGTATGTTTCTCCTCCAATCCTCCAATTAATTTTTGCAAATTCATCTTTGATCTATTGTCATTATCAATCTAGGGTGAGACCTACTATGAACTAATTGCTATGATTATATCGCCTAGATTATTATTTCGAGGGGATTCTTTAGTGTGCTATGATGAGGAATATGTTATACTTATTATTGTTGGATCAAAAAGTTTTATTTTTTACTTTCTTTATTGTTTTAGATGATGAACACAAGGAGCCAAACTCGTGCTCATGCTGCCGCTAGCGCTTCTCGTGCTGTCACTTAAGAATGCATGGGGATACGGTTCAAGAATGAGCTCCAACGTGATCGCTTCAATAGGATCAAGAACCACGCAGTGAAGGCAACCAAGTGGGCTTGCGCCATCATATTGAACTAACTTGGTATTTCTAATGAATTCAATTTACTTTGCAATAGAGTTGTCCTGCAAAACTTTGTGTACAATGATGTGCCTACTTATCGCCGGTTAACTATTGAATTTCTAAGTTCTTTGCAAAGCACAATTAAACTATGGCAAGGAGAGGACACGATTTCTTTCCGACTTATGAACAACAACTACAATTTAACACTAGATGAATGGTGTGCATGTTTTAATTTTCCAAAAAATAATGTTAATGTCCTACGCACATCCTTTACTGGCTTAGACCCTTCCCCTGCACAATATTATAATGGAATAAGCTTCGCTACTAGAGTAAGCAAGGGGAAGAATATTCAACATCCCGCAATTCGCTATTTGTTCTATGTAATTGCTAACACCTTGCAGGCAATAAATGAGTTTAGAAGACTCAATGAGGAGGACATCTTAGTCCTCGCAAAAGCTGCTTACACCAACTGCAACTTGTCACTCAACTTGGGCGCAATCCTTGTGCGCTACCTAGAGCACCAATCCTCTCAAAGCCAAGGACCAATCACAGGTGGCGACGTCATTACCATGCTTGCCATCGCTCTAGGCATCAACCTAGGTGAATTGCAACCTGTGCTAGGTGAGCGACGTGTTGGTTTCTCTACTTTAAAGGCTTGTGGAATGCTCACTAGGACATGTGGTGTTTATTACTTGCATATTGCTGGAGCTGGGCGTCTCTATTCCGCTCCTATGCCTAATGGTATTTTCTCTATCGAGGAAGGACGTTTGCTATATGAATTGCAGGTTGAGAAACACCAACCCGAGGAGGAGATTCCGGATGAGGATGAGGACCAAGAAGAGGAGCAAGAAGTTCCTTATCAAGAGGAATAGCCACCAACCCGGTTCGCTACATAACAAGACTTCCAAGAACTTGGAGGGACTGTGGAGAGGATGCACAGCCTCTCTTTGAACCTCCGGGAAACAACTAGTGATCTATCAACTCAATTTTCGAACTAGGATAATGACTTTTTTTCCTCATGTATCTTTATTTGGCGTTCATTTGCTTTTATTTATTTCAAGGTTATGTTTTTAATTCGAGTTATAAGCACTCTTGTTGGTTTCCCCAACACTTTATCTTTAGTTATTTCTGTGCTTTCGAGATTTTCTAGCCAAGCTTTGCCGCCAATTTTCTATTCTTTAAATTCCCTCTCTTAAAAACAACAAAAAGATTTCTCCATTTTTCTTTATTTTTCCTCTTTCTTTTCTTTCTGCCTCGAGGTTCTCATGTGTTTGTAGGAGAGTGATCAACTTCGAGTTTCCAAGAAGCAAATAAAAAAGGAAGAGAGAAGTGGAACCAAACATGAGAGGTATGCTTTATGACTCCCCACTTTTGAAGTTTGAGAAACCCATGCTAGTTAGTAGTAAATGTTGAGATATTATATTCGTGGAGTGAGTCTTTGTATTGTAGAAATATTTTATTTGCATGGGTATTTAGTTGGGTACGTTTTGTTCTAGCTCTTGAGTTAACCAAGTCTTGCCTAAATTTTTTCTAAACAATTGTAATAAGAAAAAGTCTCACAATTGAAGGCTTGGGTGTTGTAGTGCTTTGTCTTGAAGGCTTATTTCTAGAGACACTCGACACCACTGAAAATGTTGATTGACTTGATAGCTCTCTTTAAAAGGATTTGTTCGATTGAATTAATGTTTAGCAGTTTTTGTGAGCATGCCAAAGTTTGATATGTTAATCATAAGAATGATATAACTTTATGCGTGTCAAACTTCATGGGATGCCAACAACTCTGCTGGCCTACGAACGATCTTCATGGAGGAAAAACCTAGATTTTGGCTATGAGTCGATTAAACACATGTAGCAACAATGCTATGGTGGGTAAGATTCTTAGCACTCCCGAGTAGCTGTGTTGATGATGAAATCACTCCTCTGGCTGATATGTGTAATCATTATGCAAAAGGAACAAAACCTTAGTGATGCCACGAGTGTCCATCACAGCCTGATAAACTAATAATTTTTTTTGGCATGCTCTCAATTACTTAAGAACTGAAATTCTTGAAGGACAATGAATAGAAAAGTAGTGCTTGAAAAGTCTTGATTTATTGATGTGGGAGAATTGAGATAATCTATTGTATATGCTTTTCATGACAACTCTCACACTCTCAATTTATATGATTATACTTTATTGTTCAAAGGCAAGCCTATGAGTTGATTACATGACATGGAATAAAGTTTACTCATTTGGATCATGCATGTTAACAATTTTGCTGCGCTATAAGGATGCATAAAAACCCGTATGATATGCTTGCCATTGCTCTATCTATGCTGAAGTTTTTCAGATTTATGAAGTGGAGGAAACATGAGACTACCAATCATGAGTAAGATCATCATCTTGTTATTTCAGTTTAAATGTTGAGTTCCTTTTTGATTTTGGTTTTCTTGCTCGAGGACGATCAAGTTTAAGCTTTGGGAGGTTGATGGATCTATAATATAGCCATCCACGTCCACATTTAAACTAGATATTATTCATATTTTTGATGAAATATCTCTCTAAACCCTACCACTAATGCCTAATAATCAAAGGGGTATGCAATCCTTCCTTGCTTTTTTCCCTTGCGTAGATAATGATGTTTGAAGATGGGAATCACTATATTAAAGTCAAAGATACGGGATTTCCAACAAACAGAAGAAACCAGGAGTCATGGAACAGAGGCAGACGCTCGGTCGTGTAGTTGGCGCCGCCACAGCTAGGTCAAATAGAACAACTTTCGTGAAGGGACCCCTATATAAAGAGGCCTCGGGCGATGAGAAAAGGGCCTTCGCCCCAATCATCAGCCGCCTCCAGATCTCCATCCACAACACCGAAGAGCCGCCGGAGGAATAGACTTAGATCTAATCCCTAAACCATTCTCCACCACTATAGTCATATTCCACCACTTGTAATAGTAGATCTCATCTTCGATTGTCGACATTGTAAGACTATTTGCAATCAATCTTATGATTTCCACTACAATGTTTATGATCTTTGATCTCATCTCTATGTGTGAGTAATTCTCCTTGGGCTAAGGGCTTCGGCCTAGCCATGTAGCTTTTGTGCATATTATTTATCATAGATGGGATCATGTATTAGTTTGTATGACATGATGATTATTGTATCCTCTATTGCCTCAATTTAAGGACTTGTCAGGTACCCAAGACCCCGAGGATTGAGCCAGGTATAGGGAGTATGTGTAATGACTAATCTGCAGGTTGGAAACCCAGTGACAGAACGGGTAGTACGGCTGTATGTGAGGGATTTACTTGGGATTAATGGTGACGTCACTATGCATATCATTAGTTCTCTTTCTTCTATGGATGAGACTAGTAGGTTATTGCTATAAGCGGTTGTGGAGGCACTAGAAATTATGAATGCACTACCCACATATAACCTATCTTGCTCTAACAATTACATGCATACTTTATCTTTTATTCCCATCAGATGTTTTGGACAGCTACAGGTGAAACCGAACGCCCTAGTCCCTCTCTCTCCATCATCGACAACAACAAAAAGACGCAAACTCTTGGTCTGGTAAAAACACAAAAGGAATTCTAAAACTCCCGAAGGTCCGTTAAAGTAACTTCACTACGCTTCTGCTTCCCGAGGATTCGATAAACCTAGGTCTACTATAGAAAAAGAGCTATACTACATCCATAATCCGGATCGAAGGTATCAACCCTTTTTCTGGCGCCGTTGCCGGGGAAGCAATAGCTACTCTGGTGAGGTTAGTAGGAACCTTGCTAGTTTTAATTCTTGTTTTTAATTTTATTAGCTTGCTTTCAGTCTTTATTTGAAAAACCAAAAAAGTTAGTTAGTCTTTAAATTCTTGCTTTTACTTTTATAAGTCTCTGTTTAAGAAAACCCAAAAACATAGGAATATGGCTGAAAAGAAGCTTGGGGAGTTTGCTACTCACAATAATGATATGGTTGAGCCCTAGCCGCCGACTTCGAAGACTGCGCGGGGCGTGCCCACAAGAGGTAGTCCACAAGCGTGAGTGAAGCCGGGGCCGAGCACCGCCGCGCCGCTTCCTCCTCTTCTTCATCGGCCACGTCCGCCCACCGACGTCCCCGCAGGTCCGAGTTGCGAGCGTCCGTGTCCCGCGAGGGAGGTGACGAGGCTCGCCATGCCGCTTGGCGCGCTCCACCGTTACCGCCAGGCTTCTGTCTGATGTCCTCCAAAGAAAAGGACATGCCTTTCACCAAGGCAGGGGGTGCATACCTGGCGTCGTGTGCGGGCGTATACTCCGGGGAAGGTGGGGTCATCATCAGCGGTGAGACCGGGCGCGTCGATGGTGGACAGGGCGAATGCTTCAGTTGCCGGAGGTACAGGCGTCCGTCATCGCCATAGCCACCTTGAGCGCAAACCTGTCAATGATGAGAGTGGTTCACTTTGTTACCCTTATCATCGGTGGGAGTAATTGAATGAGGAAAATGAGGATTGGTGGATGAGGTGAATGAGAAGAATGGAAATTGGAGAATGAAGTGGGAAAATGATTTCAAGAAGCTAATTGTATTTATTAACTGATTTGATACTAGTGTACTGATTTGATACTAGTGTAGATGTACACAGACAAATTTTAAAGCCAGATGTACACTTATTCGCCGGCGGAGTATGACTCCTGTGTTTATCAGGCTTTCTCACAGGTCTCGCGCGATAGGAACCTTTCGCGCAGGGCTTGCACGATGGTGCCCTGCAATAGAGCAAATCCTACTAGTATTCTAGAATTTACGAAATAAATATTACAAGAATTTCCTAATCCTACGGCTCCATCGTTGGAGAGCATACGTGGCACTGGCATTAGCTTGTGTTGGTCGCACACGGCCACAAACCCTCCTTGTGCATGTCTTTTTTTTGTTGCACAGGAGAGGGGTCTCGAAGGACCCCGTTGCTGCCATTCATTAAACTCGGTGGGTACAGAGAATTACATTAGAACACAAAGCAGAAGGGAAAATTACATTGCAGTCCTGCACATATGCAAGGAGGACCCTAAATCTGAGATAAAAACGCAATCATGTCCTTTGACCTCTCCACCGACGATGAACCTCAGTTGCTGGCCACCTTGACGCCGCCGGGGACGCACCACTTGGTGAGGAGAAGGCGGTGAGCTCCGGCCCAAGGTTCCGGGGCGGGGGGGGGGGTCCACTCTAGAGGTTGAAGAGACGCTTCCATGGCGTCGAAATGGGCCGCCCTTTCGGCCACAGATCATGGCGACGACGACGATCGCCATGTGATTCACTCGAATTGGCAGCAGTAACACTCCCCACCCTCGAGGAGGCACTGATGGCATCCTGCAGAAGCCGCTCCCCTCGCCACCACGGCCGGACGGAACACCCTGCAGAGCATCACCACACCACCAGAAGGAGTAGACAAACGCGACTTGTTTATTATCGGAGACGGTGGTCCACTCCGCCACCGTCAGCTCTGCTCTCCCCTCACCACCATGGCCGGCCGGAGAACACAACAAGACGAGGAGGACGAACCCTAACTGGATCTAGATCCAGTCGCATAGATCTTTCACCCTGCTCCAAACTACTGGCACGAGGCCAACAACCCTACCACTACAACTACTCTCAACACAGCGAGCATCTCCTCTTCCCCAACCCCGAGCGGCGGCGGCGCTGAAGCGGGCACAGAGGAGAGCTCGAAGACGTGTGCTCATCTCTCCTGGGTGCCTCTAGAATCGTGCGGGTGTCGAGTGTCCCTTGTGCATGTCCGTGATGTTATTTTCATTAGAAGTGTCCTTGTAATTTTATTTTGTGCAATGGCATATCCCACGATTTAGATGCTCCAGAACAATGTTTAATTAGTTTACTGGTCCTTGGTTTCTCTATTTCATATTTTGCTAGGGGAAAAGCATACAATATACTCCCCCGTCTGACAAACATGTCGCGGATGTCTAAATTCACATGTATCTAAATATATTTTAGTGTATACATACATGTGAATCTACACAAATCTACGACATGTTTACTTAGTTTCTGATCTGATAGCGGGCAAGCTGAGCGCTCAAAAAAAAAGTTTGCAAACTGAAGCAACTCTAGATGTTGAAATCTTCCTAGGAGCGTACGAACTTGCACCGGCCGGTAAGTGAAATTCTGCCGTAGCATACGATCATATGTGCCAAGTGTATTCGCCACAGAAAATCAAGAGGGTCTTGGACGGCCCTACTAATATCACACTCCTATGAGGAAGCAACACGTACTCGGGGCAAAAGCAGCCTTGTGCTGTTCAGCATATCATTGTCCAGTCCAATCAGGTTCTGCGTTTTTGTCTTTTGTGTTTCTTTCGATTCCTTCTTTGGCCGTGTATTTAAAATGTTGGAATAGGATAGCACATTGAATTCACATATGATTTTGATCGTAGTTATCGTGTTCTTCGTCTGCTTCCTAAATCCTCTCGCAATAGTAGTTTTGAGCTACACCACTTCCGCTCTAGCGTGGGACGATCTTGGTGGCGTGCTGTCTTATATACTAGTACTACATAACTTAGTCGTCACCGTTCATGAACCTTGTTGTCCGCTGGCAAGATTGATGATCCATGACCCAGAGTGAGGGGGCAGACTACCCTCTCCGGTGACAACTGGTGTGTATGCGGTACGATAATGTTGAATGGTTTCCCAAGATTGGGTAGTGTATAATATCTTAGTGGTAGTAACTTAGATTGTCTCATTTATTAATTTGTAGAGTCTTTGATTTTTGGGAAGTGTGATGTTACGAAAACATAGTTATTTACCATAATCATGTCTCCTCATCTAGCGATATGCACTGTCATTAAAATACCTATTATACATTATATATAGATACATGTCAACATCTAAGTTACTCTCACCATGAGTAGTCTAAGACCTAGTCCTTTTGATGACTTCTTCAAGCAGCCTAAACAAATTTGAAAGCCTCCCAAAATTTTAAAACCGGGGAAGCAGCCGAGAGAAGACCTAAGTTCAGTTACTTCAAAAATACAATGCATAGGCGATCTTTCACGGTACACAACCGATTACTAATTTTCTGGGAAAGACTGTATATTGTTACACGTGGATCACATTTGGCCCACAATTACTTTGACTGATATCAAGTCTACTGCTAGGTGATGCATCGAGTTGAGGACCAGTTAATGGAGAATAAAGACAACAGTCCGAGCGATTCCGATTCTGATTCTTGCATAAAATGGCGCGGGGGCAAAGAACATCACCTTTCCGTAAAGCAACGTGACAACGTGGGTGGCGCACCGGCTCGCAGGATTTTTTGGACATTTGTGGCCACGACGAGCTATATAGGCTACAGCCAACGGGATCTATATATACCAATGTAATTATGCATGACATGCATGTTCTTTCTGCGGCATATCGATGGAGAGCATACACCGGAACGGGATCTTGGGGAGGCCACCGTTAATCTGCGGTTGCTATGCTGGCGTGAATCGTACCTCTCCAGACGAGATCGATGTATATGGACCATGCTAGTGTCACACTGCTGCAATGTTAGGGTATAGGCTAGCTACTGCCACAGCTTAGCTTTAACCCAAAGTCGAGAAAGAAAGGGGTGGAGCTTCGGTCAAGTCGTGAAATAGATAAGCATGCATGCGCAGGCGGATCGATTCCTGAGTCCTGGTCGACCAGTATATAATCTCCTGTTGCCACTAGCTTTTCCGATATACAAAGCAGGGAGATGATCAGCGCGCGCGTGCATGCATGCGCATCGTAAGCGTCAACTTTACGTCGGTTCTGATGTGCGCCGATTCGCTGATTATTTTAGTAGCCCACGCTTTGGAATTTTTTTTCTTCCACGAAGAGATGTATTCCCCCGTTCCAAATTAATTGACTCGGATTTATCTAGATTCGGATATATCTAGACATGTTTTAGTGCTAGATACATCCGAATCTAGACAAATTCAAGTCAATTAATTTAGGTCGGAGGGAGTAGTATGATTGTGGACCAAATGGGTGGAAACCACAACAAACATTTCAAAGCCCGGGGTAACATGTTGAACTGTTCTGTAAACCTATATATATAAACTCTAGAAAAGACTATGCATCCCAGGTATCTTACGGGTTTAGACAGGTGATGTCTATATAGACAATATTATAGATAATTTATACAATAGTCTATCTATAAGATATCTATTTTTAGACAGCTATGTGTGAATATAAACTACGGTAGGAAACTTCAAACACACTAACCTCTACCGGACCAGTACGAACAAAAAAAACTGCTCCCACGCGTCGCCTCCCTCCCGGCGACCGAGGGGGCCAACCCTAGGCCACGCCGCCACCCCCGTCCCCCTCTAGGTTTCCCCCTCCTCGTCGCCCCCGGAGGTCGCCGGCCAAAGGCTTGCTGCGCCGGTGATGGGCGCGGCAGGGGTCTGGCCGCCCAGCCCCGCGCGGTGGAAGGGAGGAAGCTGCTGCGCGCGCGGGCTGGGGCTCCCAGCCGTCGGCGGCGATGCTGCGGTGGCAGCTCCCCCTCGCATCTCTCCAGGCCAGCAAGCCCTGTGGCCGCTCTCTCCTTCGGTGGCGGGTGGATCCCGGGGTTCTGCAGGTTCTGGTGTCGCCAGCAGCGCACGGGCGACGATAGGCGAAGGCCATGGCGGCGCGGCTTGGTCTCAACCGGAGCGACGGCCCGGGCAGGCGCCGGTGGTGGTAGCGGTGGTGCGGTGCGGGCTCGGGACGACAGGGACCCCCGGCGGCACGACTTGGCAGATGCTACACCGGCCAGATCTAGTTCCGATCTGGCCAGGGGGGCCAGATCTGGGCCCCATCTGGGCCTGGTGGGCTTCAGCCGCCACATGTGGTGGTGGCGTCTCAGGGCTGGAAATGGCCAGAGGCCAGGGGTAGGCCAGGCAGGCCGACCTTTGGTTGCCACCGCGTGCTGGGTTGTCTTGTAGACGGCGCGGAGGTGGCCGTGCCCGTCTCATTTGTCCGCCTGAGTCCGGTCACCCACATACCTCCTATGTACCATGGGCTAGTTGTAGGAGCGTCTATCTGATGTTGGTCCGAGCACAGTAGTCGGGGTAGTGGTCGAGTCGTGCTCGTAGGTGCTTGCTATGTGGCGGGTGCGAGAGTGTTCCTTAGACCGACGGTGGTCCGGCAGGCCTAGGTGTGTTCGGTGGCGACGGAGCTGCTACTTGGCAGTTGAGATCTGCAGTGGTGGTGGATCTTCCTGGGGGGTGAAGGAGTAGGGCCTAGTACTGGGTTGGTATGCACAGTGGCACCCTTGCTGCAGTGCGGTGGCGGGGCTTCATGAGATTTTTCGGGCTCAACTAGGCCAGGGAGGGCATGGTTTGCCCTGCTGCTGTACCGGACGGCTACCGCCTTTTGGTGGTGGAGGTAGTTCCCTCCCGCGTGCTGATGTCATGCCGACCCTTGCCAAAGGTTCCTATTTTTCGGTCCTACCGGCCTCTCACTGGGTGACTTCAACTTCGTGGTGGCGCGTCTACATGGGCGGCAAGTTTGGTGGAGCAATCCGAAGTGTCCGGGAGTGCTTTTTTTGAGGGGTCAGGAGAAATCCTTGTCATCTAGACACCGACATGGTGACACCTGCGGGTGTCGCTGTCCTTCTTGAAGGACGTCGGGTGTATCTCTTCCCCACCTCCCATAACGTATCTAGGGAAACCCTAGGACATGTCTGGGCAGCAGCGTTGTTGTCGTCGCTTTCCTCCTTGGAGGTGTTGCTTGGTACGCGATGCTTCGGAGCGCTAGGAGCGAGGTGGTACTTCTCTGGAGGGTGCAGCGGTGGCGGGTCATCTTCATTTTCGTCGAGCCTCTGTCGTCGGCTTTGTTTCTTTTCTTTGTCTTCTTTGTTTTCTTTGTTTTTTCCTTTTTGGGCGTTGTGCTGTCTAGCCCAGCAGCTGGATCTATCATGGTTGCTATATTAATATAGCTGGGCGCAAGCCTGTTTCAAGGAGTATAAACTGCAGACACCACTTGACATGGGTATACCCTACAGGTACTCGAGCTTGGTATATACGGCATGAATACAGCGGGAGCCCATGGTGTCGCCAAGGCCAAACAGAGGACTCGAGTAACTTAAGGACTCTCGATTGCTTGAAGAACAAGAAGAAGCTAAAGATAGAAAGTTCAAAGGGGAAAACCCTAACCTGTAACCGACTCGATCTGTCACCCGAGACCTAGCCTATCTATATAAAGGCTAGGAGGGGGCGGCGAGGAGAGACACGCAACCCTAGTTTCAACAACCCTCGCCAGAGTGCATCTGCGCACCATTGTAATCCTCGATTCCTTCGATAATTCCACGAGCAAACAAGCAGGAGTAGGGACCTCTCCGAGGCCTGAACCTGGGTAAATCTTCGAGTCCCCTGTCTGCTTGTTTGCTAGCCGATAGATGTCTCCAGCGCTCCCTCCTTCTCCAAAACCCAAGTCCATAACAATGGGCATTGATGAGTTAAACCCTCGTCAATTGGCGCCGTCTGTGGGAACTGGGAGTGCTGATGTTGCGGCTTCTTCGGCCCCATCAACTGCGATCTACAACTCTGCAACAGCAGAGATCCGCCAGCTCTTCGGCGCGTTCGACTTCATCATCCACACGCCGCCCACTCGCCCGACTTTTGAGTGTGTGGACGACAGAATCAGCCTGGCGATCGGGAGCTTCCGCTTCCAAGTTGGTCAGATGTGAAGGAAATATGCCCTAGAGGCAATCATAAAGATGATTGTATTTCATGTGTATCCATGAGTTATTATAATGTTCCTTGAATATCCATATAGCAGGCAACTTGTATTGATTGGCAATTATGTGAATTGTTTGTGAAACTCTTTACTTGTATGGTTATCTAATAATTGTCCCTAGTCAGAGTTCATGTGAGGACACACGTGAATATTAGACTAGCACATCGATTGGTTGATGACTATTGTTTGCAAGTCATAGACATGGAGATGTCAAACCAATGATGTGGACACATGTTATGAACATGGGGTTGGACTGACCCAACATGAGACTGGAAATAATACTTGCACCTCTCTCTACACATCGTGTACGTTTTGTCCTTAGACCTGAGATTGTCACATGTACTTGAGATGTGGATTGACCTACTTTGGGGCTATCAAACACTACTCCGTAACTGGGTAGTTATAAAGGTAGCTTTCGGGTTTGTCCTGATACATGCTGCAAGGCATCGGTCAATCAAGATGGGATTTGCCCCTCTCTACTTGAGAGAGATATCTCTGGGCCCCTCGAGTGATCGAAACAGAAATGCATGGCCGTGCTACATATGGTTAAGAGTTAACCTAGTAAAGGGATTCCGAATCACAATATCGAGAAAGAGAGGTCAGCTTGGAACTAGACCAAATATCGTGAGGAAAAGGGAAAGGCATGTACTCAACCTTGTGATGGTTCGTCTGAATGATCTTTATATGTGTTTAGGAGTTGGTACGTCTTGCTAGAGGCCTCTACCAACTATTGACGGAGTAAGTGTACTCGCGTCATGTCTATACGTGTATGAACCTATAGGGTCACACACTTTAGGGGCTGGAAGCCTAATGAGGATTGGATCCGAATTAGACCAGGTTGAGGCTGCTAATGTAGAAGCCCACCAGGGATGCCTATATAAGAGAGGGTGAGGCGAGCTGAAGAGGGTTGAGCATTCCACCCAGCCGCCACTCCTCTTCCGCCTGTGTTGCACGCGCAGACCTAGCAGTCTGGCGTGTGACGGCTTCCACTCCGGACGTGTGGATACCTCGGAGGTGCTGCATCTGTAGCACTTGGACGAGCCGCGCAAAGGGGAGCTGCTCGTGGGACGAGGACGAGGAGGAGACATAGAACATCTACACTGCCGCAACGTGCTTCATCGAGTTCCGCACCTGCGCGTCTAGCGGTAATCCCGTGATCTATGACAATAGTATTCCTGGTTGATGCGGTAGAAAATTTTGATTTTACGCTAGTGTAGCCTACCCGTTACCCTACAGTGGTATCAGAGCCGATGCTATTCAGTCATAGGTTCAAGAAGTTTGCATATGGTGATTTTTAGATTGATATGAATGATGTGATCGTTTGTATGGCGGTGTTTCTGGATTGATCTATGATCTTACTTTCTGTGATCGTCATTCTAAGGTCGTCGAACGACTTACCCCTACCGGTCGGTTTCCGCCATCGGGGTAGACAGTGACACATAAATCCTTTTGAATCACGCGAAGATCAATATGATTGATCGAATCGGGAATTAGATCTGAATCGACGTACCGTGATCAAAGGAGTTTGGTCGAATCGGAACTATGGTCGGTTTATGGTAAATTTGATTTGCCGATCAAAATCCTTAAAGAAAATTGTATAGATTTGATCTCTCATTTTTCACGGTACCCCTTCGAACCCCGCAGGTGGAGACCCCCTAGACCCCCCTTAGTCGTAGCCCCCTTTTGTATCTCGTTAAGGTTCATAGGTGTTACGATTTCACATGATCCGGTAGAATGCGATTCTATGCACAACTTATTTTTTGCAGATTTATGTGATCAGTATGGCCCAAAAATATATGTGATGCATGTATGTATTTTTCATGACCTGCGTGTCATGAGTAGGGCAACACGACTGGAGCCATATCTGTTGTCAATTATTGTAATGGACTGCGTGCCAACTTGTGATGATCCCAATACCATGTAAATTTGATTACTAGCTGTTAGGAGTAATAGCTTGTATTAGTTCTTGGAGAACTCATCACTTGGAGGATGGCTCGCATAGAGCATGAAGATGGAGATCATCATGGTGGACAGGTTCTATGGCGATGGAGATCACCATGAGAAAATGGGCCATACTGTATCACATCTATGTGAATGCTATTCTTATACGTTTTACTACTATGCATGCTTAGATGATAGAATTAGAACGATCCCTCAAAAAGTTTAAGTTAAACCATGCCCTCCCAACCAAACCTTGCACCATCCTATGCCATGTACAATCGTTGGTGGGTGTATGAAATTAGGGTGCCACGGTTTTCCTTGGCTGGATGGGTTTATATCGGATACCTACACGCATAAGGGTTGGTGAGCTTAACAAGGTCATCTTAACAGTTAAGGACCTTGGGGAATAAAGGTTGGGCGCCTAGTTTTGACATAGAGATGTCACCCAACAACAAGAGTCATATGTGATATGATTAGCAAAGGTTGCTTACCGATTTACCTTGTCTTCTAGCAGTGATGCTAAAGCTCACTAGTCGACTTGTTAATTGTGGATCTTGAATCACTTAGTATCAATAGAGGGATGTTGATTTAAGTGGGAGTACATGCTATTAAATTGTTTAATATGTTTTACTCTTTCATGGTTACATGTCTTAGTATTTTGCATATTTTTTTGTTGTAGATCAATGGCACCGAACAATTCATCACCTTTTGCTTTGCGTTCGATTCTTGAAAAGGATAAACTAAATGGAACAAACTATTCGGACTAGGTCCGTAACCTGAGAATTGTTCTCAGGGCTGAGAAAAAGGAAACTGTTCTGGATACCCCAATCCCGGATAACCTGCTGATAATGCAATTGCTATCCTTAAGAATGCCTACAAGAAAGCATGTGATGAATCTCTTGAGGTTAGTTGTCTTATGCTTGCATGCATGGAACCTGATCTTCAAAAGCAGTTTGAGGATCAGGAAGCGTACGATATGATCGTTGCGCTTAAGGACATGTTCCAGACTCAGGCTAGTACTGAGAGGTACAATGTCGCTAAGTCCTTTGTGGAATGCAAGCTGGCAGAGGGAGCAGCTGTAGGCCCCCATGTGATCAAAATGGTTGGTTACAGTCAGACTTTGGAAAAGCTTAGTTTTCTATTAGGCCAAGAGTTGGCCACTGATTTCATTTTTGCATCTCTTCCATCTAGCTATGGGCATCTCATTTCGAACTACCATATGCATGGGGTGGAGAGGGGCCTTAATGAATTATGTGGGATGCTGAAAACAGCAGAATGTGACATTAAGAAGTGTGCAGGGCATAGCCATGTGATGGCTGTGCAGAACAAGCCTAGCTTCAAGAAAAAGGGCACTTCTTGGCAGAAGAAGAAGGGCAAGGCTAAGGATACGATCCCTAAGCCAAACCCTGCACCCAAGCAAAAGGCTGGTCCTGCAGGAGACACTGAGTGTTTCTTTTGTCACGGATATGGCCACTGGAAGAGAAACTGCAGCAAGTACCAGGCTTCTTTGAAGAAGAGTGGAAGTAAGAGTACTTCCCACTCAGGTACGCTTGTTGTAAATGTTGTGGACATTTTTCTCGCAGATTCTTATGTTAACTCTTGGGTATTTGATACCGGACCGGTTGCTCATATTTGCAATTTGATGCAGGGGCTAATAAGGACTAGAGAAGTGCAGAAAGGTGAAGTGGATTTTCGCGTTGGAAATAAAGCAAGGGTTGCTGCATTGTTCGTCGGCGTCATGCAACTTCACCTTCCGTCAGGATTTATCATGGAGTTGAATAATTGTTATTACATTCCTAGTATGGGTCGAAACATTTTATCACCTTCATGTTTGATGAGGGATGGTTATTCATTCGCGAGTACAAACAATGGTTGTGTGATCTCTAAGAATGCTATGTTTGTGGCTAATGCTCCCATTGTGAATGGGTTATTTATTTTAAATCTTGATAATGCGTGTGTTTACAATGTTAGTGCTAAAAGGCTTCGGCCAAATGATTTGAGTCCTACCTATTTATGGCATTGTCGTTTGGGGCATATAAGTGAAAAGCGCATGAAGAATCTCCATGGTGATGGTCTTCTAACTTCGTTTGATTTTGAATCATACGAGACATGTCAAGCTTGTTTACTTGGGAAGATGACCAAGACGCCTTGTACGGGGTTTCCTAAGAGAGCGACAGACTTGTTGGAACTCATACATACTGATGTATGTGAACCAATGAGCACGACAGCCAGAGGAGGATATCACTACTTCATTACTTTCACTGATGATTTCAGTAGATATGGCCATGTCTACTTGATGAAGCATAAGTCTGAAACTTTTGAAAATTTCAAAGAGTTTCAAAATGAGGTAGATAATCAACGTGGCAAGAAAATAAAGGCCTTGCGATCTGATCGCGGAGGTGAATATTTGAGTCACGAGTTTAGCAATCATCTTAAGAGTTGCGGAATTGTTCCACAGCTCATGCCACCCGGAACGCCTCAAAGAAACGGGGTCTCTGAACGGCGTAATCGAACTTTGTTGGACATGGTTCGATCGATCATGAGCCAGTCGGATTTACCATTATCATTTTGGGGTGACGCGCTAGAAACAACAGCTTTCACACTAAACAGGGTACCATCTAAATCCGTAGTTAAGACACCATATGAGATGTGGACTGGAAAGAATCCTAGTTTGTCTTTTCTAAAGATTTGGGGTTGTGATGCATTTGTCAAGCGACTTCAGTCGGACAAGCTAACACCCAAATGGATAAGTGCATTTTTGTGGGATACCCAAGGGAAACCTTAGGGTATTACTTCTACAATCGAGAAGAGGGTAAAGTGTTTGTCGCTCGTAGCGGTGTTTTCCTAGAGAAAGAGTTTCTCACAAAAGGAACGAGTGGAAGGTCGGTGTGACTTGAAGAAGTTCAAGATGAGCCAGTCGGGGATTCTTCTACAAGTGATGCTATTGTAGCAGAACAAGTTGAGGAACCCGTGGCAATAGAAGCACCACAGCCACGAAGGTCGGCGAGGCTCCGCGAAGCGCGAGAGTTATTATTGTTAGACAATGATGAGCCTGCGACCTATGCAGAAGCGATGGTGGACCCAGACTCTGAGAAATGGCTGATTGCCATGAGATCCGAGATAGAGTCCATGGGAGACAATCAAGTTTGGAACTTGGTTGACCTGCCTGATGGTTTTAAAGCCATCGAGTACAAGTGGATCTATAAGAAGAAGATTGATATGGATGGAAATGTTCACATCCATAAAGCTCGACTTGTTGCAAAAGGTTTTCGACAAGTTCAATGAGTTGACTACGATAAGACTTTCTCGCCCGTAGCGATGCTTAAATCTATACGGATCATTCTAGCCATTGCTGCACATTTCGATTATGAGATATGGCAGATGGATGTCAAGACGGCTTTCTTAAATGGAATCCTTTCTGAGGACGTGTATATGATGCAGCCCGAAGGTTTTGTCGATCCAAACAATGCTGGAAAGGTATGCAAACTTCAAAAGTCTATTTATGGGCTGAAGCAAGCATCTCGGAGTTGGAACATTCGATTTGATGAAGTTGTAAAGGAGTTTGGCTTCACCAAAAACGAACAAGAACCTTGTGTGTATAAGAAAGAAAATGGGAAATCACTTGTGTTTCTAATCTTATATGTGGATGACATATTATTGATTGGAAATGACATTCCTATGCTCGAGTCTATTAAGACCTCATTGAAAAATAGTTTTTCTATGAAGGACTTGGGAGAAGCGGCATATATTCTAGGTATCAAGATCTATAGAGATAGATCAAGGAGGCTAATTGGATTAATCCAGAGTACGTACATTGACAAAGTGTTGAAACGATTCAGCATGGAAGAGGCTAAGAAGGGGTTCTTGCCCATGTCTCACGGCATTAAACTCAGCAAGACTCAGTGTCCTTCGACCACTGATGAGCGAGAACGCATGAGTAGGGTTCCATATGCTTTGGCTATTGGATCCATCATGTATGCAATGACATGTACTCACCCAGATGTTTCCTATGCTCTAAGTGTTACGAGCAGATACCAGGCTGATCCAGGTGAGATTCACTGGACAGCCGTAAAGAATATCCTTAAGTACTTGAGAAGGACTAAGGATATGTTCCTAGTTTATGGAGGTGAGGTTGAACTCTGTGTAAAGGGTTACACAGATGCGAGTTACCTTAACGACTCAGATGACTCGAAATCACAATCAGGTTATGTGTTTGTGATGAATGGTGGTGTTGTGAGCTGGAAAAGTTCCAAGCAAGATACAGTGGCCTCCTCTTCAACAGAAGCTGAATATATTGCTGCCTCGGAGGCTGCAAAGGAAGCTGTTTGGATTAGGAATTTCCTGATCACTCTTGGTGTGGTTCAGGGCTCATCCAATCCCTTGGACGTTTATTGTGATAATAATGGTGCTATTGCACAAGCCAAGGAACCTAGACAGCACCAGAAGAACAAACATATTCGCATGCGTTACCATCTGATTCGTGAGTTCATTGATGATGGTAGTGTCATGTTATGCAAAATACATACGGACTCAAATGTTGCTGATCCCTTGACTAAGCCACTCCCGCAGCCTGCGCATGAAGCGCACACAAGAGCAATAGGTATTAGATACTGTCTAGATTGACTCTAGTGCAAGTGGGAGACTGAAGGAAATATGCCCTAGAGCAATCATAGAGATGATTGTATTTCATGTGTATCCATGAGTTATTATAATGTTCCTTGAATATCCATATACCAGGCAACTTGTATTGATTGGCAATTATGTGAATTGTTTGTGAAACTCTTTACTTGTATGGTTATCTAATAATTGTGCGTAGTCGGAGTTCATGCGAGGACACACATGAATATTAGACTAGCACATCGATTGGTTGATGACTATGTTTTGCAAGTCATAGACATGGAGATGTCAAACCAATGATGTGGACACATGTTATGAACATGGGGTTGGACTGACCCAACATGAGACTGGCAATAATACTTGCACCTCTCTCTACACATCGTGTACGTTTTGTCCTTAGACCTGAGATTGTCGCATGTACTTGAGATGTGGATCGACCTACTTTGGGGCTATCAAACACTACTCCGTAACTGGGTAGTTATAAAGGTAGCTTTCGGGTTTGTCCTGATACATGCTGCAAGGCATCGGTCAATCAAGATGGGATTTGCCCCTCTCTATTTGAGAGAGATATCTCTGGGCCCCTCGAGTGATCGGATCCAGAAATGCATGGTCGTGCTACATATGGTTAAGAGTTAACCTAGTAAAGGGATTCCGAATCACAATATCGAGAAAAAGAGGTCAGCTTGGAACTAGACCAAATATCGTGAGGAAAAGGGAAAGGCATGTACTCAACCTTGTGATGGTTCGTCCGAATGATCTTTATATGCGTTTAGGAGTTGGCACGTCTTGCTAGAGGCCGCTACCAATTATTGAAGGAGTAAGTGTACTCGCGTCATGTCTATACGTGTATGAACCTATAGGGTCACACACTTTAGGGGCTGGAAGCCTAATGAGGATTGGATCCAAATTAGACCAGGCTTAGGCTGCTAATGTAGAAGCCCACCAGGGATGCCTATATAAGAGAGGGTGAGGCGAGCTGAAGAGGGTTGAGCATTCCACCCAGCCGCCACTCCTCTTCCGCCTGTGTTGCACGCGCATACCTAGCATCTGGCATGTGACGCCTTCCACTCCGGACGTGTGGATACCTCGGAGGTGCTGCATCTATAGCACTTGGACGAGCCGCGCAAAGGGGAGCTGCTCGTGGGACGAGGATGAGGAGGAGATGTAGAACATCTACACTGCCGCAACGTGCTTCATCGAGTTCCGCACCTACGCATCTAGCGGTAATCCCGTGATCTATGACAATAGTATTCCTGGTTGACGCGGTAGAAAATTTTGATTTTACGCTAGTGTAGCCTACCTGTTACCCTACAAGATGGGCACGCTTCGCATGCCTGACCAGCCGACGGTACCATCGATTGCTCCAGCATCATGGTTCCCTCCACCGATCGGCACCCTTAGTGAGCTCAACGCCCCGACAACAGTCGAGAATACGGTCAGCGACAGCAGTCGCGAATCCGATATGAGCGATCTGGCAACTGAAGATGGAGCCTACGGCTCCGGATGTGAAAGTTGCGGGAAGAGCAGCTTCCCCAACCACTTCATGTGCGCCTTCATAAACGCAGGCGACACCTCCACCAATCGCGACAACACGAGCAATGGCGCCCATGGGGCTGACCCGCCAAACGGCGGCATACCCAACGGTGGACCACCGCCAAACGGGGGACCATCGCCAAACGGCGCCCCCGTCAACAACGGGGGAGCAGTCGAGCCTCCAACCATAATAAACGAGCAGACTGGCAAACGCGTCGTGATCAGGCTCAATGAACTCGAGTGGGCTCGCTGCCGCGATGCCCTACGGAGTAACCCTCTACCCTTTGGCTCCCCGCAAGAGCTGCTAATGGGCTATTATTGGCTCATGAAGGAAGAATTCAAGCGTCAAGTGCAAACAATCGCGCAACTCGAGGCGCGCAAAAAGGCGGCAGATGAGTCGAGTCTTCGACATGCTGGGCTCTCCTCCCACGGAGGATCCTCCTCAAAGGGCAACGAGCACATCGCAAATAAGAGGCGATCCCGGATGGCCCATCTCACCGAGCAAGAATGCACAGAAGCTGCAAAGATCCTCGACTTCAGCTCTATGACAGTTGACACACAGGGCAACGTGGTCCCGAAAATGCGCAAGCTGCAGTGACGGCAGCCACCATGTACCTCCTGAACAACCAGTCGCCAGCTGGAGATCCCCAAGCCTCCATGCACCGATCTACGATCGCATGCTTGGGACTAGTCGAGGCCGCCCTCGATAAAGAGCCAGCACCAGAGCCGAAGAAAGGTAAGGCTCTGGCAAAACGCTACTCCTCGCCCTCATCCAGCGATGACAGTCACGATCTGTCTCGACGTCGCCGCTCATGGCGACACGACCACGACTATGATGCGCACGATGACCTCACGTAGCGCAAGATTGATAAATCTAGGGTGCGACGTGCCAGGTGGACTGACTCAGAAGACGAAGATGTGGAGCTCTGTGGCGCTAGGTGCTTTAGCAGAGCCATCAGGCAAAAGCGAATGCCCAAGGGGTTTAAGCTCCCATCGGAGAACCTGAAGTTTGACGGCCTGCAGGACCCGAAAATCTGGTTGGAAGACCACCTCTCCTCCGTCAGGCTCCATGGCGGGAGTCGAAGCACGGCCATGCAATGCCTGCAGCTACAGCTGCAAGGCGTCGCCCGAGCATGGCTCAACAACCTCCCACGCTGATCCATTCGCGGTTGGGAAGAACTGGTATACAGCTTCGTGCACAACTTCAAGGGCACATACAAACGCCCTGCATCACTCGAAGAGCTGAGATGATGCCAGCAAAGATCGGGCGAGTCGCTACGCTCTTACATCTAGAGGTGGTCCATCATCAAGAACTCCGCAGAGAACATCTCGGAGGATCGTGCGATTGATGCATTCAACGGTGGCGTACGTCGCATAGAGCTCAGGGAGGAACTAGGCCGCTCGAAGCCCAAAACCATCGACCACCCGATGGAGATCGCGAATCGCTGGGCAGATGGAGAAGATTCGGTAAAAATTGCGTACACACCGATGACGAGGCAGAACTCGAACGAAGACGCGACCGCCAAAGCAAACATCGCATGCACATCTACGATGACCGTGACAACGTCAACATGGTCGCAGCCGGCTACGCCGACAGACGCGACGACAACCGCAACAACAGCTACTGCAGTGGCGGATACCGCGACTCTAGAAAAACAACGCAAGTATGGCAGCACCGCAATCACGATGAAGCACCCGTAACATCCATCGCGGACAAGTTGTCCGGGCCATGCACTGTGCACTTCTACATCGACAAACACGACGGAAAAAAGAAGTCCAGCCACCTCCTCAAGGATTGCCGCGAGTTCCTCAAGCTGCATGAGGGACTGGCTCGGATGAATCACAACACAGTCAAAAGGGGCTATGGAGCCGCCCCAGGCGCCGTGGCACATGGAGCTCCGTCACCACCGCCTGGGCCACTCCCAAATGCAGCTGCGCCGGACCAACACCATGGAGGCGAACCATACCCACGGGACATGGGTACCATGATGATCCAAAAGGGACGCCCCTCGAATCGGGTGCAGAAGGCCATCACTCGCCAAGTCAACTTGGCCACAAATTCGCCACCATCTAGCACTGAGTACCTTAGTGGGAACGAGTCCTGCATCACCTTCGACAAGCATGACCACCCGCGCCAAGTACCTCGCCCAGGCCATTGTCCCCTCGTCCCCGAGGCACAAATTGGAGGCTTCGACATGAGTCGCGTCTTTATGGACGGCAGAAGTGGCATCGACCTTATGCTCGCGAGTACCTTGCGAGCAATGAGGATCCCTCCGACCTGCCTACAGGCCTCAGATACAACATTCCACAGCATCGTCCCAGGCAAGGGCGTATATCCCCTGGGTAAAATCAACCTCAACGTCATCTTCGGCACGCCGAAAAACTGTCGGCGAGAGCGCATCGATTTCGAGGTCGTCGACTGGCCCTCGCAATACCACTTCATCCTCGGACATGTCGCGTTCGCTAGGTTCGTGACAGTGCCACACTACGCCTATCTGCAGATGAAGATGCCAGGCCCTAACGGTGTCATCACACTCAATGGGAGCTTCGAGAGATCTCACAGTTGTGACAGGGAATTCAACAGAATCTCCTAGTCCTTCGGCATGCAGGAAGAACTCGCGAGACTAAAGGAGTCGACAGACAACAGTCTACCTCCCCTAAGCCGGCCAAACTCACCCGACTTGTCCTTCGACTCATCAGTGCACATGAAGAAAGTCGAGGTCCACCCATCGAATCCCGCCAAGACGATCCTCATCGCCAACAACTTGAGTCCCGCATAGGAACTCGCGCTCGTCGAATTCCTCCGTGAGCGCTAGGAAATTTTCACCTGGTGTCCAGCGGACATTCTAGGAGTTACCAGGGAATTCGCCGAGCACGCACTCAATGTCAATCCATACGCAAGGCCGGTCAAACAAACAATTCGGCGATTGTTTGAACCAAGGGCAAAGGCAGCTGGAATGGAGATCAACTGACTCCTCGACGCCAAATTTATACGCGAGATCAAGGAAAGCACTTGGCTCGCCAACACGGTGCTAGTACCAAAAAAGGACACGGATATCCTGCGGATGTGCGTGGACTTCACCTCTTTGAATAAGCACTGTCCAAAGGATCACTTTCCGCTACCGCGAATCGACCAGATCATTCACTCCACCGCGGGATGCGAGCGCCTTTGTTTCCTCGATGCCTACTCAAGCTATAATCAGATTCGAATGAAGGAGGAAGACCAAGAAAAAACAGCGTTTACAACGCCTTTTGGTGTGTTCTGCTACAACACAATGCCCTTCAGGCTAAAGAACACAGGGGCCACCTACCAGTGGTGCATGCAGGCTTGCCTCAAGAACCAGCTAGGTCGCAACATTCAAGTCTATGTCAACGACATAGTAATCAAGACCAAAGAGGAAGCCTCACTAATCGACGATTTGCGCGAAACCTTTGCCAACCTCGATCGCTACCGGATCAAGCTCAATCCGGACAAGTGTGCCTTCGGCGTACCATCTGGGCAACTACTCGGGTATCTCATCTCTATGAGAGGGATCGAAGCGAACCCGAAGAAAATAAAGGCCATACTGGCCATGGAGAAGCCGAAAAACATAAGAGGCGTCCAGCAGCTGGTCGGGAGAATCGCGGCTCTCAATGGATTCATCAGTCGGATGGGTGAAAATGCACTGCCCTTCTACCAACTCCTCCGTAAAGCTAACAAATTCGAATGGACCAATGAGGCGCAGGAAGCATTCGAAGACCTCAAGCGCCTGCTATCCCACTCGCCGGTACTGGTGACCCCACGCGAAAGGGAACCATTGTTGCTATACATCTCCGCCACCAACCAGGTGGTCAGCACAGCGCTCGTAGTCGAACGAGCCAAAGAAAACAAGGTCCACGGGGTACAGCGCCCAGTCTACTACCTCAGCGAGGTACTTACGCCAACAAAACAGCGGTACCCGCACTACCAGAAACTGGCGTACGACGTCTTCATGATGGCTCGATGACTGCGCCACTACTTCTAGGAACACCCAATTGTGGTAGTCAACGACGCGCCGCTTGGGCACATCCTCAACAACCCCAACGCCACCGGACGAGTCGCACTTTGGGGAATCGAATTGTCTCCACGAGACATCACATATGAAAAATGCGGCGCAATCAAGTCGCAAGTTCTCCCTGACTTCCTCATGCACTGGATGGAGAACCAGCTCCCCGAAAAACTAGATATGTCCTACCTCTGGACAGTGCACTTCGACAGATCGAAGCGGAAGGACGGAGCTGGTGCAGGTGTCATACTGACATCGCCCCAGGGAGACAAGCTGAAATATATCCTGCGAATGCAGTTCACCTCCTCCAACAACGAAGCTAAATACGAGGCCCTGCTCCACGGGATGAGGATGGCAAAAGCCTGCGGCCCCAAAAGGCTCATAATATATGGTGACTCCAAGCTGGTGGTTAACCAGAAAATGCACGGGTGCGACGCACTGAACGACAACATGATCGCCTACCACGACCTCTACGACTGTTGGGGGGATACCCCTGGGTAGGGTCACGCCGGGGTATAAAGGCCGAGTTAGACGAGGTACGGCAAGGTCAAAGCAAGTGCTGGCCGAGTCACCTCAAGGCAGGCCGAATCACGGAGTAACCCGGACCGGAGGATGTCCGCCTAACTGAGTCCCGGCCGACCTATGTCGTATGCCGGCAGGATGTATCTAACTTGTATGCAGGTGCAGGTGCGGCCAGATTAACCAGGCATGATCCGGGTTATATCAGGCTTGCAAGAGAAGGAAGGTATCTCGCTGGTCAAAAGGAGGTCACTGTACGCTAGATCGTGAGCGAAGCGGACAGAGGCTAGGACCACCGAGGCGTGGCCGACAAAGGTGATGTTGCCTGTGTCAGATGACGCTGGCGCCGCAGAGGCTCACATAGCCTCTGCATGGCTTACGATGGGGAAAAGTGACCCGGTCGGTTTATTATTTTGGGAAGAGGCATATTCTCCACGTATGCCCTAATTGGAGACCTAGCCGCCCCTATATAAGGAGGGCTAGGGCATCTGTAGAAGAGGTTGATCTCTAGTTGGTTGAGGTTTAGTTAGTTGGTTCTTGGTTCCCGAGAGCTAGCTAGTGGTGAGAGTAAGAGAGTTCCTTCTTCCTCCTCTCCCTAATACAGCTCAAGGAGCATTTGTAACCTTGGAAACCCATTGAATACAAAGCATCTGTGTGTGGAATCACCACACTATCCCTCCCTGGATTCCACAAGTGGATATTGTCCCTACCTTTAGCCTATCCATGGCATCTTCCGTGACACCACCACGACAGTTGGCGCCCACCGTGGGGCTAGCGGCGCTAGCAGGAGTGAAGATCCGGAAGGGAAACCTCATTGGCACCAGCGAACGCATCGTCTCCGGGCTTGTTCAGCGCTTTGGAGCGCTGGCCTTTGTCAGCGACAATGTTGGCTGCTTCGGCAAGTGACCTCTTCCGCGCAACGGCCTCTTCGTCAAGCTTGGCGTGCACAAGATCTACGTTGATGTCGATGTGTCGTGCGTTCACCCGCGGCACGGCTCGCGGGGTGCGTATCACTCGCTCCCCTGACCGCGCCGAGGTGATGATGACTGCGCTTGGCACTGGCGCGAGCAAGGATCCGGCGCCAGATCCGGAGGTAACATCCAAGGCACCAAGGAAAAGTAGAGGTCCTCCACTAGAGAGGCTAGAGAATGTGCTGCAACAGGCGATAGATAGCTTGGCGAGCCCCATAGCAGCAGTGGTAGATCCAGCTCAGGCACATGCCGAGTTAGAGGAGACTAGGCAGAAAATACTAGAGGGTGCAAAAAATATAGCCGCGACTCAGCAGTTGTTGAACATGACACTGCGTGAGTACGCAAAGGCAAATAAGGTTGATGCTGTAAAAGTGAAGGAGAGAAACCTCATGAGTGAAATGAACAAGGAGGGTGATACTAGAATTGAGGAATCAGAGAACTGTCTGTCCGTGGTGTTGGAGATATGCCCAAGAGGCAATAATAAAGTGGTTATTATTATATCTTTATGTTTATGATAAATGTTTACATCCCATGCTATAATTGTATTATTAGGAAACACTAATACATGTGTGTTTTGTAAACATAAAAGAGTCCCTAGTAAGCCTCTTGTTGAACTAGCTTGTTGATTAATAGATGATCATGGTTTCCTGATCATGGACATTGGATGTCGTTAATAACAAGATCATATCATTAGGAGAATGATGTGATGGACACACACCCATAGTAAGCGTAGCATAAGATCAAGTCATTAAGTTCGTATTGCTATAAGCTTTTAAATGCATAGTAACCTAATCCTTTGACCATGAGATTATGTTAATCACCATCACCGGATGGGTACTTTGATGACATCAAACACCGCTTCGTAACTGGGTGGTTATAAAGGTGTCATTGGGTATTCTGAAAGTATGTGTTGAAGCGCATGGACCAAGATTGGGATTTGTCCATCCATATGACGGATAGATATGCTCTGGGCCCTCTCGGTGGAATGTCGTCTAGTTAGCTTGAAAGCATGTGACTAGGTCACAAGGGATGACATATCACGGAACGAGTAAAGAGTACTTATCAGTAACGAGGTAGAACTAGGTATGGAGATGCTGACGATCAAACCTCAGATAAGTATAGTATTGCGTGACAAAGGGAATTGGTTTCGTATGTAAATGGTTCAATCGATCACGAAGTCATCGTTGAGTATGTGGGAGCCATTATGGATCTCTAGGTCCCGCTGATGGTTATTGATAGGAGATGTGTCTCTGTCATGTCTACATATTCACGAACCGTAGGGTGACACACTTAAGGTTCGAAGTTGTTTTAAGTAGATATGGAATGTGCGTTGGAGACCGAATGTTGTTCGGAGTCTCGGATTGGATCCGGGACATCACGAGGACATCCGAAATTGTCCGGAGAATAAGATTCATATATTGGGGATCATTTTCTAAGTTAGGAAATGTTCCGGAGTGTTTGTATGGTGATTCTAGAAGGTTTTGGAATGTTCTGGAAGGTTCTAGAAGAGTTCTTGGTGTTTGCTTGAAAACCAAGAAAGGGTCAAGGAAACCTTGTGGGGGCTAGACACGGATTCGTGGGGGAGGAGGACTCCTCCCCCCTTCCCAACCCGCCGGCCCAAGGAGGGAGGGGAGTCCTACTAGGACTCCCCCTCCCAAGGCGCCTCCCTCCTTTAAATAGAGGGAAGGGGGCGCCCCCTCCTAGATCTCTCTGATAACAAGCTCTAGCCGCCGCCTCTGTCCTCCTCCTTCCCTCTGCTCCGGCTTAGGCGGTGTTCTGCAGAATTCTCTACTCCACCACCACCACCACACCGTCATGCTGCTGGGATTCCGTGGAGAAGATCTACTACCTCCGCTGCTCGCTGGAATGGGGAGAGGAAGGTCTGCTTCGACTCCACACGTGTGACCGACTGCGGAAGCGCTGCCGAAATGCGGTGCCGGAAGGATCATCCACTTGACCGACTGTGGAAGCGCTGCCGGAACGCGACACCGGAAGGATCGTCCACACGATCTTGAGATCGGCAAGTGATCGACTACATCAACCACGAGATCTAATCTCGTTAACGCTTTCGGATCTACGAGGGTTAGTTCCTACCTATCTCGTTGCACATGTCTAATAGATTAGATCTTGGCTTTTATCTAGATTAGATCTGGGTTTTGTTCGTTCTTGCGGTAGAATTTTTTTGTTTTCCATGCTACAAACCCATCACGTGGGGCTGCCGAAGTACAGTACCCAGGCAAAGAACCTTAGAGCAGCAGATGCAGCTGCGTCCGAATTAGAGGGTTTGACGGGTGAAGCCCGACAGAGACAGCAGGAAAGGGTCAATGAGTTAGTTTGGATCGCAAACAGACAGAATGAGGAATTGCTCAGGGCTAATCCGGAAAGAGTTGGGGCCTCCAAGATCGTTTATTCGGCGGTGGGTAACCCGGAGAAATCCGCTGGAGCTGCATCGTCTCCTCATGGTGGTCCTAGGAGAAAAGAGGTAGTAACCTCGGCTAGGAGGAACAAACAGATAGTCCCGTATGACCCGGCAAGGGCAGGGAAAGGAAAAGCCGTGTAGGGAAATGAGGATCGACGAAGTGTGAGCCCAGGTGAAGCCAGCCGAGGTAACCGCGACCAAGGCAATGCCGGTCAAGGGGACGCTGTGAACGGCAATGCCGGACAGCACAACTCGGCGGGGGCAGGGCAACCGCAGTAGCGGAATATACCACGGCAAGAGCATAGTGCCGGCCAAGGTATGCAACAGAGAGCAGCTCCACAAGAGCAAGATAGATACAATGATGGATATTCAAAGATGGTGAACACTGGGTATCCTAGGCCGGACTATCACGTGATAGGGTCAAGATTGGGAAGCAGGAGATTGATGCCTGGCGACGCCAGGTTAAAACTGGATCGGCTTTATAGGTCAGAGCAAATTGAGTGTCAAGGTCCTCCGGGTCCAGCGTGTTTTTGGCCCCGGATCATGAAGGAGCCTCCAATACCTAACTTCCAGTTACCTAGAGGCACTAAGACATATGACGGCAGCACAAAGCCGGAGGACTGGTAGATTAACTACGCAACAGCGGTAAAAATTGCTACAGGCAACTTGAGATGGGTTGTGAGATGTGCCTCAGATGATGGGAGGGCCAGCGATGGTATCAATTGTTGGATCGATTTTGAGGAAATGTTGTTCAGTAATTTCTCAAGCATGTATCAGAGGCCCAACAGACCACAGACCCTAGCGATGTGCAAGCAAAGACCGAATGAGCCAAACCGGGAATTTTTAACCCACTAGTGCACAGTGCGAAACTCATGTGAGGGTGTGATTGAGTCATAGGCCACAGCTTGGTTTGCGCAAGGGTGCAGATATGCAAGCATGCTGTGGCAAAGGTTACAAAGGGATATGCCAAGTACACTGGAAGAGACAATCCGGATTGCTGATTCATATGCCTTGGGTGATCCAACTCAACGTAGGCTTGTCTCAAACGATTCAAATGAGGAATACTACCAGCGAGATGGAGCCGGATCATCCCGGCGGAATGATTACCGGGGTAAGAGAAGAGATGATAGATCGGATTACTGGTACAGTTCACAACAAGTTGCTGCTATGAATCAAGACCAACCCGGAGCAGGAAGCAACCAACGTCAGAAAACTGGAGGGCAGCAATGGACACCCAGGAGTGATGGCAAGAAAACTTGGACGCCCGAACAAAAAAAAGTGATAGGAGAAGAAGGACAGGCCGAGGTATACTTATGAGGCAATGCTGGATCAGCCGTGTAAATTTCACATGCCAAATCCGAGTAACCCAGCGGGTCACACAACCCGGCAGTGTTAGTGGATGAGGAAGATAGAACAAAGTGGTTCGGGGAATGCTCAGGCACCTCGGAATGATCAACCTCGGCAGGAGTTACCCGGATAGCAATTGCTCTCCAGAGCAAACACGCAACAGTTAATGTTGCCACCACCTCCGCCGAGGTATAAAAACCATGAGAGAAGGGATGCAGTGCATCAGGTGGAAAACCAGCATCAACCAGATCAAAGGTACCCTGGTAATGAGGGGAGAAATGAGTACAGAGAGCATCACCAGAGCTACTGCGTGTTCACCACAGAAGAGACAGATAGAAAGAGCTTATAGCGCCGACACATGGAAGTGAATGCGGTAATGCTAGCGGTGATGAGGTATATGCCTTGGTCAGATCAGGAAATTACCTGGAGCATCAAAGATCATCCCAAGCTTATGCCAAGTCCTGGTTCGTATGCGCTGGTGTTGGACCCAACATTCATTGGGCCGAACATCAATGTGAGGTTCTCAAAGGTGCTGATTGACAATGGCAGCAGCATCAATATCATGTACGTGGACACGATGCGCAAGTTAGGTATCTCGGAGAACATGCTCCAAGCTACAAGAAAATCTTTCCATGGCATTGTGCCAGGTATTTCCTGTGAACCCATTGGCAAGGTCCAAGTTGACGTGTTGTTCGGCATGGGAGATAACTGCCGAACTGAAAATTTGGAGTTCGAGGTTGTCAATTTGGAAAGCGCATATCACGCGTTACTCAGCAGGCCAGCTCTGAACAAATTCATGGCAAGTACTCACATCAGCTACTTGAAGATGAAGCTGCCCGGGCCAAATGGTGTGATTACCATTGCTGGTGATTTCCAGCGTTCCATTGAATGCGCGTCAGCCGGGTCTAACTTGGCCGAGTCACTCGTGATTGCGCAAGAGAAGAGAAAAATCCAGGAGGTGGCGGCATTGCCTCAATCCACGCAGCAGTATATGCCGGCGCTGAGTAACCCGCATGGAAGTGTCTCATTTCAAGCGACAAAGGATACCAAGAAGGTGCCTGTTGATGATATTTTCCCAGAGCGCACCATAACAATTGGTGTCGGGTTAACAGAGAAATAGGGAAGCGAGCTCGTCAACTTCCTCCGTGAGAATCGGGATATCTTTGCTTGGTCCACACAGGACTTGCAAGGTGTTCCGAGGGAGTTGGCCGAGCACTCTTTGAATGTGAGACTCAGAGCAAAGCCGGTGAAGCAACCTCTCCGCCGCTTCGCCGAAGACAGGAGAAAGGTCATCGGAGATGAGATAGCTCGGCTCCTAGCAGCTGGATTTATCATGGAAGTGCTTTACCCGGATTGGCTATCTAATCCGGTGCTGGTGGAGAAGAAGAAGGATGATCCGAACGTGCCAGTGGTTTGGCGTATGTGCATCGATTACACGAACCTAAATAAGGCGTGTTCGAAAGATCCATTCCCACTGCCAAGGATAGACCAAGTCATAGATTCTACTGCTGGATGTGAACTGTTGTCATTCATTGATGCATATTCTGGTTTCCACCAGATACCTCTGAACCCGAGTGATCAAATAAAGACTGTTTTATCACCCCGCATGGGGCTTATTGCTATCGCACCATGCCTTTTGGTTTACGTAATGCAGGGGCAACGTACCAAAGATGTATGCAGAAGTGTTTACACGACCAAATTGGTCAAAATGTGCAGGTATATGTGGATGATGTTGTTATAAAGACCAAGGAAAGAAAAACGCTCCTTGACGATATCAGGCAAACGTTTGCAAACCTGAGAAGGTTCCGAATGAAGGTTAACCCGGAGAAATGTACCTTCGGTGTCCCGGCTAGAAAATTACTCGGATTTCTTGTCTCCAGCCGAGGTATCGAAGTTAACCCAACTAAAATCCGAGCCATAGAGCGAATGGAACTTCCGAAGTGCCTTGATGATGTCTAGAAGTTCACTGGTTGCCTGGCATCCTGAAGTCGGTTTGTATGTCAGTTGGGAGAAAAGGCACTGCCTCTCTATCAACTCATGAAAAAGTCGATATTATCAGTGCGCGACAAAGAGGGTAAGTCAGTGCAAAGGCCAGTATGTTATCTGAGCGAGGTATTATTAGGTTCGAAACAAAACTATCCCCATTATCAGAAGATGGCATATGGTGTGTATATGGCGGCTAAGAAGCTAAATCACTATTTTGAAGAGCACCCCATCAAAGTAATATGTGAAGCCCCCATATCCGAGATAATGAGAAATAAGGATGCAAGTGGCCGGATTGCAAAATGGGCAATTGAGCTAGCCCCTTATGTGCCACAATATGATAGGAGAGAAGCAATCAAGTCTCAGGCTGTGGCTGACTTTTTTGTGGATTGGGACGAGGTGCAATACGAGCCACCATTTCTAGATCCGAACTACTGGAGAATGCACTTTGACGGGTCGAAAACAAAAACCGGGTTAGGCGCCGGAGTTGTGCTTACCTCGCCCAAGAAGGACCAGCTGAAATACGTGCTATAGATCCACTTCGTAGCATCAAACAATGTTGCAGAATATGAAGCACTTGTGCATGGGCTCAAAGTGGCAAAAGTGGTTGGAATACATCGGATCCAATGCTTCGGTGAATCGGATCTCATAGTCCAGCAAGTCTCGGGGCAATGGGATGCTTTGGATGCAAATATGGCATTGTACAGATTTCATGTGCAGAAGATATCGTGATACTTCGAGGGATGCGAGTTTCATCACGTACCTCAGGCAGAAAATGAGGCTGCCGACGTATTGTCGAAGCTCGGATCAACCCGACAAGCAATCCCGCCAGGGGTAGCACTAGAGCACCTCATAAAAACGTCTATCAGGCCATCCCCAGAATCCGAGTCAATTTATATCCCGGCAAATCTGGAATCGGAAGTTGTGCCCATGGACATTGACGTGGGAAGTAGTTCACGAAACCCGGGGACTGCTTCACAAGACCCGGGGACTACACAGCGTGATCCGGCTGAGGTTATGCCGGTGGATCAGATGGAAATTGATGAGGATATGTTTCCAGTGCGAGCTAGACCAGCTTGGGCACTGCCCATATTTCAATTCCTGAAAGATGGAACTTTGCCCAGTGAGGAGGTGCTTTCCAAACAAACTCAGAGGAGGGCAAAAGCATACACAATCATCAATTCCGAGCTATACAAGAGGAGTGTGAAAAACGTTCTCCAACGATGTGTTGACCCGGAAGAAGGGCTTGACATCCTCCGAGATATACATCAAGGGGAATGTGGGCATCACGCCTCGTCCAGAGCCTTGGTAGCAAAAGCTTTCCGTCATGGGTTTTACTAGCCAAGTGCCTTGGAACAAGCAGAAGATCTGGTAAGAAAGTGCAATGGTTGTCAAAGATATGCTACCAAGACACATATGCCGATGTAGAAGCTCAAGACCATACCAATTACCTAGCCATTTGCTGTATGGTGTTTGGATATGGTTGCCCCGTTTAAACCAGCAAGAGGGAACACGACCCGCATCTTGGTCATGGTTGACGGGTTTACAAAATGGATTGAGGTGAAGCCAATAAGAAAATGTGATGGAGCTACCGCCGTGACATTCCTCAAAGATATCATCTTGATATACGGTTATCCTCACAGTATCATAACAGATAATGGCACAAATTTCGCTGAAGGAGCGTTTGTGCGATTCTGCCGAGATAAGAAGATCCGGCTGGACGTTGCCTCGGTAGCCCACCCTGCATCAAATGGACAAGTGGAGAGATCCAATGGATTAATATTATCCGAGATAAAACCCCGGCTCATTGAGCCGCTACAAAGATCAGCGGGGTGCTGGATAGAAGAACTACCAGCGATGCTGTGGAGTTTCAGAACAACTCCGAATCGATCAACAGGCTATACGCCATTCTTTCTGGTATATGGGGCAGAAGCTGTATTACCAGCCGACATAGAGCATGACTCGCCTAGGGTCACCCAATACACAGAAGCCAAAGTGCAAGAAGCCCAGCAAAATGATGTTGATCTGCTGGAAGAAGCGAGAGAATTGGCATTGTCCAGATCCGCCATATATCAGCAAAATCTCCAACGCTACCACAGCCGGAAAGTAAACCCTCGAATTTTCCAGGAAGGTGATCTAGTACTCTGGTTGGTACAACGTACTGCTGGCATGCACAAGTTATCCCCCCATGGGAAGGGCCATTCATTGTGAGCAAAGCATTGCACAATGACTCTTATTATCTCATCGATGCAAAACCACAGGAGAAGAACAAGGTGGACAATTCCGGCGAGGAATCTAAGCATCCATGGATTGTAGCTCTACTTCGTCCGTTCTACACTTAGCAAAAGAAGTGTGTGTATCCGAGTCTCTCATACGTCGGTATGTATGCCGACGATGAGCCTATCAATGAAATAGTAGCACCTCGAGCAGTAACTCGGGGGCTGCCTTAATAATATTTGTTGTCTTCTGTACTTGTTATAATTTTATGTCGGCTGGTTTAAGTTGCTTCTGCCTAAGCCGGATTAGTAGTGTGTGAGCACCAAAAAACTGAACTCTTTGACTTGCTGCTGTCCAACAAGATTTGGCTTCATGGCAAGCAAGAGAACAAGTTTGGAATTGCGTAGCACACGAAAAACGACTAAGGAAAAGAACGTAATCAAGCCGACATTTTTTATTTGGACTAACTTTATGTTTACCTTGTTTTTGCTATGTTGAATTATTTTGAGCTAGTCCTAAAGTTTCTAAGTATTGTGAAGTCAATTTTTGAAACTCGGACTCGTAAGTCATAAAACCGAACCAAGGTAGACATGAGCCGAGCCAAGAAATTGGAGAAACAAGAAAATGAAACTCGGGGGCTACGCCCAAGTTAATCCTGCACGAGCAACTTAGTAGCAAAATATGATCACTGTGCTTAATACATTTGCACCCGGCATACCAGGGATCTGATAATCTTCAAAGTGTTTGTTATCAAGGAGCAGCAGGAGGAGGTAACTCGGCACCAGCAGGTGGAACTCCGGCCTCGGCATCAGCATTATCTTCATCTTCTTCGACGTCCGAGGCTTCGTCTTCATCATCTTCACCCGAACCATCTTCGACGTATTCGTCGTCAATAGCGTCAAGGAAGCTTGGTCCTTCATTCCATTGATGGATGGGGGCATAATGAATGAGGCAATGGGCGCAAGCCTTGCGCCGAGCTATCCAATCCGGATCATTGGACCACCTTGAACCGGTGCGCATGCGCTCCAGAAGATTCAGATTTATTTTCTTGTACCAAGTGAGCACGTAGTGGAGGACGGTTTCAGCTCTGGCACGTCCGGCGGATTCTCTCCAGAGATCAAGCTGGGTCTCACACTCCATTAACTTGCTAATCAGAGCAGTGGCACCCTCCGAAGTGTCTTCACCAGGCCAAAGGGCATTGAAGATCCGGATGGCTGCATCTAGGATATCCTTGCCGTAGTTCTTCATGATTTCAACTCGGGAGGACAAGCTGACTATCAGATCCTCTAGATCAAGAGGAATGGTGCCAGTACCAGATGGAGTTCCTCTCTGCCGGTGGAACTTGATAATGGAATTGGATGCAATGGCATCGCCCTCCGGAAATTTGTTTGAAAAACAAGGCAAGTGAGATAGGTAAAAGAGGTTGACCCGGAGAGATTCACGCCGGCTGAAGAATAAGAACTTACGAGAAATATGGCTGTGGATCCGGTTCAGCTCCTTGGTGCAGTTGTCATGCCTCTTCCGGAGTTGCACAAGTTCAGCATTTGCCGACTCAAGCTTAATGTCGGCCTCCTTCAGCAGTTCTTGATCTTTGGCAATTTGGAGGTTGAGATGTTCTCGCTCTTCAGTAAAATCTTGGCCAGCTTTATCCATCTCGGATTTGTGGAGCACCTTGAGCTTTTTCATGTCTGCCTTGAGCTTGGCAATTTCATCATCTTTGGTATGGAGGAGGGCGAGCTCGTCATCCTTCTTCTTGAGTTCGGCCTGATGTTGCCCTGCTTGTTCGATAAAATGCAGCATCATATCAGGCATGGGCACACTATCTTCAAGAGATGCTGAAATAGTTTGTTAACCCGGCAAAGCCGAGGTACGAATATCTGCCGAGCCAAGAAGAAAAGGAGCGAGGGCGCAGAAGGAGACTAAGCCAAACGTACTTACCTTTGATCTGGTCCAAGTTCTTTCGCATGATGGTGTTCTTAGCTTCCACTCCAGCTACGCAATCCGATTGATGAATTAGTACGGCGGGAAAAACAAAGAAAGATGGGAAAAAGGCTATGGAGAAAAACTTATTCCTTTTCTCAAAATCAGCGAGAAGTGTAGAATGTTTCGAGCACGGCGCCTTTTGTGTGTCCAAGAGGCATTGAAACTCAGTGCTCCGGCGATTGGTGGTAACCTGTGAAAAGCAAAGTTGACTTGATCATGTGCATATTCGAAGTGTACAAGATCCGGGCCTAGTGGAACTTAACCCGGCTCTAGGTGTGTGCATATTTGAAGTATAGAAATTCCGGGCCAAGTGGAACTTAACACGGCTCTAGGTGTGTGCATATTCGAAGTGTACAAAATCCGGGCCAAGTGGAACTTAACCCGGCACTAGGTGTGTGCATATTCGAAGTGTACAAAATCCGGGCCAAGTGGAACTTAACCCGGCTCTAGGTGTGTGCATATTCGAAGTGTACAAAATCCGGGCCAAGTGAAACTTAACCCAGCTCTAGGTGTGTGCATATTCGAAGTTTGTGCATATTCGAAATTACTAAGGAGTTACACTAGTTTTCTAAGGAGCATCCGGCCGAGCAACAAGTTACTCCCTCAGAGGCTCGGGGACTAATGGTTATATCACTAATGTTTGATACTTGTTAAAGAAAAGATAAAGTAGGGTACCTCCATCATCCGGCCGGCAAGGTTGATAGCCTTGGCGACTGTGTTCATTTGCGCGGCAAATTTGGCAGGCCCAAATTTCTCTGGGAGATCGTCGTTATGGACGAACTCCGCCTTGTTCCAGTTATCGACAAACTCGATCAAGGCCGGAGGATAGTGCTCTCTGCTAAGCATATGGGGCGCGATTAAACCCTTGGCATGGGCCTCCCTCCTCTCAATTTGGGCAGCAGCGGGGCTGGTGTGCAACGCAAGTTGCGTGCTAGCAGACTCGGGGGCAACATCCTTCTTCGGAGGGGTCTTCTGCGGAAGCATGGAAGCGAGCGTGCGCTATCCAGCCTCGATAGATGCTGCCCTGGCGGCGTCAGAAGCTTTCTTGCCCTTGGGCTGCTGCTGAGAAGTTGAGGTTTGGGCTACGGATTTGCCCTTGGGCATAGCCTTGGGCACAACCTTGGTGCTAGTTGTTTCTTCTCGCCGAGTCTTGGAAGACTCGGACGAGGCGTAAAGAGTTGGTGCTGCTGGCACTTGTGCTGCTGGCGCTGGTGCTGGCACTGATGTTGATCTTGGCGGGGGTGCTATAGGTACCTCGGTGGTGGCTGGTTGCCGCTGAGCCAAAGAGGACCTGGGAGCAAACGCAGCCTCGGCAGAACCACTTCCCCCTGTTCCGAGGTTGCCCTCTTCTTGACGAGGTGGGCTAGGACCCGGAGCAGCCGCTGAACCCTCCTGAATGGGGATCAACAGGCGTGAATCGTCGCCACGAGGGGGAGAAGGGCTATGCCGGAGGGGCGAAGCGATGCTTGATCCGCTCTGAGGAACTTCCACCGCAGCCCTGCCAAATCAAATGACGAATAATAAGTTACCACAGAAGAAAAGCGTGAACCAAAGCGTTGGACACAGAGAAAAGTAACTTACTCATCTGAGGTCAATGGCTCATTGGGCTTCCGAGCCCTCCGAGTTATGGCCTTGGTTGTAGGCTTGGTGGCGGCTTTGTCTGCGGACTTCTTCCGCCTCTTGGTTGGCTTAGGAGGTCCGGAAGAAGAAGCAGAAGAAGCTCCCCTTTTCTTGGACGCAACCGAGACAGGCTCGCCCGTGGCGAGAGGAGGGTCTTCATGAATCTGCCCACCCAGGTTAGCTGATGCCGGAAAGGCGTAAGAAAGGGGGACAGCGTCAAATACTTCCATCACCTCAACGTCGGAATCATCTTCATCGCCAGGCCAATCTCTAATGGAAGAGAATTAACCGGTGTGTCGCTTGGTCGCGTCGGGGAGTGGCAGGAACATTTCTTGATCCGGCTCCTCATCCGGAGCAACCCGATCCTTCGCCCATTTGAGCGAAGGCTCGGCGCCATCTTCAAGAGTTTGCTGAAGAAACAGCTAAGAGAGAAATACAAAAAGATCAGATAAACAACATACTCCGACATAAAATATAACTCGGAAAGAAATTGGAGCACGAGAATTACCATAGGAGGAAGCCTGTCTCGGCAGAAATGTTCAACTCCCCACTCCCAATCAGCAGAGAAGTTTTTGTTAGTGGTGAAGAGGGCCTTGACATGGCAAAATATCTCGGTATTGCTCAGTTCAAAGGAGGAAGTCCGGTTGGGTTCAAGATGCCAGCTCATATGGCACAGCTTGTGTGTGCGTTTCTGGAGAGGGGAGATTCGGTTGCGGACGAAAGTGATCATCGCATCCTTGTTGCGCATCCTAGCATCTTTCAGCTCCTGGAACTGTTTGTTGACTTGGTTCGCCAGGACTGTGGGTTTCTTGGGGATCCGGTCCCACAGATCCGGATTTGGAGGACCCGGAGCATAGGGGTGCAGCCGGATCAGATCTTCATTCGTGCCATTTCTGACATAAAAGAATGTCCAGGCCCAGCCCTTGCAAGAATCAAGCCCCGTGACCCGGGGAAAGATGGACTGTTTCCAGGGAGAAATGGAAGCTGCGCCGAACTGTGTAAGTTATTTGTCCTCCGGGTCAAGCTCCTTATTCAGAATCACGTTTCGGCGTAGACCAAAAAACCGGATCTAGAGCTCTTTGGTGGGCCATAATCCGACATACCCCTCTATGGTGGAGGCAAAGCAAGAAAGGGAGGTGATGGCGTTTGCCGGAAGGTGGTGCGGTTGAAGCTCATAGGTGTTGAGCCGATCGTGGAAGAAATCACTAACGGGGAGACCGAATCCGCGTTGGAAGTGGGAGAGAAACACTACGAACTCACCCGGATTGGGTGAGGGAGCGAGCTCCTCAGCGGCGAGACGGGCAACGACGCCTTCCGGGATATGGCACGTGCGGTAGAGCTAGTCGTGGTCGTCCTGGCATACCCAGGACCTAGCCCAGGCGCCGCGCTCTGCGTTCTCCACATCCTCCTCCATCTCCTGTTCCGCGACGGTGAGCTCCTCTTCTGTCATGTCTAGGTCGCTGTCCTTATTGGCCCTATCGGCGGTGGGGGCAGTTCCTTGGACTAGCGCGGGCCAATGGCGGTGGAGATGCACGGGAGTGGCGGCGATGCTGGTGCGCGGGGAACGATGCAGCGGTGGCGCTGCTAATCAGGTGCGGTGGCGGCGGTGCTGTCGCTGGGAGGAGGAAGAAGAAGAAGAGGCAAAGGGGCACGAGAATGGGGAAAAACACCAAGGGGCGTGCCCTTCCCCTATTTAACCGTGCCCTAGCATGGGTAGTGGGATCGTGCGGTGCGCCAGGGCCACACGGTGTGGTCGTGTATTATCCGGGTCAGCCAATCAGAGGCGAGCCACAAGGAAGGGCCACAGGGCGCAGCGGATCCCACGACGTGACGTTATGATACAGTTAACAAGGAGACAGACATGATGTGACCTGTGCAACAGTAACACCTGGCATTAACTGCGGCAGTAACTGGCGTAGGCCCTTAAAATGAGGCAAGATAATGATTACCCTCCACGTGGGATAGCGTATGAGAAAAGGAAGGATAACCCGGATAACCAATGGATGACCCGGCCAGCGAGTGAAAACTTGGAATGTGCCAAGGGAAAGTTAGCCTATGGAATCCGGACTATGAGATAACTCGGAAAAAGGAGCAAAAGGTTCGGAAAATTGAACCTGCCGTGGCCTTAGCAGCTGGAACTGCTAAGACCGCACCAGCTTCGGGGACTAATGTTGGGGGGATACCCCTGTGTAGGGTCACGCCGGGGTATAAAGGCCGAGTTAGCCGAGGTACGGCAAGGTCAAAGCAAGTGCTGGCCGAGTCACCTCAAGGCAGGCTGAATCACGGAGTAACCCGGACCGGAGGATGTCCGCCTAACTGAGTCCTGGCCGACCTATGTCATATGCCGGCAGGATGTATCTAACTTGTATGCAGGTGCAGGTGTGGCCGGATTAACCAGGCATGATCCAGGTTATATCAGGCTTGCAAGAGAAGGAAGGTATCTCGCTGGTCAAAAGGAGGTCACTGTACGCTGGAGCGTGAGCGAAGCGGACAGAGGCTAGGACCACCGAGGCGTGGCCGACAAAGGTGACGTTGCCTGTGTCGGATGACGCTGGCACCGCAGAGGCTCACGTAGCCTCTGCATGGCTTACGATGGGGAAAAGTGACCCGGTCGATTTACTATTTTGGGAAGAGGCATATTCCTTGGAATATGCCTCCACGTATGCCCTAATTGGAGACCTAGCCGCCCCTATATAAGGAGGGATAGGGCATGTGTAGAAGAGGTTGATCTCTAGTTGGTTGAGGTTTACTTAGCTGGTTCTTGGTTCCCGACAGCTAGCTAGTGGTGAGAGTAAGAGAGTTCCTTCTTCCTCCTCTCCCCAATACAGCTCAAGGAGCATTTGTAACCTTGGAAACCCATTTAATACAAAGCATATGTGTGTGGAATCACCACACTATCGCTCCCTGGATTCCTTTAGTGCATATTGTCCTCACCTTTAGCCTATCCATGGCATCTGCCGTGACACCACCACGACAACGAAACACTCGAAGGAGACTTCGACGGCTGCGAGCTGTGGCACATAGGTCACGAAAGCAATGAAGAGGCGGACGCACTCGCCAACATAGGCTCTACCTGCGCCCCCATACCACCTGGGGTATTTCTCGAGCGCATCTGTGAATGCTCCATCAAGCCAAAGGCCGCAGAGAAGAAAACAAGCGCATCAACGGACTCGGGGGCTACGCCGCCCAATGAGCCAATGACACTCGACGACTTTGAGCTGGACACAGGACTCGAAGGACCAATGAGCGTCATGATGATCGAGCCATCCTGGACTCAACTATACATCACGTACCTTGTCAACAAGAGGTTACTGGACGATCCGACTGATGCACGACACATCGCGCGGCAATCCAAGGCATTCGCCGTTATCAACGATGAACTATACAAGCACAGCATCACAGGAGTGCTCCAACGATGCGTCTCCATGGCTGATGGAAGAGCTGATCTCCTCGACATCCATGAGGGGACTTGCGGGCACCATGCCGGCAATCGTGTCCTCGTCGCCAAAGCTCTACGAGCTGGATTCTACTGGCCTACGGCCATGCGCGACGCCAAGGATATCGTCCAGAAATGCAACGCGTGCCAGCGATTCGCGGACAAGCTGCACACACCTGGCGCAGAGCTTCGGCCAATTCCATTGGCCTGGCCCTTCGCAAAATGGGGACTCGACATGGTCGGCAAGCTCCCAAAGTCCTCACGAGGAGGCTACGTCTACCTCCTAGTCGTAGTCGACAAATTCACCAAGAGGATAGAGGCCATGCCAGTGACCAATCAATCAGGGCACAACGCAGTCAAGTTCTTCGAGTCCATCGTCTACCGCTTCGGAGTGCCACACAGCATCATCACAGACAATGGGACGAACTTCACATCCAAGGAGTTCCAAGAATTCTGCGAGAATCTAGGAATCAACGTCAGCTATGCCTTGGTAGCACATCCACAGACCAACGGTCAGGTCGAAAAAGCTAATGGGCTCGTCTGCGGCGGCATCAAGAAGCGACTCCTCCGGCCACTAGAACAAGCCACGGGTTGCTGGCCAGACGAACTACAATCAACACTCTAGAGCCTACGCACAACTCCAAACAGTGCTACAGGGTACACCCTGTTCTTCATGGTGCACGGGGCTGAACCGGTGCTACCCGCAGAAGTACGATACAAAGCACCGCGTGTGGTCGCTTACAGCGAGAAGGAATCAATGCTCGCACTCGAAGACTCCGTATACCTCCTTGACGAGGCAAGGGAAATCGCCGCGGAGAGATCAACGATCTACCAGCAGAACCTGCGTAACTACCACAGCAGGAGGCTATGCCCCAGATCCTTCATCGAAGGTGACCTAGTACTGCGACTGAAGCAGCAAGGGCAGCTCAAGCTCGAGTCCCCCTGGGAAGGACCATACGTGATTACAGAAGTAATCCCAGGTGGCGCCTATCGCCTTCAAGATTTAGAGACAGGAGTCGCATACTCCAACCCCTAGAACATCACGCAGCTGAGATGATTCTACCCTTAGTCGATTTTTACTTTTACGTTACAAATAAGGCTACTCAGCCAAGGCTACTTAGCCACACATTGTACTTCATACTACCCCGGAAATAAATAAAGCTAAGTGCCCCGAAACTCTGTGTTTTTCTTTTATTTTTCGCAAATTATCCACTCGGGGGCTGCGCCACCCTGTACGCATCTGTTCTACGAACTCAAACGCGATATCCCGAGTAGCTGGCACACCAATCGAAACCCTTGACAAAACATCAACCCAGTTGCAATGCACCTGACAAGTTGACAAGGGACTGAGATAAACTCAAAGCCAGGCTAACGAAAAGGAATCGCATAGTGCAACGCACTCACAAAACATACACGCTAACAAGCTCTTTTATACATCATCGTCAATCAATTATACACAGCATATATACGAACTTTACAACATTGGTACAACTATGTGCAGGATACAAACTAAACTACTATTGCAGCAAGAGAACATTGGTATGCTCCTCGAAGAAATCGATGATCTCCTCTACTGGGCGGTTCACTGCCTAATAGTGCGGCACCATGTTCCAAGCAGAACCCGCTAGAGGCGCAGGTGGCCCAGACGCATCTGCTGCAACGTCCACATCAGGCCTATGCAATCGCACCAATGACAGAGCAGCTTTGGCACCAGCCACCAATTGTTGCCGCACACACTCACGGACCACACTCAAATCCTGGAATCTAGCGAGAAGGGCCAGCAGGATCGATGGAACGACGTCCAACAGAAACATCGTCTGGTAAATATTCTTCAAGCATGACTGTGACTTCTTCAAGAAATGAAGCACTCCCGACACACGATCCTGCAGGGTCGCCAACGCGATCATGATCTACCTAGAAGTACCCACTCGCCTAAAGTTGTTCTTGTGTCAAGTCATTCATGCGAATGGCAATTCGATCCTTCTCATCCTGCGGATGGCACGCGCTGACAACTATACAAGGCAAAGGCAAAATATGAGGACAACGAACTACTAAGTGAGACTACAAGGAAACGATAGGAGGGAAGAAGACTGACATTTGAACTGGTCGCCCAACTGCGTTACCTGCCCTAGCAAATACTGCTCTCGGGCGACGGCTTTTTTCGCTTTCGACTTCCATACGTCCGCATTTCCGTGGAGTACGGGAAATTCATGCTCCAATTGCTTCACGCAGTCACGGAGTCGCGAGAGTAGAGAAAGATCATCCACCCTTGAACGTGGTGGTGCCAAAGTGTCATCAAGGGGCGGCGAATCCTGGGGCTCCCTCAAAGGATCACTCGACGTGCCCTACCACAAGTCAAGCAAGAGAAAATAAGAGGACTAAGACGAGGCATAAACAAAAGATTCGAGTGCATTCAAGCTTAACAAAGGTATCAACAGATACACTCGCAAACAGGCATGTTCTTGACGAAAGACATAATAACTATTACAAGTTGCAACTACTGAGGAGCGACTGGCTTCTTCGATTTTGACTTCGGTTTCGGGGGCCTCATCGAGTCTGTGGCAGTATCAGATGCCACGGACTTCCCGCCAGCCCCTGACATCGCAGCCCTCGCAGCTTTCTTGGTGCGCTGAAGCTCCTCAGAGTACTTCGCAACTATATTGATCAGCTGCGGGCCATACTTGCCACAAGCAGTTGCGAAGGGAGCAAAGACTACCTGTTGGCCATCAACGCCGACAGGCATCGCCTTGGAGACCGCCGCGGGGTTAACTTCGACTCCATGGGCTTGAACCATGGCAAGTGACATCGAAGCGCCTGCCGCACGGAGCAAGTTCTTGAAGCTTGCAGGGACACCCCTGACAAGAGACTCCACCAGCTCGTCCATGTTCTCGATCAGCTCAGCCTTGGGCACCAGCTCTTCCCGGAGGCGACTGAGCACGCCCTTGGCCTTGGAGAGCATCTCTTGAACGGCAGCGCTGTGGTCCTCAACTGCTGAAAGAGCACCCGCCAAGGCATCGTCACGGCGGAGGGCCTGAGGGTCGAAGCTCAAATCGCCAGCATCTGTACAGAACCCACACATGGGCATGAAGGTCAGAACCAATGACAAATTCGAACAGAGAACAATAATGATATCCAGACAAGGTACCTGAGAGAGTCTTGGTAATCGAGAAAAGTTGCTCCTCAAACAACTCCTCCCTAGCCGCGACGGAGGCGCGTAGATCCTCCTCGCGTTTCCGCGACTCATCACGCGCCGCGATTACCTCATCGTGGCTCTTTACCTCTGCGGTAAGCGCCTTCTCAAGGGAAGCGGCGTCGCGGAGGAGTGCATTATGCTTAGCTGCGAAACAAACAAAGATAGGTTATCAGTCGAATATATCACAAGGAGGACGAAGAAGAAGCAAGACACTTACTTTCAACTACGCGATGGTGAGTATCCAGCATTGCATACTGGCAACCCATCGCAAGAACTTGCTCCGCTAAGCGAGCAGCTTCCTTCACAATAAGCTGTGACAGGAAAAAACAGCAAAGGATAAGCAATATGATAGAAGATGGTACATTCGACTTCAAAAATAGAGGAAACAAAATACCACACTTACATGATCCTCCAAAGACTTCGAAGCCGATGGATTCGCAGTCGTCCGGATAACCATCTGGTGCTCCACATCATGCGGAGAACTCGATGAATTATGGCTGGAGTGGGCCACCAATGGAGGAGAAGGAGTGCGCTCAGCCACTTTCTTGGCTTTGGAGGTTGCGACTCCATATTCTTTCAAAAAGTGTACATCGTCAGAAGATGACGACGCTTGTTGGCTGCAAAACAAAACCAATATCAAGAAAAGGCAACCCCAAAGAAGAACCAAAAGGGAAGACTCGAATACTTACCAATCAAACTTATCAAAGTCGAAGGTTTGATCCCCCGACTCCGACGATGATTCCTTCGGCAGCCGCATCTTCTTGCGAGAGGATGGCGCCATGGAACTCACAGGAACGGTAGGTATCGGCGACTCTGCACCAACACCTGCACCTTCCGGAGTCGAAGGAGACGATGCATCCGAATCCTCACTACACGAAAGCTTGCGAGTATCTAGACTACTCGGCTCGGGGGCTTCCTCCTCCACATCAGATGGGACGGTCGACTCCGACTCATCCTCTTCCAAGGATTCACGAGGAATAACCCCCTCGGGAAGAGGGGGCATACATGGCGACACCGCCCAATCCTGCATGCGAAAATAATTTAGCACAAAGTCAAGAAACAGCAAAGAAGCAATCGACAAACAAAGCTACTACGTAGCACAACTGTACCTCAGGAGGAGGGTTAGCAGCATCGAATGGAGGAACGACTGGTTCACTGGGGAGCACATCCTTGACGGTGTACTTGGTGACTAGTCGCACCCTTTTATCTACCTCACTCGCAGACATGCCATTGGCAGACACGCGAGTGACATCGTCTGTGCCAGCCCACTGGAACATGGGGTGGACTCTGGCCTGCAGGGGCTGGACGCGACGACGCAGCCATGTGCGAATAAGGGAGCAGCCTCCCTCCTCTTTGCCCATGCGACTCTCGAGGTCGCAGACGCGCGCGTATAGCACATCTGTCTCCGTGGACTCGCCGGGCATAATTACATTCTTCCAGGAACGCCTCCTCCTGCACAGCGTCGCGGGGTCGAAGGGCGCGAGTCCGTAGTGTTCTCTGTCGACCTTCTGGTCACGGACGTAGAACCACTTGTCCCTCCACCCTTGGACGGACATCATCAGCTTGACGTCGAAGTATGTGGCGGAGGGATCGACGTGGATACCGCAGCCGCCTACATCGTAGACTACGGAGCCAGCCGCCGATTGGTGCTTCAACTTGAAGAGACGCTTGAAGAGGCCAAAGTGCGGCTCGATTCCGAGCCAGCACTCGCAAAGGGTAATGTAGTTAGCTACATGGAGGATGGAGTTTGGGGACAGCTGATGGAGCTGGAGCCCGTAAAAGCAGAGAAGACCCCTGAAGAAAGGATGCAGGGGCAACGAAAGACCACGGATGATGAACGCTAAGAACATCACCCGAAAGCCGGCAGGAGGAGAGGGGATTATCTCGCTGCCAGGGACGCGCGCGTCCGTGACTGTGGAAGACAAAACTCCGTCCTGGCACAGCAGACGAAGCTCAGAAGACTTTATCACGGACGCTCGCCACGCGCCATTGGTGACGCGAGTGCCCGTGCCCTTCTTCTTTCCGATGGCGGCGGTGCTGGTGCCCGCAGCGGCGGAGCCACCCTTCTTCTTCATGGCAGCCGCGGCAGCAGGGGAATCAGCCGCAACACCTGCCTTCTTCTTCCCCATTCCACGGCGGTGGTGTGACCAGAGGAAGTAGCTGGGAAATACGCGAAGCTGGTCCAGCGCTACGAAGGAAAGGAGAGGAAAGAAGAAGAGAAGCAGCGGCAATGGCGATGGAGGCAAAGGAAAAAAAGAAGCAGATGTGAAATTTACCGTCGCCACATCGCTACTTAACCCCCTGGAAGATGCAATCCAACGGCTAAGAAAAACCCTATCAGACGCGTGGCATTCATCGTGCTCGACACGTGGACTACCTGAAGCGCGAACCGTCCCCCACTACCCCCATTACACTCGGAAATCAAGGAGGCGCAGATAAAACAAAGATTATGCATGCTCGGTCAAATCAGAGTCAGGAAATGGGACCCACCACTCGTCACATCCCGTCAAACTCGCTCACACGGGCAACTGAGGTCATGGATCGTCAGCACTCACATCATCAAAAACTACGCAGCAGAAGACTTCGACCACTTTAGTCCTTGCTCGAGTCTTCGACTCCACCAAGCACTCGGGGGCTACTCCCATAGGGAGCGCTGGTTGTGCACCCTACGATTTTTTCTTCTTCTTTTTACAGGAACATGGACAATCAAAGAAAACCCAACCACTCGAAGCACAATTCGATTATGGATGTGGGTTACTCCCATAGGGAGCGTCGGAAGCAAATTCGGCTGAAACAAGCAAACAAAAGACGACAGTAGTCGCAAAATTTCTTTAGTCCCTGCTTAAGTCTTCGACTCAACCAAGCACTCGGGGGCTACTCCCATAGGGAGCACTGGTCGCGCACCCTACGATTTTTTGTACATTATACTATGCATTGATGACATCCACACTCAAAGCTTATGGCGACACCGCCTCATGACATTGCCCTACAAAGAGATTGCGTCTCCTGGGTCACCCGAATCATCTCCACGATGACAAAGATAAGACATGAATAAGGCCTGGCAACGAATTTTCTGCGCACTGCCAGAAATATATCTATGCCAACAGGTACGATGAGCATGCCTTGACAGACGCGTCGAGTGCTCACACCCATATACTGGAATTCGACTCCTGTAAGACCTCCGTGGCTTGAGTCGAATTACACCAACACTTTTCCAGATTCGAGTCCGGGGACTCGAGTTCGATTAGATGGCTTTGTTTTACCCTAAGGTAGTTAACTGATACCGATGCATCGGTTAAATCACGCACACACATCAACAATCCCTATGACATAAGCAAAGCAGTCGAAAAACATACTCATCCATGCACTCAAAAGGCTTCATAAACTCCCCAGTCGAATCTGCGATTCCACTTGACACTCGGGGGCTACTGACATGGGTATACCCTACAGGTACTCAAGCTTGGTATATACGGCCTGAATACAGCGGGAGCCCACGGTGTCGCCAAGGCCCAAATAGAGGACTCGAGTAACTTTAGGACTCTCGATTGCTTGAAGAACAAGAAGAAGCTAAAGATAGAAAGTTCAAAGGGGAAAAACCTAACCTGTAACCGACTCGATCTGTCACCCGAGACCTAGCCTATCTATATAAAGGCTAGGAGGGGGCGGCGAGGAGAGACACGCAACCCTAGTTTCCCTAACCCTCGCCAGATTGCATCTGTGCACCATTGTAATCCTCGATTCCTTCGATAATTCCACGAGCAGAAAAGCAAGAGTAGGGACCTCTCCGAGGCCTGAACCTGGGTAAATCTTCGAGTGCCCTGTGTGCTTGTTTGCTAGCTGATAGATCTTTCCAGCGCTCCCTCCTTCTCCAAAACCCAAGTCCATAACAATGGGCATTGATGAGTTAAACCATCGTCACCACTCATACAACAACAAAATACCGTCTGTAAGTTGTCTGTACGATTACTACAGACTGTCTAGAACTTTATAGATAGTCTTACTCTCTATCCTCTCCATGTCATCAAAACCATATATAACCTTCCGTTACAGATATTCTGTTACAGATAGCTAACTCATCACTATTGTACATGCCCTTCGAGCATCTCACTCGTCTCCCAATAGGGGTCTAGAGCAGCTCGATTTTGAGCGTATTTGGGCACCGGATTGGTTCACGGTTTGGGGGCCCAGCCGTGCCTCCATACAAAAAAAATCAACAATTTGTTTTTATCAACAAGCCATAAGTTTAATATAGAAAATAAATAATTGAACATTCAAATTTACTACAAGTTCGTGAAAATAAACAAACAATTCAAAATATTCAATATAGTAAACAAAGGCAAACAAATAAAAAATTAGTTGGGTCCTTTGAGCCTCCACAAATGCTCCATAAGATCATCTTGCAGTTGGCTATGAGTAGTTGTGCCTCGAACTTCTTGCCGCCTAGCGAGAAAAGAATCCAACGCAGGTGGCACTTGGTGGTCAATATCTGCAAGAGGACATTGGCAATAATACGGTTCAGTGTCAAACACTGGAGTCTCCGCTCGCTCTCGATGATCATATTATGCAAGATCACACAGGCAGTCATGACCTGCCGCATCTGATCTTTCGACCAGGTAAGGGCAGGGTACCTGACAATGGCAAATCGAGCTTGCAGCACACCGAATGCCCTTCTCACATCCTTCTTGCAAGCCTCTTGTTGTTGGGAAAACCAAGATTTCTTTACTCTAGGAACAAGGTTTGAGATTATCTTTACAAATGTTGACCATCTTGGGTAAATGCCATCTGCCATATAGTAGCCATTGTCATACTGGTGGCCATTGACCTCGAACTGCACTAGAGGAGCTCGTCCTTCAACAAGCTTGGCAAACACATTTGAACACTGTAGCACGTTGATGTCATTGTGTGATCCTGCCATACCGAAGAAAGCATGCCAAATCCACAGATCCTGATCTACCACAGCCTCAAGCACCAAATTGCATGATCATTTATGAGCTTTGTACATGCTCGGGTGTGCGAATGGGCAGTTTTTCTATGCATACTGCATACAGTCAATGCTTCCAAGCATTCCTAGAAAACCCTTGCTGCATTCTGTTCCAAGATCTGAGTTGTGTCTTCTGCATTTGGTGTTCTCGGGTATTTCTTCCCATACACTGCCACAATTGCCCTGCAAAATTTGTACATGTAGTCGATGGCTGTGGACTCGACCATGCCGAGGTAGTCATCTTGTGTGCCTCCAGGAATTCCATATGCAAGCATCTAGAGAGCAACTGTATATTTTTGGATTGTGAAGAAACAAAGTGTGTCGACGGAGTCTCTCTTCAGTTTGAAGTAGTCGTCGAACTCTCTCAATTCCTCGACGATCTTCAGGAAAAGCTTCCGGCAGATTCTGAAACAGCACTGAAATGTGACGTCAGCGTGCAATGGGTCATCGGCGAAGTAGTCGGCACAGAGCATGCAGTAGCCTTCCATCCACTACCTCGGTTTGCTTTTGCGCCGCCTAGGCTTCGAACCCCTAGCAGTCGGCTTCTCATCAGCACCGGCGATCATGCCCAGGAGGGATGTGATGATCATGAGATGATCGATGTTGACGATGATGTCTAGGACTCTAGCAGCAATGGGACTTCATCGTCCAGCAGAGTGGCCAACATCTCTTCCTCGTCCTAATGCATGCCTTTGGCAAACCTCCGAACACCTAGTGGGCAGGACGGTTGTGTGGTGGGATTTGAGCTACCGGCAGGCGTGGGTGTAGCTTGGGATGGTGTGGGGGCGGCTCGGGACGGCATGGGGAGTATTTCCGCCGGCTGTGGCGGTGGCTCTAGTAGAGTGAACGGTAGACAACGACGAGGGGTGGCAGCAGCGTCGAGCTGCTGAAGTGGTGGTCGTTGGGGGAGGGGGTGGGTGGGCGGGCGAGAATGCAGAATGTGGGTGGCTTTGCTAGCACGTGCCACCGACAGGGCTGGCCCACGTCGTTTTTAGCTCCATCCAGCGCCCTCGCTTGCCCCTAGATTGGGTTCGGCCTGGGGGCACTGGATAACTAAACAGGGTGCACTAGCATGAAATAACATTTGGGGGGTGCGACTGGGCGTAATTTTGGGCGTCGGCACACCCCAGAGTCCTTTAGGGGGCCTTTAGGGACCTCGAGTGGAGATGCTCTTAGGCTAGTCATAGTGGGGAGTAACTTAGTTACTACCTTCATAGTGCATAGTAACATAGATCTAGTAACATAGAAACCTTCATTTATTGCTTTATAGACTCATCTTTCATTGGTAAGTGTGATGTTATGGTAACATAATATGTTACTCAGTCCATCTCTCTCTTCATTAATTACTTGCCACATCATCTTTTTGCCTAGTTGGTATGATGTTACTACTCAAGTTACTCTCACTATGACTAGCCTTATAGTGGGAAATTTTGTGTGTACCGGTTGGTCTCCCTACGTGTTTCCCCCTCTTAAGTGGAGGAGATTAGTTATGCAAATCCCCATGTCACCCGTGCATGTGACTCTGTTTTATATTTCCACTGTGTATCTTTGTTGGAACTATTCTTGCGGTTCATTGCTGCTATCCTCAAAGTCCATTGCTACAGGCAGTGGGGTTGTGTATCTTCCTAACAATCATCAATGCCGCTAGACAAGATTACAACATAAAACATAGATACCACAGTTTATGTCCCCTTGGGTAACCAGGTAAATTATCTTAAACAACAGATCCAAACAACATCAAACTTGATAGACAAAAATACATATGTGTTCCGAACATACTCACAAAAGTTTGAGCTCAATCAGAAACCCTTTGTGTTCTTACACTAATAACCTACCAAAATTGTTCTACGCTGAAACTGAACCTGTCATACCAGCTAACAAGACAAAAATACTAAAAATAAGGAACAAGCTCACTAGTTTTGGAGCTAATCGAAGCACATTTGAGCTTTTAGTCAGTTGCCCGAAGACCGGTCAAAAACTATTGAGAATATAACATGCATATTGTCAAGAGATGAAATGGAGAAATTTAGCAAGCCAGGGCCGCCTAGTGGTGGTATTGTTGGCTGGCATACTGGGTGACCCAGCTAGCTAATGATCAAGGAGGCCCATCCACCTAAAGAAGGCCCAAGACCAAGTCAGCCTCAAGCCTAGGAGCTAGAAGCTTGTGTTGGAGATATGCCCAAGAGGCAATAATAAAAGTGGTTATTATTATATCTTTGTGTTTATGATGAATGTTTACATCCCATGCTATAATTGTATTATAAGGAAACACTAATACATGTGTGTTTTGTAAACATAAAAGAGTCCCTAGTAAGCCTCTTGTTGAACTAGCTTGTTGATTAATTGATGATCATGGTTTCCTGATCATGGACATTGGATGTGATTAATAACAAGGTTATATCATTAGGAGAATGATGTGATGGACACACACCCATAGTAAGCGTAGCATAAGATCAAGTCATTAAGTTCGTATTGCTATAAGCTTTCAAATGCATAGTAACCTAATCCTTCGACCATGAGGTTATGTTAATCACCATCACCGGATGGATACTTTGATGACATCAAACACCGCTTCGTAACTGGGTGGTTATAAAGGTGTCATTGGGTATTCTGAAAGTATGTGTTGAAGCGCATGGACCAAGATTGGGATTTGTCCATCCATATGATGGATAGATATGCTCTGGGCCCTCTCGGTGGAATGTCATCTAGTTAGATTGCAAGCATGTGACTGGGTCACAAGGGATGACATAACATGGAACGAGTAAAGAGTACTTATCAGTAACGAGGTAGAACTAGGTATGGAGATACCAACGATCAAACCTCGGATAAGTAGAGTATCGCGTGACAAAGGGAATTGGTTTCGTATGTTAATGGTTCTATCGATCACGAAGTCATCGTTGAGTATGTGGGAGCCGTTATGGATCTCCGGATCCCGCTGATGGTTATTGATCGGAGAGGTGTCTTCATCATGTCTGCATATTCACGAACCGTAGGGTGACACACTTAAGGTTCGAAGTTGTTTTAAGTAGATATGGAATGTGCGTTGGAGACCAAATGTTGTTCAGAGTCTCGGATTGGATCCGGGACATCACGAGGAGATCCGGAATTGTCCGGAGAATAAGATTCATATATTGGGGATCATTTTCTAAGTTAGGAAATGTTCTGGAGTATTTGTATGAGGATTCTAGAAGGTTTCGGAATGTTCCGGAAGGTTCTGGAAGATTTCTTGGAGTTTGCTTGAAAACCAAGAAAGGATCAAGGAGTCCTTGTGGGGCAAGACAAGGAGTCGTGGAGCTCCTCCCCCCCTCCTTGATCCGCCGGCCAAGGGAGAGGGGAGTCCTACAAGGACTCCACCTCCCCATGGCGCCTCCCTCCTTTTTAAATAGAGGGGTGGAGGCTCCACCCCCTGGCCCCCTCCACTCCAAACCCTAGCCGCCTCTCTCCTCCTCCTTTCTTCTGCTCAGGCTTAGGCGAAGCCCTGCAGAATTCTCTCCACCACTACCACCACGCCGTCGTGCTGCTGGGATTCCGTGGAGAAGATCTACTACCTCCGCTGCTCGCTGCAACGAGGAGAGGAAGGTCTGCTTCGACTCCGCACGTGTGACCGACTGCGGTAGCGCTGCCGGAACGCGGCGCTGGAAGGATCATCCACTCGATCTTGAGATCGGCAAGTGATCGACTACATCAACCATGAGATCCAATCTCGTAATGCTTTCGGATCTACAAGGGTTAGTACAGATCTATCTCGTTGCACATGTCTAATAGATTAGATCTTGGCTTTTATCTAGATTAGATCTGGGTTTTGTTCGTTCTTGCGGTAGAAATTTTGTGTTTTCCCTGCTACGAACCCATCATCTTGAAGTTCAAGACATGTTAGACTTGCCACCTTAATCTAGGACTTATAGTTTGTATGGCTATGGCCTCATCTATAAATTATAGTTTCAACCTCCTATATAAGCCGACCTAAGGGAGCCCTTAGGGAAAGAGACAACACAATACTTCTTGTAACCTGTAAGTATATATGATGAAAGTGAGTTATATTTGGACTAGAAATCCCATCGCGGGAACTCAATCCTAGGTAACATATGTGTCCAACCCCACTCCCAGAGATCCAACCATATGCCATAATTATCTCCCCTCCATGAGTTATCCCTCATGGACACCGACGTGAGACTAAAATGACAGTTCGCGCCCACCATGGGGCAGATAGCGTATGTGTAGGGATTCGTAGATGAAAAAATATGACCTACATAAAACCAAGATTGGATGTGTGAAGGTGCAAGTTAAGAGGTTTAGATTTAGATTTCATACCAACTATTACATCGGAAGATAGTCGGTGAAGATTCTAAACATGATGATTCCTGCATCTAGGTGTATCCCTCCAACCACAAGGATGTGCTCCTTATTTTTCAAGGATCAAATGTATGATCCCTCGATAGGTATCCATATGTATAGAGTCACCAATCTAGTAGGGCTTCGTCGTACATGATGAAGAACTACGGGAGCACTGATGTAGCCTTGCGACTCGTGGTGAGAGAGAGAGAGGGGGGGAGAGGGAGAGGGAGAGAGAGAGGGACAAGATTAGAGGGGCAACCTTTATGCACCAGATCTAGGGAGAGATTTGTCCGTTCCTCTCTTTATATAGGAGGATGGGTAACTGACTTGGGGAGAAGGCATCCCCTAGGGCCGACTACAAGTGAGGAGGAGTGGCAGCCAAACCCTAGGCTCCCCCTCCTTCTTACTTACAAAGTTGGGAGGGTCGACTCACCTTAGGCCCTTTGCCTTGGCCCATGTGGATTCCCCACTTGTCGTATCCAAGTGGGAATCATATGACCTCTTTCCAAAAAACCATTCGATTAGTTTTAGATAAATCTGTAATTTCTAAAACACCCTACGATGCTTTCAGAACACTTCCGATTTCAGCCTGAAACTATTTAGTTCATCCCATAAATATTTGCTGGTGCCTCCGAAACTCTTCTAGTGTTCTCTTCAAAACTATTTTATCACTTCCGAACTATTCGGTGAATTTCTCTCATACGCCTAACACATCTAATACTCTTAACAGATTGATAATCCTCAAGCGTGTGACCCAACAATTTCACACTAGTGCAGATTTGCTCATTGGTGGCGTGCCAAATCACACTTAGAAGCGTGCATGACATGCCACTAAGTTTTTATTACAATAATAGTAAAATAGGTGCGTCCCGCACACATAACACGCACGAACAAAAAAATCCTACTATATAAACAACTAAGCACCAAGATCGATCTACCTAGATACAATCAACTGGTGGATATACATCCATAGAGATCTTCCCCTCGAAGATCGAAAAGCTTTGTTAATGAAATCTAATTTCGTGGATACAATTATATAGTCTTTCACTTGTCGATCTCAAGTTCGTGATGAAGTCTAGCACCACAAAGCAGCAGTGCATCTGTGATCACACACACGCACGGTACCCTCACCAGCTCCGACTCCCCTCTCCAGCAAAGCAGTGAAAGCAGCAAATCCTTCCAGAGAAAGCCACCAGGAACGTGTACTTCACTAATCCGAAGCTATGGGGAATATTCTAGAGGGGGAAAGATCCTTCACGAGGAGGTGTGTGTGGAGAGGAGGAGAATGCCTCCTTTTATAGGGAGGGGCTGCCCCAAGGGGCATGGCCACCGGCCATAGAGGTGCCCCCACCTCTCCCTCCATAATGGTGAGTGGATCTTCCACTCAGCCCATTACCATTAATTCCAACTCCACTCAAAGTTGCATTAATTTTCCACAAAAATTAATGCATCTCTCATTTAATAAAAATATTTTATTTATTTTATTCAGAATTTTCTAATTAATTTAATTAACAAACATTCACATAAAACCCCTTGCAACATTTCGATATCACATGCAAAACCAATTTTAGCAATTTGACCCGAAACAATTTTGGTGTCTATCGAAATAATTCTAGAGTTTTCATAATATTTCTATGGTCTTATATTTGCTCCAAATGGTGTCGGTATCGCTTAAGTGTGTCAACCTACAGTTCGCGAATAATGCAGACATGATCTTGACCCCTCTTCGATCAATAATCAGCAAGGGGGACATGTAGATTCGTACTGACTCCCACATATTCAACGATGACTCTAGTGATCATGTGAACCTTTAACGTCGTAAATAAATCCTTTTGTCTCGTGATATATTACATGTCCGAGATTAGATCATCGGTATCCCCATACCTAGTTTGATATCGTTACTAACAAGTACTCTTTTATTGGTGTGATGTTGTATGTTATCAAAGTACTCTTCCGGTGTTAGAAATTAACACGATCTCGTGGTCTAAGGATTAGGATTACTTTGTATGATGTTATAGCAATGTAAACATAATGACTTTGATCATATTACTATACTTCGGATGAATGTTCATCTCATGGTCTAAGGATCACGAATAGGCGGCTAAAACTTTTATGAGATGGGCTTAACAAAGGCGGAATAAAACAAGCATTTTCTTTTGTCAAGCACAGATCCTATATATACTATGGTTCACATATGTGCACCAACAACTTATGCTAAGCAATACAATCAACAAGGTGATAGAAAGATAGATTACTTCAAGCACGAAGGCTATCACAATGTAAAGTGCATAACTAAAGGGCTCGGGTAAAGAGATAACCGAGGCATGCGGGGTCGATGATGTGTTACCGAGTTCCTCCCCACAAGGGAGTATGTATCATTGGAGGGGTGAGCGGTACTAAGACCACCAGCGCCACAAGAGGCCTCACCCTATTCCCGAGCACCCGCTGCACAACAAGCACTCGATCCACTATGGGACACTTGAGGGCGGTCACCAAACCCATACAAGATTGGGGAAATCTCCACAACTTAATTGGAGGCTCCCAATAATCACGACCAAGGTCAGTAACTTGGGGAGAGCTCCACAACTTAATTGGAGGCCCCAAGAACTCTCCACAAAGGCCACTTAACCGTCTAGGGTACCAAGAACCCAAGAGTAACAAGCTTCTTGATTTCACCAACCAAATCTCCGAAGAGAACTCAAACGGATGCACCTAATGCAAAGGCAAGTCCTTCATTCCAAATTCCACCAAAGCTACAAAATATATTGGGAGAATAAGAGAGGAAGAACACTAGAGGAAAACAACAAAAGTCTCCAAGATCTAGATCCCAATATGTTCCCTCACTTAGAGGAGATATGGATTGGTGAGACTGTAGATCTAGATCTCATCTCTCTTTTCCCTCAAATAGATGAAAGATTCATGGGAGGGAGAGGAGGAAGAAAGTGAAGGAAATTGTTGGGGGGATACCCCCGGGTAGGGTCACGCCGGGGTATAGAGGCCGAGTTAGCCGAGGTATAGCAAGGTCAAAGCAAAAGCTGGCCGGGTCACCTCAAGGCAGGCCGACTTACGGAGTAACCCGGACCGGAGGATGTCCACCTGACTGTGTCCCGGCCGACGTATGTCGTATGCCGACAGGCTTTTTGTAACTTGTATGCAGGTACCCACGGGGCCGGGTTATACCAGGCTTGCAAGAGAAGGAAGGTATCTCGCTGGTCAAAAGGTGGTCTCTATGCGCTGGAGCGTGAGCGAAGCGAACAGAGGGAGGGGCCAGTAGGGTGTGGCCGACAAAGGTGACATAGCCTATGCCGGCTGACGCTGGCGCCGCAGAGGGTTACGTAGCCTCTGCATGTCTTACGAAGGGAAAAGGAGACCCGGTCGGTTTGCTATTTTGGGAGGAATATGCCTCCACGTATGCCCTAACTGGCAACCTAGCCTCCCCTTTATAAGGAGCGCTAGGGCCTCTGTAGAAGGGGATGGCGGGCAAGGAGACTGATCATAGGGTGAAAGTAGTGGTGAGACTAAGAGAGCTTCTTCTTCCTCCTCTCCCCAACACAGCTCAAGGAGCATCTGTAAACTCAGTAAACTTGGAGAATAGAAAGCATCTGTGTGTGGAATCACCACACTATCCCTCCGTGGATTCCTCTAGTGCATATTGGCCCCACCTTTAGCCTATCCATGGCATCTGCCGTGACACCACCACGACAGTTGGCGCCCACCATGGGGCTAGCAGCGCTAGCAGGAGTGAAGATCCGGACGGGAAGCATCATCGGCAACGGCGAGCGCATCATCTCTGGGCTCGTTCAGCGCTTTGGAGCGCTGGACTACGTCAGCGACAATGCTGGTAGCTTTGGCAAGCGACCTCCACCGTGCAATGGCCTCTTCGTCAAGCTTGGCACCCACAGGATCTACGTCGGCGTTGATGTGTCATGCGTTCATCCGCATCACATCGTCGAAGGAGGCGAGCCACCCTTAGCGCGGCTTACGGTGCGCGTATCACTCGCTCTCCTGACCGCGCTGAGGTGATGATGACAACGCCTGACGTTGGCACGAGCAAGGACCCGGCACCAGATCTGGAGGTAACACCCAAGGCGTCGAGGAAGAGTAGAGGTCCTCCGCTAGAGAGGCCAGAAAACATGATGCAGCAGGCGATAGATAGCTTGGAAAGCCCCATAGCACCTGTGGTAGATCCGGCTCAGGCACATGCCGAGTTAGAGGAAACTAGGCAGAAAATACTAGAGGGTGCGAAAAAGATTGCCGCAGCTCAGCAGTCATTGAACATGACGCTGCGCAAGTACGCAAGAGCAAATAAGGTAGATGCGGTAAAAGTAAAAGGGAGAAACCTCATCAGTGAAATGAACAAAGAGGGTGAGACTAGAGTTGAGGAATCAGAGAACCTGTTGTCCATGGGGCTCCCGAAGTACAGCACCCCAGCAAAGAATCTCAGAGCAGTGGATGCGGCTGCATCCAAACTAGAAGGTTTGACGGGTGAGGCCCGGTAAAGACAGTAGGAGAGGGTCAACGAGTTAGTTCGGATCGCTAACAGACAAAATGAAGAGTTGCTCAGGGCTAACCCGGCAAGACCTAGGGTTTCCAAGGTCGTTTATTCGGCAGTGGGTAACCCGGAGAAATCTGCTGGAGCTGCATCATCCCCTCATGATGGCCCTAGAAGAGAGGAAGTGGTAACCTCGGCAAGGAGAAACAAACAGATAGTCCCATATGACCCGACAAGGGCAGGGAAAGGAAAAGCAATGCAGGGAAATGAGGATCGACAAAGTGTCAGCCGAGGTGAAGCTGGCCGAGGTAACCACGACCAAGGCAATGCCTGTCAGAGAAACGCTGAAAACAGCAATGCCGGACAGCGTAACTCGGTGGGCGCAGGGCAAAACCTACCTCGGCAACAGCAACAGCGGAATGTACCTCAGCAAGAGCAGAGTGCCGACCACGGTATGCGGCAGAAATGTGCTCAACAAGAGCAAGACAGATACAACGACGGTGATTCGGAAATGGTGAATGTAGGATACCATAGGCCGAATCATCATGTGATTGGGTCAAGATTGGGAAGCAGGAACTTGTTGCATGATGATGCTAGCTTAAAGCTGGATCAGCTCTACAGGTCGGAGCAAATTGAGGGGCAAGGTCCTCCAGGTCCAGCGTGCTTTGGGCCCCAGATCATGAAAGTGCCTCCGATACCTAACTTCAAGTTACCCAGAGGCACAAAAACATATGACGGCAGCACCAAGCCGGAGGATTGGTTAATCAACTACGCAACGGTAGTGAAAATTGCGACAGGCAATTTGAGATGGGCAGTGAGATACGTACCTCAGATGCTGGAGGGGCCAGCGAGGGTATGGTGAAACAATTTACCACCCGGTAGTATCAACTGCTGGCTGGATTTTGAGGAAATGTTCGTCAGTAACTTCTCGAGCACTTATCAGAGGCCGAATAGGCCACAGACCTTAGCAATGTGCAAGCAGAGACCAAATGAAACAGGCCGAGAGTTCCTAACTCGCTGGTGCAACGTGAGAAACAGGCGTGATTGAGTCTCAGGCCATAGCTTGGTTTGCACAAGGGTGTAGATATGCAAGCATGCTGTGGCAAAGGTTACAAAGGGATATGCCAACTACACTGGTAGAGACAATCCGGATTGCTGATTCGTATGCTTTGGGTGATCCGACTCAACCCCGGCTAGTGTCAAACGAGTCGAATGCGGAGTACTACCAGTGAGATGGAGCCGGATCATCCTGGCGAAATGATTATCGGAGTAAGAGAAGAGATGATAGACCGGATTACAGGTACAGTTCGCAACAAGTTGCTACTGTAAATCAAGATCAACCCAGAGCAGGTAGTAATCAGCGTCAGAAAACTGGAGGGCAACAGTGGACTCCAAGAAATGATGGCAAGAAAACTTGGATGCCCGAGCAAAAGAGACAGTGGCAAGAAAAGAAAGACCGGTCGAGGTATATGTATGAGGCAATGCTGGATCAGCCGTGCAAATTTCACACGCCAAATCCGAGTAACCCGGCGGGTCATACAACCCGACAATGTGAGTGGATGAGGAAGATAGAGCAAAGTGGCTCGGGGAATGCTCAGGCACCTCAGAACGATCAACCTCGGCAGGAGTTACCTCGGCAACAACTGCTCTCCGAAGCAAATACACAACAGTTAATGTTGCCACCACCTCCGCCGAGGTATGAGAATCATGAGAGAAGGAATGCAGTGCATCAGGTGGAAAACCAGCATCAACCAGATCAAAGGTATCCTGGCAATGAGGGGAGAAATGAATATAGAGAGCATCACCAGAGTTACTATGTGTTTAGCACGGAGGAAACAGATAGAAAGAGCATGCAACACCGACATATGGAGGTGAATGCGATTATGCCGGTAGTGACGAGGTATATGCCTTGGTCTGATCAAGAAATTACCTGGAGTATCAAGGACCATCCCAAGATCATGCCGAGTCCTGGTTCGTATGTACTAGTGCTGGACCCAACGTTCATCGGGCCAAATATCAATGTGAGGTTCTCCAAGGTGCTGATCGACAATGGCAGCATCAATATCATGTACGTGGATGCAACGCACAGGTTGGGTATCTTAGAGAACATGCTCCAAGCTACAAGGACAACTTTCCATGGCATTGTGCCTGGTATCTCCTGTGAACCCATTGGCAAATTCCGGGTTGACATGTTATTCGGCACAAGAGATAACTGCCGAACTGAGAATTTGGAGTTTGAGGTTGTGAACTTAGAAAGCGCATATCACGCGTTACTCGGCAGGCCAGCCCTGAACAAATTCATAGCAAGTACTCACATCAGTTACCTGAAGATGAAGTTTCCTAGGCCAAATGGAGTAATTACCATAGCTGGGGATTTCCGAGGTCCATTGAGTGTGCATCAGCCGGGTCTAACATGGCCGAGTAACTCGTGATTGCACAAGAAAAGAGAAAGATCCAGGAAGTAGCGGCATTGGCTCAGTCCACACAGCAGTATATGTCGGCGCTGAGTAATCCGCATGGAAGTGTCTCATTTCAAGCAACAAAGGATACAAAGAAAGTGCCCGTTGATGATCTGTTCCCAGAGCGCACCATAACAATTGGTGTCGGGTTAACTGACAAATAGGAAAGCGAGCTTGTCAATTTCCTCCGTGAGAATCAGGATATCTTTGCTTGGTCCACACAGGACTTGCAAGGTGTTCCGAGGGAATTGGCCAAACACTCTTTGAATGTGAGACCCGGAGCAAAGCCGGTGAAGCAACCTCTCCGCCGCTTCGCCGAAGATAGGAGAAAAGTCATTGGAGATGAGATAGCTCGGCTCCTAGCAGTCGGGTTCATCATGGAAGTGCTTTACCCGGACTGGCTATCGAATCCGGTGCTTGTGGAAAAGAAGAAAGATGATCTGAATGTAGCAGTGGTTTGGCGTATGTGCATCGATTACACGGACCTGAACAAGGCGTGCCCAAAAGATCCATTCCCGCTACCCAGGATAGATCAGGTCATAGATTCTACTGCAGGGTGTGAACTATTGTCATTCATAGACGTGTATTCTGGTTTCCACCAGATACCACTGAACCCAGATGATCAAATAAAGACTGCATTTATCACCCTGGATGGGGCTTATTGCTATCGCACTATGCCTTTTGGTTTACGTAATGCAGGGGCAATGCATCAAAGATGTATGCAAAAATGCCTACACGATCAAATTGGTCTAAATGTGCAAGTGTATGTTGACGATGTGGTTATAAAAACCAAGGAAAGCAAAACGCTCCTTGATGATATCATGCAAACATTCGCGAACCTAAGGAGGTTCCGAATGAAGCTTAACCCGGAGAAGTGTACCTTCGGTGTCCCGGCTGGAAAATTACTCGGATTTCTTGTCTCTAGCCGAGGTATCGAAGCTAACCCAACTAATATCCGAGCCATAGAGCGAATGGAATTGCCGAAGTGTCTTAACGATGTCCAGAAGTTCACTGGTTGCCTAGCATCCTTAAGTCGGTTTGTATGTCTGTTGGCAGAAAAGGCATTGCCTCTCTATCAGCTAATGAAAAAGTCAGACAAGTTCATATGGACGCCGCAGGCCAATGAAGCATTCATCGAGTTAAAGAAAATGCTAGCTACTACACTGGTGTTAGCTTCTCCACTATCAAAAGAGCCAATGTTTCTCTACATAGCCGCAACCAACCGGGTTGTAAGTGCAGTGATTGTGGTAGAGCGCGACGAGGAGGGTAAGTCAGTGCAAAGGCCAGTCTATTACTTGAGAGAGGTATTATCAGCATCAAATAAAAACTATCCTCACTATCAGAAGATGGCATATGGTGTGTATATGGCGGCTAAGAAACGAAAGCATTATTTTGAAGAGCACCCCATCAAAGTGATATGTGAAGCCCCCATATCTTAAATAATGAGCAACAAGGATGCAAGCGGCCAGATCACAAAATGGGCAATCGAGCTAGCCCCTTACGCTCCATAATTTGACAGGAGAGAAGCGATCAAATCTCAGGTTGTGCACGACTTCTTCGTAGATTGGGATGAAATGCAATACGAGCCATCGTTGCTAGATCCGAATTACTGGAGAATGCATTTTGACGGATCAAAGACGAAAACCGGGTTAGGCGCTGTAGTTTTGCTTACCTCTCCTAAGAAAGATCAGCTGAAGTATGTGCTGCAGATCCACTTCACCACATCAAACCATGTTGCCGAATATGAAGCACTTGTGCATGGACTCAAAGTAGCAAAAGAAATTGGAATACGTCGAATCCAGTGCATCAGTGACTCGGATTTGGTAGTTCAGCAAGTTTCAAGGCAATGGGATGCTCTGGATGCAAACATGGGATTGTACAGATTTCATGTGCAGAAGATATCAGGATACTTCGAGGGATGCGAATTTCACCATGTACTTCGGCTGGAAAATGAGGCTGTCGGCGTACTGTCGAAGCTCGGATCAACCCAACAAGCGATCCTGCCAGGTGTAGCACTAGAGCACCTCAGAAAGCCATCTATCAGGCCATCCCCAGAGTCCGAGTCAATCTATATACCGGCCGAGCCGGAGTCCGGAGCTGTGCCCATGGACATTGATGTGGGAAGTGGTTTAGGAAACCCGGGGACTGCTTCGCAGAACCCAGGGGCTGCGCAGCATGATCCGGCTAAGGTTATGTCGGCGGATCAAACGGAAATTGACGAGGATGTGTTTCCGGTGCGAGCCATACCAGCTTGGGCACTACACATTTTCCAGCTCCTCAAGGATGGATATTTGCCCAATGAAGAAGAGCTTTCAAGGCAAATTCAGAGGCGCGCAAAGGCATACACGATTATCAACACCGAGCTATACAAGAGGAGTGTCACGAATGTCCTCAACCGATGTGTTGACCCAGAAGAAGGGCTTGACATCCTCCGAGATATACATCAAGGGGAATGTGGGCATCACGCCTCATCCAGAGCCTTAGTAGCAAAAGCTTTCCGGCATGGGTTTTACTGGCCAAGTGCCTTGGAGCAAGCAGAGGATCTAGTAAGAAAATGCAATGGTTGTCAGAGGTATGCTACCAAGACACACATGCCAATGTCGGAGCTCAAGACCATACCGATTACCTAGCCATTTGACGTATGGTGTTTGGATATGGTTGGCCCATTTAAGCTGGCAAAAGGAAACATGACCCATATCTTGGTTATGGTTGACAAGTTTACAAAGTGGATTGAAGTAAAGCCAATAAGAAAATGTGATGGAGCTACAGCCGTGTCATTCCTAAAAGATATCATCCTGAGATATGGCTACCCTCACAGTATCATAACAGATAGTGGCACTAATTTTGCTGAAGGAGCATTTGCGCGATTCTGCCGGGATAAGAAGATCCGGCTGGACGTTGCTTCAGTAGCCCACCCTGCATCGAACGGACAAGTGGAAAGATCCAACGGATTAGTTTTATCCGGGATAAAACCCCGCCTCATTGAGCCACTACAAAGATCAGCGGGGTGTTGGATAGAAGAACTACCAGCGGTACTATGGAGTTTAAGAACAACTCCGAATCGATCAACAGGCTATATGCCATTTTTTCTAGTATATGGGGCAGAAGCTGTATTACCAGCCGACATAGAGCATGATTCGCCTAGGGTCACCCAATACACAGAAGCCGAAGTGCGAGAAGCCCGGCAAAATGATGTTGATCTACTGGAAGAAGCGAGAGAATTGGCATTGTCCAGATCCGCCATATATCAGCAAAATCCCCGACGCTATCATAGCAGGAAAGTAAATCCTCGGGTCTTCCGGGAAGGTGATCTGGTACTCCTGTTGGTGCAACATACTACTGGCATGCATAAGTTATCCCCCCATGGGAAGGGCCATTCATTATAAGCAAAGCATTGCACAATGACTCTTATTATCTCATTGATGCACAACCGCAGGAGAAGAACAAGGCGGATAGGTCTGGCAAGGAATCTAAGCATACATGGAATGTAGCCCTACTTCGTCCATTCTACACTTAACAAAGAATTGTGTGTATCTGAGTTTCTCATATGTCGGTATGTATGCCGACAATGAGTTTATCAATGAAATCTTGGCACCACGAGCAGTAACTCGGGGACTACCTTAGTAATATTTGTTGTCCTCTATGTTTGTTATATATTTTTATGTCGGCTAGCTTAAGTTGCTTCTACCTAAGCCGGATTAGTAGTGTGTGAGCACCAAAAACTCAACTCTTCGAATCGTTGTTGTCCAACAAGAATTGGCTTCATGGCGAGCAAGAGAACAAGTTTGGAAATGCGTAGCACACGAAAAACGACTAAGAAAAGGAACGTAATTGATCCAACATTTATTGTTCGGATTAACCCTATGTTTACTTTACCTTTACTATGTTGGATTATTTTGAGCTAATCCTAAAGTTTCCAAGTATTGTTAAGTCAATTTTTGAAACTCGGACTCGTAAGTCACAAAACCGAATCAAGGTAGATGCGAGCCGAGCCATGAAATTGAAGAAACAAGAAAATGAAACTCGGGGACTACGCCCAAGTTAATCCGGTGTGAATAGCTTAGTAGCAAAATATAATCAGTATGATTGATACATCTGCACCCGGTATACCGGGGATATGATAAATTTCAAAGTGTTTTTTGGTGCTCGAGGAGCAGCAGCAGGAGGAGGTAACTCGGCGCCAGTGGGTGGAGCAGCGGCTTCAGCCTCGTTGTCCGGGTTAGCTTCAGCCTCGTCGTCAACTTCATTCTCTTCGAGATCTGAGGCTTCGTCCTCTTCCTTATCATCCGAACCATCTTCGACGTATTCGTCAACAACGACGCCGAGGAAGCTTGGTCCTTCGTTCCATTGATGGACAGGGGCAAACTGGATAAGGTTGTGGGCACAAGACTTGCGCCCAGTAACCCAATCCGGATCATTCGACCACTTGGACCCGGTACGCAAGCGCTCGAGGATCTTCAAGTCCAGTTTTTCATACCAAGTGAGCACGAAATGGAGGATAGTATCAGCTCCAGCATGAGCGGCGGATTTCCTCCAGAGGTCGAGCTGGGTCTCGCAATCCATCAGCTTATTGATCAAAGAAGTGGATCCCTCCGGAGGATCCTCACCAGGCCAAAGTGCATGGAAGATCCGGACGGCTGAATCCAGGAGACCCGAACCATAGTTCTTCACAATTTCAATCCGGGAGTATAGGCTGACTTGCAGATCCTCCATGTCATAAGGAATGGGTTCAGAGCCAGGATTAGTTGGGGTACCCTTCTGCCGGTGGAACTTAGCAACAGCAGTAGCCGCAACGGCATCGCCCTCTGGGAATTTGCCTGAAAACAAAACAAGTGAAATAAGTCAAGGAGTTTAACCCAGAGAAATACATGTCGGCGGAAGGAAAAAAGCTTACGGGAGATATGACTATGGATCCGGGTCAGCTCTTTGGTGCAATCGGCACGCCTCTTCTAGAGCTTCTCAAGTTCAACATTAGCCGAGTCAAGCTTGACATCGGCCTCCTTCAGCAACTCTTGATCTTTTGCAAGTTGAAGGCTAAGACGTTCTCGCTCTTCGGTGAAGTCTTGGCCAGCATTGTCCATCTCAATCTTGTGGAGCTCTTTGAGATTTTTCATCTCAGCCTTGAGCTTGGCAAGTTCATCATCCTTGGCTTGGAGTTTGGCAAGTTCGTCCTCCTTCTTCTTGAGCTCGGCCGGATGTTGCCCTGCTTGTTCGAAAAAATACAACATCATATCAGGCACGGGCACACTATCTTCAAGGGATGCTGCAACGATTTGTTGACCCGTCAAAGCTGAGGTATGAATATCTACCGAGCCTAGGAGAAAGTAGAGAAAGCACGGAAAATGAGTAACCAAAGCGAATTACCTTTTATCTCGTCCAAGTTTTTTCTCATAATTGTATTTTCGGCCTCCACTCCGGCTGTGCAATCCGAATGACAGATTAATTCAGCAGGAAAATACAAAAAAAGATGGGGGATAAGTCGAAGAGAAAACTTACCCTTTTTCTCGCACTCAGCAAGAAGAGCAGCATGTTTCGAGCGCAGCACCTTGTGTGAGTCCAAGAGGCGCTGAAACTCAGCAGTCCGACGATTGGTAGTGATTTAAAAGAGCAAAGTCGGCTCAGCTATATGCATATTCGAAGTGTACAAAATCCGGGCCAAGTGGAACTTAACCCGGCTCTAGGTGTATGCATATTCGAAGTGTACAAAATCCGAGCCAAGTGCAACTTAACCCGGCTCTAGGTGTTTGCATATTCGAAGTGTACAAAATCCGGGCCAAGTGGAACTTAACCTGGCTCTAGGTGTGTGCATATTCGAAGTGTACAAAATCAGGGCCAAGTGGAACTTAACGCGGCTCTAGGTGTGTGCATATTCGAAGTGTACAACATCCGGGCCAAGTGGAACTTAACCCGGCTCTAGGTGTGTGCATATTCGAAGTGTACAAAATCCAGGCCAAGTGGAACTTAACCCGGATCTAGGTGTGAGCATATTCTAAGCTACTAAGGACCTACGCTAGTTCTCTAAGGAGCATCCGGCCGAGTAACAAGTTACTCCCCCAGAGGCTCGGGGACTAATGGAGATATCTCTAAGCACTTGTGCATATTAAGGAAAAGACAAAGTAGCGTACCTCCATCATCCGGCCAGCAATGTTGATAGCCTTGGCTGCCGTGTTCATCTGTGCGCTGAACTCGGTGGGCCCAAATTTCTCCGGGAGATCGTCGTTTGGATCGACGAATTCCGCTCTATTCCAATTATTGACATATTCGATCAAAGCCGGAGGACAGCTCTCTCCACTAAGCATGTGGGGTGCGACCAAGCCTTTGGCGTGGGCCTCTCTCCTCGCAACTAGGGCGGCAGCAGGGCTGGTATGTAGTGCAACTTGTTTGCTGCCAGCTGACCCGGAGGAGGCATCTCTCTTCGGCAGCATGGACGCAAGGGTGCACTGTCCAGCCTCGATAGATGATGCTTTAGTGGCACCAGAGGTTTTCTTGGCCTTGGGTTGCTGTTGGGAGGCTGAGGCTTGAGCTGCAGATTTGGACTTGGGCGCAGCCTTAGTGCTAGTTGGGTCTTCTCGCCGAGTCTTGGAAGACTCGAACGAGACAGGAGGAGTTGGTGCTTGTGCTGGTGCTTGTGTTGATGTTGTTGCTGCTGATGCTGTTGGTGCTGCTGGTGGTACGGGTGCCGGTGCTTGTGCTGGTGCTGGTGTTGGCATTGGTGCTGCTACTGCTGTTGCTATCTCGGGGATGACGGGTTGCGGCTGAGCCGATGAGGATCTGGGAGCATCCGGCCTTAGCTTGTCCTCGGCGGCACCACTTCCCCCTACACCGAAGTTGCCCTCCTCTAGGCGAGGTGGACTAAGATCCGGTGTAGCCATTGAGCCTTCTTGAATTGGGCTCAGTGGGCGCGTGTCATCGTCACGAGGGGGAGATGGGGTACGCCGGAAAGATGAAGCAATGCTGGAGCCGCTCTAGGGAACCTCCACGACAGCCCTATCAAATTAAACAACGAATAACAAATTATATAACAGAGAGAGAGGCGTGAAGACAAAGAAACTTGAAGCGGAAAATGGTACAAGGAAAAAGAAACTCACTCATCGGAGGTCGGAGGCTCCTTGAGCTTCCGAGCTCTCCGAACTATGGCCTTAGTCGGAGGTTTGCTGGCGACCTTGTCAGCGGACTTCTTCCGCCTTTTGGTTGTTCGGGGAGGCTCGGAAGAAGCAGCTGAAGTGGCAGCCCGCTTCTTAGACACGGCTGGGGCCGGATCACTCATAGCAAGAGGGGGATCTTCATGGATCTTCCCAACCGGGTTAGCTGAAGCCGGAAATGCGTAAGAAATAGGCACCAGGTCAAATACCTCCACCACCTCAATATCGGAATCGTCCTCATGGTCAGGCCAACTCCTTAAGGAAAAGAAGTTACCAGAGGGTCGCTTGGATGCATCCGGGGCAGGCAAGAACATTTCCTGATCCGGCTCCTCCTCGCCTGAAACAAGTCGATCCTTCCCCCATTTCAGGGAAGGCTCGGTGCCATCTTCAATGGTCTGCTAAAGAAACAACTAAAAGGAAAATGCAAAGGGATCAAATAAACAACATGCTCCGACATAGGATATAACTCGGAGAAGGATTGAGTAATGAGATTTACCGTAGGAGGAGGCTTGTCCCGGCAGTAATGCTCCAACCCCCACTCCCAGTCAGCGGTGAAGTCCTCATCGGTCGTGAAGATGGCCTTGACCCGGCGGAAGATCTCAGTGTTGTTCAACTCGAAGGAGGAGGTCCGGTTGGGGTCAAGTCGCCAGCTCATATGGCAGAGTTTGTGTGTGCGCTTTCTGTAGGGGGGAAATCCAGCTGCGGACGAATGTGATCATCACATCCTCGTTGTGCAGCCCCAGATCCTTCAGTTCCTTGAACCGCTTATTAACCTGATTCGCCAAGGCAGTTGGTTTCTTGGGAACCCAGTCCCACAAAGCCGGATTAGGAGGACCCATCGCGAAGGGGCGCAGCCGGATCAGATCCTCATCCGAGCCATTCCTCACATAAAAGAAGGTCCGGGCCCAACCCTTGCAAGATTCAAGCCCCGTGACTCGAGGGAAGACAGTTTGTTTCCGGGGAGAGATGGAGGCGGCACCACATTGGGTCAGGTGCTTGTCCTCTAGGGCACGCTCCTTATCCGGAACCACATTCCTCCGCAGACCGAAGAACCGGATCCAAAGCTCTTTAGTAGGCAACAAGCCGAGGTATCCTTCTACGGCAGATGCGAAGGAGGAGAGGGATGTAATGGCATTCGCTAGATGATGATGAGGTTGGAGTTCGTAGGTATTGACAAAATCATGGAAGAAGTCACTCACTAGCAGGCCGAACCCGCACTGGAAGTGAGACAGGAAGACGACGAACTCACTCGGATTGGGTGAGGGAGCGATCTCCTTGGAGGCAAGGCGGGAAATTACGCCTTCGGGGATGCAGCAGGTGTGGTAGAGCCAATCGAGATCGTCTTGGCACACCCAAGAACCAGCCCAGGCACCACGCTCTAGAGTTTCGCCCTCCTCCTCCATCTCTTCTTCCTCGACGACGGCGAGCTCCTCCTCAGTCATCTCCAGGCCACTGTCCTAACTGGCCCGATCAAAGGTGGGGGATAGATGTTTGGATTGGCGAGGCCTCGTGACGAAGAAGCGAGGCGCGGCAGTGGCACTGTGGAGTAGAAGCGGCGGCGGCGGAGCTGTCGCAGGGAAGAAGAAGGAGCAGACAGGCTGAGGGCGAGAGAAGGGGGAAAACATCCAAGGGACGCGCTCCCTCCCTTATTTAACAGCGCCCTTGCAATGGATAGTGGGATCGGGCAGTGCCCTGAGGCCACACGGTGTGGTCGTGTATCTGCTGGATCAGCCAATCAGAGGCAAGCCACGGGAAGGGCCACAGGAAACAGGGGATCCCATGACGTGACGTGGTGATGCAGTTAACGAGGAGGCAGCTGCGACGCGACGTTTGCAGTAGTAACCCCTGACAATAAGTGCAGTAACGGGCGCATGCCCTTAAAATGAGGCAAGGTGATGATTACCCTCCATGTAGGACGTGGGAAAGTGTATGAGAGAAGGAAGGATAACACGGAAAACTGAAGGGTGACCCGACTAGCGAGTGAAAACTCGGAATGTGCCAAGGGAAAGCTAGGCCACGAAATCCGAGCTACAAGGTAACTCAGAAAGGGGGGCAAAAAGCTCGGTAGATTGAACCTGCCGTGGCCTTAGCAGCTGAAATTGCTAAGACCACACCTGCTTCGGGGACTAATGTTGGGGAGATACCCCCGGGTAGGGTCACGCCGGGGTATAGAGGCCGAGTTAGCCGAGGTATATCAAGGTCAAAGCGAAAGCTGGCCGGGTCACCTCAAGGCAGGCCAACTTACGGAGTAACCCGGACCGAAGGATGTCCACCTGACTGTGTCCTGTCCGACGTATGTCGTATGCCGGCAGGATTTTTGTAACTTGTATGCAGGTACCCACGGGGCCAGGTTATACCAGGCTTGCAAGAGAAGGAAGGTATCTCACTGGTCAAAAGGTGGTCTCTGTGCGTAGGAGCGTCAGCAAAGTGAACAGAGGGAGGGGCCAGCAGGGCGTGGCCGACAAAGGTGATGTAGCCTATGCCGGCTGACGCTAGCGCCGCAGAGGGTTACGTAGCCTCTACATGGCTGTTGGGAGATACCCCCGGGTAGGGTCAAGCCAGGGTATAAAAGGCCGAGTTAGCCGAGGTTCGGCAAGGCCAAAGTGGACGCTGGCCGGGTCACCTCAAGGCAGGCTGAGTCTCGGAGTAACCCGGACCAGGGGATGTCCACCTAATGGAGCCTTGACCGACTTAAGCAGTAAGTCGGATAGGAGAATTTAACTTGTATGCAGGAACAGGTGTGGCTGGGTCAACTATGATCCGGGTCATATCTAGCTTCTAGGAGAAGGAAGGAATCTCGCTGGTCAAAAGTAACCCCGGTACGCACTGCATGAGCGAAGCGAACAGGGGCAGAACCACTGATGTGTGGCCGACAAGAGGTGACGATGCTCGTGTCGGCTGACGCAGGCGCCGCAGAGGCTCACGTAGCCTCTACATGGGTGACACAGGGGAAAAGCAACCCGGTCGGCTTACTATTTTGGGAGGAGGCATATTCCCTGGAATATGCCTCCATGCCCTAAGTGGAGACCTAGCCACCCCTATATAAGGAGGGCTAGGGCCTCTGTAGAAGGGGTTCCGCTATTCTGATTGGTTTAGGTTCAAAGGGTTGATCTCTGGTAGGTCTTGTACGGGTCTACTGTGGGTGAGAGTAAGAGAGTTCCTTCTTCCTCCTCTCGCCAATACAACTCTAGGAGCACTTGTAACCTTGGGAGTGAATCATATATAAATCTTCTGTGTGAGGAATCACCTCATTATCCCTCCCTGGATTCCCCTAGTGCATTTAGTCCCCGCCTTTAGCCTATCCATGGCATCTTCCGTGAAACCACCACGACAGTTGGCGCCCACCGTGGGGCTAGCGGTGCTAGCAGGGGTGAAGATCCGGACAGGAAACCTCATCGACACCGGCGAACGCATCGTCTCCGGGCTCGTCTAGCGCTTTGGAGCGCTGGATTTCGTTAGCGACAACGCTTGGTGCTTCGGCACATGTCCTCTTCCACGCAACGGCCTCTTCGTCAAGCTCGGTGCGCACAAGGTCTACGTTGCTGTGGATGTATCCTGCGTTCATCCACGACACGTCGTCGAGGCGGGCGAGCCTCCCCTTAGCGTGGCTCACGGGGCGCGTATCACTCACTCCCCGGACTGTGCTGAGGTGATGATGACTGCGCCTGGCGCCGGCACAAGCAAGGATCCGGCACCAGATCCGGAGGTAACACCCAAGGCACCAAGGAAAGGTAGAGGTCCTCCACTAGAGAGGCCAGAGAATGTGTTGCGGGAAGCGATGGATAGCTTGGCAAACCCTGTAGTAGCAGCAGTAGATCCAGCTCAGGCACAGGCCGAGCTAGAGGAAACTAGGCAAAAAATTCTAGAGGGTTCGAAAAAGATAGTTGCGGCTCAGCAGTCGTTGAACATGACACTGTGTGAGTATGCAAAGGCAAACAAGGTTGATGCTGTAAAAGTAAAGGGGAGAAATCTCATGAGCGAAATGAACAAAGAGGGTGATACTAGGATTGAGGAGTCAGAAAACTGCTTGTCCGTGGGGCTGCCGAGGTACAGTACCCCGGCTAAGAACCTCAGAGCAGCAGATGCAGCAGCATCTAAGCTAGAGGGTCTTCCGGGTGAAGCCCGTCAGAGGCAGCAAGAAAGGGTCAATGAGTTGGTTCGGATCGCGAACAGACAAAATGAGGAACTGCTCAGGGCAAACCCGGAGAGAGCTGGGGCCTCCAAGATCGTTCATTCAGCGGTGGGTAACCCGGAGAAATCCGCTGGAGCCGCATCGCCTCCTCATGGCAGCCCTAGGAGAGAAGAGGTAGTAACCTCAGCCAGAAGAAACAAACAGATTGTCCCGTATGACCCGACGAGGGCAGGGAAAGGAAAAGAAGTACAGAGAAATGACGATCGACGAAGTGTGAGCCGAGGTGAAGCTGGCCGAGGTAATCGCGACCAAGGCAATGCCGGTCAAGGAAACGTTGTAAATGGCAATGCCGGACCGGGTAACTCGGCAGGAAAACTGCAACAGCGGAATATACCAAGGCAAGAGCAAAGTGCCGGTCGGGGTATGCAACAGAGAGGCGCTCCAAGAGAGCAGGACCGGTATAATGTGGAGATTCGGAAATGGTGAATGCGGGATACCCAAGGCCGGACTATCATGTGATAGGGTCGAGATTGGGAAGCAGAGATTTGATGCCGGATGATGCCAGGCTAAAACTGGATCGACTGTATAGGTCGGAACAGATTGAGTGTCAAGGTCCTCCGGGTCCTGCGTGTTTTGGGCCCCGGATCATGAAGGAGCCTCCGGTGCCTAACTTCCAGTTACCCAGAGGTACTAAGACGTATGACGGTAGTACGAAGCCGGAGGATTGGTTGATAAACTATGCTACAGCAGTGAAAATTGCTACAGGCAACTTGAGATGGGCTGTGAGATATGTACCCCAGATGTTGGAGGGGCCAGCGAGGGTGTGGTTGAACAATTTGCCACCCGGAAGTATTAACTGTTGGATAGATTTTGAGGAGATGTTCATCAACAATTTCTCAAGTACATATCAGAGGCCAAATAGGCCACAGACCCTAGCTATGTGTAAGCAAAGACCGAATGAGACGGACCGATAGTTCATAACCCGGTGGTGCACCGTGAGAAACTCATGTGAGGGCGTGATAGAATCACAGGCCATAGCATGGTTTGCGCAAGGGTGCAGATATGCAAGCGAGCTGTGGCAAAAGTTGCAAAGGAAAATGCCAACTACACTGGCAGAGATGATCCGGATCGCTGATTCGTATGCTCTAGGTGATCCGACTCAACCTAGGCTCGTGTCAAACGAGTCAAATGATGAATACTACCAGAGAGATGGAGCAGGATCATCCCGGAGAAATGACTACATAGGTAAAAGAAGAGATGATAGACCAGATCACCGGTACAGTTCGCAACAAGTGGCAGCTGTGAATCAAGATCAGCCCGGAGCAAGGGGCAATCAACGTCAGAAAACTAGAGGGCAATGGACTCCGAAAAATGATGGCAAGAAAACTTGGACGCCAGAGCAAAAGAAACAGTGGCAAGAAAAGAAGGACCGTCTGAGGTATACTTATGAGTCAATGTTGGAGCAGCCGTGTAAATTTCACACGCCAAATCCGAGTAACCCAGCGGGTCATACAACAAGGCAGTGTGAGTGGATGCGCAAAATAGAGCAAGGTGGTTCGGGGAATGCTCAGGCACCCCGGAATGATCAACATCGGCAGGAGTTACCCCGGCAGCAATTGCTCTCCGGAGCGAACACGCAACAGCTAATGTTGCCTCCCCCTCCACCGAGGTATGATAACCATGAAAGAAGAGATGCAGTGCATCAAGTGGAAAACCAGCATCAATCGGATCAGAGGTACCCCGGAAATGAAGGGAGGAATGAGTACAGAGAGTATCATCAAAGTTACTGTGTGTTCCCCACTGAGGAAACAGATACAAAAAGCTTGCAACGTCGACATATGGAGGTGAATGCGGTAATGCCCGCAGTGATGAGGTATATGCCTTGGTCGGATTAGGAAATTACCTGGAATATCAAAGATCATCCCAAGCTTATGCCAAGTCCTGGTTCATATGCGTTGGTGCTGGATCTGACATTCATTGGGCCGAACATCAATGTAAGGTTCTCCAAGGTACTGATTGACAACGGCAGTAGCATTAACATCATGTATGCGGATACAATGCGCAAGTTAGGTATCTCGGAGAACATGCTCCAAGCTACAAGGACAACTTTCCAAGGTATTGTGCCTGGCATTTCTTGTGAGCCCATAGGCAAGGTCTGGGTTGACGTATTGTAAGGCACGAGAGAGAACTGCCGAACTTAAAATTTGGAGTTTGAGGTGGTGAACTTGGAAAGTGCGTATCACGCGTTACTCGAAAGGCCAGCACTGAACAAGTTCATGGCAAGCTGTCACATTAGTTACTTGAAGATGAAGTTGCCCGGGCCAAACGGAGTGATTACCATTGCTGGGGATTTCCGACGTTCCATTGAGTGTGCGTCGGCCGGGTTTAACCTGGCCGAGTCACTCGTGATTGCGCAAGAGAAAAGGAAAATCCAAGAGGTGGCGGCATTGGCTCAGTCCGTGCAGCACTATATGCCGGCACTGAGTAACTCGCATGGAAGTGTCTCATTCCAAGCCACAAAAGATACCAAGAAAGTTCCTGTTGATGATATGTTCCCAGAGCACATCGTAACAATTGGTGCCGGGTTAGGTGACAAATAGGAAAGCGCGCTCGTCAACTTCCTCCGTGAGAATCGGGATATTTTTGCTTGGTCCACACAGGACTTGCAAGGTGTTCCGAGGGAGTTGGCCGAGCACTCTTTAAATGTGAGACCCGGAGCAAAGCCGGTGAAGCAACATCTCTGCCGCTTCGCCGAGGATAGGAGAAAGGTCATTGGAGATGAGATAGCTCGGTTACTAGCTGCAGGATTTATCATGGAAGTTCTTTACCCCGATTGGCTGTCTAATCCGGTGCTGGTCGAAAAGAACAAAGACGATCCGAATGTGGCAGTGGTTTGGCATATGTGTATCGATTACACGAACCTGAACAAGGCATGTCCAAAAGATCCATTTCCACTGCCAAGGATAGATCAGGTCATAGACTCAACTGCTGGATGTGAATTGTTGTCGTTCATTGATGCATATTCTGGTTTCCACCAGATACCTCTGAATCCAGATGATCAAATAAAGACTGCATTTATCACCCCGTACGGGGATTATTGCTATCGCACCATGCCGTTTGGCTTACGCAATGCAGGGGCAACGTACCAAAGATGTATGCAAAAATGTTTGCATGACCAAATTGGTCAAAATGTACAAGTGTATGTGGATGATGTGGTTATCAAGACCAAGGAAAGCAAAACGCTCCTTGACGATATCAGGCAGACATTCGCGAACCTAAGAAGGTTCCGGATGAAGGTTAACCCGGAAAAATGTACCTTCAGTGTCCAGGCTGGAAAGTTACTCGGATTTCTTGTCTCCGGCCGAGGTATCGAAGTTAATCCAACTAAATTCCGAGCCATTGAACGAATGGAACTGCCGAAGTGTCTTAACGATGTCCAGAAGTTCACGGGCTGCCTGGCATCGTTAAGTCGGTTTGTATGTCGGTTGGGAGAAAAGGCATTGCCTCTTTACCAACTCATGAAAAAGTCGGATAAGTTCATTTGGACGCCGCAGGCCAATGAAGCCTTTGCCCACTTGAAGAAGATGTTAGCCACTGCACTAGTGTTAGCCTCTCCACTATCAAAGGAGCCAATGTTGCTCTATATAGCCACAACCAACCGAGTTGTAAGTGCAGTGATAGTGGTGGACGCGACGAGGAAGGTAAGTCGGTGCAAAGGCCAATGTATTACCTGAGCGAGGTATTATCTGCCTCAAAGCAGAACTACCCACACTATCAAAAGGTGGCATATGGCATGTACATGGCAGCTCAGAAGCTGAAGCATTACTTTGAGGAGCATCCCATTAGGGTAATATGTGAGGCTCCTATATCCGAGATAATGAGTAACAAGGATGCGAGTGGCAGAATTGCAAAATGGGCAATTGAACTAGCTCCTTATGCGCCACAATATGACAGAAGAGAGGCAATCAAGTCTCAAGCTATGGCAGACTTTTTTGTGGACTGGGCCGAGGTGCAATATGAACCACCGCTACCAGATCCGAACTATTGGCGAATGCACTTTGACGGGTCAAAAACAAAAACCGGGCTAGGCGCCGGAGTCGTACTTTCCTCGCCAAAGAAGGACCAGCTGAAATACGTACTGCAGATCCATTTCGCGGCATCAAACAATGTCGCTGAATATGAAGCACTTGTGCATGGGCTCAAAGTGGCAAAAGAGATTGGGATACGTCGGATCCTGTGCTTTGGCGACTCGGATTTGGTAGTACAGCAAGTGTCGGGACTGTGGGACGCCCTTGATCCAAACATGACTCTGTACAGATTTCATGTGCAGAAGATATCTGGTTACTTTGAGGGATGCGAATTTCATCATGTACCCCGGGTGGAAAATGAGGTTGCCGACATGTTGTCGAAGCTCGGGTCAACCCGACAAGCAATTCCACCGGGTGTAGCATTAGAGCACCTCAGAAAACCATCTATTAGGCTGTCCCCAGAAACCGACACAATTTACGTCCCGGAAGATACAGAATCCGGAGCTGTGCCCATGGACATTGACATGGGAGGTGGTGCGCGAAACCCGGGGACTGCCTCGGCAAACCCGGGGACTGCCTCAGCGAACCCGGGAACTGCTTCGCAAGACCCGGGGACTGCTCAGCCTGATCCGGTTGAAGTTATGCCGGTGGATCAGATGGAAATTGATGAGGATGTGTTCCCCGTGCGAGCAATACCAGCTTGGGCACTACCTATATTTCAATTCCTGAAAGATGGAACTTTGCCCACTGAGGAGGTACTATCCAGGCAAACACAGAGGAGAGCTAAGGCATACACGATCATCAATTCCGAGCTATACAAAAGGAGTGTGACCAATGTCCTCCAGCGATGCGTTGACCCGGAAGAAGGGCTTGACATCCTCCGAGATATACATCAAGGGGAGTGCGGGCACCATGCCTCGTCCCGAGCCTTGGTGGCAAAAGCTTTCCGACATGGATTCTACTGGCCAAGTGCCTTAGAACAAGCAGAAGATCTGGTGAGAAAATGCAATGGTTGTCAGAGGTATGCTACCAAGACACATATGCCAATGTTGGAGCTCAAGACCATACCAATTACATGGCCATTTGTCGTATGGTGCTTGGATATGGTTGGCCCGTTTAAAGCAGCAAGGGGGAATATGACTCACATTTTGGTCATGGTGGACAAATTTACAAAGTGGATTGAAGTGAAGCCTATAAGAAAGTGTGATGGGGCTATGGCCATAACATTTCTCAAAGACATCATCTTGAGATACGGTTATCCTCACAGTATCATCACTGATAATGGCACAAATTTTGCTGAAGGAGCGTTTGCGCGTTTCTGCCGGGATAAGAAGATCCGGCTGGACGTCGCCTCAGTAGCCCACCCCGCATCGAACGGACAAGTGGAAAGATCCAACGGATTACTATTATCTGGGATAAAACCTCGGCTCATTGAGCCACTGCAAAGATCAGCGGGGTGCTGGATAGAAGAACTACCAGCGGTACTGTGGAGTTTAAGAACAACTCTGAATTGATCAACGGGCTATACGCCATTTTTTCTGGTATATGGGGCTGAAGCTGTATTACCAGCCGACATAGAGCATGATTCGCCTAGGGTCACCCAATACACAGAAGCCGAAGTGCAAGAAGCCCGGCAAAATGATGTTGATCTGCTGGAAGAAGCGGGAGAACTAGCATTGTCCAGATCCGCCATATATCAGCAAAATCTCCGACGCTATCATAGCTGGAAAGTAAGCCCCCGAGTCTTTCGAGAAGGCGATCTGGTGCTCCGGTCGATACAACGTACTGCTGGCATGCATAAATTATCCCCTCCATGGGAAGGGCCATTCATTGTGAGCAAAGCATTGCACAATGATTCTTATTATCTTATAGATGCAAAGCCACAGGAAAAGAACAAGGCGGACAGGTCCGGCGAGGAATCTAAGCGTCCATGGAATGTAGCTCTACTTCGTCCTTTCTACACTTAGCTAAGAAGTGTATGTATCCGAGTCTTCTCAGATGTCGGTATGTATGCCGGCAATGAGCCTATCAATGAAATGTTGGCACCTCGAGCAGTAACTCGGGGACTGCCTTAATAATATTTGTTATCTTTTATTATTTATACGTCAGCTGGAGTAAGTTGTTCTACTTAACTCGGTTTAGTAGTGTGTGGGCAGAAAAACCCAACTCTTCGACTTGCTGCTGTCCAACAAGAATTGGCTTCATGGCAAGCAAGAGAACAAGTTTGGAACTGCCTGGCACATGAAAAACGACTAAGGAAAAGAACTTAATCGAGCCGACATTTGTTTTCCGGACTAACCTTGTATTTACATTCAAATTACTATGTTGAATTATTTTGAGCTAAGCCTAAAGTTTCCAAGTATTGTTAAAACAATTTTTGAAGCTCGGATTCGTAAGTTGTAAAACCGAATCAAGGTAGACACGAACCGAACCAAAAGATTGGACGAACAAGAAAATGAAACTCGGGGACTACGCCCAAGCTAATCCGGCATAAGAAACTTAGTAGAAAAATATCACATGCGTACTGGATACAATTCCACCCGACATACCAAGGATCTGATAAGTTTTCAAGTGTTTTCACTCAAGGAGCAGCAGGAGGAGGAAGTTCGGCATCATCTTCACCGTCTTCGATATCCGAGGCATCGTCCTCTCCATCCTCGTCCGAGCCATCTTCAACGTTCTCAACCTCTTCGTCACCAGCGGCTTCTAGGAAGCACGGTCCCTCAGTCCATTCATGAATGGGAGCATATTCAATGAGGCTATGGGCGCAAGCCTGGCGCCGAGCTACCCACTCCGGGTCATTGGTCCATTTGGACCCGGTGCGCAGATGCGTCAGGAGGTTGAGATCGATCTTCTCGTACCATGGGAGTATGTGGTGAAGAACGGTATCAGCTGCAGCACGTCCAGCGGACTCCCTCCAGAGGTCGAGCTGGGTCTCGATTTCCATTAACTTCTCAACAAGAATTGTGGTAGTCTTCGGAGTGTCTTCTCCAAGCCAGAACGTGTTGAAGATTCGGACTGCAACGTCGAGGATATCCCTACCATAGTTCTTGATGAGTTCCACGCGAGATGACAGGCTGACCAACAGGTCCTCCATGTCATAAGGAATCTCCTCACCGCCAGGAGCAGCGGGAGTACCCCTCTCTCGGCGGAAATCTACAACTGCAGCGCTCGCGATGGTAGTGCCCTCAGGAAATTTGCCTGAAAACGAGACAAGAGAAACAAGTAAGAGAAAAGACATGTGAAGTAACCCGGAGAAATATGTCGGATAAGGGAAAGGAGCTTACGTGATATATGGCTGAGGATCCGGGTCAACTCCCTGGAACAGTCATCGTGTCTTTTGCGAAGCTGCACAAGCTCAGCATTCGCCAACTTAAGCTCAGTGTCGGCCTCCTTGAGTAGATCCTGATCCTTGGTGATCCGGAGATTGAGGCGCTCCCTCTCTTCAGTGTAGTCCTGGCCAACCTTTTGGAGATCGGACTGGTGATGTGCTTTCATTTTCTCCATATCAGCCTTGAGCCGGGCGATCTCATCATCCTTGGCCTGGAGGAAGGCGAGCTCATCGTCTTTCTTTTTGAGCTCGGATCGATGCTGTCATGCTTGTTCGAGAAAATGCAGCATCATATCAGGCCTGGGCAAACTATCTTCAAGAGATGTTGAAATAGTGTATTGACCCGGCAGAGCCGAGGTATGAATGTTTGCCGAGCCAAGGAGAAAAGGAGATAGAAAGCATAGCAAGGTCGGACAAAAATGACTTACCCTTGATCTGATCCAAGTTCTTCCTCATAAGCTTGTTCTCAGCCTCCACCCTAGCTGCGGAAACCGAATGATAGGTTAGTTCGGCAGAGGAAAATGAAGAAAAACGGAGAAGTGCCAAGGAAGAAACTTACCCCTTTTCTCGTGTTCAGCAAAAAGTGCATTATGCTTGGCGCGCAGCGTCTTATGGGTGTCAAGGAGACGCTGAAACTCAGCGCTACGGCGGTTGGTGGTCACCTGCAAAGAGTACAAAGATATAACTTAGCCTTGTGCATGTGCATATTCGAAGTGTACTAAATCCGGGCCAAGTGGAACTTAACCTGGCTCTAGGTGTGTGTATATTTGAAGTGTACTAAATCCGGGCCAAGTTGAACTTAACCCGGCTCTAGGTGTGTGCATATTCGAAGTGTACTAAATCCGGGCCAAGTGGAACTTAACCCGGCTCTAGGTGTGTGCATATTCGAAGTGTACTAAATCCGGGCCAAGTGGAACTTAACCCGTCTCTAGGTGTGTGTATATTCGAAGTGTACTAAATCCGGGCCAAGTGGAACTTAACCCGGCTCTAGATGTGTGCATATTTGAAGTGTACTAAATCCGGGCCAAGTGGAACTTAACCCGGATCTAGGTGTGTGCATATATGAAGTTATCAAGGAGCTACGTTAGCTTTCTAAGGAGCATCCGGCCGAGTAACAAGTTACTCCCCCGGAGGCTCGGGGACTAATGGTTATATTACTAAATACCTACAACTGGCTAAGGAAAACGAGTAACATACCTCCATCATCCAACCCGCGATGTTGAGCGCCTTAAAGGCTGTGTTCATTTGAGCGAAGAATTGGGCGGGACCGAACTTCTCCGGGAGATCAGCGTCTTGGACTACCTCTGCCTTGTTCCAATTCATGACGAATTCAATCAGGCTCGGAGGGTATCGCTCGCTGGTGGGCATATGGGGCGCCACCAAGCCCTTCGCATGCACCTCTTTCCTCTCAACTAGGGCAAGGGTCGGGCTGGTGTGCAGAACAATTTGCTGCGCATCAGCTGGCTCAGCAGGGACGTCCTTTGGGGCTGGAGGTTTCTTGGGAAGCATGGATGCGAGGGTACGCTGTCCAGCCTCGACGGATGCTGTCCTAGTGGCGTCAAGGGCCTTTTTTCCCTTGGGCTGTTGGGAGGAAGAAGTGGTCATAGCAGATTTCCCCTTAGGAGCTGTCTGGGTACTTCCTCGCCGAGACTGAGAAGACTCGGACGAGGCGGAGGAGCTTGGATCTGGTGTCTTGCTACTGAACTTGGTGCTGCTGTTGATGTTCTTGCTGCCGGAGTTGGTGCTGGTACCGGAGTTGGTGCTGGTGCTGGAGTGGTTGATGGTGCTGGAGCTGGTGTTGGTGCTGAGGTAGCCTCGGCTGGGCCGGTCTCCCCCGCTCCAAGGTTACCCCCTCTTGACGAGGTGGAATAGAACCCGGAGCAGCCGCAGAACCCTCGGGAATAGGGCTCAGCGGGCATGACTCGTCGTCACAAGGGGGAGAAGGGCTAAGTCGGAGCGGCGAAGAGATGCTAGATCCACTCTGGGGGACCTCCACCGCAGCCCTGCCGAATCAAATAATGTCAAAAGAGAAACTAAAACAATGCAAGGAAGAGTAAGTTGCAGAGGGAAAAGAGGCTTACGCATCCGAGGTCAGGGGCTCCTTGGGTTTCCGAGCCCTTCGTGCTGGGGCCTTGCCTGCTGGCTTGGAGGCGGTTTTGTCTCCGGACTTCTTTCGCCTTTTGGCGGGCTGAGAAGGTCCAGAGGAGGAACTTGATGCCGCTCCACGCTTCTTCTTCGGCGCTACCGGAACAGGTTCACCCGTAGCAAGGGGAGGGTCCTCGTGGATCTGCCCACCGGGGTTAGCTGATGCCGGAAAAGCATAAGAAAGGGGGACAGCGTCAACAGCTTCCGTCACCTCCATATTTGAGTCATCTTCATCATCATGCCAATCTCTAATAGAAGAGAGTTTACCGGTGGGTCGCTTCGTAGCATCGGGCATCGGGAGGAACATCTCCTAATCCGGCTCTTCCTCGTCCGAGGTCTCCCGGTCAGGCGCCCACTTAAGGGTCGGATCGGTGCCATCCTCGAGGGTTTGGTGAAGGAATAGCTGAGGAAAAGAACAGACAACAGAGTTAAAAATACAACAATGACCAACATATGATTTAATCCGGAGAAAGTTTGCGCCATGAGGCTTACCACGGGAGGAAGCCTATCGTGGCAAAAGTGCTCAATTCCCCACATCCATTCAGAGGAGAAGTCTTTGTGGGTGGTGAAGAGGGTCTTGACCTGCGATAGATCTCTGTGTTGCTCAACTCGAAGGACGAGGTCCGGTTGGGGTCGCGGCCCCAGCTCATGTGGCACACCTTGTGAGTGCGCTTCTGGAGGGGGGAGATCCGGTTGCGGACGAACGTGATCATGGCATCCTTGTTGCGCAACCCGAGCTCCTTCAGCTCCGCGAACCTTTTGTTGACCAAGTTAGCCAAGGCCGTGGGCTTCTTGGGGACAACGTCCCACAACTCTGGGTTAGGAGGACCCGGAGCATAGGGGAGCAACCGGATCAAGTCTTCAGTGCCCTCGTTCCGGACATAAAAGAAAGTCCGGGCCCATCCTTTGCAGGAGTCTAGCCCGGTGACTCGGGGGAAAGACGGATAGCCTCCGGGGTGAGATGGACGCAGTTCCGAACTGGGTGAGCTGCTTGTCCTCCAGATCAAGTTGAATGTTCGGAATAACATTACGACGAAGGCCGAAAAACCAGATCCATAGCTCCTCCGTGGGCCATAGTCCGACATAGCCTTCGATCGTGGAGGCGAAGGCAGAAAGAGAAGTAATTGCGTTGGCAGGAAGGTGGTGCGGCTGGAGCTCGTAGGTGCTTAACCAGTCATGGAAAAAGTCGCTGACCGGCAAACGGAACCCCCGTTGGAAGTGGGACAAGAACACGACGAACTCACCCGGATTTGGTGAGGGGGCGAGTTCGGCGGAGGTGAGGCGCGCGGTGATGCCGGCGGGGATGCGTCTGGTGCGGTAGAGCCAGTCCAGGTCATCTTGGCAGACCCAGGACCCGGCCCACGCACCACGGTCCGCCGTGGCGATGTCTTCCTCCATCTCTTGCTCGGCGACGGCGAGCTCCTCCTCTGTCATCATGTGTTCGATGCCCTCACTAGTGCTAGCGGCGGTGGGGGGCAATGGCCTAGATTGAAAACGACCTGTGGTGGAGGAGGTGCGTAGCGGTGGCGGCGACGCAGAGGCGTCGGGAAGCAGTGGCGGCGGCGCTATCGTGGGGAAGACGAAGGAGAAGAAGAGCTAGAGGCAGAGGGGCGCGGAAGGAGGAAAAGACCTAAGGGGTGCGCCCCTCCCCTATTTAACCACTCCCTCGAGGGGGAAGTGGGATCGTGTCATGCGGGTACGCCACACGGTGTGGCCGTGTATGTCTCGCGTCAACCAATCAGCAGCGAGCCACACGGAAGGCCACAAGGTGTAGCTGATCCCATGACGTGTTGCATTGATGCGGTAAACGAGGAGGCAGGCGTGACGTGACCCGCGCGTAGTGATAACTGACAATTACTGCGGCAGTTACTGTGGCTGGCCCTTAAAATAAGGCAACCTAATGATTAGCCTCCACGTGGGTTAGCGTACGAGAGAAGGAAAGAAGACCCGGATGAGACCGTGGTAACCCGGCCAGCAAGTGAAAACTTGGAATGTGCCAAGGGAAAGTAAAACCATGAGGTCCGAAATAAGGTGGTAACCCGGCCAGCAAGTGAAAACTTTGAATGTGCCAAGGGAACGTAAATCCATACGATCCGAGATAAGGAGGTAACTTGGAGATAACGTCCAAAGCTCAGTGAAATTGAACCTGATGTGGCCTTAGCGGCCAAGGCAGCTAAGACCACACCAGCTTCGGGGACTAATGTTGGGGGATACCCCCGGGTAGGGTCACGCCGAGGTATAAAAGGCCGAGTTAGCCGAGGTTCGGCAAGGCCAAAGCAGACGCTGGCCGGGTCACCTCAAGGCAGGCCGAGTCTCGGAGTAACCCGGAACAGGGGATGTCCACCTAACGGAGCCTCAACCAACTTAAGCAGTAAGTCGGATAGGAGAATTTAACTTGTATGCAGGAACGGGTGTGGCCGGGTCAACTATGATCCGGGTCATATCTAGCTTCTAGGAGAAGGAAGGAATCTCGCTGGTCAAAAGTAACCCCGGTACGCACTGCATGAGCGAAGCGAACAGGGGCAGGACCACCGATGTGTGGCTGACAAGAGGTGACGACGCTCGTGTCGGCTGACGCAGGCGCAGCAGAGGCTCACGTAGCCTCTGCATGGGTGACGCAGGGGAAAAGCAACCCGGTCGGCTTACTATTTTGGGAGGAGGCATATTCCCTAGAATATGCCTCCACGTATGCCCTAAGTGGAGACCTAGCCACCCCTATATAAGGAGGGCTAGGGCCTCTGTAGAAGGGGTTCCGCTATTCTGATTGGTTTAGGTTCGAAGGGTTGATCTCTGGTAGGTCTTGTACGGGTCTACTGTGGGTGAGAGTTCCTTCTTCCTCCTCTCGCCAATACAGCTCTAGGAGCACTTGTAACCTTGGAAGTGAATCATATATAAATCTTATGTGTGAGGAATCACCTCATTATCCCTCCCTGGATTCCCCTAGTGCATTTAGTCCCTACCTTTAGCCTATCCATGGCATCTGCCGTGACACCACCACGATAATGGCTTACGAAGGGAAAAGGAGACCCGGTCGGTTTGCTATTTTGGGAGAGGCATATTCCCAGGAATATGCCTCCACGTATGCCCTAACTGGCAACCGAGCCTCCCCTTTATAAGGAGCGCTAGGGCCTCTATAGAAGGGGCTGGCGGGCAACGAGACTGATCATAGGGTGAAAGTAGTGGTGAGAGTAAGAGAGCTTCTTCTTCCTCCTCTCCCCAACACAGCTCAAGGAGCATCTGTAAACTCAGTGAACTTGGAGAATAGAAAGCATCTGTGTGGAATCACCACACTATCCCTCCCTGGATTCCTCTAGTGCATATTGGCCCCACCTTTAGCCTATCCATGGCATCTGCCATGACACCACTACGATAGAAATATGCCCTGAGAGGCAATAATAAAGTTGTTATTATATATTCCTTGTATATGATAGATGTTTATTTTGCATGCTATAATTGTATTGATAGGAAACATCAATACATGTGTGTTTGATAAACAAAAAAAGGGGTTCCTAGTTATGCCTCTCTTATAGACTAGCTCGTTGATTAACAAGATGATCAAAGTTTCCTGATCATGGACATTGGATGCTATTAATAACAAGGACACAACATTTGTGAAATGATGTGATGAACATTCATCCGAAGTATAGCATTACAATCAAAGTCATTATGTTTATATTACTATAATATCATACGAAGTAATCTTAGTCCTTAGACCATGAGATCATGTTAATTGCTAACACCGGAAGAGTATCTTGATAACATCAAACGTTACACCGTAACAAGGTGACTATAAAGGTGGGTTCAGTGCTACGAAGGTGTTCTGTTGAGGCTCATGGATCGAGACTGGAATTTTTCAATCCCGATGACGGATAGATATACTCTGGTCCCTCTCGGTGATATCACATTAAGATAGCTTGCAAGCAAGTGATGTGACCACTAGAATGTTATATCACGGGAACGAGAAAAGAGTGCATGTCGGTAACAAGATCAAACTAGGTATTTGGATACCGATGATCGAATCTTGGACATGTATTATATCATGAGACAAAGGGATTAAGTTACTAGTGTTAAAGGTTCTCACGATCACAGAAGTCATCGTTGAATGTGCAGGAGTCAATATGGATCTCCAGGTCCCGCTTCTGATTATTGATCTGAGAGGAGTCTCAATAATGTCTGCATTATTCGCGAACCGTAGGGTGACACACTTAAGGGTTGCCAGACACAATTTAGGAGCACATATGTTTCAGACGAAAGGATTGCAAAGCGCAGGAATTGTTTCGATAGAAACCGGAATTGTTTCGGGTGAAATTGCGGAAAGTGGTTCTGCATGTGATATTGAAATGTCGCAAGGGGTTTTATGTGAATGTTTTTTAATTAAAGTAATTAACAAAATTCTGAATAACATAAATAAAACGGTTTTATTAATTGAGAGTTGCATTAAATTTGGTGGAAATTTCATGCATGTGAGTGGAATTTTGGGTGGAGTCAAAATTGATGTGAGTGGAGCTTCCAGCACATGAATGAGGAAGAGGTGGGGGCACCCTCCTTGGCCGCCGGCCATGGTAGGGGAGGAGCCCCCCCCCCTCTCCTATAAAATACACCCTCTCCTCCCTCACAAAGCACACCTCCTCGTGAAGGATCTCTCTCCCCCTCTAGATATTCCCGCATGGTCTCGGATTAGCGAGATACATGTTCCTAGTGGCCTTGCGTCTGGAAGGAGTTGCTGCTTCCGCTGATTCGCTGAAGCAAGGAGGTGGAGGTTGTCTGGTGGCTTGAACGTGTGTGCGAGAACGGATGCGTTGCTGATTTGCGGTGCTCGGACTTCCACACGATCTTGAGATCGGCAAGCGTACGACTACATCATCCACGAGTTCCAACTCGTTAACAAAACTCTATTGTCTTCGAGGGTAAGTTCTCCATGGATGTATATCCACCCATTGCTCTGTATCTAGTAGATAGATCTTGGCGTATAGTTCTCTTCGTAGGAAATTTTTTGTTTTCTATGTTGTGAACCCAACAGTGGTATCAGAGCCTGATATATGCGTAGGTGCTTTGCACGGGTAGTACACATATGTTTATATGTGGGCGATGATGATCATGTTATGCATCTTCTATGTATTTTGGATATTGGTGGCATAGTGGGATGAAGCGGCCCGAACCAACCTTACATGTCATCGTACATGAGACCGGTTCCATGACTGACATGCAACTAGTTTTGCATAAGTGGCTAGCGGGTGTCTTTCTCTCCTACTATAGTCAATATCTGATTTACAGTGAGTTGCTAATAACTTGGTTATCCTCGTTGTGGTTCATGTTCGTAGGTAAGACCGGTTCTATCTCTGAAAGCCCTAAGCCATGTAAAACTTGCAATTGATAAATTAGAGGCGTCTAGTTTAGATCGTTGCTAGGCTAGTGTCTTGATATGGTATTGTTGTAAGTAGATGTATGATAGATACTCTTACAACACACTTAACATGTAAGTTCCATAGACCTTGGCCTTACACACAAAGGAATGATAGAGATCATACCACGATGCAAATGATAGAGATCAAATGCATAGACCATATCATCTCAGTTTACACATTAGATGTTTGCATCTTATATTGCTATTTGGCTCTTTTGGTAGCATTGTAAGATGATCCCTCATTTAGATATCAAGATAAAATGTGTTCTTCCTTAAGTATGCACCGTTTCATGGATCGTGTTTCGAGACATCACGTGATGATCGGGTGTACTCGACTCTACGCTTTCATACAACGGGTGTAAGACAGTTTTACACACGCGAATACTAAGGTTCTTACTTGGCGAGCCTAGCATGTACAAACATGGCCTTGGAACACAGACCGAAAGGTTAAGCATGAGTCATATAGTTGATATGATGCCCATATAGATGCTCGCCTTTGAAGCTACACCGACTCACATGATGATCGGACTTGGTGTAGTGGATTTGGTTCATGTAATCACCAAAAGGACACGAGGGATGTCGTTTTTGAGTGGGAGTTCATTAGTAATTTGGATTAGTTGAACTCAATCTATCATAAACTTAGTCTAAATATACTTTACAAATTCTGTTGTAGATGGCACCACTTGCTTTTAATTTCAATGTGTTCATGGAGAAAGAGAAACTTGCTGTGAATGGTAGCATATTCACTAACGGGGCTATGAATTTGAGGATTCTCCTCACTGCTGCACAAAAGCAATATGTGCTAGAGGCACCGCTAGGCCCCCCACCAGCTCTTGATGCCCCTGACGAGGAAAAGAATGTCTATATAACTCGTTAGGAGGACCACAACTTAGTTCATTGTGGCATACTATATGGGCTAGAGCCAGAACTTTGAAAGCATTTCGAAAATGGCAATGCCTTTGATATCATGGGATAATTGAAAATGATTTTCGATACCCATGCTGCCGTAGAGAGTTATAATGCTTCTGAAAAGTTCTTTAGCTGCATGATGGAGGAGAACATCTCAGTTAGTGAGCACGTACTCAAAATGTCTAGGTACGCCGATAAGCTTGTGTCCTTGGGAATAACGATTCCCATTGACTTAGGCATACATCGTGTTCTCCAATATCTGCCACCTAGCTACAAGAGCTTCGTGATGAACTATAATATGCAGTGCATGAAGAAGTCTCTTCCTAAGATTTTGGCAATGCTTAAGACTGCAGAAGTGGAGATTAGGAAAGAACATCAAGTGTTGATGATCAATAAGACCACCGGTTTCAAGAAGGACAAGAAAGGCAAGCAGAAGGGAAAGAAGGGCGGCAAATCTGTTGCTGCACCTAAAATGAAACCCCGAGTTGGCCCTAAGTCTGATACCGAGTGCTACTATTGCAAGGGGACTGGCCATTGGAAGCGCAATTGCCCCAAGTATTTGGCGGACAAGAAGGCCAGCAAGGAAAACAAAGGTATATGTGATATACATGTTATTGATGTGTACTTGACTAGTACTCGCAGTAGCACCTGGGTATTTGATATGGGATCAGGTGCTAATATATGTAACTCGGTTCAGGGGCTGCAGAACAAGCGATAACTAGCAAGGGATGAGGTCACGATGCGGGTCGGCAATGGATCAAGAGTTGATGTGATCTCCGTCGGAATGCTGCCTCTCCATATGCCGTCGGATTAGTTATAAATCTGAATAATTGTTATTTGGTGCCTGCACTGAGCATGAACATTGTATCTAGGTCGTGTTTGATGCAAAGTGGTTATTCGTTTAAATCTGAAAACAATGGTTATTCGATTTGTATGAATGATATCTTTTATGGTCATGCACCTGTGTTGAATGGTTTATTTCTGTTGGATCTCAATAGTAATATTATGCATATTCATAATGTTGATGCTAAAAGGATTAAACTTGATAATGATATATCTGCATATATGTGGCACTATCGTCTAGGTCATATTGGCGTTAAACGCATGAAGAAACTCCATTCTGATGGACTTTTGGAATCACTTGATTTTGAATCATTTGATACATGTGAGCCATGCCTTATGGGCAAGATCACTAGAACGCCGCTTTCCCGTTCAATGGAACGGGCGACAGATTTATTGGAAATCATACATACTGATGTGTGTGGACCAATGAGTGTGTCGGAGCGAGGTGGATATCGTTATTTTGTTACTTTCACAGATGATTTGAGTAGATACGGATATATCTATTTAATGAAACATAAGTCCGAAACCTTTGAAAAGTTCAAGGAATTTTAGAATGAAGTGGAAAATCATCGTAACAGAAAGATCAAATTTCTGTGATCCCACCGTGGAGGAGAGTATCTTAGTTACGAGTTTAGCACACATATGAAAGACTATGGAATAGTTTCACAACTCACGCCCGCCGGAACACCACAATGTAATGGTGTGTTGGAACGTCGTAATCGTACTTTATTGGATATGGTTCGATCTATGATGTCTCTGACTGACTTGCCACTGTCATTTTGGGGTTATGCACTGGAAACCGCTGCATTCACTTTAAATCGGGCACCATCTAAATCCGTTGAAACGACACCGTATGAATTATGGTTGGAAACAAACCTAAGCTGTCATTTCTTAAAGTTTGGGGATGCGATGTTTATGTGAAGAAACTTCAGCCGGATAAACTCGAACCCAAAGCGGAAAAATGCGTCTTCATAGGATACCCTAAGGAAATGATTGGGTATACCTTCTATCACAGATCCGAGGGCAAGGTTTTTGTTGCCAAGAATGGATCCTTTCTTGAGAAGGAGTTTCTCGCGAAAGGTGTGAGTAGTCAGAAGGTAGAACTCGAAGAGGTTATTGAACCTTCTCTTCATGAATTGGCAAGTGGCGCAGCACCAGAAGTTGTTTCGGAGTTGACTTCACCTAATGAAGAGAGAGTTAATGATAATGATCATGAAAGTCCGAAAGAGCATATTCCTGAACCTCACAGGTCAAGTAGGACACGTGTAGCTCCTGAACTGTACGGTAATCCTGTTATGAATTTCATGATTGATGAAATAGATGACCCTGCGACGTATGAAGAAGTGATGATGAGCCCTGATTCCAACAAATGGCTAGAAGCCATGAAATCCGAGATGGAATCCATGTACAAAAACCAGGTTTGGACCTTGGTGGACTTACCTCATGATCGAAAGGCCGTTGAAAATAAATGGATTTTCAATAGAAAAACTAATGCTGATGGTAATGTGACCATCTATAAAGCTCGACTTGTCGCAAAGGGGTTTCGACAAATTCAAGGAGTTAACTACGATGAGACATTCTCTCCCGTAGTGATGCTAAAGTCGGTTAGGATTATGTTAGCAATTGCTGCATATTTCGATTATGAAATATGGCAGATGGATGTCAAAACTGCGTTCCTCAATGGTAATATTGAAGAAGAGTTGTATATGATACAACCTAAGGGTTTTTTCGATCCTAAGGATGCGGATAAGGTATGCAAGCTTCAGCGATCCATCTATGGACTGAAGCAAGCATCCTGGAGTTGGAATCTGCGCTTTGATGAGGTGATCAAATAGTTTGGATTTGTCCAAACTTGTGGAGAGGCTTGTATTTACAAAAAAGTGAGTGGGAGAAATGTGGCATTTCTAATATTATATGTGGATGAGATATTATTGATTGGAAATGATATAAATCTTTTAAACAGTGTTAAAAGTTATCTAAACAGCAATTTTTTGATGAAAGACCTTGGTGAAGCTTCATATACATTAGGCATTAAAATCTATAGAGATAGATCAAGACGCCTAATTGGGCTATCACAGAGTACATACCTTGATAAGATATTAAAGAAGTTTAATATGGACGGAAGTAAGAAGGGGTTCTTACCTATGTTGCAAGGCAAGACATTGAGTAAGACTCAAAGTCCGGCTACGGCGGAAGAAAGAGAGATGATGGATAAGATCCCCTATGCCTCGGCCATAGGCTCTATTATGTATGCCATGCTATGTACAAGACCGGATGTGGCACATGCTATTAGTTTGACTAGTAGGTACCAATCTGATCTAGGTTCGGAACACTGGATAGCGGTAAAGAACATCCTCAAGTACTTGAGAAGAACTAAGGATATGTTTCTTATATACAGAGGTGAAGAAGAGCTAGTCGCTAAGTGTTATGTCGATGCTAGCTTTGACACCGATCCGGATGACTCTAAGTCTCAATCCGGATACGTATTTCTCTTGAACAGAGCAGCAGTTAGTTGGAGGATTTCCAAACAACCTGTGGTGGCTGGATCAACGATGGAGGCGGAATATGTTGCTGCTTGAGAAGCAGCGCAGGAAGCGGTTTGGATGAAGGAGTTCATAACGGAACTAGGTGTGGTTCCTAGTGCATTGGACCCAATGGTGATCTATTGTGACAACAATGGAGCCATAGCCAACGCCAAGGAACCAAGGTCTCACAAGAATTCCAAGCATATTAAGCGCCGGTTTTACTCCATCTGCGAGCATGTCAATGATGGAGATATAAAGATTTGTAAAGTACACACGGACCTAAATGTAGCAGATCCGTTGACTAAAGTTCTCCCTAGGGCAAAACATGATCAACACCAGAACTCCATGGGTGTTAGATTTATCACTATGTCAACTAGATTATTGTCTCTAGTGCAAGTGGGAGACTGAAGGAAATATGCCCTGAGAGGCAATAATAAAGTTGTTATTATATATTCCTTGTATATGATAGATGTTTATTTTGCATGCTATCATTGTATTGATAGGAAATGTCAATACATGTGTGTTTGATAAACAAAAAGGGGTTCCTAGTTATGCCTCTCTTATAGACTAGCTCGTTGATTAACAAGATGATCAAAGTTTCCTGATCATGGACATTAGATGTTGTTAATAACGAGGTCACAACTTTTTTGAAATGATGTGATGAACATTCATCCGAAGTATATCATTACGATCAAAGTCATTATGTTTATATTTCTATAAATTCATACGAAGTAATCTTAGTCCTTAGACCATGAGATCATGTTAATTGCTAACACCAGAAGAGTATCTTGATAACATCAAACTTCACACCGTAACAGGGTGACTATAAAGGTGGGTTCAGTGCTACGAAGGTGTTATGTTGAGGCTCATGGATCGAGAGTGGAATTTTTCAATCCCGATGACGGATAGATATACTCTAGGCCCTCTCGGTGATATCACATTAAGATAGCTTGCAAGCAAGTGATGTGATCACTAGAATGTTATATCACGGGAACAAGAAAAGAGTGCATGTCGGTAACGAGATCAAACTAGGTATTTGGATACCGATGATCGAATCTCGGACATGTATTATATCATGAGAGAAATGGATTAAGTTACTAGCGTTAACGGTTCTCACGATCACAGAATTTATTGTTGAATGTGCAGGAGTCAGTATGGATCTCCAGGTCCTTCTTCTAATTATTGATCTGAGAGGAGTCTCAATCATGTCTGCATTATTCGCGAACCGTAGGGTGACACACTTAAGGGTTGCCGGACACAATTTAGGAGCACATATGTTTCAGACGAAAGGATTGAATTGTTTTGATAGAAATCGGAATTGTTTTGGGTGAAATTGCAGAAAGTGGTTCTGCATGTGATATTGAAATGTTGCAAGGGGTTTTATGTGAATGTTTGTTAATTAAATTAATTAACTAATTTCTGAATAAAATAAATAAAAGAGTTTTATTAATTGAGAGTTGCATTAAATTTGGTGGAAATTTAATGCATGTGAGTGGAATTTTGGGTGGAGTCAAAATTGATGTGAGTGGAGCTTCCACCCCATGAATGAGGAAGAGGTGGGGGCCCCCTCCTTGGCCACCGGCCATGGTAGGGGAGGAGCCCCCCCTCTCCTAAAAATACCCCCCTCTCCTCCCTCACAAAGCACACCTCCTCATGAAGGATCTCTCTCCCCCTCTAGATATTCCCACATGGTCTCGGATTAGCGAGGTACATGTTCCCGGTGGCCTTGCGTCTGGAAGGAGTTGCTGCTTCCGCTGATTTGCTGGAGCGAGGAGGTGGAGGTTGTCTGGTTTCTTGAACGTGTGTGCGAGGACGGATGCACTGCTGATTTAAGGCGCTCGGACTTCCACACGATCTTGAGATCGGCAAGCGTACGACTACATCATCCACGAGTTCCAACTTGTTAACAAAACTCTGTTGTCTTTGAGGGTAAGTTCTACATGGATGTATATCCACCCGTTTGTAACACCCTCGAATCGGCCCTATGCAAGTTTTAGCCCTTTTCCGCCAAACCCGCATAGAAACGATTCAAGGACGCCCACCAGGCACTTTCGTGCGGGTGGAAAACAAAGTAATACCATTACACAATAGTCCATGATGGAACCCATAGAACATATATATACAATAACGACTCCAGGAGTCAAGAATACAGATATACTATACAAAGATCCAAATCACCTTGAAAACGATAGAGCGTCCGACTACGGACAAGATGCAAATGGGGCTAAGAGCCCTGAAGAATAACCAATGGCGTCCATAACCCTGCCCAGGCCAAGCCGGAAGGGTAACCCTGCTAATGACGTCGATCTCAAACCTGCTAAAACAAAAGGGGTGCCGACAAAGGGCAAAGGAAAAAGAGGAGTGTGAGTACTGAGGCCAGTACACGGCGAGGCTAGAATTCGGCGGCTCTCGCCTACATAGGTATGGTTGACTGAAGCGGCAGCGAAGCATGCACTAAACAACATATAGAGACTCAATACAACTGTCGGCTATTAGAGAGGGATAAGAAAGACCTATTCGGAACCAACCTTATACTAACACCAATCATACCCATCCTGGCATTTCCCCCTCGAGACCAAACGAGGAAGTCAAACCGAGGAACTCACACAATTGGCAGTTTTATTCATTTTGTTTTAGTTGAAGCACTTACTAGTCAGATATAGATAGCATGAGTCATCCTGAAGCATAAGTAGTGGGCAGTATTAATTAACCATTCTGTGGTAGTTGGAACATTTACTAGTCAGATATAATTGTCCTGAGGAATCCCAAAACCCAGCAGTTGTTGGCACTTTTATCACATTTCATTGGAGTTGCAATACTTACTAGGCAGGTACAGCATGTCACAAAACCACCCCAGATCCACCAGTTGTTGGCACTTTTATTATCCATTCCGTGATAGTTGAATCTGATTACTAGTCATATATTAAGTCAAGTTTACAGCACTACTTTAGTTATGCTTGTCTATGATCGAGATACTGTGCTCCAAGTCGTCCATAACCGCGGACACGGCTTTCAGAAAGTTTTACCCTGCAGGGGTGCTCAAATAGCAACACACACTCGATCAACCTCGGAAAAACCAACTCAAAACCCAACGAGGCATTCACGATAAAACAATCACAGGATTCATAAATATTTCAGGGGGCCACCCCATCAAGCTACCCGCAACGAAGTTGGCCGGCTCCGAGACGGGCCCAAGGTTTGCGTCAATGGCTGTAAACGATTGGGAACCCGAAAATGTGACTGGGCTTGTCGATACCGTGAAAACACTCCGCATCCAAAACACTACAGGTGCTCCACGCACAATCTTAAATAAAGCAGTAAAGCATGGCATAAGTACATGATAGTAATAAAGCCCCAAACTACTTTGTGGCCCCAAGAAATAGAAATGAATCAAGCTCTGGCTCAGGGGGGTCCATAAGGCCTCCCGGATGTGGATAGTGCGAATAGCCAAGGAACAGGTATCAAGTACTCGGGGCCTACGGGACACAAGTGGGCATAAAAACCAAATAGCATATATTGCCCACCGATGCCTCTTTCATTAGTTGTCCCAGCAATTTAATAGTTGTATTTAAAGTCATGATCATCTCCACCATAAACATCTACCAGCATTGATAGAAGGGGGAGAGATGCTCGCCTGGGAAACACTGCCGAAGGTTCGTATCCGGAGAACTTGGCGATACTCGCATCAACTCATCGGCCTAATCCGCGAAGAAGCAAACACTAGAAGAAACACCGGATGCAATATTTAATACTACGGCAGAAGATCCGGCATGATTATGATATGATGTAGATGTGGTGCAATTAGGCCGTATTAAGCGGAACCGTGGTCCTGATAATTAATTAATAGGTTCGAGTTATTTAGCTACCCCGCAATTTAAATGTTGTATTAACAGGGCGAAACATGGCATCGGTTCGCTACACCAATTTAAATGGAGTCCGGAATAAGACAAAGATATCCCGCATATAGACTCCATATTTAATTAGGAGGTGAATCGGCATAATGCCCCCAAACCACAGACAGATATGCATGTATGAACAATTTAATATGCGACAGTTTTATATATAGCATTTATAAAATAGGGGCTCAGGAAAAGGTTCACACATCTGGGTTCGAAAGATCTTGGGTTCCGGGGGTTCGGGTCTGGGTCTTAGGGTTGACGGGGACAGCGAGGTTCAGATACAAGATGGAGAACTTAGTTTCCACGCGGTCGATCTTGTCGTCGATGGCGAACTTAAGCGGATTGGGACGATCTTGTCGATGGTTCATCGGGTGCCGCCGAGTTCGGTCTTCACAGCCGAAAAGAAGATCATGGCGTCCGGGTCGAAGATCTTGTTGGTTGTTCTCCTAGCGGGGTTCGGGTTTGGATTCTCGCAACGCTTCATCGGGTGGCTTCCTCGTCAGCTGGTCCTTTAGGGAACACCACCATCTTCATGTCACGCATCACCAGATCGGGGAGTCGAGCACCTAGCCAAGCATACAGGAAGCAGCCGAGTAGCAGCAAACATAAGGCATCTCGATCTGATTCCCTGGTACAGGTGGGCCCTATCAGGTAGAGGCACAAACGACTAAGTGAGATAACAACCCAAAAAAAACAACCGGTGCCTTCCTAGGGAGGTAGGCACGAGGCAGCAGGTCGTCTGCGAGAGCTCGCGTGGGGTTGGGCGAAGCACGCAGGATGGCGGCAACCGGCACGTCCGGGGAACTACGGCAGCACGCGACGGCGAGGAAGGCCGGCGAGGTCGGCGGAGCCGGCGCGGGGCTCCAGACGGCACGAGGAGGTGGCTCCACGCAAGGAGGCAGGGCGGTGAGCGGCGCGACCTAGGGAGGAAGGTCGGGGAAGAGAGGCGGCGGATGGCTCCCTGGCAGCGGCAGCTCGCGCGGAGGACGAGTACGCGCAGCGGGCTCGAGCGGCCAGGGGAGGAGCGGGGCTCGAGGCTCGCGACGTGGGATGGGGAGGAAGCGGCGACCGGCTTGAGAAGGAGGGGACCATGGTGGATAAGGTAGAGGTGGCGGCCGAGAGCGGCATGTCGGCGCTCGGCGGCGGGGATGCGGCCAGGAGGGAGGTGGGCCACGCCCCAGCGGTCGGAGGAGGCGGGGCTAGCTGCTTGCCGGCGGGAGGCGAGGAAGGCGGCGGGGTAGGAGCTCGAGGTCGCGTGCTCCGGGAAAGGAAGGAGGAAGACTGGAAGTGGCGGCTCTGGCCAGACCCGAGGAGGGCGATCACAGGAGGCGATGTAGGGGAAAATGGCGGCGGCGCTGCGGGATCTAGGGAGGAGCGGGGTGTGGTGGGGAGGAGGAATCGAGGTGGTAGGTGGCTTGGTAGAGAGAGAGAGGGATGGGGACAAGCGCATGGGGACGCGGGGCCAGGGGCAGGCAGGATCCCAAGGTGGTCGGGCTGGCTGGGGTTGGCGCGCGCGTGTGGCGTGTGTGCGGGCGATGCAGGTGGAGGCGGGAGGAGGCGCGGTAGGTGGGAAAAATAAGATGGGGCCAGCTGCAGGGTTGGGGCCGTGTGAGCCTGGTAGTGCGTGTGTCGGTCGGCCTGGGTGCACCGCTGCGTGCGGGCGTGCGTGTGTTACAGAGGACGGCCAGGTGATAGCGCTTCGGGATAGGTGTGATGGGTTCGTAGCATGGAAAACAAAAATTGTCTACCGCAAGAACGAACAAAACCCAGATCTAATCTAGATAAAAGCCAAGATCTAATCTATTAGACATGTGCAACGAGATAGATCTGTACTAACCCTTGTAGACACGAAAGTGTTACGAGATTAGATCTCATGGTTGATGTAGTCGATCACTTGCCGATCTCAAGATCGAGTGGATGATCCTTCCGGCAGCGCTTCCGCAGTCGGTCACACGTGCGGAGTCGAAGCAGACCTTCCTCTCCTCATTCCAGCGAGCAGCGGAGGTAGTAGATCTCTCCAAGGAATCCCAGCAGCACGACGGCGTGGGGGTGGTGGTGGAGTGGAGAATTCTGTAGGGCTTTGCCTAAGCCTGAGCAGAAAAAAGGAGGAGGAGAGAGGTGGCTTGGGGCAAGAGTGGAGGATCCAAGGGGGGTGGCGCCTCCACCCCTCTATATATAGAGGGAGGGGTGCGGCCTAGGGTTCCCAACCCTAGGCCCACCCCTTAGGACCGGCACACCAAGGAGGTGGGGGGAGGAGTCCTCCCCCCCCCCCCAAGTCTCCTCTTTAAATTTCCCTTATCTTATCTTGGTTTTCAAATAAACTCCAAACTATCTTCTAGAACCTTCCGGAACATTCCGAAACCTTCTAGAATCCCCATACAAACACTCCGGAACATTTCCTAACTCAGAAAAAGATCCCCATTATATGAATCTTACTCCCCGGACAATTCCGGAGCTCCTCGTGATGTCCCGAATCCAATCCGAGACTCCGAACAACATTCGGTCTCCAACGCACATTCCATATCTACTTAAAACAACTTCGAACCTTAAGTGTGTCACCCTACGGTTCGTGAATATGTAGACATGACGGAGACACCTCTCCGATCAATAACCATCAGCGGGATCTGGAGATCCATAACGGCTCCCACATACTCAACGATGACTTCGTGATCGATTGAACCATTAACATACGAAACCAATTCCCTTTGTCTCGCGATACTCTACTTATCCGAGGTTTGATCATCGGTATCTCCATACCTAGTTCTACCTCGTTACTGACAAGTACTCTTTACTCGTTCCGTGATATGTCATCCCTTGTGACCTAGTCACATGCTTGCAAGCTAACTAGATGACATTCCACCAAGAGGGCCCAGAGCATATCTATCCGTCGTATGGATGGACAAATCCCAATCTTGGTCCATGCGCTTCAACACAGACTTTCAGAATACCCAACGACACCTTTATGACCACCCAGTTATGAAGCGGTGTTTGATGTCATCAAAGTACCCATCCGGTGATGGTGATTAACACAACCTCATGGTCGAAGGATTAGGTCACTATGCATTTAAAAGCTTATAGCAATACGAACTTAATGACTTGATCTTATGCTACGCTTACTATGGGTGTGTGTCCATCACATCATTCTCCTAATGATACAACCTTGTTATTAATGACATCCAATGTCCATGACTAGGAAACCATGATCATCTATTAATCAACAAGCTAGTTCAACAAGAGGCTTACTAGGGACTCTTACATGTTTACAAAACACACAAGTATTAGTGTTTCCTAATAATACAATTATAGCATGGGATGTAAACATTCATCATAAACACAAAGACATAATAATAACCACTTTTATTATTGCCTCTTGGGCATATCTCCAACAATCTCCCACTTGCACTAGAGTCAATAATCTAGATTACATGGTAATATACCTAACACCCATGGCGTTCTGGTGTTGGTCATGCTTTGCCCTAGGGAGAGGTTTAGTTAACGGATCTGCCACATTCAGATCAGTGTGTACTTTGCAAATCTTTATGTCACCATCTCGGACATACTCGCGAATAGTGTGGAAACGTAGCTTGATGTGCTTCAGCTTGCTATGTGACCTTGGCTCATGTGCATTAGCTATGGCACCTGTGTTGTCACAGTAGATGTCCATCGGGTCCAACGCACTGGGAACCACGCCAAGTTCAGTAATGAATTCCTTCATCCATATGGCTTCTTGCGCAGCCTCCGAAGCAGCTATGTATTCCGATTCAGTTGAAGATTTTGCCACAACGCTTTGCTTTGCACTCCTCCAGCTCACTGCAGCACCATTCAAAATAAATACGTATCCCGACTGTGACTTCGAGTCATCCGGATCGGTGTTCCAACTAGCATCGGTGTAACCGTTTACAACAATCTGTTCATCACCTCCATAAGAAAGAACCATATCCTTAGTCCTCTTTAGGTATTTTAGGATATTCTTGATCGCTGTCCAGTGTTCCATTCTAGGATCACTTTGATATCTGCTAGTCAAACTAACAACATGTGTTATATCCGGTCTTGTACACAGCATGGCATACATGATAGAACCTATGGCCGAGGCATAGGGAATATTATTCATTTTCTCTCTATCTTCTGTCATAGCTGGACTTTGAGTCTTACTCAAAGTCTTACCTGACAACATGGGCACAAACCCTTTCTTGCTATCTTCCATTCTAAACTTCTTTAGAACTTTGTCAAGGTATGTACTTTGTGAAAGCGCTATTAGGCGTCTTGATCTATCTCTATAAATCTTGATGCCTAGAATATATGCCGCTTCGCCAAGATCCTTCATTGAAAAACTATTATTCAAATAGGTTTTGACGCTATTAAGAAGTTCTATATCATTCCCAATCAACAATATGTCATCTACATATAGTACTAGGAATGCTACAGAGCTCCCACTCACTTTCTTGTAAATACAAGCTTCTCCATAAGTTTGTATAAACCCAAAATTTTTGATTACTTTATCAAAACATTGATTCCAACTCCGGGATGCTTGCTTCAGTCCATAAATGGAGCGCTGAAGTTTGCATACCTTGTCAGCATCTTTAGGATCGACAAAACCCTTGGGTTGTACCATATACAACTCTTCCTCAATGTCACCATTAAGGAACGCCGTTTTGACATCCATCTGCCAAATCTCATAATCGAAATGTGCAGCAATTGCTAACAAAATCCTCACAGACTTTAGCTTCGCTACTGGTGAGAATGTCTCATCATAGTCAACTCCTTGAATTTGTCGGAACCCTTTCGTGACAAGTCGAGCTTTATAGACGGTAACATTACCATCATCATCTGTTTTTCTCTTGAAAATCCATTTGTTCTCGACAGCCTTACGGCCATCCGGTAAGTCCACCAAAGTCCATACTTGGTTTTCGTAAATGGATCCCATTTCGGATTTCATGGCTTCTAGCCATTTGTCAGAATCTGGGCTCACCATAGCTTCTTCATATGTCCCAGGGTCATCAGCATTGTCCACCAACATGACGTTCAAGGCAGAGTCATACCAATCAGGAGTGGTACGAACCCTCGTTTACTTGCGAGGTTCAGCAGCAACTTCGACTGAAGTTTCATGATCTTTATCATTAGCTTCCTCTCCAATTGGTGTAGGAGGCACAAAAACATCTTCCGGTGCTGCGCTACTCTCAAATCCGAGAGAAGGTTCAGTAACCTCGTCGAGTTCTACTTTCCTTCCAGTCACCTCCTTCGAGAGAAACTCCTTCTCAAGAAAGGATCCATTCTTGGCAATGAAAACTTTGCCTTCGGATCTATGATAGAAGGTATACCCAATTGTTTCTTTAGGGTATCCTATGAAGACGCATTTGTCCGCTTTGGGTTCAAGCTTTTCAGGTTGTAACTTCTATACATATGCTTCGCAACCCCAGACTTTAAGGAACGACAACTTAGGTTTCTTACCAAACCACAATTCGTACGGTGTCGTTTCAACGGATTTAGATGGTGCCCTATTTAAAGTGAATGCGGCTGTCTCTAATGCATAGCCCCAAAACGATAGTGGTAAATCTGTAAGAGACATCATAGACCGAACCATATCTAAGAGAGTTCGATTACGACGTTCGGACACACCATTATGTTGTGGTGTTCCAGGCGGTGTCAATTGCGAAAGTATTCCACATTTCTTTAAATGCATGCCAAACTCGTAACTTAGATATTCACCTCCACGGTCAGAACGCAGAAACTTAATCTTCTTGTTACGATGATTTTCCACTTCACTTTGAAATTCCTTAAACTTCTTGAAAGTTTCGGACTTATGTTTCATAAAGTAGACATACCCATATTTACTTAAGTCATCCGTGAAAGTGAGAACGTAACGATATCCACCACGCGATGCTACACTCATTGGACCGCACACATCGGTATGTATTATTTTCAATAAGTCTGTAGCTCGCTCCATTGTACCAGAGAATGGAGTCTTAGTCATTTTTCCCATTAGACATGCTTCGCATCTTTCAAGTGATTCAAAATCAAGTGATTCAAGAAGTCCATCAGAATGGAGTTTCTTCATACGCTTCACTCCAATGTGACCAAGACGACAGTGCCACATGTATGTAGAATTATCATTCAATTTTGTTCGTTTAGCATCTATGTTGTGAACATGTGTATCACTACTATCGAGATTCAGTAAGAATAAACCATTCATCTCAGGTGCATTACCATAAAAGATATTACTCATATAAATTGAACAACATTTATTCTCAGACTTAAAAGAGTAACCGTCTCGCAATAAACAAGATCCAGATATAATGTTCATGCTTAACGCAGGCACCAAATAACAATTATTCAAATTTAAAACTAATCCCGAAGGTAGATTTAGAGGGAGCGTGCCGACGGCGATCACTTCAACCTTGGAGCCATTTCCAACGCGCATCGTCACCTCGTCTCTCGCTAGTCTTCGCTTATTCTGCAGCTCCTGTTTCGAGTTACAAATATGAGCAACCGAACCAGTATCAAATACCCAAGCACTACTACGATTACTAGTAAGATACACATCAATAACATATATATCAAATATACCTTTCTTCTTGATGTTGCCATTCTTCAGATCCGCCAGGCACTTCGGGTAGTTACGCTTCCAGTGACCAGCACCCTTGCAGTAGAAACACTCGGTTTCAGGCTTAGGACCAGCCTTGGGCTTCTTTGCAGGTGCGGCAGCTTTCTTACCATCCTTCTTGAAGTTGCCCTTGTTCTTAGGCTTGCCCTGTCTCTTGAAATTGGTGGTCTTATTGACCATCAACACTTGGTGCTCCTTCGTGATCTCCACTTCAGCAGTTTTCAGCATGGACGATAGTTCAGGCAACATCTTGTTCATGCAGTGCATATTGTAGTTCATCACAAAGTTCTTGTAACTTGGTGGCAGTGATTGGAGGAGACGGTGAATCCCTAACTCATTAGGAATCAAAATCCCCAACTCTTGGAGCTTGTTTGCGTACCCAGGCATGGTGAGCACGTGCTCGCTAACGGAGCTTCCCTCTTCCATCTTACAGTTAAAGAACTTTTTGGAGGCCTCATAGCTCTCCATGGCCGCGCGAGTCACAAAAATTAGCCTGAGGTCCTTAATGATCTCGAACGGGTCGTGGTGCTCAAACCGCTTCTGGAGCTCCGCTTCTAAACCATACAGGATGGCACACTGAAGTGTGGAGTAATGATTTTTCCGAGTGGCGTAAACATTCTTTACGTCATCGATGGCATCTTCTGCAGGTGGGTCACCTAGCGGTGCTTCGAGCACATAGGTTAACTGACCAGCCCTGAGGACGATCTTCAGTCCATGGAACCAGTCCGTGAAATTGCTTCCATTGTTCTTAAGCGTTTCTTTCTCTAGGAACGCATTGAAATTGATGGAGGAGTTCGCCATAATCTAAAACAAATTTGCAAGTAGTTTAGACTAAGTTTATGATAAATTGAGTTCAAATTTAATTCTTAAATTAACTAGGTGAACTCCCACTCAAAAAAACATCCCTCACATTGTCTTAGTGATTCCACGAACCAATTCCACTACACCAAGTCCGATCTTCACGAGAGAAGATGTAGTTTCATCGGCGAACAATCTTCATGTTCATCATATCATTTATATGACTCATGCTCTACCTTTCGGTATTCCGTGTTCCGAGACCATGTCTGTACATGCTAGGCTCGTCAAGATAACCTTAGTTTCCGTATGTGCAAATCTGGCTTGCACCCGTTGTATGCACACGTAGAATCTATCACATCCGATCATCACGAGATGCTTCGAAACGACGAGTCTTAGCAACGGTGCCAACTAAGGGTGAACACTTTATTACTTGATATTTAGTGAGAGGGATCATCTTATAATGCTACTGTCGCGATCTAAGCAATACAAGATGCATAAAGGATTAACATCACAGGCAATTCATAATTAGTGTGATATGATATGGCCCTTTCTTCTTGCGCCTTTGATCTCCATCTCCAAAGCACGGGCATGATCTCCATCATCACCAGCATTGCGTCAAGGTCAGTGGCGCCGCTTCATGGTTGTACATCATCACTAGCAACTATTACAACTACTTGGAATAAAGCTATTACAAGATGAATAGACACGCAGGCCTTAACAGAATTAAAGACAACCATTAGGCTCCTGCCGGTTGCCATATTACAACAAGGATCATTACATACATCAAATACTATCACAATCACATGATGGCCATATCACATCACAAAACCCCTGCAAAAACAAGTTAGACGCCTCTAATTTTCTTTGCATGTTTTACGTGGTTTGGGGCTTTTGAATAAGAACGGATCTTACCTACGAAACTGAACCACAACGTTGATACAAGTGCTATCAAAATTTGCAAAGTGTAAATTGGATCTATACTATGGTGGGAGAGACAGACACCCGCAAAGCCACTTGTGCAAAGCAAGTTACACGTCAAGCGTGGAGCAAGTCTCATGTGCGATGACATGTAAGGTTAGCCCGAGCCGCTTCATCCCACCATGCCGCAAGATGCAAAGTACACAAAGCAAAAGACGGCACGAGCACCAACGCCCACAACACCATTGTGTTCTACTCGTGCAACAGATCTACGCATAGACATGGCTCTGATACCACTGATGGGTTCGTAGCATGGAAAAGAAAAAATTTCTACCGCAAGAACGAACAAAACCCAGATCTAATCTAGATAAAAGCCAAGATCTAATCTATTAGACATGTGCAACGAGATAGATCTATACTAACCCTTGTAGCCACGAAAGCGTTACGAGATTAGATCTCGTGGTTGATGTAGTCGATCACTTGCCGATCTCAAGATCGAGTGGATGATCCTTCCGGCGCCACGTTCCGGTAGCGCTTCCGCAGTCGGTCACACGTGCGGAGTCGAAGCAGACCTTCCTCTCCTCGTTCCAGCGAGCAGCGGAGGTAGTAGATCTCTCCACAGAATCCCAGCAGCACGACGGCGTGGTGGTGGTGGTGGAGTGGAGAATTCTGCAAGGCTTCGCCTAAGCCTGAGCAGAAAGAAGGAGGAGGAGAGAGGCGTCTTGGGGCAAGAGTGGAGGATCCAAGGGGGGTGGCGCCTCCACCCCTCTATATATAGAGGGAGGGGTGCGCCCTAGGGTTCCCACCCCTAGGCCCACCCCTTAGGGCCGCCGCACCAAGGAGGTGGGGGGAGGAGTCCTCCCCCCCAAGTCTCCTCTTTAAATTTCCCTTATCTTATCTTATCTTATCTTGGTTTTCAAATAAACTCCAAAATATCTTCTAGAACCTTCCAGAACATTCCGAAACCTTCTAGAATCCCCATACAAACACTTCGGAACATTTCCTAACTCAGAAAAAGATCCCCATTATATGAATCTTACTCCCCAGACAATTCTAGAGCTCCTCGTGATGTCCCGAATCCAATCCAAGACTCCGAACAACATTCAGTCTCCAACGCACATTCCATATCTACTTAAAACAACTTCGAACCTTAAGTGTGTCACCCTACGGTTCGTGAATATGTAGACATGACAGAGACACCTCTCCGATCAATAACCATCAGCGGGATCTGGAGATCCATAACGGCTCCCACATACTCAACGATGACTTCATGATCGATTGAACCATTAACATACGAAACCAATTCCCTTTGTCTCGCGATACTCTACTTATCCGAGGTTTGATCATCGGTATCTCCATACCTAGTTCTACCTCGTTACTGACAAGTACTCTTTACTCGTTCCGTGATATGTCATCCCTTGTGACCTAGTCACATGCTTGCAAGCTAACTAGATGACATTCCACCGAGAGGGCCCAGAGCATATCTATCCGTCGTATGGGTGGACAAATCCCAATCTTGGTCCATGCGCTTCAACACATACTTTCAGAATACCCAATGACACCTTTATGACCACCCAGTTACGAAGCGGTGTTTGATGTCATCAAAGTACCCATCCGGTGATGGTGATTAACACAACCTCATGGTCGAAGGATTAGGTCACTATGCATTTAAAAGCTTATAGCAATACGAACTTAATGACTTGATCTTATGCTACGCTTACTATGGGTGTGTGTCCATAACATCATTCTCCTAATGATACAACCTTGTTATTAATGACATCCAATGTCCATGACTAGAAAACCATGATCATCTATTAATCAACAAGCTAGTTCAACAAGAGGCTTACTAGGGACTCTTACATGTTTACAAAACACACAAGTATTAGTGTTTCCTAATAATACAATTATAGCATGGGATGTAAACATTCATCATAAACACAAAGACATAATAATAAACACTTTTATTATTGCCTCTTGGGCATATCTCCAACAAGGTGTGCACGCTGGGGTGGACGTGTTGTGGAGTGTGTGCGGGTGGCGGCGGCTGTGTAGCTAGGTGAGTGCGGCGGCAGGGTGTTGGGTAGTGGGTAGGTGGTTAGGGTTAGAATAGACTAGGTTTTTATATGGGCCAGGTAGTAGGTGGCCTGGCCTAACGGCTGGGCTGCCTCCCCGGTCCGAAAAGAATAATAGCTTTATATATTTTATTTTGTCCGAAATAGACTTTGGTAATTGTTTTGTAGACAAAAGAAAATATCAGGAAGAGGTCGGGGTTTTAATTTGAATTAAAGACGGGTATTTAGAAAACCAAAAATAGACTTTTCGTAAATAGTTTTTAAACAAACCATGCATGATGATGACGATGCTCAAATGCAACATGGGATAATGACATGAGCATGCGGTCATGATGATGCAATGCACAAAAACACCGCGATTTTCTAGTAGTGGTTTTAGCGGGATGCCACACCGTTGCTCTGTATCTAGTAGATAGATCTTGGCGTATAGTTCTCTTCGTAGGAAATTTTATGTTTTCTATGCTACGAACCCAACAAAAAGATCAAGAGAATCAATAATGGAGGGGGAAAATAGCTCAAAAGAGATAACACCAATGGAGAAGAAGGACCCCTTTTATTGGGGGTCCGAAATCTGACAGTTGCCTGCTGCGACTACCGGTACTACCGGAACCAGAAGCGGTAGTACCAGAAATGATCGGTACTACTAGACTGGTCCCGAAAGCGGTGCTAGAAGGGAGGTGGAAAAAGCCTTAGTCTCCACCGGTAGACGCGTTACACAAACTGGTAGTACCGCAAAGCGGTAGTATTGGAGGTGACAGCGGTAATACCAGACGTAGCGATAGGGACGGGCTGATGCTACCGGCCAGGCCAGAGGATAAGCCTCGGCTCGCAGTTGGGCCCTGACCAGTCCGGTACAGTCGGGCGGTACTACGGTGCCAAGGGGTAGTACCGCATGAAATGTCCGGTACTACCGGTTGGTACAGACAGCGTAGGCAGTAGCAGCAAAATGCAAATAACTTGAGCAACCGAACTCCAAATGGCTTGAAACAATTCCTTTGGAAAGATAATGACATGGCAAATCCAACAAAATGGGAGGATCTAGAAAATATTGGAAAATCTTGGAAAATATTGGATACCACCAAGGGAGAAAATATCAAGTATTATAATGTGAGATCCCTCCATTGGTGGGGAGCCGGAAAACCTACAAGATCAAAAACACAATAAGATAAACCAGGGAAATCTGTTTTTGAAGAACTAGAGCTTGTTATGAAGATTACCACAAGCTCTAGAACCACACATGGATAAGATCCAAATAACAACCAAAAAAGATGATGCTAACTATGCAAAGGTTTGAGCTCTCTCTGAAAGATATCATCGAGTTACTCACTCGAGAGCCCCTCTTGATAGTACGATTATATATCCTAAACCCGGTCTCCCAACTACCAACATGATACCGGTAAAAGGGAAAACCTATCAAGATTATACCTTTTCCTTGAGCATTCCACTTGAGTGTGATGTAGACGATCTTATCCTCCTCAAGATGGAACATCTTTCTTGATTGCACTTGCTCGCGCGCACTTGATGAAGACTTGCGAGTTGCTCCCCCATACACCATGTGAAAACCCCTTCTTAGTATTTGTCTTCATCGGTCCATGATCACCGAGGATGGAAAGATTCAAGCATGTGATCTTATAGATATGGAGCATCTTTAGCTTGCACTTCATTTCTTCTAACTTCATTTGGATGATGTCTTGAAGATACACATGAGGAACTCCATCTTCTTCTTCAAGAGACTCTTGATCTTATTTTATTTATTATCCTTCTTCTACATGATTCCAATAGGCCCAAAGTCATTGGACATTGCTTCTTCTTATTTTTCATGGCTTCTACCTAGAAGCCAACACATGCTCTAAGCGATGCCAATGGACAATTCCTACAAGTGCAACTTAATGCAAACATTAGTCCATAGAGATAGTCATTAATTACCAAGACCACACATTGGGGCCCACATGTATTCCACTCGTTATTAAAAACATCCAATATCCATGATCAGGAAACGTTGATCATATTGTTAATCAATGAGCTAGTTTATATGAAAGGCATAACTAGGAACTCTATATATTTGTTTATTAAACACACATGTATTAATGTTTCTGATTAACACAATTATAGCATGCCAAATTAACATGGAATAAGATAATAACCACTTTATTATTGCCTCTCGCGCATATTCACTTCATAGATGAGTATTGTTTGTTCAAGGTAGCATATTTGATATCTAAACATCATGTCAAATTACCTAAATCTATACTCTTGCAATTAAATCTGGATAGCATGGATTTTTCCCTTTCTAGAGGAGTATAATTTAGATGTGTTGCATCATCTTTAAATTACGACATGATGCGCATACACATAAATTTCCAATCACATATATATCATTATAGAAGTTGTCTATGTTCATCACAATCTAAGAGAGAGTATACGAGTGAAAATATGAAACCGGTATGTTTTAATCATAACAAACACATTTTACTTGCTTTTACTTTCCTTTTCATTTTTTTGCCTTAATTTATTTCGAAAATACAAAAAAACATATTACTTGAAAATCATATAAAAATCCCAAAAATATATTTCCTTTATTTTTTTTACTTTCCTTGTTTGTTTAATTCTAGTTTATTTTACTTACACTAAACCTTGTGATTGGTAACCACACGGTGAGTTAGGGGCACAAGGAATTTGTTTTTGATTTATAGATTGCTTGAATAGGATAAGGAGAAGAACAATGAGTAGATCCCCGAGAGTTCAATATAAAACCCGAGTCACACTTGTGGGAAAGATATATTGCTACATCACTACGCACTTGGAGTCTCAATGAGTGTGCACACATGTAAATCGGTGTACTCAAGAATATTTTTGGTGTTGTTGCCGGGGATCTAAAAAGTTCATCACAAGTCACTCCATATCCATCACACACGAGAAGACTATTATATAGCACCATTGCTAGAATGGTCAGTAACCCAAGACTAGGGAGGTTGCTTAAATTTGTGACTTTTTCTTGTCCTTAGATTTTTAAAGCAATTTACTTTTATCTTGTTTTTGTCTTTTTTGGCTTTATTTGGATTTTCCTTTAGTTTTCCTCCTCTCCCTTGCTTTTTTACTTTCAAGTATTTGTTTTTTACTTTTTCCTACAAGTCCAAAACACATAAAAATTAGTGTAGGTTTAATTTCTTGCAAGCATGTGAGACGCTTAGGAAAGTGTTACACCACTTCCCATGGCGCCAACTTTAGGAGAACCTATTCACATGAATATAACTACTTTTAAACAAAATTATGGAGAAACATTAAAATATGCATGCTTTAGAATTAATAAAAATTATTACGAAGATCCTAACCCATGTTGAGAAGAAAAATTGCATCTTTCCTATTATTATAGTTTAGAACCTTGATATAAAAATGCTCTAGGCTTTTCATTAGGGGGTATTTTTATTTTGTCATCATATACAAATTCATCTTCGGTCATTAAAAATCTCTTTGGGATGAATATTTGAAAAAATAAATGATAAACAAGACATGAATAAATTACTTGCTTCCATGAAAGGTAGACCTAAAAATTGTGCTAAAATATTACTTGATAAAATGAACTTAGATCTTTTGTAACTCTTTAGTAAATACATTATACCATAAATGGAAGATAAGATGTCATTTATCATACAAAAATTAGATTATCTTCAAAAAAGTAACTAAAAGGAAGATAAGAATATGAAATTAGCTTAAAAGAGGATATTTGTTCTTAGTCATTTGATTAGACTTGTTACTTGTTTCAATGAAATGCCTAAATAAAAACCTAAGAAGCAAGCTATAAAAATTCCTAAAGGATAAAAAGGAAACTCGAGGAGTGTGTGTGGTTAAAGAGAAAGAACCTAGCAATTCTAAAAATAAAGAGACACAATATGAAGAAGTTAAAATTCTCAATGATATAATATGTGAATAAGTGTAGCTTGCATCAACTAATTAATTTGTTGCAAAATTTTGCTAGTGATACTTATTTTAATGTTCATCAAGTGGGGTTTGGATCTTTAAGTGCTAATCATGTGCTTAGAGAGAAAACTGATAGATATAATAGAGAATCCATGATACCACCTAATATTGGCGATTTATGGATTCCAAAAGTTCAAGTAAGAATTGGAAAAGAAACTTGGCATGCTATACTAGATTTAGGATCTAGTGTTTCTGTTTTATCAAAAGTTATGTTGTGCTTAAAATTAAACCTATGGATAATATAGATATGTTACTTGCTAATGATTCTACTAAACATGCTTTATAAATTGCATATAATGTTATGGTAGAATCACATATCACTTTTGTTCCTGTTTATTTTGTTAATGGATATGGGGGATAAAAGCAATAACCCAATAATTTTGGGAATTCCTTTTCTAAAAACAATGGGGGAAATAATTGATTCAAAAGCGGGTAACATTAAATTTTAGTTTTCTCATAAGAAATGCATGGAACATTTCCCTAATAGAAAGGATGTGGCACCGAAACATAGGTGTCCACATGATCACTTTTAATTTTTAAACATGCATGAAAAGCGTAGCTATATGGATATAAAGAAAGCGCTCGGGAGGCAACCCAGTTATTTTTGTTTTAAATATTATTTTATGTTTTTGTTACAGTAATAAAGTTTCCTTTAAGTTTACTTATAGTAATTTTTAATAAAGTACCAAGTTTTACCTATCTTGATGTTTTGATTTAATATGCATTTTCGGAGATGTAGTTTTTTGTACGACACTGTTTGCCAAAATTATTCTTCAAAATCTCCGTAACTCTAATTGAGATAATTTTTGAAATGAAGTTACAAATTTTTCATACTGAATATGCCCAAAGTTTTCATATTTTTCTGGCATGTTTAAGATGGCGAAAACTTTGTTTTTCTACAACTGTTTTTCTGGATCGATTTTGTCTTGGTTGTAAAGAGTGGCTTCTTTGAGCTTTAATTTGATTCTTTTTTAGACTTTTGATTTTTGGTTAACTTAGACACTTAAAAAACTCTCTGTACATGCAAAACAAAATTTTATTTGGAGTCTTTACAACACCTTAGCATGTTTATCTTTGTGCCACTAATGCTACCTCCCTATGAGGGATGGGAAGAAAATTTTGTGGTGAAGTTTTTTCACAGGGAACAAATGAATATAAAACAAAGATTCATATTAATATGGTGAAAATCATAGGCTTGGGGATGCCCACATCACACAATTGTATATATTAAACTCTCGTTTGCAAATCTTCTAACTTTGTTTTTCAAGCGCCATACTATTTTCTCTTGAACTTGGAGGGTCTTTATCTAGTTTTTATATTTGTTATGCAATTTCACTTTAATAAATGGACCACCACCTGTAGAGGAACTCTGATAGTATCAATGAGCTACTATAATTAAAATAAGTTTAAGTTTGGATGCAATTAAAAAGAAAAGGAAAGGGGGAAATAGCTACAGAAAAAGTTATGCATGGTGTTACACTTTCCTATATTGTTTATGTTTGGATCAATGGTAGTGTAAGTGTTATGCATAGTTATCGATATCATTTGCATCATGCATATATTGATTTAATTTTATTTTTCATCATGGTAAATGAGTAGTACTATGGACACTTTTTGCATACTTTTTCTTAGTGGTCAAATTTATCCCTCATGCTAGCCTTTCACAAAAATTCAATCAAGTGCTTGTACATCCAAATATCTGCTAGCCAAGTTCATTTACATTGTGTACACCATATCTACCTATATATCAAAATGCTATTCCAAGTATATTACATGTGTAATCTTTAAATGTTTCAAAATCTTTTATTTTGTTTATGCTCATAAGCTCATGGGAAAGTAAGATGTGGGGTTAATCGACTAAAGAGTAAAATTGCTCAATTAATTTGCACTTAACATTGTGATTGGAAATATGTGAGTTGTATAATTGTCATGTGATGAGTTGAGTGTTAGCGGAACCATGCTTACATGGGGCACGGTTTCATCATTGCATTATTTGTTGATATCATGTTTTCTTTTGGCTATGGATATTAGGTGGTGTGAAATAAATTGGTAACTTCAAAGTTTTTTGGAATATGCATATGTGCTAGAGGAATGCATGGGCCGATAACCTAAGCCATGCTATGCATCATGGTGGAAATTTACAACATGAATATCCAATGATTTTTCGGGCTAGGGTTTTTTTAGGGGTAGTGGAGGGGGACGCCCCCTCCCCTCCTTGTTTGATTTTTATAAAACAATCTTTATTTTGACCAACCAAGTGACCTATGGTATGAACCATTCATCCCATTAGGTTTTAGTACATTCCATGTACCCGTTCCTCTCAAAGAGATGCACCTTCTAGAACATTCTAGAAGGTTCCGATCTAAACACCAAAAACATTTCTGAACGCTGGAAATTGACTTTCCTTATATGAATCTTATTCTCCGGACTATTCTGTATCTCCTCGTGATGTCCTAGATCCAATCTGAGACTCTAAACAACAATCGATTCTCCAACACATATTACATATCTACTAAACAACATCGAATCCTTAAGTGTATCTCCCTATGGTTCGTGAACTGTGCAGACATGATCGAGAATCCTCTCCGATCAATAACCAATAGAGGAATCTGGAAATTCATATGGCTCCCACATATTTCTACGATGACTTCGTGATCAAAATGAACCATTAACACTCAAAACCAATTCCTCTTTGTCTCACGATACTTTACTTATCTGAGGTTTGATCATCGGTATCTCTATACCTAGTTCAACCTCGTTACCGATAAGTACTCTTTACTCGTTTCTGTGGAATGTCATCCCTTGTGACCAAGTCACATGCTTGCAAGCTAATTGGATGGCATTACACCGAGAGGGCCCATAGTATATCTCTCTGTCATATGGATGGACAAATCCCACTCTTGATCCATGCGCTTCAACGCATACTTTAAGAATACCTAATGTCACCTTTATAACCACCAGTTATGGAAGTGGTGTTTGATGTCATCAAAGTATCCCTCCGGTGATGGAAATTAACATGATCTCATGGTCGAAGGATTAGGTTACAATGTATATGAAAGCTTAGAGAAAACGAACTTCTAAATGACTTGATCTTATGCTACGCTTAATTATAGGAGTATGTCCATCACATCATTCTCCTAATGATATGATCTTGTTATTAATAACATCCAATGCTCATGATCAAGAAACCATGATCATCTATTAATCACCAAGCTAGTCTAACAAGAGGCTTTACTAGGGACTCTTTTATGTTCACAAAACATACATGTATTAATGTTTCCGGTTAATATAATTATAGCATGAGCTGTAAACATTTATCATGAACACAAAGATATATAATAACCATTTTATTATTGCCTCTTGGGCATAGCTCCAATAGTCTCCCACTTGCACTAGAGTCAATAATCTAGATTGCATTGTGATGTACCTAACACCCATGGTGTTCTGGTGTTGGTCATGTTTTTCCCTAGGGAGAGGTTTAGTCAACAGATCTGCCACATTCAGATTTGTGTGTACTTTGCAAATCTTTATGTCACCATCTTGGACATGCTCACGAATATCATGAAAACGTAGCTTGATATGCTTCAGCTTCTTGTGTGATCTTGGCTCCTGTGCATTGGCTATGGCACCCATGTTGTCACAGTAGACAGCCATTGGGTCCAACGCACTAGGAACCACATCAAGCGCCGTAATGAACTCCTTCATCCATATTGCTTCTTGTAAAGCCTCCGATGCACCTACGTATTCCGATTCAGTTTAAGATCTCGCCACAATGCTTTGCTTAGCACTCCTCTAGCTCACTGATGCACCATTCAAAGTAAATACGTATCCAGATTGCGACTTAGAGTCATCCGGATCGGTGTTCTAACTAGCATCGGTGTAACCATTAAGAACGAGCTCTTGCTCACCTCCATAAGAAAGAACCATATCCTTAGTTCTTCTCAAGTACTTTAGGACATTCTTGACCGCTCTCTAGTGATCTACTCCTAGATCACTTTGATATCTGCTGGTCAAAATAACAACATAGGATATATCCGGTCTTGTACATAGCATGGCATACATGATAGAGCCTATGGCCGAAGCATAGGGAACCTTGTTCATCTTCTCTCTATCTTCTGCCGTAGCTAAACATTGAGGCTTGCTCAAAGTTGTGTTGGGCAACATGGGCAAGAACCCTTTCTTACTTTCTTCCATTCCAAACCTCTTTAGAACCTTTTCCAAATATGTACTTTGTGAAAGAGTTATCAAACGTCTTGATCTATCTCTATAAATCTTGATGCCTAAAATGTATGCAGCTTCACCAAGATCCTTCATTGAAAAACTATTATTCAAATAGTCTTTGACACTTTTAAGAAGTTCTATATCATTCCCAATCAACAATATGTCATCTACATATAGTACTAGGAATGCTACAGAGCTCCCACTCACTTTCTTGTAAATACAAGCTTCTCCATAAGTTTGTATAAATCCAAAGCTTTTGATCACCTTATCAAAACATTGATTCCAGCTCCGGGATGTTTGCTTCAATCCATAAATGGACCGTTCAAGTTTGCATACCTTGTTAGCATCTTTAGGATCGAAAAAAAAACTTTGGGTTGTACCATATACAACTATTATGAAATGTCTCCATTGAGGAACGCCGTTTTGACATCCATCTGCCATACCTCATAATCGTAATATGCAGCGATTGCTAACAAAATCCTCACAGACTTTAGCTTTGCTACCGGTGAGAAAGTCTCATCATAGTCAACTCCTTGAATTTGTTTGAAACCTTTCACGACAAGTATAGCTTTATAGACAATTATGTTACCATCAGCATCTGTTTTCTTCCCGAAAATCCATTTGTTCTCGACAGCCTTGCGGCCATCCAGTAAGTCCACCAATGTCCACACTTGGTTTTTGTACATGGATCCAATCTCGGATTTCATGGCTTCATGCCATTTGTTGGAATCTGGGATCATCATTGCTTCCTCATATGTCACAAGGTCATCGGTGTTGTCCACGAACATGACATAACAAGATCGTACCAATCAGGAGTGGTACGAGTCCTTGTTGACCTGCAAGGTTCAGTAGTAACTTCGTTTGAAGTTTCATGATCTTTATCAATAGCTTCCTCTCTTATTGGTGCAGGCTAAACATGAACATCTTCTGGTGTTGCGCTACTCTCAAATCTGAGAGAAGGTTCGACAACCTCGTCGAGTTGTATTTTCCTTCCGGTCACTTCTTTCGAGAGAAACTCCTTCTCCAGAAAGGATCCATTCTTAGCAACGAAAACTTTGCCTTCGGATCTATGATAGAAGGTATACCCAATAGTTTCCTTAGGGTATCCTATGAAGACGCATTTCTCCGCTTTGGGTTCAAGCTTGTCGGGCTGTAACTTCTTTACATAAGCTTCGCAACCCCAAATTTTAAGGAACGACAATTTAGGTTTCTTGCCAAACCATAATTCATACAGTGTTATTTCAATGGATTTAGATGGTGCCCTATTTAAAGTGAATGCGGCTGTTTCTAATGTATAACCCCAAAATGATAACGATAAATATGTAATAGACATCGTAGAACGAACCATATATAAGAGAGTCCGGTTACGATGTTTGGATACACCATTACGTTGTGGTGTTCTCGGCGGTGTCAATTGTGAAAGTATTCCGCATTTATTTAAATGCTCGCCAAACTCGTAACTTAGATACTCACCTCGACGATCAGATCGTAGAATTTTAATCTTCTTGTTACATTGATTCTCTACTTCACTTTGAAATTCCTTAAACTTTTCAAAAGATTCAGACTTATGCTTCATGAAATAGATATACCCATATCTACTCAAGTCATCCATTAAAGTAAGAACATAATGATAACCACCACGCGATGCCACACTCATTGGGCCACACACATCATTATGAATGATTTCCAATAAGTTCGTAGCTCGCTCCATCATGCCAGAGAATGGAGTCTTAGTCATTTTTCCCATCAGACGTGCTTTGCATATTTCAAGTGATTCAAGAAGTCCATCAGAATGGAGTTTCTTCATATGCTTCACTCCAATGTGACCAAGACGATAGTGCCACATGTATGTAGAATTATCATTCAGTTTCATTCATTTAGCATCTATATTATAAACATGTGTATCACTACTATCGAGATTCAATAAGAATAGACCATCTATCATAGGCGCGTGACCATAAAAGATATTACTCATATAAATCGAACAACCATTATTCTCGGACTTAAACAAGTAACCGTCTCACAATAAACAAGATCCAGATATAATGTTCATGTTTAACGCAGGCACCAAATAACAATTATTTAAGTATAAAACTAATCTCGATGGTGGATGAAGAGGGAGTGTGCCGACAGCGATCACATCAACCTTGGAGCCATTTCCAACGCGCATCGTCACCTCGTCTCTTGTAGTCTTTGTTTATTCTACAACTCCTATTTCGAGTTACAAATATGAGCAACCGAACCAGTATCAAATACCTAGGCACTACTACAATTACTAGTAAGATACACATCAATAACATGTATATCGAATATACATTTCTTCTTGATGTTGCTGTTCTTCAGATCTACCAGGTACTTGGGGAAATTCTGCTTCTAGTGACCAACGCCCTTGCAGTAAAAGCACTTAGTATCAACCTTGGTACCAGCCTTGGGTTTCTTTGTAGGCGCAGCAGCTTTCTTGCTGTCCTTCTTGAAGTTACCCTTCTTCTTAGGCTTCCCTTGCTTCTTTAAATTGGTGGTCTTATTGACCATCAACACTTGGTGCTCTTTCTTGATCTCCACTTCCGCAGATTTCAGCATGGAGAAGAGTTCGGGTAACGTCTTATCCATACGTTGCATGTTGTAGTTCATCACAAAGTTCTTGTAACTAGGTAGCAGTGATTGGAGGACACGATGAATCCCCAAAGCGTTAGGAATTTTTATTCCTAAATCTTGTAGTTTATTAGTGTGCCCAGACATTTTGAGCGCGTGCTCACTAACGGAGCTTCCCTCTTCCATCTCATAGTTAAAGAACTTCTCGGAAGCTTCATAGCTTTCAACTGCTGCATGAGTCTCAAATATTATTTTGAGTTCATGGACAATATCATGAGGATCACGGTTCTCAAACCGTTTTAAAGTTCCGATTCCAAACCGTACAAGATGGCACACTGAACTGTGGAGTATTGATTCTTCCGAGTGATGTAAACAGTTTTCACTTCATCGGTAGCATCAGTTGTAGGCGGGTTACCCAGCGGTGCATCCAACACATAGGTCAACTGACCAGCATTGAGGACAATCCTCAAGTTGCAGAACCAGTCCGCGAAGTTGCTTCCATTGTTTTTCAACTTTTCTTTCTCTAGGAACGCATTGAAATTGATGGTAAGAACCGCCATGATATACAACATATTTACAAAGAGTTTAGACTAAGTTTATGATAAATTGAGTTCAAATTTAATTCTTAACTTAACTAGGTGAATTCCCACTCAAAACAACATCCCTCACATTGTTTTAGGGATCACACGAACCAAATCCACTACACCAAGTCCAATCATCACGAGAGATGATGTAGTTTCAAAGGCGATCAATCAACATGTTCATCATACCAATCATATGACTCATGCTTTACCTTTCGGTATTTCGTGTTCCGAGACCATGTCTATACATGCTAGGATCATCAAGGTTAACCTTAGTATTCGCATGTGCAAATCTGGCTTGCACCCGTTGTATACACACGTAGAATCTATCACACCCGATCATCACGTGGTGCTTCGAAACGATGAGTCTTAGCAACGGTGCCTACTAAGGATGAACACTTTGTTACTGATACTTAGTGAGAGGGATCATCTTATAATGCTACCGTCGTAATCTAAGCAATACAAGATGCATGAAAAGGATTAACATCACATACAATTCATAATATGTGATATGATATGGCCTTTCTTCTTGTGCCTTTGATCTCCATCTCCAAAGCACGAACATGATCTCCATTATCACCGACGTGGCGTCAAGGTAAATGGCACCGCTTCATGGTTGTCCACCACCAATAGCAACTATTACAACTACTTTGATGAATAGACACGCATGTCTTAAACAAAATTTAAAGACAACCATAAGGCTCCTACTGATTGCCAACTTACAATAAGGATCATTGCATACATCATATATAATCACAATCATAGCCATATCACATCACTACACAAGCCCTGCAAAAACAAGTTAGATGCCTCTAATTTCCTTTGCATGTTTTACGTGGCTGGGGCTTTGGAATAAGAACCGTTATAACTTACGAACATGAACCACAACGTTGATACAAGTATTATCAAGTGCCCGTTGTAAATTGAATCTCCACTATTGTGGGAGAAACAGACACCCACAAAGCCACTTATGCAATGCAAGTTGCATGTCCAGTGTGGAGCAAGTCTCATGAACGATGTCATGTAAGGTTAGCCCGAGCAGCTTCATCCCACCATCCCGTAAGATGCAAAGTACACACAAAGCAATCGATAATAAAAGCATAAACACCCACAACAACCATTGTCTTCTACTCGTGCAATAGATCTACGCATAGAGTCAGCTCTGATACCACTATAGGGTTCGCAGCATGGAAAACAAAAAAATTCTATCACGGGAACACTCAAAATCCAAGATCTAATCTACGAGATCGGTGCAACGAGTTTGTAGAGTACTAACCCTCGTAGATCCAAAGTGCTTAACAAGATCGGATTCTCGTGGTTGATGTAGTCATTCACTTGCAGATCTCAAGATCGAGAAGACGATCCTTCCGGCGCCATGTTCCGGTAGCGCTTCCGCAGTCGGTCACATGTACAGTACTTGATGAAGACCTTCCTCTCCCTTATTCCAGCAGGCAGCAGAGGTTGTAGATCTCCTCGCGATTCCAGCAGCACGACAGCATGGAGATGGAGGTGGAGGAGTAGATCCTGTAGGGCTTCTCCTAAGCCGGAGCAGGTATGGTGGAGTAGAGGGGATCCTCGGTGGCTAGGGTTTAGGCACCGAGGGAGGAGGAGGTGGTGTCGGCAGCAGCTAGGTGGTGACGACTCCTGGTGGTGGCGCCGCTAGGCGGTGGTGGCACTTGGGCGGCGGCGGCGCTTGGGGCTAGGTTTTTTTAGGGGTACTAGAGGGGGCGCCCCCTCCCCTCCTTTTATGAGAGGGAGAGGCGCCTTGGGGGGAGGGGAGGAGGCCGAGTCCTCCCCTAACTCCCCTTGTTGGCCGGCGGGTGGAGGAGGGAGAGGGAAACCTCTTCCCTCTAGGTTTCCTCTCCTTCCACCACTCGAACTTTGACTTTCGAAAAATCTGGTTTGACTTTTCAAACACTTGTTTGATCTTTATCAAACATTCTTTATTTTGACCAACCAACTGACCTATGGTATGAACCATTCATCCCATTAGGGTTTAGTACATTCCATGTACCCCTTCCTTCCGAAAAAACGGTGAACCTTCTAGGACAATCTAAAAGCTTCTGGTCTAAACACCGAAAACATTTCCAAACCCCATAAATTGACTTTCCTTATATGAATCTTATTCTCTGGACCATTCCAAATCTCCTCGTGATGTCCTGGATCCAATTCGAGACTTCGAACAACATTCGATTCTCCAACACATATTACATATCTACTAAACAACATTGAATCCTTAAGTGTGTCTCCTTACGTTTCGTGAACTATGCAAACATGATCGAGAATCCTCTCCCATCAATAACCAGTAGAGGAATCTAGAAATTCATATGTCTCCCACATATTTCTACGATGACTTCGTGATCAAAATGAACCATTAACATTCAAAACCAATTCCTCTTTGTCTCACGATACTTTACTTATCCGAGGTTTGATCGTTGGTATCTCTATACCTAGCTCAACCTCATTACCGATAAGTACTCTTTACTCGTTCCTATGGAATGGCATCCCTTATGACCAAGTCACATGCTTGCAAGCTAATTGGATGGCATTACACCGAGAGGGACCAGTGTATATCTCTCCATCATATGAATGGACAAATCCCACTCTTGATCCATGCGCTTCAACACATACTTTCAGAATACCTAATGCCACCTTTATAACCACCCAGTTACGGAAGTGGTGTTTGATGTCATCAAAGTATCCCTCCGATGATGGCAATTAACATGATCTAATGGTCGAATGATTAGGTTACAATGTATATGAAAGCTTATAGCAAACAAACTTCAAAATGACTTGATCTTACGCTACGCTTAATTATAGGAGTATGTCCATCACATCATTCTCCTATTGATATTGCTCATGATGAGGAAACCATGATCATCTATTAATAAACAAGCTAGTCTAACAAGAGGCTTTACTAGGGAATCTTTTATGTTCACAAAACACACATGTATTAATGTTTCCGGTTAATATAATTATAGCATGAGCTGTAAACATTTATCATAAGCACAAAGATATAATAATAACCATTTTATTATTGCCTCTTGGGCATATCTCCAACAGAGGTACCTCAGTTGCCACGTTGTTTGAAGCCATATGCATATAATGGCAAAGTTCTTTGAAGCCCTAAGTTTAGTAGCATGTGGTCTTAGTACTTGTGGTCAGTGGACATGAGGCATTCAACTTAGAACATGTCAATTATATAAGGAGTATATTTGCTTTTACTTTAACACCATTAAATGCCTGGAGCCAGACTCTTATGATAACCGTTGACATGAGCTACATATCTTAAAACTGTTATTGTTTATTTTTCACTTTATCTTTAGTTGCTTAAGTTTACTTTAAAGATTTAGCACATGTAATTCCCTGCTTACTTTCTACTTATTTCTGAGTCAAATGACAAAGTTTCACAAAATAAAATATTATACTCTAAAGACCCAACTTAGGAGGAATTCCTTTTTGCATAAGCTTGCTTATGTTACACATACACACCTTGCACATGCACTCAAGTTTACTTAATTGTCCATAGTACTTTGTGCATCTATTGTTTTGCAAGCTTTACTTATTGTTCTACATTCATGAAGTAGATGTTATTGAAACATTATGTTATGATTACTTTCTGTATGTTACTTTGTGAAGCAATGATCATGACTTTATATGTATCTAGAAACAACAAACTTAAAATTCCATGTTCACTTTTATCACTTCCATGCTCGAGGACGAGCATGAGTTAATCTTGGGGATGTTGATGTGTGTAAAATGCATACTTGAACTTTGTAGTTTATTGTCAATTATACCATCATATTCCAACATATTTGAATGATATTTATTGTTATAAAAATGTATTGCATTGATTTATGGGGATTTTCCAATGATCCCCTTTATTTTGTATAACCCTGTAGGGCAGAAAACCATATTTTTCATATTTTATATTTTAGATACCGATACAGTGTCAAATTGGGCTAGGATTTTTTATGAAGCATTTTTTATCGAAGGAGAAGACCCTGGGCTTTCAGCAGAGGGGAGCTATGGTGGTCGGGATGGCCTACGCGCCACCTGGTCCATCTGGAGCCTCAAGCCTCCACGATCGTCCGTCTTCATCTCGGGATCTCCGCCTTGACCTAAAAATTCCTATAAAATTATCCCTCGGGGCGTTCGCAAAATAGAGGTGGCAAAACACACATGAACCATGAAATAGAGCCACAACCAGTGAATACTGGAGAGTGAATGCCACCAGAACCAATCTCTGGTTGCATCTCCACCCTCTCCAACATCTCCACTAGTGCCTCCATGACGAGAAGGGAGTAGTCTACCCCTGGACTACGGGTTTATGAGAATAGCTTGATCTACATATATCTCTTGTGTTATGATTATATTAGATCCTTGTGAGCTGCATAACATGATCATGGACATCTATGTGTAATTTCTATGTGGTGGATCTTGCTCTTATGATATGATATTTAAGATTGCACTTCTTATTCTAAGTTTGATGTATGAATATATGCATATTACTATCCCGCTCTTAATTACTTATCTTGATCATACTTGTATGCAAGAGCGTGTGTAGGAGAAAGTGTACATTAGATGGAGTAACATGGTAGTGGTGATTGGGTACTAACAGCAAATCTAAGATCCATTATGGTTTTTACCTTTGTTTTGTTACCTCACCAGGGAGAAAATAGATACATGTGCTAAAACTATCTAGTGACAACAATACATGATTCTTGTTTGTTCAAGGTAGCATATTTGATATCTAAACATCATGTCAAAATACCTAAAGCTATACTCTTGCAATTAAATCTAGATATCATGGATTTTTCCCTTATTTGAGAAGTATAAGTGAGATGTGTTGCATCATCTTTAAATTTGAACGGGATACCCATATGAATGTGAATCAAACACTCTATAATTACAATCACATATATATCACTATGTAAGTTGTTTTATGTCCATCGCAATCTAAGAGAGAGTAGACAAGTGAAATTATGAATCCCGGTCCATTTTTAATCATTAAAAACACCTTTTACTTTCCTTTACATTTTTGCCTTAATTAATTTCGAAAATAAAAAATTATTACTTGCAAATCATATAAAAACCCAAAAAAATATTTCATTTAATTGTTTTTACTTTCTTTGTTTATTTAATTCTAATTTTATTTTACTTACACAACCTTGTTTTTGACAACCACATGGTGAGTTAGAGACATAATATATTTGTTTTTGCTGTATATATTGCTTGAAGAGGATAAGGAGAAGAACTATGAGTAAATCCCTGAGAGTTTTATATAAACCCCGAGTAACCCTTGTTGGAAATATCCGATTGCTACATCACTCTATACTTGGAGTCCCAACGAGTTGACACACATGTAGATTGGTGTCATCAGGTGGGGCTCACGTGGCGACCCTCGTGGGGCCCACGTTGTGGGGATCACTTTTATTTTTTAACAAATATTTTTTAAAGAACGGTGGCGTGTCGAGAAACTAGGCATGACACTATTTTTTGGCATGTTGAGTCACACATCACTAATACAAAATAAATAGTGACGCACTCAAAAAATGTCACATCACTAATGTTCCTCACCCCCTGGATATATATGCCCCACAAATAGATGGTGTGGCCAAAAAAACCGGCACGCCATAGATACTCATGTAGTGGCGGCATAGCATAACACTACACGCCACTCGTAAAACTAGTGGTTGTGCAAAAATGGTGGAACATCACTAGTAACCTATCACTTTTTAGCAAATATGCACTAGTGCCAGTAATACGCGGACATGATCCTAGAACATTTTCCGATCAATAACCAACAGCGGGAACTAGATGTTTGTGATTCCTCCCGCGCATACATGAATAACATAGAGAGAAACATGTGTTACTCAAATACTAATCCCTTTGCTACAACCCAACACGAGATTTTGGTATCCTTGTGATTCAACACTTTGATCATATATGTTATGTTCGTTCTGGTTTCATTTTATTTTCTCAATATATATTCTGATAACCCCGTGATTGTGATCATGATGTGTCTGGCAAACAATTGGGTCATCCCAAGATGGAGAGAGGGCCCATAATGTATCTCTCCATTATTAGGAGGATAAAATCTCGATCTTCAACTACCGAAGTACTTGAAGACTATTGTTATAGCCACCTAGTAATGGGTAAAGTTTGATAACCATCAAAGTAAATCTTCTGGTATGAAGGTATTTGATATTCTATTTGTCTAAGGACATGTGTATGACAACTTCATGATGATAATACTAACAATGTGTGATAAAACAATCTCATAGCATATCATAGATTTAGATCGGTTCAGTACAGCTGTTCTTCTAACAATGTACTCTCATTGTCGTAGATATCCTTGTTTCTGTAACCATGCCATGATCAGGAAAACATGATCATCACACAATACATGAGCTAGTCCTACAAGTGGGACTAGGAACAACTTTGTGTTTATATCTCTACACATGCTTATAAATTTTCCTTTGAAACTCACATTCAAGAAAAAGGCAGTTATAGTATAAATAAATAAACATTAATAATGAACATGGAAAAAATAATAACATTTATTATTGCCTCGAGGGATATTTCCTTCGGTCCGCCACTTGCACTAGAATCAATAATCCAACTTACATAAGTTTTGTAACACCAATGTCATTCTGCTATGCAAATTCTTTGCTCGTGGTATAGATTTCGTTAGCAGATCCGACATTCAGGTCCACCTGTATTGTATATATCCTTATATATCTCAACATTCAACAAAATTTATTAATTATATGGTACTAGCTTTGTACACATCCTTGCATATCTCCTTGTTCCTCTAGCATTATCATCCCTTTCTCACCCATGTTCCCAAGTATTCTGTGCCACAAAGCACAAGCATTTTCTTTGTGCAATGCATTAACACAAGCAGTAGAAAGCTAAGAATGAACATGGTACATAACCAAAACTATGTTACCTTTTGCAACGATCTTATTTTTTCTTGGTGAGTTGTATTGAGAATTTTACAATCTACTCAAGTACCCATCTCCATCAAGCAACCCAGCCAATATTAGGAAGATCTGAAGTTCTTAAACTTGCCTCACCAATTTGATTTGTGTTCTATCATTATTTACCATCTTAAGAACACCAAAATCACATGTTGTATAGTTTGTCAGGAGTTCTCTATGCTATGATGGAATGACTTGAGTTTCAGATAACTATGTTATGATAGCATTGTTGTCTGAAACTCAAGTCATTCCATCACCATCCAGAAAGTAGTTGGTGTCATCAGACACTACAATGACCCTCTCCTTATAATGGAAACAATGTTGGCATCATTTATTCATGCATGAGAAACATGACTTCTACAACTACATCACTATGGTTTCCATCACTATCACTATCATTTGTTTGTTTCTAAACTACATTTCTCATTTTCCATTTTGTCTTTCTTGCATTGTTCATAATGCCATTTGATATGGCCCTTTTGATGGCATATGATGTCACTTTCCTTTGCCTCTACATTTGCTTGTACATCTTTATGCCCCTTACTTGGGCGTCCACTTTCGCTTCTCCCGTATGACTCGGTCACTAACACTTCTAAATGTTATGAAGAAATTCCCCTTATCAACAGTTTTATATACTCTTCATTTAGTACCATGGCCTTCACAAGGTTCCGAGTGATCCCTTCTAGGTGTTAAATTGAAAACAATAATCTTAAAGGTCTCCCAAGTATCCAGTAATGAGATAGGTAGCAGTAATGCTCTCACTTCAATGTGATTTCCAATGAAGATAGTTGATTTATAATGCCCTAAAATTCATTAATGTGATCTATATTTTGAGTGCACTCCTCTTACCTTAGATGCATCAATTTATTGATCAAGAACATCTTGTTGGTATCTTCTTTGCAGGAATATAACTCATTTATCTTGTTCCATGTGTGCATGTCTCTGTTCAGTGATAGGGTTCATAACATTCTCATCGATTCACTATCGATTTAAGCCATAAACTCGGAGATGAAGTATATCTCCCAATGATCTTCCTAAATGTCCTCAGGAATCTCAGTGGAGTACACTTGCTTACGGTCTTCCTTTGCATAAAACATGTCCTTCATCCTTCTCTATCAATTTTGGTAATTTGTAGATATCATATGTCATTATTCACTTCTATATTTCACCACAAGTACAAAGCAAAACTAACCATACTCGGAAACTTGAGTACACATTGAATCTTAGCCAAGTGGAAGATACACAACCCCCTGCCTATAAAAATGAACTTCTATGATAGTTTCAACCAAGAGATATGGCAAAAATATAAATGCAATCACGTCCACAAGTCACACAAGGATTTATGTGGAAAACCTCCTCAATTTAAGAGGTAAAAACCACGGCTATGGACTAACGAATTCACGCAAGTTTCACTATGAGCAACATGTTGGAAATATGCCCTAGAGACAAATAGTAATAAGGACTATTATCAAATTTTATATAGTTTATGATTAAGTTTTATATCATGCTATAACTGTATTGAGTGGAAACATCAATACACGTGTGATATACAAACAACCTAGGGTTCCCAGTGAAACTCTAGTCACGGGTTCATTGGTCAACAGATGATCATGTTTCCTGATCATGTGGCATTTATGCCAGTTGGAAATGGAGTCAACTCATTCTGAGAATGAGAAGATGAACCAATACCCAACCTAAACATCGTGACCCGATCATGTCACGAAGTTCAAGTTATGATGATTAGAAATGGATCCTCGTAGACTATTCCTTAGACCGTGAGGCTATATCAATCACTGTCTCTCGAGAGTGCTTTGATAGCATCAAGCGCCACTTGGTAATATAGTGGTTATAAAGGTCTGTTCAGGTACTCGGAGGAAACCGTAGAGGCAATATATGTAAAGAGCAGGATTTGTCCATCCATGTGATGGAAATATACTCAAGGGCCCACTCGGAGAAGTTATATCCAATAGCTGCGCAACATGTGATTTGATCACAGGGATATCACTTGTCAGAACGAGTCAAGTAGCATTGTTCGGTAACGAGATTGAACACGGCATGGTGATGTCATTGATCAGATCTCGGGTAATGCAAGTATCGAGATACAAAGGGAATAAGACCCGACTGTCCCGGTTCAAACGACAAAAGATCCTCATGGAACGCACAGGGGTCACATGGCCATCCAGGTCCCTCTATCGATCATTGGTGTGGGAGTGTCCCGACCATGTCTAGAGTGTTCCCGAACCGTGGGGTATCACGCTTAAGGGCTTGATGATGCTTAGAGAGTGTTTATAGGATCGGTAGAATCGCCAAAGAATAGTAGAGAGAAAACCGGAAGTGTTTCGGTAAATCCGGAGGATGTCCTCAGTGGAGGTGGAAGGTGTTCCATAGCCACGGAGGTTGAATAATATGTGAATGAATGTTAAATAATGATTTAATCATTTATTCATAATTATTTAATAAATAGAAAATCAATTTAAAAGGTCAAAGGCTTAATGGGCCAATTCCAGAGGGAAGAGGGCCCATTAGGTAAAAGGCAAGAGGGAGAAGGGCCAAGAGCGGAGGCCGGCGCCCTAGTGGGCCAGCCCCCCCGTGCGGGGCCCATGGGGTGGCCGGCGGCACCGCCCCCTCTCCTCCTCCTCTCCTTTAGTCCCACCCCGGGACTTTTAGGGAGGTAGTACCTCCCCTTCCCCTATATATAGTGGGGGTATTTGGCCCGATAAATACACACAATAATCAATAAAGGTCTTCTCACTTTTGGGAGGACCTCCAATTGATATTTTCTCTATCTCTCTCGTGACCGTGGTCCCATGTTCGGACTACGTGAACGAGAGACATCTTCACCGCGGAAAGCCGTCGTGCTGCGGGATTCGGATCCAGGAGCTCTACTTCCACAATTGCTGCTGGATCGGGGAAGCAGGAGTCATCGTCAGGCACTGGACGTGTGTAACTCCCTGCGAGGTGTCACACTTGAGGCACTCAAGTCGTTGTTGCCACATGAGCGTGAGGACTTCATCATGACCTTGAGGTTGGCTTCGGCTCGTCTACATCAACCACGCTCTCCTGAGCGTTGACAATGCTTTTCGGTCTTCAAGGGTAAGTTCGCGAAAAGCCCCTCCCATTACTGTATTACTAATAGATAGGTCCTGGCAGCATCAGGGGTTCAGGGGCGTAGGGTAACAATTTATTATTTTCATACGCGGAACCCCTAAAGTGGTATCAGAGCTAGATCTATGCGTAGTAATACTAGTACGGGTAGAACACACGAGATGTAGCGTGTGGGCGTTGATCTTTTAGTTGTTACCCTCCCACATGTACTTTTGTATACCGCAGTAATGCTTGATGAAGCGGCCCCCAACCGACTTTACGCGTTCATTCACGAGACTGGTCCATGCTTGACATACGGCTTGTACCGTATAAAGTGGCTTAGGGGGGTGTCTGTCTCTCTCGCATTAGTTGGTATGCCATTTGCAACGGAGGGCCCCTAAAGGGGTGTAGTAGAGACAACTACTTGATCAGCGTTGTGTTGAAAGTTCGTAGGTAAGAACGGTTCTTGTGCGAAAGCCCATTCAGCCACGTAAAACATGCAAAGATAAAGTAGAGGCGTCTAACTTTGTTTTGCAGGGGGCGTTGCTTTGTGATATGGTTGTGGCAAAGGTAAAGTGATTACCTTATGTTATGTAGTAGTAGATAGTCAAAGAGGTGACGGACTACCACGCCGGAAAGACACCGGTGCCCTGGTGTCTATGGCGTCGGAACCTTGGCGCCGGAATCCGGTGACGACGGATGGAGATCACGATGTGAAGGACCATATCACATCGCATTTACATTCAATGTTATTGTTTGTATATCTTATTGTGTGCTGGTATTAGATACTCGACAGTAGCCTAATAAGATGATCCCTGTTAAAATTACCAACGATTGTGTTCCCCCTTAGTGTGCACCACCAAGAAATTTCTTTGTATGAGGCGATCCATGGTGCAAGCATGGGTGTCAGACATATCTACGTTCGCATATAGTGGGTGTAAGCCATGTTGCATAGCGAATACACTAAGGTTGAGTTGGCGAGCCTAGCACGCCATAGAAGCATGGCCTCGGAACACGGATGGTTGAAAGATCGAGCACGAGTTGCATGAATGATGTGACCGACGTTTAGCGTCCACCCTTGAACCCACATTGATGGCCATGATGATCGGGGGAGATGTGATTGATAGGGGTCGTGTTATCACTAGGAACCCTTATGGGGATAGGTGTTTCTGAGTGGAGTTATTATTAACTCATTTAATTATAAACTTAGTCCAAATTCCTTTTTGCAATTATAAATGTAGAAAATGGTTCTCCCCGAGATTACCTTCCCTATTGACGATTGGTTAAAAGGAGAAAAGCTCAAGTTACATGGATCCAACTTTTTTGCATGGGTCATGCGCCTTTTTGATCTCCTTGGTGAGAACAAAGTGGCTGACTACATGATCTACGAGATATAATTGGAGCGCATGCTTGATGCACACATGAGACTGGTTCACTTCATGGATTACTGGATGGATGATCCGTTTGCGATAGGCGTACTGTTTCGATCGTTGCCTCCCAGCTACGAAGGACATGTCCGGAGTAGCATCATGATTGGTGATACGGAAACATTGGATTTCCAAGAGTTCATGTTAGTTTCAGGAACGTAGAGGTTGAACCAATCACCGGAGAGGTCATCGATGACAAAGGTATATATTTGATATACAATTTTATAAATGTTATAATCTTACAAACACGTTTGCAGTGTTAAAGTATATTTGATACTTGTTCTGTTTTGCTGAAAACAGGTCCTCCTGCATGAGAGGTGCTTGCTGGAGAGGAGGTGATGCTGCGTGTTGATGGCGAGCATGATGATGGCCAACGACGCTCTCCCTCGACATTTATCACTTAGTTTATGTTTTAGGATGATTATTGAAATCAAAAGATTATGAACTTCCTTAGTGTGCCTCACACTTTGTGAGATGGTTAATCATATGAGTTTGTAACAAACAGTTGTTCTACTTTTATGAATAATTTCTATTCGTGTTCATATCTTGTTTGATTATACGTGAATTATCCTTGTTGTTTGAAACTAATTGATAATGCATGAACATTTGTAAAATATTGAAATGCCTTAAAATACCCAACTTAATGATATTTCATTACTGAATGAAACCATTGTTTAAATTCAAAGTTATAATGATAATATGTGAAAGTCATTCGATTTCTTATCACATATAAATCATGCCTAAGTTTGGCAAATTAACTTGAACACCGTGTATTATTTGAATACAAAGTGTTTAATGAATTGTTAAAAGTAAATACATATTCGATGTATTATGTTTTAACAAAATGGTAATTATCATAATATGATTGTTTAAATGTGTAAAGAAGTTTACCAAAAGAAACATGAATATGAAATTATTTGATATGATCAAAGTGTTTCATCAACAAAGGGTATAAATATAAAAGAGAATCTAATTACTATGATTTGATCAATAGTAATGAAATTCGACTTTATAAGAATGGCATAAATAAATTGTGGAATGCAAAGTGCTTTGAAACGTCAAAATGCAAAGCATCACAATGTGATATTAGATATCAAAATGGGTAAATAGATGGCACCAAATAAATCGTTGTAGTGCATATGTAGAGACTATTAGTTAGAAATAGTTTGCACTCAATTAGAATATATAGTGAACCATTTGAATTCGTGAAAGCGGCTCCATATCTAGTATGGATCGTCGTAAAAGTTTTGGAGTTATTCGATATAACCAAAATAATAAAGAATAAGTTCTTGTAGAGTATTCATTGGAAACTTTGAATACGAAATCCATAGCTGAAACCAAAAGGGAAGCAAAACTGGTATTGCTTGGATTTTGGTACATTATTGAGAAAGCTCACCTTAAGTGATATTTCTCGATTATGGAGCAAATGGAAGATAGTGAAAAACACGATGAGGATTCAAAACCCTGCATCAGATTGTTGAGAAGCGCAACGGAAAAGTTCCTGAACGATTCTCTTCACAAAGGAAAGAATCAATGATAATGATCATTGTGTATTCCCCACTAGTGTTTTCACTACATGAAGTAGGATTCAAAATGTAATCCATATCTTGTATGGAGACATTTGTGAATAATTTGTCATGATTACCGGAATATGACATACCTACGAACTACTAAGGAAATAATGGTAAGCTAAAGTTATGAGAAATCCCAAAGTAAAATTCACTTGAGATTAGAAAGCAATTCGTTGCTGAATCTCACAAGAAAAAGGGTTACTTGGATTTTCCCAAATGACTGCAAAGCCATAATGGAAAAGGGGGTGAATGACAAAAGCACAATTTGTCAAGTATTGGACGAATTCAAATGAATTTGATTCAAGTGTGCTAAATGTCTAGTGTATTTAAAACTAGTAAAAGTACTAGTATCTCATAGTAAATGTCCAAGTTTGATATTTGATCAAAGATTTTGAAGTTGTTCAAAATAGTGAGTAGATATGCAATTTGCATGAAATTGAGTGGAAGCTATGAAAGTCTTCCAAAAACAATATGTGAATGACATATTTTTTGAGTGGGAGCAATATAAGTCTCAAATTCAAATATGTAGGAACATAGTTGCAGTAAGAGTAGTGACTCATACCCAAATATGTTGGGAACATATTTTGAGTGGGAGCTTATAGGAGTGATTCTTAATGTGTTAAGAATAAAAGCGCAGGTACCAATAAATAATGATTTATAAGGTGTAGAAGTTGATAATAAGTGTATTATGATATTATGTAGTATTCCTTAAGGGATTCTGAAAAGTGTTTTAGAATATAAGTTAATTAAGGAACTAGTCCTTAATAACTCAAGTTAGGAATAGTATTAAGTTTAACATCAATGGTTGAAAGAAAGAAAAGGATGATCACCATCCAATATGTTGAGACATAGGTTCTATCTTAGAAAACCATGATGATAACTTAACATAATATATGATCCAATAAGGAACGTTTAAAAGTGATTAAGTTTGAATCACAGAACGTTGAGCTAAGTTTGTCCGCAGTATCTAATAAAGAACTGCAGACATGTTTTCCAAATCCATAAAGGATGACATATCTTAAAACATAAAGGGTTATGTTATAAGGGAATATGTTGGAAACTCCTATAAATACCGATTAAAGTCAAGTAGGAAGCGAGGTAAACAAAACATTGAAAGTTGCACAGAGTGCACTAGTGTTTTGGTGAATACATTTATAATAATAGATAAGGGTACCATCTAAAGTCTTGTATAATGTTATGGCGGGGCTAGTTCGCTTTTAACGTAGAATGATGTGTCCCAGGGCACAGTGCCCATGAGAAAGCCCTCGAGGTTGATCTAAAGTCACTATAGGCTCCTGGAATTAGGCCTCGTTCTGCTGCTATAGCGACGATGCATATACACAGATGTTATCATGTGATGATAAAGTATTAATGTCAATCAAGGTGACATTAGTAAGTTGCAAAGGATTTGGAACTGTAAAGTACATAGACTCAACCTCTTCCATGAGCAAGCATGTTCAGGGTACCGGTTATGGTGCCAACGATAAAGAACAAATGCAGCTAGTGTATTTGTACTCTAGTGTAAGTGGGAGACTGTTGGAAATATGCCCTAGAGACAAATAGTAATAAGGACTATTATCATATTTCATATAGTTTATGATTAAGTTTTATATCATGCTATAACTGTATTGAGTGGAAACATCAATACACGTGTGATATAAAAACAACCAGGGGTTCCCAGTGAAACTTCAGTCACTGGTTCATTGGTAAAAAGATGGTCATGTTTCCTGATCATGTGGCATTTATGCCAGTTGGAAATGGAGTCAACTCATTTTGAGAATGAGAAGATGAACCAATACCCAACCTAAACATCATGACCCGATCATGTCATGAAGTTCAAGTTATGATGATTAGAAATGGATCCTCATAGACTATTCCTTAGACCGTGAGGCTCTATCAATCACTGTCTCTCGAGAGTGTTTTGATAGCATCAAGCGACACTTGGTAATACAGTGGTTATAAAGGTGTGTTCAGGTACTCGGAGGAAACCGTAGACGCAATATATGTCAAGAGCGGGATTTGTCCGTCCATGTGACGGAAAGATACTCAAGGTCCCACTCGGAGAAGTTATATCCAATAGTTGTGCATCATGTGATTTGATCACAGGGGTATCACTTGTCGGAACGAGTCAAGTAGCATTGTTCGGTAACGAGATTGAACACGACATGGTGATGTCATTGATCAGATCTCGGGTAATGCAAGTATCGAGATACAAAGGGAATAAGACCCGACTGTCCCGGTTCAAACGACAAAAGATCCTCATGGAACGCACAGGGGTCACATGGTCATCCAGGTCCCTCTGTCGATCATTGGTGCGGGAGTGTCCCGACCATGTCTGGAGTGTTCCCGGACCGTGGGGTATCACGCTTAAGGGATTGATGATGCTTAGAGAGTGTCTATAGGATCGGTAGAATCGCCGAAGAATAGTAGAGAGCAAACCGGAAGTGTTTTGGTAAATCCGGAGGATGTCCGGAGTGGAGATGGAAGGTGTTCCATAGCCACGGAGGTTGAATAATATGTGAATGAATGTTAAATAATGATTTAATCATAATTATTTAATAAAGAGAAAATCAATTTAAAAGATCAAAAGGCTTAATGGGCAAATTCTGGAGGGAAGAGGGCCCATTAGGGAAAAGGCAAGAGGGAGAAGGGCAAAGAGGGGAGGCCGGCGCCCTAGTGGGCCAGCCCCCCGCGCAGGGCCCATGGGGTGGCCGGCGGCGCCACCCCCTCTCCCCCTCCTCTCCCCCTCCTCTCCTTTAGTCCCACCCTAGGACTTTGAGGGAGGTAGTACCTCCCCTTCCCCTATATATAATGGGGGTATTTGGCTAGATAAATACACACAATAATCAATAAAGGTATTCTCACTTTTGGGAGGACCTCCAGTTGATATTTTCTCTATATGAGAGACATCTTCACCGTGGAGCGCCATCGTGCTGCGGGATTCGGATCCAGGAGCTCTACTTCCGCAACTGTTGCTGGACCGGGGAAGAGGGAGTCATCGTCAGGCACCGGACGTGTGTAACTCCCCGCGAGGTGTCACACTTGAGGCACTCAAGTCGTTGGAGCCACAGGAGCGCGAGGACTTCATCACGACCTTGAGGTCGGCTTCGGCTCGTCTACATCAACCACGCTCTCCTGAGCGTTGACAACACTTTTCGGTCTTCAAGGGTAAGTTCGTGAAAATTCTCTCTCGTTACAGTATTACTAATAGATAGGTCCTGGCAGCATCAGGGGTTCAGGGGCGTAGGATAAAAAATTATTGTTTTCATACGCGGAACCCCTACATAACATGGGTACATTGTATTCTCTAGAGCCTCTTAATATTTACAACATACTTAGCATGTTGCCAACCGGCAACAACAAATCCATGCAAGAGGCAAGATTACAACAAAGCATAAATATCACACTCCTCTTTAGTACTCATGTAATTGCTCTTAAACCACATATTCAAATAGTGCCAAAAGAAATAGACAAGAATACATATTTCTTTCCAACATACTCACCAAGTTTCCGCACAATCGCACATCGTTTTCCTGCCTAGACTGTTTGATACCAAAACTTCTATGTGTTGAAACTGCGGCAACCTGAACCGACAAAACCACTTTCAAGTGTGATTGCTCTACTAAGTCAAATCTCAAACTAGCTAATCAGTCAAATTATTAAAAGTAAGGAATAAACTCACCAAATATTGAGCCATCCCAAGCACTTTTGAATCTTTGATCACTTGTCTGAACACATACCGGTTAAAAACGACCAATTTGGACCCTTATGTTTCCTCTTTTCTCACTAGGTCATGGTGTTCTTGTGTGCTCTCTATCCATCTAAAAATGGTAGCCACATTCTGGCTTGCTTTCTCGTACTCTCGCAACAACCTAGGGTGGCTAGGGTTTTGACGAAGGATTGTTTGCATGATCCCACGATTTGGGGACTGGGACAATCTGAAGCGGTGATGATTTGGCAACATGGGACAATCTGAAGCTTTGAAGTGTTCGATTCGACGGTGTAGAATCCGGAATCGCCGTGGTAACTCGTAGATGGTTAAGTTTTACTGTTTCTTAGAAAGTCAGATTTTTTTATTTAAAAAGAACAAAGACGTGATCAATACCATTTAAATTATTTGGGGACTCGACGTAGAGCTGGGCGTTGTGGTGTACGGACGTGGGCTGAGTTAGCAGAAGAGAACCAAGGGAAATGGCCGATTCGGCCTAGCCCAACCTACCTATTCTCACACTGTTGCCCTGTTGGCATGGGCCACCAATCCGGTGCTTCTATCAATGGGAACATGTCCCTAGTTCTTTTCACGCTCCTCGCCTAGTTTTATACCAAGACAAACAATTCGACACAAATTATATAACTTGTGTTTTCTAGAAAAAAAATACTTAGAAACTTGACTCGCCAGATTTGACAAAACAACCGCAGTAGCGCAACCATCAACTTATAAAGGACTTCAGTAGTACTCCTACTTTTATCGTGCTTGGCCGTTGCTTCAGGTGCAGAGCTTGCCATACATGCAAATTCTATCACATTAGTGCAAGACTGCAACCCTGGCAGGGCATCGAAGGCCGATCGACGCAGCACCCACCGGCTGTTCTGTTCATCCTCCGGTTGGATGGATACGACGTGTCAAGGCGTCGTCAGCTGGTTCTGGAGATGCACCTAGCTAGCCAGCTCCTTCAAAAATGGTTGGTGGCGCGTACCGCAACCTGTCGATCCAGCGACTGTTCAAGGAGCACACCACCAAATCCAAATGCATTCATGGACCAGGGGAGGTACAATAATTGAGCCCTTTTTCCTGGCTAGATCACTGTACGATTGAGGATCTTGGACAAGACAGAGGACACAAATAATGCTGCCCGTGCCCATCATGCTGCGTGAAGCCTCTCGGAGTAGGTACGTTGACGGTATGTCAGTGTCTGTGACGTGAGGGGATTACTGGAGAAATTTGGACCTGTGCATGTGGCATAGTTTTAAAAACCGGACAGGTTCCATGGTTTAATCGAAAAAAACTTGAACCAATGACCTCGCCGATTTTTTAAGAGGCATCGGTCCAAATAGCAAAAAAGAAGGAAAAAAAAAGAAGTTGCAAAAGGAATCGAACTCAAGACCTTATCCTAGATAGAAATAGCACTACATAAGGCTCCATACCACTTAAACACACCATTTTTTGTGATTACATATTAAAATATACGCTTAATATATTTTTTATTCTCATTTTGTTCCGATTTTTGCTTAAATTTTAATTAAAAGGAACGGTTTTTTGTCGTCATCGAACCGAATGAACCACTGGTCTGACCAGTAAAAACCTGAACGATAGCCTCACCGGTTCGACCACCGATCCGGTTTTTTAAACTATGGTATGTGGTCTTATGGGGGCATGATCACTGCGTGATTCTATAGAGATTAAGCTAACCCTGAAATGAAAATTTGGTTCTGAATCTTGGACATTGGACTGCCAAGGCCAGGATTGCACGATCTTGGAGAAGGGGTTCGCTGAGGTTCACAGCCAGAGTCCAATGTTGCAACAACTTGGAGAAATGTTTAACTGAAAAAAGGACGGTCCACATTTTGATCTACTCCTTATAGAAAGAGTATCAGCCTCCCCCCCCCCCCCCGGCCAAACGGACCCCGCTGGTCCGATCCTGTCCTCTCGGACCGAGGCCACGGGCCAACGCGCACCTGCAAAGCGAGAGCTAGCCTCGGACCAGTCTGTTTCAGCGCAAACAAAGCCGAAAGTTGAGCTCGGTTTGCGGGGGCTCGGACTACCCGCGCGTTCGGGCCAGTCCGCATCTGGGCCCGTGCGTCATACTCACAAAATTACTAATAAATTCATTGCATAGAAAAATAGTAGTTACTAAACTAAACTAATCTACTAAGCATCGGGCTCGTCCTAGCCGGAGGTTGCGTTCTTGGCCGTATGTGCCCGCCGGGCGCCAAGACTTCGTTCTTGGTCCTTGTTGCCTGCCACATGCGGTGGCGCGCGAGGGTATCCGCCTCCCTCTGCCTGGCCGACTTTCCGGACATGGGTTGCGCAGAGCTCTCGCCTCCTGTTTGGCGGCCGCCACCGCCACCTCCTGTTGGGCCGCGTCCGCCACTGCAGCACGCAAGGCAACCGCCTCCGCCGGCGCCTCTCGTTTGGTGGTGGACAAGACATTGTCCAAGGCCACGGCCTCCGCTATCTCCTGCGCGTCCTGCCGCTGCCGCTCTTCCTCCAGCATGGCCTCAGCAATGAACCGGGCGGGCTTCTCGACCTCAACCGATTCCTTCTCGTCGCGGTCCTCAATGGCCGCTACCGCCTTGATGTCTACGCACTTCGATTCTTGTAGACAGTTGTTGGGCCTCCAAGTGCAGAGGTTTATAGAATAGCAGCAAGTTTTCCTTAAGTGGATCACCCAAGGTTTATCGAACTCACTGAGGAACTGGTCAAAGGTATCCCTCTCAAGCAACCCTGCAATCAAGATACAAGAAGTCTCTTGTGTCCCCAACACACCCAATACACTTGTCAGGTGTATAGGTGCACTAGTTCGGCGAAGAGATAGTAAAATACAAGTGGTATGGATAATTATAAGTGGTAACGGTGCTAGAAAATAGCTTAACGGACTAAAGGCAATCTGAAATAAAGATGGAAGCAAGCAAACATGCAACAGATCTAATTGCAAACGGTGTTTCAATACTTAGAAACAAGGCCTAGGGATAATACTTTCACCAGTGAACACTCTCATATAAATATCTTCTCTTCATGATACTACTCTGAACTACTTTCCGGTTGGATACTCTAATACATGGTAAGGCTATAACAGCACTCCTCAAAATCCGCTTTCCCCATCTAGATAACCCCACACTGTCACCTTGATCTCTAAATGGTTCCAACAAACACCACAATTTCATAAAAACATCCAACTCCAAATATAACTCATAACAAGTAATTGTAATCTCTAGCCTAAGTGCCACCATGGTGTGCACGCTGTCACTTTCACACACATGGGGAGAGCCAAAGATCTATTAAAGCACTTGAGTAGCAAGGTAGATCTACTTGATTACAAAGCTAATGATCACAATATGATCATGCATAGAGAGAGAGAGAGATGAACACATAGCTACCGATAGAACCCTTAGCCTCGAGGAAGAACTACTCCCTCATCATCATGGGAATAAGCAACGACGATGGAGATGGTGGTGGAGATCGATGGAGATGGCTCCGGGGGCACTTCCCGTCCCGGCAGGGTGCCGGAATAGCGACTTTTTGTCCCCCGAATCTCCCCTTCGGTGATGGCGGTGCTGCGGAACTTTTCGTCCCTAGAGGCTCCCCGTCTTTAGGGTTTCTGGATCGGGAGGCTTCTTATAGGCGAAGAGGCGAGGTCGGTGGCCGGCCAGGGGGTCCACAGCATGCCCTGGCACGGCCTAGGGCTGCCCGCGCCAAGGGGGGGTGTGGCCTCCCTGTGGCCCCTCTCCGTCTCGTCTTCTGGCTCCATGTCCGCCTCGGTGAAATATTGACTTTGGCTTTTGTCCAATCCAATTCCGAGAATATTCATTTTCTGACTTTCCTAGAACCAAAAATAGCAGAAAACAGGCAGCTGGCACTGTGACATCTTGTTAATAGGTTAGTCCAAAAAAGTGTATAAAAATACTCCAAAGTGTGGACAAAACATAAGAAAATAGATATAAAACAAGCATGGAACATCAAAAATTATAGATACGTTTACAACGTATCAACATCCCCAAGCTTAACTCCTGCTCGTCCTCGAGTAGGTAAGTGATAAAAGAAAGAATAATTTTTGAGGTGGCATGCACCATCATAAACTTGATCAAAGCATTTATAAAACATTGATAGCTGGGATCAAAGTACTCTAAGCATGAGCATGAAAGATGAAGTTCTAATAATAAGACATAGTAACTATGCATGCAACATGAAAGGATACAAACAAAGATCATGAATAACAATGCATTGAAAGACGTTTGTTTGTTTCACATATAGAAAACATAATGAGAATGGTATTTAGCTTGTCCCTCATAGAGTAGCAAAACATATATGCATAGGACACCTTCAAAGTTCATAAGGGTGACTAGATACAAATAGTTTAAGAACAAGCAATATCAAAGTTATGCATCAATCAACAAGTCTTGGGACAATGCACATTAGACTAAGAATGTCCACTATGCTCTCTTAATTGGTGCATAAAGATAGAAGGTGGAGACTCACCATAAAAGTAAAAGAAAGACCTTCATAGAAGGAAGCAGGGATTCAACTCTCATAAAGAGCTTCCAAAAATTATGGTACTTATTAGCTTTCAGCTCTCATTGCCCCTAACATAAGCATCTTGAAGTGATTAAGGTTAAAGTGAACAAACCATGGAGTATATGCTTGACAAAGTATAAGTTGGAACTCTCATGTTCCTTAAATACGAGGGTCGCTCCTCATGCTACTCAAGTTTAGTTACCGGTAAGTTCTTGTCATAGTACGTACATGTGTATCATAGAGAACCGCCAACAGGGTACCCCTTGTCCGATGATACGGAAGAATCCCATATCAAAATGACAAGGCAAGCAGACAACGAGCATCTCAGCAATCTTCTTATTTACCATGGGAAAATGGTGTTTTTTTCTTCCTTTCCTCTTTTCTCATATCTCTTTTTCTTTTTCACTTTTTCTCAATCTCTATCTCTTTTTTATAAGAAGAATACTTCATAGACAACTCATTATGGTTACGCTGCAGGTTTCCACCATGATTAGGCATGGATTAGACCGGCGGCCCAGGCGTTTCTCTAACACACATACATAAATCCATGGACTTACAAGCTCCTCTTTAATTTCACATCGACGACATCCATAGACAAAAGAGCATGATATCAACTAGGTACAAAGTACAAGTGCAATGTTGAAAGTGTTCCCCATGATAGCATGGTTCTGCTAATCCCCAACATATAAGTGCAAGCATATATAGTATAGACGACACAATGGTTCAAGTTTATTAAGTGCAAGAAAGTAAAGTGTGCCATCAAGTTCGTGAGAGCTTTAATCACTAATTTTCACATAACAAGTTTAATTCGGAAGATAGATAAAAACATGAATATACTTGGAATAGCAAATGCTAATAGGTAGGTATAGTGGACTCTTTAGAATAACTTGGTTTTATTTTGAGTCAGATGCATGAGTGGAACTCATACTTGGTATGGAGGCTAGCAAAAGACTGGGAGCGACCAACCAAGAGAGCAATAATGGCCATAATCATGCAAAGCGACAAAACATTATTAATTAAAGCATCAAGTGATATTACAAGTCGAAAACTAAAGGATCATAAAGGCTATGGTGACTTGGGATAGTCATAACATGGTGTGAGCATGCACCAAGTCAACCCAAATAAAGCATCAAAGGACAATACCACAATACTATGCTTTAATATGCTAAAACAACGCATTATTCTTTCAAGGCACATTAAGCAATCTCAATTGTTTATAACATGTCATGCTACAGCACAAATCACTAAGCATAAATCCAAAACAATATCAAGCATGACATGATAAAGCATAGGCCACAGTCGAAAACAAGCTCCTTTTACCACTTAAGCATGAACTTTTCCTACTCTTTTCCAAACCAAACCAAACTTATTTGAAAATTAATGTATGAAAGAGGAACTCCAACCAATTTATTCAAGCAAACTAAGAAAACCAAGCAAACGAAAAACCAAAAACAAAAACAAAGACGCTCCAAGAACAACACAACTGTGCATGAAACAATAAAAATGAAGTGTTTGGAAGAAACCTAAGATTTTTTTTGATGAAGAAGGGGATGCCTTGGGCATCCCCAAACTTTGACGCTGGTACTTCTTGGATATTTCTTGGGGTGACATGGGGTGGCATCCCCAAGCTTGAGCTTTAGTCCATTCTTCATCTCATTACATCATTCTTTCCTTAACACCTGAAATTTTTCATTCATACAAAACTTCACATAATTTTCATTAGCAACATTAGTGTACTCAAGATAATAAGTCTTTAGGTTCAGTTTCAACACTAATAAAACTTCCATTAAAACACAAGCTACTGTAGCACTTCCCTTAAAAAGCTCAATTCCCCCAAGAGAACCCAAAAAGGAATCTACAAGAAGCAAATGCAAGTAATGGCAGAAATCTGTCAAAATAGACGAGCAGATAGAAACCAATTTTTTCGAAGACCTTTTGTTGCTCAAATCGAAAAGTGTTGAGCTAAAGAAAGTTGGATAACAACCTGGGTCAGAAGAAAAAAAATTATAGCTTAAACGGACATACAAAGATTTTACACGAATTTTTGCAACAAAGCACAAAAATCTGTTTCGGGACAACAACTTTCCCAAGCATTACTTCTCTCTCATTAGAGGTTACTCTTGGCACAAAAAGCAAATAAAAAGGATAAGGCGAGGTTATTACTGAAGCAATAACTTCCAAGACTCAACTAAAACTTTTGGGTTATCTCCCAATAAGTACTTTTCTTTAACGCCTTTAAGTTAGGCATAGGAGCAAGATTCAAGTATTTTAGAATGAATAACCATTAAAATCAATACCAGAAATATCTTTCTTTTTCAAGGCTTCATGCATTCCTATAAGTTTTTAACTGAAAAGCTTCCATGGAAAGATTTGTTTTGGTTTCATAGGCATGAACACAAGTGTTCAAGGTCGACCCCCACTTAACCATTACTCATCTTTCCAATCACTTTCCTTTTTGAAAACATTTTTAGGTAACAAGTATAACTAATTTTTTTTGTAATTCGCATTCCCTATCCATACTAAGATAGAGAACAACTTAAAACTGAAAGTAAAACCTACTTAGAGATAAAGCAAACAAGTGCACACAAGAATATTCACCCACACGCTATTGCTCCCTGGCAACGGCGCCAGAAAATAGCTTGATGTCTACGCACTTCTATTCTTGTAGACAGTTGTTGGGCCTCCAAGTGCAGAGGTTTGTAGAACAGCAGCAAGTTTCCCTTAAGTGGATCACCCAAGGTTTATCGAACTCAGGAAGGAACTGGTTAAAGGTATCCCCCTCAAGCAACCCTACAATCAAGATACAAGAACTCTCTTGTGTCTCCAACACACCCAATACACTTGTCAGGTGTATAGGTGAAGGGGATCGGCGCGGAAAACAAAAAAATTCCTACGAATGAAACCCCGAAACTTGCCTAGGATCTATCTATGTAGTAATGCGGTAACGGCCGAAGCGTAGAGAATACATACCCTTGTAGACCGTACGCGGTTAACATTCCGCGGAGAACGTGGTTGAAGTAGTCGTACTCGTAGCCGACCTCAAGGTCGCGAAGCTCCTCGCAGGTCACCCCTTGCTCCTTCTTGATCTTCATCATCTTCATCGTGCAACAACTCCGGCTCACGACATTCTAGCGCCCCAAATGTTGCGCCTCGTGTCTTCGTACACATCCGGTGCACGATGAGACCTCTGGCTCCCCGATCCCGCCGGGAGTGCGGAAGTTGATATCCGGCTAGGAATTCCTGTAGCGCAACGGTGTACTGTAGGAGTGCCTCGATCACACAGCCTAGACTTGGGGCCATGGTCACAAGGTATAGAGGGAGAGAGAGAAGGAGGAAGTCAACCAAAGAACTTCTCCAAATATTGGTGTGTTAATCCCACCCATGGGCACCCCTTTATATAGGCTAAGGGGGTGTACCTTTCTCAAAGGCTAAGCCATGTGGGACTAATACTAAAGGAAAAAAGTTAGCAGAAATTCGGACTGCCAAATGGGTTGTTTCTACTTAGCTCAATAGGCAAACAGAAAATAAATAGCAAAAATAAAAAGGAGAGTAGCAGGGGCTGGCCGGGTGGGCCTTGGTGCGGGCCACCCCGCGCCTAGCTCTCCCGCAAGGCGGCGGCCTGGCAAGGGGAGCCCGGGTGGGCTAGCCACCTCCGGCGGCCCACCTGCGCCCGCGCGGCCCAGCACGCCAGCGAGGAGGCGGCGGCTGCTGGCGCCCGGGATGGGCCGGCTTGCCCCCGGCGGCCTGGCGCGGCCCGGTTACATGCCGCCCTGTGCGGCGACAGTTATCTGCCGCCCACGGGGCTGGCTGATTTTTCCTTTTTCCAATTCATTTTCTGCACTTTTATTACTAGACTATTTCTCTCTGGGATTTGCCTAATATAAAAGTTGACTTTATAAATCTTAATCTAAATATTATTTATAATATATTAATTCATAACTAACATATAATAAATATATATTTAAATTCCCATTTATCTGAAAACACTTTTCGGGGCTTTTCCTTTATTCTTTCTCCGAACAACTTCGGATCTCTCCGTGGAACGATTCCGGCTTTCTCTCTTTCTCTATTGTGATTCCACCTTACGAATGATCGCTCTCATCGTACCCTTAAGTGTATCCTCTCACGGCTCGGAAATGCTCTAGACATGATCTGTATCAATGATCAACAGAGGGACCAGGAATATCCATGTGACCCCTATGCATTCCTGATGATAATGTCGTTTGAACCGTCTAAATGTAGCATCCTCTTCCTTTTGTTTCTCGATACAACTTGTCCGAGATCCGATCAATGGTATCCTATACCTTGTTCAATCTCGTTCACAACAAGTTCTGTTTTCTTGTTACCGTGATATTACATCCCCGTGACCTAGTCACATGTTGCAACATTTATAGATGTAATCTCACCAAGCCGGCCGTATGTATCTTTACCCGTTATGTGGGTGAACAAATCCTGGTCTTGCAGTCACATGTTATCTACTATTCCTTCGGAATACCCAACATACACCTTTATGACCATTGTATTACCAAGTGGCGTTTGATGCAGTCAAAGCAGCCTAGGGAAACAGTGAGTAATATGAGCTCACGGTCTAAGGAGAAGGAGTCTAGCTATAGCTATTGCAACAATAAACTATATGACTTGATCGTGTTGCAATCCTTCGAGGAATGTCCAATCACATCATTTTTCAATAATATGATCTCGTTGTTAGTCGGCATAAATGCCCATGATCTTGAAACCCAGATCATCTTCGTGACCAACGAACTAGTATGAATAGAGGCTACTAGGGACTTGGTTGTTTCATACCACACCTGTACCAATGTTTCTACTTGGCACAGCTATAGCACAATATGAAACTATTATAAACTAATTGAGATATGATAATAAAAACCTATTTATTATTTGCCTCTAGGGCATATCTCCTTCAGTCTCCCACTTGCACTAGAGTACAAATAAACTAGTTTGCATTTTACTCATATAAACCATATACCATATGCGTTTATAGATCATGCATGCTCATGGGAAATGTCATGTCCATGTTTTGTTTTACCAGATCATTATGTCTTTTGCAAATCGTTAATGTCTTCCTAATTTTGACATTCACTCCATTATCTTATAATGGGTCGAAGTATTTCTTTAGCGAAAAAGCGAGACTTTTGTTTCTAGTGTTTATAATGACGGTCGTTATTCACTGTTGTCATTGAAACTTTGAAACACACTTTGCTGTCCTTTGTGTATATACTATAGTCATGGCAGCAGAACGAGGCCGGATTCCAGGAGCTTACAGTGACGTTAGATCAACCTCGAGGGCTTTCTCATGGGCACTAGGCCCTGGGACACATCATTCTACGTTAAAAGCGAACTAGCCCCGCCATAACATTATACATCACATCAGATGTAGCCTTTATACTTCTATATCTATGTAGATCCTAGTGCATGGAATGCAACTATGCCACTTACATTGCTTCTTGCCACTTAAGTACAAACTTAATTCTGGTTCAGTGATCAACTCAGGAATCACTTAAAGACATGTTCTTACAGTTAAGAGCTAGTTTTTCCAACCAGAAACTTGGGTCACATTATGTCGAGTATACAACATGGTTATGTGGAAGAACCTATGACCGAGGCATAGGAGATGCAACACATCTCTTTCTTTCAACCATAGTTGCCATACTCAATGCTTCATACAGTAAGAACTTATTTTTACCTTGTTACATTCTGAACTTCTTCAGAATCATGTCTTAGAACTTTCTGAACATCTTTCAGAATCAAGTCCAGGAAGCATTTGACATTCAGTGTTTATTAAACTTACTAATCTATCTAGATAGATCTTTTGTTTAATAACTTCAACTTCATCCTAACTTATCTAACTTAAACATTATTAACACCAATCACATCATTCACATATGTCGTCTACATATCCAGAATGATTTCACGCTCCCACTCAAATATGACATTCATGTTTGAGATCCAGGGATTTCAGTCAGCTCCCACTCAAATATGACATTCATGTTTGAGATCTAGGGATTTCACTTAGCTCCCACTCAAAATATGTCAGCTACATATTATGAATTAGCCAAGCTGATTTGCTCCCACTCAGATCTGGGTCCTCTCAATAATCTTGGACATTCCAAAATTCTTTGATCATCATCAATTTGAGAATTCCAGTTGCGAGACTTCAATATCCATATATTTCTAGTGCAAATCCAAAAGACTTAAGCATCACTACTGTTTGTAGTCAATTCCTTGAATTTGTCCAAACTTGTGACAAATCGAGCTTTTTGTCATTCATTAAGTTTCATTTCCTTCTTATGACTTTGCAGTCATTCAGAAATATCAAGTAAACTTCTTTACTTTAATAAGATCAAGTAACATGTTACTTTGTAATCTTAAATGTAACTTAATATAGGATTTTATGACTACTAGTCATTTCTCGCACTCAGGTCCATCACGCTTCTTTGTAATTTGTAGGTATTTCTTGTTCAAAACATGACAAGTGAATCAATAATATAATTCCACAAACTTGTAGAATATATAGTTGAATCCTACTTTTTTTAGTAAAAGTATTCACTGAAACTTTATGATCATTATCATTGGTTTCTCCTCTATATGTAGAGTTTGGATTCACGAAACAGATTCCGCTGCACCACTCAACAATTCAGAGGCAAGGTCAAATACCTTGTTTTGATCTATTACTTTCTTCCACCTGTATCTTCATCAAGACACATCAACTTTGGACAACAACAGGTTTTCCCCTTGTGGAAGATGCATTCATAGCTTCCTAAGAATGCTCTACAAAGACTTGTTTATTCGCCACGACTTCGACTTGTCGAAATCTCCAGAAACTTGAACGTGCCATAACAATTATGGTGTTGTTTCCACGAATCTTTTAGATGTTCCTTTGTATTTCAAATGAGTGTTTGCTTATTTCGATCTTTAACTCTAAACGACAACTATAATCCCGATAAGAGATAATATGTATCTAATACAAAATGATTATGATGTTTGGATATATCAACAAAGTTTGAATTCATCCAATCATAATTTGTGAAACATCTTTCACAAGTCCCTTTTATGCTGAACTTAACTTGAATACTTTAGTCATGTCGATCAAATCGAAAAGACTTGCTAATTCAGTTAATTCAATATCCCATTTAGTCATGAACTCATTTGAACAATTCAAATCGTTTCAAACTCATGTTTCATTAAGTAAATACGTTTATTCACTTAAGTCCACAATTACCTAATGGTTTCCACTACTTGTTGAAAATACGATACGTCAATATGTATAAGATTCAACATTTCTTCGCATTTCACCGTTTTACCAGAATGCGGAGTTTTAGTCATTCTGCCCAAGAGGCATGGTTTTGCAAAGTCTCTAGATTAAGCATCTAGGATCCCGATCTTTCATAAAGAACATGCAATAACCAAAATGACTTAAACTGTAGTGTCTTTTCATTATTAAGCTTTGGATATCTTTTAGCATTCTAATCCTTTATAAATGTTTAAACTATTATCATTAACATAGTGATGAGAATAACTTATTTGTAATCGTAATGTGACCATAAGGTATTGTTCATAAGAATAGTACAAATTGGCTTGTAACTTATTTATATGAATAATCGTCTCGCCAAAAGCAAGACACACAAATAAGGATTACAAATTTATATTCAAGTCAACTAATCCAAATGATAAACTTTGAGGGAAGAAGTGGTGTCGGCCATCAACTGTTTTGCTTGCCGTCATCAAGTCACATTGTCTCAAATCCAGTAATTCTCAAGCAGATCATCATGTTTTCACAAAACTGGACAAGTATCAAATACTTTGCAAACTGCAATGAGTTCTGCAAGAACCACATTTATAATTTGTATATCTTACATATACCTTTTACATCCATGATCTCCATTTGCAACCAAGCCCTTCTAAGAGTTCTCAACTCTAATGCAAGATCGCTAAGTGTTTCTCCAAACATTTCAGAGTCATCGAATTATCTCCTAATGGTTATTGTATCAAGAAGAGAAGATCACCTTTTACGAGGATGTCCCTCAGACGTGGGTATTAATCTATGAAGTTGGACCCTTTTGCTAAATTCCATATTAAGCAATATATTCCCATGGTCGTAAAGGACCTCAATGGGATAGGCTAAGGTCTACTAAGATATTTGCAAATAGACATCTAGACTAAGTTTATAATAAGAGATCAATTTATAATTGGTCTCCACTAAAACGGTCATCCCCTGGACGATTTTAGTGATCACATGATCCCTATCCTCTACACCTCCCCCTATCATCACGGCCATCAGTGCATTATCAAAGGTAGACATTCAATAATGTCAATCACATCATCCATGTGACTCATGCTCGATCTTTTGATCTCTTGTGTTCCGAGGCCACGCTTCTCTAGCGTGCTAGGCTCGCCAAATCTAACTTGTGTGTATTCGCTATGCAACATGGCTTACACCCACTATATGCGAACGTAGATATGTCTAACACCTAGGCCTGTAACCCTGGATCGCCTCATGCCGAAGAACTTTTTTGGTGGTGCACACACAAGGGGAACACGGAACATTGGAATTCAATAGGGATTATCTTATTTGCTACCGTTGAGTATCTAAATATTAGCACACAATAAGATGTAAAAACTGGTATCAACATCATATGTATAATGTGATATGATATGGTCTTTCTTGTGCCTTGATCTCCATCGAGTGCTCCGGCATGATCTCCATCGTGCCCTTGGTTTGACGCCAAGTCCACGACGCCTCCACCAGGTCGTCCATCGGAACGATGACTATTACTATACTACTTAGCAACAGAAAAGTAAACTACTTTACCTTTGTAACGACCAAATGCCATATCATAATCACATGCCCCCTGCAAAATAAAGTTAGACACCTCTACTTTATCTATTGCAAGTTTTACGTGGTTGTTAGGGCTTTCGCACTAGAACCGTTTCTAAACTACGAACTTTCCAACCACAACATGGATCCAACAGTTGTCTCTATTAGACCCCTTTCGGGGCCCTCCGTTGTAAATGCTATATCAACTATCGAATGAGAGACAAACACCCGCTAGCCACTTATACGGTACAAGACGTATGTTGAGCGTGGAACCAGTCTCGCGTACGAATACGCGTAAGGTCGGTACGGGCCGCTTCATCAAACAATACCGCGATATAAAAAAGTACACGTTAGAGGGTAACAACTAAGGGATCAATGCCCGCACAAAACTTGTGAGTACTGGCCGTACAGCACTCCTACGCATAGATTGGCTCTGATACCACTAAAGGGGATGGGCACGGAAAACAAAAAATTTCCTACGAATGAAACCCGAAACTTGCCTAGGATCTATCTATGTAGTAATGCGGTAACGGCCGAAGCGTAGAGAATACATACCCTTGTAGACCGTACGCGGTTAACGTTCCGCGGGGAACATGGTTGAAGTAGTCGTACTCGTAGACGACCTCAAGGTCGCGAAGCTCCTCGCAGGTCACCCCTTGCTCCTTCTTGATCTTCATCATCTTCATCGTGCAACAGCTCCGGCTCACGACATTCTAGCGCCCCAAGTGTTGCGTGTCGTGTCTTTGTACACATCCGGTGCACGATGAGACATTCGGCTCCCCGATCCTGCCGGGAGTGCGGAAGTTGATATCCAGCTACGAATCCCTGCAGCGCAACGGCGTACTGCAGGAGTGCCTCAATCACACAGCCCAGACTTGGGGCCATGGTCACAAGGTATAGAGTGAGAGAGAGAAGGAGGAAGTCAACCAAAGGACTTTTCCAAATATTGGTGTGTTAATCCCACCCATGGGCACCCCTTTATATAGGCTAAGGGGGTGTACCTTTCTCAAAGGCTAAGCCATGTGGGACTAATACTAAAGGAAAAAGTTAGCAGAAATTCGGACTGCCAAATGGGTTGTTTCTACTTAGCCCAATAGGTAATCAGAAAATAAACAGCAAAAAGAAAAAGGGGAGCAGCAGGGGCTGGTCGGGTGGGCCTTGGCGCGGCCCACCTTGCGCCCAGCTCTCCCGCGATGCGGCGGCCTAGCAAGGGGAGCCCGGGTGGGCTGGCCACCTCCGGCGGCCCACCTGCGCCCGCGCGGCCCAGCACGCCAGCGAGGAGGCGGCGGCTGCTGGCGCCCGGGATGGGCCGGCTCGCCCTCGGTGACCTGGCGCGGCCCGGTTACATGCCGCCCTGTGCGGCGGCAGTTATCTGCCGCCCACAGGGCTGGCTGATTTTTCCTTTTTCCAATTCATTTTCTGCATTTTTATTTCTAGACTATTTCCCTCTGGGATTTGGCCTAATATAAAAGTTGACTTTATAAATCTTAATCTAAATATTATTTATAATATATTAATTCATAATTAACATATAATAAATATATATTTAAATTCCCATTTATCCGAAAACACTTTTCGGGACTTTTCCTTTATTCTTTCTCCAAACAACTTCGGATCTCTCCGCGGAACGATTCCGGCTTTATCTCTTTCTCTATTGTGATTCCACCTTAACAATGATCGCTCTCATCGTACCCTTAAGTGTATCCTCTCACGGCTCGGGAATGCTCTAGACATGATCTGTATCAATGATCAACAGAGGGACCAGGCATATCCATGTGACCCATATGCATTCCCGATGACAATGTCGTTTGAACCGTCTAAATGTAGCATCCTCTTCCTTTTGTTTCTCGATACAACTTGTCCGAGATCCGATCAATGGTATCCTATACCTTCTTTAATCTCGTTCACAACAAGTTCTATTTTCTTGTTACCGTGAAATTACATCCCCGTGACCTAGTTACATGTTGCAACATTTATAGATGTAATCTCACCAAGCCGGCCGTATGTATCTTTACCCGTTATGTGGGTGAACAAATCCCGGTCTTGCAGTCACATGTCATCTACTATTCCTTCGGAATACCCAACATACACCTTTATGACCACTGTATTACCAAGTGGCGTTTGATGCAGTCAAAGCAGCCTAGGGAAATAGTGAGTAATATGAGCTCACGGTCTAAGGAGAAGGAGTGTAGGTATAGCTGTTGCAACAATGAACTATATGACTTGATCGTGTTGCAATCCTTCGAGGAATGTCCAATCACATCATTTTCCAATGATATGATCTCGTTGTCAGTCGGCATAAATGCCCATGATCTTGAAACCCAGATCATCTTCGTGACCAACGAACTAGTATGAATAGAGGCTAATAGGGACTTGGTTGTTTCATACCACACCTGTACCAATGTTTCTACTTGGCACAGTTATAGCACAATATGAAACTATTATAAACTAATTGAGATATGATAATAAAAACCTATTTCTTATTTGCCTCTAGGGCATATCTCCTTAAATAGGTGCACTAGTTCGGCAAAGAGATAGTAAAATACAAGTGGTATGGATAATTATAACTGGTAATGGTGCCAGAAAATAGCTTAACGAGTAGGAAGAGACTAAAGGAAATCTGAAATAAAGATGGAAGCAAGCAAACATGTAACAGATCTAATTGCAACGGTGTTTCAATACTTAGAAATAAGGCCTAGGGATCATACTTCCGCTAGTGAACACTCACATATAAATATCTTCTCTTTATGATACTACTCTGAACTACTCTCCGGTTGGACACTCTAATCCATGGTAGGGCTATAATAGCACTCCTCAAAGTCCGCTTTCTCTATCTAGATAACCCCACACTGTCACCTTGAGCTCTAGATGGTTCCAACAAACACCACAATTTCATAGAAATATCCAGATCCAAATATAACTCATAACAAGTAATTGTAATCTCTAGCCTAAGTGCCACCATGGTGTGCACGCTGTCACTTTCACACACATGGGGAGAACCAAAGATCTATTAAAGCACTTGAGTAGCAAGGTAGATCTACTTGATTACAAAGCTCATGATCACAATATGATCATGCATAGAGAGAGAGATGAACACATAGCTACCGGTAGAACCCTTAGCCTCGAGGAAGAACTACTCCCTCATCATCATGGGAATCAGCAACATCGATGGAGATGGTGGTGGAGATCGATGGAGATGGCTCAAGGGGCACTTCCCCGTCCCGGCAGGGTGCCGGAATAGAGACTTTCTGTCCCCCGAATCTCCCCTTCGGTAGCGGCGGTGCTGGCGGAACTTTTCATGGCTAGAGGCTCCCCGTCTTTAGGGTTTATGGATCGGGAGGCTTCTTATAGGCGAAGAGGCAAGGTCGGTGGCCGGTCAGGGGACCCACACCATGCCCTGGCGCGACCTAGGGCTGCCCGCGCCAAGGGGGGTGTGGCCGCCCTGTGGCCCCTCTCCGTCTCGTCTTCTGCCTCTTTTCCCCCTCGGTGAAATATTGACTTTGGCTTTTGTCTCGTCCAATTTCGAGAATATTCATTTTCTGACTTTCCTGGAACCAAAAACAGCAGAAACAGGCAGCTAACAGTGTGGCATCTTGTTAATAGGTTAGTTCAAGAAAGTGTATAAAAATACTCCAAAGTGTGGACAAAACATAAGATAGTAGATATAAACAAACATGGAACATCAAAATTATAGATACGTTTGCAACGTATCACGCCTCCCTCGCCACCTCCTCGGCCTCCAGTCGCAGCCGCTCGGCGGGTTGCCGACCGGCGGCTTCCCTAGCCTTGAAGGCCCGGTAAAGCTCGCACACTTACTTCTCTAGGGCGTAGTGCGCTGCGTCTGCGCTATCGACCTCGCCGTCTGTCTCCGCCTCCGCCTCGGCATCGGCCTCCGCCTCCGCATCCGCATCCGCCTCCGCATCCACATCCGCCTTAGCCATGTCCTTGTCCTCCTCTGAAGATTCACCGGCGCTTGGGGGGAGGAGAGGAATGGGGTACGCGTTGAGGGCGAACTTGCCGAGCTCGACCTAGGTCATAGGGAGGCTGTTCGGCATGGAAAGGGAGGGGTTGGTGCTCCCCGTCCCGGCGGACGGCCCCTTCTTATATTCCCCGGGGGAAGGGACAGGCGGGCAGGAAATGGCGAGGCCTAGGCGGGAAAGTTCAGGACCAGCGGGCGGGAACTGGAATCTTGGCGGGAGAATCACGCGACCCATGCTGCCATTAGCGCTGAGACTACCATCAAGATTAAGCTTGATTGCTCCCCGCGAACAGGAGACCCGCGTATGGGGTAGGCTGTTGGGGCCACATGCCACCGCAATTGAGCTGAGTCCGGACGGCCTGTCCTCCACCTCACAAACGGACCGAATCGGACGAGATTGATGTCGAAATGCAGGACCGTTGGAGATGGCCTCATATACTTACATGATGCATGGCAGTGGCAGACGAGCTTTCCAGTATCTTGGAGAAATGTTGATTGTATCAAAGGGGTAAGTTAGTCGGTACAAACAGTTGACGGTGTTCGTCATGTTGAGTAGCGGACTCGTGCTGCAGCGCTTATAGGTGAAAGAATCAACATCGTGGAAAATATGGACGCACGCTTCATGATTCGACGAAAACAACATCCTCGATCCTGCTACTGATACAGTTCAAAACAATATTGGCAGACGCAGACATATCATTCACAACACATCACTTGGCGCCGATTCTGTCTACTGTCTAGCTCCCCCGCGCGCGCAGATACCAGCCAACCACTACAACCAGCAGCAGACCATCAACTTGGACTGCCAAAATAATAATGCACACCTGCCGGATAGCAACAGCGACGTACGTGCAAGCGCAATAATGTGCAAGCGGGCGACAGCGACGTCAGATGGCGGCGGCAGGTGGGTCACCGGCGGACGCCCCCGAGGCGGCGGCAGCCCAGACGATGTCCTTGAGCGCCGGCCTCAGCTCGTCGATGCAGAAGGACCGGTACTCCATCGTGTCCCCGCCGTCCTTCTTCACGTCGACCACCAGCACCGACGGCGCCACGCTGAAGAACTCAGCGACCAAGCCGAGCCGACCCTTGCGCCCGCGCTCCGCGCCCTCCAGCCGCACCCCGCGCGCGCCGCTCTTCGTCACGCGCATGGCCCCGCCGCTCGCCAGGCCCTCCAGCCGCGAGATCACGCCGCTCGCGGGCTCCCGCGTCGCGAACCGCATGGCGCCCTCGCGCGCCCCGCCGTGCCCACACGACGGCTCCTGGTCGAACAGCGGCGACAGGTCGAACCCCGCGGAGAGGGAGATCAGGTGGAAGGCGTTCAGCGCCTCGGGGGGCTCCTCCTTCTCCTCGCCCTTGCCGCGCGCGGCCGACGCCGATGGCGCGGGCTCCCCGAGGGAGGCCGGCATGGGCGACGTCTTCTTGTACCACGGCGACTCGATCAGGCTGGCGACGGCAATGCGGCTGCTCGGGTTGGGGTCGAGCAGCCTGCCGATCAGCTTCCGGGCGTCCCTGGAGACCCAGGGCGGGCAGAGGAAGTCGCCGCGCTGCATCTTGCGGTACATGCACATGAGATTCTCGTCCTGGAACGGCAGGGCGCCCACGAGGAGCACGTAGAGGATGACCCCGCAGGACCAGATGTCGGCCTTGGCGCCGTCGTACCCGTTCCCGCCCAGCACCTCGGGCGCCACGTACGCGGGCGTGCCGCACGCGGTGTGGAGGAGCCCGTCGGGGCGGGCGTGGCCGGCGAGCGCGCTGAGCCCGAAGTCGGCCACCTTGAGGTTGCCGGCCTCGTCGAGGAGCAGGTTCTCCGGCTTGAGGTCCCGGTGGTACACGCCGCGGCTGTGGCAGAAGTCAACCGCGGAGACGAGCTGGCGGAAGTAGCGGCGCGCGACGTCCTCGCGGAGGCGGCCGGCGCGGGAGATCCGGCCGAAGAGCTCGCCGCCGCGGACCAGCTCCAGGGCCAGGTAGATCTTGGAGCGCGTGGCCATCACCTCGTGCAGCTCCACGATGTTGGGGTGGGACACCATCTTCATCACCGCGATCTCCCGCTTGATCTGCTCCACCATCCCGGCTCGCTCCACCTTGTCCTTGGCCACCACCTTCACCGCCACGCCGCGGCCCGTGCGCAGGTCCCGCGCCGCGTGCACCCGCCCGAAGTTGCCGTGCCCCAGAACCCGCCCCAGCTCGTACCGGCCCTGCAGCACGTTCTGCTTCTTCCCCTCCGCCGCCGCGTCCTCCATTACTATTATGTTGTCGATCGATTCCCTCCGTCTTGAACCTGAATCTTCGATCTTCCTGCACTGAACCGCACGGCGAATGTCGAGGATCTTCTACCCGTCCTCGACGTGCTTGCGGTGGCAATTGCGGCCTCCGCGTAGGCTATGCTTGCCGGCGAGGTCAGTGCGCGTGCTCCTCCACATTGCTCCGCATTCCCAAAAGGCACCGGCCACTGGATAGAGAGAGAGGAGTAGTGGAGAAGAGGGACACGGAAGGCTCACGTCGACGACGTTGGTTACCGGCGGCGTGAGACACGAAAGAGCTTTTCCGTGGTGCTTCGGTGCCGCCGCGCGCGGGATAAATATCGCGGAGCTTGCGGATCTGAGAAGCGGTACTGGCCGTTGTTTCGGATCGGACAGTTGAGGCCCGCCTGCGCCTGGATGGTGTGCGGTCACGCAACGCAACGGCAAGGGCACGAGCACGACGCGAGCGTCATGGGCGACGGAAACCGTATGCGGTGAAAAGGAAACGGGCGACGGATCTGTGTCTGGTATTGGGGATGTCGACGACGAGGCCCACAAGTCAGGGCTTGGAGGCGATGGATAAGAAGAAGTGGTCCGGGGGAACGAGCCGGAGTTATTGCTGGGCCATGGCCCGGTCCATTATTATCGGATCGAATACAACCTGTCTCTTATTTTGTCCTTCGAAATTAAATGAGTTAATTTCACTTTTTACCCTCCTTATGATTAAGTTTGTGTCACTTTTTACCCAATTTAACAAACTTTTCTCAAAACCACCTCAGACGGAGTTCCGATGCATTGCCTCTAAAGTCATGGGCGAACATCGGTGTGCCTCGCTGACTTGGTCGTTCGATTAATAATACTCTCTCCGATCCATATTATTGTTCTCAATTTTATCTAGATTCGGATGTACCTAGTTAAGAATTTAGACTAAAAGCATTCATATCTAGACAAAATTGAAAATAATAATATGGATCGGAGGGAGTAAAACATACGACTACGAATTAAGTACTGTAGCTTATGCACTATAGACGGTCCCTATAGCATATGTACAATAGACAAACCACTATACATGTCATAAATGCGACCAGAAGATAATGTAGAATGAAAAAAAAATTACAGCAGGGGATACAAGATTTTAACGTGAAAAACATCTTCAATGAAGCGAGAGAAAAAACACGGGCGCTAACTAGCAAAACTTCACTATATCATAGAGTGTTTTACAATCGCCAGGGATTATCTCAGATGCGACTTATCCCAGCCGACGGGTTACAAGAGGTATATATAACGGTGGAAACTTAGGTCTTCAACGATCCGTACCGCAGGTGGCAACCCCGTCCCTGTTGAGCACGATATGGGCTAACTTCAGACTCCATTGCACTGGATCCAAGCCTCCTTAATGAATTTGGATCATACGTTAACAAACTCCACCTTGAGACATTTTTTCTTGTAGCATCGACAAGAACCATCTCCCTGAACAAACAAAGAAAATACTTTCGGCGCAATAGCAACTTGGGCTAATCAATTAAACCAAACTAAGATTGCAAAGCTCAAACTCAACAGCAGGAACATGTTTAGTCATCATATCGGCAGGATTATCATGAGTGCTGATCTTGCATACCTTTAGTTTACCTTAAGCAACAATGTCTCTAACAAAATGGTACTTGACATCAATGTGCTTTTTTCTCTCCTGAAACATCTAATCTTTTGTAAGGTATATGACACTGTGACTATAACAAAACAAAGTAGTACAAAAATCATCTCAACAAAGCTCAGCAAACAAACCTTTCAACCAAATAGATTCTTTGCAAGCTTCAGCAATAGCCATGTATTCTGCTTCAGTGATAGATTGGGAAACAACAACCTACAACTTACCCTTCCAACTAATAGCACAACCACCAACATTAAACACATAACCTGTGACGGATCTTCTCTTATCCAAATTGGCAGCAAAATTTAAATCCACATAGTCAACGACTCCCTCACTGGTGCTGCCAAACTTCAAACAAGCATTAGAAGTGTCATGTAGATACCTGAAAACCCACTAAACAGCCTTCCAATGTTCTTTACCAGGATTAGCCATGTATCTACTTATCAAACTCATAGCATATGATAAACCAGGATGAGAACAAACCATGACATATATCAAAGAACCAACAACACTAGAATATGGCACATCTGACATGTACTCAAACTCTTCATCAATAGTAGGACATTGCAAAACTGACAACTTAAAATGAGGAGCATATTAAAACGATGAAAAACTTTCTCAATGTAACTTTGCTGACTAAGAAATAACAAACTTGATTTTTTGTCTCGAGTACTAAAATCTTCTTAGCAGCACCAAGATCCTTCATCTCAAACTCACTATTTAGGTGTACCTTCAAAGTAGTGATTTCTTTCATGCACTTGGTAGCAATTAACATATCATCAATATATAATAACAAATATATAGGTGATCCATCAACAAACTTAATGTAAACACAACTATCATATTGAGACCTCTCAAAACCATGTGAGATCAAGAATCAATCAAATCTTTTATACCACTATCTTGGAGATTTCTTTAAGACATATTCTTTAACTTACACACAAAATCCTCTTTACTAGACACTATGAACCCTTTTGCTTGATCCACGTATATTTCATCCTCAATCTCTCCATGCAGAAAATCAGTCTTTACATCTAAAGGCTCAAGCTCAAGATCACGCATAGCCATAATACTAAAAAAAGTACAAATGGAACTATGATTTACAAATAAGGAGAACACATCATTATAGTTAATACCTGGAATCTGGCTGAAACCGTTTGCTACTAACCTTGCCTTGTACCTTGAAGGCTCTTTAGGAGACAAACTTTCCTTTCTCTTGCAACGGACCACCTTATTTTGTTTAGGCAAGCGCACAACAACCCAGGTGCCAATTTTCTCAAACAAATGCATCTCTTCTTGCATAACAGAAACCCGCTTCTTGCGGTCAAAGGATGCAATGACTTCATTATATGTAGAAGGTTTAGAATCGTTCTCCACCTGTTCAGCACAACTCAAAGGATAATGAACAAGATTGTGCCCTTCAATTAAATGAGGACAAGGGCCTTTGTTATGCCTCAGTCTATTAGCAGCAATGGACTCATGTGGCTACTACAAAACAGTATGTGAGTGTTGAACAACATAATCATCAATGTTTCCCTCATATGTATCTTCAACAAAAACATCATTATCAATAGTTTCAATATTTTTCTGCAGGTGTGATACGTTGCTAACGTATCCATAATTTTTGATGTTCCATGCTTGGTTTTTTCTACTTTCTTATGTTTTGTCCACACTTTGGAGTACTTTTTATACAATTTCTTAGACTAACCTATTAACAAGATGCCACAGTGCCAGCTGCCTGTTTTCTACTGTTTTTGGTTCCAGGAAAGTCAGAAAATGAATATTCTCGGAATTTGACGGGACAAAAGCCAAAGTCAGTTTTTCACCAAGGGGGACACGGAGCCAGAATACGAGACGGAGAGGGGCCAGAGGGCCGCCACACCACCTGGCCGTGAGGCTAGGCCTGGCCCGCGCCAGGGGTGGTGTGGCCGCCTAGGGCACCCCCTCGGCCTCCCCTTTCACCTATAAGATGCCTCCGATACAAAAACCCTAAGTACCCAATCAAAATTCCACGAAAGAGTATGTAGCTATCGTCATCTCCATCCCTAGATCGGGAGGGATCTGAAGCTCTTCCTAGCACCCTATCGGAGGGGAGAATTCACCCTGGAGGCCTTCTTCATCACCATGCAAGCCTCCGGTGTGATGCGTGAGTAGTTCATCCTTGGACTACGGGTCCATGTAGTAGCTAGATGGTTGGTTCTTCTCCTTTGTGCTACCATGTTTAGATCTTGTGAGCTCCGTTCATGATCAAGATCATCTATTTGTAATCCTACATGTTGTGTTTGCGGGGATCCGATGGATATTGAGATGCTATTTTAGATTGATTATTGATTCTATCATGTCTTTGTTATTTGTGATCTTGCATGCTGACGAGGGTTTAACTCATCAATGCCCATTGTTATGGACTTGGGTTTTGGAGAAGGAGGGAGCGCTGGAGAAATCTATCGGCTAGCAAACAAACACACATGGGACAAAGTATTTATCCAGGTTCAGGCTTCGTAGAGGTCCCTACTCCTGCTTGTCTGCTCGTGGAATTATCGAAGGAGTCGAAAGTTACAATGGTGCGCTGATGCGATCTGGCGAGGGTTGTAGAAACTAGGGTTGCATGTGTCCTCCTCGCTGCCCCCTCCGAGTCTTTATATAGATAGGCTAGGTCTCGGGTAGCAGGTCGAGTCGGTTACAAGTTAGGGTTTTTCTCTTTCAAACTTTCTATCTTTAGCTTCTTCTTGTTCTTCAAGCAATTGAGAGTCCGCAGGTTACTCGAGTCCTTTCATCCGGGCCTTGGCGACACCGTGGGCCTGTACGTATTTGGACCGTATATACTAAGCTCAAGTACCTATAGGGTATACCCATGTCAGTAGCCCCCGAGTGTCCAGTGGAATCGCAGATTTGACTGGGGACTTTTGAAGTCTTCGAGTGCTTGATTGAGTACATTTCGACTGCTTTTATTTGTGCCATAGGGATTGTTGATATACGTGCCTGATATAACCGAAGTGTCGGTATCAGTTAACCACCTTAGGGTGAAACAACGCAATCTACTCGAACTCGAGTCCCCGGACTCGAATCCGGAAAAGTGCTGGCGTAATTCGACTCAGGCCGCGGAGGTCTTACAGGAGTCGAATTCCAGTTATACGGGTGTGAGCACTCGACGCGTCCGTCAAGGCATGTTCATTGTGCCTATAGGCACGGATATATTTCTGGTAGTGCGCAGCTAAATGCGTTGCCAGGCCTTACTCAGTTCTTACCTTCACGCTGTAAGCGCGGCATCCGAATTTTATCATCGCGGAGACGATTCGGGCGACCCAGGAGATGTAATCTCTTTGTAGGGAAAAATTATGAGGCGGTGTCGCCATGAGCTGTGAGTGCAGACGTTATCAACACACAGTTTTCTGTGCAAATAATCATAGGGTGCGCGACCAGCGCTCCCTATGGGAGTAGCCCCCGAGTGCCCGGTTGAGTCGAAGACTCAGGTAGGGACTAAATAACATTTGCGACTGCCGTCGTCTTTTGGTTGCTTGTTTCAATCAAAATTTTCCAGCACTCCCTATGGGAGTAACCCATGTCCATAGTCGAATTGTATTTCGAATGGTTTGGGTTTGCTTTTGATTGTCCTTGTTCCTGCAAAAAGAAAAGAAAATCGTAGGGTGCGCGGCCAGCGCTCCCTATGGGAGTAGCCCCCGAGTGCTTGGTGGAGTCGAAGACTCCAGCAAGGACTAAAGTAGTCTAATTTTTCCACTACGTAGCTTTGATGACGTCAGTGCTGACGCTTGTATGACCTCAGTTGCCCGCGTGAGCGAGTTTGATGGGACGCGACGAGCGGTGGGTCCCACTTCCTGACTTTGATTTGACTGGGCGTGCGTAATCTTTATTTTAACTGTGCCTCCTCGATTTCCACGCGTAATGGGAGTAGTGGAGGGACGGTTCGCGCTTCCCCTTCTCCACGTGTCCAACACGATGTGTGCCACGCGTCCAGTAGGGTATTTCTAAGCCGTTGGATTGCATCTTCTAGGGGTTAAGTAGCGATGCTATGGCGGTAATTTCCCATCTGCGCTCTTTCTTCCTTGCTACCATCGCCATTGCTGCTGCTCTTCTGCTTTTCCTTGTGCTCGTTTCCTCCATAACGCTGGACCACCTCCGCTCGTTTCCGAGCTACTTTCTGCGCTCGCATCGCCGCCGTTCAATGGGGAAGAAGAAAGGAGGCGCTGTTGCTGATTCCGTGGCCACCATCGCCGTGGCAAAGAAGAAGGGTGGATCCGCTGCTGCGGGCACTAGCGCTGCCGCCGGCGGGAAGAAGAAGGTCGCGGGCACCCGCGTGACAAATGGTGCATGGCGCCCTTCCATCATCAAGGCGTCGGATCTCCGTCTTCTTCGCCAAGACGGAGTTATCTCCGCAGCAGTCGGTGATGCGCGCGTCCCCAGCGGTGAGACCATTCCTACTCCTCCCGCTGGTTTTCGAGTGATGTTTCTTGCATTCATCATTCGCGGTCTTTCCTTGCCTCTCCACCCCTTTCTTAGGGGTCTTCTTTGTTTCTACGGGCTCCAGCTCCATCAGCTATCCCCAAATTCGATCCTCCACATCACCTGCTTCATCACTCTTTGCGAGTGCTAGCTCGGAATCGAGCCACACTTTGGTCTTTTCAAGCGCATATTTAAATTGAAGCGTCAGTCCGCATTTGGCTCTTTAATTTATGACGTAGGTGGTTCCGGAATCCACGTCGACCCATCCGCCACCTACTCCGACATCAAGCTCACCAAGTCCATCCAGGGATGGAGGGACAAATGGTTCTATGTCCGTGATCAGAAGTCCAAAGATGAGCACTTTGGACTCGTGCCCTTCGATCCCGTGACTCCCTGCAAGAAGATGCGTTCCTGGAAGAATGTAGTTATGCCTGGCGAACTCGTGGAGACAGACGTGTTGTATCAACGCGTCTGCGACCTCGAGAGTTGCATAGGCGCAGAAGAGGGAGGCTGCGCCCTTATCCGAACCTGGTTGCGCCGTCGCGTCCAACCCCTTCAAGCCAGAGTTCATCCCATGTTCCAGTGGGCTGGCGCTGATGATGCTACTCGCGTGTCTGCCGATGGCATGTCCGCGAGTGATGTGGATAAGAGGGTTCGACTGGTCACGAAGTACACTGGCAAGGATGTGTTTCCGAGTGAGCCAGTTGTTCCTCCTTTTGATGCTTCGAATCCTCCTCCCGAGGTACAGTTGTGCTACGCAGTAGCTTATTTTCTCGATTGCTTTTCTGTTGCTTACTTGTTCTTTTTGCTGATCTTCGCTGTCTGTATGCAGGATTGGGCGGTGTCGCCTTGTATGCCCCCTCTCCCTGAGGGGATTATTCCTCGCGAAGCTTTGGAACAGGACGAGTCTGAATCGACTATCCCTTCTGATGTGGAAGAGGAACCCCCTAGTCCGAGAGCCCGGATACTCGCAAGCGTTCGCGCACTGAGGATTCCGACTCGTCGTCTCTTTCGACTCCAGAAGGCACGGCTGTTGGCACGGAGTCGCCAATTCCCACCGTTCCTGTGAGAGCTGTGGCACCATCTTCTCGCAAGAAGATGCGATTGCCTAAGGAGTCTTCGTCGGAGTCGGTGGAGGCCACGTTTGATGTTGACAAGTTCGACTGGTAAGTTTTCGAGTTCATTTGTTCTTCTCTGTTTTCTTTTTGTTGGCTTTGCCCTGGAGTTTGCCCTTTCTCAATGTGGATTTTGTTTTGTAGTTAAGAGGCGTCGTCATCTTCTGGCGACGTCGAGTTTTTGAAGGAATCGAGAGTCGCAACCTCAAGGGCCAAGGAAGAGGTCGAGCGCGCTCCTTCCCCTCCGGTGGCGGCCCACTCCGGGCACAATTCTTCGAGCTCTCCTCACGTAGGGGAGCATCGAATGGTTGCCCGTATGACGGCACAACAAACATCTTCGGAGTCATTGGAGGACCATGTAAGTCTAGTTGTTTCCTCCTTTTGTAGTGCTTTAGTCGACGTTATCTGTTGCCTCTGCTGATTCCTTGGTTGTGCGACAGCTCCTTGTGAAGGAAGCCGCACACTTGGCAGAACAAGTGATGGCGATGGGCCGCCAGCATGCAATGCTGGAGACGCGTCACCGTGTGGTTGAAAGTGAGTGCTCTACACTTATTCTTTTTTGTCTTCTCCTTTTTTAGTATAGTCGACTGATAGTCAACTTTTGTTTGTCGTGTAGCTGAGCATAATGCTCTGTTGCGTGACGCCGCCACCTTGGAGAAGACACTGGCCGCGGCTGTGAAGGGTCGCGACGAGGCAATCGCAGCGCGTGACGAGGCACGAAAGCGTGAAGAGAATCCACGTGCCTCCTTTGCGGCCAGGGAAAAGTTGTACGAAGAACAACTATTCTCAGTCACCAAGGCTCTCTTAGGTACCTTTGCTTGTGGATATTGTTGTCCTTCTCTGCATCTAATGTTTTTGCTAGTGGCGCTGAAGTTTTTGATCCATGTGTGGGTTCATGTAAGATGCTGGCGATTTGAGCTTTGACCCACAGGCCCTTTGTCGCGATGATGCTCTGGCAGGTGCGGTGTCTGCAGTCGAAGACCGTAGCGCCGCCGTCCAAGATATACTTTCCAAGGCCAAGGTTGCCCTCAGTCGCCTCCGGGAGGAGGTGATGCCGAAGGCGGAGCTGATCGATAATATGGACGAGCTGGTGGAGTCATTCGCCGAGGGTGTGCCTTCCACCTACAAGAACTCCATCCGCGCGGTTGGCGCGTCCATGTCACTCGCCATGGTGCAGGCCCACGGAGTCGAGATCGATCCTTCTGCGGTGTCGAAGGCGATGCTTGTTGGCGCGGATGGTCAGCAGGTAGTCTTCGCTCATTTCGCAACTGCCTGAGGCAAATATGGGCATCACTTGATAAATACTGTTGCGAAGTACTCGGAGGAGCTCCAACGTGCCAAGAAGGCGGCGAAGGCTTCGGCCTCAGGGGCTGGCGGAAAGTTAGTGGTGTCTGATACTGCCACGAACTTGATGAAGCCCCAGAAGCCGTCGAAGTCGAAGAAGCCAGCTGCTCCGTAGTTAGCTTTTGTAATAGTTGATTAATCGTCCTTTTGTTTAAGAACATGCCTACTGGCGAGTGTGTGTGTTGATACTTATTCCGGTCTTGAATGCATCTGACTCTTTTGTCTTTGTGTTGATTTGGTCGTCTTATTTGCTGCTATCTTGACTTGTGGTAGGGTACATCAAGTGATCCTATGAGGGGAAACCAGGACTCACCAACTCTTGATGATACCGTGGCACCACCGCGCTCTAGGGTAGAGGAGTTGTCTTTGCTTTCGCGACTTCGTGATCACGTGAAGCAGCTGGAGCGTGAGTTGCCCGTGATCCGCAGTAGTGCGGACGTGTGGAAGTCGAAGGCGGAAAAAGGCCCCGCCCGAGAGCAATATCTGCTTGGCGAGGTGGCGCAGCTAGGCGACCAATTCAAGTGTTAGTTTGCTTGTTCTTATCTTTTCTTTGTAGTCACTCGCAGTGGTACGTTGTACTCATGCTGCTGGTGTTGCTTCGTGTAGTTGTTAGCGCGCGTCATCCGCAGGAGGAGAAAGTTAGAATTGCCATTCGCCTGCATGATCTCACCCAGGAGCAGCTTCAAGAGAGTGGATACTTCTAGGTAGATCATGATCGTGCGACTACGCTGGCGACCCTGCCGGATCGCGCATCACGAGTGCTGCTCTTCCTGAAGAAGTCGTAGTCATGCTTGAAGAACATTTGTCGGGTGATGTTCCCGCTGGATGATACTCCATCAAGCCTGTTGGCCCTTTTTGCCAAATTTCAAGATCTGTCCGCGGTTCGCGAATGCGTGAGGCAATAGTTGGTGGTTGGTGCCAAGGCTTATCTCTCAATGGTGCGATTGCATAGGCCTGACGTAGATGTCACCGCCGTTGCGTCTGGGCCACCAGCACCGCCAACAGGTTCTGCTTGGAATATGGTGCCGCACTACCAGGCGGTGGACCGCCCAGCAGAAGAGATCGTCGACTTCTTTGAGGAACATACCAACATTCTTCTGCTGCCGTAGTGGCCTTTTTTGTATCCTACACATAACTGTACTTGTGTTGTAAAGTTCATATAGGTCTTGTAAATAATTTGTTGTCGTATGTGCATAAAGAGTTTTGCTAGCATGGAGTGCGTTGCACTATGTGAGTCCTTTTCGTTAGCCTAGCCATGTTTTATCTCAGTCCCTTATCAACCTGTCAGGTGCGTTGCAGCTGGATTGAGGTTGTGTTCAAGGGTTTCGATTGACGTGTTTTGGTTCGAAGAACAGATGTGTATAGGGTGCTGCAGCCCCCGGGTATATAAATTGAAAAAGTAAAGGAGAACACAGAGTTTTGGGGCAGTTAGCTTTTATTTATTCGAAGAACAGTGCGAGGTACAATGTGTGGCTAAGTAGCCTTATTTGCGATGTAAAAGTAAAAAAACGACTAAGGGTAGAAGCGTCGCAGTTGTGCGACGTTCCAAGGGTTGGAGTATGCGGCTCCTGTCTCTAAATCTTGAAGGCGATAGGCGCCACCTGGGATTACTTCTGTAATCACGTACGGTCCTTCCTAGGGGGACTCGAGCTTGAGATGCCCGTGCTGCTTCAGTCGCAGGACCAGGTCGCCTTCGACAAAGGATCTGGGGCGAAGCCTTCTACTGTGGTAGTTGCGTAGGTTCTGCTGGTAGATCGTTGATCTTTCTGCGGCGATTTCCCTTGCTTCGTCAAGGAGGTCGACGGAGTCTTTGAGTGCGAGGGTTGACTCTTGTTTGCTATAAGCAACCACGCGTGGCACCTTGTACCGTACCTCGGCTGGTAGTACTGCCTCTGCACCGTGCACCATAAAAAATGGCGTGTAGCCCGTGGCGCTGTTTGGAGTTGTACGCAGGCTCCAGAGTACAGATTGCAGCTCGTCCGGCCAGCAACCCGCGACTTGTTCGAGTGGCCGGAGGAGTCGCTTCTTGATGCCGCTGCAGACGAGCCCGTTTGCCTTTTCTACCTGACCGTTGGTCTGTGGATGCGCTACTGAGGCGTAGCTGATGTTGATCCCTAGGTTATCACAGAATTCTTGGAACTCCTTGGATGTGAAGTTTGTCCCGTTGTCGGTGATGATGCTGTGTGGCACCCTGAAGCGGTAGACGATGGACTCAAAGAATTTGACTGCGATGTGCGCAGATTGGTTGGTTACTGGCATGGCCTCGATCCACTTGGTGAATTTGTCGACTGCGACCAAGAGGTAGACGTAGCCTCCTCGCGAGGACCTTGGAAGCTTGCCGACCATGTCGAGCCCCCACTGTGCGAAGGGCCATGCCAATGGGATTGGTCATAGCTATGCGCCTGGCGCGTGCGGCTTATCCGCGAATCGCTGGCAAGCATTGCATTTTTGAAATATGTCCTTGGCGTCGCGCATGGCCGTAGGCCAGTAGAATCCAGCTCGTAGATGGCAACAAGGGCGCGACTGCCGACGTGGTGCCCGCAGGTCCCTTCATGGATATCGAGGAGAACTGCTTTTCCATTGGCCATGGAAACGCACCGTTGGAGTACTCCTGTGATGCTGCGTTTATACAGTTCGCCGTTGATAACAGCGAATGCCTTGGATCACCGCGCGATTTGTCGTGCATCTGTCGGATCGTCCGGTAGCCTCTTGCTGAGGAGGTACATGATGTATGGTTGCGTCCATGATTGTTCAATCAGCATGACGCTCATTGGTCCTTCGAGTCCGGTGTCGAGCTCCAAGTCATCGAGTGCCATTAGCTCATTGGGTGGCGTAGCGCCCGAGTCCGTTGCTACGCTTGTTTTCTTATCTGTGGCCTTTGGCTTGATGGAGCGTTCGCATATGCGCTCGAGAAATACCCCAGGTGGTATGGGGGCACAGGTAGAGCCTATGTTGGCGAGTGCGTCCGCCTCTTTGTTGCTTTCGCGACCTACGTGTCGCAGCTCGCAACCATCGAAGTCTCCTTCGAGTGTATCGTAGAGGTCATGGTATGCGATCATGTTGTCGTGCAGTGCGTCACACTCATGCATTGTTTGGTTGACGACCAACTTGGAGTCGCCATATATGATGAGCCTCTTGGCGCCGCAAGCTTTTGCCATCCTCATCCCATGCAACAGGGCCTCGTATTCAGCCTCGTTGTTTGAGGCTGTGAACTGCATTCGCAGGATATACTTCAGCTTGTCCCCTTGAGGTGACGTCAGTATGACACCTGCGCCTGCTCCGTCTTTCCGCTTGGACCCATCGAAGTGCATTGTCCAGAGGTAGGACATATCTGGCTTGTCCGGGAGTTGGTTCTCCATCCAGTGCACGAGGAAGTCAGGGAGAACTTGCGACTTGATTGCGTCGCGCTTTTCGTATGTGATGTCTCGTGGAGAAAGTTCTATTCCCCAAAGCGCGACTCGCCCCGTGGCGTCGGGGTTATTGAGGATATGTCCCAACGGGGCGTCACTGACTACCACGATTGGGTGTTCCTGGAAGTAGTGGCGCAGTCGCCTGGCGGTCATAAAGACGCCGTACGCCAGCTTCTAGTAGTGCGGGTACCGCTGTTTTGTTGGCGTGAGGACCTCACTGAGGTAGTATACCGGGCGTTGTACGCCATGGACCTTGTTTTCCTCAGCCCTCTCGACGACGAGCATTGTGCTGACCACCTAGTTGGTGGCGGAGATGTACATCAACAATGGTTCCCTTTCTCGTGGAGTCACCAGCACTGGCGAAGTGGATAGTAGGCGCTTGAGATCTTCGAATGCTTCTTGCGGTCCACTCAAATTTTTCAGCTTTGCGGAGGAGCTGGTAGAAGGGTAGTGCCTTTTCACCCATCCGACTGATAAATCGACTGAGGGCGGCGATTCGTCTGGCCAGTTGCTGGACGCCTCTTATGTTCTTCAGCTTCTCCATGGCCAGTATGGCTTTTATTTTCTTTGGGTTCGCCTCGATTCCCCTCGCGGAGATGAGATACCCGAGTAGCTGTCCAGATGGTACGCCGAAGTCGCATTTGTCCGGATTGAGCTTGATCCGGTAGCGGTCAAGGTTGGCGAAGGTTTCGCGCAAATCGTCGATTAGAGAGGCTTCCTCCTTGGTCTTGATTACTATGTCTTCGACATAGACTTGGATGTTGCGACCCAGTTATTCCTTAAGGCAAGCCTACATGCACCGCTTGTAGGTGGCTCCCGTGTTTTTTAGCCCGAAGGGCATTGTGTTGTAGCAGAACACACCAAAGGGCGTTGTAAACGCTGTTTTCTCTTGATCTTCCTCCTTCATGCGAATTTGATTATAGCCTGAGTAGGCGTCGAGGAATCAGAGGCGCTCGCATCCCGCGGTGGAGTCGATGATCTGGTCGATCCGTGGCAGCAGGAAGTGATCTTTTGGGCAGTGCTTGTTTAAAGAAGTGAAGTCCACGCACATCCGTAGGATATCCGTGTCCTTTTTTGGTACCAACACCGTATTGGCGAGCCAAGTGCTTTCCTTGATCTCGCGTATGAACTTGGCCTCGAGGAGTCTGTTGATCTCCATTCTGACTGCCTGCGCTCGTGGCTCAAACAGTCGCCTGATTGTTTGCTTGACTGGCCTTGCGTCGGGGTTAACGTTGAGTGCGTGCTCGACGAATTCCCTGGGAACTCCTGGCATGTCCGCAGGACACCAGGCAAAAATTTCCCAGTGCTCATGGAGGAATTCGACGAGCGCGAGTTCCTATGCGGGACTCAAGTTGTTGGCGATGAGGGCCGTCTTGGCGGGATTCGATGGATGGACCTGCACCTTCTTTGTGTGCACAGATGAGTCGAAGGAGAGGTCAAGTGAGCTTGGCCTACTCAGGGGAGGCAGACTGTTGTCTGTCGTCTCTTTCAGTCTTGCGAGTTCCTCCTGCATGCCGAAGGACTAGGAGATTCTGTTGAATTCCCTGTCGCAACTGTCAGATCGCTCAAAGCTCCCGTTGATTGTTATGACGCCGTTGGGACCTAGCATTTTCATCTACAGGTAGGCGTAGTGGGGTACTGCCATGAACCTAGCGAATGCGACGCGCCCAAGGATGCAATGGTATTGTGAGGGCCAGTCGACGACCTCAAAGTCGATGCGCTCGTGCCGGAAGTTCTTCGGTGTGCCGAAGATGACGTCGAGGTTGATTTTGCCCAGGGGGTATCCACCTTTCCCTGGGACGATGCCGTGGAACGTCGTGTCCGATGCCTCCAGGCAGGTTAGAGGGATCCTCATCGCTCGCAAGGTACTCGCGAATATGAGGTTGATGCCGCTTCCGCCGTCCATGAAGACGCGACTCATGTCGAAACCGCCAATTTGCGCCTCGAGTACGAGGGGGCAATGACCTAGACGAGGTATCTGAGGCGGGTGGTCGCATTTGTCGAAGGTGATGCACAACTCGCTCCTACTGAGGTACTGAGTGGTGGATGGTGGCGAGTGCGTGGCCAAGTTGACTTGGTGAGTGATGGCCTTCTACACCCTGTTGGAGGGGCGTCCTTTTTGGATCATCATGGTACCCATGGCCCGTGGGTACGGTTCTGCTCCGTGGTGCTGGTCCGGTGCGGCTCCGTTCGGGGGTGGCCCAGGTGGTGGTGGTGGTGCACCATGTGCCACAGTGCCTGGAGCGGCTCCGTAGCCTCTTTTGACCGCATTGCGGTTCATCCGAACCAATCCCTCGTGTAGCTTGAGGAACTCGTGGCAGTCTTTGAGGAGGTGGCTGGACTTTCTCTTGCCATCATGCTTGTCGATGTAGAAGTGTACCGTGCATGGCCCGGACAGCTTGTCCTTGATGGAGGTCGCCGGTGCCTCATCGCGAGTGCGGCGTTGCCATACGTGCGTGGTTTTTCCGGAGTCGCGGTATCCGTCGCTACGTTATCCGCTGTTGCGGTTATCGTCGCGTCTATCGGCGTAGCCGGCTGCGACCATGTTGACGTCGTCGCGATCATCGTAGATGCGCATGCGGCACTTGCCTCGGCAGTCGCGTCCGAGTTCGAGTTTCGCCTCCTCGTCGGAGTGAGCGCGATTCTTCACCGAATCTTCTCCATCGGCCCATCGATTCGCGATTTCCATCAGGTGGTCGATGGTTTGGGGCTTTGAGCGGCCTAGCTCCTCCCTGAGCTCTAGGCGGCGGACACCACCGTTGAATGCATCAATCGCGCGGTCTTCCGAGATGTTCTCCGCGGAGCTCTTGATAATGGACCACCTTTGGATGTAGGAGCGCAGCGATTCGCCAGATCTTTGCTGGCAGCATCTCAGCTCTTCGATTGATGCGGGCCACTTGTACATGCCCTTAAAGTTGCGTACGAAGCTGTAAACCAGCTCATCCCAACTACGAATGGATCCGCGTGGGAGGTTATTGAGCCATGCTCGGGCGGCGCCCTGCAGCTGTAGCTACAAGCATTGCATGGCAGTGCTTCGACTGCCTCCGTGGAGTCTGACGGAGGAGATGTGATCCTCCAGCCAGATCTTGGGGTCCTGTAGACCGTCGAATTTCGGGTTCTCCGACGGGAGTTTAAACCCTTTAGGCATTCATTTCTGCCTGATGGATCTGCTGAAGCATCTGGCACCGCAGAGCTCCCCATCTTCCTCTTCCGTGTCATTCGACTGAGCACGTCGTGCCCTTGACTTGTGGATCTTGCGTTGCATGAGGTCGTCACGCGCATCGTAGTCACGATCATGTCGCCGTGAGCAGCGGCGCCGAGACAGGTCGTGACTGTCGTCGTTGGATGAGGGTGAGGAGTGGCGCTTTGCTAGCGCTTTGCCCTTTTTTGGGTCTGGTGTTGGCTCCTTGTCGAGGGCGGCCTCGATTAATCCCAAGCCCGCGATCGTAGATCGGTGCATGGCAGTTCGAGGATCTCCAGCTGGCGGCTAGTTATTGAGGAGGTACATGGTGGCTGCCGTCACCGCAGCCTACAGCGTCCTGGGGACCATGTTGCCCCTCGTGTCGACTGTCATAGAGCCGAAGTCGAGGACTTTCGCGGCTTCTATGCGCTCTTTCTTGGTAAGATGAGCCATCCACGATTGCCTCTTCTTGGCAAGGTACTCGTTGCCCCTTGAGGAGGATCCTCCGTAGGAGGAGAGCCCAGCGCGATGAAGGCTCGATTCGTCCACTGCCTTTTTACGCGCCTCAAGTTGCGCGATTGTTTGTAGTTGGAGCTTGAATTCTTCCTTCAGGAGCCAGTGATAGCCCATCAGCAGTTCCTTTGGGGACCCAAAGGGTAGAGGTGTGCCCCGTAGGGCTTCACGACAGCGATCCCACTCTTGCTCGTTGAGCTTGATTACGACGCGTTCGCCGGTTTTCTCATTGGTTATGCTGGGAGGTTCGACTGCTCCTCCGTTGTTGACGGGAGCGCGATTGCCTCCATTACCGCCGTTGCCACCGTTGCCGGCGTTGGGTGGATCGGTGCCGTTACCGGTGTTACCACCGTTGTCGCGATTGGCGGAGGTGTCGCCTGCGTTGATGACGGCGCACATGAAGTGTTTGGGGAAGCTGTTGCTTCCACAACTTTTAGATCCGGAACCGTAGGTTCCATCTTCAGTGGCCAGATCGCTCAGATCGGAATCGCGACTGCTGTCGCTGATCGTATTCTCGACTGCCACCGGGGCGTTGAGCTCGCTGAGGGTGCCGATCGATGGAGGGAACCATGATGCCGGGGCAATCGCCGGTGCTGTCGGCTGATCAGGCATGCGAAGCGTGCCCATCTGACCAACTTGGAAGCGGAAGCTCCCAATCGCCAGGCTGATTCCGTCGCCCACAGACTCGAAGGCCGGGCGGGTGGCCGGCGTGTGGACGATGAAGTCGAAGGCGCCGAAGCGCTGGCGAATCTCCACTGTTGCGGAGTTGTAGATCGCAGTTGATGGGGCCAAAGAAGCCGCAACATCAGCACTCCCAATTCCCACAGACGGCGCCAATTGACAAGGGTTTAACTCATCAATGCCCATTGTTATGGACTTGGGTTTTGGAGAAGGAGGGAGCGTTGGAGACATCTATCGGCTAGCAAACAAGCACACAGGGGACAAAGGATTTATCCAGGTTTAGGCCTTGTAGAGGTCCCTACTCCTGCTTGTCTGCTCGTGGAATTATCGAAGGAGTCGAAAGTTACAATGGTGCGCAGATGCGATCTGGCGAGGGTTGTGGAAACTAGGGTTGCGTGAGTCCTCCTCGCCGCCCCCTCCTAGCCTTTATATAGATAGGCTAGGTCTCGGGTAGCAGGTCGAGTCGGTTACAAGTTAGGGTTTTTCCCTTTCAAACTTTCTATCTTTAGCTTCTTCTTGTTCTTCAAGCAATCGAGAGTCCGCAGGTTACTCGAGTCCTTTCATCCGGGCCTTGGCGACACCGTGGGCCTGTACGTATTTGGACCGTATATACCAAGCTCGAGTACCTGTAGGGTATACCCATGTCACATGCTCTCCGTTGTTAGTAGATATCTTGGCCGAGTAGATGCTAGCAACTCCAAGAGGGAGTATTTATGCTCGATAGTGGGTTCATGCCTCTAGTAATCTAGGGAAGTGATAGAAATCTTTAAGGTACTAGATGTGTTGTTGCTACTAGGGAGAAAACAACAATCCTTTGTTCATAGAACAATCATATTGTTTACTTTACATGCAATGCGTAATGCAATTATCTGTTTCTTGCAACTTAATACTGGAGGGGGTTTGGATTGATAACCTGAAGGTGGATTATTAGTCATAGATCAGTTGGATTACGGTCTATGTATAATATTGTCATGCCCAATCAAATCTCATAGGAGTCAAGATGATTAGTATATGCATGTTTGCTTTCTCGATGTTCGTCAATTGCCCCGCTATAATTTGTTCACCCAACATGTCATCTATCTTAAGGAGACCCACCACTAGTGAACTATGGACCCCGGTCCTTTCTTTTACCATCAATCTACAACTGTTTACTGTTTTCTGTTTACTTTCTGCAAGATTTTACTTTGTTCCACACAATAACGTTTAATCCTTTGTTTTCAGCAAAACCGGTGAGATTGACAACCTCACTGTAAGTTGGGGGCAAAGTTCTGTGGTTGTGTTGTGCAGGATTCCAAGTTGGCAACAACACCTTGGAGGTGTTTCCTTGCTCCTACTGGTTCGATAACCTTGGTTTCATAACTGAGGGAAAACTTGCTGCTGTGCTCATCATACCTTCCTCTTGGGGTTTGTAACATCCCAAAACTTAATCCAAAGTTAATCAAGATAAAATCTACCCAATTTAGGGTTAACAAAAACTTTTCCATTTAAAATAATTAAGCATTCATATGTGTGTGCATTTAAAATAGGAGTTGTTTTAAAATGCCATGTTTGAGTGATCCATTGGATGTAAAATGATTCTATGGTGAATTACACATCATCTAGATCATTCCCAAACAAATCCCAAAGAAAAAGAAATCAAAAAGAATAAAATAAGGAAATGGTTATTTGTGCCATTTTAACTAACTAGGACACTTTGGGTGTTCCTAGGACTCAAATGCCAATAGAGACAATTGTGGTTCTTTGCACCACTTGCTAGTACAAGTAGAGATGTGCCAAGGCCCACTTTGTGATCTCCCAAAAAGATCCAAACTCTAATTTTAAATGACATTTGAAAATTGAATCTAGTGTATGTATCAAGATCACACTAATTGAAAAACCACTCAAATGAACTCCATTTCAAAATCCCAAGAAAACATAGATGCTCAAGCATAAGTTACACCACTCCACCAAAAATCTTCCAAAAATTCAAATATTTCCTTCATGCGGCCATTGTGTCGAACACCTAGCAGGCAAAAATTAGCTGGCCTAACTATTATTGTTGCTATCTAAGTTCTTGTCCCCCTCTGGACCCTCTCTACACTCCCCTGTCCCCCTAGAATCTAACCCAGCCTAGACCATCACTCCCCCTTCCCCGCAGCGCCAGGGCCGCGCCTCCCAAGTATGGTCACCGTCGACCAAACGCGGGAAACGCGCCAGAGACCATGCCGCGCCATTCCAGCTTGCTCGCTAGCACCGCCTAACCCTACCGCCTCTCCCTTTCCACCCCTCGATCGCTGCTAGCCCCTGGACCACCTCAGTGCCGCGACGCCCTTTATCTCTGCGCCATGCGCAGCGCACGCCAGAGCGCGATCGCCGCCAGCACGCCCCAGACCGCGCCTCGACACCAAATCGCGCACGCCGCTCTGCCTTGAACCCAGCAACCCGCCAGACATAGCCGTGCACCACCACGTGACCCAAAGTCTCCATGATCACCGTCGAGCACCGCCTCTGTCTCCTAGAGCGCGTGAAGCTTCCGACCATATGCCACCACCCCTAGCATCACCCTTATGCCGTAGAGGACCACTAGCATACCGCCCACCCTCCGCCTACCTCGCCCACGCCGGTAGCCCTCTGTATCGCCCTCGCCGGAGACGCCAGCCCACACCCGTCGGTCCCCTCGTCAATCCTATATAAGGAGGCCTCCCCCGTACCATTTCTTCACACCATCTCACTCCCCTCTCTCCACTAACCATTTCCCCTCTCTTGCCGGAGCCGCTCGAGCCGCCGTTCGCCGGAATTCCACCGGAGGTAGCCGCTGCAGAGGAGGAGAAGTCCCCGTCGATTTCGTCCACCTCAGCCCCTGCCGCAACCTCGCCTGAGCCCGCCGTCGTCCACTAGTTTGTTTTCCCGCCTCGCCGCACTAGCTGGAGCCCTGGTACGTCCCCAGTAGACCCCCACCGGCCGTCTAGGTTTCAGTCTCACCGGCGACGAGTCTGTCGTCGACGACGACCGTGGACCGTTGATCTGTGTTCTAATCGTAGCGCCCAGATTACCCCGTACCGCTTCGGGTTTTAAGTGTCGCTGACATGCGGGAACAGCCTGTCAGTCGCCCTCTGCGCCGCTGAGCGTTACTGGGCCGGCCCATTTAGATTCCCGCGATGACCTAGTAATTCAAATTAGGTTTTTCTATTTAGAATTAAAATCAATTATGTCCCTTAGTTCAAAAATCAATTCAAAGAGTTTTACAAATCCAAATTGAGTAATTCCAATTTTGTTGGAAAGGTAATGAAAATATCTATCCAAGACCATTGGATTTAAATATTTTAGAGTTAGAGATATCGTCTAGTAAAAATAACAAAACAGAAGCTTTTGCACATTCAAACATTTTTATAAAATCAACCATAATAGCTTTTGAGTTGATTCCAACTCTCAAAAATCACATTTAACCATACCTATCTGAATATGTAATAATATTAAGGTTTGCATGCAGTGAATTTGGACTAGTACCAAAATAATGCTATATAGGCATTTCTAGTCACTTTAAATCATTAATTTTTCAACTTAAACTTATTAAAATGTGATCCAACCTTTAAATAACATTCCCATATATTAGAGTATGTGTTGATGACATGTGTCCACATGATCCCATATTTTAATTGGAGAATATTAAATCTTAGTTAATTTCAATGAGTAGAAATTACTTTTCTCAAATAAAATAAATGAGACTAGTTCATTAAACCTTGTGATACTTGTGATGATAATAGATCATCAAATGTGTGCCTTAGTGTGCTAAGTAGACTAGTTAAGCTTTGTTTGGTGATTGTGTATCCCATAAGTATTTATAGACGATAGTACCGACCAAGCTTTCGAGGAGGAGGAGTTCTACCAAGAGGAGGAGGAAGAAAACTTCAACCACTGCAGTACCCAAGGCAAGCTAACACTTGCAAGTATTATACTAGCAAGCCATCATTAACAATGCAAGATAGACCTTGCATTAGGCATGCTTTGGTTATGCCCTTTTACTTACACATACTCCAAATTCTATTTACAAGCTTTACTTTCTTTACTTTACCAAAATCTTTTACTTGTTTGAAGGTAGCATAAAAAGTATAAAGTTGACCTATCTAGATAATATTAGATGTCATTCTATGGCATGCGATTGATCTTAGCATCCCCCATTAGGGAACACTCTTAACTTAGTAGTTTAGAGCAAAACCAAAACTAGATTACTTTAGATGGGAATACTTGGTGAAAATGACTTTTGAAAACCTTAGAATGATGAGTCATTCTATTGAGATGTTTTGACATGTGTTGAGAAACACAAATGGTTTATGATGATGAAAATGTTGCAGCATGAGCCTTAGCCCTTTTATAAAACTGATGGTTGGGTTCAGATGCGATACCATTCCAATTTTGCCGTACAACCACAATACCTGAATTGGGTAAGGCTTAGCCGGAAGTTTATATGCATTAGTATTAGTTCCCTCGTGGGAGAGATTTGAGATGAGGCTACCTCTCAATGTTGTCCACCTATGCAGTGCCCAAGATGACAGATGGTCATGGTTGGAAGGCCATGCTCATAGGAGAGGTGCTTATACTAGGGTGTGTAAAGGAAAGGTTATGTTTGATTATCTGCATACTAAGTATGATGATTCAGGGTTATCCCTGACAGATGTATCGAATCTTGTGGGGAAAGTGTACCACCTCTACAGAGTGTCAAACTATTCGAATAGCCGCGTCCGCGGTTATGGACAGTTGGAGTGGCCATACTGTTCCGTTGTCAGATGTTTTCAAAACACTTATGAAATGAATTGTGACATGACTTGACCACAACAGAGTTGTGACAATGACAATTAAGTTCCCACTTATGTGATTTCAAACTTTATCTTATCTTTATTTGTTTCTGAGCTCAGCTTAGGTTTCAAACTTAACTTTACAAATGAACTTAGGGTTAGCACTTCCTACTAGAACTATCTTACTTGTTAGTGGTAGTTTGCGAGTACTTAAAGAGTACTCATGGCTTTTGTCCCTAGCTATTCCTATGGACAGACTATGAAGGAGACTACCAAGATGAAGGACAACAGGATGACTATGATAACTAGGACTATCTTCCATCGTCAGCATTGCCTGTGACCCTGAAGATGGACCCCACCGCTACGCTTATTATTTATTCCGCTGCTTGTTGTATTAAGACTGGATCATGAGATCCTTTATTCGTGTAAGACCTTATTATGGTTTGTAATGGATGATGTACTGTGATATCCAATCTGTTATCTCTCGCAAAAATGGTAATCCTAGGATTGCGATGTATGGCATAACAGGCATCTGGGATTAAAAATCTGGGTGTTGATAGGGTTCCCCAACAAGCTCGATATATTTTGGGCCATCAAGCTATTTTTCTGGCGCCGTTGCCGGGGATTCAAGGACATCTTCACAAGGGGAGTCCCTCATAACCAATCCCTTTACTTTTTTTATTTGTTTTCCTTAGTTTATTTCTGCTTTGTTTGCTTTTTCTTTATCAAAACATAGAAAATATAGTTTTACTAGTTTGCTTTCTTTATTAAAAACACAAAAAAATTTATTATTAGTTCCTATCTTAAGTTGCCATTATTTCTAGAATTGCTCCAATCACTATGTCACCTGAGGAAATGATTTTTCACTTTTAAACAAGGAATTTAAGAGAGTTTCATAGAAGCTTGGTCTAGAATCTCTGATCTACATGAAAAAACCGAACCTAAAATGACTCAAAGTTTGTTCCTTAGTAGTTTTTACCTTGGAATTGCACTTTGCTACAGATATGCTTTGGATGCTGTAGTGGGAGGAGATTTCCTCCAATGCAATGAGGATGATGCTTTTAATTCCATAAATAAGTTGATATTTACTTATAACTTGCCTAGCAAATCTGATTCTTCCTTTATAAACATATTTGCTAGATTGAACATTCTTGAGACTAGCACTGCTAGATTAAAAGATTGATATAATACACTTATAGAGCATCATGACTATGTTCCAGTAAATTCTTAACCCTCAAAGTGGCTTCCCACAGTAAAGATTGTTATAAATAATGAAACTTTTCATGCTTGCTGTGATATCATGTCTGAATTTTGTCTTATACCTAAAGATATCTATGAATCTTTGAATCTTTGGGGACTTTCTGAAGGAAGAGAAGAAATATTTCTTGCAAATAATGCCACAATATCACAAATTGGAATAGCTGAAGGAGTGTTCACAAAGATCCTAGGGAAAATGGTTTCTACTGATTATCTTGTTATTGAATGTGTAGGAAAAGGACAAATTACACTTGGAAGATCCCTATTGAAACTCCTTGGAGCAATAATAGATGTGGAAAAGGGCACCATGCACTTTGCTTCTCCACCAAACAATCATATGTTCCCCAAGGTTAAGAATAAAATTAAGAGAGGTAAGGGCAAGAAATTTGGTTTTAATGCTTCTTCATTTGAGAACAGTTGATCTTTTGTTTGCTTCTTATGCCTAACTTAAAGGCGTTAAAGAAAAGTACTTATTGGGAGATAACCCAAAAGTTTTTGATGAGTCTAGAAAGTTATTACCTCTATAATAACCGCTCCTTATCCTTTTTATTTGCCTTTTGTGCTAAGAGTAACCTCTAATGAGAAAGAAGTAATGATTGGGAAAGTTGCCGTCCTTGGAAGCACAAACATACAAATGGTAAAGACTGGGTAGCAAGTATAAGAGTTGAAGGAAACAAACAAACATAGAAATGGTAAAGACAAACATGCAATCTTCCTTGGAAGCACAAAAGATCTTAACTAGAGAAAACTAGACTTATGAGCAAATCGAGAAAGAAAGATGATGAAATTATTTTCCTCTAGAGTACTTCTATCTTTTTATTTTCAACTCTCAAAAAGGGTGTTGCTACTGACTGAGCCAGGTTTGCCAAAACCAACTGAATTAACTCAATGATCCCAAAGTGCTACCAATACTAACAACAAGATCAATCATATAACCACGAATTGAAAACTATCATAAGCTATGCAAAAGAGTGAATGATAGAACTTCTCATTAGTACTCCATAATGGAAACTCACACCAAGGGATACAAATCTAACGAGAGAGGGTACACTTCCATAATGCTAACCATACTACAAATTAACTCCTCTATTCATGATATGACTCTACTAACAAGGTAAAAAGATAGAAGATAGTGATATGATACCGCGGCACTCCCCCAAGCTTGGAACAAACCAAGGGGATGCCAAACCTGATGATGAATTACTCCTTCGGTGGTGGTAGTGGTATCCTCTTGATGAGCTCCTTGATCAGTTTCCCAAGGTCCTCAATCTCGAAGGTGAGAGTGCGAATAAATTCCGAGTTATGCTCAATACGGCCCATAATCATCTCAGTTTGTGGATCCCAGCTCTTGTGATTCTTTCCCCACTCTTCCTCCTTGAAGTCTTCTTTTCCTGCATGGTTAGAACGAGGCAAATCCCAATTGAAGGGTAATTTCTCCTTGGGCATATTCTGGTATTGATGCTCATGGATAAGAGTGTGGAAAGGATTCTTGGTGCGTGGAGGAAGTGACCAGGGATCTGAACGGTGATGAGGAGGCTTCCCTCCAATGGCTGGATTTGCCACCACTCCGATGCTTGCAACGGTAGTGTCGGTGTGCTTTTCCTCCTCTTCACCTTCACTCTTGATCTCCTTCTCCTTCCCGGTGTCTTGCAGGTCTTCCTCCATGGGTTCCTTTCCTTTATCCTTGGCGGACACCATTGTGCTTCTAAACCTTCAAAGAGTATGTCCTGGCAGAAACAGATCAGAACAAAAAAACGATGAAAACACAATATACGAACCTCGGGGGATCCGGGGGGGATATATATTACGAAGTTTCACTTCAAAAGGAAGGTACTGGGAGAAAACGGGTCGGAGACGGAGTCCTGGGCGGCCTCACCACCTGGTGGCGCGGCCAGGGGTGGGCCCGCGCCATGGGGTGGTGTGGGCGACCCTGGCTCCGGTTCTGTCCCTTTTTTGCTTCATAACTTTCCTTATTGACTGAAAACTGCAAAAATATAGTTGGATTGTATTTTCGCGGAACTTTTCTTACCAGAACTATTACCTAGTTGGAAACGGACTCTGCAGGTCTCTGAATTTGGTATTGAGTTGATCCTTCCGGAGTCATCACTTGAATATCATCGACATCTTAATATTGATATACTTATTACTCGAGTCATAAAACCTTTCTCTTCCTTGTTACACCATTATCTCCACTTCCTGGAAATTTCTTTCACACAAAACTTCACACAGTTCTTATTAGCAACATTAGTATAAGGGAAGTGATAAAACCTTTTGAGTCCAACTTCGACTGAAAACCATCAAAACAAAAGTTACTGTAGCAACTCCTTACGAAAACCCAAAAAGAATTCAAAAAGGAAATCGAATAAAGAAGCAAATGCAAGATTGGCAAAATCTGTCAAAACAGACCAGCAGGTAAAGATAAATTTTTTCGAAAATCTTCTGTTTCTCAAATCAAAAAGTGCAAAACTAACGAAAGTTAAATAACAACCTGGGGCAGAAGCACAAAAACTTATAGCTCTATCCGATATACAGAGATCTCTCACGAATTTTTACGGTGAAGCACAAAAATCTGTTTCGGGACAGCAACTTCCCCAAATCTTACTTCTCTCTCATTAGAGGTTGATCTTGAAAAAAAAACAAAACAAAACGGATAAGGAGCGGTTATTACCGAAGTAATAACTTCCAAGACTCAAAGAAACAAAAACAAACTGAAAGCAAAAACAAATTGGGTTGTCTCCCATAAAGCTCTTTCTTTATAGCCATTAAGATGGGCATGATAATTTTGAAGAAGCTCTCATAGGGATATGATTTGAAGTGAAAGAGAGCATTAAGAAGCAAAAACACACGCACATTTAAGTCTAACCCACTTCCTATGCAAGGGAATTTTGTAAACAAACAAGTTATTGGAACCAAAGGCAACTTGCATAAGAAGGCAAAAGAAGTGCAACACACAAACTTTCAGCATAAATCGAGGAAACTTGATATTATTGAGATGCACAAGAACACTTTTCCCTCTCTCATAATAGCTTTCAGTATCATGCATAAACTTAACAATATAGCTATCACAAGGACTATCATAGCAATGATCACTTATTCTAACAGAAAACACAGGAATACTAGCTCTCATAACACTACTATGCAAAACAATATTAGAGGTATCTTTACAAAGGATAGTGTGTCCCTCTTTTTCATATTTAGCAACAAAGTCTTTCACATTTGCTACAATAGGTTCATCAATCATTTGTTTATCAGGTTCAGCAGCCCTACTCATACTTTCATTAACCATACTAGCTATCATAGAATGCTCCTTTACCTTAACTGGGAAAGGCATTTTCTCAATATAAGGTTTAGGTAAAACATGACTAGCAGTATAAACTTCAGTATTTCTTGCAGGAACACTCTTAGCAATAACTTTATAAGGTTCATGATACTTATTCCACTTCTTTTTAGGCACTTCAATATAAGAAGCAAAAGCCTTAAAATAAGAAGCAATAGCTTGAGAGTCTAGACCATAAGCATTTTTAATATTTTGAAAGTCATCAGTTCCCATAAAAGATTCAATGCATTCATAATCATATTTTATACCTGACTTTCTACCTTTGTCGTTCTCCCAAGCTTCAGCATTGTCTTGAATACGGTCCAGAAGGTTCCATTTAACTTCTTCTTCCATACGAGTGAATGATCTAGCACAAGAAGCGTCCAATAAATCCTTGTCATGTAGAGGGAGCCTTGCATAAAAGTTATTGATAATAATATTGTTGGGGAGCTCATGAATGGGACATTTGAGCATTAGTAACTTCAATCTCCCCCAAGATTGAGCAGTACTCTCTCCATCAAGAGGCCAAAAGTTGTATATTTGATTCCGATCTTTATGAATTTCACTAGGAGGATAAAACTTTGAATAAAAGAGAGGCACTATTTCCTCCCATTCCAGAGCTTGACCATTCTTCAGCAGCTTATACCATTCCTCAGCTCTTCCTTTCAGTGATAATGAGAATAACTTCTTCTTAACTTGATCTATAGTAATACCTGCACACTTGAACAGCCCGCATAATTCATGTATAAAGAGTAAATGATCACCGGGATGGACAGTTCCATCCCCAACATAGTAGTTATCTATAACACGATCAATAATTCTTGTAGGTATTTTAAAAACATCTTTCTCAGCAGGTGGTGGCTTATCTACTACCTTAGCAGTGGTAGTAGCATTACCAAATAAGAAACTCAGCTAATTATCCATAACGAAAATAAAGCAACTAGCAGAAGTAAACAATACTCACAGTAGAAGTTTCCTTTACCAGTTCCACTCTCCAATAGCGCTTCACTCCCCGGCAACGGCGCCAGAAAATAGTCTTGATGACCCACAAGTATAGGGGGTGTATCGCAATATTTTCGATAAGTAAGAGTGTCGAACCCAACGAGGAGCAGAAGGTGCTGGCTAGTGGTATGGATCAGGAATTCTCTGCAAATACTTAACAAACGGATTTTTAGGGGTTTTCGATAAAGCAAGTAAACAAAGTACGAGTAAATAAAAGACAGTAGGAATAAATGCAGCAAGTGGCCCAATCCTTTATGCAGCAAAGGACAAGCCGGTTGTATTTCTATAGATGACCAAACGTTCTCGAGGGCACATGGGAAGACTATCAAGTGCTTTCGCTTCATATAGTCGATTAATCTTATCTAGCTTGCTAAGTGTTGTGTGGGTGAACCTGTGCTAATGTACACAATGCATTCCCCTAGGCCCATATAGTGAAGTGTCATGTAGTCGACGTTCACATGACACCACTAGAAGAAGTACACCACAACTTAAATAACAATCTATTGAATCTTTCTCAACGCAACTCCACTACTAACAACAAGACTTCTCCCATGTCCTCAAGAACAAAACGAACTACTCACAAGACATCATATGGATCATGATCAGAGATGGAATAATGATGTATAACAATCTGAACATAAACAATAAATGTTTCACTCAATAGCATCAACTACAAAGAGTAATCAACACCAGGAAAGTTTCCCCTATGAACTATATCAAGATTCAACGCAATTGTTATAGCAATATGGAGATGGTGATGAGGGTGCTCATGGTGATGATGGTGGTGGTGATGATGATGATCCCGATGAAGTCCAGCTTGATGGTGGTGTTGATGGCGACGATCTCCCCTCTCCGGGAAGGAATTCCCCCGGCAGAAATCTGTCTGCCGGAGAGATCTTTCTCTCTCGGTGTTTTCTGCCCCGCAGAGGCGGCGGAATCTTTCTGTGGTCGCTCCCTGAGTCTTAGGGTTTCGGGAGGAAGATATACGCCAGAGGGGAGAGGCTGGAGTGGGCCAGGGTGGCCACACCACTCACTGGCGCGGCCTAGGCCTGCCCGCGCCATGGGGTGGTGTGGGCCCCCTATGGCCCACCTCCACTCCATCTTCTGGCATCTTGAGTCTTCTGGAAAAATAGAATTTTCCGTATATTTTCCCGGATTTTCTGATCTTCGTGAATTTGCCTCCAAACAGCACCTTTTCCATCAGAATCCTGACTGCAGCGGTCCATGCTCCAAAAGTCATCAACCATGCAAAAACAGATGAAATAACATAAGTATCACCTCTCAATACAAAATATATCAACGAATAATAGTGAATTAAGACATAGAATAGTGATGCAAAATGGACGTATCAGGGTCCAACCAATTTATTCAGCAAACTAAACAAACCAATCAAACGAAAAACCAAAACAAAAACGACAAAGATTACGCTTCAAGAATAACACAACTGTGCATGAAACAATAAAAATGAAGCGTTTGGAAGAAACCTGGGATTTTTATTGATGAAGAAGGCATCCCCAAGCTTTGACGCTTGTACTTCTTGGCTATTTCTTGGGGTGACAAGCATGGCATCCTCAAGCTTGAGCTTTAGTCCATCCTTTATCTCATTACTCATTCCTTCCATACACCTGAAATTTTTTCTTTATACAAAACTTCACACAATCTTTATTAGGAACATTAGTGCACTCAAGATAATAAGTCTTTTAGGTTCAGTTCTAACACCAATAAAATTCCATTGAAACACAAGATACTGTAGCACTTACCTCAAAAATCTCAATTTCCCAAAAGAACTAAAAAAGGAACCAACAAGAAGCAAATGCAAAAAATGGCAGAAATCTGTCAAAACAGACTAGCAGGTAAAGACGAATATTTTCGAAGACCTTCTGTTGCTCAAATCGAACAATGCTGAACTAACGAAAGTTAGATAACAACCTAGGGCAGAACCACAAAAATTCACACCTCAAAGGGACATACAGAGATTTTACATGAATTTTTACGGTGAAGCACAGAAATCTGTTTCAGGACAGCAACTTTCCCAGTCATTACTTCTCTCTCATTAGAGGTTACTCTTGGCACAAAAAGCAAATAAAAAGGATAAGAAGCGGTTATTACAGAAGTAATAACTTACAAGGCTCATCTAAAACTTTTGGGTTGTCTTCCAATAAGTACTTTTCTTTAACGCCTTTAAGTTAGGCATGATAGTTTGAGAAGATGCTCACATAAGAAATATGAATTGAAGTAAAAGAGAGCATCAAGAAGCAAATTCAAATCACATTTAAGTCTAACCCACTTCCTATGCATAGGAATCTTGTAAAGAAACAAGTCATGAAAGCACAAAGCAACAAGCATAGGAAAGCAAAACAAGTGCAACTTCAAAATTTCCAACATAAAGAGGGGAAACTTAATATTATTGAGATGCATAGAACCATGTTTCCCTCTCTCATAATAACTTTTAGTAGAAACATGAATAAAATTAACAATATAACTATCACATAAAACATTCTTATCATGAGCCACATGCCTAAAAGAATTAATACTCCCCACATAAACATAGTCATTCTTATTAATTGTAGTGGGAGCAAATTCAACAAAATAGCTATCATTATTATTCTCATCACCATAATCATCAAATATAGGAGGCATATTGTAATCATAATTAATTTTCTCCTCAATAGTAGGTGGACTTAAAATATCATATTCATCATTGCAATCATCATATATTAGAGGTATAGTATCATCATAAGCAATAGAATAGTTATCTTCCAAAGTGTGTTCATTTATAAACATATCATCATTGGAAGGATCATGGATAACACTAATAGTATAGCAATTATTAATATCATCATTTTCAGAATTGGTACCGAAGAGATTTTCAATATCAAAAGTAGTGTGCTTTTCCCAATCATGATCACTACTATAGGTAACAGGCATATGAACATCATCGAGTTCAGACTCATCAAAAATTATAATAGGAGCAACATGCTTAGGTGAAAATACCGTTTCCTCTCTCCTTTTATTCCTCCTTTTCTTCTTTTTCTTCTTCTCTTTAGGAGGGAGAGGCTTGAAAGGAAGCTTCTCCATATACCCTGGTTCATTGTTAGAGACAATAGAAGAAACTTTGGAGGATTCCTCCTTTTCATTAATAAGACCAAAACACATATTAGTCATGTCATATTTTGGTAAGATCTCATCTTTTATAATATTTTTTATGTAAGTATTTGTGTGGCAATTATCAACACAATAAAGATGACAACCATGCATGACACTATTCATATCAAAAGCACCCATATCTACCAAAGAGGTTTTTCTTGATAACTCTTCACACCCCAAAAATAATGTAAGTTCATCATGCTGATTAGGAGTGATCATGTCATCATAATACAAACTTGTAGTACTCATTGGATTAGAAGGGCTATTATTATGGCCTGAGCATTGAAAATTGAAATGACCCACTTCGAAGCAAAGTTCACAAATAAAAGGATAAAGGGCACAATTTTTTTACCAAGATCATTTAAAGCCCTATACCACATTCTAGTTTTTCATTCCTTTGGGTGATAGAATATTATTCTTCAATTTGATTATTCTCACAAGGTCTATGTATTCCACAAAATTAGATTGCTTACAAGAAATAGTACTTTCAGAGGTTTGAGCATGTTTATTGCTATCCTTAATAACAATTTCATTTTCCATGCAAGTGTCTTTAAAAGGCTCATGATACATGTCCCATTTTTCTTTAGGAGCATTAATATGAGAAGCAAAGGTTCTATAACAATCAACAAAAATTTGAGGATCAAGACCATATTTAGCACTAAGATCTTGAAAATCAGCAGTTTCAGCGAAACACTTAATGCAATCATACTCATAGTTTATACCTGGTTCTTTACCTTTGTTGTTATCCCAATCTTCAGTATTGCTTTGAATTGTTTCAAGAAGATCCCACTTAGCTTTGACCTCCTTACTTGTGAAGGATCCCTCTAAACAAGTATCTAGATAGTCCTTGTAATGTCCTGAAAGCCTTGCATAGAAATTATTAATAACAATATTACTAGGGAGCTCATGAATGGGACATTTCAGTATTAGTGACTTCAATCCCCCCATGCTTGGGCAATACTTTCTCCATCATGTGGATGAAAATTATAAATGTAATTCTTATCTTTATGAACTTCATGAGGAGGATAAAATTTAGAGTAAAAGAGAGGTACTATTTGCTCCCATTCAAGAGCTTGACCATTCTTCAGCAGCTTATACCATTCTTCAGCTTCCTTTCAGTGATAATGAGAATAACTTATTCTTAACTTGATCTGTTGTAATACCTGCACACTTGAACAACCCGCATAATTCGTGTATAAAGAGCAAATGATCACCGGGATGGACAGTTTCATCTCCAACATAATAGTTGTTTATAACACGTTCAACAATTTTTATAGGTATTTTAAAAGAGATGCTTTCAGTATGTGGATTTAAAATATCACAAGTATTATTAGAATTATCACATATGGGAGATAAAGTATCATCAGAGCAAATTTTCTTCTTTAAAGCTGGGGAATTAAAAAGATCATTTTCATAAAAACTAACTTCCCCAAGCTTAGACGTTTCCATAGCATTAGTAACAAAGGTGTTCAAAAGATTCATACTAATAACATTGTTATTAGCATGCAAAGAAAGTTCCATGGGTTTTTTAATTTTCTTTTCAGACAATTCGAGTTCTAACTTAGGAAAAATACTAAAAGGCTCTCTAATTTTGTTGTTGTTTTCCATTAAGCCTAACTAGTGAAAACAAGAAACAAAAAGACAAAATTGCAGAATCTAAAGGAAATAACTTCGAGCACTCACACTAGAGGATGTGAGTACCTTTTACCTTACCTCCCCGGCAACGGCGCCAGAAAATAGGTGTTTGATGTGGGAGGTTCTTCTTCTTTAATCCTCATGTGTGAATACCTTTTACCTAACCTCCCCGGCAACGGCGCCAGAAAATAGGCGTTTGCCATGGGAGGTTCTTCTTCTTTAATCCTCCGGTGTGAATACCTTTTACCTTACCTCCCTGGCAACGGCGCCAGAAAATAGCTTGATGTCTACGCACTTCTATTCTTGTAGACAGTTGTTGGGCCTCCAAGTGCAGAGGTTTGTAGAACAGCAGCAAGTTTTCCCTTAAGTGGATCACCCAAGGTTTATCGACCTTAGGGAGGAACTGGTTAAAGGTATTCCCTCTCAAGCAACCCTGCAATCAAGATACAAGAAGTCTCTTGTGTCCCCAACACACCCAATACACTTGTCAGGTGTATAGGTGCACTAGTTCGGCGAAGAGATAGTGAAATACAAGTGATATAGATAATTATAAGTGGTAACGGTGATAGAAAATAGCTTGAAGGCGTGGAAGAGACTAAAGTAAAACTAAAATAAAGACAGAAGCAAGCAAACATGTAACAGATCTAGATGCAAACGGTGTATCAATGCTTAGAAACAAGGCCTAGGGATCATACTTTCACTAGTGAACACTCTCATATAAATATATTCTTCTTTATGATACTACGCTGAACTACTCTCCGGTTGAACACTCTAATCGATGGTAGGGCTATAACGGCACACCTCAAAAGTCTTTCCCATCTAGAAAACCCCAGACTGTCACCTTGAGCACTAGATGGTTCAAACAAACACCACAATTTCAAAAAGACATCCAACTCCAAATATAACTCATAACAAGTATTTGTAATCTCTAGCCTAAGTGCCACCATGGTGTGCACGCTGTCACTTTCACACACATGGGGAGAGCAGAGATCTATTAAAGCACTTGAGTAGCAAGGTAGATCTACTTGATTACAATGCTCATGATCACAATATGATCATGCATAGAGAGAGATGAACACATAGCTACCGGTAGAACCTTAGCCTCGAGAGAGAACTACTCCCTCCTCATCATGGGAATCAGCAACAGTGATGGAGATGGTGATGGAGATCGATGGAGATGGCTCCGGGGGCACTTCCCTATCCTAGCAGGGTGCCGGAACAGAGACTTTCTGTCCCCCGAATCTCCCCTTCGGTGGCGACGGCACTGCGGAACTTTTCGTGGCTAGAGGGTTGACTATTTAGGGTTTATGCATCGGGAGGCATCTTATAGGCGAAGAGGCAAGGTCGATGGGCGACCAGGGGGCCCACACCACCTGGTGGCGTGGCCAGGGCTAGCCCGCACCACCATATGGTGTGGCCACCCTGTGGCCCCTCTCCATCTCATCTTCTGGATCCGTGAGTCTTCCGGTAAAATATCAACTTTGGCTTTTGTCCCGTCCAATTCTGAGAATATTCATTTTCTGACTTTCTGGAACCAAAAACAGCAGAAAACAGGCAATTGGCACTGTGGCATCTTGTTAATAGGTTAGTCCCAGAAAGTTTATAAAAAGTACTCCAAAGTTGGAACAAAACATAAGAAAGTAGATAAAACCAAGCATGGAACATCAAAAATTATGGATACGTTAGCAACGTATCAAGCAGCCGCGCAAGAACAAGATGGACAAGTCGGATGAAGAGACAGAGCTCCCCTGGAATGCGGCCTTGCTCTACCTGTTTTACACCTAGTCACCGAACAGTGTATGTATCCCGCAAACCCTATGAATGAAAATGCGGACCCCTGCGAGATGCTCGGGGGTTCCTTGCTAGAAATTTGCGTGTATCTACTTTCCGGTTCAGTTTTTCCGGCTCTGGCAACCCCCACCCGGGGGCTAGCCGGCTGGCCCGACCTGCTAAAACCAACAAATCGACTGAGTAGTGTGCGATGATGTCAGAGGCCCACTCTTGGTCTCAGCTACAGACCGCAACCCGGCTGTCTGGCTAGCAAGAGCAAAAGCCCGAGGCATCCCACATGAAAACGGGGAGGAGATGCGATAGATCGGGCGTTCCGGCCTCGCAACTAGCTTAAGCCAATCCGGCTGCTAAGTCGTTAGTATCGTGTGCAATGTATTGTCAGCTCCCTTTGATTGTGGCTGTATACCGCAACCCGGCTGCCCGGCAAGGACGCAGCGGAAACAGCAGAGCACACGGGAAAATGACTAAGTATCCAGAGAAGCGCAAGCTAGTTTTCAAAAAACAAATCTGCCTTCCGGCTAAAAGTTTAGCAAAATAACCTACTAACGGGTGAGAATGTATGTATGCGTGTATATGTTTGTACGACTATTTCGAGTCAGAATCCAGGAAGAAGAGAAGAAGATTCGAAGTCCTTGCCTTCATCAAGCGCTCCAAATCTCGGGGGCTACACCCACTGGGTGTGCTCGCGCGCCCCCAGTGGAATCTTGTAGTTTCCCGACCGGCTAATGGTGTTTAGCCGAATATTTGGAGCCTAGGTGAGGGCAAGGGCAGGAAGAGAAGAAAAAAGAAGATCCGAAGTACCTGGGTATGCCAGCTACTCCGAATCTCGGGGGTGACACCGAATGGGTGCGCTGGCGCGCCCCCACTGGAATTTCAGTTCCCCCGGCTAAAAGCGTTCAGCCGAGCGAAGTCAGCCGGATAAATTCAATCGGCGAGATGTTCAAAGAGCACACAAAAAACACAAGTTGGAAGCAAGCCAAAATAAGTCAGACTGACATTAAAAGGAAAAGGGAGACGAAGCTCCCATGAGTTTACCCGGTGTCAGAAGCGACCGGTGCAGACAAGCAAAGTTTCGAACTAGATAAGATAAACAGGTACGCCCGGCATCCCGGGGACATAGCTAAACGGCGGGGCCCTTGCCGTGTGGAGCGCCCTGGCTGGCGGCAGTCTCGGGAGGCGGAGGAGGCGCGGCGGTTGATCTAGTTACGATGTCGCCACCATCCGGTTGCATCGAGGCTTCCGCATCCGGAGTGCCGATGGACTCCGAGTCAGTGAGCACCTCGTCGACATCCGCGTAGTCGGCGACCTTGATGGCGGAGGCCTGAAGCTCCGGATGGGCCTGGCGGATGGCGGCAAGGTTGGCGCCGGTGCAGAAACCCCCGTCGATCTTCTCGACGTGGGCGTCCTTGTACCAGGAGAGCATGAGGGCCAAGGCCATCTCCGCCCCGGCTCGCGCCGCCAAGTCTCGCAACCGGTCGACGGTAGCCGGCACCTCCCCCACCTTGGCGGCTAGTTGCACCATCGTCTCCGGAATCGGAGCGTCCGGCCACAAGAAGGAGAAGATGGCCTGCACCGCCTAGTGAAGCTTGGCGGCCTCCTCGCCAAGAAGGACGACCAGCTCCTAGGTTGTCGGCTGTTCTCCTTGCCAGTTCTCTTGCAGCCGGTTGTAGGCCAGCAGGTCTACACCAGGATAAAAGGCTGTCAGAAAAAAGGAATGTCAGATCTGGCTATCGGATCCGGAAAGACGAGGGAAGTCAGAAAGGGAACTTACCCTTAGCAGTGTGCCCAACCTGCATCAGCTCCTCCACCAGGGCCTTCTCTTGGTAGTGTGCCCATCAGGAACATACCCTTAGCAGTGTGCCCACCAGGAACTTACCCTTAGCAGTCAGCCGCTTAACTTCCTTCTCTTGGTCCTTGTTCTGGGCCTCGAGAAGGTTGAAGGCTTCGGTTCGGCTAGTGAGTGAGGCGTCACGCTCCTTGACGGTGGCCTCCAGAGCGTCCACCTTGGCATGCCAGTCCTTGTTCTGCAGCCGGAGCATAGAATTGGACTTTCTCAGCCGGTCGTTCACCTTCTTCAGGCGATCGATCTCCCGCCGAGCGCACACCATGATAGCTGCAAAAAAGCTGACTATCAGCAAAAAAACGGACCGGATAAGGAAACTTACTCTACGAAGTGCCGTTGGCGGCAGCAAGCTTCTGCTCCAAGGACCGTTTGCCGGCGGCTGCGGTCTCCAGCAGCCGGATCTCCTTCACCTCCAGCTCGAGGGTGGCGGCAAGGTCCGTCAACGAGGCGGAGGAGGAGGCATCGTCATCCACGGCATTGGCAGCCAATGACTCCATCGTCGCGACCACCGCCGTCCTCCACTCCTCCCCTGGCTCGTCGTCGGAGTTGTCGTCACCGACAACCACGAGTTCATTGCCGGTGGCGGCCCTCCGTGACCCCACAGAGGAGCCGTCCCCGCTCTGCGAGGTGGTCACAACCGTTTCCGGATGGAACACTGTAGCCGGCTGGGGACCCCCCGCTCCAGCTGCCGCAGCCAGTTCATCTCGAGGTGGTGGAGGAGGCGGCGCCTTGGAAGAAGGAGAGGCGGAGGCAGACGCGGGCGGTGCGCGGGGCGGCAATCTAGTCGGCGTCCGAGCCGGGCTCGCGGCGCCAAAGGAGACCAGCGTGCTGAGCAAACAGAAAGGCAAAAAGCAAATAAGCCAAAGACAGATAAGAAGCCCACGGAGAGAAGGACAAAGCAAAATGCTCAGAACAACAAGCAAGACTTACCCCTGCACCATAGGGGGCGACCCCTTCTTCCGACCGAGGCAGCACGGCAGGAGAGTGTTGGTCCGGACCCTCTTGGGCGTCGGCTCCTCCATGGCAAGCCGGCTGGCCCCACCCCCTCCTGCGCCGGATCGGCTGGAGCCTCCCCCACCGGCAGCAGACCGGCTGGAGCCGCTCCCACCGGCTCCGGACCGGCTAGAGTCGCCATCCGCCGTGCGGCGACGAGACAGCTCGGGAGCTGGCGCGGCCTCCTCCTCCTCGTCGCTAGGGAAGACGTCGTCGTCCCTATCAGACTCCTCACCAAACCGACGAGCGCGCGGCTCGGGCAAGTCAGGTGCGAAGTTTTGAAGGAGGATCTCGCCCTCCTCCCGGAGGATGCAGGGGAACATCTGCCAGAAGAGGAAAAAAGGAAAAGCAGATCAGTCGGATGACAAGGCAAGAAAAGCAAGAAAAACTCTGGCTAGAAGGACTTACCCAGGGCGCGCGGTTGTCGCGGAAGTAAGGAGCCAGCCCGAACTTCCAGCCTTCCGGCAGCCGCTCCTTCGTGATGGTCCACACCCACTCCTTCAGATTGTGGTAACGGGGATCACGGCAAGACAACCGGGTCGGGTCCAGTCGGCCGGAGTAGTAGCACATCTTATGTGCTCCTTGCTACAGCGGCATCATCAGCCTAGACATCCAGCCGAGGGTGATGTCTAGGCCGGTTAGACCGGCGGTGATAAGGGACTGCATGCGCAGCAGCGTCGCATCCGACTCAGCCTTCTCGCCGTGGATCTTCCGATCCCAGTGTTGCCGGCTGGACTCCATGTCTTGGAACGCCGGCAAGTTGATCCGGTCTTCAGCGGTGAGGTTGCGAACGTAGAAGTACGAATGTTGCCACAGCCATACCGTGTCCTGCAGCCGGAACTTGGGTTAGCCAGTCTGCGTCCGGGAGTAGATGGAGGCGCCGCCGCACGCCACCAGCGGCCCCTTGGTGAATTGAACTTGCGACCGGACTTAGAAGAGCCGGCAGAAGAGCCCGAGATCTGGCTGGATCCCGAGGTAGCTTTCGCAAAAAGCTATGAAGTGCGCCAACGTCCCGATGGTGTTGGCGCCCAGATGGTGGAGGCGGAGGTCGAAGAAGGCGAGGAAGGTGAGGAAGAAAGGGTGGACCAGCAGCGCGAAGCCACGGGCCAGATGCGACAGAAAGATGACCCGCTCCCCCTCTGCCGGCTGCGGAGACTCCTCCCCCGCCGGCGCGAGCCGCACCCCCACCTCCTCCTCCGGCGGCAGGACGCGGGTCGCTCGATACTTCTGGATGTGCTCCTCCGTAATGGAGGAACCGCACCACGCTCCGTGCTCGGCCGCCATTGCCGGTTTGCTGGGAGGTGCTGCAACGGAAGAGTGGCGATGGCCCATAACGCCGACGACGTTAAACATGCGGCGCGACGGACTACAGTGACGATGGCGAGCGTGGCGCAGCGAAGAGGGCAGGAGCACAGGAGAAGACAGAGGAAGTAGTGGGCGAAGGGAGGAACCGCCCTCTCCCGGGTGACCCTTTAAAGGCCCGGAAGGGCAACCGTCCGCGGTGCCATGCGGCACCCACCGAGACGTGCCCCACCCCAAGGCCGCCTCAGATCCCGTGTGCAGACGAAGGGTGCACAGAAGATACCGGGGCGGGAACCGAAGAGCCATGCAGCAGTTTCCCGAGGCGACGTGCGACGAGACGTTTCGCTGCCCGCCGTAGAGTAATGATGGCGCGTGCGCACGTCGCCGGCGTCAGCACTGACGTCACGGGTAGCGCAACCGCCAAGCGTAGCTGGCCAGAAATTCAAAACAAAGAGGAAGCACGCGCACATTTCACCTAAGGGTGAAATCTACACGCGCTCAGGGGCTAGGTCGGGGGGATGAGCTTCGGATACCCCAACAAGGCAAGAACTATGGAAGTCAGATCGCGCCCGGCTGGCAGAGCACAGCCGGATGGGGCAAGTCAAACCGGCTACCTCACGGTAGCCGGGAAGGCGAGAAGCAGCCGGCTACAGCAGCGTAGGCGGAACCAATCAAGAGGACAGGGCGACGTGCAGCACATTGCGCGGTACGCCCTGGTACGATGACAAGACCGACAACTACTCGGCCATATCGAAGACTTTGCGAGGTGACGTGGGAACAGTAGCTCGGTGCTGACGACAGGCTCACATGGCGTTCACTATGCCCACAACGACCATACCGCTCGTACTCTGATGGGACATAGTTGTACCGAATACTGTAGATGACCACCTGGCTGGGACCCGCTTGTGGGGCCCGCCAGCCGGACTGGCCAGTGAGACTATTGCCTCTCTGCCTATATAAGGAGAGGCAAGGCCTCAGTAGAGAGGGTTGGTCTCCGTGCATTTAAGACAGTAGCTAGCAGATACAGTTCCAGGAGCACCTTTGTAGACCGTATATCACTCATAGTCAGATTGGCAGGAGTAGGAGCTTTTCCTCATCACGAGGGCTCCGAACATGGGTACTTCCTGTGTCCAGTTACACTTGATCGTATCCAATCCCGCCTACAGACGCCTTCGATAGCTTCCCTCCTAGTCCCCACACCTCTATCTAACCTGTTTAGGTACTGCCGTTCCCAATACAATGACAACTATGTCAGAGTAAAAGCTAAAAAAACAAAGCCAAAAACACATTCGTAGCTTTATAAGCCAAAAATCAAAAGCCAGAATTCGAGCCCAACCAAACAGCGCCTAAATCTCAAGGAACTCTTCAGGTTTCTTCCTTGTTTTAGTACCGGGTACATTCAATTTTATTTAACAAAAATATGACCAAGCATGATATCATTGACTTGTAGATCAATTTTTGAGATACTTTCATTAAATTGCGGTAACACCATTCTGTTCCACGAATATATATAACCATAAAGTTTGAAAATATTATTGAGAATTCACGAAATCCTAAACCATAAAATCTAAACCCTAAACCCTGACCAAGCAGGTATCGTGCAACTATAGATCAAAAATTGAGATACTTTAGTTAAATCAGGTAATGCCATTCTATTAGACAAATATAAGCATAAATCATGAGCATTACCAAAAATTCTTTGAACCCAACACCAGAAACAACCCATAAAACTAAAATGTAAAACCCTAAACCTTTGGCCCATAAACCCTAATCAAGCAGGTATCGTGCACTTATATATCAAAATTTGAGATACTTTCATTAATTGCGATAACGCCATTCTATTCCACGAATATAAGCATAAAGCTTGAACATTATTTAAAATTCCCGAAACCCTAAAATTTAAACACTAATTAAACCCAAAATCCTTACCAAACACGTAGCATGCACTTATCAATCAAAAGTTGATATATTTTCATTAAACTGGTAACTCCATTCTATTCGATGAATATAAGCATAAATCTTGAGCATTATCAAAAATACCCTAAACCCTAAACAACCCCTAATAAAACCTAAACCTAAAACCTCAAACCTTCAACCCATAAACCATAACAGAACAGGTATCATGAACTTATACATCAAATTTGGAGATACTTTCAATGAGTTAGGTAACGCCACATATATTCTATTCGACGAATATAAGCATAAAGCTTGAGTATTATTGAAAATTCGATAAACCCCTTAAACTCTATTTAGTCCATAAAACCTAAACTGTAAAACCCTAAAACCCTAAATCCCCGACCCATATAAACCCTAACCAAGAAGGTATCGTGGACTTCTAGATCAAAATTTGAGATTCAATCTTTCATTAAATTGCGGTAACGCCATTCTATTCCACAAATATAACAATAAAGTTTGAACATTATTGGAAATGCCCTAAAACCCTAAACCCTCAACACCGCAGGTAGCATGCACTTATCGATAAAAAATTGATATATTTTCATTAAAGTGGTAACTCCATTCTATTCGATGAATATAAGCATAAATATTGAGAATTATCGAAAATACCCTAAACAACCCCTAATGAAAACTAAACCTAAAACCCCAAACCCTCATCCCATAAATCCTAACCAATCAGGTATCATGCACTTATAGACCAAATTTTGAGATACTTTCATTGAGTTAGGTAACGCCATATTCTATTCAACGAATATAAGCATAAAGCTCTAGTATTATTGAAAATTCGATAAACCCCCTAAACCCTATTCAGTCCATAAAACCTAAACCGTAAAACCATAAAACCCTCGACCCATATAAACCCTAACCAAGCATGTATCGTGGACTTATAGATCAAACTTGAGATTCGATCTTTCATTAAATTGTGGTAACACCATTCTATTATACGAATATAACAATAAAGTTTGAACATTATCGAAAATGCCATAAACCCTAAAACCTAAACCCTCAACCCCGCCTTAACGTCATTGGCAAATGAGGTATTACAACACTTGTAGATAAACATTTCAGATAAACATTCCTCAAATTATGCTAACACTATTCAATTCCATGAATATAAGCATATATAAAGCAGCTTTAACATTATCGAAAATTCCCCAAAAACCTAAACCCTAAACACCTCCCCAAAACCATAAAATACCTAAACCCTCAACCCCTTACCAAGCAGGTATGATGCACTTATAGATCAAAATCCGAGATACTTTCATTAAAGTGTGATAACATGAGTCTATTCCACGAATATATAAGCATATATTTAAGCTTTAACATTATTACTGAAAATTCATAAACCCTAAAACCTAGAAATCCCTAAACCCTATACCAACCTTAAACTCCTAAGCCCTAAACCCTAAATTCCTAAATTGTATACCATAAACCCTAAACCCCTAAACCCTCAACCCAAAAAACACGAACCCTAAACCCAGGCTATGGGATTTTGAGCCATACTTATTTGTAGTTTCTTCATGACAAAAGCCATTGTCGTTGCTTGAAAGATTGAAAATATCTTCAAATCCAGAAGCTTACTTTGTAAATAATATTTTAATTGCCAATAATACGGACCAATCTACCAAATACAAACATGTTGTTATAAACTATAGCAAAGGTGTGGCCATGACCTTGGTCACCTGGTTTGAAAGCCATGCAAATTCATACATGGTACGCCATATATCATATGACAAAATTAAAGACATTATTATCGATTGGAGCTTTTAAAATAACTCCAAATATGGAAGCTCTTTTTCTAAACAATGCTGAAATACCAATATGCACCAATCTACCAAACATGGTTACATTATCATAAAGTATGGTAACACATATGGCCTTGCCATTGGTCATCTAGTTTTCGAAAGCCATGAATGTTCAAACATGGTACGCCATATTCTGAGATGAGTTTTTCAAGAGTTATCAAATTTTATATATTTTCATGGAAACTAGCCAATGCACACAGTGAGACACCAACGGAGAAACGAATGGTTGTATTTCGTTTTATATTTTGTTTCTTTATTTTTTTTAAAGACTGGCCCAAATTTAGTGTCATTACTATTCAAATCAAAAAATTGAAATCTTGCAAAACTCTCGGTGGTTCTCCAATATTTGACTAATTCGGTACCTTTAAACTATTTTTAAAAAGTCAAGAGCAAGCTATATCACACACTTTGTAGTACACAAATATACTTACTTTCAATCGTCAAAAAGTTATTTAATTTCAGCATCTTCAGCTAGGAAGTTTGGAAATTCATGAAAGTAGGGCATTATCCATCAAATCTAGAATCTCCTTTGTAAACAATTGCTTGAAATGTCAAGATGCACCGATCTACCAAATATGGCCAGGTTTGTAAGCTTGGTTGGCGAAGATGCTTCAATGTATGGAGTAGTACAAAAGATGAAAAAGGTATAGAAACTATGGCTGTGACCTTGCTCCTCTTGTTTGAAAGCCTTGAATTAATGTTCATTAATTTTGGCAGATGTCTATAAACTCATTAAATGCTGGAAAGCAAATAGGCCTGTGGGTCTATCTGACGGTGAAATCATCCCAAGTGGGAGTAGCGTACCTTTGAAGCTTCAACTTCAAAATTTCGGCAAAGCGCCGAAATATCCCGACCACCAATTCAAACATCCAGCCCCCCAAAAAAATCCAGCCCCAAACATTATTTTATTACACAAATTTAGCCTGGAACCTTGAAAGGGCGTTATACATTGTGTGAAAAAAGGGCGGTGGCATTTTGAGCCATCATCTTTGTAGTTGCTTCACAACAAAACACATTGTTGTTACTTTGAAATTTGAAAACAAACTTCAAATTTAGAAGCAGACATAATGGTTGATTTGCAAAGATACACCGATCTACCAAATACGGACACGTCATCATAAACTATTTCCATGACCTTGGTCCCCTTTTTTTGGAAGATGGTCATCTTCTTGAAAGCATTAAATTGTTCGAAAATTTTAGCAAATGCCTAAAAACTCGTTTAAATGCTGGGAAGCTACTCTCGCTGGCGTGTGGGCCTAGACGATGACAATGCGTCTGAGAGGCCCCACGCCGGAGTAGTGTATGCTAGAAGCTTCGACCTCAAAATTTGGTACGGCGCCCAAACATCGCACCCATCCATTAAAATATCATGCGCATCCATTCAAAGATGCTTCACCTCTTTTTAGAATGCAAAATTTCTCTTCTATCCGTGCTCCGGAAACAAGAATCCGAGGGAGCACTGCAATAACAGAGGGATATAGGTGGTAAATTTGCATTCTCCCAAGTGCATCACCCATCCACGTTTCCCAACCCTCCTTCAATATTTACCTGCCCGCCAACTCTGACCTACACCGACTTTTTGGACCTACTATGCAAGTGACGCACATGTCAGTGAGCCAGAATTACGGGAAGTAGAGATTCGCATCGCTTGCTGTTCAAAATTCGAACATTTTTTGCTAAACCGAGATACAATCATTAAAATCATCCAACCTGGCTTATACTATCATTCCACTATGTCAAAGGAAAAGATAAAAAACAAAGCCAAAAACATGTTCGTAGCTTTATAAGCCAAAAATCAAAAGCTAGAATTCGAGACCAACCAATTTTATTTAACAAAAATATGACCAAGCAGGATATCATCGACTTGTAGATCAATTTTTAAGATACTTTCATTAAATTGCGGTAACACCATTCTGTTCCACGAATATATATAACCATAAAGTTTGAAAATATTATTGAGAATTCACGGAATCCTAAACCATAAAATCTAAACCCCTAAACCCTGACCAAGCAGGTATCGTACAACTATAGATCAAATTGAGATACTTTTATTAAATTAGGTAACACCATTCTATTAGACGAATATAAGCATAAATCCTAAGCATTACCAAAAATTCTCTAAACCCTAAACCGGAAACAACCCATAAAACTAAACTGGAAAACCCTAAACCCTCAACCCATTAACCCTAATCAAGCAAGTATCGTGCACTTATATATCAAAATTTCAGATACTTTCGTTAAATTGCGGTAACGCCATTCTATTCCACGAATATAAGCATAAAGCTTGAACATTATTTAAAATTCCTAAAATCATGAAATCTAAACACTAATCCCTAAATCCTTACCAAACACGTAGCATGCACTTATCAATCAAAATTGATATATTTTCATTAAACTAGTAACTCCATTCTATTCGATGAATATAAGCATAAATCTTGAGCATTATCGAAAATACCCTAAACCCTAAACAACCCCTAATAAAACCTAAACCTAAAACCCCAACCCTCAACCCATAAACCCTAACAGATCAGGTATCATGCACTTATAGATCAAATTTGGAGATACTTTCAATGACTTAGGTAATGCCATATATATTCTATTCGACGAATATAAGCATAAAGCTTGAGTATTATTAAAAATTCGATAAAACCCATAAACCCTATTCAGTCCATAAAACCTAAACCGTAAAACCCTAAAACCCTAACCCCTTGACCCATATAAAAACCCTAACCAAGCAGGTATCATGGACTTATAGATCAAAATCTGAAATACGATATTTCATTAATTGCGGTAACGCCATTCTATTCCACGAATATAACAATAAAGTTTGAACATTATTGAAAATTCCTGAAAACCGAAACCTATAAAACCCAAATCCTAAACCCCCTAAACCCTATAACCCTAAACCCTCCCCAATCACGTAGCATGCACTTATAGATCAGAATTTAAGATAATTTTGTTAATTTGGCTAATGCCATTCTATTTGACGAATATAAGCATAAATCCTGAGTAATATAATATTTTTCCTAAACCCTAAACAACCCCTAAAACTTAAACCCTAAACCCTAAAGCCCTAAACCCTCAGCCATAAACCCTAACCAAGCATGTGTCTTGCACACATTGATCAAAATTTGAGATACTTTCATTAAATCGGCTAACACCCATTTTGTTACATGAGTATACGTATAAATCTTGAGCATTATTAAAAATTCACTAAACCCTAAACAAACCATAAACTAAACCATAAAAACCTATAACCCTAAACCCTTCACCCATAAACCCTAACCAAAGCAGGTATTGTGCACTTATACATCAAAATTTCAGATACTTTCAGTAAATTAATGTAATGCCATTCTATTCAACGAATATGAGCATAAAGCAACTTGAACATTTTCGAAAATTCCTAAAACCCAAAACCCAAAACCCCTAAAACCCTAAACCCTAAACCCTTACCAAGCACGTAGCATGAACTTATAGATCAAAATTTGATATACTTTCGTTTAATTTGCTAACGCCATTTTATTTGACGAATATAAGCATAAATCTTGAGCATTATCAAAATTTCCCTAAACCCTAAACCCTAAGCAACCCCTATAACCTAAACCCTAAAACCCCAAACCCTCAACCCATAAACACTAACCAAGTAGGTATCATGCACTTTATAGATCAAAATTTGAGATACTTTCATTAAATTAGGTAATGTCATTCTATTCAACAAATATAACAATAAAGCTTGAGCATTATTCTAAATTCACTAAACTCTAAACCCTATACAATGATTAAACCTAAACTGTGAAACCCTAACCAAGTAGGTATCATGCACTTATAGATTAACATTTGTGATACTTTCATTAAAGCAGGTAACGCCATTCTATTCGAGGAATATAAGTATAAATCTTTGAGCATTATTGAAAAATAGCTAATCCCTAAACCCTAAACAACCCATATAACCTAATCCATGAAACCCTAAATCATCGACCCATAAACCCTAAACTAGCAGGTATCATGCACTTATAGATCAAAAATTGAGATACTTTCGTTAAATTGTGGTAACGCCATTCTATTACATGAATATAAGAATAAAGCTTGAACATTATTGAAAAGCATAAACCCTTAACCGTAAACCCTAATAACTTCCTAACCCTAGAACACTAACTTCCTAACCCTAGAACCCTAAATCCTTACCAAGGAGGTATAATGCACTTATAGATCAAATTTTGAAATACTTTTATTAAATTGCGATAGCACCATTCTATTCCATAAATATAACCATATATATAAAGCTTGAACATTATTATTCAAAATTCCCTAAACCTTAAAACCTAAACTATCATAAACCCTAAAACGTTGAACAACCCTAAACCCTAAACCCTAAACCACTAAACCCTAAAATCCTAAACCCTAAAATCCTAAACCATAAACCATGAACCCTTAAACCCTCAACCCAAAATAAAACCCCAAACCCTAAACTTAATTAACCCTAGGCTATATATACTTTGAGTGAAAACCGGCGCAGTGGGATTTAAAGCCATGTTTTGTAGTAGCTTCATGACTAATGCCATTGTTATGCATTAGGAAATTGAAATAACTTCCAATTCGGAAGCTTCCTTTGTAAATAATATTTGAAATGTCAATACACACCATAACAAATATGGATAGGTTATTATAAACTATAGAAAAGATATGGCCATGACCTTGGTCATCTGGTTTGAAAACCATGCATATTCTTACATGATACTCCATATATATTCTGGTACAATTTTTTCTCAGAAATTATCAAATTTGAAGATTATATTTTTCCATGGAAACTAGGTAGTGCACATAGTGAGACACGAATAGAGAAAATAATGGATGCATTTCTTTTTATATTTTGTTTCTTTGTATTTTTTTAAAATGGCTGAAATTAGGTGTCATTACCATTCATATCAAAAAGTTGAATTTTCCAAAACTCTTGGTGGTTCTCCAATATTTGATTACTTGATATCTTTGAATTATTTTAAAAAGTCAATAGCAAGGTATATCACACACGTTCTAGTTCGAAATTAGACATATTTACTTCACATTATCAAAAAGTCATTTTATTGCATAGATTTAGCTAGAAAGTTTGGAAATTCATGAAAGTTCGGCATTGTCCATCAAATCCAGAATCTTCTTTAGAAATGCCAAGATGCAGCTATCTACCAGATATGGACACGCTATTATAAACTATAACAGAGATATGGGCGTGACCTTAGTCATCTTGTATGAAAGCCTTTAAAATATATTGTTTATCAATTTTGGCAAATGTGTGGAAACTCATTTATATGTTGGTAAGCATACTGTCGCTGGCGTGTGGGTCTAGACGGGGCCAACACATGAGAGAGGTCGCGTCGGAGTAGCGTACGTCGGAAGCTTCAACCTCAAAATTTCCGCATGGCGCCGAAACATCCCGCGCACATCTATTCAAATATCCCGTACCGCTTTTGCAAATGCAAAATTCCTCTTCTATCCCTGCTCCGGAAACAAGAACCGTGGCAGTACTGCAATAATAGAGTGGTATAGGTTGTAAATGTGTGTCATCCCACCTATATCCCCTCCATCATCTCTTTGCCACCCACACCCCTCCAACCTCGACCTTCCTCTAGCTGCTTCACAGTCGGCCCTCTCTTCCACACCGGAGTTCCACTGCATGCGCTCCTTACCGAAACTATTTCACCGACTCCCTCGTGGCACCAGATCTGCTTAGCCAACGCCATCGTCTACCCTACCGGGGCCGGTTCGTTGAATCATTCGTGGCTGACCCCAAAATGCCGAGCCGCCGCCCCCGCCCCCACCTCCCACTTGCTCATCCCACCCGTCCTCGCCGTGTAGCGGTAATTTCTCTTGCCCGTTTGCTATATTTTTGTTACTCGTAAGCTATGAAATCTTCAGGATGTTGCTCAATATCCTAGATGCTATTGCCATTTCGTTTGCACCCTTCATATTGTAAGTCGTATCCACCTCATTAGCTTCTTGCTTTTATTCCCTTTCTTTATTCTCACGCTATCGGTTTAATCCTCCAATGCAAACTCATAGATTCTATTCTTTCCGAGCGCTCGCACGGGTCATGCAAACAACTCATAGAGGATCCAACACTGACAATCTGACGCCTAGCAAGGCTGAATCGTGAGGTTTCCTCGTGTTACTTAGGCCAGTTTCTTATCATGTTAATTAGTTGCCATTCTACCTAAGAACTTGCCATGACATTTGCATTTATGTTCAATTGTGAATATATGTGCGAATGCTTAATTCGTAAAATGTCCATCTAGTTTGGATGATATATCTTGTCATTTTTAATGCTATATGTTGGTGTTTTCACCTGCTTTCATCCTTCCAAACCAGCTATCTAGTTTGAAACATCCATCTGGTAATTTTTAATGCTATGCTTTTGGTGTTTTTCAAGAGTTTTCATCCTTCCAAACCAACCAACTTGGTTTCAAATGTCATGCAGAGAAATGACAATGGAGTACAAGGACTAGAGTTCCAACTGCTCTGCTCAGATTCTTCTGGCAGATTGACCAAGAGTGGAACCCGCTCGAGAAGGAGCTACTGCCAGCCTGAACGTGCTACTGTAAGTTCATACTCCCTCCATCCCAAGGCTTAAGGCATATAATTTTTTTGAAAAGTCAAGCCATGTAAAGTTTGACCAAAGTTTTAGAAAAAAGTATCAAGAAGTATTATATTATATAGATACCATGTGAAAATATGTTTCATGATGTATGGAAGGGTATGGATTACATAGTGTAAATATTAATATTTTTCTCTAAAAACTTGGTCAAACTTAAGTTGGTTAGACTTTTGAAAAAAATTATACGCCTAAAGCCTTGGGATGGAGGTAGTACTTACTTTAAATGATCTCTACTTTATATAATACTACTTGTTTTCCTTGTTGTTTATTTTAACCTATTTCATCATATTTTAGTAGACTGCAGTTAAAACCCAACAGGAGCCCTTGGAAGGCAGGACTAAAAGTTGTGATCCCTCGTCCCATTCATCCTCCCATTGCATTGCTGAAGCAAACTTACTTAACAGCCCACTTAGAACAACTCCTGCATGTGATAAATATATGAATTTGTATTGCATGCAGAACGAAAGGGTGTAGCTGCTCTTAGATATGTAGCTGAACTGTTGAAGAAGAGGACATATGATATAGTGAAGCGAATCGCCATGTACCGATCTCTTATTGATGGTACTGATACATTGTAATCTGTCGGAATTACGATCTTGTTGTATAACCTGTTGTAACAAAATTTTATTATTGTGTGATAAGTAATGTTAATTTCTATGTGTTTATTAATTGATGTCTCAATATTCACCTGTTCTACGAAAAGTAGGCGCTAGCAAAAAAAAGTCCGAAACAGTAACAACGTGCGCATGGACGGTCCAAAGCGGCCAAAACGGTAAAAGGCCAGAACAGTAAAAGGTCAGAATAGTAAAAGTCCAGAACAGTAAAAGGCTAGAATAGTAAAAGGCCAGAACAGTAAAGGACCAGAACAGTAAAAGGCCAGAATAGTAAAGGCCAGAACAGTAAAAGTCCGCAGCAGCAAAAAGCCAGAATAGTAAAAGGACAGAACCATAAAAGGCCAGAATAGTAAAAGGCCAGAACAGTGAAAAGACCGGAACAGTAAAAGGTCGGAACCGTAAAAGGTATCAACAGCAAAAGGCTAGTACGGTGGCAGGCTAGTACAGTAATAGGCCAAACAGTGCCGGCCTTAACAGGCAAAAGCCCAAGCACTAAAGGGCCTAAACAGCAATGGGTCGAAATTATTAAAAGTCTGAAACAGTAACATGACTGAACAATAAAATGCTAAATTGGTAATAGGCTTGAACAGTGCAGGGCAGGACTTGTGCAGGCCTCAAGTGGCAGCACAGTGTTGGACAAACATGGGCCTTCTGTAGGCCGAAACAGAATCGGGCCTGAAAGTTCGCGGGCAGCATCTCTGGGCCTATTTCAAATAGTTCAGGACAAAACAGTAACAGGCCATGTTCTTGTTGGGCTCCCCTGATGGGCCGGCCCAGTTAGTACTTAGCAGGCCTTGGCTGGACCTGGCTTCTGCCACGGTTTCTATGACCGTTAACGGCCGTAACCGGCCGCTAACGGTGGCTACCACGTGGCAGTTTGCATGACGTCAGTCGTTAGGGTGGCTGGCGAACAGATCTACGACGGAACATGTTTTCGTTGCTGAAGGGTATGATCCGCCACGGCCGAAAAAAAACCATGGTTGATTCATTTGTGACGGGCTTTTACCACGAAGGCCATCCGTCACGCAAGACTCTTCAGCCACGAAAAACGGGCCTTTAATCACGAAATTCGACCGTTGTAAAAGTCAACTTTTCTTGTAGTGCGTGTAGGCAAGGGAATGAGACTCGACATTTAAGGTTCAACCAATCAACTTAATTCATGGAATGCATGTGGGTCATCATGGATTTCCAAATCATGCTGATGGCCATTGATCGGAGAGGTGTCTCGATCATGTCTGCACATTCCTGAACTGTTGGGTGTCACGCTTAAGGATTAGTGACGCATAGGGTTTGATTCGATATTGTTGAAGAAAAGAGAGGGAACTCCGAAATGGTTCCGGAGAGAGACCAGAAAGGTTCCGGAGTCGATGAATTGTTCGGAGACCCGAATTAAATATTCAATATATTAATAAATATATGGCCTACCCCCAATGGACCACCATGTCGCAACCCATTAGGGTGTGCCCCACCTTCCCAAGTGGCTGACGACCCAAGGAGGGAAGGGATGCGCAAGGCACGGGAGGGGAACAACGATGGGTGCCCTAGGGTGCCCTTCCAGGCGGCAACTCCCCTAGGCGCCCCTTTTCCTCATGGCCTATATAAGGAGGAGGGGAGCCCCTCCCCTCTTTCAAGCCGTTGGCATTTGCCTCTCTCACTCTCTCCCTCTCTCTTCCCCATGTGATATTCCGTGATATTTGAGTGTGCGTACAGGGTTAGAGTTCTCCACCATACACATGTCGGCGTGCTGCTGGTATGTCGGTCCGGATCAATCTTCTTTCGCTGCTTCGCTGGACCAGAACTCAGGGAATGTCATCTACACCAGATGCATGTAGAACTGCAAAGGTGCTACCAGTTGTAGCACTCGTCGCTTATACGTCTACAGGAACTTGAAATCAGTGTAGGCGTACGACTACATCATCAATGCTCGTAAGAACATCAACTCGTTTCGGTCTTCAAGAGTATGAACACTCAATCCCTCTCTTACCTTACATTTGCATAGAATAGATCTTGATTATATCGTTCTCGTTGTTAGGAATTTTTTATTTTCTTCTACGGAGCCCTACATCATGCGCTAGAATCTCTAAGTTTCAATTGGAACAGTTCAGGGTTTATTTTGCTACTATCGATCCGAGCAATTAAACTACCTAATCCTAATCCACAAAACATTACTATAATGTTTATGTATGCATGCATAATTCTGTTTGTATTTTCATATTTTTAATGTTTCTAGTTTTTTACCAAAGAGATAGAAAGAATTGCACTGATTTAATATATAAATAATAACAACTAAATTAATAATAAATGATTGTAAATATAATAATAGTAATGTTGGTGTTCCATAAAATATAGTCATGCGTATTAAAATAAATATCCATATATTTGAAAAAGGTTTTCATGCATGTTAGACTAAATGTTTAATTAATTTTATAATTTTCCATGGGGTTTCCCAAAACAGGTATAACCAGAAATAATGGACTTGAAAGAAAAGTACAAACAAGCAGAAAACAGGAAAAATGAAATGAAAATTAGGGAAATAAAAAGGAAGATTAATATACAAGAAAGGGAGAAAAAGATAAAAAATAAAGAATGGTTAAAGAGAAAAATGAACTTCTAGAATAAAAATAAAAAGAACAAAGATAACCAAAAAAAGAGTAAAAAGAAAACAGCAAAATTAAAATAAAGGTACCAAACCTGGTTGGACCAGCCCACCAAGCGGCAGTTGGCATGTCTTGCCTCTTTAAGGTAAACACTGTTCCTATGGGTCTTGTATGCGCTCCGTATAAAGAAAAAATCAGACTTGAGAACCTTTAATATCATCAACGTCGGCGACGGGTAGAAAAGGCGGGAGCCATGGCTTGATTTATTCCGGTGCGAGAAACAAAACATGGCGCAATGGTTACATGCTCGCACAGAGGATTTTTTTTTCAGTGCTAGCTTCAAAAGAAAATCTGCTGAAATGATTTTTTTTTTGAAAAGGGGAAGGACCCAGAAGGGTCCCGAGCTGCAATAATTGGTGGGTAAAATTACAAACAGGGCCTCCAACATCAGGAGTACAACACACAAGCCCTGGTCTTTTATAAAAAGGACCTCAAAAGAAAAGAGAGAAACGCCATTAGGTCCTTCTCCACCGAGGACGAAGATGCACTCGACGCCGCAGCCGCCAACACCGACGCCGGGGACAACACCACTTGGCGATGGTGAGACGAAAGACGCCATGACGGAGTGGCATAGGGGCCTCCACAGGAGGTTGAAGAAGCGGCTCGTCCAGATTCGCCGCGCGGAGTGGCATCCTAGACCAGGAATAGCAGTGGCGCAAAATCGCCACCGCTTGGGAGCTCTGCCAATCGCAGCATGACATCCCAACCGGAGAGGGGAGAGGCAGACAACCTCCTTCTCAGCGCTTCGTCCACCTCCCTGATGGCTGCAAAGGAAGAGAAGGGCAGTCGGTCGAACCTTATCCTCGCCGGACGTGCAAACCTTCAATTGTTGTTGTGTGGAACGTTGGTCACCTTCGAGATCCGCACTGCTGCCACAAGTCGGACAAGGTGACCGAAGAAGAGAGCAACTAAAGGAGCACAGAGCCTGGGCCTTATTCGAAGGGTGAGCAGTGGTTTTCCCCATCGCTGCATTCGGCTCACACCATGGGAGCGCCGCCGCCAGATGAAAAGGGACTGCATCGAGCAGAGGGAGGCCCAACTCCTTCCACTCAAAGCACCCAAGACGCGCCTTATTAAGAGGGATGCTCGCCTTCAACCAGCAACTGAGCACCACTGCTTGCCACCAACAGGGTGCGCCGGAGCAGGGGAGAGACGAGGAGCAGCAGATCTGGCCGTCGGAGATCGCCATCCTACCCTCAGTCGCCACAGGGGACAAATCCATCAGCGAAAAACCTAATACTACTATAGTACAGAGGGGTGGGACCCTCACCCAGTCTCGACGCTGGCCATCGCCGGAGAAGAGAGGGGGAGGAGCCGGACAGCCCCGGGAAGGAGAGAGTTTCGGTTGGAGGATTGGGGAGAGGAGGGGAGCGATGGGGGAGGAAGTCGGCCAAGGCTTTTCCCTGCTGAAATGATATTGTATGCTACCATGGCATCCTCGTGTACTAATGTTCTGGCTTCTCATAGAATGCCTCCCATGAGCGAAATTTATCTCGAAAATGAGCCAATTTCCCTGTTCACTACTCCCTCCATTTACTAATATATAAGATCCCGACTCCCTCAGTCGCCTCCTCCAGGCGATCGGGGGGTCTACTCTAGATGCCGCCGTCGGCGCGACCCCTTCCTCCTTTCCTCCCCCTCGCCACCTCTGGAGGCGGCCGCCGCAAAGCCATGGCCACCGATGAAGGAGGGAAGGGGCCCCTGGTTCGGTCGCTTGTAGATCCTTGTCGTGTACTTCGTGGAGACGGTAAGGGTGGAGCACGGAGGTCGACAACGACGAGCTGCGGGTGGCGGTGGCAGATCCTTGGCCGGCGCGCCGGGATCTTTCGCCTGCTGGCGGTGGCTCCTCCGGTTGGGTTCCACACGACCCTTACTTTTGGTTTGGTGGGCGCCTCCGACGACCGTCTATGTCAACAGATATCCTAGTTCATGGGAGTACCACTGCGGAGAAATCCTTTGCCCGGATTTTGTCGTCGTGGATGATGCAGTGACGCATGTGCTCACCTTTAACCTTCCTGGAGGGAATTGTAACGGTGGCGGTTCAGTCGATCTCCGAGGGAAACCATAGGATGGACCGGACAACGGCGACGCACGGTGTCGTCTTCCTCCTTGGAGGCACTGTTTTGGAGTTCATATCGCTGGCAGGATCTCGAAGGAGTGGAGGCGCTGGGTCACCTTGTAGGTTACGAAGGGTTGTTTGCTCCGGGGGAAACCTCAAATCTAGTCTCGGATCGGACGATGACGACACTCAATGTCGTTATCCCTCTTGGGCATTGTTTTGGAGCACATGATGTCTAGAGGGGTCTCCTAGCGGGGCGGTGTTTCATCTGTCGCGTCGATCACGGTGGGTCTCGATGGTGTCGCACCACCGGATCTCGGTGGCGTGCGGGATGATGACCTCGCTCAGGGCAGGGGCGTCGCCTCGTGTCATGGTGGTGTCATCAGCAAGATCGGTGAAGATGATGTTGATCTTAACCTTCAAGATTTCTCGGTGGTTCGATGGCAGTGACAACTTCTTTGGCATATACATGAGGTACTCGCTAAGAGGTTGCTAATTCAGATGTGTGCTCTCGTTTCTCCTAGGGGCATCTCGGGGTATGCGATTGTTCTTCATTCCTTGTTGGTGGAGGGATGCCATTGTTTTCTATTTTTTTTATTGAAATGGGGATCGAAACCCCGGCCTCTGCATCAAGCAATGCACACAGCCTTTATTTATTATTAGAGCAAAAAATTGTGGCAAAAGTGCATTACAAAAACCATACAAATCGGAACAGCAAAACTAAAACACCGAGCAAAACGATAACCATATCGCCAGCTCCCGACGAGATCTATCAAACACCTAGCTGCCTCATGCACTCTAGGAGACCAGATCCGCCCATCCTATCCACGAAACAGTGCCCACGCACACGCTCCGGATGTCGCTGCCTCCAATAACTTCTACCAAACCATCATCAGCATGTATATCGATGTGCACACTCTCTCCGCACCAGCCACCGACACGCCCACGATGCCAAGTAGCACCACCTCCCTGTGCACTATCTCCAAGGCACGCCACAGTTTCCACCGGTACCTCACAGCACCATGCCGCCAAGTACCACCAGCAAACATAGCTTGAAAGTATCCAGAGGATCCACCGTGCGTAGCACCTGCCGAACAAGCATGACTCAGCGTAGCACTTGTCGGTCAAGCATGACTTGACATCGCCTCCGAAACTCCGTGCAATACAAAGCCGCCCAATCTCTCTTGGCTCTTCCATCTAGCACTGCTCCACAAACGATGCTCCTAAGAGAGAACACGACACCGCGTCGCCGCCATCGCCTGATACGAAGATCGTAGGGTTTCCCCCGGAGTAGCACGATTTAGGTCGACACTAGGTGCACGGCGATGCCTTCATCAAGGTAACGATGTGGTAACGCTGCCATCGCCCGCCAACGGCTCGGTTTTCACCGGCACCTAGATCTCCCCGCCTCGCTGCCGGGACTAGATGACGGATCCCGGGATCTGGCGAACAAGCCTCAAGCCGACCACCTCCGACGGAGAAGATGACCACCACCACCAAGCCCAAGACCTCCGCCTCAGGCATCCTCATGATGCAGAGCAGTACCCAGAAGGCCTCCGCGCGGCTTCACCGGTCGACGACGAAGATGGCCGTAATTGGATCTGGGCCGATCCCAGGACAACCAAGAACTCCACCAGCCCCGCCACCTCAGATCCGCCAGCATCGGACCCCGACCGACACTGCCCCGCTATCACAGTCGAGGATCTAAGGGCAGGCCGCCGCCCATCGATCCTAGGCCGCCGCCGCAATCTGGTAGGACGTGGGGGCGCGAGGACGAAGAGCGCCGCTGCGTCACAGGGTCCTTGCCCATCGACGTGAGCCGGCGACGGCGGAGGAATATGAGCTCGAGGGAGGGGGCGGGGTGACGGCGGCGTGGTTGCCGCCTGGTGCGACCCAGCGGCGGTCGCACGGGGTCGAGGTGTTTGAGGTTGGAGATGTAAATGCTGTCATCTGTTTTTCTCTCTGAACACACGTTCTCGATGAAACTAGTGCATCAGTTTGCTAAAACATCTTATATACTATTAGTTTTTTCGAAATGGATGATAAACCACCAGCCTCTGCATCGAAAATATGCATACAACCTAATTTATTAATTTATATTCAACAATGACAGATTAAAAAAAATACATTAAAAAACCCTGAAGCCACCACACAACACCTACAAGTCCGACAATGTCCGAAAAACCGAAACCACCACACAACACCTACCAGCTTGACAATGGCTGAAATTCACGTTAACAAGGCCTTGTGTAGTGGCTTTGGTATGTTCTTTATCCGTCATTGTTAAATAGGAATTAATAAAGTAGGCTGTATGCATCTTTTCGACGCAGAGACTGGTGGTTTATTCTTCATTTTGAAAAAAAACTAATATATAAGATGTTTTAGCAAACTGATGTACTAGTTTCGTCAACACTTTGTAACCATGGCCAGCTGTGCTAATTCTTCCAGTGAGGTGTGCATACTCTTGTGGAAACATGTCCCCATCAAACAGTAACCCGACAGCCCAGCACAGCACTGGTGATCGCGTAGCCAGGTAAAACAAATTGAAGTCTGGGTGAAAAGGAAAAGCGCGGGCAGACTAATCCACCAGCTTTCTACACCAAGGCTGCCAGCAATGGCGTTCGAGATGCGACGGGGCGATGTAAACAGTCACCCGCGCGCAGTGAGAATACCACTTTTCTCACCTTCAGATTATTCGACGGTAGAACTGGCCACCGCTGACGTCTTAACAGTCCAGTCTCCGTCGCGAATCGCACATCGACACCGCCGCAGGTGACGAGCGCTGCCATCTTGATTCGTAGGCTGGAGATCATTGACGGGGCCGGCCGGCAATTCGAACGCTCAGCGCAGCCGTCTGCATCATCACAGCGAGAATGTGTTCTCGAATCTCGATTAATTAACTAGCATTATCGCGGTTGCTTGGCCTGATGTGGCAAAGTAGATGGCGACCGGCGTTGTCTTTTTTTCTTCTCCCTCAACAGTTGCACTGCAGCCGCGCATGCGTATCATATGGGCCGTGGACAGGTGTTGCGGCAGCTCGCCATCTCAGGCCCAGCACCTCGTGAACGACTGCGACGGGGCTGTGTCGCGTCGTGTTACAAAGAAAGTAACTTCAGATAGATGGTGACGTACCGAGAGGAGAGAAAATGTGCGCATGCAAATCATCATGAGAAAAGTAACTCGAGATGTCTTACACGCTCGATTAGCTAGACACGGTCAAAATCATATGTCTATGTTGTATGTTAGCACCATTGCATGATTCCGTGGAGCTTTTAGCTGCTAACATGTTCTGCGCCATGGGAGAAAGTGATGTCCTTGTTACTTCTTGTCTGCAATTGTTATGTGCTTTTTTTAGGTTTCAAGCAACCTTAGCATATGTGTCGAGTTGCTGCTGAATTTTCGAAGAGTGTAATTTGTTGGTCATGCATGGCGTGTCGTGAGGAAGTATGGTACCTATGAAGGTTTCTTTTCGCCTGAGAAAAAGAAGGTTGATCATGATGGTAAGGTTTTCATATTTAAAGGATTGTGGTAATAAAAGGATTCTAAAAATGGATTGTCTACAAGTAAAACCCTTCGGCAAATCTTTTACCGTTTTGGATATAAAAAAAAAACTAGTTGAATGTCCGTGTGTTGCCACGGTCTTCTAATGTTTGTTTAACCGGGCATGACATGTGCAAAAATAAGTGCACGTAAATATTCATGTATGGAGAAAATAAAATGACATGAAAATTTCAAAATAATACAAAATTATTTGTATAATTTGACCTCGTATGTATAGTTAGCTACCGGCGTGAAACGATTTACGTACTCTCTGCCTCCCCCCCTCTCTTGTCCCTCTCTCTAATCCATTTGACTCTTTCTTTTACGGCCATCGTCTCTTTTATCTCACGGATCACCGCTCCATACCCTCCTTGGTTTGGCATCGACAGATTCTTGATCACCTCCCAAGCAGTCGCTAGCAACACAGATATTCAGGATATTAAGATCGTGTGCTAAAGCCAGCGCCTCCAACACGCCATCGCCTCGAAAGTAGCAGGCGAATAACCACCACCATGTAGCATGAGCGAAGATGCTCCCAGGAACTTGCCTGTTCCGCTGCGGCAGATTACTGCAAGCGCACCACCATCCCTCGTCTTTGCTTTTGCTGCATCAACATTGAGCTTTACAGTTCCTGCATGAGGAGCTATCCATTTTGGCTGGATAAGCACAGGGGTATGTCTTCTTTGTACCGTATCCTTAAGAAATTTACGTACAAAAAGGGAAGTAGAGAGTGGACTCTGCTTCTCTCCCTCATGAATAAGCCTTCGGCGTGCATACCAGATCGCCCACATGGTGACGATCATCTCTACGAGATCCGAATGGTGTAAGGACTCTGCCATTGCAAATAACCATTGTTTTGTAGTCGACTCTTCAGTCATGGACATTTTTTGGGTAATTTCCTCATTCACTAGTGCCCACACACACTTCGACAGAGGGCAGTCAATGAGTGAATGTATCCATGAGTCTTTTGCGCCACAAACCAAGCATGAACTCGTATAAGCCATGTTTCTATGGTGGCAGACATCACCAGTAGGCAGTGATTGTTGGGCTAGCCGCCAAAGGAACATTCTCAATTTCAAAGGAACCTGAATTTTCCACATTTTGTGCCACATCTTCTCCTCCGCCACTTGGTTTGAGGTCACTGTACTTTCTTCTAGCCAATCCTCACGCCTTTTCCCGGTATCAACCAGCAAGCGGTACACTGACCTGACCGAGAGCATAATAGATCGCTCATAATGCCACGACCACGTGTCCTCGTAGTGCCTCGTGCTGAGAGGAATTCTACAGATGTGATCAATGTCCAGGGGCTGGAAAAATTCCTCCAACAAGTCCCTATTCCATGTCATAGTATCAGAGGAGATGAAACTACTCACATGGATAGGGGATTATCATTTTTGCTTCGCACTGGACGAAGTAGATAATCCAGAGGGATCCAATTTCACTCCATGCATGTGTGGTTGTCCCGTGCCAATTCTCCATATTAAGCCTTGCTTCATAGCATCCCTCCCCTCAATTAGCGAACGCCAAACTTGGGACGGATGAGAACCAACAGTAGCCGCAAGGAAATCTGTAGTAGGAAAATACACAACCTTGAGAATTCTTGCACTTAGGGATTCACGATGCTGAAGGATGCGCCATGCCTGTCTTGCCAATGGTGCTTATGTGTCTAACTCCCCGAAAATGGCCGGGAGAACGTGGGCCGGTCTACGTGAACCTGATTTTTAAAAATCTTTAAAATACTATTTCTACGTTTCAAATTTTTTGAAATAAATCATGCATGTATATATTACATTGATATTTACTCGTACAAAATTTTAAGGAACAATATGATCGCATGTGGCCTACACAATGGAAGAGAAAATAAAACTTTGCATTTCATTAAATAGTAAAATCTAGTCCTTATATAGTTGCTCATACATTTTGTCTTTTTCACACAAGTGCATGCTTTTATATTTTAGTTTCAAACTTAACATGAACATACCAACATACATTTTCTGCCTGAATAATTTATGCTATATTAGTTTGATTTTATTTTGTATTTTGATTTTTTTAAAATTCATATAGGATCCACACGCACTCATATCCTCCCAATCCACGTCGTCTTTCCGAAAATAGCCCGAAGAAGTTGGAACAGCTGAACCTGATTTTTAAAAACTCTCAAAAATGCGAGTATTTCAAAGTCTCAAATAATGCTATTTCGAAGCCTAAAAAATGCTATCTTACGGCTTTATCTTATGAGGATAAACACTGGTGCGAGCCTTTACTATGTTGCACTTCACATGGATCACCTTTTTTTTCCGAAAGGGAAACATAGTCTCGGGCTCCTGGCATTAGACTCCTGCTATGCTTTAGGCAGCTGCACTTAAGGTTATGAACATACTGACCGATTACTCAAAAACTATTTTTTTTTTGCTTCGGGTTCTTTTGAATCTGTAGTTAGAGCTTGAGCAATGGTACGTACAATCAATCGCTTGCAATAATGCAACAATCAGTGTCCTTTCCGAAACTAGCGCAGCCATCAGTTCCTTTCCGATTGGAGTGACATCCGTTGAGCTGGCTACTTGGAGATTCAGATTCCGGATGGGGCCAAAGCGGGAAAAATCACACTGCATTGTACTCCAAGGAGTATCTTGATGGCTCGACGCAACCCTCGGCGCCTTATTAACGCAAGCTCACACGCACCACACAACCCAAATCCAGACAGGCAGAGGATCATGGAGTGGACCATGGTATGGTATCGGTACACCAACCGAACACCTAGGGCCCTTGGAAGAAGCAGGAGTCGGCAAGTAGCTGGACGTACGCGGAACACGTACTAGGATATAGGGGCCAGACTGTACATGTGCCTGTAGGTTCATCTGGCAAAACTATTTGTATAATTAGTTCAGATCCTCATATCAGGTATGCAAACCAGATTTTAGTTTCAGTGTATTTTTTGTTGCAATTGTGTGTGATATGTGGTTTGAGAGAATTATTAAGAAACCACAATCAGGAAAAATAAACACGATGGGTGGACGACAACTAAAACAGACACATTTGTGTGTTGGTTCGGGTGCTTGCCTTGGAGTTGCTCTTAAACGAAAGCTCACATGCACCACACGACTCAAATCCATATACCAGGGGATGATGGAGTGGACCATGGTATCGGACTACTATATCGGTAGTACACCAACTAGACGGCTAGGGTCCATGGAAGAAGCAGAAATCGGCAATTGGCACGATGCGGACACGTACAGTACTAGACAGGGGGGCAAAGGGCATATACGTTCATCTCTGGCCAGCAAGCATAGTAACGTGGAGCCTTTTCCCCCGGAACAACCAGAGGACATCGCCCATCGGAGACACCCACGTATACCGGTGTGATCGGACCACCAGCCGGCCGGGACCAGTACAATAATGCGTGTCCTCTTCCTCGACGCGGCGACGTCGCGCGGGCGGGCGTTGCGCCGTCGCACGGTCACGGAGAGGGGACGTCGCTGTGTGGCTTGCTCAATTATTTGGGCCGCCGATTGCCGCGTCCCTGTTTCCTCGATCAGGGCTATAGGCCTATAGCTACCCGGTCGATCGATCGCCGTGTTGCACCGGCCGGAGCCACGAGCCTCAACGTGACGCCCATACGGGAGCGGCGACCTGTTGGATACCGGAACGCCCGTACGACCACTTCTGCTTCAGTGCTTCTCCCTTGTCTAATCTTAAACGTAACGACGGACAAGATTGTTCCGTACCTCTTCATAATTAAGGGTATGATGATCATTAGTTAATATTCTGTTAAGTCTAATTCTATTAAGACATGTAAGCGCTCGTGCGTTCTATGGGACCGTATCCACTTTCGTAAAAAAAATGACTATATTCGTACGCTCACGGAGGCTCGCTCGTCCTCATCGGCTCCTGCTCATGGTGGCAGCTTTGTCTCTCGTCGGCGGCGACCGGCGCAAGCCGTGTTCTGTGTTTGGTTTTCAGTCAGTTGCAGCACCGGACAGTCGCAATCTAAACAACCATGCCGACTTTCGCATAGAAATTCCATGAACCCAACCGGTAAGAAAATTGACCCTAAAATTTTAGGAGACAACAGTTGATTATCCCCATTAATATCGTGCATACATTGGGCATTTTCAATTCACGCGGATCATCCCTTTTTTGAGGGAGTTAATCACACCTGGTTTCGGGGAGTTAATCACGCATGCATTGTGATTTAATCATACATGCACCTTGGTCTATCGATTTGCTAGGGAGAGGAGCCACGCTATTTGCACGTATTTAATCAAGCATTAATTATCGCATCAAGTCTAATTCTTGGTTAATTTATTTAGATCGGAACAAGTTTATAATTAAAATATAGCAATTGATATAGAATGACTATGTTACCCTTTCAAATTTACGGAGGAAGGAGCATGGAAGCAGGCCTCCGGTGGATTTCTTGGCCAGCTCTCGCTCGGGGGTTGGCCATGTCGGCAAGCTACATGGCCGTTTTGTTTTTCCAACTTGCGTGGGTGACGGTGCCTTCGGAGAAGCATGGCGAGTAGGGTTGCGAAAGGCCATCCGATCCACCCGTTTCGTAGGCAAAATTTGCTAGTCAAGTTCAAAAAAATTTATCAAAATTTCTCTAGTTTAAACTATATTTTGCTTTTACGGGCTCTCGCGGGTTGCCGCTTCGCAACCCTAATGGCGAGGCATATACTCCGTATTTACAAGGTGGGATCCTGATAAAATCCCGATTCTAGTTCATTTATCAAATTCTATTTCTAGGTTTTCATTTGATAAATTCTAGTTTAAATTTTAACAAAATACTGAACTAAAATTTGGCAAATAAACTAAAAGTGGGATTTTTTATGGGACCCCACTTGACATCTATATTATAGTACGTACATTGGATGTTACTTGGGTTGGAGGCTGTCGTCAACGTATTTATTGTTTCACTCACGTTTACTCAAGCAGATATCTATTTTCCGGCCATACACTCTCTTCTCCGGCCAGATGTCTACCTACTCTCTAATTTTATAAAAAAAGGTAGCAATATTTATGACACTATATTGGTATCATTAGATTTGTTTTCAAATCTAGTTTCATAATATAACAATTTTATGTAATATATATTGCTATATTTATCTATAAGATTAGTCAAATTTAATAAAGTGTTGACTTAGATAAAAGTTAGAAGTACACTTATTTGCGGACGGAGGGAGGATGTTCCATATGTACACGTATTTCATTGTTTCACTCACGTTTACGGACGCCGTAAATATTTCTTTTGAAAAAATAAATATATTAATATCGCGAAGATATCAGTTACACCTAGGCTACAGCAACCAAATGTATGAAGACACTACCGATGCACACAGCCAAAATATGAAAAAAAAATCCCACCATAATGATCAAAATACCACCGCCAAAGATAACACCAAGAGTCTGCATTCTTCAAAAGCGACGTATCGAAGAAGCAAACAACACACCAGCGCCATCGTCGTTCCATCAAAGATCTTAGATTTTTACCCTGATATTTGGTATCTGTTAGAGTTGCTCTAAGTCAAAGCACCTACATTTGTACCGACACTCTAGGCCAGCGATGTAAGGTGGAATACATAGGAGGATTATCGAGTTCAGCTCAAATCTATCTGATTCGAAGTTTCAGATTTCAGTTTTTTTTCTGATTCTAAATTTTTGAATTTGGGGGGAAAGAGAGGAGGACGAATGATAGATAGTCCATGGGCCGGCCAGCCTGCCACACGTTGTCATATGCCGACTCCGGATCCTGAATGACCCAAGCATGTAGTGCAACTGCAGCGGTATGTGCCTGAGCTCTGGTACAAGTTTTTTTCTAAGGACTCGATAACTCACCATCAACGTCAAGGCATGGCTTTTCCTTTTGCCATCGTCTTCCATCGGGAGGCATCGCTAACAGATAGTTCGCGTCGGGAGAAACATCGCGCAGTGATTTCAAGCTATAGGGTAATCTTTTCAGTCCTAGCTTCAATAGGAAATCTGTTGAAATACCATTGTTAGCTACCACTGACATCTTCGCCAACTAGTGTTCTACAGAAAATGCTAGTACCTCCCATGGGCAAAAAAACTTGACGCGAAATGAGCCACTTTGTCTGTACGTGTGCAATGTCATCGAGCTGTGATGATCCACACAGACTTACGAGTTACGATATGCCCTTTAATTGATCCGTTCAGCTGAAGCTGATGATGAACTGATATGTGCATGCTACTGTACTGAAGCTAGGAGAAAAAATGGCGACACAAGTTGGCCTTGTTTCTGCTGCAGCGTAGACTTCCATCAACACTGCGTCACAATGACTAGCTGTGCTAATTTTCCTGTGACCTGTACATAATCTTGTGGAAAAACATGTCAGTAAGCCGATCGCCCAGCACAGCATTGCAGATCGCGTATCCAGGTAAACTAATTGAAGTATGGGAGAAAAGTGCAGGCAGATTAATCAACCAGCGTTCCACAGCAGGCTGCCAGCAACGGCGTTCGAGATGCGACGGGCGATGTAAACAGTCACCCGCGCCAAGTGAGAATACCACTCTTCTCACCTTCAGATTATTCGATGGTAGAACTGGCAACTGCTGACGTCTTAACTGTCTTTTTTTTTTGAACCGTGGACGTCTTAACTGTCAGTCTACGTCGCGAATTGCACATTGACACCGCCGCAGGTGAGGACCTTTGACGGCCGGGGCCGGTGATCCGGACGTTCCGCCGTCATTACCACAGAGTCCTCGGGCTTCACTCTTCAGAGCTCCTCCACATGATCAAGGGACAGCGATGTGTACTCCACATCTAAGAACACTTCAACGCAGCCGCTCCAATTATGCAAGGTGTCAGTCTGCGTCATCGCGGCCAGAATGTGTGCTGGCTCACCGTATCTCGATTAATTAACTAGCATTATGGCGGTTGTTTGGCCTGATGTGGCGAAGTAGATGGCGACCGCCGCTGCCTTTTATTTTTTTCTCAACGGTGGCATTGCAGCCTCGCATGCATATCAAATGGGCCATGGACAACTGTTGCAGCAGCTCGCAATCTCAGGCCCAGCACCTCGTGACCGACTGCGACGGGGGCCATGTCGGGTTACAAGGAAAGTAACTTTAGATGTTGATGAGCCGAGAGGAAAGAATGCGCATGCAATCATGAGCTAGGTAACTTGAGATGTGTTGTTACATGGTTGATTAGCTAGTCACGGCTAAAATCATATGCCTATGTTAGGACTTTGCTTGATCCGGTGGAACTTGTAGCTAACATGTTTTACGCCATGGGAGGAAGTGATGTCCTTGTCTGCATTGTATTTTGCTTTTGTAGGTTTGAAGCAACCTTAGTAGATGTGTCGAGTTGCTGGTGAATTTTGGAAGAGTATAACTTGTGGTCATGCAATGGTGTGTCTGACTCATGAGGAAGTATGCTGACCGATGAAAGGTTTCTTTTCGATTGATAAAAAGAAGGTTTAACATGATGATAAGGTTTTCTTATCTAAAGGATTATGGTGTCAAAAGGAATCTACAAAAAAGGACTATCTGCAAATAAAAAGCGGAACCAACCATAGTAATGTGGGAATTATAAGCCAAAGCACAACCAACAGGGGAGGATCATGCAGTGGACCATGGTATCGGTACACCAACCGAACGGCTAGGGTTCTTGAAACAACCAGGAGTCGGCAAGTGGCAGGACGAGAATACGTGCTCTTTTCGATCCAAATTAATGGACTCGGATTTAGATGTATTATTGTGAATTGGAGAGAGTATAGAATAGGGGCAAGAGTGTGCGTGTAAGTTTCTTCTGGCAAAACTATTCGTACAATTAGTTCAGATCATCATATCAAGTAAGTATCATATATGTATCTATGTAAACTAGAGTGTGGTTTCAGTGTATTTTTTGTTGCAATTGTGTGGTATATTTGGGAATTGGATTTGCCTGTGGCACTGACTTGATTGGGATATATTTTCCTCTATTTGAGAGAATAATAAATTTTATAGTCAATGCACATGCGGGTCCATTTTTTCATTGACTAGAAAAATAAACATGTTTGTGTCTAAATGGGTGGCAATCGTTGGGTATACCACACGGACATTTTTTTATGAAGAGAATATATTAATATCGTGAAGGTATCAATCACTCCCTTAATATATTAATAAGATGTCCAAAGACATGAAGGATACAAATAACCAAAAAAAGACCTCGCCATAGCGATCAATCACCAACATTAGCAACACTCTAACAACCACCAAAGACAACATCCGGGTTACAGAAGTTCTCCAAAACAATGCCTCCAATAACAAGCATTGTCGTTGTCCGATCGAAAATCTTGGGTTTCAGCATAGAGAAAATCCGAGTTCACCCAAAAACAATGCATTCAACAAAGCCATTGCTAGTTACAACCAATAAACGCCAGACCTTGGGTTTTCACCCTAAAAATCGTGACTCGATACTCAAGGAGCACCACAAAAAATGCAGTCCTCCAGTGTTGCCGCCCGCGCTTGTCGAGGCCACTGTTGCAAGCCACCAAACACCTGACACACAACTTTCATCGCATCCAACACACCATTCCGCCAAAGCTTCAGGACCTCCAATCGTAGCCGCCATGACTTTCTCCAACTCTATCAATACCATGGGAATCTGGACTTAGACATGTCTCCTGACACCAATAAGAAAGCCCGCATGATGTCATGCTAGCTGATAACATGGGAAGGCGTGACCGGAGTCTTTCTGATCTAGATATCTAGGGGTGAAATACGCCAATCTGCATAGATCTCTAACATGGAAGACCAAAACTCGTCAGCAGAGATCAAAGAGATCGACATCCGATAGAAAGACAACTTGGTGAAACAAGATCGCTAGGGCCAAACCACCATTATTATTAGACCGAAGCCAGCAGCCCCCATGTCGACTGATACGTTGTAAACGTATCTATAATTTTTGATGTTCCATGCTTGTTTTATATCAACTTTCTTATGTTTTGTCCATACTTTGGAGTATTTTTACACATTTTCTAGAACTAACCTATTAACAAATGCCACAGTGCCAGTTGCCTGTTTTTTGCCGTTTTTGGTTTCAGAAAAGCTAGTAAGGAAATATTTTCGGAATTGGACCGGACAAAAGCCAAAGTCAATATTTTACCCGAAGCAACACGGAGTCCGGAGGGGAGACGAAGTGGCGCACCAGGGCGGCCACACATGGTGGAGGCGCGGCCTGGGGGGCGCGCCACCAGAGGGTGTGGGCCCCCTGGTGCTCCACCCACCTAGCCCTTCCGCCTATAAAGACCCCTCGGGACGAAAACCCTAAGTACCCGATCAAAAATTCCACGAAAGAGTCTGTAGCCGCCGTCATCTGCATCCCTAGTTCGGGAGGGATCTGAAGCTCTTCCCGGCACCCTGCCGGAGAGGGAAATTCACCCTGGAGGCCTTCTTCATCACCATGCCTGCCTCCGGTGTGATGCGTGAGTAGTTCATCTCTAGACTACGGGTCCATGTAGTAGCTAGATGGCTGGTTCTTCTCCTTTGTGCTATCATGTTTAGATCTTGTGAGCTCCGTTCATGATCAAGATCATCTATTTGTAATCCTACATGTTGTGTTTGCGGGGATCCGATGGATATTGAGATGCTATTTCAGATTGATTATTGATTCTATCATGTCTTTGTTATTTGTGATCTTGCATGCTTTCCGTTGTTAGTAGCTATCTTGGCCAAGTAGATGCTAGCAACTCCAAGAGGGAGTATTTATGCTCGATAGTGGGTTCATGCCTCTAGTAATCTAGGGAAGTGACAAAAATCTCTAAGGTACTAGATGTGTTGTTGCTACTAGGGAGAAAATAACAATCCTTTGTCCATGGGACAATCGTATTGTTTACTTTACACACTTTTCTTAATGCAATTATCTGTTGCTTGCAACTTAATACTGGAGGGGGTTTGGATGATAACCTGAAGGTGGATTATTAGTTATAGATGCAGTTGGATTATGGTGTATGTATAATGTTGTAATGCCCAATCAAATCTCATAGGAGTCAAGATGATTAGTATATACATGTATGCTTTCTCGTTGTCTGATACGTTGCTAATGTATTCATAATTTTTGATGTTCCATGCTTGGTTTTATCTACTTTCTTATGTTTTGTTCCAACTTTGGAGTACTTTCATACACTTTCTTGGACTAACCTATTAACAAGAGCCACAGTGCCAGCTGCCTGTTTTATGCTGTTTTTGGTTCCAGGAAGTCACAAAATGAATATTGTCGGAATTGGACGGGACAAAATCCAAAGTCAATTTTTCACCGACGGACACACGGAGCCAGAATACAAGACGGAGAGGGGCCAGGGGGCCACCACACCACCTGGCCGCATGGCCCAGCCTAGCCCGCGCCAGGGGGTGGTGTGGCCGCCTCCGGCACCCCCTCGGCCTCCCCTTTCGCCTATAAGATGCCTCCGATACAGAAAGCCTAAGGACCCGATCAAAAATCCACGAAAGAGTCTGTAGCCACCGTCATCTCCATCCCTATATCGGGAGGGATCTGAAGCTCTTCCCGGTACCCTGCCGGAGAGGGGAATTCACCCTGGAGGCCTTCTTCATCATCATGCAAGCCTCCAGTGTGATGCGTGAGTAGTTCATCTCTGGACTACGGGTCCATGTAGTAGCTAGATGGCTGGTTCTTCTCCTTTGTGCTATCATGTTTAGATCTTGTGAGTCCATTCATGATCAAGATCATCTATTTGTAATCCTACATGTTGTGTTTGCAGGGATCCGATGGATATTGAGATGCTATTTCAGATTGATTATTGATTCTATCATGTCTTTGTTATTTGTGATCTTGCATGCTTTCCATTGTTAGTAGCTATCTTGGCCAAGTAGATGCTAGCAACTCCAAGAGTTAGTATTTATGCTCGATAGTGGGTTCATGCCTCTAGTAATCTCGGGAAGTGACAGAAATCTCTAAGGTACTAGATGTGATGTTGCTACTAGGGAGAAAACAACAATCCTTTGTTCATAGAAAAATCATATTGTTTACTTTACACGCAATGCGTAATGCAATTATCTGTTGCTTGAAACTTAATACTGGAGGGGCTTCGGATGATAACCTGAAGGTGGATTATTAGTCATAGATACAGTTGGATGGCGGTCTATGTATAATGTTGTAATGGCCAATCAAATCTCAAAGGAGTCAAGATGATTAGTATATGCATGTTTTCTTTCTCGATGTTTGTCAATTACCCCGCTGTAATTTGTTCACCCAGCATGTTATCTATCTTAAGGAGAGCCACCACTAGTGAACTATGGACTCTAGTCCTTTCTTTTACCATCAATCTACAATCAACTGTTTACTGCTTTGTGTTTACTTTATGCAAACTATTACTTTCTTCCACTCGATATGTTTAATCCTTTGTTTTCAGAAAAATCGGTGAGATTGACAACCTCATCACAAGTTGGGGGCAAAGTTATGTGGTTGTGTTGTGCAGGTCTCCACGTTGCTGCTGACACCGGTAGTGCGCCCCGCCAAAGTCCAGCTAGCAACACCTTTGGGGTGTTTCCTTGCTCCTACTGGATTGATAACCTTGGTTTCATAACTGAGGGAAAACTTGCTGCTGTGCTCATCATACCTTCATCTTGGGGTTCCCCAACGGGCTCAATATATTTTGGGCTAAGCAACTGATTTTTCTAGCGCCGTTGCCGGGGAGTCAAGGACATCTTCACAAGGGGAGTCCCTCATAACCAATCTCTTTACTTTGTTGTTTTTGTTTTGCTTAGTTTATTTCTGTTTTGTTTGCTTGTTTCCTTATCAAAAACACAAAAAATTAGATTTACTTGTTTGCTTTCTTTATCAAAAACACAAAAAATGACTACTCTTGAAAACACTAAGTTGTGTGACTTCACTAGCACCAACAACAATGATTTCATGAGCACAGCTATTGCTCCACCTGTTCCTGAAGCTACTTTCTTTGAGATAAAACCTGCTTTACTCAATCTTATTACGAGGGAACAATTTTCTGGTATTGGTAATGAAGATGTTGCTGCTCATCTAAATAACTTTGTTGAACTTTGTGAGATGCAAAAGCATAGGGATATAGATGGGGATATTATTAAGCTTAAATTGTTTCCTTTCTCTTTGAGAGGAAAAGCTAAAGAATGGTTGAATTCCTTAACTAGGAATAATATTGATTCTTGGACTAAATGCAAAGATGCTTTCATTGGAAAATACTATCCACATGCTAAGATTATATCTATGAGAAGTGAAATAATGAAGTTTAAAAATCCGATAATGAACATGTTGCTCAAGCTTGGGAAAGCATGAAATCTTTGGTAAAGAATTGTCCCACTCATGGACTGACTGCTTGGATGATTATCCAAACCTTTTATGCAGGGTTGAACTATTCTTCAAGAAATCTATTGGATTCTGCTGCTGGAGGTACCTTTATGACCATTACTTTGGGTGCTGCAACAAAGCTTCTGGATAATATGATGGTTAACTATTCTAAATGGCATACCGAGAGACCTCCACAAGGTAAGAAGGTAAATTCTGTTGAAGAAACCTCCTCCTGAGTGATAAAATTGATGTTATTATGTCTATGCTTATTGATGGGAAGGCTCATATTGATCCAAATCATGTTCCCTTAGCCTCTTTGGTTGCTCAAGAAGAGCAAGTTGATGTGAACTTTATAAGAAATAATAATTTTAGCAATAATGCTTACAGGAATAATTTTGGTAACAACAATTATAGGCCATATCCTCCCAACAATGGTAATGCTTATGGAAATTCATACAACAATAATAGGAGTGCTCCCTCTGAACTTGAAGTTATGCTTAAAGACTTTATTAGTAAACAAACTGATTTCAATAAAACTATTGAGGAGAAACTCTCAAATGCTGAAAGAAATATAGCATCATTGGCTGAAGCTCAATCTTCTTTGAATAAAATGACTGCTAAACCTGGAACTAATGAGAATCCCTTTGTAGCTACTAATGCCATATAAGTTAGAATTGATGAAAATGTTAGACTATTAGCTGAATTACATGCTAAGTGGGAGAGAGAAGATGAAATTGCTAGAAACATTTGTGTCTCTACTATCACTACCACTAGTGTTGAAGCTAGTAATGGCTCTACTACTTTAGATGATAAATTTGATTTTGATCTTGATGGTTGCAATATCTCTGAAGTTATTAAGTTTCTACAAAAGCTTGCTAAAAGTCCTAATGCTAGTGCTATGAATATGGCTTTTACAAAACACATTACTGATGCTCTCATAAAAATAAAAAAATAAAAGATGAAACATAAAGCTTCTATTCCTATGAAACAAGAAGATGGTTGGGAACCCATCATTAATATGAAAGTTAATGATTTTGATTTCAAAGCTTTATGTGATCTTGATAGTAGTGTTTCTATTATGCCTAGAAAGATTTATGATATGCTTGATTTGCCACCATTTGAAGATTGCTATTTGAATGTCCCACTTGATGATAATGCTAAAAAGAAACTCATGGGGAGTCTTAATGATATTCTTATTATGGTTAACAATGCTTTTGTCCCCGTTGATTTCTATGTTTTGGATGTTGAATGCAATGCTTCTTGTCCTATTACTTTGGGAAGACCTTTCCTTAGAACTGTTGGTGTCATTATTGATATGAAAGAAGCCACCATTAAATATCAACTCCCACTCAATAAAGGTATATAACACTTCCCTAAGAAGAGAGAGAAGATTTCTTTTGCCTCTCCTATGAAAACAAAATTTACTCTTAATGCTTCTTCATTTGAGAACACTTGATTCTTTTTCTTGCTTCTTATGCCTAACTTAAAGGCGTTAAAGAAAGTACTTATTGGGAGATAACACAAAAGTTCTAGATGAGTATTTGAAGTTATTACTTCTGTAATAACCGCTCCTTATCCCTTTTATTTGCTTTTTGTGCCAAGAGTAACCTCTAATGAGAGAGAAGTAATGATTGGGAAAGTTGCTGTCCCGAAACAGATTTCTGTGCTTCACTATAAAAATTCGTGTACAATCTATGTACATACTTTTGAGGCGTGCATTTGTGTGCGTCTGCCCCAGGTTGTTATATAACTTTTGTTAGTTCAAAACTTTTTGATTTGAGCAACAGAAGGTCTTCGAAAAAATTCTTCTTTACATGCTGGTCTGTTTTGACAGATTTCTGCCATTATTTGCATTTGCTTCTTGTTGGTTCCTTTTTTAGTTCTTTTGGGGAATTGAGATTTTTGAGGGAAGTGCTACATTAGCTTGTGTTTTATTGGAAGTTTTATTGGTGTTGAAACTGAACCAAAGACTTATTATCTTGAGTGCACTAATGTTGCTAATAAAGATGGTGTGAAGTTTTGTATGAAGGAAAAATTTCAGGTGTATGGAAGGAGTGAGTAATGAGATGAAGAATGGACTAAAGCTCAAGTTTGGGGATGCCACGCGTGTCACCCCAAGAAACATCCAACAATTACAAGCATCAAAGCTTGGGGATTCCCAAGGCATCCCCTTCTTCATCAATAAAAATCCCAGGTTTCTTCCAAACACTTCGTTTTTATTGTTTCATGCACAGTTGTGTTGTTCTTGGAGCGTCTTTTTTTTGTTTTCATTTTGGTTTTTCGTTCGCTTGGTTTTATTAGTTTGTTGAATAAATTGGTTGGACCCCCTCTTTCATAAATTGGCTTTCAAATAGTTTGGTTTGGATTGGAAAAGAGTAGGAAAGTTCATGCTTAAGTGGTAAAGAGAGCTTGTTTTTAACTGTGGCCTATGCTTTGTCATGCCATGCTTGGTATTGTTTTGGCTTTATGCTTAGTATTCTTTGTTGTAGCACGACATGTTATAAACAATTGAGATTGCTTCATGTGCCTTGGAAGAATCATGCGTTGTTTTAGCATATTAAAGCATAGTATTGTGGTATTGTCCTTTGATGCTTTATTTGGGTTGACTTGGCACATGCTCACACCATGTTATGACTATCCCAAGTCACCATAAGCCTTTATGATCCTTTAGTTTTAAACTTGTAGTATCACTTTATTCTTTTATTAATGATGTTTTGTCGCTCTACATGATTATGGCCATTATTGCTCTCTTAGTTTGTCGCTCCCAGTCTTTTGCTAGACTCTGTAACCAAGTATGAGTTCCGCTCATGCATCCAACTCCTTAAACCAAGTTATTCCAAAGAGTCCATCATACCTACCGATTAACATTTGTTATTCCAAGTATATTCATGTTTTTATCTACCTTCCAAATTAAATTTGTTATGTGAAAATTAGTGATTAAAGATCTTACAAACTTGATGGCACACTTTACTTTTCTTGCATCTAATAAACTTGAACCATTGTGTCCATCTTTGTTGCGTATATGCTTGCGCTTTATAAGTTGAAATTAGCAGAACCATGTATCATGGGGAACGCTTTCAACATTGCACTTGTACTTTGTACCCCGTTGATATCATGTTCTTTTGCTTATGGATCCCGGCGGTGTGAAATAAAAGTGGAACTTGTAAGATCATGGAGTTTGTATGTGTGTTAGAGAAACGCCTGGGTCGCTAGCCTAAGCCATGCCTAATCATGGTGAAAACTTGAAGCATCACCATAATGAGCACTCTATGAAGCATCCTCAATAAAAACCTATGCAAATAGCAAATAAAAAGATCACTGAGATGCTCATTGACATGGGTATACCCTACAGGTACTCGAGCTTGGTATATACGGTCTAAATACCTACAGGCCCACGGTGTCGCCAAGGCCCAGACGAAAGGATTCGAGTGATCTGTGGACTCTCGATTGCTTGTGAGACAAGAAGAAGCTAAAGATAGAAAGTTTGGAGGGGAAAACCCTAACTTGTAACCGACTCGACCTGCTACCTGAGACCTAGCCTATCTATATAAAGGCTAGGAGGGGGCGGCGAGGATGACAGACACAACCCTAGTTTTCACGACTCTCGCCAGATTGCATCTGCGCACCATTGTAACTTTCGACTCCCTCGATAATTCCACGAGCAGACAAGCAGGAGTAGGGACCTCTACGAGGCCTGAACCTGGGTAAATCCTTTGTCCCCTGTGTGCTTGTTTGCTAGCCGATAGATGTCTCCAGCACTCCCTCCTTCTCCAAAACCCAAGTCCATAACAATGGGCATTGATGAGTTAAACCCTCGTCAATTGGCGCCGTCTGTGGGAACTGGGAGTGCTGATGTTGCGGCTTCTTCGGCCCCATCAACCACGATCTACAACTCCGCAACAGCGGAGATTCGCCAGCTCTTCGGCGTCTTCGACTTCACCGTCCACACACCGGCCACCCGCCCGGCTTTCGAGTCTGTGGGAGACGGAATCAGCTTGGCGATTGGGAGCTTCCGCTTCCAAGTTGGTCAGATGGGCACGCTTCGCATGCCTGATCAACCGACAACACCGGCGATTGCCCCGGCATCACGGTTCCCTCCATCGATCGGCACCCTCAGCGAGCTCAATACTCCGGTGGCAATCGGGAACACGATCAGCGACAGCAGTCGTGACTCCGATCTGAGCGATCTGGCCACAGAAGATGGAACCTGCGGTTTCGAATCTGAAAGTTGCGGAAGAAATAGCTTCCCCAATCACTTCATGTGCGCCGTCATCAACGCAGGCGACACCTCCGCCAATCGCGGCGTCGTCAACACCGTCCACGGCACCGATCCACCCAACATTGGCAACGGTGGCAACGGCGGTAACGGCGCGAACGGTGGAGCAGTCGAACCTCCCAGCATAATCAATGAGCAAACCGGCGAACGCGTCGTAATCAGGCTCAACGAGCAAGAGTGGGAGCGCTGCCGCGAAGCCCTACGAGGTGCACCTCTGCCCTTTGGATCCCCACAGGAATTACTAATGGGCTACCACTGGCTCCTGAAAGAGGAATTCAAGCGCCAAAAAGAAGCAATTGCGCAGCTGGAGGCGCGTAAAAGGGCGGCAGACGAATCGAGCCTTCGTCGTACTGGGCTCTCCTCCTACGGAGGATCCTCCTCACGAGGAAACGAGTACGTCGCCAAGAAGAGGCAGTCGCGAATGGCTCACCTCACCGAACAAGAGCGCATAGACGCCGCGAAAGTCCTCGACTTCAGCTCTATGATAGTCGACACGAGAGGCAACGTGGTCCCTAGAACACCGCAGGACGCGGTCACGGCAGCCACCATGTACCTCCTCAACAACCTGCCACTGGCTGGAGATCCCCGAACCGCCATGCACCGATCTACGATCGCGGGTTTGGGGCTAATCGAGGCCGCCCTCGACAAGCAGCCAGTACCAGACCCCAAAAAGGGCAAAACGCTAGCAAAACGCTACTCCTCGCCCTCGTCTAGCGATGACAGTCACGACCTGTCTCGACGCCGTCGTTCGCAACGACACGATCGCGACTACGACGCGCGCAACGACCTCACACAACGTAAGATCGACAAATCAAGAGCACGACGTGCCCGGTCGACTGACTCAGAGGAGGAAGATGGGGAGCTCTGCGGCGCCAGATGCTTCAGCAGATCCATTAGGCAGAAACGAATGCCTAAGGGGTTTAAACTTCCGTCGGAAAAACCGAAGTTCGATGGCCTACAAGACCCTAAAATCTGGCTAGAGGACCACATCTCCTCCGTCAGACTCCACGGAGGCAGTCGAAGTACTGCCATGCAATGTTTGCAGCTACAGCTGCAGGGCGCCGCCCGAGCATGGCTCAATAGCCTCCCACGCGGATCCATTCGCAGCTGGGATGAGCTGGTCTATAGCTTCATGCGAAACTTTAAGGGCACGTACAAACGACCCGCATCAATCGAAGAACTGAGATGCTGCCAGCAAAAATCTGGCGAATCACTGCGCTCATACATTCGAAGGTGGTCCATCATCAAGAATTCCGCGGAAAACATCTCAGAGGACCGCGCGATTGATGCATTCAACGGTGGCGTTCGCCGCTTAGAGCTCAGGGAGGAGCTGGGCCGCTCAAAGCCCTAGACTATCGACCACCTAATGGAGATCGCGAATCAATGGGCTGATGGAGAAGATTCAGTGAAAAACCGCGCTCACTCTGACGAGGAGGCAGAGCTCGAACGCAGACGCGACCGCCGAGGCAAACGCCGCATGCGCATCTACGACGACCGTGACGACGTTAATATGGTCGCAGCCGGCTACGCCGAGAGACGCGACGACAACCGCAACAGCGGATACCGCGACTCTGGGAAGACCATGCAAGTGTGGCAACGCCGCACTCGCGACGAGGCAACCGCGACCTCCATCGAGGAAAAACTGTCCGGACCATGCACGGTACACTTCTACATCGACAAGCATGATGGCAAGAGAAAGTCCAGCCACCTCCTCAAAGACTGCCGCGAGTTCCTCAAGCTACACAAGGGATTGGTTCGGATGAACCGCAACGCAGTCGAAAGAGGCTACGGGGCCGCTCCAGGCGCCGTGGCACATGGCGCACCGCCACCACCACCAGGGCCACCCCCGAACGGAGCTGCACCGGACCAGCACCACGGAGGAGAACCGTACCCACGGGCCATGGGTACCATGATGATCCAAAAGGGGCGCCCCTCCAATAGGGTGCAGAAAGCTATCACTCTCCAAGTCAACTTGGCCATGCACTCACCACCATCCACCACTGAGTACCTCAGTGGTAGTGAGTCGTGCATCACCTTCGATAAATGCGACCACCCGCCTCAAGTACCTCGCCTAGGTCATTGCCCCCTCGTACTCAAGGTGCAAATTGGAGGTTTCGACATGAGTCGCGTCTTCATGGACGGCGGAAGCGGCATCAACCTCATATTCGCGAGTACCCTGCGAGCAATGAGGATTCCTCTAACTTGCTTGGAGGCATCGGACACAACGTTCCATGGCATCGTCCCAGGGAAAGGCGTATACCCCCTGGGCAAAATCAACCTCGACGTCATATTCGGCACGCCGAAGAACTTTAGGCGCGAGCGCATTGACTTTGAGGTCGTCGACTGGCCCTCACAATACCACTGCATCCTCGGACGCGTCGCGTTCGCTAGGTTCATGGCGGTACCCCACTACGCCTACCTGCAGATGAAAATGCCAGGTCCCAACGGCGTCATCACAATCAACGGAAGCTTTGAGCGATCCGATAGTTGCGACAGGGAATTCAACAGAATCTCCCAGTCCTTTGGCATGCAGGAGGAACTCGCGCGATTGAAGGAAACGACAGACAATAGTATGTCTCCCCTGAGCAGGCCAAGCTCACCTGATCTCTCCTTCGACTCATCCGTGCACACAAAGAAGGTGCAGGTCCATCCGACAGATCCCGCCAAAACGGCCCTCATCGCCAACAACTTGAGTCCCGCATAGGAACTCGCGCTCGTCGAATTCCTCCGTGAGCACTGGGAAATTTTCGCCTGGTGTCCTGCGGACATGCCAGGAGTTCCCAGGGAATTCGCTGAGCACGCACTCAACGTCAACCCCGACGCAAGGCCAGTCAAACAAACAATCAGGCGACTATCTGAGCCACGAGCGCAGGCAGTTGGCATGGAGATCAACAGACTCCTCGAGGCCAAATTCATACACGAGATCAAGGAAAGCACTTGGCTCGCCAATACGGTGCTAGTGCCAAAAAAGGACACGGATATCCTACGGATGTGCGTGGACTTTACTTCCTTAAACAAGCAGTGCGCAAAGGATCACTTCCCGCTACCACGGATCGATCAAATCATCGACTCCACCGCTGGATGCGAGCGCCTCTGCTTCCTCGATGCCTACTCAGGCTATAACCAAATTCGAATGAAGGAGGAAGACCAAGAGAAGACCACGTTTACAACGCCCTTCAGTGTGTTCTGCTACAACACAATGCCCTTCGGGCTAAAAAACGCGGGAGCCACCTACCAGCGGTGCATGCAGGCTTGCCTCAAGGAGCAATTGGGTCGCAACATCCAAGTCTATGTCGACGACATAGTAATCAAAACAAAGGAGGAAGCCTCTCTAATCAACGACTTGCGCGAAACATTCGCCAACCTTGATCGTTACCGGATTAAGCTCAATCCGGACAAATGCGCCTTCGGCGTACCATCTGGGCAGCTGCTCGGGTATCTCATCTCCGCGAGAGGGATTGAGGCAAACCCGAAAAAGATAAAGGCCATACTAGCCATGGAGAAGCCAAAGAACATAAGAGGCGTCTAGCAACTAGCCGGACGAATCACGACCCTCAGCCGATTTATCAGTCGAATGGGGGAAAAGGCCCTGCCCTTCTATCAGCTCCTCCGCAAAGCTGACAAATTCGAGTGGACCAAGGAAGCGCAAGAAGCATCCGAAGATCTCAAGCGCCTATTATCCACCTCGCCGGTACTGGTGACTCCACGAGAAAGGGAACCACTGCTGCTGTACATCTCCGCCACTAACCAAGTAGTTAGTACAGTGCTCGTCGTTGAACGGGCCGAGGAAAACAAGGTCCATGGCGTACAACGCCCGGTATACTACCTCAGCGAGGTCCTCACGCCAACAAAACAGCGATACCCGCACTACCAGAAGCTGGCATACGGCGTCTTCATGACCGCCCGGCGACTGCGCCATTACTTCCAGGAACACCCAATCGTGGTAGTCAGCGACGCCCCATTAGGACATATCCTCAATAACCCTGACGCCACGGGGCGAGTCGCGCTCTGGGGAATCGAACTGTCTCCACGAGACATCACATACGAAAAGCGCGACGCAATCAAGTCGCAAGTTCTCCCTGACTTTCTCGTGCATTGGATGGAAAACCAACTCCCGGACAAGCCAGATATGTCCTACCTTTGGACCATGCACTTCGATGGATCCAAGCGGATAGACGGAGTAGGAGCAGGCGTCATTCTGACGTCACCTCAAGGAGACAAGCTGAAATACATCCTGCGAATGCAGTTCACAGCCTCAAACAACGAGGCTGAATACGAGGCCCTGTTGCACGGGATGAGGATGGCAAAAGCCTACGGCGCAAAGAGGCTCATCATATATGGCGACTCCAAGCTGGTCGTCAACCAAACAATGCACGAGTGCGACGCACTCAATGACAACATGATCGCATACCGCGACCTCTACGATACACTCGAGGGAGACTTCGATGGTTACGAGTTGTGACATGTAGGTTGCGAAAGCAATGAGGAGGCGGATGCACTCGCCAGCATAGGCTCTACCTGCGCCCCCATACCACCTGGGGTATTTCTCGAGCGCATCTGCGAACGCTCCACCAAGCCAAAGGCCGCAGAGAAGAAAACAAGCGCAGCAATGGACTCGGGGGCCACGCCACCCAATGAGCCAATGGCACTCGATGACTTGGAGCTAGACACATGACTCGAAGGACCAATGAGCGTCATGATGGTAGAAAAATCCTGAACGCAGCCGTACATTACATATCTCCTCAGCAAGCGCTTACTGGACGACCCGACAGATGCAAGGCACATCGCACGACGCTCCAAGGCATTCGCCGTTATCAATGGCGAACTGTATAAACGTAGTATCACAGGCGTGTTACAACGATGCGTCTCCCTGGCCGATGGAAAAGCAGTCCTCCTCGACATACATGAAGGAACCTGCGGGCACCACGCCGGCAGTCGTGCCCTTGTTGCCAAAGCTCTACGAGCTGGATTTTACTGGCCCATGGCCATGCGCGACGCCAAGGACATAGTCCAAAAGTGCAATGCTTGTCAGCGATTCGTGGACAAACCACACGCACCAGGCGCAGAACTGCGGCCTATTCCATTGGCCTGGCCCTTCGCACAGTGGGGTCTCGACATGGTTGGCAAACTCCCAAGGTCCTCGCAAGGAGGATACGTCTACCTCTTGGTCGCAGTCGACAAATTCACCAAGTAGATCGAGGCCATGCTAGTAACCAAGCAATCAGGGCACAACACGGTCAAGTTCTTCGAGTCCATCGTCTACCGCTTTGGCGTGCCACACAACATCATCACTGACAACGGAACGAACTTCACATCCAAGGAATTCCAAGAATTCTGCGAAAACCTGGGGATCAACATCAGTTATGCCTCAGTCGCGCATCCACAGACCAATGGTCAAGTGGAAAAAGCAAACGGGCTCGTCTGCAGCGGCATCAAGAAGCGACTACTTCGACCACTCGAACAAGCCGCGGGTTGCTGGCCAGATGAGCTCCAATCCGTACTCTAGAGTCTACGTACAACTCCAAACAGCGCCACAGGCTACACGCCATTCTTTATGGTGCACGGGGCAGAAGCGGTACTACCCGCTGAAGTAAGGTACAAGGCGCCACGCATAGTCGCTTACAGCGAACAAGAGTCATCTCTTGCACTCGAAGACTCCGTCGACCTCCTCGACGAGGCGAGAGAAATTGCCGCAGAAAGATCCACGATCTACCAGCAGAACCTGCGCAACTACCACAGTAGAAGGCTTCGCCCCAGATCCTTCGTCGAAGGTGACCTGGTCCTGCGACTGAAGCAGCAGGGGCATCTCAAGCTCGAGTCCCCCTGGGAAGGACCATACTTGGTTACAGAAGTAATCCCAGGTGGCGCCTATCGCCTTCAAGACCTAGAAACAGGAGTCGCATACTCCAACCCTTGGAACGTCGCATAACTGCGACGCTTCTACCCCTAGCTGTTTTTACTTTTACATCGCAAATAAGGCTACTCAGCCAAAGCTACTTAGCCACACACTGTACCGCGTATTGTTCTCCAAATAAATAAAAGCTAAGTAGCCCAAAACTCTGTGTTTTTTCTTTTCACTTCCGTTACTATTGTACTCGGGGGCTGCGCCACCCTACACACATTTGTTCTTCGAAATAATAAACACGACATCCTGAGTAGTTGGCACATCAATCAAACCCTTTAACGCAAACTCAACCCAGCTGCAACGCACCTGGCAGGTTGATAAAGGGGATGGCCAGGCTAACGAAAAGGACTCGCATAGTGCAACGCACCTTACGCTTACAAAAAGCTATTTGTACGCATTCAACAATAAATTACATACAAATATATAAATGAACTTTACAACACAAATACACTTATGTGCAGGATACAAATCCAGTTATTGCTGCAACAGAAGAACATTGGTTTGCTCCTCGAAGAAGTCGACAATCTCCTCTGCTGGACGGTCCACCGCTTGATAGTGCGGCACCATATTCCAAGAAGATCCGGCTGGCGGCGCTGGCAGACCGGAAGCTACGACGGCGACATCGACGTTAGGCCTGTGCAATCGCACCATCGAGAGGGCAGCCTTGGCACCAGCCACCAACTGCTGCCTCGCGCACTCGCGAACCGCGGACATATCTTGAAATTTGGCCAGAAGAGCCAACGGGCTTGACGGCGTGTCATCCAACGGGAACATCACCTGGTAGATATTCTTCAAACATGACTGCGACTTCTTCAGGAAGAGCAGCACTCGCGAAGCGCGATCCTGCAGGGTCGCCAATGCAGTCGCACGATCATGATCCACCCAGAAGTATCCACTCTCTTGGAGTTGCTCCTGGGTGAGACCATGAAGGCGGATAGCAATCCTATCCCTCTCCTCCCGCGGACGGTGTGCGCTAACAACTACACGAAGCAGCACCAACAGCATGAGTACAACGTACCACTGCGACTATCTACAAAGGAAAAGATGAGGACAAGCAAACTAACACTTAAACTGGTCGCCCAGCTGCGTCACCTCGCCAAGCAGATACTGCTCGCGGGCGGCGGATTTTTCCGCCTTTGATTTCCACACATCTGCGTTACCGCGGATCAGGGGCAACTCACGCTCCAGCTGCTTCACGCGGTCACGAAGTCGCGACAGCAAAGACAGCTCCTCTACCCTGGAGCGCGGCGGTGCCACTGTCTCATCAAGAGATGATGGATCCTGGTCTCCCCCTACGGGACCACTCGATGTGCCCTACCACAGATCAAGACAGAAGCAAATAAGGCGACCAAACTAACACAAAGGCAGGGATAGCAGATGCATTCAGGATAAAGCATAAAAAATATTCACAAGCACACTCGCCAGCAGGCATGTTCTTAGAGCAAAAGGACAATTCGTTATCTACTACACAAAGCTAACTACGGAGCAGCTGGCTTCTTCGACTTCGACGCCTTCAGGGGCTTCATCAAATCCATGGCAGTATCATACGCCACTGATTTTCCACCTGCCCCTGAAGCCGAAGCTTTCGCCGCCTTCTTAGCGCGTTGGAGCTCCTCCGAATACTTGGCAACAGTATTAATCAAAGAATGACCGTATTTGGCACAGGCAGTCGCAAAGGGGGCAAAAACTACCTGCTGACCATCCGCGCCAATAGGCATTGTCTTCGACACCACAGAGGGATCTATCTCGACTCCGTGGGCCTGCACCATGGCGAGTGACATCGTTGCACCAGCCGCCTGGAGGGAGTTCTTATAGGTAGAAGGCACACCCCCGGCGAGTGACTCCACCAGCTTGTCCATTTTGTCGACCTGCTCCGCCTTTGGCATCAACTCCTCTCGGAGGCGACTAAGGACGACCTTGGCCTTGGAAAATGTATTCTGGACGACGGCGCTTCGGTCTTTGACCGCGGATACCGCACTAGCCAGAGCGTCATCACGACGAAGGGCCTGCGGGTCAAAACTCAAGTCGCCAGCATCTACACCAAAAAACATGGATCAGATTTCTGGTGCCAACGGCAAAATTCCAGAAGCAGAGAAAAGCATCAATCAAAAATCCACCAGTAAAGGTACCTGAGAGGGCCTTGGCGACTGAGAATAGCTGCTCCTCGAACAACTTCTCCCTGGCCGCAAAAGAGGGGCGCAGATCCTCTTCTCGCTTTCGGGCTTCATCACGAGCCGCGATTGCCTCATCGCGCCCCTTGACAGCTGCGGCCAGTGTCTTCTCCAAGGATGTGACATTGCGTAGTAGGGCGTTATGCTCAGCTACATGGCCGTCAAAATAATTGGCTATCAGTCAAACACACCAGAACAGAAAAAAGACGAAAGAAACAAGCGTGGAAGCACTCACTTTCGACCATGCGGTGAAGCGTCTCTAGCATCGCATGCTGACGACCCATCGCCATCACCTGCTCCGCCACTCGAGCGGCCTCTTTTACAAGGAGCTGTTGCACCAATCAAGGAATCAGACAAGGGCAACAAAAGGCGTTGACTGCCAAAATACAAAAGAAGGAAAGATATACTCACATGGTCCTCTAGCGACTCCGAAGAAGTCTGTTGAGCTGTCATCCGAGCAACTATCTGATGCTCCCCTCCGTGAGGAGAACTCGAAGAATTGTGCCCGGAGTGGGCCGCCGCCGGAGGAGAAGGAGCGCGCTCGACCTCTACCTTGGCTCTTGAGGTCGCGACTCCTGATTCCTTCAAAAATTCAACGTCGCCAGAAGATGACGATGCCTCTTGACTACAAGACCAAATTCACATTGAGAAAGGGCAAAACTCTAGGGCAAAGCCAACAAAAAGAAAACAGAGAAGAAATGATGAACTCCTAAACTTACCAGTCAAACTTGTCAAGATCAAACATGGCCTCCGCCGACTCCGACGAAGACTCCTTGGGCAATCACATCTTCTTGCGAGAAGCTGGTGCTACAACCCTCATAGGAATGGCGGGAATTGGTGACTCCGCGCCAGCAACTGTGCCCTCTAGAGTTGAAGGAGTCGACGCATCAGAGTCCTCGCTGCGCGGACGCTTGCGAGTATCTGGGCTCTCCGACTCGGGGGCTTCCTCTTCCACGTCAGAAGGGACAGTCGACTCAGACTCGTCCTCTTCAAAAGCTTCGCGAGGAATAATGCCCTCAGGGAGAGGAGGCATGCAAGGCGAGACCGCCCAATCCTGCATACAAAAAGCAAAAAGGAGCAGGTAAGCAACAGAAAAGCAATCGTGAATATAAGCTACTGCGTAGTACGACTGTACCTCGGGAGGAGGATTCGAAGCATCGAAGGGAGGAACGCCTGGCTCATTCGGAAGCACATCCTTGAAGGTGTACTTCGTGACCAGTCGCACCCTCTTATCTACCTCACTCGCGGACATGCCATCGGCAGACACGCGAGTGGCATCATCAGCACCACCCCATTGAAACATGGGATGGACTCTAGCTTGGAGAGGCTGGACGCGACGACGCAGCCAAGTCCTGATAAGGGCGCAGCCTCCCTCTTCTGCGCCCATGCGACCTCGAGGTCGCAGACGCATTGATATAGCACGTCCGTCTCCGCGAGTTCGGACGGCATGATCACGTTCTTCCAAGAACGCATATTCTTGCAGGGAGTCGCGGGATCAAAAGGAGCGAGTCCAAAGTGCTCGTCCTTGGCCTTCAGGTCGCGAACATAAAGCCATCTGTCCCTCCATCCCTGGACAGACTTGGCGAGCTTGATGTCGAAGTAGGTGGCGGATGGGTCGACATGGATTCCACAACCACCTACATCATAAACTAAAGAGCTAGATGCGGACCGACGCTTTAGCTTGAACAAATGCTTGAAAAGGCCAAAGTGCGGCTCGATTCCGAGCCAGCACTCGCAGAGAGTGATAAAGCAAGAGATGTGAAGAATCGAATTCGGGGACAGCTGATGGAGCTGGAGCCCGTAAAAATAGAAGAGACCCCTAAGAAAGGGATGGATAGGCAAAGAAAGGCCGCGAATGATGAAAGCAAGAAACATCACTCAAAAACCAGCGGGAGGCACAGGAATGGTCTCACCACTGGGGACGCGCGCGGCGGCGACTGCGGCGGAAATAACTCCGTCTTGGCGAAGAAGACGAAGATCGGACGCCTTGATGATCGAGGGGCGCCAGGCACCATTGGTCATGCGGGTGCCCGCGACCTTCTTCTTCCCGCCGGCGGCGGCACTGGTGCCCACAGCAGCGGCGCCACCCTTCTTCGCCACAGCAGCGGTGGCGGCGGATTCAGCGGCAGCGCCTCCTTTCTTCTTTCCCATTGCGCGGCGGCGATGAGAACGCATAAAATAACTTGAAAACGAGCGGAGATGGTCCAGAGCTGAGGAGGAGATGAGCGCAGGAGAAAAGCAGCGGAGCAGCGGCAATGGCGATGGCAGCGAGGAAGAAAAGGGCACAGATGGAAATTTACCGCCGTAGCATCGCTACTTAACCCCTAAGAGATGCAATCCAACGTCTCACAAAAACCCTATTGGACGCGTGGCACATATCGCGCTCGACACGTGGGGAAGAGGAAGTGTGAACCGTCCCTCCACTACGCGGAAATCGAGGAGGCACAGTTAAATAAAAGATTACGCACGCCCAGTCAAATCAAAGTCAGAAAGTGGGACCCACCGCTCGTCACGTCCCGTCAAAGCCGCTCACGCGGGCAACTGAGGTCATGAAAGCGTCAGCACTGACATCATCAATAGCTACGCAGCGGAAAACTACGACTACTTTAGTCCTTGCTAGAGTCTGCGACTCCACCAAGCACTCGGGGGCTACTCCCATAGGGAGCGCTGGCCGCGCACCCTATGATTTTTATTTTCTTATTGCAGGGATACAAGCAATCGCAATCAAACCCCAGCCACTCGAAAAACGATTCGACTATGGACGTGGGTTACTCCCATATGGAGCCCTGGAAACAATTTCGACTGAAACAAACAAGCAAAAGACAACAACAGTAGCAACCCAAGTTTTCGACTGAAACAAACAAACAAAGACGACAGTAGTCGCAAAATTTCTTTAGTCCCTGCCTGAGTCTTCGACTCAACCAGGCACTCGGGGGCTACTCCCATAGGGAGCGCTGGTCGCGCACCCGATGATTATTTGCACGAAAGCTGTGTGTTGATTACATCAGCACTCGCAGATCATGGCGACACCGCCTCATAATTTTCCCTACAAAGAGACTACGTCTCCTAGGTCGCTCGAATCATCTTCGCGATGATAAAATTCAGATGTCGCGCTTACAGCGTGAAGGTAAGACCTGAATAAAGGCCTGGCAACGCATTTAACTGCGCACTACCAGAAATATATCCGTGCCTGCAGGCACGATGAACATGCCTTAATGGACGCGTCAAGTGCTCACACCCATATAACTGGAATTCGACTCCTGTAAGACCTCCGCGGCCTGAGTCGAATTACACCATCACTTTTCCGGATTCGAGTCCGGGGACTCGAGTTCGAGTAGATTGCGTTGTTTCACCCTAAGGTGGTTAACTGATACCGATACTTTGGCTACATCAGGAATGTATATCAACAATCCCTATGACATAAATGAAAGCAGTCGAAAAATGTACTCATTCAGGCACTCGGAGACTTCAAAAAGTACCCAGTCGAATCTGCGATTCCACTGGATACTCGGGGGCTACTGACATGGGTATACCCTACAGGTACTCGAGCTTGGTATATACGGTCTAAATACGTATAGGCCCACGGTGTCGCCAAGGCCCAGACGAAAGGATTCGAGTGATCTGTGGACTCTCGATTGCTTGAGAGACAAGAAGAAGCTAAAGATAGAAAGTTTGAAGGGGAAAACCCTAACTTGTAACCGACTCGACCTGCTACCTAAGACCTAGTAAAGGCTAGGAGGGGGCGGCGAGGAAGACAGACACAACCCTAGTTTTCACGACTCTCGTCAGATTGCATCTGTGCACCATTGTAACTTTCGACTCCCTCGATAATTCCACGAGCAGACAAGCAGGAGTAGGGACCTCTACGAGGCCTGAACCTGGGTAAATCCTTTGTCCACTGTGTGCTTGTTTGCTAGCCGATAGATGTCTCCAGCACTCCCTCCTTCTCCAAAACCCAAGTCCATAACAATGGGCATTGATGAGTTAAACCCTCGTCACTCATTGTCTGCTTGCCTTGTCATTTTGATTATGGGATAGCTCCTGTATCATGTGCAAGGGGTACCCCGTTGGCGGTTCTTTATGATACATATGTTCTTACAATGACAAGAGCTTACTCGTGACTAAAGTTAAGTAGCACGAGGTTTGGTCTTCGTAAGTAAGGGGCATGAGATTTTGGCTTATAACTTGTCAAGCATATCCTCTTAGTTGTGTCACTTTAATCTTAATCACTTCAAGATGCTTATGATAGGGGCAATGAGAGCTGAAAGCTAACAAGTACCATAATTTTTGGAAGCTCTTTATAAAACTTGAATCTCTACTTCCTTCTATGAAGGCCTTTCTTTTATTTTTATGTTGAGTCCCCACCTTCTATCTTTATGCACATACTTTGAGAGCATAGTGGCCATTCTTAGTTCTATGTGCATTTTCCCAAGACTTGTTGATTGATGCATAGCTTTGATATTGCTTGTTCTTAAACTATTTGTATCTAGTCACCCTTATGAACTTTGAAGGTGTCCTATGCGTTTATGTTTGCTACTCTATGAGGGACAAGCTGAATGCCACTATGCTATGTTTTCTTTATGTGAAACAAACAAACGTCTTGCAAAGCATTGTTATTCATGAATCTTTTGTTTGTACCCCTTCATGTTGCAACATAGTTGCTATGTCTTATTGTTAGAACTTTATGTTTCATGCTATGATTAAAGTACTATGATCCTAGCTATCAATGTTTTACAAATACTTTGATCAATTTTGTGATGGTGCATGTCACCTAAAAACTTATTATTTCTTTTTTTCACTTACCTACTCGAGGACGAGCAGGAGTTAAGCTTGGGGATGTTTATACGTTGCTAACGTATCCATAATTTTTGATGTTCCATGCTTGGTTTTATCTACTTTCTTATGTTTTGTTCCAACTTTGGAGTACTTTTCATATGATTTCTTGGACTAACCTATTAATAAGAGCCACAGTGCCAACTGCCTGTTTTCTGCTGTTTTTGGTTCCAGGAAGTCAGAAAATGAATATTCTCGGAATTGGACAGGACAAAAGCCAAAGTCATTTTTTCACCGAGGGACACACGGAGTTAGAATACGAGACGGAGAGGGGCCAGGGGGCCACCACACCACCTGGCCATGCGGCCTAGCCTGGCCCGGGCCAGGGGGTGGTGTGGCCGCCTCCAGCACCCCCTCGGCCTCCCCTTTCGCCTATAAGATGCCTCCGATACAGAAACCCTAAGGACCCGATAAAAAATCCACGAAAGAGTCTGTAGCCGCCGTCATCTCCATCCCTAGATCGGGAGGGATCTGAAGCTCTTCCCGGCACCCTGCCGGAGAGGGAAATTCACCCTGGAGGCCTTCTTCATCACCATGCAAGCCTCCGGTGTGATGCGTGAGTAGTTCATCTCTGGACTACGGGTCCATGTAGTAGCTAGATGGCTGGTTCTTCTCCTTTGTGCTATCATGTTTAGATCTTGTGAGCTCCGTTCATGATCAAGATCATCTATTTGTAATCCTACATGTTGTGTTTGCGTGGATCCGTTGGATATTGAGATGCTATTTCAGATTGATTAATGATTCTATCATGTATTTGTTATTCGTGATCTTGCATGCTTTTCGTTGTTAGTAGCTATCTTCGCCAAGTAGATGCTAGCAACTCCAAGAGTTATTATTTATGCTCGATAGTGGGTTCATGCCTCTAGTAATCTGGGGAGGTGACAGAAATCTCTAAGGTAGTAGATGTGATGTTGCTACTAGGGAGAAAACAACAATCCTTTGTTCATAGAACAATCGTATTGTTTACTTTACACGCAATGCGTAATGCAATTATCTGTTGCTTGCAACTTAATACCGAAGGGGGTTCAGATGATAACCTGAAGGTGGATTATTAGTCATAGATGCAGTTGGATGGCGGTCTATGTATAATGTTGTAATGCCCAATCGAATCTCAAAGGAGTCAAGATGATTAGTATATGAATGTTTGCTTTGTCGATGTTTGTCAATGGCCTCGCTGTAATTTATGCACCCAGCATGTTATCTATCTTAAGGAGAGCCAGCACTAGTGAACTATGGACCCCCGGTCCTTTCTTTTACCATCAATCTACAATCAACTGTTTACTGCTTTGTGTTTACTTTCTGCAAACTATTACTTTCTTCCACTCGATACGTTTAATCCTTTGTTTTCAGCAAAACCGGTGAGATTGACAACCTTATCGCACGTTGGGGGCAAAGTTCTGTGGTTGTGCTGTGCAGGTCTCCACGTTGCTGCTGACACCGGTAGTGCGCCCTGCCAAAGTCCAGCTAGCAACACCTTTGGGGTGTTTCCTTGCTCCTACTGGATTGATAACCTTGGTTTCATAACTGAGGGAAAACTTGCTGCTATGCTCATCATACCTTCCTCTTGGGGTTCCCCAATGGGCTCGATATATTTTGGGCTAAGCAGTGTATGTCAATTCCCCGCTGTAATTTGTTCAGCCAACATGTCATCTATCTTAAGGAGAATCACCACTAGTGAACTATGGACCCCGATCCATTATTTTACCATCAATCTACAATCTACTATTTACTATTTACTTTCTGCAAAGCAATTACTATCTTCCACACAATACGTCTAATCCTTTGTTTCAGCAAAACCAGTGAGATTGACAACCTCACTGTAAGTTGGGGCAAAGTTCTGTGATTGTGTTGTGCAGGATTCCAAGTTGGAGACAACACCTTGGGGTTGTTTCCTTCCTCCTACTACTTCGATAACCTTGGTTTCATAACTGAGGGAAAACTTGCTGCTGTGCTCATCATACCTCCTCTTGGGGTTCCCAACGAGCTCATCGTATTTTGAGCCATCATCGACCTCCTTTTGATCCAGGCCTGCAGAAAACTATCAGTGACGCTGCACCATGCCACCCACATACGTTGAGGCTCTGATCTCGGAGAGTCTCCAACCATGGTAGGAGACGAGCGCAAGCCACTCCTGACCGGAACCGGAGACACCCAACCTCACTGCCACCACTATATTACCGTGTGCAGCCTGTAGGCCTAGCCACCATGCCGCCTGTGCGACCGCCATCGCCTTGAAGAGTCAGGGCCACCGCAGCCCTGTATCCCTATTCCTGCCACAACAAGATACAAATGGAGGTACCCTGCCCCCTTGGGGACCGGAGGTGCAACCACCGCGACCGAAGCTACCGACAACGATTGGGAAGGATAAGTATGGGGGCCTTGGGCGGCCCTAGGGTTAGGCCTCCTAGCATCTATCTTTCGCGGATGACCCAAATATACAAAAGCAGAAACATCTGCACTTGATTTGGGTGCTTTGTCTTGGAGTTGCTCTTAAACGAAATCTCACACGCACCACGACTCAAATCCAGATACTAGGGGATCATGGAGTGGACCTTGGTATGGGACTATCTTATTATACTTATTGGTTTGATTTGTAATTATCTCTACTATTCTTCCTCCCCAAGTTTTGTACTATATATAAATAGCCCATTGACGCCACAATCAATACAATTTGTTATTCTCCCAAATTATCATGGTATCTGACATCTTGGTTTTCTGCACCATCTACCACCAGCAGCAGCCCCAACGTTGTTTGCCGGCACAATCACTAACATCTCCCCCTTCATACCCATCTCCTTAGATGTTTCTGCTCATAACAACTCCCATTGGCGCCACCTCTTCGAAGCTCATCTAGGGCGCAATCTTCTTACCCACATCGCCTCGGACTTCATCCCTCACCCCGACGATCCATGTTGGGTCAAGGATGATCTCGCGATCATCTAGTGGATCTACATGCGTGCCTCCACCGACATCTTCAGCATCGTCTTCCGCAACGCTTCATCAGCCGCCACCCTATGGGTGGCTCTTCGTCAGCTCTTCCAGGACAACTTCGATGCCCATGTGAACACCCTCAACATCGAGCTCCACAACATCATGCAAGGCACCTCCTCGGTTGGTGTCTACTGTCAGCGGCTCTCCTCCATCGCCGATGAACTACGTGAGTTCGGTGATCCCATTGAAGAATGACAATGCATCAACATACTCCTCGCCAGGCTCAGCGGGGACTTCGATAAGCAGGCCTCCTTCATACCCTTGATGCAGCCCGGCCCACCTTCACGGAGGTTCGTGCCATTCTCCATAGTCCAGACCGTACATGTCAGAGCAGGGAGTCGTGCCCCTAGGTCTTTGTCGCCGCCCCACGGCCTCCACCGTCTGCCCCTGCTGCGGCTCCACCTCCTCTGCCAATGCCTGCTGCGGCAGGCCAACCGGCTCAAATTCCTATCGTGTCAGCCCCTCCAGGATGGCGCCCTAGCCCTAACTATCGCGGGAAGAACCCGATCTACCGGCCGCTACAGCCGCGACCCACTTTGTCCGCACCACCTACACCACCACCGATGGCGCCACCTCCTGCATCAACCCGGCGTCCGCCGCACGATCCTTGGACCGACATGGTTCATGTCTGGTCCATGCCTTGGTATGCTCCTTTCACGTACGGTGCTCCGCCAGACTTTACCGGGGCATGAAACCCCGGTCTTCGTCCCGCCACTGGCTCCCTGGTCTGCTTGGACCATGGCCGCCAGACCACGTCTACACTGCGATGACTACACCACCTCCCCACGCCTCGCCATGATCTTTGACAGGATACGCCAACATGAAGGACCCCTACGCATATGGTGCTCTGCTGTCCTTACTGTATGCTTCAATCCATGCGCATGGGCCCTCCACTCCTCCTCAGTAGCCGACATGGGATCAAGTCGCCTTCATCGCCGCCATGAACAGCTTCACGCTCAACCACGAAGGCACAAATTGGATTTTTGATTTTGGTGCTTTCTCGCATATGTTTTCAGATATGAATTCTCTGTCAGCTTGTTTTCCTTCCACTTTCTCTTCAATCACTATTGGCGATGGCTCAACAATTCCTGTTTCTTGTAATGTTCATTCTTACATATCATCTTCTTATGCCAATTTTATTTTACGCAATATTCTCGGTGTTCCCTCCCTAATTAAAAATCTTATTTCCGTTCGCCAATTCACGACTGATAATCAAGTTATTCTGGCTTTCGACCCTTTTGGTTTATCTGTGAAGGATCTAAAAACGGGGGAGGTTCTCACCCAGTTCAATAGCACGGGTGATCTTTATCCGCTTCATGGTGTGTCTACATCCACCCCCCCGTGCTATGATTGCTTCTGTTGATTTGTGGCATCATCGGCTTGGTCACCCAAATAAAGCTACACCGTCGTCCCTGCTTCAAGAATTTTGTATCCCTAGTTCTAGTGCTCCTCACGATTCCTCGCTCTGTAATGCCTGTTAATGTGGCAAACATATTAGATTACATTTTAGCACATATTCTACTACTAGTTCTTTTCCTTTTGAATTGCAACATTGTGGTTTATGGACATCTCCAATTCCTAGTGTTTGGCTAGAAATATTATCTTGTGATTTTGGATGACTACTCTCATTATATTTGGACCTTCCCACTACGTGCCAAGTTCGACGTTCACACAATTTTTCTCAATTATCGACAGTATGTTCTCACGCACTTTGGCATGCCCATTTCTTTTATTCAATGCGACAACGGACATGAATTTGACAACACTAAAAATCGCACCTTCTTTCTCTCCCATGGTATTATTCTTTGTTTTTCTGTCCCTGCACTTCTTCACAAAATTGCAAACATGACGCTCTCTTCGTTCCATCAATGACATCCTTCGTACCTTGCTTATTTAGGCCTCTCTTCCTCCTCTCTTTTGGGAAGAATCCCTCTGCACCGCTACACTACTTCAAAACATCCGACCAACCAAAATATCTCCTCTCTCTACACCTTTTCAATCCCTATTTCTCTCCAACCCTGATTATATTTTCGTGCGTGTTTTTCGGTTGACTATGCTTCCCAACATCACCTCTACTACCTCTCACAAACTCGAGCCGCAGTCTTTAACCTGCATTCATCTTGGTCTCTCTGATGATCATAAAGGATATCGTTTTTTATCCATCTTCGGGTCGTGTTCTTATTTCTCGTCACATCACCTTCGATGAAAATACCTTTCCCTATGCTGCCACCAAAACCACACTCATATCCTCACCTCCCAATGCAAGCCTAAAATCCCCATTACTTTGCCAAATTTGTCCTGACGACATTCCTGCCGCGATAGAAAATTGCTCTGCCGCGCGCCCAAACTCTACCACGGCAACGCTAGTGGCAGACTCCTCCCCTGCTGCGGCAGCCGATTCTCCTGCCGCGTGCCAAAATCCTGTCGTGGCAGCGCCAGCGGCAGCCCCCACACCTGCCACGACAGCCGATTATTTTCTCGCACGCCAAACCTCTGTCGTGGCAGCGTTAGTGGCTGCCTCCCCTTCTGCCGCGGCAACCGATCCTCCTGTCGCGCACCCGCGGCAGCCTATCGTGCCTCAAAACTCTGCCGCGGTAGCGCCCGCAGTAGACATCTCCCCCGCCCCGATAGTCTCTCCTCCTCTCACATCTCCCTCTTCGATTTCTCCCACCACACCTCCCCTACCACCACATGATGTACCTATTCCACCTCCTATCAACGATCATGTCATGTGTACTCATGGCAAATGCGGTTTTCTTCTTCCTAACAGATGACTTAACCTCACAGCTACAACCACCGTATCCCCCATTCCCACTTCATACAAACATGCTCTTCTTGATCCTCTTTGGCTTTCTGCCATGCGCGATGAGTTTGATGCTCTTCAGCAAAATAACACATGGACTCTTGTTCCTAAACCCCCGGGTGTAAACATTGTTTCTAGAAAATGGGTTTTTGACACAAATATCATGTCGATGGTACTCTTACACGCTAAAAAGCTCATTGGGTTAGTCATGGTTTTTCTCAATAGCAAGGTGTTGATTTTGATGAAATTTTTTCTCTGGTTGTTAAACCCAGTACCATTCGTGTTGTTCTTAGTCTTGCTGTCTCTTCATCTTGGCCAATTCATCAACTTGATGTTCAAAATGCTTTCCTACATGGCACTTTAAATGAAACCGTCTACTATCAACAACCCTCTGGCTTTGAGCATCCATCCTCCCCTGAATTGGTTTGTCTTCTCCACAAATCCCTCTATGGCCTCAAACAAGCTCCTTGTGCTTGGTTTCAACGTTTACCACCTTTATTCAAACCATCGGTTTTGTCGCCTCCAAATTTGATTCCTCCCTTTTTATTTTTTGTTCAATCGAACACACCGCATATCCATTACTCTATGTTGATGACATCATTCTTACTGCTTCTTCGGATTATTGTCTCCACCATATTATTTCCTCTCTTAACCATGAATTTTCCATGACTGATCTTGTTCGCTCCATCATTTTCTTGGCATCAATGTCTCGCGCACGTCCTCTACCCCTTTTCTCTCTCAACGCCAGTATCTCTTAGATCTACTCTCTCATGTTGGCATGACTGATTGTCAACCCTGCCGAACCCCAGCTGACATAGGTGCCAAACTGTCCGCTGGTGATGATCCTGTCCCCGACCCAACCCTCTATCGCATCATCAGTGGTGCTCTTCAATATGCCACTCTCACTCACCCTGATATCTCCTCTGATGTCCAACAAGCTTGTCTTTTCATGCATGATCCCCGTGTCCATCATCTCTCTCATGTAAAAAGAATCCTTAGGTATCTCAAAGGCACCATCGACCATGGTCTTCTCCTAAACTCTTCTTCTCCGACAAGCTTGAGGGTTTATTCTGATGTAGACTGGACAGGATGTCTAGACACTCGAGGATCCACATCCGGCTATTGTGTTTATTTGGGGTGATAATCTTGTTTCTTGGTCTTGTAAAAGGAAGGTTACAGTTTCCAGGTCCTCTGCAGAAGTTGAATATCGCGTTGTTGCTCACTTCGTGGCCGAGGTGGCCTGGCTCCAGCAGCTTCTTGTTGAGCTTCATTGACCAATTGAGCGTGCAACCATTGTTTATTGTGCTAATATTTCTGCAGTCTACATGGCGTCCAATCATGTTCAGCATCGGCACACCAAACATACTGAAATTGACAATCACTTTGTTCGTGAGAAGGTGGCTCTTTTTTTTCGAAATGGGGTCGTACCCTGGCCTCTGTATCAATTGATACATACGGCCTTCTTTATTACTTTATTATGTGAGAAGGTGGCTCTTGGTGAGGTCTGTGTTCTACATGTTCCAATAAGTGCACAATTTGCTGATATATTCACAAAGGGCTCCCGACTACGTCCTTCAATGACATACGCTCTAGTCTCAATATCGTTTCACCTGACGTTAACACTGCGGGGGATATTAGACTATATTGGTTTGATTTGTAATTATCTCTACTATTCTTTCTCTCCAAATTTTGTACTCTATATAAACAGCCCACTAAGGCCACAATCAATACAAGTTGTTATTCTCTCAAATTATCATATTTGTACAGTGTACACCAACCAAACGGCTAGGGACCTAGGGTTCATGGAAGAAACCAGGAGTGGGAAGTGGCACGACGCGGACACGTACTAGATAGGGGCCGGAGGACCTGTACGTTCATCTCTGGCCAGCAAGCACAGTAACGTGGAGCATGATTCCCCGCAACAACCATGGCCATCGCCCATCGGAGAAAGAGAAACCCACGTTCCGTGTGACCGGATCGGACCAGGCCGGCCGGGACCAATGCAATAATGCTTGTCTTCGCGGCAATGATGCGTGTCCTCTTCCTCGACGCGGCGACGTCGCGCAGGCGGGCGTTGCGCCGTCGCCCGGTCACGGAGAGGGGACGTCGCTGTGCGCTTGCTCAATTATTTGGGCCGGACGATTGCTGCGTCCCTGTTTCCTCGATCAGGGCTAGCTACCCGGTTGATCGATCGCCGTGTTGGTCACGATGAGCTGCACCGGCCGAACCCCGAGTGGCAAGTGGCAACGTGAACGTGACGCCCATACGGGAGCGGCGAACTGTTGGATACCGGAATGCCCGTACGTCTCCGTCGTGATGACGCTTTGTTATCTTTTTTCCTGCTATACTTGGGACGGTTCTCGCTCCGGGGTTGGCCACGTCGGCATGCTACATGGCCGTTTCGTTTTTCCGACTTTGGTGGGTAACGCTTCCTTCGGAGAAGCAAGGATGTTACATGACGTATATTATGCCTTGGATGTTAAGCCTATAGTATTTGGGTCGGAGGCTTTGCTGCTGTCGTCAACGTTCACTAGATCATGATGGCGCGTGTTACCGTGTCCGTCTATTTTGACATGGAATGGTAGGAATATCCATAGATACATGGGTGCACGCAATATAGAAGAAATTTTTGTATTGACTAACTTACATATGTAAAAGCTAGAAGTTAAATATTTGTAAACTAACCTATGTATTTGTTATAGTAATGAAAGAGTTTAATTCGGACCAGACTGGACTGAGCAAAATATTAGACCTAACCATCGCCCTTTACATTAAGATCAGCAAACCACCTATGCTTATTCAACCAGTATAACCAATTAACCATAACGTCTGGTGACATTTAAACAAACATAATCCTTGTTGGTGTTGTGTTTTACTTTCTAGTATATAGTAACATGCTAGATGAGAAGATAAACATGAATGATTACAACAACTCCTGCAGTCTAAACATAATATGGTTGATTTCGAGACAAACATTTTGTAATTGTATTATTCCTTATGAAAGGAGCACTGAAATGGAAAAGAATTTAATCCTTTGAGCAACTAAGGAAAGCAATTTAGAGTCAAAGAAATAAAAGATCATTTTAGTTATGGGCCGTCGTTTCCCTCACAACTCCTACCTGGCTGCACATGAACAATTCCCATAGAGATCAATGGAAAGAAAATTGCATGGCATAGTATGACTACTATAAGTGGCCAAGATCATTTACCTCCAGGAACATATAGATGAAATCCATCCCTGTATGAAACATGAAAAAAAAATTAAACTATTTAATTGCATATATTGATAAAATCTAATGGTGTTTTGCAGCCGTAGATAACCGAACATACTTGAAAGTGACGCAATACAGAAATTAATCGGACAATCAAATTTCCAACAGAAAGCCAATCATGCCGCTGAAATAGGACATATAGTGTACACGAGGAGTGAGGAGGGATGCACCGTATCCATTCTGTATCCATTCTGCTCGTAATCACCATCATTACATGCTGAAGGGGTATTTCCAGCGCCACTGAATAATTGGCCATTGAATAGAAGTGGTAGTATGGTTTCGCCGTATCTCTGTATCCCTGCCGCTCATAGTATGGTTTTGTCGGAGTTGAACGCGCGCAATCACGATTGCGCCATGTAAATATTCAAAGAGTAAGTTTCAGTGGAAGCACCTCCAATCTTAGTTGATCGCTCCTATAACCAAAATGCAAGCAATTCCATCCAGTTGGCCATGGAATGGCATCATAGAAGGTACGGCATGCAATGCTGAAAAACATAATAAAGGTAGATATAAAACTTGCAAACTTCGTGAGGAGATTTAATCCAAAGAAAGGAACATAGTTGTTTCCTAGTGCACACCGGAAGGTATTAAGAAACTTATAGGAAGCTAGGGATTTATTTGGTTTGCATTGCCGGTCAAATTGCTTTGACATGAAGGATAATTCTGTTCGACCCAAGTGGTCTATTTCAAAATGATTATCTAATGCGGTCTTGCAAAGCTTCAAACGACCAATAGAAATCAGATACCTCTCCTATCTAAAACAAGTGTGTAACTGGCGTGATAAATGAAACAAAATGAAAATTTATTTAATTCATCTTAGTCCTAAGAATAAACAAAAGTTATCATTAAGTAAACGCATAACTTATTTTCAATTTCAATACCCTTGGAAGGTGTAGGTTGGACAGACCGAGGGGCGTCGGCAGACGCCGATGAGGTCGGGCTCCGAATTTAGGGTTCGTGGAGGTAGATGCATTCAGGGCGAAGAGTGGCGGCGTGGCGGACTGGAACTGGTGCGCGGGAGGGAGAGGAGCACAACGTCTTGCTTGCCGACGCCGATTGGAGCGGCGGTGGGGAGATAAATGGGGGGCGGTAGCGCACGAGCGGGCGAAGAGAGGGGAGCAAGGTGAAGGTAGATCGATCCATGGACTGTGTGCGCGTACGTATGGTTTGCTGAAATAATTCAGCCTAATTGGGTCTTTGGCTTTGTATGGGCCCAAATGAGTGGTCCAAATCAACCCCGTGCGACGGATTTGATTAGCAGAGAAGCATTCCTAGGGACATCCGGCGCAGGAGGCATCAGACGGCCAGGAATGCATAGATCGTAAATTGGACGGTTCCAGACGCTAATGGCCTGAGAGCGCTCCGTTTTGGCTCAGTTTTAATGTCCCTAATTACATGCTAAAGAGGTATTTCCAGTGCCACTGAATAATTGGCGATTGAATAGAAGTGGTAGTATGGTTTCGCCGTATCTCTGTATCCCTGCCGCTCATAGTATGGTTTTGTCGAAGTTGAACGCGCGCAATCACGATTGCGCCATGTAAATATTCAAAGAGTAAGTTTCAGTGGAAGCACCTCCAATCTTAGTTGATCGCTCCTATAACCAAAATGCAAGCAATTCCATCCAGTTGGCCATGGAATGGCATCATAGAAGGTACGGCATGCAATGCTGAAAAATATAATAAAGGTAGATATAAAACTTGCAAACTTCGTGAGGAGATTTAATCCAAAGAAAGGAACATAGTTGTTTCCTAATGCACACCAGAAGGTATTAAGAAACTTATAGGAAGCTAGGGATTTATTTGGTTTGCATTGCCGGTCAAATTGCTTTGACATGAAGGATAATTCTGTTCGACCCAAGTGGTCTATTTCAAAATGATTATCTAATGCGGCCTTGCAAAGCTTCAAACGACCAATAGAAATCAGATACCTCTCCTATCTAAAACAAGTGTGTAACTGGCGTGATAAACGAAACAAAATGAAAATTTATTTAATTCATCTTAGTCCTAAGAATAAACAAAAGTTATCATTAAGTAAACGCATAACTTATTTTCAATTTCAATACCCTTGGAAGGTGTAGGTTGGACAGACCGAGGGGCGTCGGCAGACGCCGATGAGGTCGGGCTCCGAATTTAGGGTTCGTGGAGGTAGATGCATTCAGGGCGAAGAGTGGCGGCGTGGCGGACTGGAACTGGTGTGCGGGAGGGAGAGGAGCACAACGTCTTGCTTGCCGACGCCGATTGGAGCGGCGGTGGGGAGATAAATGGGGGGCGGTAGCGCACGAGCGGGCGAAGAGAGGAGAGCAAGGTGAAGGTAGATCGATCCATGGACTGTGTGCGCGTACGTATGGTTTGCTGAAATAATTCAGCCTAATTGGGTCGTTGGCTTTGTATAGGCCCAAATGAGTGGTCCAAATGTACCCCGTGAAGCATTCCTAGGGACATCCGGCGCAGGAGGCATCAGACGGCCAGGAATGCATAGATCGTAAATTGGACGGTTCCAGACGCTGATGGCCTGAGAGCGCTCCGTTTTGGCTCAGTTTTAATGTCCCTAATTACATGCTAAAGGGGTATTTCCAGTGCCACTGAATAATTGGCCATTGAATAGAAGTGGTAGTATGGTTTCGCCGTATCTCTGTATCCCTGCCGCTCATGGTATGGTTTTGTCGGAGTTGAACGCGCGCAATCACGATTGCGCCATGGAAATATTCAAAGAGTAAGTTTAAGTGGAAGCACCTCCAATCTTAGTTGATCGCTCCTATAACCAAAATGCAAGCAATTCCATCCAGTTGGCCATGGAATGGCATCATAGAAGGTACGACATGCAATGCTGAAAAACATAATAAAGGTAGATATAAAACTTGCAAACTTCGTGAGGAGATTTAATCCAAAGAAAGGAACATAGTTGTTTCCTAATGCACATCGGAAGGTATTAAGAAACATATAGGAAGCTAGGGATTTATTTGGTTTGCATTGCCGGTCAAATTGCTTTGACATGAAGGATAATTCTGTTCGACCCAAGTGGTCTATTTCAAAATGATTATCTAATGCAGCCTTGCAAAGCTTCAAACGACCAATAGAAATCAGATACCTCTCCTATCTAAAACAAGTGTGTAACTGGCGTGATAAACGAAACAAAATGAAAATTTATTTAATTCATCTTAGTCCTAAGAATAAACAAAAGTTATCATTAAGTAAACGCATAACTTATTTTCAATTTCAATACCCTTGGAAGGTGTAGGTTGGACAGACCGAGGGGCGTCGGCAGACGCCGATGAGGTCGGGCTCCGAATTTAGGGTTCGTGGAGGTAGATGCATTCAGGGCGAAGAGTGGCGGCGTGGCGGACTGGAACTGGTGCGCGGGAGGGAGAGGAGCACAACGTCTTGCTTGCCGATGCCGATTGGAGCGGCGGTGGGGAGATAAATGGAGGGCGGTAGCGCACGAGCGGGCGAAGAGAGGAGAGCAAGGTGAAGGTAGATCGATCCATGGTTTGCTGAAATAATTCAGCCTAATTGGGTCGGTGGCTTTGTATTGGCTTTGTATGGGCCCAAATGAGTGGTCCAAATCAACCCCGTGCGACGGATTTGATTAGCAGAGAAGCATTCCTAGGGACATCCGGCGCAGGAGGCATCAGACGGCCAGGAATGCATAGATCGTAAATTGGACGGTTCCAGACGCTGATGGCCTGAGAGCGCTCTGTTTTGGCTGAGTTTTAATGTTCCTAATTGTTTCACCACGCTTACTGACGTAAATATATATCTTCGGCCATACTCTATTCTCGGGCCAGATATATCTACCTATATCCCAAATGTGTACGTATTTCATTGTTTCACTCACGTTACTGAAGCTATACACATTTTTTACAAAGAAAATAATATTACGGACATATCACTACGGGAATAACTAATAACGCCGACGGCCTAATCCTACGCTGACGGCAAAAGGTCAGGCCCGTCGGCGAAGGTTCCCAGGCTCGTCAGCCGTGCAAAGAGGCCGTCGGCGTAGAAACACCGTCGGCGTAGAGCCCCTGACGGCCGCCGTCGGCGTATGCCTAGTATAGCCTGACAGTTGCTGTCAGTCCACGCTGTACCGTCCGCGAAGGAGGCCACGTGACCCTAGTTATCGGACCACCTGACGGGGCGGTCCGCGGCATTAGGTGCATAGCTACGCCGACGGCCAGGCCGTCGGTGTAGGTTTTTTTTGTATAGTTGATTTATTTATTTCCAACTACAATTTTAATGTAGATGTAATTTATAAATAAATTGGTGATCGTAAAATAATCACGCGAATCTTCGGTATCCCGCCACACCCACATAGAATAACGACGCGCACACGCCAACAATAATATATTAGAATCATATTCAACATCCACAATCAAGATATTAGTTATCTTATTCAAGTTCTGGACTAATACATCTCGATAATATCACTAATATATCTAGCTCAATCAAACTGGAAGCCGACTTCCGGCTCCTGAGCCGCGGGCGGTGAACACCCAAAGAGAAGGAACCATCACAGGAGCATAGCTCGGGTGAGATCCCCGGAGAACTTGCCAGGTATTGGAGAACCTGACCTCCAAAATAGCCATATAGCGGCGGACGTGCTCGTCCTCCTCCCTGACACGCCTCTGTACCACCTGCTCGGGAGCCGGCTCCTCGTGCACCGCTAGAGGACCATGTGATCGCCACCAAAGAAGCTCTAGGTCAACGACAATACCCAGATTCCTCACCAACCTACGCGTCCTGGCAGGTAGCAACTCCCAGTGTCAGCCCGACGAAGCCCAGTCTCGGACATTCCTGATGGAGCCCAACAGTCCTCCTTTGTTGTCGCCGAGTTGAGGACGGGGACACGGGTTGGGCATCCTAAAGTATGCATTTAATCGAAATAACAAATTCCTAAGTGTCTGGTTGCTCCAAATTAATTTAAACGAATTGAAATAAAATCAAATTTGTAGTACAAAAAATGAGTGGCATGGAGATTACCTGCAGGCGGCGACGGCGGCTGGCGGTGGCTTGGGGGCAAACGAGGGGATCCAAGTGGCAGAGGCTTCGGCGGGCGGTGGCGGCGGCGGGGGCGGCGGCGACTTTGGGCAGGAGGAGGTGGAGGAGGCGGGAGGAGGAGGAGGCATGCAAGAGGAGGAGGAGGAGGCGCGGGTGGGAGGAGAGTGGCAACGGTGAGCGGAGAGGAGTGAGAGAGGAGGCGGGGGTATTTAACCTAAACAAACCTAAACCACCAGATATACTTGGGCCAAGCCTTGGTTTTCTTGGGCCAAGGCTTGGTTTCTTGGGACGAGCAATGGGTCAAACGGTGACTCCCGTAGCGGATTGCTCCTAGATGGCTAGAAAAGTCCACTGGCAAGCCCTCGTATGGATAATGCTATGGGAGTAGACCCGCGGGGCCCTCGGATTAGGGTTTCGTCTAAAAAGAACCACTCGAGCGCCGGGATGCCACGAGAACATGTGTGTGTGGCCCTAGCATGCATGCACAAGGATGGTGGATTTCTCCTAGATGGAAAACCTAGCTCCCAGGTGTGATCGTCTACGGCGCATGCGATAACACTTAGAGAGGTGTGCTGGACCTGCAGGAGCAAACTCCCGCTGCGATTCAAACGGAGGCAAACCGGTGGAACCTTGAGGCTAGCCTTAGTTTTCCATGTAAGTATGACCTTAGCAAACCTAAACCACCAGAAAAGTCCACTGGCAAGCCCTCCTACAAAGAATGCTATGAGGGTAGACCCCCGGGGCCCTCGGATTATGGTTTCATCGGAAAAGGACCGCCCGACATCCGGGATGCCACAAGAACACGCGTGTGGCCCTATAATGCATGCACACGGGTGGTGGATTTCTCCTAGATGTAAAAACTAGCTCCCGGGTGTGACCGTCTATGGCGCATGCGATAGCACTTAGAGAGGTGTGCTGGACGTGCGGGAGGAAACTCCCGCTGCGGTTCAAACGGAGCCAAACCAGTGGAACCTTGGGCCTATCCTTGGTTTTCCATGTAGGTATGACCTTAGCAAACCTAAACCGCCAGAAAAGTCCACTGGCAAGCCCTCGTACAGAGAATGCTATGGGGGTAGACCCGCGGGGCCCTCGGATTAGGGTTTCGTCGGAAAAGGACCGCCAGAGCGTCGGGATGCCACGAGAACACACGTGTGGCCCTAGAATGCATGCACAAGGGTGGTGTATTTCTCCTAGATGGAAAACCTAGCTCCCGGGTGTGACCGTCTACGACGCATGCGATAGCACTTAGAGAGGTGTGCTAGACCTTTAGAAGGAAACTCCCGCTGCGGTTCAAACGGAGGAAAGCCGGTGGATCCTTGGGCCTATACTTGGTTTTACATGTACGTATGACCTTAGCAAACCTAAACCGCCAGAAAAGTCCACTGGCAAGCCCTCGTATGGAGAATGCTATGGGGGTAGACCCGCGGGGCCCTCGGATTAGGGTTTCGTCGGAAAAGGACAGCCCGAGCATCGGGATGCCACGAGAACACGCGTGTGGCCCTAGCATGCATGCACAAGGGTGGTGGATTTCTCCTAGATGGAAAACCTAGCTCCCGGGTGTGACCGTCTACGACGCATGCGATTGCACTTAGAGAGGTGTGCTGGACCTTCAAGAGGAAACTCCCGCTGCGGTTCAAACGGAGGAAAACCGGTGGAACCTTGGGCCTAGACTTGGTTTTACATGTAGGTATGACCTTAGAAAACCTAAACCTCCAGAAAAATCCACTAGCAAGCCCTCATACGGAGAATGCTACGGGGGTAGACCCACGGGGCCCTCGGATTAGGGTTTCATCGGAAAAGGACCACCCGACGTACGGGATGCCACGAGAACTCGCGTGTGGCCCTATCATGCATGCATAAGGGTGGTCGATTGCTCCTAGATGGAAAACCTAGTTCCTAGGTGTGAACATCTACGACGCATGCGATAGCACTTAGAGAGGTGTGCTAGACATGTAGGAGGAAACTCTCGCTACGGTTCAAATGGAGGCAAACCGGTGGAACCTTGGGCCTAACCTTGGTTTTCCATGTAGGTATGACCTTAGAAAACCTAAACCGCCAGAAAACTACACTGGTAAGCCCTCGTACGGAGAATGCTACGAGGGTAGACCCGCGGGACCCTTGGATTAGGGTTTCGTTGGAAAAAGGACCGCCCGACGTCCGGGATGCCACGAGAACACGCGTGTGGCCCTAGAATGCATTCACAAGGGTGGTGAATTACTCCTACATGGAAAACCTAGCTCCTGGGTGTGAACGTCTACGGTGCATGTGATAACACTTAGAGAAGTGTGCTGGACCTACAGGAGAAAACTCCTGCGACGGGTCAAACAGAGGCAAACCGATGTTACCTTGGGCCTAGCCTTGGTTTTCCATGTAGTTATGACCTAAGCAAACCTAAACTACCACAAAAGTACATTGGTCAACCCTCGTACAGAGAATGCTACGAGGGTAGACCTACAGGGCCCTCGAATTAGGGTTTCATCAGAAAATGACCGCCCGAGTGCCGGGATGCCATGAGAACATGCATGTGGACCTAGAATACATGAACAAGGGTGGTGGATTGCTCCTAGATGGAAAACCAGGTCCCGGGTGTGATCGTCTGTGGCTGCATGCGATAACAGGTAGAGAAGTGCTGGACATGTAGGAGGAAACTCCTGCTGCGGGTAAAACAGAGTGAAACCGGTGGAACCTAGGGCCGATCCTTGGTTTTCCATGTATTTATGACCTAAGTAAACCTAAACCACCAGAAAAGTACATTGGTAAACCCTCGTACGAAGAATGATATGGGTGTAGACCTGCGGGGCCCGTAGATTAGGGTTTAGTTTGAAAAGGACCGCCCAAGCACTAGGATGCCATGAGAACATGCATGTGGCCCTAAAATACATGAACAAGGGTGGTGGATTGGTCCTAGATGGAAAATCTAGCTCCCGGGTGTGACCGTCTGCGGCTGCATGCGATAACATGTAGAGAAGTGCTGGACATGTAGGAGTAAACTCCCGCTGCGGGTAAAACATAGTGAAACCGGTGGAACCTAGGGCCAAGCCTTGGTCTACCATATTACTTTGACCTAACCTAATCTAAACAAAGATAAAAGTCTATTGGTCTACCCTCAAACGAAGAAGTCTAGGGGGTAGATCTGTGGGGCTCATGTCTAGGGTTTGCCTGGGAAACTAGCACCGGAGCACCGAAGCACTGGGATGCCTACAAATCTTTCTTAAATTAACCACACGAAAAATATAGATACAAGTTGACATCGTAATATCATAAAAAATACACATTTTTTTTAAATGATGTCGTCGGCCTAACCATGCATCTTTTCTACGCTGACGGCTTAGCTGTTGGCCTATGTAAATAAGTGGATAAGGTGGTTGGGCTCGGGGTCGAGCCCGTCCATCCATCCCTGATCGATGCTGCCTCTGCCCTCCTCTGCTTCCTCCACCTCCAGCCGCCCGCCCCAGCGCTTGCGCACCTTCGGTCGCTCGCCCCCACCGCAGGTGTCCCCTCTATCCCCTCGAGCTCGTGCCCTTCCTACCCCTACCGCTGCCATCCCCTTGAGCTCGCGCCCTCCTCCTCCTCTCGGCCTCATCCTCCACCCCCGCTGCTCCTCCCCAGGACCTCCTCCTAGCCTCCCGCTCCACCCCGCCGCTCCTCCCCAGCCCTTCTCCTGCCGGCCGCTCCTCCCAGCGCCTCTCCTCCTCCATGCCATTGTGTCCTCCTCCCTGCCGCTGCTGGCCTCCATTGACTCTGCCCTACACTACCTCTCCTCCTCCCTGTGAGCTCTTCCTCCTCCTTACCACTACCCCCCACTACCTCTCCTCCTCCCAGGTACTTAGTTTTTTGCTTTTTATTTTGAATAAAGTCTGATTATCATACATATGAATATGCACTAGAAATTTGTATAAATTGTTGTAGTTTATCAATGTACTAGAACTACATAGTTATTGTTAGTTGTAGTTTAGGTCTAGTGTTAGTCTTGGGTTAGTTTCTAGTTGTAGTTGACATTGTAATTATGGATGTAGTTAGGTGCATGGTAGATGAATATGAAGAAATTGACAATAAGAATTACTTTGCTAATATTTATTATTTTTGTACACTAGGCTCTGTCATAAGCACGTCACTAGCTCCTGTCGTTGTCCCGGAGGTCGCCGTCTCGGAGGTCGCCGTTCCAGAGGTCGCCCCGGAGGTCACAATCCCAGAGGTCGCCTACTGCCTCTACCATCGAGGGTGATCTAGAACTCTGTCTTCTCCCTCACATTTTTATGTTAGTAGATTCCATTTCCACATAAAGTCACGTCACCTAGGTGTAATTTCCTGTCCACGAGCATTACCCGGATAAATATGCATTAGAGGTTGGCATATTATGAAGCATAACGCTTGCGGCATTTACGGGACAATTGTCGGATGCATAGTTGGGTATGTTTTCCATGCTTTGCCCTGGTCCGAGTCAGGATTTTGGCGGTGCCTCCCCGATGTTCTCCGGATGCACATCCTCTCGGCTTTTTGTCGAGACGTGTATCGGGAGAGCAGCGGGGAGGTGCTGCCAAAATTCTATCTCGGAGCAGGGTAGAGCATGGAGAACATATCCAATCTACGGATCCGGCGGCTGCTAGGAACCTCTATGCCTATTAGAGATGTAGGTCATGCGTGTTATCCTGTAGAGAAATAAAAAATATGATGCATTTAGTTTCATGCTATTATTTGATATGAAATGCCATGTTTATTATTGTTTGGCTCCCAATAAAGCTGAGGATGACTGATAATGGTTGGATGTACCATGGCCGTACTAGTGTTGTTGACAAAACAGAGGAGTGGGTATGGAAGACCGATATCTTAGTGAAGGAGTTAGCGCGTGGTTCTAGGGTAGGCCTTCTTCCAACTTGCCCATGCGCTCGTTGTAATAAGTGTCATCGTCAGTCGTAGGATGATATGAAAAAACACCTTTTGAAATCTAGGGGTATGCCGGACTTCGTTATGACGATCGACTTTACTCGGTATGACCATGACCGAGGTGAGGTGATGCGGCAGCGGATCAATGGCAATGAGGGCGATGGGATTAGGAACTTGCTAGATGATCTCTGTGATGCTGACATGGTAGATTCACCACCTTCAGGTGAACCCGAGGAACCACCAGAACTAAAAGAACCGCGTGAACCAGAGGAACCAGAGCCAAGCGCGATGGCCTTCTATGATATGATGGCCTCAGCTAAGAGGCCTCTGTATGAGGGTCAAAGATTTCTTAGCTCGATGCCATCTCGCAAGTACTAACTAAAAATCTCCAGTACGACAACACCCGTTCATGCTTTGAAGATCATCTACAGACATATGGTAACATGTTGCCCGAAGGGCATTGTCTGCCTAAAACCATGTACAAACTGAAGAAAATAGTGCGAGCGCTCAATGATGTCTACGCACTTCTATTCTTGTAGACAGTTGCTGGGCCTCCAAGTCCAGATGTTTGTAGAACAGCCGCAAGTTTTCCCTTAAGTGGATCACCCAAGGTTTATCGAACTCAGGGAGGAAGTGGTCAAAGGTATCCCCTCTCAAGCAACCCTGCAATCAAGATACAAGAAGTCTCTTGTGTACCCAACACACCCAATACACTTGTCAGGTGTATAAGTGCACTAGTTCGGCAAAGAGATAGTAAAATACAAGTGGTATGGATATAAGACAACGGTGCCAGAAAATAGCTTGATGGCGTGAAAAATACTAAAGGCAAACTGAAATAAAGATGGAAGCAAGCAAACATGTAACAGATCTAGTTGCAAATGGTGTTTCAATGCTTAGAAACAAGGCCTAGGTATCATACTTTCACTAGTGAACACTCTCATATAAATATATTATCTTCATGATACTACTCTAAACTACTCTTCGGTTGGACACTCTAATCGATGGTAGGGCTATAATAGCACACCTGAAAGTTCATCTTTCCCATCTAGATAACCCCACATTATCACCTTGAGTACTAGATGGGTCCAACAAACACCATAATTTCATAAAGACATCCAACTCCAAATATAACTCATAACAAGTATTTGTAATCTCTAGCCTAAGTGCCACCATGGTGTGCACACTATCAACTTCACACACATGGGGAGAGCAGAGATCTATTAAAGCACTTGAGTAGCAAGGTATATCTACTTGATTACAAAGCTCATGATCACAATATGATCATGCATAGAGAGAGAGATGAACACATAGCTACCGGTAGAACCCCTTAGCCTCGAGGAAGAACTACTCCCTCATCATCATGGGAATCAGCAACGGTGATAGAGATGGTGGTGGAGATCGATGGAGATGGCTCCGGGGGCACTTCCCCATCCCGGCAGGGTGCCGGAATAGAGACTTTCTGTCCCCCGAATCTCCCCCTCGGTGGCGGCGGCGCTGTGGAACTTTTCGTGGCTGGAGGCTTGATTATTTAGGGTTTATGCATAGGGAGGCTTCTTATAGGCGAAGAGGTAAGGTCGGTGGGCGGCCAGGGGGCCCACACGACCTGGTGGCGCAGCCAGGGCTAGCCCGCGCCACCACATGGTGTGTCCGCCCTGTGGCCCCTCCCCGTCTCGTCTTCTGGCTCCGTGAGTCTTCCGGTAAAATATCAACTTTGGCTTTTGTCCCGTACAATTCCGAGAATATTCATTTTCTGACTTTCTGGAACCAAAAACAACAGAAAATAGGCAACTAGCAGTGTGACATCTTGTTAATAGGTTAGTCCCAGAAAGTGTATAAAAAGTACTCCAAAGTTGGAACAAAACATAAGAAATTAGATAAAACCAAGCATGGAACATCAAAAATTATAGATACATTTGTAATGTATCACTCGACATGGAATACAAAAAGATAGATTGTTGTCCAAAAGGCTGCCTCTTGTTTTGGAAATAGTTTGCAGATGACAAGTACTGTAGAAAGTGTGGGGCCTCTAGGTATCATGAAGTAAAGGGAGCCGATGGTCAGATGACTGATGACCCACAATTATAGGGGATCACAACAGTTTTCGAGGGAAGTAAAACCCAGTTTATTGATTCGACACAAGGGGAGCCAAATAATATTTATAAACCTTAACAACTGAGTTGTCAGTTCAGCTGCACCTGGAAACAATCTTGTGCAACAGTTTATCAGTAGCATCAGTTTTGTAGTAGCAATATCAAAGTAATAACAGTAGCAAAATAAAGACAATAGTAACAATTGCAGTAAACAGTAGGATTAAAGTGCGGTAGGCATAGGGATAGATGGACGGACGTTGCATGGACAAGACAATTCATGTAACAATCAAGATATAGGGCATTTGCAGATAAATAAGATAAAGTATCCTAGTACTAAATAATCATAGGCATATGTTCCATATATAGGCATACATGCTCGCAATGAGAACTTGCACAACATCTTTTGTCCTGTCAGCTGATGACCCACAAGTATAGGGGTGTATCGCAGTATTTTCGAGGGAAGTGAAACCCAATTTATTGATTCGACACAAGGAGAGCCAAAGAATATTTATAAGCCTTAACAACTGAGTTGTCAATTCAGCTGCACCTGGAAACAATCTTTCTCACATCAGTTTATCAGTAGCAACAGTTTTGTAGTAGGAACAGTAAAGTAATAGCAGTAGTAAAAGTAAAGACATTAGGTAAACAATAGGATTAAGGCGTGGTAGGCACATGGATGGATGGACGGACGTTGCATGGACAAGACAATTCATATGGCAATCAAGACATAGGGCATTTGCAGATAAATAAGATAAAACATCCAAGTACTAAATAATCCTAGGCATGTGTTCCATATATAGTCATACGTGCTCGCAATGACAACTTGCACAACATCATTTGTCCTGCCAGCCTGTTTGCAGTAGAGCCTCAAGGAAACTACTGGCAATTAAGGTGCTCCTTTTAATAGAGCACCGGAGCAAAGCATTAACACTTCGTGAACACATGTGATCCTCACATCAAAGCCATTCCCGCTGGTTATCCCGATTTCTATCACTTCGGGGCCTTTGGTTCCGAACAACGACGTGCGTATACAACTTGCAGGTAACACCATAAACAATACTATCATAATGAATCAATAACATGTTCAGATATGAATCATGGCACACGGGCCCTAGTGACAAGCATTAAGCATAACAAGTTGCAACAAAGTCAAAATGCACTAATAATAGATACTAGGCACCATGCCCTAACAATCCGATGCCATTACATGAACGATCTCATCCAATCCCTACAATCCCCATAGCCTACAACGGGGGATTACTCACTCATAGATGGGGGAAACATGGATGGTCGATGGAGAAGCGATGGTGATGATGATGGTGATGATCTCCTCCAATTACCTATCCCGGCAGGGTGCCAGAACGGAGTTTCTGGTTGCGAATCGCGGAATCTAGTGGTTGCGGCGCAACGGAACTCTTTCTAGAAAAACATCGAACCCCCCTTGGTTTTTAGGTCAGGAGGCAACTTATAGGCGAAGAGGGAGGCCGAGGGGGTGCCTGGGGTGGTTAGACCACCCCCTAGTGTGGCCAGGCCTGGCCCGCGTGGCTAGGTGCTGTGGCTGAGCCCCAGCCCCTCTCCGTCTCGTATTCGGGCTCCTGGTGTCCCTTGGTGAAAAACTGACTTTGGCTTTTGTCCCGTCCAATTCTGAGAATATTCATTTTCTGACTTTCCTAGAACCAAAAACAGCAGAAAACAGGCAGCTGGCACTGTGGCTCTTGTTAATAGGTTAGTCCAAGAAATCATATGAAAACTACTCCAAAGTGTGGACAAAACATAAGAAAGTAGATAAAACCAAGCATGGAACATCAAAAATTATGGATACGTTTGCAACGTATCACCAGCCCGTTGCAGCGGGGCCTCAAGGGAATCTACTGGAAATTAAGGTGATCCTTTTAATAGAGCATGGGAGAAAAGCATTAACACTCCATGAACACATGATCCTCACATCATAGCCATCACCTCTAGTTATCCCGATTTCCATCACTTCGGGGCCTCGGGTTCGAACAATAATGTGTGTATACAACTTGCACGTAAGATCATAAACAATACTATCATCATGAATCAATAACATGTTCAGATCTGAAATCATGGCACTTGGGCCCTAGTGACAAGCATTAAGCATAACAAGTCGCAACAAAGTCAAAAAGCACTAACAATAGATACTAGGCACCATGCCCTAACAATCTGATGCCATTACATGAACGATCTCATCCAATCCATACCATCCCCATAGCCTACTGCGGGGGATTACTCACTCATGGATAGGGGAATCATGGATGGTTGATGGAGAAGCGATGGTGATGATGATGGCGATGATCTCCTCCAATTCCCCATCCCGGCAGGGTGCCAGAACGGCGTTTCTGGTTCCGATTCACGGTATCTGGTGGTGGCGGCGCAACGGAACTATATTTGGAAAACGTCGAACCCCCTCTGTTTTTAGGTCAGATGGCTTATATAGGCGAAAGGAGTGGTCAAGGCGGAGGCCGAGGCGGCCACAACACCTCCTGGCGCGGCGTGGCCTAGCCCACACGACCAGGTGGTGTGGGCCCCTCGTGGCCCCACTCCGTCTCGTCTTCTGGGTTCGTGAGTCTTCTGGTAAAATAGGGTTTTTGCGATATTTTCCGGGATTTTTCCTAAAAGTTGATTTCCTGCACAAAAACGAGACACCAAAGCAATTCTGCTGAAAACAGCGTTAGTCCGCATTAGTTGTATCCAAATCACACAAATTAGAGAATAAACAATAGCAAAAGTGTTCGGGAAAGTAGATACGTTTTGGACGTATCAACTCCCCCCAAGCTTAGCTTATTGCCCATCCTCAAGAAATTCAGTTGAAAACTTAGTGCTATAAAAGAACTTTCACGAACACATTTGCTTCATAAGATGTATATATTTTCAGCATATGATCAAATACTTAGGCAATCATAATAAAGAGTATGTAAATAAGTTTACCTAGTATTCATGCAAACTATGAAGAGATTCCAACTCAATAATAAGCAACATGACACATAAGAATATGCATGATTGTAATTCTCATAAGAAGATATGATAAAGTGGTATCTCGCTTGCCTTTTTTTTGGAGCAAAACATACATGCCAAGGCACCTCTGAAATTTTAAGTGAAGACCTGAAGTAAAAATATCAAAGATTACATGCGTCAAAGTTATGTCAGAATTAACCATGTTTTGGGACAAGCACATTACACTAAGAATGACATGTATGCTCCCGGGAAGGTGCTCAAAGAATAAATGGTAACTCAACATAAAAGGAAAAGAAAAGATTTGAAAGGCTTCCAAATATTCAAAGTATGGTACTCATTAGCTTTGAGCTCTCATTGCCCCTATCATAAGCATATTTAGGTGATTAAGGTTAAAGTGAACAAATATGAGGATATGCTTGCAACTTATAAGTCGAAAATCGCATGCCTCTTGCCTACGAGTCCCGGACCTCATTGAAGGAAATATGCCCTGAGAGGCAATAATAAAGTTGTTATTTTGTATTCCTTATATATGTTAGATGTTTATTTTACATGCTAGAATTGTATTGATCGGAAACATCAATACATGTGTGTTTAATAAACAAAAAGGGTTCCTAGTTATGCCTCTCTTATATACTAGCTTGTTGATTAACAAGATGATCAAGGTTTCCTGATCATGGACATTGGATGTTGTTAATAACAAGGTCACACCATTGGTGGAATGATGTGATGAACATTCATCCGAAGTATAGCATTATGATCAAGTCATTATGTTTATATTGCTATAACATCATACGAAGTAATCTCTATCCTTAGACCATGAGATCATGTTAATTGCTAACACCGGAAGAGTATCTTGATAACATCAAATGTCACACCGTAACAGGGTGACTATAAAGATGGGTTCAGTACTACGAAGGTGTTATGTTGAGGCTCATGGATCAAGAGTGGAATTTTTCAATCCCGATGACGGATAGATATACTCTAGGCCCTCTCGGTGATATCACATTGAGATAGCTTGCAAGCAAGTGATGTGATCACTAGAATGTTATATCACAGGAACGAGAAAAGAGTGCATGTCGGAAACGAGATCAAACTAGGTATGGAGATACCGATGATCGAATCTCAGACATGCAATATATCGAGGGACAAAGGGATTTAGTTACAAGCGTTAAAGGTTCTCACGATCACAGAAGTCATCGTTGAATGTGTAGGAGTCAGTACGGATCTCCAGGTCCCGCTGCTGATTATTGATCGGAGAAGGGTCTCGATCATGTCTGCATTATTCGCGAACCGTATGGTGACACACTTAAGAGTTACCAGACACCATTTTGGAGCACATATGTTTTATAAGAAAGAATTGCAAAACACAGGAATTGTTTCAATAGAACCCGGAAATTGTTTCGGGTGAAATTGCAGAAAGTGGTTCTGCATGTGATATTGAAATATTGCAAGAGGCTATATGTGAATGTTTGTTAATTAATGTAATTAACAAAATTCTGAATAAATTTAATAAAAAGAGTTTTATTAAATGAGAGAGCATTAAACTTGGAGAATTTTAATGCATTTAAAGTGGAGACTTTAAAAGGGAATGTGAAGAGGCATTTTAATGTGGAGGGGTTACCACCACATGAATGGGGGAGGTGAGGGGTCACCCCCATGCGCCGGCCATGGAGAGAGGGGGCACCCCCTCCTCCTATAAAAGGCCACCCATTCCCTCCTTCATACTCACACCTCCTTGTGAAGGATCTCTCTCCCCCTCTAGAATTATTCCCCCATGGTCTCGGGTTAGCGAGATACATGTTCCCGGTGGAATTTTGTATGGAAGTAGTTGCTGCTTCCGCTGGAACGCTGGAGCGAGGAGGCGGAGGTTGTCCGGTGGCTTGAACGTGTGTGCGAGTGCGGATGCGCTGCTGAGTTGCGGCGCTCGGACTTCCTCACGATCTTGAGATCGGCAAGTGTACGACTACATCAACCACAAGTTCCTACTCGTTAACAAAACTCTTGTCTTCGAGGGTAAGTTCTCGTTGGATGTATGTCCACCCGTTGCTTTGTACCTAGTAGATAGATCTTGGCGTGTAGTTCACACCGTAGGAAATTTTTTTTCTATGCTACGGACCCAATAGTGGTATCAGATCCTGATCTATGCGTAGGTGCTTTGCACAGGTAGTACACATATGTTTATATGTGGGCGATGATGATCATGTTATTGCATCTTCTATGTATTTTGGATATTGGTGGCATAGTGGGATGAAGCAGCCCGGACCAACCTTACATGTCATCGTACATGAGACCGGTTCCACGACTGACATGCAACTTGTTTTGCATAAGTGGCTGGCGGGTGTCTGTCTCTCCTACTATAGTCAATATCTGATTTACAACAAGTTGCTAATAACTTAGTTATCCTCATTGTGGTTCATGTTCGTAGGTGAGAACGGTTCTATCTCCGAAAGCCCTAAGCCACGTAAAACTTGCAATTGATAAATTAGAGGCGTCTAGTTTAGATCGTTGCTGGGCTAGTGTATTGATATGGTATTGTTGTAAGTAGATGTATGATAGATACTCTTACAACACACTCAACGTGTAAGTTCCATAGACCTTGGCCTTACACACAAAGGAATGATAGAGATCATACCACGATGCAAGTGATAGAGATCCAATGCATGGACCATATCATCTCACTTTACACATTAGATGTTAGCATCTTATACTGCTAGTTTGGCGCTTTTGGTAGCATTGTAAGATGATCCCTCATTTAGATATCAAGATAAAAATATGTTCTTCCTTAAGTATGCACCGTTCTGTGGATCGTGTTTCAAGACATCACGTGATGATCGGGTGTAAAACAGTTTTACACACGCGAATACTAAGGTTCTTATTTGTCTAGCCTAGCATGTACAGACATGGCCTCGGAACACGGACCGAAAGGTTAAGCATGAGTCATATAGTTGATATGATGCCCATATAGATGCTCGCCTTTGAAGCTACATCAACTCACGTGATGATCGGACTTGGTGTAGTGGTTTTGGTTCATGTAATCACCAAAAGGACACGAGGGATGTCGTTTTTGAGTGGGAGTTCATTAGTAATTTGGATTAGTTGAACTCAATCTATCATAAACTTAGTCTAAATAAACTTTACAAACTCTATTGTAGATGGCACCACCTGCTTTTAATTTCAATGTGTTCATGGAGAAAGAGAAACTTGCTGCGAATGGTAGCAACTTCACCAACTAGGCTATGAATTTGAGGATTCTCCTCACTGCTGCACAAAAGCAATATGTGATAGATGCGCCGCTAGGCCCCCCAGCTCCTGATGCCCCTGACGAGGAAAAGAATGTCTATGTGACTCGTCAGGAGGACCACAACTTAGTTCATTGCGGCATACTATATGGGCTAGAGCCAGAACTTCGAAAGCGTTTTGAAAATGGCAATGCCTTTGATACCATGGGAGAATTGAAAATGATTTTCGATACCCATGCTGCCGTAGAGAGTTATAATGCTACAGAAAAGTTCTTTAGCTACATGTTGGAGGAAAACAACTCCGTTAGTGAGCATGTACTCAAAATGTATGGGTATGCCGATAAGCTTGTGTCCTTGGGAATAACGATTCCCATTGACTTAGGCATACATTGTGTTCTCCAATCTCTGCCGCCTAGCTACAAGAGCTTCGTGATGAACTATAATATGCAGGGCATGAAGAAGTCTCTTCCCGAGCTTATGTCAATGCTTAAGACCGCAGAAGTGGAGATTAGGAAAGAACATCAAGTGTTGATGATCAATAGGACCACCGGTTTCAAGAAAGACAAGAAAGGCAAGCACAAGGGAAAGAAGGGTGGCAAGTCTGTTGTCGCGCCTGAAAAGAAACCTCGAGCTGGCCCTAAGTCTGACACCGAGTGCTACTATTGTAAGGGGACTGGCCATTGGAAGCGCAACTGCCCCAAGTATTTGGCGGACAAGAAGTCCGGCAAGGCAAACAAAGGTATATGTGATATACATGTTATTGATGTGTACTTGACTAGTACTCGCAGTAGCACCTGGGTATTTGATACGGGATGGGTTGCTAATATATGTAACTCGGTTCAAGGGCTACGGAACAAGCGACAACTAGCAAGGGATGAGGTCAGGATGCGGGTCGGCAATGGATCAAGAGTTGATGTGATCGCCGTCGAGACGCTACCTCTCCATATGCCATCGGGATTAGTTATAAACCTAAATAATTGTTATTTGGTGCCTGCACTGAGCATGAACATTGTATCCGGATCGTGTTTGATGCAAAGTGGTCATTCCTTTAAATTTGAAAACAATGGTTGTTCGATTTATAAGAATGATATCTTTTATGATCATGCACCCATGTTGAATGGTTTATTTCTGTTAGATCTCGATAGTAATATTACGCATATTCATAATGTTAATGCTAAAAAGATTAAACTTGATTATGATATATATGCATACATGTGGCACTACTGTCTAGGTCATATTGGCATTAAACACATGAAGAAACTCCATTCTGATGGACTTTTGGAATCACTTGATTTTGAATCATTTGATACATGTGCACCATGCCTTATGGGCAAGATGACTAGAACGCCGTTTTCGGAACGGGCGATAGATCTATTGGTAATCATACATACTGATGTGTGTGGACCAATGAGTGTGTCGGCGCGAGGTGGATATCATTATTTTGTTACTTTCACGGATGATTTGAGTAGATACGTGTATATCTATTTGATGAAACACAAGTCTGAAACTTTTGAAAAGTTCAAGGAATTTCAGAATGAAGTGGAAAATCATCGTAATAGAAAGATCAAATTTCTATGGTCTAACCGTGGAGGAGAGTATCTAAGTTACGAGTTTAGCACACACATGAAAGAGTGTGGAATAGTTTCACAACTTACGCCTGCCGGAACACCACAGCGTAATGGTGTCTCGGAACATCGTAATCATACCTTATTGGATATGGTTCAATCTATGATGTCTCTGACTGACTTGCCAGTGTCATTTTGGGGTTATGCACTGGAAACAGCTGCATTCACTTTAAATCAGGCACCATCTAAATCCGTTGAAACGACACCGTATGAATTATGGTTTGGAAACAAACCTAAGCTGTCATTTCTTAAAGTTTGGGGATGCGATGTTTATGTGAAGAAACTTCAGCCAGATAAACTCGAACCCAAAGCGGAAAAATGCGTCTTCATAGGATACCCTAAGGAAACGATTGGGTATACCTTCTATCACAGATCCGAGGGCAAGGTTTTTGTTGCCAAGAATGGATCCTTTCTTGAGAAGGAGTTTCTCGCGAAAGGTGTGAGTAGTCGGAAGGTAGAACTCGAAGAGGTTATTGAACCTTCTCTTCATGAAGTGGCGAGTGGCGCAGCACCGGAAGTTGTTTCGGAGTTGATTTCACCTGATGAAGAGAGAGCTAATGATATTAATCATGAAACTCCGAAAGAGGACACTACCGAACCTCGTAGGTCAAGCAGGACATGTGCAGCTCCTGAACTATACGGCAATCCTGTTGTGAATTTCATGGTTGATGAAATAGATGACCCTACGACGTATGAAGAAGCGATGATGAGCCTGGATTCCAACAAATGGCTAGAAGCCATGAAATCCAAGATGGAATCCATGTACGAGAACCAAGTTTGGACCTTGGTGGACTTACCTCACGATCGAAAGGCCGTTGAGAATAAATGGATTTTCAAAAGAAAAACTGATGCGGATGGTAATGTGACCATCTATAAGGCTCGACTTGTCACAAAGGGGTTTCGACAAATTCAAGGAGTTGACTACGATGAGACATTCTCTCCCGTAGCGATGCTTAAGTCGGTTAGGATTATGTTAGCAATTGCTGCATATTTCGATTATGAAATATGGCAGATGGATGTCAAAATTGCGTTCCTCAATGGTAATATTGAAAAAGAGTTGTATATGATACAACCTAAGGGTTTTGTCGATCCTAAGGATGCTAATAAGGTATGCAAACTTCAGCAATCCATCTATGGACTGAAGCAAGCATCCCAGAGTTGGAATCTCCGCTTTGATGAGGTGATGAAAGAGTTTGCATTTGTCCAAACTTATGGAGAGGCTTGTATTTACAAGAAAGTGAGTGGGAGCAATGTGGCATTTCTGATATTATATGTGGATGACATATTATTGATTGGAAATGATATAGATCTTTTAAACAGTGTTAAAAGTTATCTAAACAGCAAATTTTCGATGAAAGACCTTGGTGAAGCGTCATATATATTAGGCATTAAAGTCTATAGAGATAGATCAAGGCGCCTAATTGGGCTATCGCAGAGTACATACCTTGATAAGTTATTAAAGAAGTTTAATATGGACGAAAGTAAGAAGGGGTTCTTAACTATGTTGCAAGGCAAGACATTGAGTAAGAATCAAAGTCCGGCTACGGCGAAACAAAGAGAGATGATGGATAAGATCCCCTATGCCTCAGCCATAGGCTCTATTATGTATGCCATGCTATGTACAATACCGGATGTGGCACATGCTATTAGTTTGACTAGTAGGTACCAATCTGATCCAGGTTCGGAACACTGGATAGCGGTAAAGAACATCCTCAAGTACTTGAGAAGAACTAGGGATATGTTTCTTATATACGGAGGTGAAGAAGAGCTAGTCGCTAAGTGTTATGTCGATGCTAGCTTTGACACCGATCCGGAAGACTCTAAGTCTCAATCCGGATACGTATTTCTCTTGAACGCAGCAACAGTTAGTTGGAGGAGTTCCAATCAACCTGTGGTGGCTGGATCAACGACGGAGGCAGAATATGTTGCTGCTTCAGAAGCGGCGCAGGAAGCAGTTTGGATGAAAGAGTTCATTACGAAACTAGGTGTGGTTCCCAGTGCGTTGGACCCAATGGTGATCTATTGTGACAACAATGGAGCCATAGCCAACGCAAAGGAACCGAGGTCTCACAAGTATTCCAAGCATATTAAGCCCCGGTTTCACTCCATCCGCGAGCATGTCAAGGATGGAGATATAAAGGTTTGTAAAGTACACACGAACCTAAATGTAGCAGATCCATTGACTAAAGTTCTCCCTAGGGCAAAACATGATCAACACCAGAACTCCATGGGTGTTAGATTTATCACTATGTGAACTAGATTATTGTCTCTAGTGCAAGTGGGAGACTGAAGGAAATATGCCCTGAGAGGCAATAATAAAGTTGTTATTATGTATTCCTTATATATGATAGATGTTTATTTTACATGCTAGAACTGTATTGATCAGAAACATCAATACATGTGTGTTTAATAAACAAAAAGGGTTCCTAGTTATGCCTCTCTTATAGACTAGCTTGTTGATTAACAAGATGATCAAGGTTTCCTAATCATGGACATTGGATGTTGTTAATAACAAGGTCACACCGTTGGTGGAATGATGTGATGAACATTCATCCGAAGTATAGCATTACGATCAAGTCATTATGTTTATATTGCTATAACATCATACGAAGTAATCTTTATCCTTAGACCATGAGATCATGTTAATTGCTAACACCGGGAGAGTATCTTGATAACATCAAACGTCACACAGTAATAGGGTGACTATAAAGATGGGTTCAGTACAATGAAGGTGTTATGTTGAGGCTCATGGATCAAGAGTGGAATTTTTCAATCCCGATGATGGATAGATATACTCTGGTCCCTCTCGGTGATATCACATTGAGATAGCTTACAAGCAAGTGATGTGATCACTAGAATGTTATATCACGGGAACGAGAAAAGAGTGCATGTCGGAAACAAGATCAAACTAGGTATGGAGATACCGATGATCGAATCTCAGACATGCAATATATCGAGGTATAAAGGGATTTAGTTACAAGCGTTAAAGGTTCTCACGATCACAGAAGTCATTGTCAAATGTGTAGGAGTCAGTACAGATCTCCAGGTCCCGCTGCTGATTATTGATCGGAGAAGGGTCTCGATCATGTCTGCATTATTCGCGAACCGTAGGGTGACACACTTAAGAGTTACCGGACACCATTTTGGAGCACATATGTTTTTGACAAAAGAATTGCAAAGCACAGGAATTGTTTCAATAGAAACCGGAAATTGTTTCGGGTGAAATTGCAGAAAGTGGTTTTGCATGTGATATTGAAATATTGCAAGGGGCTATATGTGAATGTTTGTTAATTAAAGTAATTAACAAAATTCTGAATAAATTTAATAAAAAGAGTTTTATTAAATGAGAGAGCATTAAACTTGGAGAATTTTAATGCATTTAAAGTGGAGACTTTAAAAGGGAATGTGAAGAGGCATTTTAATGTGGAGGGGTTACCACCACATGAATGGGGGAGGTGAGGGGTCACCCCCATGCGCCGGCCATGGAGAGAGGGGGCACCCCCTCCTCCTATAAAAGGCCACCCATTCCCTCCTTCATCCTCACACCTCCTTGTGAAGGATCTCTCTCCCCCTCTAGAATTATTCCCCCATGGTCTCGGGTTAGCGAGATACATGTTCCCGGTGGCATTTTGTCTGGAAGTAGTTGCTGCTTCCGCTGGAACGCTGGAGCGAGGAGGCGGAGGTTGTCCGGTGGCTTGAACGTGTGTGCGAGTGCGGATGCGCTGATGAGTTGCGACGCTCGGACTTCCTCACGATCTTGAGATCGGCAAGTGTACGACTACATCAACCACGAGTTCCTACTCGTTAACAAAACTCGTTGTCTTCGAGGGTAAGTTCTCGTTGGATGTATGTCCACCCATTGCTTTGTACCTAGTAGATAGATCTTGGCGTGTAGTTCACACCATAGGAATTTTTTTGTTTTCTACGCTGCGGACCCAACACTCATGCTACTCAACTTTAGTGACAAGTAAGTTCTTGTCATTGTAAGTACATGTGTATCATGGAGAACCACCAGCGGGGTACCCCTTGCCCCATGATACATGAGCTATCCGATGTCAAAATGACAAGGCAACAAACAATGAGCATCTCAGTGATCTTTTTATTTGCTATTTGCATAGGTTTTTATTGAGGATGCTTCACAGAATGCTCACTATGGTTATGCTGCAAGTTTCCACCATGATTAGGCATGGCTTAGGCTATCCGCCCAGGCATTTCTCTAACACATATACAAACTCCATGAGCTTACAGGTTCCCCTTTTATTTCACACCTCCGGGATCCATAAACAAAAGAACATGATATCAACTGAATAATAAGTGCAATGTTGAAATCGTTCCCCATGACAACATGGTTCTGCTCATTCTCAACTTATAAAGTGCAAGCATATACACAACATAGATGGACGCAATGGTTCAAGTTTATTAAGTGTAGGAAAGTAAAGTGTGACATCAAGTTTGTGAGAGCTTTACTAACTAATTTTCACATGACAAGCAAACATTTTCATTGGAAGAAAACAAAGCATAATAAATATGCAAGGAATAGCAAAGATGCTAATAGGTGGATATGGTGTACTCTTTTTGACAATTTTGGTTTTGGGGAGTTGGATGCACAAGTAAAACGTATACTCAGCGCAAGTGAAGGCTAGCAGTAGAAAGGTAGCGACAATCGAGAGAGCAGTAACTGTCATAATCATGCTTGCGACAAAACAAAATTAATAGTGGCATAAAAGTGACACAAGAACTCTGAGGCAAGATAAATCATCGAGGCATAACTGACCTTTTGTTTAGTCATATGCATGCATGGGCATGTGCCAAGTCAATTCAAATTAAACATTCAGAGGAGGATACCACAATGTCATACCAAGTTATGAATAGAACAATGCAAGCAAACATTTATATGACATGCTACAAACTATTAGTGGATTAGAACTGATCATAAGAGAGCAAGAACTACTAGGCATCCATTAAATAACATACATCTTACATGAACGTACTAAGTATGCCCACAATGATGAGTATATGTACAAAAATGAAAACAAATAGAGTTCATACCAGCCTCTTACCACACCTCGAGTTGTCATACATCATCATTGCCCTTCACTTGTGTGACTTGAATAATAAGATAAAACCAAACTCCAAGGGGTCACTGAGGACCGCTGAACCCTGCAACGAACTTTACAAAACCAGAGAAGAACAACAAATATTTTTGGGTTTTTGATTTTTTAAAGACAAGAACGGAAGGAAAGAGCAAACAAAGAAAAGTCTTTTTTTTCGAATGATCAAATCAAAGCTAAAAGGATGAAGAAAACCAAGTCTTAAAAGATGAAGAAGCAAACAAAGAGAAGTAACAAAAATATTTTTGGTCTTTTGTGTTTTGGAAAGTGTAACACCCTCAAATCGGCCCTATGCAAGTTTCAGCGCTTTCCGCCAAACCCGCATAGAAACGATTCAAGGACGCCCACCAGGCACTTTCGTCCGGGTGGAAAACGAAGTAATAACATTACACAACAGTCCTCGATGGGAGCCACAGAACAGATATATATACAACAGCGACTCCCTGAGTCAAGAATACAGATATACAATACAAAGATCCAAATCACCTTGAAAACGACAGAGCGTCCGACTACGGACAAGATGCAAATGGGGCTATGAGCCCTGAAGAATAACCAATGGCGTCCATAACCCTGCCTCGGCCAAGCCGGAAGGGTAACCCTGCTAACGACGTCGATCTCAAACCTGCTAAAACAAAAGGGGTGCCGACAAAGGGCAAGGCAAAAGAGGAGTGTCAGTACTGAGGCCAGTACACGGCGAGGCTAGAATTCGGTGGCTCTCGCCTACATAGGTATGGTGGGATGAAGCGGCAGCGCAGTGGCACTAAACAACCTATAGAGACTTGATACAACTGGCGGCTATTAGAGAGGGGTGAGAAAGACCTACTCGGATCCAACCTAAGGCTAACACCAAACAAACCCATCTTGGTATTTCCCCCCTCGAGACCAAACGAGGAAGTCAGACCAAGGAACTCACACAGTTGGCAATTTTACTCATTCCGTTTTAGTTGCAGCACTTACTACTCATATATAGATAGCATGAGTCATGCTGAAGCATAAGTAGTGGGCAGTTTTAGTTAACATTCCGTTGTAGTTGGAACAGTTACTAGCCAGATATCTTTGTCCTGAGGAATCCCAAAACCCAGCAGTTGTTGACACTTTTATCACATTCCATTGGAGTTGCAATACTTACTAGGCAGGTATAGCATGTCACAAGACAACCCAGATCCACCAGTGGTTGGCATTTTTAATATCCATTCTGTTATAGTTGCTTCTGATTACTAGTCACATATTAAGTCAAGTTTATAGCACTACTTTAGTTATGCTTGTCTATGATCGAGATACTGTGCTCCAAGTCGTCCATAACCGCGGACACGGCTTTCAGAAAGTTTTACCCTGCAGGGGTGCACAAATAGCAACACACACTCGATCAACCTCGGAAAAACCAACTCAAAACCCAACGAGGCATTCACGACAAAGCGATCACAGGATTCAGAAATATTTCAGGGGGCCACCCCACTAAGCTACCCGCAACAAAGTTGGCCAGCTCCGGAACGGACCCAGGGTTTGTGTGGACGGCTGTAAACGACTAGGAACCCGAAAGTGTGACTGGGCTTGTCGATACAGCGAAAACGTGTCACGATCCAAAACAGTACAGGTGCTCCTCGCACAATCTTAAATAAAGCAGTAACATGGCATAAGTACAGGATAGTAATAAAGCCCCAAACTAATTGTGGCCCCAAGAAATAAGAATGAATCAAGCTCTGGCTCAGGGGGTTCCATAAGGCCTCCCGGATGTGGATAGTGCGAAAAATCAAGGAACAGGTATCAAGTACTCGGGGTCCTACGGGACACAAGTGAGCGTGGAAGAACCAAATAACATCTATTGCCCACCGATGCCTCTGCATTAGTTATATCTAGCATTTTAATAGTTGTATTTAAAGTGATGATCCTCTCCACCATAAACATCTCCACCAATAAACATCCGCCAGCATTCCAACAACTGTGGTACTCGGCAACACAAGATCACACCTGAGAAAGCGTCTGCGACTCGCAAGGCCAGCTATCTACCAAACACAGGTAATAGGAGGTGTCCAAGGCGATATAGAGGCTGCACGGGGCATAACTGGTGTACGGAAACTAAAGCATCGCGACACGGATAGCAATAGATCAACAGGAGGAAATAAAGAGTATAAATGCAAAATAGGTAGAAGGGGGAGAGATGCTCGCCTGGGAAACACTGCCGACGGATCATAACCGGAGAACTTGTCGATACTCGCATCAACTCATCGGCCTAATCCGCGAAGAAGCAAACACTAGAAGAAACACCGGATGCAATATTTAATACTACGGCAGAAGTCCAGCATGATTATGATATGATGCAGATGCGGTGCAATTAGGCAATATTAAGCGGTACTGGGGTCCCGACAAATAATTATATGGTTCAAGTTATTGAGCTACCCTGCAATTTAAATGTTGTCTTAACAAGGCAGATCATGGCATCGGTTCGCTGCACCAATTTAAATGGAGCCGATATAAGACTAGAAAAGCCCTCATATAGACTCCATATTTAATTATGATGTGAATCGGCATAATGCCCCCAAACCCACATGATGCGATGCGAATATGAACCATTTAATGTGCAACAAGTGATAATGTTATTATTATAAAAATAATGGGGGTCTCGGATAAAGGGGTCACACATCTGGGGCGAAGGTCTTGGTTCCGGGGGTGCCGGGTCCGGTCTCAGGGAATCGTTCTTCGAACAACGGGAAGTGGATCTTGTCGCATCCGTGGTCTTCGGGTCCGGGAAGGAGAGCTTGGTGGTTCGACGGTTTGGGATCGGCAGGATCGGTCTTCGGTTCCATGAAGTAGATCTTGTCGTCCCAAGGGGTTCGGTCTTCGAGGTTTGTACATCTACGCCATGACGGAGATCTTGAAGTTTCGGCTCGATCGAAGGTGCAGTACTTGAGTTTTCGATGCAGGTGATCTTCGGATGGTACTCTGGCGGCCACGATGATCTTGAGAGGAACTTGGGGAACAGTGGTCTTGTCTTGGACTTGGGCTTCACAGAGAAAACGCCATCATTCCTAGCTAGCAGACTTGGGATCCTGTCTTCAACGTGGCATCGCTAGAAGAACCCTTGGTGGCAGAGGGACACACACAGGAGGCCACGCGAGCGGCGCTGCGGCAGTTTCTAGCAAGGCGGCGGCGATCTCGCGGAAGGCAGCACCTGGGCGACCGCGACAGAGAGCGAGCACGGAGGCAGAGGCGGAGGAGGCTCACGATCGGGATCTGTTGATGGCGACCCGAGACGCTCGCAGGAGGGCGCCGCGACGGCGGCGGAAGGCGAGGCCGGCGTCTGGCGTCAGAGGAGACGCGGTACGGAGCGACGAGGAGGTGCTCGCGGGGCTTGGGCGGGCCGGCGGGAGGCGGGCTCGCCAGAGGCAGAGGAGAGGGCGGCGGACGCGGGGCTCAGTCGAGGTGGGGGCGGAGGTGCTCGGGGCGGGGACGGCGGCGGAAGACGAGGCCGGCGCCTAGCGTCTGAGGAGACGCGGCGGCGGAGCGAGCCTAGCGGCAGGGTCGCGTCGGCGAGGGGTAGGCCGAGGTCGGCGGGCGGCCGACGGGGAGTGGGGAAGGAGGACGAGGTCGGGGAGGAGGGGGCCCGAGGCGGCGGGGTGGCGACAACGGCCGGAGATGGGGAAGGCGGCCGGGTCCAGGGCAGTGGGGATGGTGGCGGCGGATCTGGCCGGAGGCGGCGGGGCGGAGGGGATGGCACCGTGGTGGAGGACGACCGGGCCGTGCGGCGGCCGGCGCGGTTGGTGGGAGGAGGCCGGCGGCGCGTCATGGGGGAGGAGGCTGGCGGAGGCGAGGGCGGCTCCGGCGGGGCGAGCCTGGCGGCGGCGCGCAGGGCTCAAGAGAGGAGGGCGGGGTTGGAGGCGCAGTCACGGGGAGGATGGGCCGGTCGGGAGTGGTAGGGCCAAAGGGAGGCGCGGGACCCGAGGCAGGGCTGGGGTTGCGTGGGTCGGCTGGGTGGTTGGGACGGGCGGGAAAAGGGAGTGTGGGGCCCGGCGGGTTGGGTGGCGGGGCAGGGGCCAGGGGTGAGGTGGCGAGTGGTGGTTGGTTGGAGTGAGGTGGGGTGTGAGGTGGAGGGAGGGGATTGGTTGGGGTGATGTGCAAGGGGCTGGGTAGGACAGGGTGGGTAGGGTATTTGGTGGGAAAAGTTTTGGGTGATATCTGGTAGGTAGGATTTTTATCTGGAGGTGGCCGGCTAGGCTTTCGGGCCTAGCGGGCTGCCTCCTAAGAATAAAAGAAAAAATTTATTATTTAAAACGGGGATTTTGAAAACCGTTGGTAGACAAAACGAAATAATCCGGAGACCCGGGCTTTAATTTGAATTAATGACGGGGCGTTTAGAAAACAAAACCAGGCTTTTCGAAAATAGTTTTATGCAAACAAATGCAAGATGACATGACGATGCTCAAATGCAAGGTGGCATGATGACATGAGCATGCGGTCATGACGATGCAATGCACAAAAACAACGCGATTTTCTAGTAGTGGTTTTGGCGGGGCGCCACAGAAAGCAGAAATAAAGCGAGAACAAAAACTAAAAAATGACTCATGGATATGCAAAGTACCGACTGAACATGATATGTAGATGAGTGTGGTGTCAGCATACCTCCCCTAAGCTTAGGCTTTTGGCCTAAGTGGGTATCAATCCCATGCTGGCCAGGACAGAGCGCCTCCATAGTATGACGAAGAACTGCCTTCATCTAGATATGAACTCGAGGGCGCCCCGGCGTAGTGTGTAGAGTAGTCATAAGAGGGTGCATCCCCCTGGTGCTGCCCGTGGAAACCAAGCAAGCGGAGCTGCTCGTCCACCTCCTCCTTGGAACGCGACCATGGCATCCTGTAAATACTGAACAAAGTGGATTGTGGCAAAGGAATTTCCCTCTCATCTCTATCAGTAAACAACATCCTGTAAACTAAACTCCATGTACTAGAGTTAGAAGTAACAAAGTGATGTGTTTTCATAGCAGCAAGATCAAGCCTTTGCGGGGTGATATCTACGCACGCTTCTATTCTTGTAGACAGTGTTGGGCCTCCAAGTGCAGAGGTTTGTAGAACAACATCAAGTTTTCCCTTAAGTGGATCATCCAAGGTTTATCGAACTCAGGGAGGACGTGGTCAAAGGTATCCCTCTCAAGCAACCCTGCAATCAAGATACAAGAAGTCTCTTGTGTCCCCAACACACCCAATACACTTGTCAGGTGTATATGTGCACTAGTTTGGCGAAGAGATAGTGAAATACAAGTGGTATAGATAATTATAAGTGATAACTACGCTAGAAAATAGCTTGATGGCGTGTGGTTGATGTGGGAAAAGACTAAAGGAAAACTGAAATAAAGATAGCAGCAAGCAAACATGTAATAGATCTAATTGAAAACGATGTTTCAATGCTTAGAAACAAGGCCTAGGGATCATACTTTCACTAGTGAACACTCTCATATAAATATATTCTTCTTTATGATACTACGCTGAACTACTCTCCGGTTGAACACTCTAATCGATGGTAGGGCTATAACAACACACCTCAAAGTCATCTTTCCCATCTAGATAACCCCACACTGTCACCTTGAGTACTAGATGGTTCAAACAAACACCACAATTTCATAGAAACATCCAACTCCATATATAAGTCATAACAATTATTTGTAATCTCTAGCCTAAGTGCCACCATGGTGTGCACACTGTCAACTTCACACACATGGGGAGAGCAGAGATCTATTAAAGCACTTGAGTAGCAAGGTAGATCTACTTGATTACAAAGCTCATGATCACAATATGATCATGCATAGAGAGAGAGATGAACATATAGCTACCAGTAGAACCCTTAGCCTCGAGAGAGAACTACTCCCTCCTCATCATGGGAATCAACAATGGTGATGGAGATGGTGGTGGAGATCGATGGAGATGGCTCCAGGGGCACTTCCCCGTCCCGACAGGGTGTCGTAACAGAGACTTTCTGTCCCCTGAATCTCCCCTCCGATGGCGGTGGCACTGCGGAACTTTTTGTGGCTGGAGGCTGGATGATTTAGGGTTTATGCATTAGGAGGCTTCTTATAGGCGAAGAGGCAAGGTCGGTGGGCGGCCAGGGGGCCCACACCACCTGGTGGCGCGGCCAAGGCTGACCCGCGCGACCACATGGTGTGGCCGCCCTGTGGCCCCTCTCCGTCTCGTCTTCTGGCTCCGTGAGTTTTCTAGTAAAATATCGAGTTTGGCTTTTGTCCGGTCCAATTCCGAGAATATTGATTTTCTGACTTTCTGGAACCAAAAACAGGCGAAAACGGGCAACTAGCACTGTGGCACTTGTTAATAGGTTAGTCCAAGAAAGTGTATAGAAAGTACTCCAAAGTTGGAACAAAACACAAGAAAGTAGATAAAACCAAGCATGGAACATCAAAAATTATGGATACGCAACGTATCATGGGTTCAGCACAGTATCATTAGGATCAACAAAAAGTTCCAAAGCAACACCCATGCGCGCATCGATGATGCCCCCATAAATGGGTCCTCTAGCAGCTAGACGGCGAGCAACGAGAGAACCAAGATTATACTTGGTTGTATTATTGAGTGCAGCATCAAGAAGTGCTAAATGATAATTAGAAATATTACTAGTGTTCTCCCTACCAAGAATGTTACTGGCAAGATAATAAGCAAAATATCTAAGAGTTGGGAGTTGAATGTTCGTTATCTTCCCGCGCTGAGCTAGCGGTCATCATCATTTGTTATACTTTTGTAGAGATCCAGCAAGTCAGTGGGTTGACCTTGGATCTTCTTTACAGTCCCAGTCATGCCAATGCCTATAATGCTGCAAAATCTTTCCAATGGCATGGTAATAGGCATATTATAAATTTTGAACGAAACGGTTGACCGATAAGGGGTGTTAGTGAAAGTGAAACTTTCAACGAAAGTTTTGGTAAGCACGACATATTGTTCACTCTCATCCTGCATGTAAGTGGTTAGACCAACCCTCTGAACAAGAAGTAGGAAATCATCAAGGATCCCTGCATCATGCAAAAAGGCAAAACAAGGGAAGGTAGATGGGTGAGCGTCTCCCTCATCTCCCTCATTGCCAAAGCGCGGCACAATAAGATCTTCCTTATATGATGGCCTAAATTGAGAAGCTGATCTCGAAGGCCTTGCCCTCCTGGGTGTATCTCTCTCAAATACTTCTCCAAAAGTATGGTTCTCCATCTTTCTGAAATTTTAGACAACCACCACAAATAATAATTGCAAAGTGATTACATAATGAAAGGAACTACTTATAGGGACTTGCAAGAGGGCTAAACATGCATCAAAAAATTTTCTCTAAGCATAGAACAAGCATGAAAGCTCACATAACATGTCACCTACAGTAGCAAAATACTCAAGATATAACCCACTAATTAGAAATCTACTTGGACAAGCGGAGGAGTCACATACCGGAGAACAAATGCTCGAAATTTCAGCAGCAAAGGTGGGCTGAGAAAGGAGATCGAAAATAGAGAGCAAGAACAACAGGAACACGAGTTTAAGCAATGAACTAGTATTTTCTCGAGAGAGAGAGAGAGAGAGAAGTGGCAGATGGGAGAATAAGTGGAGGGCCAGGGGTGGCCCACACCATGGCCAGGCGCTCCCCTGGTGTGGCCGTGCAACCAGGTGGTACTTCTCTGCCCCTCTTTTGATGTAAAAATTTAATATGAATTTTCTGGAATTTTTCGAGAAACTTTATTTTTGAGCAATTTTCAGGTATTGATGAATGATTTTCTAGCAGTAAGATAATTTTGGAATGATGCAATAACGAAAAAACTAAAACTTCAGAAGTTCTAAGACACTCTATTATGCAAGCAACTAGCAATAGAAAAGTAAACTAAGTGAAAACAAAAATTAAAATGGATGAAATAAAAGTAAGCAAAGACAATCATGGTGAAAACATTGTTTTGTTCATTAAAATCCCTTTGTTAACAAGGTTGATCAGGTTTTGTTACCAAAACAATTTTATATGACACCAAACTTTGTATTCCACTAAATGATTATGTTACCTCAACCTTGATAGCAATACTCCCAATCATAATAATTTCATAGCTTTCTCGTGGTATGGGACAATATATTTCTCCAACTTGGATGCCCTCAATATTTTCAATTGAATTTAGGCCATAAGTCTTATCAATCTTCTTAGCAAAAGAAACAGTATGCTCCTTGTCATTAACATTAAAAGTTACCTTTCCTTGATTACAATTAATGACATCACCTGCAGTATTAAGAAAAGGTCTCCTAAGAATAATAAACATATTATCATATTCAGGCATTTCAAGCACAACAAAGTCAGTTAATATCGAGAAATTATGAGCCAGTTGAACATGAACATCCTCACATATACCAACAGGAATAGTAGTAGATGTATCATCCATTTGGAAAGATATACCAGTTGGTATTAATTTCTCCAATTGAAGTCTCTTGTATAGAGAAAAAGGCATAACACTAACTCCTGCTCCCAAATCACACAAAGCAGTTCTAACATAATTATTTTTAATAGAACATGGAATAGTTGGAATCCCTAGGTCTCCAAGTTTCTTTGAAACCTTACCATTAAAGGAATAATTAGCAAGCAAAGTAGAAATTTCCTCTTTAGGGATCTTCCTTTTATTAGAGACAATATCCTTCATATTCTTTGAAAAAGGAGGCAATTTAATAGCATCAGTCAAAGGAATTTGCAAAAATAAAGGTTTCACCCACTCACAAAACTTATTATAGTGTTCGTCTTCCTTTGACTTGTGTTTCTTATGAGGAAAAGGCATTGGTTTTTGAACCTAGGGCTCTCTTTCACTACCATGTTTATTAGCAACAAAATCTTCCTTAGTGTACTTAGTATTCTTAGTGTGCCTTTCAGGTTCTTCTTCAATTTCTTCTTTATCAGGAGCATCATTTTTCTCATTACCACTCTCAGTTTCAGAATCGGAGGCAGATATACTATTAGGATCTTTAGCAGGTTCAGAAGATTCTACAACCATTTTATGTTTCTTTTTCTTTCTCTTAGAAGAAGTACCTCTATTTTTAGTTTGTTGAGAATCCTGCTCAATTCTTTTAGGATGTCCTTTAGGATATAATGGATCCTGAGTGAGAGCTCCACTCCTAGTTCTAATTTCATAAGCATGTTTTTCTTTAGAAGCATTAACTAGCAAATCTTTTTGTACTTTAGTAAGCTGATCAATTTGAGTTTGAACCATTTGGAAATGTTTAATAAACATTTTAACGTCATTGGAGGTTATTTCCACAATATATCTCAACTCATTAATAGCTCTAGAGTTTTCCATTAAATGATTCTGCACTCTCTTATTAAAATTATCTTGCTTAACAACAAAGATATCAAATTCTTCTAAGCATTGATCACGAGGTTTATAATAAGGAATATCTCCTTCATCAAAATGTTGGAGAGAGTGTACCTCAATAGTGAATGAGTGGGAGATTGGCTTACATAAATCTTCTATGGGAGGTAGATTCTTCACATTTTCAGATTTAATACCCTTCTCCTTGACACATTTCTTAGCTTCCTCCATCACTTCATCATTTAGTTCAATCACTCCCCTCTTCTTTGGTGTTCGTGTTGGCTCAGGCACAGTTGGCTCAGGTGTACTTAACTCAGGTGTAGTTGACTCAGGTGTAGTTGACATTGGTGAAGTCCAGTCATCATAATTCTTGCTTATTTTAGCCATTAAGTCCTCAGCTTCTTCGGGAGTTCTCTTCTAGAAAACACAATCAACACAACTATCCAGGTATGTCCTAGATTCATGAGTAAGTACATTATAATATATGTCAAGAAGCTCATTTTTAGGTAATGGACATCCAGGATGTGCGTGAATCAAAGCACATAACCTTGCCCATGATTCATGCAATTTCTCCTCTTCCCCCTGTTTAAAGTCAAAAAGTTCCTGCAAAATGGCATGTTGAGCACTAGGAGGAAAATATTTCTAAAATTAAGTATAATTCAAGCAATCAAGGCTATCAATAGATCCAAGAGGTAAATTATTAAACCAAGTTTTAGCTTCTCCTTTTAGTGAAAAAGGGAAAAATTTAGCAACAAAGTAGGTGCGCATCTTAATATCATCAAAAAATAATCCACTCATGGTAGAAAGCTCAGTCATATGTGGTACAACACTTTCATTTTCAGTTCCACAAAAAGGTTCTTTCTCAACAATGGTTATGTAGGATAAATCAAGAGAGCAATCGTAATCCTTATATTTAATGTTTATGGGAGATGTAGCAAACTTAGCATTAGGAGATAATTTAGGTCTAATAGTACGTCTCTCAAGAAGACTCTTAATAGCACCTGCATCATGACTGTGTCGACATTCTTCAATAAATTCATTCGTCATTTCAATATAACCATCATCAAGATTATAGCTCTCTCCGGGCTTAGGTGAACTAACAGGTGTAGTAGTATCTTCATTAGGAGTTTCAGTATTTCTAGCTATAGTTCTAGCAATCGTAGCATCTAGGAAAGGACCTAATGAACCACTCATATCAAGAACAGTAGAGGTAGCATCATAAGTATCAGAAGCAATTTTAGATTCAGCAGAAGTAGCAGTATGCGTAGCATGTGTATGTGGTGGTGCTGTAAGGAGCTTACTCATTACAGTGGTGAATCAAGAGCAATAGAGGTGTTCAGAACTGTAACTCTCCTTGTGGTGGATGGTAATATATGAACTTTTCCATCATGAGTTTTACCCATGATGAATGGATAGCAGCGAACAATAATGATTCCAATTGAACTTGATAAATAGAGCTATGCTCCCCGGCAACAGCGCCAAAAAATAGTCTTGATGACCCACAAGTATATGGGATCGCAATGGTCTTCGAGGGAAGTAAAACCCAATTTATTGATTCGACACAAGGGGAGCCAAATAATATTTATAAGCCTTAACAATTGAGTTGTTAGTTCAGCTGCACCTAGAAACAATCTTGCTCACAGTAGTTTATCAGTAGCAACATTTTTGTAGTACCGATAGCAAAATAAAGACAATAGTAAGAATTGCAGTACACAGTAGGCTTAATGTGCGGTAGGCATAGGGATGGATGGACGGGCATTGCATGGAGAAGACAATTCATGTAACAATCAAGATATAGGGTGATGTCTACGTAGTTCTATTCTTGTAGACAGTTATTAGGCCTCCAAGTGTAGAGGTTTGTAGAACAACAGTAAGTTTTCCCTTAAGTGGATTACCCAAGTGTTGGGGATATACTTTCCAGGTATCTTCACAGTTCCTCACTGACCAGGGTGGCCCACTTTGGGTTAGAGCTTTGCTTCACGGGCGGCCCAGTTAGGGAGAAAGACGGAGTCCAATCTGGCTACAGGAAGGCCCAGAAGACTTACCGACTTAGGCCCATAATGTTACTTGTAGTTCAAGATGTACTATGTAACCGACTCTTAGTCGTAGCCGGATAGATCTCTCTTGTAAACCCTAGGCCGGATATCTATATAAGTCGTCCTAGGGAGAGCCTTTAGGGCAACACTCTAAACACCTCAATAGTCTACAATCTCAACTCCCACAGGCGAAACCCTTGTAACCCATATTCCTGCTCTGCCGTATTACTGGATTGCTAGCAGGAGTAGGATCCGTCCAAAACCAGCGGATTCGAACCTGGGTAAACTTGTGTGCTCACTGTCCCGGAACACCGTACGTCTCACACCCCTCTCTTCCGCATGCCTCGAGGACCCCCTCATGGCGTACTTGTCCTCAATCCGAGGACAGATGGAGCCCACCGTGGGGCAAGTGAGCTTCGGATCTGCGTTCCTAGCGGAATCTGCGAGAATCGGAATCGGTGAAACTATCGTCGTCGGTCGCATCCTCTACGCCAGCGACGTCCCTCTCATCGTTCTCGACGAGACTTGGATTCCGGCTAGGGAGGTGATACGTCCATTTTGCATCACTATTCTATGTCTTAATTCACTATTATTCATTGATATATTTCGTACTGAGGGGTGATACTTATGTTATTTCATGTATTTTTGCATGGTTGATGACTATTGGAGCATGGACCGCTGCAGTCAGGATTCTGATGGAAAAGGTGCTGTTTGGAGGCAAAATTCGCGAAGATCAGAAAATCCGGGAAAATATACGGAAAATTCTATTTTTCCAGAAGACTCGGGATGCCAGAAGATGGAGTGGCGGTGGGCCACAGGGGGCCCACACCACCCCATGGCGCGGGCAAGCCTAGGCCGCACCAGGGAGTGGTGTGGCCGCCCTGGCCCACTCCAGCCTCTCCCCTCTGGCGTATATCAACTCCTGAAACCCTTAGACTCGGGGGGCGACCGCAGAAGGATTCCGCCGCCTCTGCAGGGCGGAAAACACCGAGAGAGAAAGATCTCTCCGGTAGACAGATTTCTCCCAGGGAAATTCCTTCCCGGAGAGGGGAGATCATCGCCATCAACACCACCATCAAGATGGACTTCGTCGGGATCATCATCATCATCACCACCATCATCATCAGCAGCACCCTCATCACCATCACCATATTGTTGTAACAATTGAGTTGAATCTTGCATAGTTCATAGGGGAAACTTTCCCGGTGTTGATTACTCTTTGTAGTTGATGCTATTGAGTGAACCATTGAATTATTGTTTATGTTCAGATTGTTATACATCATTATTTCATCTCTGATCATGATCCATATGATGTCTTGTGAGTAGGTCGTTTTGTTCTTGAGGACATGGGAGAAGTCTTGTTGTTAGTAGTGGAGTTGCATTGAGAAAGATTCAATAGATTGTTATTTAAGTTGTGGTGTACTTCTTCTAGTGGTGTCATGTGAACGTCGACTACATGACACTTCACCTATATGGGCCTAGGGGAATGCATTGTGTATTTGGCTACTAATCGTAGGGGTTGCCGGAGTGACAGAAACTTGAACCCCTGTTAGGAAACCATTGCACAAGGGACGCAAGGGTCTTAGAGTTTAAAGCTGTGGTTAGGTTTCTACCTTAATTAATTTCTTGTACTTACGGATGTTTGCAAGGGGGTTTAATCACAAGTATGTATTTAGTCTTGGATGGGGCGGTACATTAGCACAGGTTCACCCACACAACACTTAGCAAGCTAGAGACGATTAATCCACTATATGAAGCGAAAGCACTTGACAGTTTTCCCATGTGTCCTCGAGAACGTTTGGTCATCTATAGAAATACAACCGGCTTGTCCTTTGCTGCATAAAGGATTGGGCCACTTGCTACATTTATTCTTACTGTCTTTTGTTTAATCGTACTTTGTTTACTTGCTTTATCGAAAACCCCTAAAAATCCATTTGCTAAGTATTTGCAGAGAATTCCTGATCCATACCACTAGCCAGCACCTTCTGCTCCTCGTTGGGTTCGACACTCTTACTTATCGAAAATACAGCGATACACCCCCTATACTTGTGGGTCATCAAGACTATTTCCTGGCGCCGTTGCCAGGGAGTGAAGCGCTATTAGAGAGTGGAACTGGTAAAGGAAACTTCTACTGTGAGTATTGTTTACTTCTGCTAGTTGCTTTATTTTCGTTATGTATAATTCGCTGAGTTTCTTATTTGGTAATGCTACTACCACTGCTAAGGTAGTAGATAAACCACCACCTGCTGAGAAAGATGTTTTCAAAATACCTACAAGAATTATTGATCGTGTTATGGATAACTACTATGTTGGGGATGGAACTGTACATCCCGGTGATCATTTACTCTTTATACACAAATTATGCGAGTTGTTCAAGTGTGCAGGTATTACTACAGATCAAGTTAAGAAGAAGTTATTCTCATTATCACTGAAAGGAAGAGCTGAGGAATGGTATAAGCTGTTGAAGAATGGTCAAGCTCTGGAATGGGAGGAAATAGTGCCTCTCTTTTATTCAAAGTTTTATCCTCCTAGTGAGATTCATAAAGATCGGACTCAAATATACAACTTTTGGCCTCTTGATGGAGAGAGTACAGCTCAAGCTTGGGGGAGATTGAAGTTACTGATGCTCAAATGTCCCATTCATGAGCTCCCCAATAATATTATTATCAACAACTTTTATGCAAGGCTCCCTCTACATGACAAGGATTTATTGGATGCTTCTTGTGCTGGATCATTCACTCGTATGGAAGAAGTTAAATGGTAACTTCTAGACCGTATTCAAGACAATGCTGAAGCTTGGGAGAATGACAAAGCTAGAAAGTCAGGTATAAACTATGATTATGAATGCATTGAATCTTTTATGGGAACTGATAACTTTCAAAATATCAAAAATGCTTATGGTCTAGACTCTCAAGCTATTGCTTCTTATTTTAAGGCCTTTGCTTCCTACATTGAAGTGCCTAAAAAGAAGTGGAATAAGTATCGTGAACCTTATAAAGATATTTCTAAGAGTGTTCCTGCAAGAAATACTGAAGTTTATACTGCTAATCATGTTTTACCTAAACCTTATAGTGAGAAAATGCCTTTCCCAGTTAAGGTAAGCTAGTATGGTTAATGAAAGTACGAATAAAGCTGTTGAACCTGATAAACAAATGGTTGATGAACCTATTGTAGCAAATGTGAAAGACTTTGTTGCTAAATATGAAAAAGAGGGACACCCTATCCTTTGTAAGGATACCTCTAATATTGTTTCACAAAGTAGTGTTATGAGAGCTAGTATTCCTGTGTTTTCTGTTAGAATAAGTGATCATTGCTATAATGGTCCTTGTGATAGCTATATTGTTAAGTTTATGCATGATACTGAAAGTTATTATGAGAGAGGGAAAATTGTTCTTATGAATCTCAACAATATCAAGTTCCCTCGTTTTATGCTGAAAGTTTTTATGTTGCAATTCGTTTGCCTTCTTATGCAAGTTGCCTGTGGTTTCAATAATTTGTTTGCTTACAAAATCCCCTTGCATAGGAAGTGGGTTAGACTTAAATGTGTGTGTTTTTTCTTCTTAATGCTCTCTTTCACTTCAATTCATATCCCTATGAGAGCTTCTTCAAAATTATCATGCCCATCTTAATGGCTATAAAGAAAGAGCTTTATGGGAGACAACCCAATTTGTTTTTTATTTTAGTTTGTTTTTGTTTCTTTGAGTCTTGGAAGTTATTACTTCGGTAATAACCGCTCCTTACCCGTTTTGTTTGGTTCTTGTGTCAAGATCAACCTCTAATGAGAGAGAAGTAAATTTTGGGGAAGTTGCTGTCCCGAAACAGATTTTTGTGCTTCACCGTAAATATTTGTGAGAGATCTCTGTATGTCAGTTTGAGCTGTAATTGTTTGTCCCTCTGCCCCAGGTTGTTATTTAACTTCCGTTAGTTTTGTACTTTTTGATTTGAGCAACAGAAGATTTTCGAAAAAAATCATCTTTATCTGCTGGTCTGTTTTGACAGATTTAGCCACTCCTGCATTTTCTTCTTTATTCGATTTCCTTTTTGAATTCTTTTTGGGCTTTCGGAAGGAGTTGCTACAGTAGCTTATGTTTTGATGGTTTTCAGTTGAAGTTGGACTCAAAAGGTTTTATCACTTCACTTATACTAATGTTGCTAATAAGAACTGTGTGAAGTTTTGTGTGAAAGAAATTTCCAGGAAGTGGAGATAATGGTGTAATAAGGAAGAGAAAGGTTTTATGACTCAAGTAATAAGTATATGAAGATGAATATATCAATGATATTCAAGTGATGACTCCGGAAGGATCCACTCAATACCAAATTCAGAGACCTGCAGAGTCCGTTTCCAACTAGGTAACAGTTCTGGTAAGAAAATTTCCGTGAAAATACAATCCAACTATATTTTTGCAGTTTTCAGTCAATAAGGAAAGCTACGAATCGAAAAAGGGACGGAACCGGAGCCAGGGTGGCCCACACTACCCCATGGCACGGGCCCACCCCTGGCCGCGCCATCAGGTGGTGAGGCCACCCAGGACTCCGTCTCCGACCCGTTTTCTCCCAATACATTCCTTTTGATGTGAAACTTCGTAATGTATACCCCCCCCGGATCTTCCGAGGTTCGTATATCGTGTTTTCGTCGTGTTTTTGTTTCGATCTGTTTCTTCCAGGACATACTCTTTGAAGGCTTAGAAACACAATGGTGTCCGCCAAGGATAAAGGGAAGGAGCCCATGGAGGAAGACCTCCGAGACCCCGGGAAGGAGAAGGAGATCAAGAGTGAAGGTGAAGAGGAGGCAAAGCACACCGGCACTACCATTGCAAGCATTGGAGTGGTTGCAAATCCAGCCATTGGAGGGAAGCCTCCTCATCACCTTTCAGATCCCTGGTCACTTCCTCCACGCACCAGGAACCCTTTCCACACTCTTATCCATGAGCATCAATACCAGAATATGCCCAAGGAGAAATTACCCTCCAATTGGGATTTGCCTCGTTCTAGCCATGCAGGAAAAGAAGACTTCAAGGAGGAATAGTGGGGAAATAATAGCAAGAGCTGGAATTCTTAACACGACATGATCATGAGCCGCATTGAGCAAAACTCACAGCTGATTCGTAATCTCACCTTCGAGATTGAGGACTTGGGGAAGCTGATCAAAGAGCTCATCAAGAGGATACCACCACCATGGTAGGAGTAATTCGTCATCAGGTTTGGCATCCCCTTGGTTTGTTCCAAGCTTGGGGGAGTGTCGCGGTATCATATCACTATCTTCTATCTTTTTACCTTATTAGTAGAGTCATATCATGAATAGAGGAGTTATTTTGTAGTATGGTTTGCATTATGGAAGTTTCCCCTCTCTCGTTAGATTTGTATCCCTTGGTGTGAGTTTCCGTTATGGAATATTAATGAGAAGTTCTATCATTCACTCTTTTGCATAGCTTATGTTAGTTTTCAATTCGTGGTTATATGATTGATCTTGTTGTTAGTATTGGTAGCACTCTGGGATCATTGAGTTAATTTAGTTGGTTTTGGCAAACTTGGCTCGGTCAGTAGCAACACCTTTTTGAGAGTTGAAAAGAAAAAGATAGAAGTACTCCAGAGAAAAATAATTTCATCATCTTTCTTCCTTGGTTTGATCATAAGTTTAGTATTCTCTAGTTAAGATCTTTTGTGCTTCCAAGGAAGATTGCATGTTTGTCTTTATCACTTGTATGTTTGTTTGTTTCCTTCAACTCTTATACTTGTTACCCAGCCTTGCTAGCCAAAAACCTGTACTGAGGGGGTATTCTTCACATGCATCCATCTCCTTTAAACCAAAACATTTGCCATTTGTGTCCACCATACCTACCTAGTCGCATTATTGCTATTCCAAGTAAATTCTTGTTTTATCTACCTCCCAAATTAAAATTGTTATGTGAAAATTAGTGATTAAAGCTCTCACGAACTTGATGGCACACTTTACTTTCTTGCATTTAATAAACTTGAACCATTGGGTCCTTCTTTGTTGCGTATATGCTTGCGCTTTATGAGTTGAAGTTAGCCGAACCATGTATCATGGGGACCGCTTTCAACACTTGATTGGTACGTGTACCTAGTTGATATCATGTTCTTTTGCTTATGGATCCCGGCGGTGTGAAATAAAAGTGGAACTTGTAAGATCATGGAGTTTATATGTGTGTTAGAGAAACGCCTGGGCCGCTAGCCTAAGCGATGCCTAATCATGGTGGAAACTTGCAGCATAACTATAGTGAGCATTCTATGAAGCAGCCTCAATAAAAACCTATGCAAATAGCAAATAAAAAGATCGCTGAGATGCTCACTGTCTGCTTGCCTTGTCATTTTGATTATGGGATAGCTCATGTGTCATGTGCAAGGGGTACCCCATTGGCTGTTCTCAATGATACACATGTATTTACAATGACAAGAGCTTGCTCGTGACTGAAGTTGAGTAGCATGAGGATCGGTACTCATAAGTAAGGGGCATGAGATTTCAACTTATAACTTGTCAAGCATATCCTCTTAGTTCTGTCAGTTTAACCTTAATCACCAAAAGATGCCTATGATAGGGGCAATGAGAGCTGGAAGCTAGTAAGTATCATAATTTTTGGGAGCTCTTTATAAGCTTGCAATCCCTGCTTCCCTCTGCGAAGGGCCTTTCTTTTACCTTGTAGTTGAGTCAGTAAACCTACTCCCTTCTATCTCAACAAGTATTTTGAGTTGATGTGTTTCATTCATTCATATGGTGATTTATTCAATCATGTTCTTATGTTCCTTGTTTTGCACATTGCTCTTACCTTGAAGTTTACTACTTTGAAAGCTTTCTTTGAAAACCAGCTATTTGTGAACTCCAGCAAATTATCAACTATTCTTCGACCAAGAGCTAAGTTTGCCATTACCAATTATGATTCACTCTATGTATCTTTATTGTTTTTCCTTTACTCATTGCAAGTTGAGTTATATAATAGTGAGTTGTCTTATATTATGATTTATGCTTTTGATGAATGTGATGCTTCTTGTCCGTATTCTTTTATCGACTCTTCACTCCATAAACCTGAGGACATGTTTATTGAGCTCAGTTTCGCTTGGGAACAAGCGAAGTCTAAGCTTAGGGGGAGTTGATACGTCCATTTTCCATCACTATTCTATGTCTTAATTCACTATTATTCATTGATATATTTCGTACTGAGGGGTGATACTTATGTTATTTCATCTATTTTGGCATGGTTGATGACTTTTGGAGCATGGACCGCTGCAGTCAGGATTCTGATGGAAAAGGTGCTGTTTGGAGGCAAAATTCGCGAAGATCAGAAAATCCGGGAAAATATATGGAAAATTCTATTTTTCCAGAAGACTTGGGATGCCAAAAGATGGAGTGGAGGTGGGCCACAGGGGCCCCACACCACCCCATGGCGCGGGCAACCCTAGGCCGCGCCAGGGAGTGGTGTGGCCGTCCTGGCCCACTCCAGCCTCTCCCCTCTGGCGTATATCAACCTCCTGAAACCCTAAGACTCGGGGGGCGACCATAGAAAGATTTCGCCACCTCTGCGGGGCGGAAAACACCAAGAGAGAAAGATCTCTCCGGCAGACGGATTTCTGCCGGGGAAATTCCTTCCTAGAGACGGCAGATCGTCGACATCAACACCACCATCAAGCTGGACTTCATCGGGATCAGCATCATCATCATCACCACCATCATCACCATCAGCACCCTCATCACCATCTCCATATTGCTGTAACAATTAAGTTGAATCTTGCATAGTTCATAGGGGAAACTTGCCCGGTGTTGATGCTATTGAGTGAACCATTGAATTATTGTTTATGTTCAGATTGTTATACATCATTATTTCATCTCTGATCATGATCCATATGATGTCTTGTGAGTAGTTCGTTTTGTTCTTGAGGACATGGGAGAAGTCTTGTTGTTAGTAGTGGAGTTGCGTTGAGAAAGATTCAATAGATTGTTATTTAAGTTGTGGTGTACTTCTTCTAGTGGTGTCATGTGAACGTCGACTACATGACACTTCACCTATATGGGCATAGGGGAATGCATTGTGTATTTGGCTACTAATCGTAGGGGTTGCCGGAGTGACAGAAACCTGAACCCCTGTAACGAAACCATTGCACAAGGGACGTAAGGGTCTTAGAGTTTAAAGCTGTGGTTAGGTTTCTACCTTAATTACTTTCTTGTACTTACGGATGTTTGCAAGGGGGTTTAATCACAAGTATGTATTTAGTCTTGAATGGGGCGGTACATTAGCATAGGTTCACCCACACAACACTTAGCAAGCTAGAGAAGATTAATCGACTATATGAAGCGAAAGCACTTGACAGTCTTCCCATGTGTCCTCGAGAACGTTTGGTCATCTATAGAAATACAATCGGCTTTTCCTTTGCTGCATAAAGGATTGGGCAACTTGCTACATTTATTCTTACTATCTTTTGTTTACTCGTACTTTGTTTACTTGCTTTATTGAAAACCCCTAAAAATCCGTTTGCTAAGTATTTGCAGAGAATTCCTGATCCATACCACTCGCCAGCACCTTCTGCTCCTCATTGGGTTCGACACTCTTACTTATCGAAAATACTGCGATACACCCCCTATACTTGTGGGTCATCAGGAGGCCGTGACTGCCTACACAATCATGTATTTTGGCGAGATTGACGTTTACATCGGTTTTGCTGAACCTGCCCTACCCACCCCAGCGGTGATGATAGAGGCAGAAGAATCTTCTGGGTCCCCTTTGTCCGCGGAGGCGGCAGAGTTCCGGATCTCAGAAAACCCTAATCCCACCTAGCCCGCACCAGTGGCGGAGATAGTGGAGAAATCCGAGCCTGAAGAAGACCTAGTGGTCCAAGTCGAATCTGGAGTGGATCTCCCTAGAGAAGCCGGATCCCAGATCAACCCACCCGTGGAAGTCGAAATTCAGGAGTAACATGTCAACGACACTGATTCCGGCTCTGATGACGCCGGGATAGACAGGCCTTTCCTGAGGTACACACTGCGACGTATGATACTGCAAGGCGAAAGTGCAGATGCAATCCTCGAGACCATCAAAAGTTTCGACATGGCTGATCACGAAAGCCGCAGGTACCTCAGGAAGCACGCGTCGCACTTCGTCGGATACGTGGGATCTGGATCCGGCTCTGCCGATGCTGGAGAAAACACCGACTCTGTGCTGGAGGCAATTGGAACAGACGCCGACGTACCCGCATCCTCGGATGAATCGATGACGTCAGCAGATTTCTAAAAGTTCTCCGCTGAATATGAAGAGGAGTATAAGTCCAAATCTGCAGAAGAAGGAGAAGCCATGGATGAAGGATCCGGGGAACACTCTCCCAAAGCGCAGGATGACATGGACGTCAGAGATAATCCCGAAGTACAGATGTCCGAAAGTACCGATCAGAGCTTGAATCCGGGAAACGGACCCAAAGCCGTCTTTGCTACCGGCGCTGCCAAGAAGGCAAAGAAGAGGAACAAGAAGAACAAGACCCTGGCAAAAGACCCTCTGACAGAGGAGGTGATTGCCGAGGAATACGGAGAAGACTCGGATGGAGCACTTATCCCAGAAGAGCCGAAAAAAGAAGAATCGGTGGATGGACACGTGATCACTGAGGGTGCACATAAACTCATCGATGCTGCATTAACCACACCTATTCCTATAGCCGCAGAACTTACTGCAGAAGAACTGGACAAGAGGGCACAGGCCCTAGAAGCGCGCCGTCAAGTACTCCTCCATGAAGCCAAAAACATTGAGGAGGAAAAGAAACGCATATCATCTGCAGGGAAGTACAGCTCCAGGCAGTACGAGAAGACCAGGAAGGTGTCATACCAATGACAACCAGTTCCCGTAGATCCACGCCGTCCTTTTCGGAGATGAGATGGGGAAGCCTCGGAAAAATAGCAAAGGAGATTGGGTATATCCAAAGCCAGTACAGAATACCGTGGCAGCCCGAGAAATTCTATCGGCTAATCCAGGATCGGAGGAGATCCGTTTGGGTATCAAACTACTCAACAAGGGACTGGAGCAGCAAAAGGTCGCCCTGTCCGGAAGTCAAAAACTGGTCTCGGATTCCAACCAATGTCGCACAGATCCAGCATGGGCTGATGTAAGACCCCATTGCATCCCGAAGCAGTATCATCGCCCCGAACCCCGGGAAGACAATTATTCAAGAACCGGATCGTCAGGACACCATCACAGAACTACGCGTGACAGGAGCAACGTTGCCCCAGCGGCCGAAAAAGAGGCCATTGTTGCACTGAATCCGAGGAATCCTCCCCGACGAGAGTCTAATGATCGAAGGGGAGAAGATAAAGAGAAACGTCGGGAGGAGGATCGTCAAAAAATGCCACCTCCTAGACATGCAAGCTGTCCGGCTGAGCCTCACCGTAGTGGGAACGACGGACAAAGGAACGACGGATCCATGCTGGCACAAGCCAAAAGGGGGCTCGTCGTAGTGAAGACCCTCCCTAGAACCGGAATAATGACGCTCCAGACGGAGGCCGGCGATCAGCTGGAAACAATTCAGCTGCCCCACCCTCTCCACCAAGCAGTCATTACAACGGCTCTCAAGGGGGACAAGGAGGATGACATGGCGGAGGAGGTGGTGGTAGAAGCCGAAGTCCGGCTCCAAGGCACCGCAGCCACAACCGACATTCGGGACAATCTCTATCCCTGAACGACGCAAGGCACATGATCAACTCCAACATAGAGGCACGGCGTTATGAAAACGATGATATCTACGTGGGCCCAAAATGCTTCGGACCACGCATCAGAGCTACAAGATTCCTGGAAGGATTTGCTATCTCAAGACATATCCAAGCCTACGACGGCATTGCTTGGCCAGATACCTGGCTACAGGATTTTTTCCAAGCCTGCTGCATCGAAAGGCGGAAGCAGCCTGGTCGCACCTCCATATCTCCCACTTATGTTGCGGAAGACGGCACGATCATGGCTCAATGAACTTCCAGAGAACACCATCCATAACTGGTATGACATGAAAATTGCATTCTTTCGGAATTTCGAAGGCACATATCGGAGGCCCTGTACGGTCGGAGACCTACAGCGTTGCACCCAGAAAGCCGGAGAAACTTGCCAGGATTACCTCGGACGATGGATCGACACCAAGAACTCCTGTGAAGGGGTAAATGATCAAACTGCGATTGAAGCTTTCATTGCAGGTCTCCCAATTGGTCTACTGCGCCATCGATTGAAGTGTGACAAGGTCACTGATTTGGGAGAGATGATAGAAACAGCGAGCAAGTATGCAGATGCCGACGATGATGCAGAGGGTTTACTCAATGCCCTAGCTGTGCCACAGTCGGCAAAACAACCAAAGCAACAGGCTCAGAAGCGCAAAAATACCTCGGAAGAGAAACCCAATGCGGAAATGGCAGTCGTCACTACTACTTTCGGGTCTGGAGGACAAGGAGGACGCGGTGGAGGCCGCGGGCATGGCCATGGGACTTCAAGGGTCCAAGGTAGAGGAGAACAACAACCAGGCAAAACCTACTCTTGGGCCGACATTGCCAATAACCCATGTGTGCATCACCTAGACGCTAATGGGGGCTCGTCCCACACCAACGCTAAATGTCGTTTCAATGACGACATAAAAAGAGATGATACCGCGGGCTACAAAGCTAAGTGCAAGAAGGGAAAGAAGAATCCCGAAAAAGAAAAAGAGACCAAGGAAGATTCCGACATGGAGGAAGCTGATGCTTAAAATCCCAAGCCGGAGGGGAAGAAAACTTTCCCACAAAGAAGGACACATATGTCACTTTCCTCGGATCTCAACCAGCAAAGGTTAAGAAAGCAGTTCTACACGAGCTCAATGCGATAGTTCTGGCTGTCCCCCAATACTTGGACTGGTCGGAAGTGGCAATCACATTTGACCGCGCTGATCATCCGCCTAAGTTGCACAGGCGAGGAAAATACGCCTTAATCGTCAATCCACTTATTGACGGTTATGGTTTCTCCAAGACCCTCATGGACGGTGATAGCAGTATCAATATTCTCTATGTCGAAACGCTACGCCGGATGAAGATCTCGGAAACCTAGCTGAACCATAGCTCTATGATCTTTCACAGAGTTGTCCCAGGAAGACAAGCTAATTCCCTGGGAGAGATTACTTTGGATGTCACCTTTGGAACTCCAAAGAACTATCGGACGGAGGCACTTTCCTTCGAAGTGGTCCCGTTCAAGAGCGCGTACCATGCTATATTCGGACGTCCGGCTTACTGAGCTTTTATGGCTCGTCCGTGTTACATTTACAATATAATGAAAATTCTAGGTCCCAACGGCATGATCACCATTAGGGGAGACCCAAAGAAAGCGCGAGAGTGCGAGGATGGAAATGCCGCCTTTGCCGAAGCCATGCTGCAAGCCCAGGAGTACCAGGAGATCAAGAAGAGCATAGATCCGTCTGAGATGCCCATAACGAAGAAGGAGGTGACAAAGCCAAATCCGGAGTTCAAGGCATCAGAAGAGACGAAGAAGACACTGTTGAAGGATGATGACCCCTCCAAGGTGACCCAGATAGGCATAGGCCTAGGTAGCGCATAGGAAAGCGCGCTCGTCAAGTTCGTCCAAGAAAATCAAGATATCTTTGCATGGCAGCCACCTGACATGACTGGAGTACCTAGGGAACTTGCCGAGCACTCTTTAAATGTAAACCCGAATGCTAAACCCGTCAAACAGTCCCTACGACGTTTTAGCGATGAAAAGCGTAAGGCAATAGCTAAGGAACTAGCACGGCTCGAGTTAGCCGGATTCATAGAAGAGGTCATGCACACTGAGTGGTCGGCCAATCCTGTAATGGTCCCTAAAAAGGACACCACTGATTTAAGGATGTGTGTTGATTATACTGCCTTGAACAAGGCTTGTCCAAAAGATCCGTTCGCTCTACCTAGAATCGATCAAGTTATTGATTCTACGGTAGGCTCGGAACTCCTCTGTTTTCTCGACACATATTCCGGTTATCACCAAATCCGGATGAAGGAATCTGACAAAGTCAAAACTTCATTCATAACCCCCTTTGAAACCTTCTGTTTTGTTAGGATGCCCTTTGGGCTGAAGAACGCAGGAGCTACGTACCAGCGCACGATGCAGCGTTGCCTCCACGACCAACTCGGACGCAATGTACATGCATACGTGGATGATATTGCGGTGATGTCCAAAAAGAAGGAAACACTGATTTCCGACTTGGAGGAAATGTTCGCCAATCTACGAAAATACAACATCATGCTTAACCCGAAGAAATGCTTCTTTGGAATACCAGTCGTAAAAGTGTTAGGTTTAATCGTGTCTCAAAGAGGCATAGAGGTGAACTGAGACAAAATCAAGGCTATACTCAATATTTCTAGGCCAACTCGCCTCAAGGACGTACAAAGATTAACTGGTTGCATCGCTGCGGTCAGTAGATTTGTAAGCCGGCTTGGCAAAAGAGCGGCACCATTATACAAACTCCTGAAAAAGACCAAGGATTTTGTTTGGACTGACGAAGCTGAAGCTGCACTACAAGATCTGAAGAAAGTACTCTCATCTGCTCCTATCCTTGCAGCGCCGGAACCTCAGGAACCGATGTTGCTCTATCTTGCTGCGAAAAATAAGGTCGTTAGTATCGTCATGGTGGTGGAGATACCGGAGGAAAATTAGGAACACCTGGTGCAACGCCCGACTTACTTTGTCAGCGAGGTCCTGATAGAATCAAAACAGCGGTATCCACACTATCAAAAGTTGGCTTACGGTGTTTTTCTAGCATCTCGTAAGTTACGAAACTATTTTCAGGAGAATCCAGTTACCGTGGTGAGCACAACTCCCATGAGAGATATAATCAACAACAGTGACGCCACAGGACGTGTCGCCAAATGGGGCATAGAGCTTTCATCTTTCGATATTGAGTATAAACCCCAGACAGCAATCAAATCCCAAATCCTTGTTGACTTTGTCGCTGATTGGACAGATACGAAGGAAAATATGACCCTCCTTGTGTCGGAATATTGGACCCTCTACTTTGATGGGTCTAAGGCTCGTGGGGGCTCGGGGGCTAGCGTGGTGCTCAAATCACCCCAAGGAGATAAACTTCTATACGTGTTGCAGATCCACTTCACAGCAACAAACAATATTGCCGAATATGAAGCACTGCTTCATGGAATCCAGATTGCTAAGGATATTGGCATCCGACGTTTGATGTGTTATGGAGATTCGGATCTTGTTGCCCAACAAGTGTCGGATATTTGTAATGCAAATAAACATATAGCAGCATATAAAGCTGTCGTGGATGATCTATCTAAATCGTACGAAGGGTTTGAGGTTCAACACATCCCTCGAGCAGAAAACGAGGAAGCGGATGCACTATCTTGGATAGGCTCTGCACAGAAAGAGGTCCCGGATGGCGCATTTTTAGAGCACCTCAAAGTTCCCTCAATAAAGGGAGTAGATGAGGAATATCCGACCAAATCTGACTCACCTCTAATAGTAGTTCTGGCTGTAATTCCCAGCTGGACTCAACCCTACCTAGATTATCTGGTTGATGGAAAATTACCCGAAGACGAGGTTCTGATCCGGCAGATTATCCGACGAGCGCAAGCCTATACTATTGTTAAAGGTGAGCTCCATAAACGGAGTGTTTCTGGGGGTTTTCAGCGCTGCGTATCTCCGGAAGAAGGAGTGGAAATCTTAAGAGAAATCCACAAAGGCGAGTGTGGTCACCATGCTGTAGCCAAATCTTTAGTGGCAAAAGCTTTTAGACACGGATTTTTCTGGCTTACAGCTCAGGCAGATGCCGAACGATTAGTCAAGACGTGCAAAGGCTGCCAAAAGTACGCCAAGCAGGCTCATGTTCCGGCTGATCAGCTGCGAACAATACCTATAACATGGCCCTTTGCGGTCTAGGGGCTTGATATGGTAGGACCATTTAAACGAGCTCCAAGTGGATTTACTCACCTCTTAGTGATGGTGGATAAATTCACAAAATGGATTGAGGCTAAACCTGTGACTAGTTGTGATGGAGCAAAGATTTTTCGAGGATGTTATAATCCGGTATGGTTATCCACATAGCATTATCACGGACAACGGGAGTAATTTCTCTATGGGAGAATTGGTTGAATTCTGCAACGAGAAAAATATCCGGCTTGACATTGTGTCAGTCGCACATCCACAAGCTAACGGACAAGTCGAAAGAGCAAATGGTTTAATCCTACAAGGCCTAAAACCAAGACTCGAAGCACCACTACGACGTGCTGCGGGGGCTTGGGCAGAGGAATTACCCTCTGTAATATGGAGTTTACGAACGACTCCGAATAGGTCAACCGGATACACAACTTTCTTCTTGGTCTATGGCGCAGAAGCAGTTCTTCCTAGTAATTTTATTCACACTTCTCCTAGAGTGGCCGCGTATATTGAAGAGGATGCCAAGATTTCTCGACAAAACGATCTCGACTTAGTCGAAGAAGTTCGCGTCGTTGCTGAAATGAGATCTACAGCCTATCAGTAGAAGTTACGCAAGTATCATAGCTAGAGAGTCCGAAATAGATCTTTCAATAAAGGTGATTTGGTTCTCCGGCTTGTGCAACAAAGAAAGCACAAACTTTCCCCAGTATGGGAAGGGCCCTTTTTGGTTAGTCTAGTATTACACAATGGTTCATATTACTTAACTGACATGAGGCCAGTCAAAGAAAGACCTGCTACTAAGAAGAGAAAGAGAGCTGGAGGCAGTACAAATCCGGATGAGTTAGACAGACCATGGAATATTGCTCAGTTATGTCCCTTTTATTCTTAGTTTATCCTTCTTTGTAATCATATATATGTACATGCTTTGAGAGAAATAAAAGTTTTGGTTGCCTCAAGTTTTTCTGAGAAGTTTTTACCATCTTATTTCCAAATGATCATGTCATAGTCGAAAATCCCAGAATGCTTGAAAGTACTTTATGCTCATGTTCGTTCTGGTTTAGATTTCCGATTCTAAAATTGCTACCTTCGGGTATAACTCTGATTGCTGGATGCGGGCATTTTTCGAGTAGTGAATTGTTGGTACTGGAAGCCGGCTTTGTTTCCGAGTTTAAACTGGTTTAGCGATTGAGCTCCGTTGCTCGGCAAAGTTTCCGGCAGAAGTTTTAGCCGGCTCATGAAAGGAACGAGGCAGAAAGCCAGATAAACGATAAGTATAGACAAAAAAATACAAGTGCTTGTGTAAACATTTCAGGCACACAAAAAATTTAAAGCCAAAAGTGCTGAATAGATCAAAAGCTTAGCACTAGCAAAATAATAGTACTGCATATATACAGGCCGATCGTGTTTTTCAGAATAACACAAATATTTCTGTTAATCTATGATGCAGGAGAGGAAGGAGCTGCCGGCTCGCTGGATACACCGCCTTGATATCGTTCCGAGATGTCCACATCCGAGATGGTGCGTTCATCGTCGCAAACTTCTGCTGAATCTTCTGGAGGCGGAGGTGGAGTATCCACGCGGGTGAAGAAAGGAGTCTCGTAGCTGGTCAAATCAGCCCCGTGACACCCATATCCGGCACAGGAGTCCATGATGGCTTGAATGTCCTGCTCATGGCCATCTTCATCTACTTTGCAGTACCCTCTTGTCACTTGCCATATTTCCATGTTTCCATGGTGGCTCATGACCATAGTGAGAGCGTTTTGCGCCACAGTCCGGGCGTAAGACATGTTCCAATCCTGGACAAGTTGTGGCATCTCCTTTGCCTTGTCCCGCACCTGAAAATTCGACATGCTATGCATGTCCGGAATCTTGAGAGCTTCGCCAATGTCCTCAAGGGATTGGAGGAAGTCATGAAGCAGGTCACCGACTTGGGTAAGCCGGTGGGTGCGGGGCACAACGGAGGTGGAGTCTGTCAAGTTGATAGGACCTATAGACAAAAAGCATTTAAAAGAAATCCGACATTCAAAAGAAGTCGAAGAAAAAAGACAAGTCAGACAGATGGAACGTACCGAAAATGACGTCGTCAATTTTGGTCTTCTCTTCCCGAAGACTCTGGAGTTCAGCTCGGAGCGCCTCGGAAAGATCCCTCTCTCTGCACAACTCACTATTGAGGTCCGAGATTTTTTGATCTTGAGCAGCGATCTTGCAATCACGCTCATCAGTAGCCATGGAGGAGGACTCAAGGATTTGAGCAATGCTCTTTTCATGATCCGCCTTGAGCTGATCTAGCTCTTGGTGAAGCTCCTTGTTCTCCACCACCAAAGTCTTGAGGTTCTCGGCCTCTTCAATCATGGCACAGGATTGTTTCACCAGTGCTATAAGTCAAAAAGAACAACAGTTCAACGAAAAAAAATCAATATTGAAAACACAAAGACGAGGTTTGAGTCTCGGAATGTTTACCTTTAGCTTCATCCTTGGCAACTTTAAGTTCAGCATTTTTAAGACGGAGAGCTCTGATCTCTCTCCGCTTATCACAAACATTCTTCAACAAATCCTGGTTATAGGAATATACTTTCTGTAAGTCAGAATACCCAAAGTCAGAAAGCTACTAAAGACTCGGGCTAATATTTTTGATAATATCAACACGAGCCTTGGGGGCTACACGAGTTCATTCTTTGGCATCCTAAGGAAGCATAAACCCGGATTATTTATCCTACTTCATGCTTGGGGGCTAGAGGATATGATATGAAATAAAGGAAAACAGGAGTTGGAATTCCGACTTACATATTGTTCGCGAGTGAGTTTATCCAAAATCGCGTTCACTTCAACTGCAACCTTCTCACCGAGAGTCAGAGGGGTCACAGGAGCAGTTGGAAGCTCCCCGGACCTGATCCTCTCGTTGTGAAGAAGCACTTGTTCAAGAAGATTAGAGTGCTTGACGTCCTCTGCTTCTTGTGCTTCTTCTTTGGCAGATAAGGTACTTTTCTCCAGGCATTGCCTGGCCAACCGCTGGATCTCTTCAGCAGATTTCCGGGACAGGCCAAACTTGGCAAGTCCCGGATTGCTGAGAAGGTTTTCGGCGAAGGTTTCTGCCGAGGGATCATTACCCAAAGAGGGTTCACCCTTATCTAAACATGACTCACCCATGGTGACGTCAGTTTGCGATTCAAGGATCGTAGGCTCCGTTGAAGGAGCTGGATCTTCTGCGACGACCGGAGAAGGGATAATCACCGGCGTTGTGGAAGATTGAGGGGCAGGAGTCGGAGGAGCCACGACAGGAGAAGCTATGGTAAGCTTCGTCTGTCGCAGGGGCTTCGAAGAAGTTCCCTTCCCCTTACCCTTGATGAGCGGTTTTGCTCTGAGAATGTAGTAAAGTCGGAAACATTACATCTCGGAAGGAAATTCGAGTAAAGTACAAAGGCAGAAGTTGTGATTGAAAGTTACCTCTTCACGACATGCACCTCCTTTGTACCAATAGCCACTATCGGAGCTTTGCACTTCTTGAGCGCAAGGTCCGGCAATGGTACCACCTCTGTCTCCTAAGAAAACTCTGGAGGATATCCTTCGAGCGGAGCAAATTCTGACTCGGGGAGGTCAGCAAGCTGAAAAGAAGAAAACATATCAGTATTACAATATAACTCAAAGATTGAAACACATAAAAGGTGTACTGATAGAAGCTTACCAGCATTACGGGGTTTTCCGTCGTATGCATATCCATAGAAACCTCCATGATCCTCCTCTCGATCTGCTCCCTGATCAGCCAGTTAATCTAGCTTATATAGCCCTGCGTGGTGTAGGCTTTGGAGCTAATGCGGAGGGAGTCTTTCTTGGACGACGTGATGGAGTGCATTAGTCGGTCTCCGTGGTACTGAAGGGGCTGGATCCGACGTGAGACCCAGCACTGGACCAAGTCGGATCCCTTCAGTCCCTTGTGTTTGATCAGATATTTGACCCGCCTCTTAGCGAGGATCAGATCGTCACTGAGAGCCGGAGTGGCCTCGTCCCAAGACGGTTGGGCCGTGGCAGCTCTGTCAACAAAAGCCGGCAAAGCAGTAGCTTTGTCGGGAGCCGGAATATCCCTATGGTAAAAGAACGTGGCTGGCCATTGTATGACCGAGTCACTAGCTAGGATTTTGGGATATGCGCGCTCGCGTCTAAGCGAAAAGCTAATGGTACTGGTGATATAAGGAACACCGACAGTAATAGAGTTTCTCCGGACATGAAATTAGTACCGGAATAACGTCAAACTCGGCCTAATACCGAGAAAGACCTCACACAAAGAAGCGTAAGCGCTCATCTCTAAGAGAGAGTTGGGAGGAAGATGGTGGAGTTGAACTCCGTAATGGTCAATCACCTCGGAGAAGAACTCCGAGGGAGTAAACGACAAACCTCTATCGAGGTGGGTGCCGAAGTGGACCCGCTCGCCGGCGCGCGGGTTGGGGACGGTTTCCTCGAAGCCGCTCCGCCAGTCGCCGGCGCGGAGGAGCCCTTCATTCTCCATGTTCTGGAGCTTCTCGTCGTTAAGCACGCAGGAGATCCAGACCCCGCGGAAGATTTCCTTCTCCACCACTGCTTCCGTCGCCGCCGTCGTCGCCGCTGCCACCAAGCCAGAAGAGGAAGAAGAAGCCATTTCTCCGGCGGGTAGATGACCTAGGATGGGCGGCGCTGGGAGTTTTTTGGGGGAAAACGGAGGAGCTCTGTGCGCGCGGGGGAGATTTGGAGGAGAGGAAAAGGCAAGGGAACAGGTGAAGAGAGAAGGAGAAAATCCTAACCCCTTATATCCACCTAACCGCGCCAAGATTCATGCAAATGCTAAAGTGTAACCGCCACGCGTCGTGGAAAGAACTAGGAAGGACCCACGCAACGATTACGTCGCCTCGATCTCCGCGCACGCATTGAAACAGCGCCTCGGTTCCGCTAACCGCGGACCCACCAACAGTCGTGCTGACAGGATGTCTGTCAGATGACGTGACTTGACCATGACTTGTGTCAGGTGGCGTTAGAGACCAAATTCCAGCTTAGTTTGAAATCAACCTAGAAAATCCGAGTAACCTATTGATAGGTCCGACTTATTTTTAAGACCGGGATCGTATTTTTTGTTGTGAAGTTTCAGGAACCCTTCAAGATTCTGCAAGCCGAAGATCACGCTAGACGATGATAATCCGACTTTGGATCTTGGAGGCCTCCGGGGGCTGATGTTGGGGATATACTTTCCGGGTATCCTCATAGTTCTTCACTAACCAGGGTGGCCCACTTCAGGTTAGAGCTTTGCTTCATGGGCGGCCCAGTTAGGGAGAAAGACGGAGTCCAATCCAGCTACGGGAAGGCCCAGAAGACTTACCGACTTAGGCCCATAATGTTCCTTGTAGTTCAAGATGTACTCTGTAACCGACTCTTAGTCGTAGCCGGATAGATCTCTCTTGTAAACCCTAGGCCAAATATCTATATAAGCCGTCCTAGGGAGAGCCTTTAGGGCAACACTCTAAACACCTCAATAGTCTACAATCTCAACTCGCACAGGCGAAATCCTTGTAACCCATATTCCGGCTCTGCCGTATTACTGGATTGCTAGCAGGAGTAGGATCCGTCCAAAGCCGGCGGATTCGAACCTGGGTAAACTTGTGTGCTCACCGTCCCGGAACACCGTAGGTCTCACACCCTCTCTTCCGCACGCCTCGAGGACCCCCTCATGGCGTACTTGTCCTCAATCCGACGACACCAAGGTTTATCAAACTTAGGGAGGAAGTGGTCAAATGTATCCATCTCAAGTAACCCTGCAATCAAGATACAAGAAGTCTCTTGTGTCCCCAACACACCCAATACCCTTGTCAGGTGTGTATGTGCACTAGTTCGGTGAAGAGATAGTGAAATACAAGTGGTATGGATAAAAGACAACGGTGCCAGAAAATAGCTTCATGGCATGGAAGAGACTAAAGGCAAACTGAAATAAAGATGGCAGCAAGCAAACATGTAACAAATCTAGTAGCAAACGGTGTTTCAATACTTCGAAACAAGGCCTAGGGATCTGATACGTCCATAACGTATCTATAATTTTTGATGGTTTTATGCTAATAATATGCTTTTGATACTCCTTTTTATATAAAGTTTATGATTTATTTGGACTAACCTACTAATAGTTGCAAAAGTGCACAATGTTCTTGTTTTACACTTTGATGTGTAGGAATTACCAAAAATACAACTGGAAACCTTGTTGGAGTCAAATTGGGATTTTCCAGAAATCTATCTCAGAACTCTTTTTGAAGATGGTCAGGTTTCGAGTCGAAGACAGCGTCAAACGGAAAACTCTTCAACTACAAAGTTGTTGGAAATTTTGCGACAAACGTTCTGGACATAAAATGGGGTGACGGGAATCTGAGAAGCTATAGGAAACCTAATTCGTGGGAGACACCTCCACCCACGAATTTGTAGCCACCATAGCCACGTTTTTGCCTCCCCCATGGATCCCATCTTCATGGGGAAGGGCTCCCAAGAAGCCATGGAACAATGCTAAGGGGCGGTGCTCCCCTGTGATACCGGCGGCGGGGAAGGAGTCCTCGGCATCACCATCGCCTCTTCACCATCTTCGCCGGAGCCATCACCATCGATCTCTACCATCATCTCCATCGCCGTTGCTGATTCTCATGATGAGGAGGGAGTAGTTCTTCCTCGAGGCTAAGGATTCTACCGGTAGCTATGTGTTCATCTCTCTCTCTATGTATGATCATATTGTGATCATGATCTTTGTAATCAAGTAGATCTACCTTGCTACTCAAGTGCTTTAATAGCTCTCTGCTCTCCCCATGTGTGTGAAAGTGACAGCGTGCACACCATGGTGGCACTTAGGCTAGAGATTACAAATACTTGTTATGAGTTATATTTGGAGTTGGATGTCTCTATGAAATTGTGTTGTTTGTTGGAACCATCTAGAGCTCAAGGTGACAGTGTGGAGTTATCTAGATGGGGAAAGCGAACTTTGAGGAGTGCTATTATAGCCCTACCATGGATTAGAGTGTCCAACTAGAGAGTAGTTCAGGGAAGTATGATGAAGAGAATATATTTATATGAGAGTGTTCACTAGTGAAAGTATGATCCCTAGGCCTTGTTTCTAAACATTGAAACACCATTTGCAACTAGATATGTTACATGTTTGCTTGCTTCCATCTTTTTGCCTTTAGTCTTTTCCTTCCGTCAAGCTCTTTTCTGGCACCATTGTCCTATAGCCATACCACTTGTATTTCACTATCTCTTCGCCGAACTAGTGCACCTATACACCTGACAACTGTATTGGGTGTGTTGGGGACACACTAGACTTCTTGTATCTTGATTGCAGGGTTGCTTGAGAGGGATACCTTTGACCACTTCCTCCTTGAGTTCGATAAACCTTGGGTGATCCACCTAATGGAAAACTTGCTGCTATTCTACAAACCTCTGCACTTGGAGGCCCAACAATTGTCTACAAGAATAGAAGTGCGTAGACATCAACCTATTTTCTGGCGCCGTTGCCGGGGAGGTAAGGTAAAAGGTACTCACATCCTCTGGCGTGAGTGCTCGAAGTTATTTCCTTTAGATTCTGCTATTTTGTCTTTTTGTTTCTTGTTTTCACTAGTTAGGCTTAATGGAAAACAACAACAAAATTAGAGATCTTTATAGTATTTACCTTGAGTTAGGACATGAAGTGTTTGAAGAGAAAATTAAAAAACCTATGGAACTTTATTTTCATACTAATAGCAATGTTGTTAGTATGATTTCTTTGGACACCATTATTGCTAATGCTATGGAAAAGTCTAAGCTTGGGGAAGCTAGTTTTTATGCAAATTATATTTTTAGTTCCCCAGCTTTGGAAGATAGCTATTCTATTGCTTATGATGATACCAAACCTCCAATATATGATGATTACAATGATGAATATGATATTTTCAGTCCACCTACTATTGAGGAGAAAATTAATTATGATTACAATATGCCTCCTATATTTGATGATTATGGTGATGAGAATAATAATGATAGCTATTTTGTTGAATTTGCTCCCACTATAATTAATAAGAATGCCTATGTTTATGTGGAGAGAATTAATTCTTTTATGCATGTGGCTCATGATAAGAATGTTTTATGTGATAGTTATATTTTTAATTTTATTCATGATGCTACTGAAAGTTATTATGAGAGAGGGAAACATGGTTTTATGTATCTCAACAATATTAAGTTTCCCCTCTTTATGTTGAAAGTCTTGAAGTTGCACTTGTTTTCCTTTCCTATGCTTGTTGCTTTGTGCTTTCATGACTTGTTTCTTTACAAGATTCCTATGCATAGGAAGTGGGTTAGCCTTAAATGTGCTTTGAATTTGCTTCTTGATGCTCTCTTTTACTTTAATTCATATATATTATGTCAGCATTTTCTCAAACTATTGTGCCTAACTTAAAGGCGTTAAAGAAAAGCACTTCTTGGGAGATAACCCAATAGTTTTCTTGAGTCTTGGAAGTTATTAATTCTATAATAACCTCTCATTATCCTTTTTTTTATTTGATTTTTGTGCCAAGAATAACCTCTAATGAGAGGGAATTAAGATTTGGGTAAGTGCTGTCCCGAAACAGATTTTTATGCTTTGTTGTAAAAATTCGTGAAACATCTCTGTAAGTCGGTTTGAGCTGTAATGTTTTGTGCTTATACCCCAGGTTGTTATCCAACTTTCATTAGTTCAACACTTTTTGATTTGAGCAACAGAATGTCTTAGAAAAATTGGTTTTTACCTGCTGGCCTGTTTTGACAGATTTCTGCCATTATTTGCATTTGCCTCTTAATCTCTTTCTCTTTGAGTTCTCTTTGATCACTTGCACTTTTTAAACGAAGTTCTACAATAGCTTGTGTTTTAATGTAAGTTTACTTGTGTTGAGACTAAAACCCAAAGGTTTATTATCTTTTGAATGCACTAATGTTGCTAATGAAGACTGTGTGAAGTTTTGTATGAAGGAAATTTTCAGGTGTAGGGAAAGAACAATGTAATGAGATGAATAATGGACAAAAGCTCAAGCTTGGGGATGGCACCCTGTGTCACCCCAAGAAATATTCAAGAGGTACAAGCGTCAAAGCTTGGGGATGCCCAAGGCATCCCCTTCTTCATCAATAAAAATCTCAGGTCTTTCTAGACACTTCGTTTTTATTGTTTCATGCATTGTTGTGTTGTTCTTGGAGTGTCTTCGTTTTTTTTTTGGTTTTCATTTTCTTCTTTTGCTTGGTTTGCTGCAATAAGTTGGTTGGATTCCAGCACACTTCGTTTGGAGAGAGACACACTCCGTTTTTATTGCCTAGAACACTCTAGTTTTCATTCTTATTGTTCTGTGAGTGTTCTCTTTTGCTAGCACTGTGTTTAGCCTTAGTTTTCTTGTGCTTTCAGCTTAGAACTTTTTTGTTATTCTTTGTGGATTTGTGAGACAAGCTCAGTGATCTTTATTGATTATTATTTTTGTGAGTTGTTTCAAATAAGTCGATTGGTGTTGGAAAAGAGTAGGAAAGTTCATGCTTAAGTAGTATTAAAGGAACTTGTTTTTGACTGTGACTTAGGCTTTATCATGTCATGCTTGATATTGTTTTGGATTTTTGCTTCGTGATTTTTTCTGTAGCATGAAATGTTATAAACAATTGAGATTGCTTAATGTGCCTTGAAAGAATCATGCGTTGTTTTAGCATATTAAAGCATAGTATTGTGGTATTCTCCTTTGATGCTTTATTTGGGTTGACTTGGCGCATGCTCACACCATGTTATGACTATAACAAGTCACCATAGCCTCTATGATCATTTAGTTTTCAACTTGTAATATCACTTTATGCTTTAATTAATGATGTTTTGTCGCTTTGCATGATTATGGCCATTATTTCTCTTTTAGTTGGTCGCTCCCAGTCTTTTGCTAGCCTCCATAACCAAGTATAAGTTCCACTCATGCATCCAACTCCAAATAAAACCAAGTTATCCCAAAGAGTCCACCATACCTACCTATTAGCATTTGCTATTCCAAGTATATTCATGCTTTTATCTACCTTCCGAATTAAACTTGTTATGAGAAAACTAGTGATTAAAGCTCTCACGAATTTGATGGCACACTTTAATTTTCTTGCCCCTAATAAACTTGAACCATTGTGTCATCTATGTTGTATATGCTTGCACTTATATGCTGGGGATTAACAGAACCATGCTGTCATGGGGAACGCTTTCAACATTAAACTTGTACATTGTACCCAGTTGATATCATGCTCTTTTATTTATGGATGTCGTCGGTGTGTGTGTTAGAGAAACGCCTGGGCCGCTGGTGTAATCCATGCCTAATCATGGTGGAAACCTGCAGTGTAACCATAATGAGCAATCTATGAAGCATTCTTCTTATACAAAAAGAGATAGAGATTGAGAAAAAAGAAAAAAGAGATGAGAAAAGAGGAAAGAGAGAAAGAAACTCCATTTTCCCATGGTAAATAAGAAGATCGCTGAGATGCTCATTGTCTGCTTGCCTTGTCATTTTGATATGGGGATTCTTCCGTATCATCGGGCAAGGGGTACCCCGTTGGCGGTTCTCTATGATACACATGTACTTACTATGACAAGAACTTACCTGTAACTAAATTTGAGTAGCATGAGGACCGGCCCTCATATTCAAGGGACATGAGATTGCCAACTTATACTTTGTCAAGCATATACTCCATAGTTTGATCACTTTAACCTTAATCACCTCAAGATGCTTATGATAGGGGCAATGAGAGCTGAAAGCTAATAAGTATCATAATTTTTGGAAGCTCTTTATGAGACTTGAATCCATGCTTCCTTCTATGAAGGCCTTTCTTTTACTTTTATGTTGAGTCTCCATCTTATATATTTATCCAGCTATTGAGAGAGCATAGTTGTCATTCTTAGTTCTATGTGCATTGTCCCAAAACTTATTGATTGATTCATAACTTTGATATTGCTTATTCTTGAACTATTTGTATCTAGGCACCCTTATGAACTTTGAATGTGTCCTATGCATTTATGTTTTGCTACTTCATGAGGGACAAGCTGAATGCCACTATGCTATGTTTTCTATATGTGAAACAAACAAACGTCTTTCAATGCATTGTTATTCAAGAACCTTTTGTTTGTATCCTTTCATGTTACAACATAGTTACTATGTCTTATTGTTAGAACTTAAAATTTCATGTTCATGTTTAGAGTACTATGATCCCAGCTATCCATGCTTTACGAATACTTTGATCAAGTCTATGATGGTGCATGTCACCTCAAAAATTATATCGGTTTTATCGTTTACCTACTCGAGGACGAGCAGTAACTAAGCTTGGGGATGTTGATACGTCCATAATGTATCTATAATTTTTGATGCTTTTATGCTAATAATATGTTTTTGATACTCCTTTTTATATAAAGTTTATGATTTATTTGGACTAACCTACTAATAGTTGCAAAAGTGCACAATGTTCTTGTTTTACACTTTGATGTGTAGGAATTACCAAGAATACAAGTGGAAACCTTGTTGGAGTCAAATTGGGATTTTCCAGAAATCTGTCTCAGAACTCTTTTTGAAGATGGTCAGGTTTCGGGGCAAAGACGGCGTCAAACGGAAAACTCTTTTTGAAGTTGTTGGAAATTTCGCGACAAACATTCTGGACATAAAATTTAGCTGCTTCCGAGTCCGGACGGACCCGATAGGCCCGATTTACTGCAGCCCAAGATGGGGTGACGGGAATCCGATAAGCTATATAAAAGGAGGAAACCTAATTCATGGGAGACACCTCCACCCACGAATTTGCAGCCACCAAAGCCAAGTTTTTTCCTCCCCCCATGGATCCCATCTTCATGGGGAAGGGCTCCCAAGAAGCCATGAAGGAAGGGTACTAAGGGGCGGTGCTCCCCTGTGATACCGGCATCGGGGAAGGAGTTCTCGGCGCCGCCACCGCCTCTTCACCATCTTCCCCGGAGCCATCACCATCGATCTCTACCACCATCTCCATAGCCGTTGCTGATTCTCATGATGAGGAGTGAGTAGTTCTTCCTCGAGGCTAAGGATTCTACCGGTAGCTATGTGTTCATCTCTCTCTCTATGCATGATCATATTGTGATCATGAGCTTTGTAATCAAGTAGATCTACCTTGCTACTCAAGTGCTTTAATAGATCTCTGCTCTCCCCATGTGTGTGAAAGTGACAGCGTGCACACCATGGTTACACTTAGGCTAGAGATTACAAATACTTGTTATGAGTTATGTTTGGTGTTGGATGTCTCTATGAAATTGTGGTGTTTGTTGGAACCATCTAGAGCTCAAGGTGACATTGTGGGGTTATCTAGATGGGAAAAGCGAACTTTGAGGAGTGTTTTTATAGCTCTACCATGGATTAGAGTGTCCAACCGAAGAGTATTTTAGGGTAGTATCATGAAGAGAATATATTTATATGAGAGTGTTCACTACACTACTAGGAAACACCTCTTCTGTGGTGCATGTAAATCTACCTTCTGTGGCGCATATCTGTGTCACCACTGTTACCCCGGCACTGATATCTGCTTCCTGTGGCGCATATAGAAATGCGCCACAGAAGTCTCAGACTTTTGTTGTGCATTTCTGCATATGCGCCATAGGAATATGTTCAGTGGCGCATATAATCCAATGCGCCACAGAATCTATATGCGCCAAAGATACCTTTTCTATATGCGCCACTGAATATATTACATGTATTCAAAATAAAATACATTCCTGGTATATAATCAGGTATTTATATAGGATTTATACAATATTTATCCAGACCAGTATAAACAGTACATTGCACATGTAGTAGATGAAAACCGACATATAATACAAACACAAGTATAATGTCATCACACTTTGAGCCCGATCAAGATACATATATAGTGTCAAGTGCCGAATTTTTACACAAGTGCCGAATACAAAGTTCATATCATCTCACATTACAAATATGAAGTGGCCACCGCCGCCTACACTAGGATCAAATGATACATATATAGTGTCAAGTGCCGAATTTTTACACAAGTGCCGAATATAAAGTTCATATCATCTCACATTACAAATATGAAGTGGCCATCGCCGCCTACACTAGGATCAAATAGAATACAGCTGTGATAATGGTGAGCAAGAGCATTAGGCCGACCAATATCTTCATCCGGTTCTTCTTCCACAGGTGGTTCCCCCACTTGGCTACCACCTCCTCTCTAGTCGCGTATCCTTTGTAGATGTTGCCGCTGAACTTGTTCACTTGTTTGTGACAATCCTCCCACTCCTCGTAGACTCCTGGAACCCTACCCATGTACCACATACCACCTCGTCGCCATCTCTATAGACGACAAGGCATATTAGTAAAAATACAACGAAAAGAATTAATAAAGGGTTCACATCCATATATACATATATATGTTCACAGAATATAAAACAAAGGATCCATAAACCTAAAAGATAGATCATCATAGAAACAATAAGTTCAACGACAACACGACCACAAGGTAGTTTAAGTCTAACAACAATGACCATTTCGACCACAAGATAGTAAAGTTTATGACACACACACTAATACAACAGGCGTCCATCAAGAATATACACACACTGGATCATGCTAGAGGCACACATCGATCATGAAGGCTTCCTCTTCTCGCTCGGCTTCGGGAATGGTAGATAGCCCTCTTTTGTCATCTAGGTCCTTGTGTCACCCTACTTACGGAGGCGTTCTTCGGTCTCCCTCTTACTCAACCCTCTGGCTTATTGTAGGGCACCCCCCTTGTGTTGACATCTTCAATGATGATTTGTGACAACTTCATCTGAATGCGATGGAAGTCTTCTCTAAGATCATCATCGTCGATTCGCACCAAAGTTTCGGCCCATCTTTGGAGACTAGATGGCAGTGTTAGGTTCTGGCAATCCCGAACATAGCCTTTAAGGTGATGGAGGATGTAGAAGGCCTCCTTGGCACCAGTAGTTGACTGATTGACATAGGGGAACTCGAGCACGTGCTTGAACACGTGTTTGCCATCCTTGATACATTCCCCCTTATCTACGAAGGTGCATCCCTTCTTGGCGTAGCCCTCGAGAGCCTCATTGAGAACACCCATTATTCTGGTGTAGTCTTTCTTCTTTGTCAAACTCCCCGAGTCGAAATACGTGGCTATCGAATACCTTGGGACAAGGACGATGAGTGTGCAGTATTTGTCTCTGCACAACACAATTGGAACGGAATGTTGGAAAAAGAGCAAAGGAAGAAATCTATAAGAAATGCATAAGTTACGGCGGCGATGAGCGAGAGTGTGTACTTACTCGGGAAAGAAAGGCAAAAGAAGTGTGCCCTTCTTCTTGTTGTCCACCATGAACTTCTCGAGGTATGTCGTCGCCTTGGTCCGCGTCTCTAATCCTTCGACCAACTGGCTGTCCCGCATGTAGTAGGGATCCACTATCGCGATTTCCGGGGAACTCTCTCTCTCTCTTGATCTTGATCGCCAGATTGAGCGCGTATAGGCGGACCAAGTTATAGTCCAGCCATTTCGTGAGAAACAGCTTGAATATGTCCTCGAATGCTATGAAGAATATATCCATGGGGGGTTCATCGACGAAGCCCACGTCCAATGGCACCTTGGCCGTGAAAACCGGGTAATTTGGATCTTCGTCTTTAAGAAGGAGGCTCTCTAGTGTCTTGACACCCTCGTGCAAAGTTAACATGGTTCCAACCGCAATGTGGAGCATATCCGGAGTCAATATCGGATCACCAGCTACATGCACTCGAGGCAAGCCATATTGTGTGGATGGTACAACGACAGTGTCCTGACCCCGGATCCTCTTCAGAAGAGGCTGGCTCGCACCCTTCTTATTATTACCTCTCTTCCTGTAGTGCTTCTTCTTGACAATAGTGTCAGCCACTGCCATCTGCTCATCAGCAGCCTTTTAGAGTGTGTTGGGGCTGAAAACCAATCCCGATTTCTCTTGTGGTGGATCGGCGGCTAGAGGCGTCTCTTGAGAAAGACCATGGAAGACCAGGTGCTGCGTGCATGTATTGGGCAGACCAGCTTGATGGTCGTCGCGAGCTGCGAAGGGTTCTTCATCCATAGAAGGCATATACAATCCTTTGGTGGCTCCGGTGTTGATGAACTCGTCAACGTTGACCAATTCATCATCATCTTCATGGGTGCCATCATGTGCTGGTGGTAGCGGGGGCAACGGCGGTTGCGGCACAACGTCTTTGCCATGTGGCGGTACACACGCTGCCAAGAGTTGCTGGTGACGGCTGGTGGTGGCGATGACGGTGGCTGCTGGCTTCCGAGGTGGTGGCCGGGCGATCGGTCGAGAGGTGGCGTCAGTGCTCCCCCCCCCCACAAGACGAATCTGGGTCTTCGTCCATGTCAAGGGCCAGTTGTAGCATTCTCCAAGGGTCTTGTGTTTGTCGGCTCCCTGAGGTTGAAAGGGGGGTCCATGTCGTCGCACCCTGGCAACACCCGAGCCAACCTGACCCTCATCACGTCATCATCCATTGGATTGTTGTGCATTGTGCGGCTCACCGGTTGTATGAGAGTGCCCTTGGCAACATCCTTCAACTCACCACCAACATCTTTAAGCAGGAGTACGCAAGAAGTGTCCTAAGGCAAAACATGTTGTTGGGTGTCATGAGATGGCAACAGTCATGCATCAAAGGCATTAAGGAGATGACGTGCACTAACTAATTAGTTACCTTGGTGATGGCGTGGATCTCGGCTAATGTAGAGACACGGCCGATGCCTGCGGCCGGCCTATCATCATCGGCAATCTCCCGCTCGGGTGCCTCACGAAGCACCACCGCCGTCGGCTGCGCCTTATTGGTATCTTTGGTGGGAGGGGGCGTCGGTGTGACCAAAACGAGCGGCTGCATCCCGACATTGACGGCCGGTGGGGTCACCAGGTCCGGCGACACGGTAACATTGATGCCCGAGTTGCTGCCGCTTAAGCTGGGCAGATGTATCGGCCCCTCTCGACCTCCCGCATTCCAAGCAGTAAGCCCCTCGAAAAACTCAGGGGGATCATCGAGCGGAGCTTCTCTTCCACTAACTTGTCCACCGTTTTCTTGTCCACCATCTTCTCCTCCAGTGTCTACACCTTCATCTTCAGCTCTTCAACGGTGGCTTTATCCTTAGCCACCAACTGGTTCTTCCTCTCCCTTCTTTTCTTGGCGTCCTCTTCGTAGTACTCCTTGAACTTCATGCTCGTACCGAAGCCGGACACATGGCCAGCTGAGGACGGCGGCAACCCCTTGTCCCTCTTCTTGTAAGAATTGGTCGCCCTGTTGAAAACCGTGTCCCACGGCTCTGTCAAATCCTGGGACAACTCTGTGGCAGTAGCGTTCAGTTCCTGCAGAGACAAGGAAAGGTGAACCCATTTAGATTATTGGCTTCATTATTTTAATTAGAATGCAATAGACTTGAGATCGACGATAAATTCATTACCAGATTCTTCTCGAAGTCCTTCACCTCCGGATCGTCGGTGATGAACTCCCCCGTTTCCTTGTCCAGGTAGTAGCGGGCCCGAACAAATTGCCTAAGCTACAAGTCCGTGATTTTAAGCCAAGGGTTGTCTTTACCAAGGCGTTCAAGCTCGGTGTCCTCCTTGTCGCAAATGGCCTGTTTCCCCCTGTAACCGCCGCTTCCAAGGCGGTGGTTACCTATGTTCTATTCCCGCATACTCCTTCCCCATTTATTCCATTTTATAGTGTCAGCGGTAGCTATATCTGCCTTGAATATCTTAAACTCCTCTTCGTCGAGCATCGGATATTTCTTACTAATAACCTCCCAGCTTTCACCTTTGTCAATGCTAGTCTTCACCCGGGTTTTCCAGCTGCTCAAGACGTTGCTCATCTTCATGAGGGCTAGTTTGTTCACCGGGATCTTTCTCTCGAGGTTTCTGAACCGCTCTGTAATCTGTATCGCTTGTGAAGCTTCTTAAGGAGGTTATCGACCAAAGCTGCATTGTCAGCATGTCTGATGTACTTCGTGTTGATCGACATGCTTTCCCAGATGATGCACCCGAGTTGCAGGCCGTACCCTTTAGCAATCGCCTCTAGCGCAATGGGTAGGCTACTTTCTGTGACCTCAGTGAACTCATCACAGACGGTGGCGAGCACTGTCACCTTCCGCTCCTTATGTTCCCTCTTCTTCTTCTGAGAAGCGGCCGGGTTGCTGCTACTGCCATCCGTGCGCTTGCCGCCATCGGTGCGGGCTTCGCCATCGGTGGTGTCATCCTCTTCGCCGCCGCCTTCACTAGTTCCATCCTAGTCATCTTCGTCCCCCTCGTAATCAGGATATCCTCCCTCATTAGCCCCAGTAGATCTAGCGACGGTCGCCTCCTCCTCCAGTGGTGGTGTCATCCTCATCGCCTCCTCCTCCTCCTCCTGTTGGGACCCCCGCCAGAATGACTGGTTGGCCTGTCTAGCTTGTTCTTCGATGTTGATCATGTGCTTATAAGGGCCGGACTCGTTGTTGCCCGACATGTTTGCACTACTCTATTAAAAAGAGGCAAAAAGTTAGCACAAATCTCGGCCAAAAAATTCGGCATGACCTTTGCTAAATTTTTGACCAAGGAGTGCCCATTTCTCAACCGAAACAGAAGTGAATCGACACTTCAGGAGAAACGGGCAACTCAAATGAAATCCCTGCAAGAAAAAAATAGCCCCAGCCCCATCCCCATTGATAACCCAAATCATCAATTTGCTACTAGCACTAGTAGCACAACCCTGTAACAGCAGCAGCACCATTTCACAGCCAAAATGTAATAAGAATAGCAGCACCATTTCACAACAGCATTTATAGCAGTAGTATTTCACAGTAGCACCATTTCACAGCAGCACATCAGCACCATTTCACATCAGCATTTATAGCAGTAGCATTTATAGCAGCACCATTTCACAGCACAGTAGCATATAAGAATATGTTCAGTGACATATTCTTATATAAACAGCAGAACTATAAATAATAAAATGTGTTGCTTTTGTCAAATCATGTCTATGCTTTTAGCCAAATTTCACCCACAAAAATATTTAGATCAAGCTATTGCAAGATCTACCGACTAGCTAGCAGTTGCAAAATCTACCGACTAGTTAGCAGTTGCAAAATATTCAGATAAGCTGTTGAAAAATTTACTGACAAGATGTTGCAATCACATGGTAGACTGTTCATCTGTACTTGTAGAAGCAATCAAGATAGGATCAACTTCAAAAATCAAGACGGGATGTACCACTAACACTTATGTCACTGAACATATCATACGATGTGAATTGCTAAATGTAAAGGAACCTTTTCCTATGCTGACAAGTAGAATCTAGAATGAAGCAAAACATTTTGGTCAGGTGGAGTAATCTTTGCAGCTTAAAGAATCTTCCATTTGATTTGAGATTTGAGAACAATGGTTAATGAAGCAAATGGCCAGGTTATGAACATCTAATGCCTAGGAGGAGCACAACCAGTTACTTGCACCATTACTGAAACAAAGGTAACCTTCTGCGGCAATCTCTGGCAAGCAGTACCATGGGCAGTAATAAACAAATGGAATGTATTATTTCTATCAATAATTTCAGTAATAAACAAATGCGTCCTTTCTACTCTCTACGGTAAAACTGAATCCAGAATTTGGCTAGCTTCCGTGTGAACTGCTACAAGTATACACTAAAATGACCAACTACACGTAGAGAGTTGTAAGAAAAAAATAAGTATTTCAGCAGGTACCCTGCGAACACATTTTCATGTGCTAGAAATTTTTACATATTGAGATTCAGATACATGCTTTGGCAAAGTGTAATACTCTACTACTGTTTTAAAGAGCTCCACTTTTCCTTACAAAACTATTCGCTCATCACCTGAACATGAAGTACCAAGAATCTACACCATCCTCAAGAATTGGTCTAGGACGATCACAAACCAAGAGCTAGACAAGGATTAATTAGAGAGGGATTGGAGCACTAACCGTTGGGGAAAGGGAGGAAGCCGACGGGAGGGAGAACAATCTTGGAGCAAGACGAGCCGGAGAAGGAACAGGACGGCGAGTCGGCGGCGGCGATCTGGACGGTGATGAGCTGGACGGCGATGAGGCGGTGGGCAGCGGCGCCAACGGTGATGAGCTGGACGGCGATTCAGGCTCCGGCGCAGCGACTCCTCCTCCGGCGGCTCCTCCTCCACGGGATGCTAGGGCTCCGACGCGGCGGTGGCTAGGGCTCCGGCAACAAGGGCGGCGGGCTTCGGCGTGGCTAGGGTTTGTGATGACAGAGAGGCGACATAATTTTGGCTAAGTGTGGATCGAGAGACATAGGGGGATTAGGGGAGAGGTTGAACCGTTCTATGGCTCCAACTTCTGTGGCGCATTCTATGGGAATGCGCCACAGAACTTCTGGATATAGTACAAAAAAGCATGGCGTCGTAGTATGACAAGATCCGATACTTGTCCTATTGGTCTTGCTCGCTTGCTCTCACCTAGGGCAGCCAGGTTCGAATCCTGGCTGTCTCACACATTTTTTTCTTTTTTTTTAATATTTTTAATTACATACATATGCATATTTATTCAAAAAACCAAGAACATATACATATATGCATATTTATTCACATATGCATATTTATTTAAAAAATCAGGAACATATACATATATGCATATTGATTCAAAAAAGCAATAACACATATGCATATTTATTCAAACATATATATATGTGTGTTTGCTTGTCACACACAAATGTGAATTTGTATACCCACACGAATATCACATTATATGGTTTAGTCTCTAACTAATACCCACACTAATATCACATTATACCCACACGAATTAATACACCAAAAATTCACACAATTGCTAGTGTCTCTTCACAATCTTCTTGCCCTTTTTCATCGCGGTTGAATACTTTAGCCCGTGCACTTTGAGATTTCTTCTTGTGAATGGACAACCTTTAGTAGATAGTGTGGTCTTCCTTCTTACTTTAGTAGTAGTAGGCATGTCGAAGTACTTGTCGAATTCCTCTTGGATCTTCGGGTCGCTGTTTTTGTCGAAGTTTTGCTCGTTGGCGGCTCCTTCCATTCTGATGATGCTCCTCTTGCCCCTCCTAACTACAACACGGTTGGGATTTGACGGGTCGGTAATAAAAAGGCATTAATCAACTTGGCTAGCGAGTACCCAAGGCTTAGTTTTGCGGAGGCATTCTTCGTCGATTTGGCATCTGGTATAACCATTGTGGTGAAATACCGGCCTTCTTTTTTCACATTCTTGGCCCATCTAACACGTAACATCGGTACAATCTCTTCATAGTAGTCGAGGTCCCATATCTCCTCGATCCTTCCATAGAATCTTTCCATCACAGTAGTCTCGTCATCAGCAAAGGATAACATAGTTACTCCTGAGTTTTGATATTCGCTATTCCTGTCCTTTTCCTCGGTGTAGTATCTGTAACCATTTATGTCGTCTGACTGATAGGTCCATAGGTTGTGCCCTGGGCCCTGCGACAAGGAGAATATGAGTTTTTGATCTTCCGTAGAAGGCGTCCGTGGGGGATTGTCCAGTTTCCTTTTCTTGAACCAACCTGTGAAGCTGGAGTTGTGCTCTCTAGTTACGTCTCCCTTCTTCCTCGGCCGGCCCTGGTCGACGTACTCCTACTCGATTAAGCTTCTGTGCTCTTCGACCCAAGGGCCGACCACTTCAATGTGTTGTAGCGCGACTCGGTGTGCCCTTTCAAAATCAGTGCGTCGACCATCAATGCCGACATGTAGTGAGCGGCAGCCCTCGCGGGGACCATATCCACCAAGCCTGCCAAGGTGCTTCTTTGTGGGTATTCCAACATCCTTGGTCTTGATGGTTAGATAATTCTGGCAGAAGGAGATGCACTCGTAGATCAGAAAGCCCTTGGCTATGCTTCCATATGGACGAGACCTGTTGCGAACGAATCCTTTGATGACACCGTTTAGCCTTTCAAATGATATCATGTTGTGCAGGAATGTCGGACCGAGGTGGATGATGTTGTCCACGACATGTACAAGAAGATGCACCATGATGTCAAAGAATGCGGGCGGGAAGTAAATCTCAAGCTCGCATAGTATCATCACAATCTCTTCCTATAGCCTGTCGAGCTGCTTCACACTGATCGATTTCCTAGATATGACGTCGAAAAAGTTACAGAGGCCAAACAACATCTCACGGACATGATCGTCCATTATCCCACGGATCGGAACGGGGAGTATCTGTGTCATTAGCACGTGACAGTTGTGAGACTTTATACCACTGAACCTCTTCTTCGCCACGTCTAGATATCTTCTTATCTTCCCCGAGTAACCGTGAGGAACTTTCACTCCTAAGAGGCACCTGAAAAACTGCTCGAGCTCCTCCAGACTCAGAGTGAAGCAGGCAGCACGAAGCACCACCTCATTCTTCTTAACTCTTTTGCTGCGACCTTAAGTCCCTTCCGTCTGATCATCATCATCACTATCAGGGTACTGAAGATCTTTCTTGATGCCAAGCAATTTAAGGTCCTTTCTTGCTTTCGGCCCATCCTTGGTCCTCTCCGGCATGTTCAGTAGAGTGCCAAGCAGACTCTCGGTGACGTTCTTCGTGATGTGCATTACATCGAGGCTACGGGGAGTGTGAAGGACCTTCCAATACGGCAGGTCCTAGAAAACAGACCTTGCTTTCCATACACCCAGCAACGGCTTTGTCCTCGGTCATTTTTTTCCAGGCACAGGACAATCTACCCAATTATTCAAAAGCTCCTCGATTTCTTCGCCGCTCCTCGGACGCGAGGCTCTTTCGAGCTTGTCCTTACCATTGAACAGGTCACCACGTTTTCTCCATTGGTGATCCATGCGGAGCCACTTTCGAGTACCTTGGAACACGGTTTTCGAAGACCCGGGATCCCTTGGTAGTTGGAGATGTGGTGTCTCATCCATGCACTTGACGCATGCATTGTTTCCATGGTTCACCTGGGCCGATACATATGCATAACCAGGATAGTCATGCACGGTCGTGAGCAACGCGGCTCTCAGATGGAAATATTCTTTAGTGTAGGCATCCCACGTACGGGCCGGCGTCTCCCACAAGCTGGCTAACTCCTCTCTCAATAGCCCGAGATACAGCTGCATATCGATACCTGGTTGTTTTGGCCCCTGAATAAGAATGCTCATGTGTACATACCTTTGCTTCGTGCATAGCCATGGGGGAGGTTGTACAGCCATACAAACACTGGCAAGGTGCTATGCGTGCTACTCTGGTTTCCAAAAGGATTGAGTCCATCGGTGCTCATACCCAGCCCGACGTTCCTTACATCGCCCCCGAACTCTTCGAACTCGATGTCTAATGCATTCCACTGGCTAGCATCTGAAGGGTGTGTCAGGATCTTGCCCTTCTCTAGATCATCTTCGGGTTTCTCTCTTTCCGCGTGCCATTGCATGAGCTTTGCTTCCTTAGGATCTACGAAATATCGCTGCAAACGGGGGGTGATAGGAAAGTACCATACCACTTTTCGAGGAACTTTCTTGTTCCCTCTCTTGTACCGTCCTTAGCCACACACCGGACAAGTGGTTCTATCCGCATACTCGTTCCGATAAAGTGCGCAATCATTGATGCATGCGTGGTATTTAATGTGTGGTAGGTCGAGAGGGCACATGATTTTCTTGGCCTCCTTGATACTTGTTGGCAATGTGTTCCCCTTAGGAAGTCGGTCGTGCCAGTATTCCATCTTCGCGTTGAAGCTCACATCGGTCCATTTGTGTTCGGCCTTCATCTCCAGAGCCTTGAGCGTTACACTCAAACGTGTATCCTCGGGGCGACACCTAGGATACAATGGAGTCATCCCGTCTAACTCCATTTGGGCCAGCTTGGCTTTCTGTCTGGCTGCAGCTTTGTCATTGCTCATCTCCTTGAGGAGTAGTTCTTGAACATGAGGGTCCTGCAAGACCGAAGTTAGCATCATCTGTGTGTTCGTATCTTCTCCTTCTTCATGATGATCATGCCCGTCGCCATCTCCTTCTCCATGCTGATCATGCCCGCCGACATCTCCTTCGTCATGATGATCATGCCCGCTGGCATCTCCTTCATCATGATGATCATGCCCGGTAGACTCTTCGTCTTCTTGCCCGCCCACGTCTTCGTGACCACCATGTCCTGCCGGCGCCTCATTGAGGTCGCGCATGAAACAACACCTGAGCAGGTGACCCTCCAATTGTCCAGATTCAGGGTCGATCCAGCACTGCAGTTTGGATGTTCGACATGGACATCTTATCATGGTCTTGTTGTTCAGAATCATGTCCTCCTTCGCGTCTTTCTTGTACCTAGCAATTCTACCTTCGCTCATCGTGAGGACCATGGTTGCCTGAGCGGTCAAACAAAGAGTATAGGTGAGAACCACACCATATGAACACACACATGCATGAATGCTAGCCGGAAAAAATTCAGCATGACCTTTCCTAAAATTAGGACATATGGGTAGTGCAAAAATTTGCCAAAATGGAAATGAATCAACATTTCGACAAACATCCATGCAACCACACCGGCCAGGACACCAACAAGCAAGCAACAAAAAACTTCCTCCCATTGCAAACATTCATGCACCACACAAGCATCGTCTCGCCATGGATCGCACACACACACCGCCCGCGCGACAAGCTTCACCTACATGTTCATGGGCAAGTACTCACCTAGTAGACACAATAATAGCGAGACGAGACCGCGCGATGAGAGAGTGTGGACAAATAGATCTACAAGTTGGTGGAGAGGAAATTAGTAAACAAATAGAGATGTGAGAGAGAAAAGTGAGGAACTTTTAGATCTACAAGTTGGAGGGAAGCTTCCACTTACCAATCTATGGACTAAAGTAGGTTTAGTTACAAGAAAATGCAGAAACTATGGGCAAAATGGGGTGTGAGGGAGGAGGAAGACGAGTTGGGAGGAGGTAGAAAGGAAGAGATGTGAAATGGGTGGTGTTGGATATATAAGGTGGGAGCTTTGTCACCTTTTTAACATGGATCTGGACGCCCTCATCTGTGGCACATATGGAGGAAATGCACCACAGAAGCTCAAACTTCTATGGCGCATAAGTCCATATGCGCCACAGAAGTGGGTGAATTAGATTCCGTGTGGTGGGGCCCTCCTCCATGTTCTGTGGTGCATAATGAGATATGCGCCACAGAAGTTAAACATATTTGTGGTGCATATCCACAAATGCGCCACAAACCATGGGTGAATTAGATTCCGTGGTGGGGCCCTCCTCCATGTTTTGTGGCGCATAATAAAATATGCGCCACAGAAGAGGCAACTTCTGTGGCGCATATCTCATTATGCGCCACAGAACTTGGATCAACCCACCCCGGCTGGCGGGTCCCACCAATCTTCTGTGGCCCATATTGTACAAAATGCGCCATAGAACTTCCAGGTTTCTGTGGCGCATGCTTCCTAGTGCGCCACTGACAAGTCCATGTGGCGCATGGATTTACATATGCGCCACAGATTGACTTGTCTACCTATAGGTTGTTTTCTAGTAGTTCTAGTGAAAGTATGATCCCTAGGCCTTGTTTCTAAACATTGAAACACCGTTTGCAACTAGATCTGTCATATTTTTTCTTGCTTCCATCTTTTTGCCTTTAGTCTTTTCCTTCCATCAAGCTCTTTTCTGGCACCGTTGTCGTATATCCATACCACTTGTATTTCACTATCTCTTCGCCGAACTAGTGCACCTATACACCTGACAAGTGTATTGGGTTTGTTGGGGACACAATCAACTTCTTGTATATTGATTGTAGGGTTGCTTGAGAGGGATACCTTTGACCACTTCCTCCCTGAGTTTGATAAACCTTGGGTGATCCACTTAAGGGAAAACTTTCTTTTGTTCTACAAACCTCTGCACTTGGAGGCCCAACAACTGTCTACAAGAATAGAAGTGCGTAGACATCAGGATCATACTTTCGCTAGTGAACACTCTCATATAAATATCTTCTCTTTATGATACTACTCTGAACTACTCTACGGTTGGATCCTCTAATCCATGGATTTTTCACGATTTTTTACAGCGAAGCACAAAAATCTATTTCGGGACAGCAACTTTTCCAAGCATTACTTCTCTCTCATTAGAGCTTATTCTTGGCACAAAAATCAAACAAAAAGGATAAGGAGAGGTTATTACAGAGGTAATAACTTCCAAGACTTAACTAAAACTTTTGGGCTATCTCCCAATAAGTAGTTTTCTTTAACGCCTTTAAGTTAGGCATGATAGTTTGAGAAGATGCTCACATAAGAAATATGAATTGAAGTAAAAGAGAGCATCAAGAAGCAAATTCAAAGCACATTTAAGTCTAACCCACTTCCTATGCATAGGAATCTTGTAAAGAAACAAGTCATGAAAGCACAAAGCAACAAGCATAGGAAAACAAAACAAGTACAACTTCAAGACTTTCAACATAAAGAGGGGAAACTTAATATTATTGAGATGCATAAAACCATGTTTCCCTCTCTCATAATAACTTTTAGTAGCATCATGAATAAAATTAACAATATAACTATCACATAAAACATTCTTATCATGAGCCACATGCATAAATAATTATTACTCTCCCTATAAGCATAATCATTCTTATTAATTGTAGTGGGAGGAAATTGAACAAAATAGCTATCATTATTATTCTCATCACCATAATCATCAAATATAGGAGGCATATTATAATCATAATTATTTTTCTCCTCAATAGTAGGTGGACTGAAAATATCATATTCATCATTGTAATCATCATATATTGGAGGTATAGTATCATCAAAGTAAATTTTATCCTCCGTGCTGGGGGACTAAAAATGTCATGCCCATCAAAACCAGCTTCCCCAAGCTTAGACTTTTCCATAGCATTAGCAATAATGGTGTTCAAAGAATTCATACTAATAACATTGCTATTAGCATGAAAATAAAGTTCCATAGGTTTTTTAATTTACTCTTCCAACACTTCATGTCCTAACTCAAGATAAATACTATAAAGCTCTCTAATTTTTTATTGTTTTCCATTAAGACAAACTAGTGAAAATAAAAAACAAGAAACAAAAAGAAAAAATTGCAGAATCTAAAGGAAATAACTTCGAGCACTCACACCGGAGGATGTGAGTACCTTTTACCTTACCTCCCCAGCAACGGCGCCATAAAATAGCTTGATGTCTATGCACTTCTATTCTTGTAGACAGTTGTTCGGCCTCCAACTGCAGAGGTTTGTAGAGTAGCAGGAAGTTTTCCCTTAAGTGGATAACCCAAGGTTTATTGAACTCAGGGAGGAAGTGGTCAAAGGTATCCCCTCTCAAGCAACCCTGCAATCAAGATACAAGAAGTCTCTTGTGTCCCCAACACACCCAATACACTTGTCAGGTGTATAGGTGCACTAGTTCAGCGAAGAGATAGTGAAATACAAGTGGTATGGATAAAAGACAACGGTGCTAGAAAATAACTTGATGGCGTGCAAGCATATACAACATAGCTACTGGTAGGTATGGTTCTGCTAATTCCCAACACGACCTTGCCCTTGCCCTTTCGCCTATGTATTCCTCCCGATACAAAAAACCTAGATAATCAAGCCTCCAGCCACGAAAAGTTCCGCAGCGCCGCCGCCACCGAAGGGGAGATTCGGGGGACAGAAAGTCTCTGTTCCGGCACCCTGTTAGGACGGGAAAGTGCCCCCGGAGCCATCTCCATCGATCTCCACCGCCATCTCCATCACCATTGCTGATTCCCATGATGAGGAGGGAGTATTTCTCTCTCGAGGCTAAGGGTTCTACCCGTAGCTATATGTTCATCTCTCTCTCTATGCATGATCTTATTGTGATCATGAGCTTGTAATCTATAGATCTACCTTGCTACTCAAGTGCTTTAATAGATCTCTGCTCTCCCCATGTGTGTGAAAGTGATAGTGTGCACACCATGGTGGCACTTAGGCTAGAGATTACAAATACTTGTTATAAGTTATATTTAGAGTTGGATGTTTCTCTGAAATTGTGGTGTTTGTTGGACTCATCTAGTACTCAAGGTGATAGTGTGGGGTTTTCTAGATGGGAAAGATGAACTTTGAGGTGTGCTGTTATAGCCCTACCATCGATTAGAGTGTTCAACCGTAGAGTAGTTAAGAGTAGTATCTTAAAGAAGAATAAATTTATATGAGAGTGTTCACTAGTGAAAGTATGATCCCTATGCCTTGTTTCTAAGCACTAAAATACTGTTTGGTATTAAATCTATTACATGTTTGCTTGCTTCTATCTTTATTTCAATTTTACTTTAGTCTTTTCCACGCCATCAAGCTATTTTCTAGCACCGTTACCACTTATAATTATCTCTACCACTTGTATTTCACTATCTCTTCGCCGAACTAGTGCACCTATACACCTGACAAGTATATTGGGTGTGTTGGGGACACAAGAGACTTCTTGTATCTTGATTGCAGGGTTGCTTGAGAGGGGATACCTTTGACCACTTCCTCCCTAAGTTCGATAAATCTTGGGTGATCCACTTAAGGGAAAACTTGCTGCTGTTCTACAAACCTCTGCACTTGGAGGCCCAACATCTGTCTACAAGAATAGAAGTGCGTAGACATCACGGTACCCCGCCTTCGTCGTCGTTGAGTCCTCGATCTGCATGTAGCCGTTCTCACGCTAGAGGGGTTCTAGTGATCTTGCCTCGGGGTTCTTTCGTGCGTGCTATCACTGCCTCCCGCCAGGCTCGCCGTCCATGTTCCACCTCGAGGAACAGCGCCACCACGCCAACGCTCCACCGATAGGGCTCGTCGCCCAGTTCACCAATAGGTTTGATGCCTACTACCTGCTCGGCCGTGTGTTTGGGTGTGGATGCGAGTTCATCGCATTCACCACCTACAATATCCACACCAACTTTGATAGCATATTCCCCACTGCAAACGGCATGCACACGCTCCCGTACTACCTCGGCGACAATGGCCTGGAGGAGGAGGAGGAGGAGTGAAGCGGCGGCGAAGACGCCGGTGAAGACGTCGGCGTTGCCCTACCCTATCTATATGTAGTGTGAGTTTGGTGTGAGTGTGTTGCACATGATGCGAGTTCTATCTAGATTTCTATCTATGGTTATCTATATGTGTCGTGTTATATGTAAGAACTTGTTTCCCTTCGCTTTATTGTTATCTGTTGTTACTTTTGTTTTGTTTGTCCCAAGTTAGACACGGATAATTGACGTGGGGAAAACTAACCAAACTTTGTAAAAATGATGCGTTTAAAATGACCCATAAATGAAATCTTGGGCAATCAAATACCATCAAAATTAATGAAAGCTTTTGGAATCATAGAAAGAAAAATCTATCAGAAACAAAAAAGAACAAAGCAATCGTTCAAATACAAAAACAGAGTCATCGCTTGTTTCTGGGCCTCATTTATCCTTTGTGGGCCTATTGCAGCAGTCAGTGTAACTGAAGGCATTTCGATTTTGATTTCAAATAAGTCACCCTAAAGACAGAAAAAGATTAGGCAGACTAACAAGAAACAGGCTTGATGGTAGATTCGCTGAACACCAACACAATCTCGAATCTCTCTTTATCTCTCAGAGTTCGCTTCAAGTGATCTTCTTGGTAGTAGTTACCCCTGTCAGAACCATTGTCTACTCTTGCGTTGCCCTACGTGGGTCTGCCTGCCAGCCGAAAGTAGAGAACCCGAAATCGAGGAGAAAATTTGGCAAGTGCGAGAGAGAAGAGATGAACTCGATGTATTTCTGCTGCACAAGTACCGCTTAGTGTCATCTGACGAGCGAGGGTATGATCCAACACTCAAGGTAGTTGTCTTCTGCAGAAACTGAAAGTGTCAAAAACTGACACTAAATTGCATACATTCAGAGTTCGAGAGAGTTGCAGGGTTTTCTCTCGCATTTGAGATACAGAAGGTGAAATCTGTCACATTAAGATTCCATCACATGGATTAAGCTAAACAGTAGCATCAACACAGTACAAACAACTCTTCACGAGAGATTAACATCAAGTAAAAAAATCCTAGAGCAAGTGTACCAACATAAAATCCTAAAGATATCATATTAGATTGCTTCTTCAATTAAATCATCTGGTTCAAGTTCTTGTTCATCTTCTTCAATTCCCCCTTCAGTTCTGCATCGCCCACCGTTGGAGCGATAATATCGTGGGGAAAGTTCTCCAAAGCTGTCGCATTGAGCTCACGAGTCGCCCCCCCCCCCCGAATCCAGCAAGCCCAACCCTTGAATCCTCTCGATGTACTCATCCGTCCACTCAAAATGGTAGCATTTATTCACGACCTGAAAACGAAATCATGAACCCTAAATCCCAAATCTGACAGAAATTTGTTGAAATTAGAGATAAAGGATGCGAGAAGAACTCAAATCTAACCTACCCCTCCGGCTTGCTCTCACATTTGACGAACTCGCGCCCAAACTTCCCATTCTTGCTCTCCTTCAAAGTCAACTACTTCAGTGGCACAGTGCATGGGCACTCATTACATCGAGTCATTGGCACTAGACCATACACCGGCCACGTGGTACGGGAGGCTGACGAGACGCTCGACATATCACCGGACAGGAACAAGCAGAGAAATGGCTGCTCTGTGCAAGGAAGTAGCAGAGGAATCTCCGGAGAGGAAGAAGAACAAGAAAATGGGGAAAGAACCTGTGCCAGCACGGGCTGCTATGCGCCTTTGGCTGTCAGATGGAGAAGGCGAGATTTGACGATTTGCCACACTGTATTTTGCAGTTTGAATATTTACAACATTCTATTTCACTGACATGTGGTGGTCATGTGCAAAAAAATCCAATATCAGATGTAAAGAGGGGCAGGTCGTAAAAAACCAAAGAAGGACAATGCACTAGCCTCACAACCCTTGCGGCTAATCAGGTTGCAGAACCAGCATCACGCGGATCGCCCTTCCCGTGGAATTCCGTCTAGAAGTCCATATCTGACGGGTGTAGTTTGGCGCTAGGGTACGATCCGATGGTGGATGTTGGACGCTAGGGTTTGGAGAGATGTTGTACGGTTTTGAGTCAGTCAACGTTTCGATTAGGTTTTGACCATAGTCTCAAATGACCATAATTAAATCAAAAAATCAAAAAAATGCGAGACCTTCACGTGGCATCATATTTTGTGACATAGTTGGGAGGAAAAATATCAAACTTGGTATATTGATGATGTTTCAAAAAAATCTTCACAAAATGACCTATCTCATTCGAGGTTTTCTGGCTTTCGGATCAAATTACCAATGTTTTGGCCATAATCGCGACATAGTTTGTGATAATGTGTCCATATTGTGCATGCATGTGCATCATGGGATGGCGAACAATGTTGTAGGACGAAGTTTTCTTTTTTGTCGCACGAAAAAGCCATTTTCTATTTTTGGAGCACAAAAATCGGGGTGTTTTGTGAAGCAACACCAAACGGTGAATACAAAAATGCTACCACCTATTTTTTTTAAATACTATACCACCTTACATGAACAATATCCCAACAGGGTATTCGTAAACCTTTTCTTCCACCCGTGTTAAAAAAGACAAATGTCTGCCGAATCGGTAGGAAGTAGGTCCCGTTTGAACTGCAGGTACATGATATAATGCTCATGATTTTTTGAAAAAATCATTTTTAAACTCCCAATATGATGTTTATTTAGAGATCCAGTGCAATTTTAGCGAGGCTCAGCCCCTAGCTAAGAATCTTCATGCCCACTGTTTGATTAGGGTTTGACCATAGTTTCAAATGACCATAATTAAATCAAAGAAAATCAAAAAAATGGGAGACCTTCGCATGGAGTCATATTATGTGACATAGTTGGGAGGAAAATATCAAACTTGGTATATTGATGATGTCTCAAAAAATCCTTCACAGAATGACCTATCTCATTCGAGGTTTTCTGGCTTTCGGGTTAAACTACAAATTTTTTGGCTATAATCGTGACATAGTTTGAGATAATGTGCCCATATTTTGCATACATGTGCATCATGGGATGGCGAACAATGTTGCGGGATGAAGTTTTCTTTTTCGGCGCACGGCAAAGACATTTTCTATTTCAGAGCGCAGGGCGTTTTGTGAAGCAACACCAAACAGTGAATACAAAAATGCTACCACCTATTTTTTAAAAATACTATACCACCTTACATGAACAATGTCCCAACAGGTTATTCGTAAACCATTCCTTCACATGTGCTGAAAAAGACAAATGTCTGCCGAATCGGGAGGAAGTGGGTCCGGTTTGAACTACAGGTACATGATATAACATTTTTAAACTCATAATATGATGTTTCTTCAGAGATCCAGTGCAATTTTAGTGAGGCTCAGCCCTTAGCTAAGAATCTTCATGCCCATCGTTCGATTAGGGTTTGACCATAGTTTCGAATGACCATAATTAAATGAAAAAAATCAAAATGATGCAAGACCTTCACATGGTGTCATATTATGTGACATAGTTGGGACGAAAAATATCAAACTTGGTATATTGATGATGTCTCAAAAAAACCATAATTAAATCAAAAAAATCTTCACAAAATTGATAAGTTTTCATAGTAGCTCAAATTGATAACCTTCATAAAAAAGGGATTCCTCGTTATTACAACTGATAAGTTTTCATAGTAGCTCAAATTGACAACACAAACATCTTAATCAAAGTTCAAATTCAAATCTTTGACTTGCTCCTTGTGTTCGCAGTTGGCTTCACCGACTTGCTCCTGGTTTCCCTAGTTGAGATGCTCCTGGTTTCCCTAGTTGAAATGCTCGTTTTGTTCTTCTTTACTTGAGGTGCTGATGCAGTACTTCCACTCGTTGAGCACTTGATGACCAATTGATGGTCATCTGTGGGGTCAATAAACTTTAAAGGAACAACTGGAACAATTACCCCTCCTTTTCCTCTCTTATAGCTTCAAAACCTTCAAAAGCCATGGCTTCAAATTCTAAGCCATCGGATGATGGTTGAACTTCGGTTTCTTCATCTCTAGGCCTTTTCTCCCTAGAGCCGATAAATAAAATTATAATCCATAGGTAAAAATAGAACTAATGCAAACAAAAGGGTAGCTGCATTCTACAAATGCAAACACATACCAAGGTGCTCGTACTGCATGATTTGCTTCAATCTCTAGTGTATCTGCATCTTCAATCTCCATTGCTGCTGCATCTGCATTGGCCGTTAACCATCTTTCCTCCTCTCCAAATGATGCATCCACTGGATTGGAACAAAGCCTAGCAATATTCCCCAGAACTCCACATTTTCCGCAAGCACGTTTTTTTGGTACACGACCCTCCTCACCCATTTTGAACCTATTTTTCCTTGGTCTTCCTGGTGGTCTAGTCAATATAGGAGAGTGGAGTTTGAACCCTGAATCTACTATGTTCCATTGATCTTTTCCCAAGAGTGCAAGCACATTGTCAGCATAAGCAGCCATAAATTTGGCAACAGAGAAATACTTAGAGCAATATTGATCAACTTCACCATCTGCACCCTCGATAACAGTCATCAGATGTAGGGCATGTATGCATGGCTTGCCACGGATCTGCTGTTGCCTACAACTACATTCTCTAGCAGTTAGGTTCCCAGGATACCTCCATTGCCTATTTTTTACTATCAGTATAGGCTACATCACCCACATATTTATCAGATCGAATGCATTTCATCTTTAGTCCTCTTGCCTTCAAATGCAATGCCTTCATGAGTGATGGGAGCATTTGATGACCAACATATTGTGTTTTTGCAATTCTTTTGCGAAGAGCCATCTTTATCATGATCATCTGCCTTATCTTGTCAAATGCTTGCCACAACAAGAGCCCTTTCACTGACTTGAACTTTGCATTGAAGCATTCTGCAAGGTTATTGGTATAGTCTACTTTGCAGATTTTCTTGAATTTGCTTCTTGACCACACCTTGCCATGATGGGCATCCATGTACTGCTTCACAAGAGGATTTTGAGTATACAACACTCCCAAATGGTGTTCGTGCTTCCTTTGGCTGCATGTGTATGATGCTGGCCATAAGTTCTCAGCATAAACTTTACCAGGGAACTTATTTTTGAAATTTTGCACTAGGTGTCTCATACATTCCCTATGGTCAACTCCAGGGAATACAATTTCTACTACACTCTCTAAACCCTTGCATGCATCTGTGTGTATAGTTAAACCTGGGGGTGTGCCTATAATGTTGCGCAATTGCTGTAGAAACTAGACCCAACTTTCCTCGGAGTCTGCCTCCACCACACCAAATTCAACAGGGAATAGCCAGTTGTGTCCATCAACTGCAGAAGCTGCTACTAGCCGTCCTCTCCATCTTCTAGTCAAATGTGTAGCATCTACGGCCAAATAGGGTCTGCAACCATCTAGAAACCCCTGCCATCAAGCCTTGAAGCAAACAAAAGCCCTTCTAAAGCACTCCTTCTCAAATGACTTCCCTTTTATTTTGAATGGAACTGTATGCTTGTCAATCTCTACGACACTCCTTGGACTAGCCATCTCCACTTCAGCTTTGAAGGTGTAAAGCAGCTGAAAACTGTCATTCCATTGACCATTAATTCCGTCAAGAGCCCTTTCCCTAGCATTGAAAATTCTCATGTAAGGAATTTTTATCTTGTACTTCTCAAAAATCATCCCATGGAGTGCTGTTGGACCATGTCTAGGTTCTTCTCTAAGCCAATCCAATATTGCATCTGCCACCCACCTAGTTTTTGCTAGATTGGTTTTGTCCTCCCCCCTAAAGGTGGACATGTGTGCTTGCGTGGGTTTTTCTTTATCTGAAACAAAATAAAAGGGTAAAAAACAATTAAGAAACATTACTCATTAATCTGAAACTAAATTACTGACTGAAATTGGATTACCTAAATTAGTTTGCTCTTTAACATACGAGATGCTTGCAACCTACACCTATCATATGGACAAAAGCAGTGAACCTTCCTGGCCTACTCCTTTTAATCTCATAGTTGTTTTGATTTAGAATGCACCATGTTGTCACTGCATTCCGACAGTCCACCATGGATTGGAAAGTGGTGCCTTCAGTAAGCTCAGGTGCTTCCCTATTCCACTCAATTGCTGGCATGTCCTCACTATCGTATTCATCAACGATTAAGATGTCCTTGTTCTCCTCCTTCTCTTCATCGTCAGCGTCATCAAATCTAGCTCGGCTGATGGGCTCCTCTAGATATTCATCATCCACTGCTTGCTGACTAGCTATATCTACCACTTTAGGGTACATCATCTCGTCTTCATCATCATTTGTAAGCACTTCCTCGTCAGGTTCTGCATCTTCCTCTACACCGACTACAGAAAGTACAAAAGAAGCAGCAGCTGAATTGGCAACAGAACTTGCAGCATGCATGTTGTGGCTTTCAGAACCACTTGCTTTACTCGGTGTTAACCTACAAGGAGTGCCGGGGTGTTGGCTGTTAGTAGAGACAAATGATGTCCAAACTCTCTTACCCTTCGTTGTTCTGCGTGTGGCTGAACCACATCGATTTGGATTTTACCTAATTGGCTTCCAACATTCAGAGTAAAAAGCAACACCATATGCTCGTCGCAAGTTAATGGGAGAAATCTTTTCTTGTCACTATTGAAATAATTCAGTTCAACAGCATTGGCGTCGCTCCAGGGATAGGTGTTACGGAGCTCAGCTCGAAAAACTTTGAAAGATATGTTGGTTTCTGCCACTTTGGGACAGAAAAAGGTAGAAATCCTACGTGGTTTAGTACCACGCAACACACTAGTTTCCATTCTAATCGCCAGCCGAAAAGCCAGCGCGGGATCAATCCTATTGTGTTCAAACAAAGGTTGAAGTTAGGCCGGGTACAATCGAGTAAAATACGAACGATTAAAGCTAACAGAAGTCAAATATGGCCTATATTATGATTTAGAATGTCAATTCGAGGGGAAACGATGCTTACCCACGTGTAATCCTTGAATTATCTGCCATGGATTCGACCTAATCCTCTCCATGGTCGATGGCCTTCCGGGCGTCCTCACCCAACATCGCTTCGTAATCCCAGACGGGGAGGTGGGTTAGATCTGGTGGAGACTCGGCGCCACCGACAAACGGAATAGGGGGATAGGGCGGAGAGAACAACGGAGGCGGACACGACACGGTGCCGGCGGAGGGGGTGGGCGGACGGCGCGGTGCGGTGCGTCAGGTTCATACAAGCTGACCTATACGTGTCTCCTAGTGGTCCCACTTGTCAAGTCGTCAACAGAGTCCAACACGGCCCCACTCGTCAGGTTGTTAACAAAGTCCAACACGGGCCCCACTCGTCCGAGTTGACGGTCAAGACGGCAGACGGCCGCTATGAGAATTCGTGAGAGTTTCAACTAAGGAAGGGGGGAAAACTGAACAAAAGTTTGGAGCGTGGGGAAAACTGAGCACAACTTGAGAACCAAGGGCACAAAATTAATAATCCCTCGGTAATATGGTGAACAAATTACTTTGCAAATAATAACTCGGTTTCGGTCTAATATGAATTTTCTCCTTTTAGCCAATTCACGGATAAAATGTGGTCGGGAACGACGGATCCCTCTGATGCGGAGTTGGGCACTCTTTTGAAAGAGGGTGCCCCCGGAAAGAAAATTTTCACGTCTCAGTTCTATGAGAAAGTAATTTTTAACTTGTCCCTCTTACCCAGCAATCCACGACTTGTCCCTCTTACTACATATAACTAATGCACAATTTGTACTGAACTTGTAGTGAGATGATCCCAATGTTGAGATGTCGGATGAGTTGAGATGTGTCTCCCAGGGTTGTAATCATATAGTCGAGATGTATGAGAAGTATGATGTGAATGGGTATCGCTTCCATACAGTCTCACCAGAACCATCGGCCTAATGCAAAAACTATAAATACCGGGGTCTTCACAAGAGGTACCAATGACTGTGATTACTACGGAAGGTTAGAAAACGTATACAAGCTGACATTCAATAATATAACCCTAGAACTCAAGCTCGGTGTGTTCAAGTTCCACTGGTTCGACCCACACGGTGGACAGATAAGTACCCCTTCCATTGGGTTAGTTGAAGTACGACCTTCAACCACCTATAGCGGATTCGATGTCTATGTTGTGGCTCAACAAGCCAAGCAAGTTTTTTATTTTCCCTAACCATGTCAGAAAGAGGAACTCAAGGGCTGGAAAGTCATGTTCCAGGTATCGCCACATGGTAAGCTACCCATGCCCTCCGACGATGATTACAACAACATTGACCCTAAAACATATGAGGGAATTTTTTATCAAGAACAAGAGAACTTTGGGTGAGGAAGTCGTGAATATAAAGGACATAAATATGCTCACCAAGTTTCATTCGGAAAATGCCAACGATGATGAGCCTACACCGTGCGATGAGCCTCCAACATTCTTCTCACATGATAGTGATGTTGATAGTGCTGATGACCAAGACATAATGATGAGAGTGATGATGAGTGGTGAGGGTCTTTTATGTCTTTATTATATGTTTAGTATTTATTTTTCATCTTAATTGCATTATGATTTATGTCTTTATTATGTCTTTATTTCATCTTGTATGTCTTTATGCTTCTTAATTGGATCATGTCCTTAATTATGTCCTTAATTGCATTGCGTCTTTATTCTTATTAATTGGATCTTGTCTTTATGCTTAATCATTTACCTCTTCTTAGTGCAAGTGATTGACCAATATGAGCCAAGGCAAGGAATCATCATCCTCTTTTCTTAAGGGGATGAAGCATGAGAAGGTTACCAAAAGTGGAAGAGCACCCATTCCAAACCTGCGTTACATTGACGATAGTGAGAGAGGAGGAGGTGCAGGACGAGGTGAGGGAGGAGGGTGGCTTCCCCCGAGTGGAGGACGAGGTGGAGGACGAGGTGTACGCCTTCTGAGTGACCTACCCTCCTCTTATGGCGATGTGGCTTTCCAGTCTGCTTACTCACAGTCTCTTGACAAGGAGGGGGATTCTCGAGACTCGAGGGGGGTCTCGAGACCAGGAGAGGGAGGCTTGAGACTAGGAGGGGGGTTCTCGAGACCAGGAGTCCGGGCCATCTGCACCACTGAAGAAGCCAAAGATTCGTGGGGAATTAGGTGTCCCTGAAAAAAAATATGAACCGCGTTCCAAGAAGGAGAAAACCATCATTATTCCTAATGGCATTGAATAAGTGGAATGTAATTTCATTTTGGTCATAACGATTTGGCATGTACTAATGTTTGATTATTGTGCAGCAATTGAACATTTCCTCCGGGTACCCGTGCGCCTAACACCTTAATTGGAGCTCTAATTAGGAAGTTTTGGCTGGGCTTCTTCACTCCCATCCCCAACGGCGAGAGGAAGCTAGACACGCATTGGGCACACTATGAGGTCGCCGAATACACGGGCTATGGGAAAGATTCTGATGCCGTGATCACCAAGTTTTGGGTAAGGCAAACTTTTCAAGTTTTGTTCATAGTTGATGACCCCACCATGCTAACTTTTCGAGTTTTGTTCACAATTTTATGCATGATTGAAGAGATTCTATGGGGTGCTTCCAAAGGAGTAGGACAGGGCAGACAAGACTTTGCGGGGGCCTTGTACGAGGTTAACACAACAACAGTTCTACAATCAGAAGCATACCACCACCAATCTATACAGCTACCGGAAGTTAGATAAGAAGGCACCGAAGCATGTGAACGTGAAGGAACAACCAACATTTTCCAAGGAAGATTACGCCAGGGTAAGTAAATTGTTAATGAGATTCTATGTTGTTGCTAAGTTGCAATTGCATTATCCATTCTTCAAACGAGTATTGATTTTTCAGGTTATGCCTGCGTAGGCCGATGGTAAGAATGATGCATGGACGGCGTTGACGGTGAGGTGGCACGGGGAAGACCCCGAGTTCAATGCCTTGAGCGAGCGGAACAAGGCAAACCGCGGCTCCGGAGGACACATTGTGCGGGAAACCTAAACCATGATTTCTTCAAGGCCAAAATGGTATACATATACATGCAACAACCTTCATTTATTTCCCCTAATGTTCCTACTTGATATGCAAAAAAATTCTTCTGTGATGCAGGAGCCACAACTAGGGAGGCTTGTTTCTGACTATGAAGTCTAGGAAAGGATGAAGATGAAGAGGCCTGATATGTCCCAGCCTCAGCCCTCGCTTCCTGAATTCTATGGCACTACCGAGGTGGATGGCGCTAACTACCTCGAGGCATTCAATGGTTTTCACCCGGAGGTGGAAGACCCTAGGTATGAGGAGACTGATGTGGGAGCGTTGGTTGTGGCGGGGCGCGGCCGGGGCATGGCCGTTTGAAGGTTCTCGATAGGGTGACCCCGTGAACTCCTACTTTGAGCCTCACACGTGTCAAGGCTATCCTCACTACCGACGACCCAGCTATTTCGCCTCGTCGATGGCCTTCCCAAGCGAACGCCGATGTAAGTTTTTCTTATTTCCATCCTCTTTCCGACATTTATTCCTAGGTGGCTAAGTTGACGAGATTCATTATTTTTTAAATTGTAGCCGGCTTTGGACGCGTCCTACAAGGCCGCTCATATGGAACATGTGGTGGAGCTTGAGACGTGGAAGCATGCCCGAGAGGCCTACGAGGAGTGGGCAGAGTGTCGAAATGCTATAAGTTTCAACTTTTATTTTTCCAAAAGATGACGAGTCCCACTTTTCCTAGTTTAAACATTTATTTCTGCAACGCTTGACACCTAAACTTTCTTGCAGGTCGACGAGAATTTTTATGCCACATGAGAGCGGGATGTGCTATTGTCACGGCCAACTAGGCCGGGGTTGCAGCCAATCTTCCATCGAAAGAGGAATTCACTTTGACCTTCTACTCAGGTACTCCGGTAAGTTATTTGCCAACTCCATCGTTACCACGCAACTGTGTCTTGGTGGTTGCTAACTCTAGCTCAAACGTGTAGGGAGCGGGATGCTCCACCATAGTACCCTTTGGTCGAGCAGCCGCCTCGCCGACTTTCTCATGCACGATGACACCGGTTCATACCGGCCATGGTTCTCCTAGTGCTTCCGGTGGTGCTTCCGGTGGTGGTGGTTCTACTCTTGATGGTGCTTCTCCTTCTACCGGTCGTGGTGGTGCTACTCCTCCTTCTTCCGGTGTTGGTTCGACGGCGGCTGCTCCACATCGTCCTACGCCTGACTTCACGCGGGGAGACATGGGTCTCTCTAGCTCTCCGGATTTGTAGGAAACTTGTTACTTTTGTATCGGTACTACCTATGTGGATGATCTACCTATGATGTACATATGATATTTTGATGATGATATTATGTTTGCTTTTATGTGTATGTGATGAATGTTGTGCGTGGAATCTGGGTTGCGGGAATGTTAAATGTGCAGGAAATGAGCCAAAACAGAATTAAATAAACAAAATTGGGCAGCCTCTACGCCGACGGCATTAGGATGACCATATGGCACGGCGACGACTTGGGCCGACGGTGTGGCCGTCGGCGTAAGGGATTGGCAGGAGCTGCAGCGGTGGCACGTGTCTACCTAGGCCGACGGCATTGCCGTCGGCGTATAAAGGATGGAGATGATGGATGTTACCTGCACCAAGTGGGCCCCGCGGAGCCTACGCCGACGGCTCCAACTTCCCGTCGGCCGAGGTTATACGCCGACGGGTTTAGGTACGCTGCCGGGTTCCTCGTATACGCCTACGGGGTGGTACGCCGACGGGGTTACACCGACGGCAGCCGTCAGCGCAGCTTACACCGACGGGATTCTGGCTATACGCCGACGTGGTCTGCCGTCGGCGCTAGACTCGTTTCTTGTAGTGTATCAATTACAGTCGGCCTTTGCACCAACAAATGTCAGGAAACATTAAGTATACACACAGCCAAAATATAGAAAAGAAGACAAAAAATTAAAGAACCCACCATAGTGATCAATTATTTGTGGTTGCAGTGCAAACCACCGCCAAAGACAACACCTGGAATCCATGTTTTGCAAAAGCGACGTATTTAAGAAGAAAACGGTACACTAGCGATGTTGTCTTGATCAAAGGTCTTACTCCGTAGATTTTTACCCTGATACGATGGTATCTGCTAGAGTTGTTCTAAGGCAAAGCACCTACATTGGCACCCTAGGCCAGACAGTCCATGGGCCGTCCAGCCGGACACAGGTTGTCATATGCCGACTCCGGATCCTGAATGACCCAAGCATGTGGTGCAACTGCAGCGGTATGTCTCTACGGGCCTTGCCTGAGCTCCGGTACAAGTTATTCTCTCATGACTCAATAACCTCACCATCAACGTCAAGACATGGCTTTTCATTTTGCCATCGTCTTCCATCGGACGTCCAGACTGTTATACATTTCCTAGGCAAGAGGGAACGGGCAAAAATGGAAAGAGACCATGCTAATACGTAACTTCTTATGTATCTACACATTAAAATATATTTACATACAAATATAGGTAAATCTAAGTCATTTATTTCTGTACCGAGGGAGCAGAGAAACATGGCGCAGTGGTTACAAGCTACAGGAGTATTTGTTCAGTCCTAGCTTCAAAAGGAAATCTGTTGAATTGCAATTATTGTTTACTACCACTGACATTTTTGTCAACTAGTGTTCTACAGAGAATATTACTCCCGTGGACAAAAAACTTGAGGCGAAGTTGGCAAAAGTGACAAGTAAATAACGAAGAACGAAAACAACATATGGGAAGTATTTTCACACCGCCCGAGATTTTCTCATATGCGGCTTATTCTTCTCGAAATAGGCTTCCGTCCCGCTATATTAATATTCCTCAGGCGCCTGGCCTTCTCGGGCGCTTTCACGGTCGGATCGGTGTACAGGGCCCTATTTAGTGAGCCCTCTCTCCCTTGGGCCTCTCCCTTATGGAAGGCCCCCTTACCCCTGAAGATCCACTGGTAGAAAGAGGGCCTTTGGTCCAGCACCCAAATTCGATTGGTCCCGGTTCGTTACATAATCGGGACCAATGCCAGGCACCGGTCCCGGTTCATGCCGCCTGGACATTGGTCCCGGTTCTTCTCTAAGCATTGGTCCCGGTTCGTGGCATGAACCGGGACCAATGCCCCCGTGACGCACACGTGGCGCTCTGCGGGGCATTGTTCCCGGTTCATGCCACGAACCGGGACCAAAAACCCCGCGACGGTCAGCAGTCCAGGACAATTAATGTAAATTAATTCGGGGCAGAAATTAATTCGAGGCAGAAATTAATTCGAGGTAGAAATTGAATTGATCAGTATTTTTGAAAAAATCTTTCACAAATTAATCGAGACAAAGATCTAAATTAAGACATTTTATTATTCGACCACAAATTTTTCCATACAAAGATGCGACTTTACAAATTTTCCTAGTCGACAACACTTCCGTTGCCGCCGGCTTCCTCGTCGTCGTCGGACGAAATCTCCACGATTTCGGCGTTGTTCGGGAGACGGAGCTCCTCTGTGCGCCTAGCGGCTTCGATGGCGGTGTAGATGGTCCGTCTAGGGACGCACCAGAACATCTCCCGCCCTTCTTGGTTGCGGAGATCCGGGTGCACCAGGCGCCCGTCCACGATGCGGTTGCCAAGCTTGGCCTTCCGCTTCTTCTTGAACAGCCGGGGCCAGTACTCGCTGGCCGCCGCGTACCTGGGCAACGCCCTCATCCACACGGGTAGTTGGCGGCAGCGCTCCGCAATGACGTACTCCATCTCGTATCCGCGGGGGTTGAGGACCGGAGCCACCGGCACACCCGCCTTGCTGATGCAAAATCCGGCGGGCATGGTCGCGCGCGGTGGCGCGAGGATGCCGTAGTACACAAACATCGCCGCCTCGTAGTGGTTGAGCGTGGGCACCTCCATGGCGGCGCGGTGGAGATTGGAGAGGAAGGGGACGCGAGACGACGGCGCGGTGGAGAGGCGATGGCTAAAGGGGTGGGGTGGAGATGGACTGCAAAGAGGCCGAGGCGATGGCGAAAGCGAGCGCTGTGGCCTCATATTTATACACGGGGACGACGAAGCGACGGTGGGCATTGGTACTGGTTATTGCCATGAACCAGGACCAAAGCCCCTCCCGCGCGACACGTGGCGGCCCAGCAGCACGCCGCCCACCCAGGTCATTGGTCCCGGGTCGTGCCATTAACTGGGACCAATGACCTGGGTGGGGTGCGAGCTACTGGGCCGCCACGTGTCGCGCGGGAGAGGCTTTGGTCTCGGTTCATGGCAATAACCGGGACCAAAAACCCTCCCTGGCTATATATAAGCCCAGCCCTTTGCCCACAAAATTTTGCTGGATTGTGTGTGAGGTGTGGGTGCTAGATTTTTTTTCTTTGATTGCACACAAGATGTTCGATGACATGTTCGAGCCACACTTTAGTTCGCACAACACGGTATCCTCGGCTGAGGTTAGCAACCTTATCTTCTTTATCTGTAACTGATACAAAAATATTGCATGTGTCCATGTAGGGTGGTCATTTTACTATTCATGATGTTATTGTAATGGTTAATTATTATGATGCGGATCGATGCATGGATGCAATGGATGTATGGCGACTGACGCCATTCCGATTTTATTGCAGGTCTGCATAAATTTATTGATTTGGCTAAGGCAAACAAAGTGGATAATTTTATGCCTTGTCCCTGCGTCGACTGTCGGAACGTGGCGGAGCACTCTGCCCCGAGAATCCTTCAAAGCCATCTGCTTCGGAGAGGTTTCATGCCCGGATATTATTGTTGGGCCATGCACAGAGAAAGAGGGGTTAGGCTGGAAGAAAATGAAGAAGAGAAGGATGATGACAGCTATCCTATGTCCCCTGAAGAATACGGTGATACTGCAATGGAAGACAATGAAAAGAGGGATGCGGCAATGAAGACGAACAACGGGCATCGGATGAGCCTGCTGATGGTCTTGGTCGGGTCATTTCTGATGCAAAGCAACAGTGTGATACAGAAAGGGAGAAGCTTAAGTTGGAGGCCATGCAAAAGGATCAAAAAAAGTTGTTGTACCCAAATTGCGAAAATGGCAGCACAAAGCTCGGTACCACACTTGAACTGCTGAAATAGAAGGCAGAGACTGGCTTATCTGAACAGGGATTTGAGAAGTTACTGAAAATAATGAAGCTGAAGCTTCCAAAGGATAACGAGCTACCCGAGACAACGTATGAAGCAAAGAAGACTATCTGCCCTCTAGGATTAGATGTGGAGAAGATACATTCATGCATTAATGACTGCATCCTGTACCGCGGTGAGAAGTACGAGAATATAGATAAATGCCCGGTATGCACTGTATGTCGATACAAGATCAGACAAGATGACCCTGGTGATGTTGAGGGCGATGACGAGCCCTCCAGGAAGACGGTTCCTGCTAAGGTTATGTGGTATGCTCCTATAATACCACGGTTGAAACGTCTGTTCAGAAATAAAGAACATGCCAGGTTGTTGCGATGGCACAAAGAAGAGCGTAAGAAAGACGGGAAACTGAGACACCCCGCCGATGGGTCACAGTGGAGAAACATCGAGAGAAAGAACTCGAACTTTGCAGGTGTGATACGTCCATTTTGCATCACTATTCTATGTCTTAATTCACTATTATTCATTGATATATTTCATATTGAGAGGTGTATGTTATTTCATCTATTTTTGCATGGTTGATGACTTTTGGAGCATGCACCGCTGCAGTTAGGATTATGATGGAAAATGTGTTGTTTGGAGGCAAAATTCACGAAGATCAGAAAATCCGGGAAAATATACGGAAAATCCTATTTTTCCAGAAGACTAAGGATGCCAGAAGACGGAGTGGAGATGGGCCACAGGGGGCCCACACCACCCCATGGCGCGAGCAGCCCTAAGCCGCGCTAGGAGGTGGTGTGGCCACCCTGGCCCACTCCAGCCTCTCCCCTCTGGCGTATATCATCCCCCCGAAACCCTAAGACTCGGGGAGCGACCACAAAAAGATTTCGCTGCCTCTGCGGGGCGGAAAACACCGAGAGAGAAAGATCTCTCCAGCAGATAGATTTCTGCCGAGGGAATTCCTTTCCGGAGAGGGAAGATCGTCGCCATCAACACCACCATCAAGCTGTACTTCATCGGGATCATCATCATCATCATCACCATCGGCACCCTCATCACCATCTCCATATTGATGTAACAATTGCGTTGAATCTTGCATAGTTCATAGGGGAAACTTTCGCGGTGTTGATTACTCTTTGTAGTTGATGCTATTGAGTGAACCATTGAATTATTGTTTATGTTCAGATTGTTATACATCATTATTCCATCTCTGATCATGATCCATATGATGTCTTGTGAGTACTTCGTTTTGTTCTTGAGGACATGGGAGAAGTCTTGTTGTTAGTAGTGGAGTTGCGTTGAGAAAGATTCAATAGATTGTTATTTAAGTTGTGGTATACTTCTTCTAGTGGTGTCATGTGAACGTCGACTACATGACACTTCACCTATATGGGCCTAGGGGAATGCATTGTGTATTTGGCTACTAATCGTAGGGGTTGCCAGAGTGACAGAAACCTTAACCCCCGTTAGGAAACCATTGCACAAGGGATGTAAGGGTTTTAGAGTTTAAAGTTGTGGTTAGGTTTCTACCTTAATTACTTTCTTGTACTTATGGATGTTTGCAAGGGGTATAATCACAAGTATGTATTAGTCTTGGATGGGGTGGTACATTAGCACAGGTTCACCCACACGACACTTAGCAAGCTAGAGAAGATTAATCAATTATATGAAGCGAAAGCACTTGACAGTCTTCCCATGTGTCCTCGAGAACGTTTGGTCATCTTAAGTAATACAACCGGCTTGTCCTTTGCTGCATAAAGGATTTGGCCATTTGCTGTATTTATTCCTACTGTCTTTTATTTACTCGTAATTTGTTTACTTGCTTTATCAAAAACCCCTAAAAATCCGTTTGCTAAGTATTTGCAGAGAATTCCTGATCCATACCACTAGCCAGCACCTTCTACTCCTCGTTGGGTTCGACACTCTTACTTATCGAAAATACTGTGATACACCCCCTATACTTGTGGGTCATCGAGACTATTTTCTGGCACCGTTGCCGGGGAGTGAAGCGCTATTGGAGAGTGGAACTGGTAAAGGCAACTTCTACTGTGAGTATTGTTTACTTCTGCTAGTTTCTTTATTTTTGTTATGGATAATTCGCTGAGTTTCTTATTTGGTAATGCTACTACCACTGCTAAGGTAGTAGATAAGCCACCACCTGCTGAGAAAGATGTTTTCAAAATACCTACAAGAATTATTGATCGTGTTATGGATAACTATTATGTTGGGGATGGAACTGTCCATCCCGGTGATCATTTACTCTTTATACACGAATTATGCGGGTTGTTCAAGTGTGCAGGTATTACTACAGATCAAGTTAAGAAGAAGTTATTCTCATTATCACTGAAAGCAAGAGCTGAGGAATGGTATAAGCTGCTGAAGAATGGTCGAGCTCTGGAATGGGACGAAATAGTTCCTCTCTTTTATTCAAAGTTTTATCCTCCTAGTGAGATTCATAAAGATCGGAATCAAATATACAAATTTTGGCCTCTTGATGGAGAGAGTACATCTCAAGCTTGGGGGAGATTGAAGTTACTAATGCTCAAATGTCCCATTCATGAGCTCCCCAATAATATTATTATCAACAACTTTTATGCAAGGCTCCTTCTACATGACAAAGATTTATCGGACGCTTCTTGTGCTGGATCATTCACTCGCATGGAAGAAGAAGCTAAATGGGACCTTCTAGACCATATTCAAGACAATGCTGAAGCTTGGGAGAATGACAAAGGTAGAAAGTCAGGTATAAATTATGATTATGAATGCATTGAATCTTTTATGGGAACTGGTGACTTTCAAAATATTAAACATGCTTATGGTCTAGACTCTCAAGCTATTGCTTCTTATTTTAAGGCTTTTGCTTCCTACATTGAAGTGCCTAAAAAGAAGTGGAATAAGTATCATGAACCTTATAAAGATGTTGCTAAGAGTGTTCCTGCAAGAAATACTGAAGTTTATACTGCTAATCATGTTTTACCTAAACCTTATATTGAGAAAATACCTTTTCTAGTTAAGGTAAAGGAACATTCTATGATAGCTAGTATGGTTAATAAAAGTACACATAAAGCTGTTGAACCTGATAAACAAATGGTTGATGAACCTATAATAGCAAATGTGAAAGACTTTGTCACTAAGTATGAAAAAGAGGGACACACTATCCTTTTTAAGGATACCTCTAATATTGATTCACAAAGTAGTGTTATGAGAGCTAGTATTCCCGTGTTTTCTGTTAGAATAAGTGATCATTGCTATGATGGTCCTTGTGATAGATATATTGTTAAGTTTATGCATGATACTGAAAGCTACTATGAGAGAGGGAAAAGTGTTCTTATGTATTTCAATAATATCAAGTTTCCTCGTTTTATGCTGAAAGTTTTTATGTTGCACTTGGTTTGCCTTCTTATGCAAGAAGCCTCTGGTTTCAACAACTTGTTTGTTTACAAAATCCCCTTGCATAGGAAGTGGGTTAGACTTAAATGTGTGTGTGTTTTTTCTTCTTAATGCTCTCTTTCACTTCAATCCATATCCCTATGAGAGCTTCTTCAAAATTATCATGCCCATCTTAATGGCTATAAAGAAAGAGCTTTATGGGAGACAACCCAATTTGTTTTTGCTTTTAGTTTGTTTTTGTTTCTTCGAGTCTTGGAAGTTATTACTTCGGTAATAACCGCTCCTTATCCATTTTGTTTGGTTTTTGTGTCAAGAACGACCTCTAATGAGAGAGAAGTAAGATTTGGGGAAGTTGTTGTCCCGAAACAGATTTTTGTGCTTCACCGTAAAAATTTGTGAGAGATCTCTGTATGTCGGATTGAGCTGTAATGTTTTGTGCTTCTACCCCAGGTTGTTATTTAACTTTCATTAGTTTTGCACTTTTTGATTTGAGCAACAGAAGATTTTCGAAAAATTGATCTTTACCTGCTGGTCTGTTTTGACAGATTTAGCCACTCTTGCATTTGCTTCTTTATTCGATTTCCTTTTTGAATTATTTTTGGGTTTTCTGAAGGAGTTGCTACAGTAGCTTATGTTTTGATGGTTTTCAGTTGAAGTTGGACTCAAAAGGTTTTATCACTTCATTTATACTAATGTTGCTAATGAGAACTATGTGAAGTTTTGTGTGAAAGAAATTTCTAGGTAGTGGAGATGTTGGTGTAATAAGGAAGAGAAAGGTTTTATGACTCAAGTAATAAGTGTATGAAGATGAAGATATTGATGTTATTCAAGTGGTGACACTGGAAGAATCTACTAGATACCAAATTCAGAGACCTGCAGAGTCCGACTTCAAATAGGTAACAGTTCTGGTAAGAAAAGTTCCGCGAAAATACAATCCAACTATATTTTTGCAGTTTTCAGTCAATAAGGGAAACTACGAAGCGAAAAAGGGACAGAAACGGAGCCATGGTGGCTCACCCCACCCTGTGGCGCGGGCCCTCCCCTGGCCACGCCACCAGGTGGTGAGTCCACCCCGGACTCTGCCTCCGACTCGTTTTCTCCCAGTACCTTCCTTTTGATATGAAACTTCGTAATATTTAATCCCCCGGATCCCTCGAGGTCCTTATCATGTTTTCGTCGTGTTTTTGTTTCGATCTATTTCTGTCAGGACATACTCTTTGAAAGCTTAGAAGCACAATGGTGTCCGCCAAGGATAAAGGGAAGGAGCCCATGGAGGAAGACCTCCAAGACCCCGGGAAGGAGAAGGAGATTAAGAGTGAAGGTGAAGAGGAGCAAGGCCAACATCCGCACACCGGCACTACCATTGCAAGCATTGGAGTGGTGACGAAACCTGCCAGGGTTAGAAGGACTACGCAGATGCAGACTGGGGGGAAAGTTCCCCGTCACAGTTTGGCTCCAAGGTCACCTCCTCCACACACCAAGAATCCCTTCCATACCTTTATCCATAACCATGCAGGAAAAGAAGACTCGAAGAGGGAAGAATGGAAAAAGAATCACAAGAGCTGGGATCCACAAACTGAAATGATTATGGGCCGTATTGAGCACAACTCGGAGTTGATTCGTACTCTCACCTTCGAGATTGAGGACTTTGGGAAACTAATAAAAGAGCTCATCCAGAGGATACCACCACCTAAGGAGTAATTTGTCATCAGGTTTGGCATCCCCTTAGTTTGTTCCAAGCTTGGGGGAGTGACGTGGTATCACATGACTATCTCCTATCTTTTTACCTTATTAGTAGAGTCATATCATGAATAGAGGAATTATTATGTAGGATGGTTTGCATTATGGAAGTGTCCCCTCTCTCGTTAGATATGTATCCCTTGGTGTGAGTTTCCGATATGGAATATTAATGAGAAGTTCTATCATCCACTCTTTTGCATAGCTTATATTAGTTTTCAATTCGGGGTTATATGATTGATCTTGTTGTTAGTATTGGTATCACTTTGGGATCATTGAGTTAATTTAGTTGGTTTTGGCAAACCTGGCTCGGTCAGTAGCGACACTATTTTTGAGAGTTGAATGAAAAAGATAAAATTACCTTTAAAGAAAAATTATTTCATCATCTTTCTTTCTTTATTTGCTCATAAGTTTAGTATTCTCTAGTTAAGATCTTTTGTGCTTCCAAGGAACATTGCATGTTTATCTTTATCACTTGTATGTTTGTTTGTTTCCTTCAACTCTTATACTAGCTACCTAACCTTGCTAGCCAAAAACCTGTACCGAGAGGGAATTCTTCTCGTGCATCCACTTCCTTTAAACCAAACCCATGCCATTTGAGTCCACCATACCTACCTAGTAGCATTATTGCTGTTCCAAGTAAATTCTTGTTTTATGTACCTCCCAAATTAAACTTGTTATGCGAAAATTAGTGATTAAAGCTCTCACGAACTTGATGGCACACTTTACTTTCTTGCATTTAATAAACTTGAACCATTGGGTCCTTCTTTGTTGCCTATATGCTTGCGCTTTATGAGTTGAAGTTGGCAGAACCATGTATCATGGGGACCGCTTTCAATACTTCATTGGTACTTTGTACCTAGTTGATATCATGTTCTTTTGCTTATGGATCCCGACGGTGTGAAATAAAAGTGGAACTTGTAAGATCATGGAGTTTATATGTGTGTTAGAGAAACGCCTGGGCCGCTAGCCTAAGCCATGCCTAATCATGGTGGAAACTTGCAGCATAACTATAGTGAGCATTCTATGAAGCATCCTCAATAAAAACCTATGCAAATAGCAAATAAAAAGATCGTTGAGATGCTCACTATCTGCTTGCCTTGTCATTTTGATTATGGGATAGTTCCTGTGTCATGTGCAAGGGGTATCCTGTTGGCGGTTCTCAATGATACGCATGTATTTACAATGACAAGAGCTTGCTCGTGACTGAAGTTGAGTAGGATGAGGTTCGGTACTCATAAGTAAGGGGCATGGGACTCCAATTTATAACTTGTCAAGCATATCCTCTTAGTTGTGTCACTTTAACCTTAACCACCAAAAGATGCCTATGATAGGGCAATGAGAGCTGAAAGCTAGTAAGTATCATAATTTTTGGGAGCTCTTTATGAGACTTGCAATCCCTTCTTCCATCTGTGAAGGGCCCTTTCTTTTACTTTGTAGTTGACTCAGTAAACCTATTCCCTTCTATCTCAGCAAGTATTTTGAGTTGTTGTGTTGCATTCATTCATATGATGATTTACTCGATCATGTTTCTTATGTTCCTTGTTTTGCACATTGCTCTTATCTTGATGTTTACTACTTTGAAAGCTATCACTGAAAAACCAGCTATTTGTGAATTCCAGCAAATTATCAACTATTCTTCGACCAAGAGCTAAGTTTGCCATTACCAATTATGATTCACTTTATGTATCTTTATTGTGTTTCCTTTACTTATAACAAGTTGAGTTGTATAATAGTGAGTTGTCTTCTATTATGATCTATGTATTTGATGAATGTGATGCTTCTTGTCCGTATTGTTTTATCGACTCTTCACTCCATAAACCTGAGGCCATGTTTATTGAGCTTAGTTTCGCTTGGGGACAAGCGAAGTCTAAGCTTGGGGGAGTTGATACGTCCATTTTGCATCACTATTCTATGTCTTAATTCACTATTATTCATTGATATATTTCATATTGAGAGGTGATACTTATGTTATTTCATCTATTTTTGCATGGTTGATGACTTTTGGAGCATGCACCGCTGCAGTCAGGATTATGATGGAAAATGTGTTGTTTGGAGGCAAAATTCACGAAGATCAGAAAATCCGGGAAAATATACGGAAAATCCTATTTTTCCAGAAGACTAAGGATGCCAGAAGACGGAGTGGAGATGGGCCACAGGGGGGCCACACCACCCCATGGCGCGAGCAGCCCTAGGCCGCGCCAGGAGGTGGTGTCGCCACCCTAGCCCACTCCAGCCTCTCCCCTCTGGCGTATATCATCCCCCCGAAACCCTAAGACTCGGGGAGCGACCACAAAAAGATTTCGCTGCCTCTGCGAGGCGGGAAACACCGAGAGAGAAAGATCTCTCCGGCAGACAGATTTCTGCCGGGGGAATTCCTTTCTGGAGAGGGAAGATCGTCGCCATCAACACTACCATCAAGCTGGACTTCATCGGGATCATCATCATCATCATCACCATCATCACCATCGGCACCCTCATCACCATCTCCATATTGATGTAGCAATTGCGTTGAATCTTGCATAGTTCATAGGGGAAACTTTCCCGGTGTTGATTACTCTTTGTAGTTGATGCTATTGAGTGAACCATTGAATTATTGTTTATGTTCAGATTGTTATACATCATTATTCCATCTCTGATCATGATCCATATGATGTCTTGTGAGTACTTTGTTTTGTTCTTGAGGACATGGGAGAAGTCTTGTTGTTAGTAGTGGAGTTGCGTTGAGAAAGATTCAATAGATTTTTATTTAAGTTGTGGTATACTTCTTCTAGTGGTGTCATGTGAACATCGACTACATGACACTTCACCTATATGGGCCTAGGGGAATGCATTGTGTATTTGGCTACTAATCGTAGGGGTTGCCAGAGTGACAGAAACCTTAACCCCCGTTAGGAAACCATTGCACAAGGGATGTAAGGGTTTTAGAGTTTAAAGTTGTGGTTAGGTTTCTACCTTAATTACTTTCTTGTACTTACGGATGTTTGCAAGGGGTATAATCACAAGTATGTATTAGTCTTGGATGGGGCGGTACATTAGCACAGGTTCACCCGCACGACACTTAGCAAGCTAGAGAAGATTAATCAACTATATGAAGCGAAAGCACTTGACAGTCTTCCCATGTGTCCTCGAGAACGTTTGGTCATCTTAAGTAATACAACCGGCTTGTCCTTTGCTGCATAAAGGATTGGGCCATTTGCTGCATTTATTCCTACTGTCTTTTATTTACTCGTAATTTGTTTACTTGCTTTATCGAAAACCCCTAAAAATCCGTTTGCTAAGTATTTGCAGAGAATTCCTGATCCATACCACTAGCCAGCACCTTCTGCTCCTCGTTGGGTTCGACACTCTTACTTATCGAAAATACTGCGATACACCCCCTATACATGTGGGTCATCAAGGTGACGCGAGGAACTTATGGTTTGGTCTAAGTACAGACGGCATGAATCCTTTTGGGGAGCAGAGCTGTTGTCACAGCACCTGGTCAGTGACTCTATGTATCTACAACCTTCCTCCTTGGTTGTGCATGAAGCGGAAGTTCATTATGATGCCAGTGCTCATCCAAGGAGCAAAGCAACCCGGCAACGACATTGATGTGTACCTAAGGCCATTAGTCGATGAACTTTTGCAGTTGTGGGCAGAACCAGGTGTAAAGGTGTGGGATGAGCACAAACATGAGCCATTTGACCTACGAGCGTTGTTGTTCGTAACCATCAATGATTGGCCTGCTCTTAGTAACATCTCAGTAGTGTTAAACAAGGGATACAATGCATGCACGCACTGTTTCGATAATACTAAAGGTACATATTTGGATAAATGTAAGAAGGTTGTGTACCTGGGGTGTCGTAAATTTCTTCCAACCAATCATCAAGTAAGAAAGAATGGCAAGCATTTCAACGGTGAGGCAGATTACCGGAAGAAGCCTAAGCTCCCTAAAGGTGCTGATGTATTTGGTATGGTGAAGGACCTAGAAGTAATCTTTGGAAAGGGTCCTGGCGGTCAATCCGTTCCGAAAGACCCCATTACCGGACACACGACCATGTGGAAAAAGAAATCTATATTTTGGGAGCTTGAGTATTGGAAAGACCTAGAGGTCCGTTCTTCAATCGACATGATGCACGTGACGAAGAATCTTTGTGTGAACCTGCTAGGCTTCCTAGGCGTGTATGGGAAGACAAAAGATACACCAGAAGCACGGGAGGACCAACGTATCAAAGACCCATACAACAAGCATACTGATAAAGGACGTGAATACTTAAGCAGCTACACTCTTACCAAAGCAGAGAAGGAAATATTTTTTGAAGTCCTTTATAATATCAAGGTCCCGGCTGGCTTCTCGTCAAATATAAAGGGAATAATAAATATGGCAGAGAAAAAATTTCAAAACCTGAAGTTTCATGAGTGCCACGTGATTATGACACAGTTGCTTCCGGTTGCATTCATGGGGCTTCTACTGGAAAATGTTCGATTAGCCATTGTGAAGCTATGTGCATTCCTCAATGCAATATCTCAGAAGGTAATCGATCGAGAAAGTCTGGAAAGGCTACAGAAGGATGTGGTCCAATGTCTTGTCAGTTTTGAGTTGGTTTCCCCCCGTCCTTCTTCAATATTATGACGCATCTCTTAGTTCACCTAGTCGAAGAGATTTACATTCTCGGTCCTGTATTTCTGCACAATATGTTCCCCTTCGAGAAGTTCATGGGAGTCTTAAAGAAATATGTTCATAACCGTGTTAGGCCAGAAGGAAGCATCTCCAAGGGCTATGGAACAGAGGAGGTCATTGGGTTCTGTGTAGACTTTCTTCCTGACCTTAAGCCGATTGGTGTTCCCGAATCACGGTATGAGGGGAGATTGAGTGGAAAAGGCACGCTAGGAAAGAAAGCAATGATATTTAGGGACGGACATTCATTGAATCAAGCGCACTACATAGTTCTCCAAAGTTCTACCTTCGTGGCTCCGTATATCAAGGAACACATGAATGTTGTACGCTCCAAGTTCCCAGGGAAGGATGACTACTGGATTAAAGAAAATCACATGGAGACTTTCGGTACTTGGTTGTAATTACATCTCATGAATGACACCACTATTGGAGATCAGCTCTAATTGTTGGCCGCGACACCATCTGCGACTGTATTGACTTTCCAAGGGTACGAGATAAATGGGAATACATTTTACACGATTGCCCAAGATAAAAAGAGCACCAACCAAAACAGTGGTGTCCGCTTTGATGCAACATGCGAGAATGGGAAAAATGACACATACTATGGTCACATAGAGGAGATATGGGAACTTGACTATGGACCTACTTTAAGGTCCCTTTGTTTCGGTGCAGTTGGGTCAACATGAATGGAGAAGGGGTAAAGGTAGACCAGTTGTACGGAATGACAACAGTGGATCTCAAGAATCTTGGTTACAGAGACGAACCATTCGTCCTAGCCAATGATGTGGCTCAGGTTTTTTATGTGAAGGACATGTCCTCTATACCGAAAAAAATAAAAAATAAGGAAACGAATACATCAGACGATGAGCCCAGGCGTCACATTGTTCTTTCAGGGAAAAGAAACATCGCGAGAGTCGAGGACAAGACAGACATGTCAGCAGATTATGATAAGTTTGATGAAATTCTGCCCTTCACCGTGAAAACTGACCCAAGCATCCCGTTAAGCAAAGAAGATGCTCCATGGTTACAGCCTAAGAAGCGATCATAGGCAAGGGATCGACATACGCGACGAAGGATTCATATCCTAAACCCTAAACCCTAAACCCTATGCAAATCTATGTAATGTATGGAAACTTTATGTGATGCATGGAAACTTTATGTGATGTATCGAAACTTTATGTAATGGAGTCTTTCACGGGCTTGCAGGGAAATTTTTCCGAGGCGGAGCTTCCGAAGATGCCGTAGGGCGTGTGCACCAACGACATCTTCGAGAAGCTCCGCCACGAGAGATTCCCAACCCTTTCCCCAACACTGTTAGAGGAGATGGAGTCTTTCACGGGCTTGCAGGGAAATTTTTCTGAGGCGGAGCTTCCGAAGATGCCGTAGGGCGTGCGCACCAATGACATCTTCGAGAAGCTCCGCCACGGGAGATTTCTCAACCCTTTCCCCAACACTGTTAGAGGAGATGGAGTCTTTCACGGGCTTGCAGGGAAATTTGTCCGAGGCGGAGCTTCCGAAGATGCCGTAGGGCGTGTGCACCAATGACATCTTTGAGAAGCTCCGCCGCGGGAGATTTATCAACCCTTTCCCCAACACTGTTAGAGGAGATGGAGTCTTTCACGGGCTTGCAGGGAAATTTTTCCGAGGCAGAGCTTCCGAAGATGCCGTAGGGCGTGTGCACCAACGACATCTTTGAGAAGCTCCGCCACGGGAGATTTCTCAACCCTTTCCCCAACACTGTTAGAGGAGATGGAGTATTTCACGGGCTTGCAGGGAATTTTTTTCGAGGCGGAGCTTCCGAAGGTGCCGTAGAGCGTGTGCACCCACGACATCTTCGAGAAGCTCTGCCACGGGAGATTTCCCAACCCTCCATCCATGGGAATGAAACTCTCTCTACCTATGTTGACTTGTTGAGCTGCTTGCCATGGCGTATCGATGGTCCTTTTATAGGCACGGCACCGCTCCTACTTTGTCTTGTTCCTCCGACAGGGCGTCATGCGCTACATGCTTTATCTCATCGAGCAGTGCGTCCACCCACACGTCCTTATCCCGCCGACAGCTTTAGTCTCGGTTGCACCCACCAGCCGGGACTAAAGGTTACCCACGCGTCCTTATCCCACCAACAGATTTAGTCTCGGTTGCACCCACCAACCGGGACTAAAGGTTACCCACGCGTCCTTATCCCACCGATAGCTTAGTCTCGGTTGCACCCACCGGCCGGGACTAAAGGTTACCCACGCGTCCTTATCTCACCGACAGCTTTAGTCTTGGTTGGCTTTTTCGTGCGTCCAAAGGGAAAACTTCCTCCTGCAACATCGTAAGCCATCCCAAGATGCACATGTGTGCACAATATGGGCACATTATCACAAACTATGCCCTGATTCTAGCCATAACATTGGTGGTTTGACCTAAATGCCATGAAACCTCGAACATGATAGGTCATTTTGTGAAGGATTTTTTATGATGTTTGCAATTTTTCAAGTTCAATATTTTTCCTTGCAACTGTGACACATAATATGACACCACGCGAAGGTTTCACGTTGTATGGATCATTTTTGAATTTCTTATGCCCGTTTCAAACTATATTCAAAACGGCGGGCATGAAGCTTCTTAGCCCAGGGCTGAGCCTCACTGAACTTGAAGTGGAACTCTGATGAAATAGCATGTTGTGAACCTATAAATGATTTTTTTAAAATTCACAAGCATTATATCATGTACTTGTAGTTCAAATCTTGGCAACCTCCTACCGATTCGGCAGGAATTTGTCTTTTCATGAGGGATGGATAGAAAGGTTCTAGATACACCTGTTGGGAAATTGTCCATATAAGGTGGTCTAGTATTTTTGAAAAATGGGTTGGTACCAATGCCAAACTTTAATTTTGTGGTTGCTTCACAGAACACCCCGATTTCAGCAAGTCAAAAATGGAAATTGGCATTTTCGTGCGTCGAAAAGGAAAACTTCCTCCTGCAACATCGTAAGCCATCCCAAGATGCACATGTGTGCACAATATGGGCACATTATCACAAACTATGCCCTGATTCTAGCCATAACATTGGTGGTTTGACCTAAATGCCATGAAACCTCGAACATGATTGGTCATTTGGTGAAGGGTTTTTTATGATGTTTGCAATTTTTCAAGTTCAATATTTTTCCTTCCAACTGTGACACATAATATGACACCACGCGAAGGTTTCACATTGTTTGGATCATTTTTGAATTTCTTATGCCTGTTTCAAACTATATTCAAAACGACGGGCATGAAGCTTCTTAGCCTGGGGCTGAGCCTCGCTGAACTTGAAGTGGAACTCTGATAAAATAGCATGTTGTGAACCTATAAATGATTTTTTTTTTAAATTCACAAGCATTATATCATGTACTTGTAGTTCAAATCTTGGCAACCTCCTACCGATTCGGCAGGAATTTGTCTTTTCATGAGGGATGGACAGAAAGGTTCCAGATACACCGGTTGGGAAATTGTCCATATAAGGTGGTCTAGTATTTTTGAAAAATGGGTTGGTACCAATGCCAAACTTTAATTTTGTGGTTGCTTCACAGAACACCCCGATTTCAGCAAGTCAAAAATGGAAATTGGCTTTTTCGTGCGTCGAAAAGGAAAACTTCGTCCTGAAACATCGTAAGCCAAACCAAGATGCACATGTGTGCACAATATGGGCACATTATCACAAACTATGCTCTGATTCTAGCCATAACATTGGTGGTTCGACCTAAATGCCATGAAACCTCGAACATGATTGGTCATTTGGTGAAGGGTTTTTTATGATGTTTGCAATTTTTCAAGTTCAATATTTTTCCTTGCAACTGTGACACATAATATGACACCACGCGAAGGTTTCACATTGTTTGGATCATTTTTGAATTTCTTATGCCTGTTTCAAACTATATTCAAAACGACGGGCATGAAGCTTCTTAGCCTGGGGCTGAGCCTCGCTGAACTTGAAGTGGATCTCCGATGAAATAGCATGTTGTGAACCTATAAATGATTTTTTAAAAAATTCACAAGCATTATATCATGTACTTGTAGTTCAAATCTTGGCAACCTCCTACCGATTCGGCAGGAATTTGTCTTTTTCATGAGGGATGGACAGAAAGGTTCCAGATACACCGGTTGGGAAATTGTCCATATAAGGTGGTCTAGTATTTTTTGAAAAATGGGTTGGTACCAATGCCAAACTTTAATTTGGTGGTTGCTTCATAGAACACCCCGATTTCGGCACCTCAAAAATAGAAATTGGCTTTTTCGTGCGTCAAAAAGGAAAACTTCCTCCTGCAACATCGTAAGCCATCCCAAGATGCACATGTGTGCACAATATGGGCACATTATCACAAACTATGCCCTGATTCTAGCCATAACATTGGTGGTTTGACCTAAATGCCATGAAACCTCGAACATGATAGGTCATTTTGTGAAGGATTATTTATGATGTTTGCAATATTTCAAGTTAAATATTTTTCCTTGCAACTGCGACACATAATATGACACCACGCGAAGGATTCACATTGTTTGGATCATTTTTGAATTCCTTATGCCCGTTTCAAACTATATTCAAAACGGCGAGCATGAAGCTTCTTAGCCCGGGGCTGAGCCTCGCTGAACTTGAAGTGGATCTCTGATGAAATAGCATGTTGTGAACCTATAAATGATTTTTTTAAAAAATTCACAAGCATTATACCATGTACTTGTAGTTCAAATCTTGGCAACTTCCTACCGATTCGGCAGGAATTTGTCTTTTTCATGAGGGATGGACAGAAAGGTTCCAGATACACCGGTTGGGAAATTGTCCATATAAGGTGGTCTAGTATTTTTTTAAATGGGTTGGTATCAATGCCAAACTTTAATTTGGTGGTTGCTTCACAGAACACCCCGATTTCGGCACCTCAAAAATGGAAATTGGCTTTTTCGTGTGTTGAAAAGGAAAACTTCCTCCTGCAACATCGTAAGCCATCCCAAGATGCACATGTGGGCACAATATGGGCACATTATCACAAACTATGCCCTGATTCTAGCCATAACATTGGTGGTTTGACCTAAATGCCATGAAACCTCGAACATGATAGGTCATTTTGTGAAGGATTTTTTATGATGTTTGCAATTTTTCAAGTTCAATATTTTTCCTTGCAACTGTGACACATAATATGACACCACGCGAAGGTTTCACATTGTTTGGATCATTTTGGAATTTCTTATGCCCATTTCAAACTATATTCAAAACGGCGAGCATGAAGCTTCTTAGCCCGGGGCTGAGCCTCGCTGAACTTGAAGTGGATCTCTGATGAAATAGCATGTTGTGAACCTATAATTTTTTTTTAAAAATTCACAAGCATTATATCATGTACTTATAGTTCAAATCTTGGCAACCTCCTACCGATTCGGCAGGAATTTGTCTTTTTCATGAGGGATGGACAGAAAGGTTCCACATACACCGGTTGGGAAATTGTCCATATAAGGTGGTCTAGTATTTTTGAAAAATGGGTTGGTACCAATGCCAAACTTTAATTTGGTGGTTGCTTCATAGAACACCCCGATTTTGGCACCTCAAAAATGGAAATTGGCTTTTTCGTGCGTCGAAAAGGAAAACTTCCTCCTGCAACATCGTAAGCCATCCCAAGATGCACATGTATGCACAATATGAGCACATTATCACAAACTATGCCCTGATTTAGCCATAACATTGGTGGTTTGACCTAAATGCCATGAAACCTCGAACATGATAGGTCATTTTGTAAAGGATTTTTTATGATGTTTGCATTTTTTCAAGTTCAATATTTTTCCTTGCAACTGTGACTCATAATATGACACACCGTGAAGGTTTCACATTGTTGGATCATTTCTGAATTAGTTATTTAAATTGGTTTTTGATTACTTATCTAAATTGAAGCACTTTTCCTATTGAAAGTTTTTTCAAATTCCAAATTATGCAATAAATATTTTGTAATGCAATTTTAATTGAAAATAGTAAAATTGTATAGTTCAAATAAAAATATTTGAAAACAGAAAATGGTTTTTGATTAGTTATGTAAATTGAACCACTTTTCCTGTTGAAAGTTTTTTGAAATTCCAAATTATGCAATAAATATTTGGTAATGCAATTTTAATTGAAAATAGTAAAATTGTATAGTTCAAATAAAATATTTGAAAATAGAAAATGGTTTTTGATTAGTTATGTAAATTGAAGCACTTTTCCTGTTGAAAGTTTTTTGAAATTCCAAATAAATAATCATCTTAAATTGAAACATCTTATTAATTAAAGAAGAAAACAAATTTGAAAATGGCGGGAAGACCAAAAGGTTTGCCAAAATCTGAAAAACGGGTCAATGATCCCGGTTCGTCCCACCAACGAGGACCGATGATCCTGGATGCGCGCGCTGCCATTAACATGCCTTTGGTCCCGGTTGGTGGCACGAACCGGGACCGTTGATCCTTTGGTCTCGGTTGGTGGGACGAACCGGGACCAAAGGCCCGCGCACGTGGCAGCACATCAACGCTCATACGCAGACCATTGGTCCCGGTTCGTCCCACCAACCGGGACCATTGGTCCTTTGGTCCTGGTTATTGGGACGACCCGAGACCAATGGTTTGTACAGTTAACAGCCTTGGCCCTTCCTCCTCCCCAACTCCCCCAATTCACAGAGCACATCGACGCGCGACTAAGAAAAATTTGCGGCGGAGCAAAATCACGCCGGCAGGCTGCCCAAATCCAGAGCGGCCACTTCACGTCGTCGACGCCCATCGCCGAGCGCCACAGTCCGCCGCCGCGAGCAGGCAAGGAAGCTCCGCCTCGCTGCAATCGACCCCACCGTCCCCGACTCCGGCCGCCGTGTTCTCCATTGAGTCTGGCAGCGCCTGACCTCCTCCGGCCTTGCTGCACCCTCCATCGGCCTCCTGGTGAGCCACTGGTGCTCCAGCACCACTCCTACGTCTCCCTCCCTTACTGTATCGTCCTCCCCACGAGCACCTACCGCCACCAGCCGTCGGCCACCATCAAACAGCTTGCTCCGGCGCACCTCCCGTAGCGGCGCCGCCCGTTTTAGGTAGCCCGCATCGCGCTGGTTCGAACCGGGACAGTGGCGTCACCCCGCACGTTTCTCTCCGCCGTCTTCCACCACCGCCTGGCAGTTTGCCGGCGAGCCTACGTGGCGCCACGGTGGCGTCGACGTGGCGTCGCGTGTGCGTGACGTGGGCGCTGACGAAGCCCCGCCAGCGTGGCATCTGAGGTGGCTTGGGCCTCCCGCGTCAGTCTCTATGGATAGTTTAGCCATGGAGAAAAAAAAACCCACCCCGAGCTGACGTCATAATGACGCAGTAAAAGTTTAATAATTGTTTAAATAATTTCAAAAAAGAGTTTAATCTTATAAATTCAATAACTAATTATTTCTAAGTCAGAAAAATATGTATAACATATCAAAATGTTCAGAAAAATTAGATCTACACAATAGACTCATAAACATGCATTGTTCAACAACTTTAATTACAAGTTTAATAAGAGAATGAAATCAACCTCTCGTAGGTGATTTCGGGGTCTCTCCTGTACTAGGGTTTGGACCCTTCGGATCCCACTTAAATTGCCAAGCATGCCTTAGGGTTAAATTTCAACTATGTTTAACTTGTCATATCATTATCGATGCCATGTGTTGATTGTTGTTTCACATTTCTTGTCATAAACTTAATATGTAATCCAGAACATCATCTTTGCAGATACTATGGATCCAACACATCAGGAAAACATCCTCCAAGGAATGATATGTGAAAATGAAGATATCGATATCGATGTCACCAGTGAGTTTCTGAACGATTCCGGTCAGGGAGATGAGTCTCTCAACCGAGGAGACGGCTCTGGTGAGGTAGAAGCCAAAGCCTGGGACAGGGGAGAAGCCGATGAGGAAGAAGGCGACGGCTCCGGCGGAACCTTACATCTCGCAAACACCGGCGAGGTGTATATATGTATTTTGTAATTAAAATGTAGTTGTCTATATATATACATGCATATATTAACACTCTTTCTTCTTTTAGCCCTCCGGATCGAGAACTTCTTCCGTAAGAATGAAACGAGGCCCAACAAAAAAGTTGGATGACACTGTGAGGTATAGGATCGACGTGGTCGGTGTAGATGGCGAACCGCAAGCTCCCGTCAATGTCGTAAGAAAATTTTTCAAGCAATGCGGAGTTTTTGTGAGGGATTACATCCCGATCACCGTTCAAGAATGGAATCGGTCAAAAAGTTTGCTCTCAGCAAGATGGCCGACGCATTCAAGAACTGGAAGAAGAAACTGTACAATAACTTTGTCAAGGTAGAGAAGACTCCGAATTTCAATGAAGCCGGCTATGCTAAGTTAAGACACCAGTGGGAGGATTTTGTGAAGTACAAGACATCAGAGAAAGCTAAGGAAAGGTCTAGAATAAATACGGAGAACGTTGCTAAGAAACTGTAACATCATAACATGGGGCCTGCTGGCTACGCCGGTTGCATGCCTAAGTGGGATGCACTTCAGGTCAATTACATACCTGCAGGGATCAGACTAGAGTCCGCAACATGGACACCACGGGCAAGAAACTGGTTTTACGGCCATGGGGGAACGTTGGACAAAGAAGGGAGGGCAATATATAACCAGAAACACAAAGATGACCCCCTACTGCCCATCGGCGATATTATAAATGTTGTAGATGATGTTGCAGCGGGACGGTTCATTCTCGATAGAGAGAGACGAGCTCACACGCGCCCTTAAAAATCCTGAACACGATAGACGAGCACGAGGCACACCAGGCTCCAAGCCGTGGAAGGTTGCCTTCCCCCGGAAATGAAGAGATATCCCGATAAAAGCCATCAGAGGAGAAAGGAAAGGGAGGCAGCTGAGAAAGCGAACGCTGCAGACCAGCTGCATAATGTAGAAGAAGCATTAAAGCGGCATCAGGATCAACTTGACAGACTTAGCCAGCAAGGTACTAGCGGCCAATCTCAGCGGCACGTGGTAGAAGCTGCATTCGAGGGTACCGACGCCCTATCAAATAAAAAAAGCAGCATCTCTTCCACATAGCTCCATGATGTTGATGATGATGCACCGACGACATCTCCTCCTAAACGCTACCCAGTGGATGATATCGCGGAGACAACAGCTTGTGAGCTAAAGGTGCAGGTTATCAACTTAAGGGTGACGGCGGCGGTCGGCATGGCGGTACCAATTGCGCCTAACCCAACTTGGCATTGCAGACCTGTTTCAAAAGGGTACGTTGTCGTCACGGTGGATGAGGTGAAGGAAGATTTTGAGGACCTGAAGCTAGACCACCCTGCAGGGGAAGATATGGAGCTGACTCAACTAGGAGCAGCCAAAGGAGGGACTATTCTATGGCCAAAGGAGCGCATCATGCTTCCAAATTATGTGCCGCCAAGGCCACCCACTTCTCAGAGCAGCAATTCACCTTCACCGCCACCTCACCATTCTCCAGCGCAATCGTCGCCTTCACCTCCTCACCACTCAGTGCAACCGTCTCCATCGCCGCGTCAGTCGTCTCTGCCGCCGCGTCAGCCGTCTCCGTCCCCTGAGCCTTAGAGACAAAAGCGGAAGTATACTAAGGGGGCAGCACCACCAGCAGCAGCAAGAGCACGTTCCGACACCGAAATGTAAGCTATCGCCCCTCCCAAAAGTACCTCATCAGAATATGAAGAAGCTACCTTGCGAGAAGACAGATAAGGAAACTGATGCGGCCACAGCTGCCCATTATGAAAAGTGGAAGATTGACATGGCTAACAAGAAAAAGCCGATAGAAGCATATTTCCCGGTCACCACAGAAGATAAAGCTAAAGCAGCCGCGCTTAAGATTCAGCTTCACCAACCCATAGCGCTCATATCAGACTATAATTGCTCTATTACCAAGTCGGCTGAGGCAAAAGAGCGGAGAGTCGGGAAAAAAATTGCCCAGCTTGGACAACAGAAAAATCAATCGATCGAACCGCTTAAAGTGTGCGATACCAATGAGTGGAGAGCCCAGGAGCGGCATGATCCGAACATTGATCCAGAGTTTATTCGACTGTACGGAGAAAAGGCCCAATTATATGGATTGTCTATTACTGAGTACATGAGCCGTATGCATGAGTTCGAGGGGTACCAAGAAACAGCATACGTGTACCAGTACGGGGCTCCTCTCGTCAAACCCGAGTTAGTCAAAGATCTACCAACAAAAATGCGAAGATTGCATAACTGGTACATCCAAGCCTGTGCTGATTCCAAAAACTGGATCTATGCTGCATATAAATACCACCATTACGGTCATGGAGATGGCTTCCTACTGATCGAATTTCCAGAATTATTTCAATTTTACCAACAAGACACCCTCGACAAAACTATCGTCAGTGCCTATTGTTTGTAAGTATTATTAATTTCTGTAATTAAGTCTTTCTAGCTCAACTCATTCGTTGCTTGTATAATCTTACTAATCACTATACTAATTATATATGCAGAATGAAGATTCAAGAATGCAACAAAGGACAAATCTATGACCTTGGGTTTGTTGACTGTAATTTCGTTCATGAAGTTACTATAAAAACAAATCCCAAAGAGACAGTGGATAACTTGTTCCAAGCGTTGAAGCATTTTAGCAACAGAAGGGAAATACTATTTCCTTACAACGCTGGGTGAGTGCTATTATCTTGTACACATTCTATTTTCTCTTACTCGATATTAAGCGTATAATTGACTCGTGTTATATTTTGTTAGTGTGTCCAGCTTCCACTATATTATGTTAATCATTGCTGTTGACACCGAAGTAGTAAAAGTCCTGGACTCGAAACGCACACCATTAGAAAAGTGGGCGGACATGCAGGAATGCCTCCAGAAGGCTTGGAAACGGTTCATCGCCAAAACTAGGGGTGTTTGAAAGCCAGAGCTTACATTTCAACCATTGACTGTAAGTACTACTTGCTAGATCCACGCATCTCTTTGATTCTAGTTTCAATACCACCATTATCATGCTTGATTATTATTTTGATTGAACTCCGTTCTCGTAAAGTGCTTGAGGCAGGAAGCCGGAAATAACTTATGTGGATACTATGTTTGCGAGTTCATTCGCCAGGAGACCAAAGAGAAGGGCGCAGACCGGAACATCAAAAAATTGAAGTATGATAAACAATAATCACAACTTTATTTTATTACCACCAATTGTGTTTAGTTTCATTCATATATATTGATCCCCTTCTTTATATTAGATCGAGCGGATGCGGGACGGTCTTCTATCACAAGAACGCGTGCAAGAAATTTAAGAGGAAATTGCCGGATTCTTGTTAGAACAAGTCATAGATCCAAAAGGAGAATACTATTACCCGCTTCATTTGGAAGGGTGAAGTGTAAAAAAGAAGATGTAAATTAGAACAAATTCGTGTGAGAGTATCGTTTGTAATTATAATATGTTTCGACCAAGAAGACGGATGAGACGGTGTATATATTTGTGATCATGCATGATGTGTAATATATATATCGTAGTTTTATTATTGCTGTATATATGTAGTACCATTAAATATATAAAAAAATCCTGCCGCGGCAGAAAAATAGCCCGAAATTCCTGCCGCGGCACAAAACCCTGCCATGGCAGAAAAATAGCACGAAAATCCTGCCGCGGCATAGAGACCAAAAACGATCCCGGTTCGTGCCAAGAACCGGGACCAATGATCCACCCCCGCCCGTCTCTAGCGCTGCCACGTGGAGACCCATTGGTCCCGGTTTGTTCCACGAACCGGGACCAATGATCCACCCCCCCCCCCCTCGTCGCGTGCCCGCCCACGTGGAGACCCATTGGTCCCGGTTCGTGCGCGAACCGGGACCAGCATTAGTCCCGAGTGATTGGTCCTGGTTCGGGAACCAGGACCAATGGCCCTGATGAACCGGGACTAGAGGCCATTTTTCTACCAGTGATCAAAATCTTTCTCTGACAGTTATTGCGCGACCGGCTTCCCTCAGGAGTGGAGGTGGCCAAGCGGCATGGCTCTGGAGATGGGCTATGCCCGCTTTGTGCGGTCTCGAAATCGGGCACCCACATCATGTTTACTTGTCCCGCGGCTCGCTTTCTATGGAATTTTACCCGTGAGGCGTTGGGGCCTGACTGACAGGCCTCGGGCCTAGGGGAATTCCTAGAAGCCAACGTAACCCGTACCCGGTAGGAGGAGGCGTCTCTTCTGGTTAATTTTTGTGACGATGACTTGGATTTTATGGAATATCTGTAATAAGTTGGTCATTGAGCGTGTCTTTATTCGCCGTGCCTCTGACTCGACCTTCAAATTCCTTGCTTTTTTACAGCAGTGGTACCTATTATGTAGATAGCAGGACAGGGCGCGGATGAACGTGATGATAGAGCGACTGCTTGTGGTTGCACGCCAACTTGCTACTCTACATGGCTGAGCGCCACTCCTGGAGGGAGCTGTATCTTGTGTTCGTGTCTGTTTGTGTCGTGGCGGTGGCTTGGTTTGTTGTGTGCCGCTGCTGGTGCTGTATGTGACTCTATTCTTCCTTTTTCCGTTTGTTCGTTGGTTTATACTGGATGATGTATGGATGTTTCTTTATTTATAAAGCTGGGCATAAGCTTGTTTCGAGGATATTAATATAGCAATCAACTGATACAACTGTGACACATTGCTGGCAGACAGCACAAATCTAGCCTAAAAGAAATAAGAAAGAAAACAAAGAGAAAATAATGCCGACACCGGCGGAAACAAAAATGGAGTTGACTCGCCACCGCTGTGCCATCCGGAGAATTTCCACCATACTCCTAACCTTCCGAAGCATCGTGCATCAAGCATCACCTCCAAGAAGGGAACGACGACGATGACGCTGCTGCCCGAACCAATCCAAGGGTTTCCCCAGGAACGCGTTCTAGGGTTTCCCCGATATGCTATGGGGGTTGGGAAGGACGAACTCCCGACGCCCTTTAGGAAGGACAGCGACACCCGCAAGTGTCACCGCGTCGGTGACAAGACGACAAAGATTTCTCCCGACCCTCAAAATACCAGACCCCCGGACACTCTGTAACGCTCCACCAATCTTGCCACCCACCAGCACACGCCACCACAGTCTTGCAGTCATCACCATCATCTTATCGTGGCCAGGTTGTGAGGCCGGTAAACCGGAGAGAAAAAGCTTTGGCGAGGTCGGCGGAGCAATAGCACGTGGGAGAGAACTACCTTCGCCGTCAGAAGGCAGCCGACCGGATGCAGTAGGAGGCAAACTAGGCCCTTACTGGCCCGGCCAAGCCCGAATGGACCCGTAAAGCCCCCACCGCACTGCCGCAGGGGCGCCATCGACACCACCAGACCTGGCACTAGCTCCTGCTTCTCGGTCCACCAGGGAAGCTCCAACCGCGCCAGAGAGGACCCATCCAGACCCAGATGGGGCCCAATTGGGCCTAGATCTGGGCCGGGAGGGCAGGCGCCGCCGGCGACCACGACTCCGCGCACACCAAACGGCCGCCCCACCACCATCCTGCCCACCCGGAGCTCGTCGGACCGCCGCCAAGCCTAGATACGACTTATTCTAGCCATCGGCTTACAAGAGGTATATATAACGGTGAAAATCTAGATCTTTAACGATATGTACCTCTCTCAAGCCTTCGGCCCGTCTCCGGTGATGGGCTCGTTCTCGTTAGAAATTAGCTTTCTAAATGAATTAGATCAAACTTCAAAAGAAATGAGCCACTTTGTCTGTACGTGTGCAATGTCATTGAGCTGTGTGGTGACTAGCCTAACTTTGGTAATTCTCCCCACATACTCACGATAGGCCCGGCCCTTTAATTCCCTTAAACTGAAGCTGATGATGAACTGATATGTGCATCCAACTGAAGCCCGGCCGCTAGGGGAAAAAATTGCGACACAGGCTGGCCTTGTTTCTGCTTCCCTGGTGCGATCTTCAGCGTAGACTTTTATCTACAGTGCGTCACAATGACTAGCTGTGCTAATTTTCCTGTGAGCTGTACATAATCTTGTGGAAACATGTCCCCATCAACCAGTAAACTGCAGATCGCGTATCCATGTAAACAAATTGAAGTCTGGGAGAAAAGTGCGGGCAGAGTAGGAATCAACCAGCAGCGTTCTACACCAGGCTGCCAGCAATGGCGTTCGAGATGCGACGGGCGATGTAAACATTCACCCAAGCCAAGTGTGAATACCACTCTTCTCATCTTCAAATTATTATTCTATGGTAACAACTGCTGACGTCTTAACTGTCTAGTCTATAGGTCGCGAATCGCACATCGACACCGCCGTAGGTGAGAACCTTTGACGGCCGGGGCCGGTGATCCGGACGTTCAGCAGTCATTAGCACAGAGTCCCCGGGCTTCACTCTTCAGAGCTCCTCCTCATGATCAAGGAACAGCAATGTGTGCTTAGTCTGCATCATCGAAGAAGCGACAATGTGTGCTGGCTCACTGTATCTTGATTAATTAACTAGCATTATGGCGGTTGTTTGGCCTGATGTGGCAAAGTAGATGGCGACCGACGTTGCCTTCTATTTTTCTCAACAGTTGAGCTGCAGCCTCGCATGCGTATCAAATGGGTCATGGACAAGTGTTGCAGCAGCTCGCCGTCCAAGGGCATCTCCACTGGCCCCCGACCCAAACGAACGACCGAAACGGTCGTTTCTATCCATTTGGATCGGGCCGCGGTTGCTTTGGGATCGTGGTCCGGCCAGTCGCGTCTGGTCATCGGAGGCATGTTCGTTTTTTCCCGAATTTGAAACCGAGACATTTCGCGCGTAAACAAACAAAGTTCATACTTAATTATACAAAATATTATATTCAAAATATTAAAAAGGAAAAAATTGGCCCTAACCCTACCCCTAACTACTGTGATCTCCCAACCGTCGGTGCCGCCCCGTCGATCTATGGATCAAGGTCGATGTACTCGGGCGCCGACCAGAGGTGTGGCGGCAGCAGCCCGGGAGCTGCCGCCGGTGCGGGTGCGGGGAGCGCTGGCTGGTCAATCACCTGGCCTGACCATGTCGGCCACGCATCCGTCTCAGCCGGCGCGGGCGGAGCATACCACCCAGGCGCCGGTGGAGCGGACCACCCCGGCGCAGGCAGAGCAGCCCACGCATGTAGCGGTTGCGGTAGGGACGGTGGCGGTGGCAGCGGCTGCCCCGCGTTCACCTACACCACCAGGCAGGTGAGCTGGACGGCTTTCTGGTAGTCGTCCCACATCCGGTCCTCCTCCTGCGCGCTGGCCACGATGGCCTGCTCGAGGAAGGCTTCCTTGTTGTAGCCCCGCGCCAGGACCTCCTGGTACTCCGGGGGCAGGTGCGTGGCGGCAGATGCGATCGACTCCTCCTCCTCCTCCTCCTCCTCCTCCTTGACAACGATGTCAAGGCCGTCGTCATCTAGGTCGACGTCGGAGTGGTTGACGATGTCGTCGACGTCGGAGTCGGAGGAGGGGAGGTCTGGGGACCCACATGGGTCGAACTCGCCGCGGTAGGAGCTGCGATGCCACGCCGTGTGCTCCCACTCTAGGAACAGCCTCCAGAACGCCTTGTTCTGGTACGCGCAGTCGTACCGGAAGGCCGGCGGGAGCTTCCGGATGCGGCGGGCCATCTCCTTCTCCAGCGCCCGGCCCTCCTTCTGCGCGGGCAGCACCGGCACCCGCTCTCAGTTGAGGTGCCAGCCATTTGGGAGAGAGACATCATGGTGCGCGATGCTCCCCTGCCTCCACCGCTGCTCGCACTCCGCCACGTGGAAGTAGCGGTGATCACGGCTGGGTGCCTCCTCCTCCTGGCGCGCGGGAAGGCCGACGGAGTCCTCTGGGCGAGGCGGCGGTGGCACGACCCCCCAGAGGAAGGCCGGCATGCCGCCCGAGACGGACCTGCGGCGACCCGCCCGCCTCATGATCATTCTTGGCCTTTTTGAACCAGGACGGCTTCTTCATCGTTGCCGGTACGCGGGATTGGCTGCAGCTACGGCAGGTGCTGGGAGATGGCGATAGCGATGGCGAGAGAAGGGTTGTGCGGCACCGACGGGGTAGTGGGCTGCTTAAGTAGTGCGCGCAGGTTCTCGCGCCTCCGCCATCAATGCTGGTGCGGGAACTCAGGCAGCGTCCCGTCAGTCACATGCTTGACACGCCTCGTCTGCATTGATGGCGAACGCTGCCGTGTTTGCGTCTGAATCGGTGCCACGGTTGCCTGCGACTCGGTGCTGCGCAGCTATCGCTGGCGGGTGGGCTAGTAGCGCGCGTGGGGAGGACACGCCCTTGATCTGCCCATGTCCGGACCGACGCAACGGCCACGCAAATTAGGTGCACGGATGGGTCGAGTCGGGCACGTCGCCGGATGGGTCCTGCCACTGCGACGCCGCGCGCGTTCGCGTGGATATGTTCGGACGCGCTGGGATGGGTTGGGTCGAGCCGGTGGAGATGCCCTAAGGCCCAGACCCTCGTGATCGACTGCGACGGGCGCCATTTCCGGTTGTAATCCTAGCTAGTTATTTGTCGCTTCGCGTTACAAGGAAAGTAACTTGAGATGTTGAGATGAACCGAGAGGAGAGGTTGAGATGTGTTGTTACATGGTCCATTAGCTAGTCACGGCCAAAATCGTATACCTATGTTAGGACTTTTGCTTGATCCCGTGGAACTTGTAGCTACCATGTTTTACGCCATGGGAGGAAATGATGTCGCGGAAGTGATGTCCTTGTTGCTTCTTGTCTGCATTGTTTTGTGCTTTTGTAGGTTTGAAGCAACCTTAGCAGATGTGTCGAGTTGCTGGTGAATTTTGGAAGAGTGTAAATTTGTTGGTCATGCATGGCGTGTCGTGAGGAAGTATGGTGAGCGAGGAAGGTTTCTTTTCGTTGAGAACAAGAAGGTTGAACATGATGATAAGGTTTTCCTATCCAAAGGATTATGGTGTCTAAAGGAATCTACAAAAAAGGACTATCTGCAAATAAAGCCCGTCGTTAAATCTTTTAGCTTTTAAATACTGAAAAAAAGGATAAAAAGGCAGAGGATTTCTCTCAAGGCACTGCATCGATCGTTGCCGATAGCTTTAAGATTTATTCTAACCGGTGACAGATGCATCAAGACCCAAAAATTGGATTAACAAGATAATAATCAAATTGTTAAAACACACATGTCGTCAGCTTTGGCGGAACCAACTATATTAATGTGGGAATTATAAGCCAAAGCACCACCAACACTAGGGATCAAAACTGAGTCAAACAAATGCATTCAACTTGGAGATAGAATACATTGCCATCTTCCATGACAACGCCTTGAAAAAGGAGATGATGCACAACAATATTGTCGGATCAAACAAATGGTGACTGATCAAGATTTTTCTCTCATAAGAGCATGTACTCATGAAAATTACACTATTATACCATCCTTGTTGAATCCAACAAGTAGACCTGGTCAACAACTAAAAAACACATTCAAGAAGGTGGTGATACATCATCATTGGATCTAATCAATGAAGGTTGGACCATGAGTTATATCATTTTGAGAATATGAATCAGTATTTGAACAAGTTGTAATATCCTCACACATGATCCTACAAATGAAGGTTAGATTCCTATATATCCACAAACCAGCCTCCAAGCCCACCACAGAAAAACCAAAAAAAGCTCCTCCTCCCTTGACATCACACTCCTCGAGAATGCCGTCTTGTATCGGGTTTGCCATTTGAACCACTAGCCATCTGCATACCAGTATCCTAGTGTGTTGCCCAAAAATACCCATCCTCCCTAGTGTGCAAGTCCTGCTGCACGAGAATGTCGGGTCATCGCATACTCGTCGTTTAGCTACCTGAAAGCTTCCATGTCATCGAATCCACGTATATTCCTCGAATCAACAAGAGAAAGGGGCAGGCGGGTCAATAGAAGGGAGGAGCAACCTTATCACGAAGAGTAGTAGGCTAGAGAACACACACCAATGGTGTCGAGGTAGAAGGTGTGACAACAAAGCCTAGGTGTATGGCAACCCTAGTTCGATCGTGAGCCACACGTGGGAGCCCAAAAGCCAAACAGGGCATTAATTAAAACAAGACCACCCGGAGAGAAACCCGGGACATTTTAATTAAGATAGCAGGTGTGAGGACCGAGCAAACGCCGTGGAATAAATCAGGTGACTTATTCCGCCTTCAGGATTTGAACTCTTGTTGGCTGGGAGATGCCACTATGCTCTAGCCACTGGTGCACGGACAGATTTAAAGCCAAGTGTACAGAAAGTGTATTTGGTTCCCGAGTTCGAGTGATCTCTTCATTTTACAAAAAAAAATCTAAACTCATATTTATAAGTTTTAAAAAATCTGAAAATAATTCTAGATAGATACGATGATGTATCCAAAAGCATGGAAAATCACAACACAAAATTCATTTTATTACATATTTTTTCGATTTTTTAAAAGCTAGAAATATGATTATTTTTAAATAAGCTGGAGCTCAATGGGCTTATATATTTATTTATTTACGGGCTTTATCATGTGAGCATAACCGTACCGCAAATGGATTATCTTCGTCAGACTCCTCTCATGCTTTGTGCAGCCGCACATAAGGTTATGAAACTTAGGGCCGCACGAAACGAGAGGCAGCTCCTCCCTTGTTTTAAGAGTCGTCTTGGGCTTGTGAGCGCTCCTGCTTCTCTTCGCCGGCGGCGCCACCGTTTGGGGAAGGGAGGACGTGGCTGCTCGCCATGTATAGAGTAGCTTTAGGGTTGGCCTCGTGCCGGAGTTGGGCTATATGCCCGGTAGATGGAGACGCTCCCTGAATCTTTGCAGCCAGATCCAGTGGAATCTAGGGTTCTTCCTCATCGTGGCGATGTTTCCGTGGCTGAAGCTCGAGGCGGAGAGGTGGAGCACCGTCTCCCACCATAATACTGCTGCTCCTGGATTTCTTGCGACGCCGACGTCGTTGTATCCCCTAGTCGGCCATGGAGGCGAGGATGGGAGGCTCGACGTCGAGTGCGGAGGCGCTTCTGCTCCGGATCTCTTCTGGCCGGTCGTGGCGGCGGGGGGGGGGGGGAGTGGTCTTGGAGCCAGGCTTCCGCAGCATTGGCAAGGTCCTGGTGCTCGTACGTTCCGGTACTCCGACGCGGTTCCGAGCAGTCCTCGTGCTCCGTCTTATGGATGGGGAGCGGGGCGGGCGGTTTAATCAAGCGTCGCTGGCCTCTGTCTTCATCGACGGCGTCTTGCTCCTCCCTCTTCTCTGGCCCTGCCGTGGTGGCGAGGATTGAGGGAGGGGAGACTGTTCGATGCGGAAGTGAGGTGGAGGCCAATCGAAGTTGCGTCCACTTGTTCTTCTTCACAGTGGCTCAAAGGTAGCACGTCTACCGGGTTGCTGCCTGTTCTGGCCGAAAGGCGGCTATGGGATTCAACCTCCATTGGAGGCCCTTCTGCAAAGCGAGGTGCTGGAGCTCGATAGCTCGTATTTGGCAAGTGGTTCGTCCCCGCCGAATGCGAGATGGCCGGCGGCGTCGCTTCCAATCCGGCTCGTGGGGCGTCACGCGCAAGAGACCCCCTTGACCTCGCCGTCGGCTGGAGGTCACCGGAGTGTGGTGGTGGAGGCGCTCAAGGACTGGATTGCTTTTTATTTCTTAGTCCTAAGGTGCTTTTTGTAATGTGGAAGCCCTTTTCTGTTTTTTCTAGCTTGGCTAGGGTGCTTTATGCAAAGGGCCTCCTGGTAATTTGTACCTGCCACCGTGTTTCTATACGCAGCTTCCAGGGTCTTCTAGACCCAAAAACATAAGGTTATGAACATACAAACCAATTACTCAAACTAGATAATCTTTCCTTCGGCTTCTTTTGAATCTGTAGTTAGAATATAAGGTTATGAACGTACAATCAATCGATTGCAATAATGCAGCAATCAGTGTCCTTTCAAAAACTAACGCATCCATCACAGTTCCTTTCCGATTGGAGAGACATCCGTTGCGCTGGCTACCTAGAGATTCAGATTCCGGATGGGGCCGGGCCAAAACAGCTAAATCACACTGTACTGTAGCTAAGATGACCCGATGCAACCCTCGGCGCCTTAACGCGCGAAAGCTCACACGCACCACACGACTCGAAATCAAATCCAGATACGAGAGGATCATGGGGTGGACCATGGTATCGGTACACCAACCGAATAGCTAGGGTTATCGGAAGAACCAGGAGTGGGCAAGTGGCACGACGCGGACACGTAGTACTAGATAGGGGGCCAGGGGGCGCGTACGATCATCTGGACTGCCAGCAAGCACAGCAACGTGGAGCATGGTTCCCCGCACCAACCATTAGCCATCGCCCATCGGAGAAACCCACGTATGCCCCGGCCGTGTGTGACAGGACCAGGGACCAGTAAAATAATGCGTGTCCTCGCGGCAATAATGCGTGCGCGTCTTTCTCCAAGGCTCCAAACGGCGACGTCGCACGGCCACGGGCGGGTGTCGCGCCGTCGTCGCGAGGAGGAGGAGGAGAGGTCGCTGTGTGCCTGCTCAATTATTTGGGCAGGAAGGACGAACGCCGCGTCCCTGTTTCCTCGCGGCTAGCTACCCGATCGATCGATCGCCGTGTTTGGTCGCGATGCGCTGCACCGGCCGGATCGAGCCACGAGGGGCAACGTGACGCCCATACGGGAGCGGCGACCTGTTGGACTCCGCCTACCGGATTGCCCGCACGTCTCCGTCATGGAATCCGTCGTGATGACGCTTTGTTACATCAGTGGAAAAAGGGCCTATAGTGCCGGTTCATAGTCATTGGTTTCGGTTTTTGAATCGGGATCAATCACTCGGAACTAATGCTGATCCGAACCAGGACTAATGGTCTTCACGTGGGCGCGCGCGCAATCGAGAGGGTGAATCATTGGTCCCGGTTTGTGGCACAAACCGGGACCAATGGGTCTCCACGTGGACGCGCGCGCAACGAGGGGTGAATCATTGGTTCTGGTTCGTGGCACGAATCGGGATCGTTGGTCTCAATTTTTCGGGCTATTTTTGTACTGCACTAGGGTTTTTTTTCATTTATTTATTTGGTGTTTTGTATTCAATTTAATGGTATTACATATATACAGCAATAATGAAACCACGATATATATATATTACACATCATGGTCACGAATATATTATACACCGTCTCATCCGTCGTGCTTGGTCGAAACATATTAATTACACATGGTACTCACACGAATTTGATCTAATTTACATCTTCTTTTTTACACCTCACCCTTCCAAATACATCCGATAATAGTATTTTCTTTTCGGATCTATGACATGTTCTGATAAGAATCTGGCAATTTTTTCTTGAATTGCTTGCACGCGTTCTTGTCATAGAAGATCATCTCGCATCCCTTCAATCTAATTTAAAGAAGAGGATCAATATATATGAATGAAACTAAACACAATTGGTGGTAATAAAATAAAGTTGTGATTATTGTTTGTCGTACTTCAATTTTTTTGATATTCCGGTCTGCGCCCATCTCTTTGGTCGTCTGGCGAATGAACTCGCAGACATAGTATTCACATAAGTTGTTCCCGGCTTCCTGCCTCAAGCACTTTACGAGAACGGAGTTTAATCAAAATAATAATCAAGCATGATAATGATGGTATTGAAACTAGAATCAAAGAGATGCGTGGATCTAGCAATTAGTACTTACAGTCAATGGTTGAAATGTAAGCTCTGCCTTTCAAACACCCTAGTATTGGTAGTGGGCATTCCTTCATGTTCACCCACTTTTTTAAAGATGTGCATTTTGAGTCCATGACTTTTACTACTCCTTAATCAACAATAATGATTAACAGAATATAGTGGAAGATGGACACACTAACAAAATATAACACGGGTCAATTATATGCTTAACATCGAGTAAGCGAAAATAGAATGTGTACAAGACAGTAACACTCACCCAGCATTGTAAGGAAATAGTATTTCCCTTCTGTTGCCGAAATACGTCAACTATTGTACCAAGTTATCCTCTGTCTCTTTGGCCTTTGGTTTTAGAGTAACTTCATAAACGAAATTGCAGTCAATAAATGTCCTTTGTTGCATTCGAGAATCTTCATTCTGCATATATAATTAGTATAGTGATGATTAAGATTATACACGCAACGAATGAGCTGAGCTAGAAAGACTTAATTACAGAAATTAATAATACTTACAAACAATAGGCACTGACGATAGTTGTCGGGGGCGTCTCGTTGGTAAACTGAAATAATTCTGAAAATTCAATTAGCAGGAAGCCATCTCCATGACCGTAATGGTGGTGTTTATATCCAGCATAGATCCAGTTTTTAGCTTCAGCAGAGGCTTGCATGTACCAGTTATGCAATCTTCGTATTTTTGTTAGAAGATCTTTGACTAACTCGGATTTGACGAGAGGAGCCCCGTGCCGGTATACGTATGCTATTTGTTGGTACCCCTCGAACTCATCCATACGGCTCATGTACTCAATAATAGATAGTTCATATAATTTGGCCTTTTCTCCGTACAGTTGAATAAACTCCAGATCAATGTTCGGATCATGCCGCTCCTGGGCTCTCCACTCATTGGTATCGTACACTTTGAACGGTCCAATCGATTGATTTTTCTGTTGTCCGAGCTGGGCAACTTATTTTCCAACTCTCCGCTCTTTTGCCTCAGCCGACTTGGTAATAGAGCGATTATAGTCTGATGTGAACGATATGGGTTGGTGAAGCTGAATCTTAAGCGCGGTAGCTTTGACTTTTTCTTCTACGGTGACCAGGAAGAATGGCTCTATCGGCCTTTTCTTGTTAGTCATGTAAATCTTCCACTTTTCATAATGGGCAGCTGTGGCCGCAGCAATTTTCTCATCTGTCTTCTCGCAAGGTAGCTTCTTCATATTCTTATGAGGTACTTTTAGGAGGGGCGATAGCTTACGTTTCGGTGATCGGAACGTGCTCTTGCTGCTGCTGCCCCTCTTAGTATACTTCCGCTTTTGTCTCTGAGGCTCAGGGGACGGAGACGGCTGACATGGCGGCGAAGACGACTGATGCAGCGATGGAGACGGCTGCGCTGAGTGGTGAGGCGGTGAAGGCGACGGTTGCGCTGGAGAATGGTGAGGTGGCTGCGAAGGTGGATTGCTGCTCTGAGGAGTGGGTGGCCCTGGCAGCACATAATTTGGAAGCACGATGTGCTCCTTTGGCCATACAATAGTCCCCCCTTTGACTTCTTCTAGTTCAGTCAGCTCCATATCTTCCCCTGTAGGGTGGTCCAACTTCAGCTCCTCAAAATCTTGCTTCACATCATCCACCGTGACAACAGCGTACCCTTTTAGAACCGGCCTGCAATGCCATGTTGGGTTAGGCGCAATTGGTACGGCCATGCCGATCGCCGCCGTCACCCTTAAGTTCATAACTTGCACCTTTAGCTCACAAGATGTGCTCTCCGTGATATCATCCACTGGGTAGCGTTTAGGAGGAGCCATCGTCGGTGCATCATCATCAACATCCTGGAGCTGCATGAAAGCGACGCTGCTTTTCTTATTCGATAGGGCACCGGTACCATCGAATGCAGCTTCTACCATGTGCCGCTGAGATTGCTGCTAATACCTTGCTGGCTAAGTTTGTCGAGTTGATCCTGGTGCCGCTTAAATGCTTCCTCTACATTACGCAGCCGGTCTGCAGCAGCCACTTTCTCAGCTGCCTCCCTTTCCTTTCTCTCCCGATGGCTTTTATCGGGATATCTCTTCATTTCCGCGGGGAAGGCAACATTCCACGACTTGGTGCCTGGTGTGCCTCGTGCTCATCCTTTGTGTTCAGGATTTTTAAGGGCGCGTGTGAGCTCGTCGTTCTCTCTATTGGGAACGAACCATCCCGCTGCAACATCATCTACTGCATTTCTAATATCGTCGATGGGCAGTAGGGGATGATCTTTGTGTTTCTGATTATATATTGTCCTCCCTTGTTCGTCCAACATGCCCCCATGGCCGTAAAACCAGTTTCTCGCCCGTGGTGTCCATGTTGTGGGCTCTGGTATGATACCGGCAGCAATGTAATCGACCTCAAGTGCATCCCACTTAGGCATGCAACCAGCGTAGCCAGCAGGCCCCATATTATGATGGTACACTTTCTTAGCAGCGTTCTCAGTATTTATTCTAGACCTTTCCAAAGCTTTCTCCGATGTCTTGTACTTCACAAAATCAGCCCACTGGTGTCTTAACTTAGCATAGCCGCCTTGATTGAAATCCGGAGTCTTCTCTACCTTGACAAAGTTATTGTATAGTTTCTTCTTCCATTTCTTGAATGCATCAGCCATCTTGATGAGAGCAAACTTCTTGACTCTTCGCACAAGCTCCATTTTTGCTCTCTCCTCCTCATCTGGATTCACATCTGGCCTCGGCAGGAGGAAATTAATCATGAGGTTGTCAAAAAGCTAATCTTTGGCGATGTCGCCGACATACGGGACTCCACCGTTGCTTGGCCGATTCCATTCTTAAACGGTGATCGGGATGTAGTCCCTCACAAGAACTCCGCATTCCTTGACAAATTTTTTGCGACATCGCCGGGAGCTTGCGGTTCGTCGTCTACACCGACCACTTCGATCCTATACCTCATAGTGTCATCCAACTTTTTTTTGGGCATCATTTCGTTCTTACAAAAATATGCATGTATATATATAGACAACAACATTTTAATTACAAAAATACATATATACACCCCGTCGGAGTTTGTGAGATTTAAGGTTCCGCCGGAGCCGTCACCTTCTCCCTCATCGTCTTCTCCCCCATCCCAGGCTTCGGCTTCTACCTCACCGAAGTCGTCTCCTCAGTTGATAGACTCATCTCCCTCACCGGAATCGTTCAGAAACTTCCCGGTGACATCGATATCGACATCTTCATTTTCGCAGATCATTCCGTGGAGGATGTTTTCCTGATGTTCTGGATTCATAGTATCTTGGTGTGTTGCATCCATAGTATCTGCAAATTAATATTTCCAAGTTACTATAATGCAAATAATACAAAACACTATGCCCTTATTTTCTAAATGGGTTCGGAATGCCCTAGGTGGACAAACCATCGAAGCCATCGTACTTAGAGGGTGTCGGTGTTCCTCTATGTAAAGTAATGTTCAAATTTGTATGAATATGAATGCTTACATTTTTAAATGGTAGAGCTCATTTTTCTGAATATTTTGATATATTATACACATTTTTCTGATTTAAAATGAATTAGTTATGATTTTTCCCAATTTTAATCCATTTTTAAATAAATAAACATTTTTGGAATTATTAAAATTATTTTCCATCTGGCCCCACATGTTAGAATTTTATTAATTCAGAAAACATTTCCAAAAAGAATAAAAACCTGACTTGCTGGACCCACCTGTCAGCATTTTCAATTAATAAAACAATTACAGAAAAGATTTCACTAAAAGAAAAAGAGAAATGATGTCAGCATGATGTCATGATGATGTCATCGACGCCATTGCTCCTAGGTCGAGCACGGATCATCGATCTTGTGCGCGCCTGGACACGCGGGTGGGCATGTTGGACGCGTCTCGTCGTGGGGAAGCAGAAAGTGGCGGCGCTGGTTGCAAGAGGTCGCCAGAGCGACGACACCGACGAGGTTTGGTGGCAGTGCTCGGTGGTCATCATCGGCGGCACGAACCAGAGCACGAGGGAGAGGACGGAGAGGTGTATGGGTACCGGAATCTCACCGGGGTTGCGATGGAGGGGCCGGGGAAGCAAGGGGAGGCCGGACGGAGGCGAATCGACGGCGGCCGGAGCTCGGGAAGGTGACGACTTTGGGCTCGATTCCGGCCAGAGGAGAGCGTCTCGATTCCGGCCGTCGACGGTGGTGGCATGGCAGCGGTGGGCGTTGACGGCGTGAAGCGGCTCTGGATTTGGGCAGCCTGACGGCGTGAATTTGCTCCGCCGCAAATTTTCCTTAGCCGCGCGTCGATGTGCTCTCTGATTTGGGGGAGTTGGGAAGGAAGAAGGGTCGGCGTTGTATACTGTACAAGCCATTGGTCCCGGTTCAGCACATCACCCGAGACCTTTGATGCATTGGTCCCGGTTGATGGGATGAACCGGGACCAATGGCTTGGGGTGGAGCGTTCCTGGAGCCGCCACGTGCGCGTGCGCACCCAGGGCCATTGGTCCCGGTTCATCGCATCAAACGGGACCTTTGATGCATCGGTCCCGGTTGATGGGATGAACCGGGACCAATGGCCTATGGTGGAGCGTTCCTGAGGCCGCCACATGTGCACGCGCACCCAGGGTCATTGGTCCCTGTTCATAGGACGAATCGGGATCTTTGACCCGTTTTCAGATTTTGCCCAAACTTTTGGTCTTCCCGCCATTTTCAAATTTGTTTTCTTCTTTAATTAATAAGATGTTTCAATTTAAGATGATTATTTATTTGGAATTTCAAAAAACTTTTAACAGGAAAAGTGCTTCAATTTAAATAAATAATCAAAAACCATTTTCTGTTTTCAAATATTTTTATTTTAACTATACAATTTTACTATTTTCAATTAAAATTGCATTAACAAATATTTATTGCATAATTTGGAATTTGAAAAAACTTTTAACACGAAAAGTGCTTCAATTTCAATAACTAATCAAAAACCATTTTTCTGTTTTCAAATATTTTTATTTGAACTATACAATTTTACTATTTTCAATTAAAATTGCATTAACAAATATTTACTGTATAATTTGGAAAATGGGGTGTTCAAAACCTTTTTCTGAATTATAAAAGAATTATTCCACCTATTCAAATTATTAACATTTATGCCATTTTCAATTAAAAATTCATTAACTATTTTTTTGCATATTTCATTAACTAAGAAGCCGAGTTAGGAATCTTCATCCCCGTCGTTTTGAATATGGTTTCAATCGGGCATAAAAAATTCAAAAACGATCCAAACAACGTGAAACCTTCGCGTGGTGTCATATTATGTGTCATAGTTGTAAGGAAAAATATTGAACTTGAAAAATTGCAAACATCATAAAAAATCCTTCACAAAATGACCTATCATGTTCGTGGTTTCATGGCATTTAGGTCAAACCACCAATGTTATGGCTAGAATCAGGACATAGTTTGTGATAATGTGTCCATATTGTGCACACATGTGCATCTTGGGATGGCTTACAATGTTGCAGGAGGAAGTTTTCCTTTCCGACGCGCGAAAAAGCCAATTTTCATTTTTGAGGTGCCAAAATCGGGGTGTTCTGTGAAGCAACCACCAAATTAAAGTTTGGCATTGGTACCAATTCATTTTTCAAAAATACTAGACCACCTTAGATGGACAATTTCCCAACCGGTGTATCTGGAACCTTTCCGTCCATCCCTCATGAAAAAAACAAATTTCTGCCGAATCGGTAGGAGGTTGCCTAGATTTGAGCTACAAGTGCATGATATAATGCTTGTGAATTTTTTTAAAAATCATTTATAGGTTCACAACATGCTATTTCATCAGAGATCCACTTCAAGTTCAGCGAGGCTCAGTCACGGGTTAGGAATCTTCATCCCCGCCGTTTTGAATATAGTTTAAAACGGGCATAACAAATTCAAAAACGATCCAAACAATATGAAACCTTCGCGTGGTGTCATATTATGTGTCATAGTTGCAAGAAAAAATATTGAACTTGAAAAATTGCAAACATCATATAAAATCCTTCACAAAATGGTCAAACCACCAATGTTATGGCTAGAATCAGGTTATAGTTTGTGATAATGTGCCCATATTGTGCACACATGTGAATCTTGGGATGGCTTACGATGTTGCAGGAGGAAGTTTTTCTTTTCGACGCATGAAAAAGGCAATTTCCATTTTTGAGGTGCCGAAATCGGGATGTTCTATGAAGTAACCACCAAATTAAAGTTTGGCATTGGTACCAACCCATTTTTCAAAAATACTAGACCACCTTAGATGGACAATTTCCCAACCGGTGTATCTAGAACTTTTCCGTCCATCCCTCATGAAAAAGACAAATTCCTGCTGAACCGGTAGGAGGTTGCCCAGATTTGAACTACAAGTACATGATATAATGCTTTTGAATTTTTTAAAAAATCATTTATAGGTTCAAAACATGCTATTTCATCAGAGATCTACTTCAAGTTCAGCGAGGCTCGGCCCTGGGCTAAGAAGCTTCATCCCCGCCGTTTTGAATATATTTTGAAACGGGCATAACAAATTCAGAAACGATCCAAACAACGTGAAACCTTCGTGTGGTGTCATATTATATGTCATAGTTGCAAGGGAAAATATTGAATTTGAAAAATTACAAACATCATAAAAATCATTCACAAAATGACCTATCATGTTCGAGGTTTCATGACATTTAGATCAAACCATCAATGTTATGGCTAGAATTAGGGCATAGTTTGTGATAATGTGCCCATATTATGTACAAATGTGCATCTTGGGATAGCTTACGATGTTGCAGGTGGAAGTTTTCCTTTGCGACGCACGAAAAAGCCAATTTCCATTTTTGAGGTGCCGAAATCGGGGTGTTCTGTGAAGCAACCACCAAATTAAAGTTTGGCATTGGTACCAACCCATTTTTCAAAAATACTAGACCACCTTAGATGGACAATTTCCCAACCGGTGTATCTAGAACCTTTCCGTCCATCCCTCATGAAAAAGACAAATTCCTGCAGAATCTGTAGGAGGTTGCCCAGATTTGAACTAAAAGTACAGATATAATGCTTGTGATTTTTTAAAAAAATCATTTATAGGTTCACAACATGGTATTTCATCAGAGATCCACTTCAAGTTTAGCGAGGCTCAGCCCCGGGCTACGAAACTTCATCCCCGCCGTTTTGAATATAGTTTGAAACGGGCATAACAAATTCAAAAACGATCCAAACAACGTGAAACCTTCGCGTGGTGTCATATTATGTGTCATAGTTGCAAGGAAAAATATTGAACTTGAAAAATTGCAAACATCATAAAAAATCCTTCACAAAATGACCTGTCATGTTCGAGGTTTCATGGCATTTAGGTCAAACCACCAATGTTATGGCTAAATCAGGGCATAGTTTGTGATAATGTGCCCATATTATGCACACAGGTGCATCTTGGGATGGCTTACGATGTTGCAGGAGGAATTTTTCCTTTTTGACGCACGAAAAAGCCAATTTCCATTTTTGAGGTGCCAAAATCGGGATGTTCTGTGAAGCAACCACCAAATTAAAGTTTGGCATTAGTACCAACCCATTTTTCAAAAATACTAGACCACCTTAGATGGACAATTTTCCAACCGGTGTATCTGGAACCTTTCCGCCCATCCCTCATGAAAAAGACAAATTCCTGCCGAATCGGTAGGAGGTTGCCTAGATTTGAACTACAAGTACATGATATAATGCTTGTGAATTTTTTTTAAAATCATTTATAGGTTCACAACATGTTATTTCATCAGAGATCCACTTCAAGTTCAGCGAGGCTCAGCCCTGGGCTAAGAAGCTTCATCCCCGCCGTTTTGAATATAGTTTGAAATAGGCATAACAAATTCAAAAACGATCCAAACAATGTGAAACCTCCGTGTTGTGTCATAGTTGCAAGGAAAAATATTGAAATTGAAAAATTGCAAACATCATAAAAAATCCTTCACAAAATTACCTATCATGTTCGAGGTTCTCATATAAAGTTTTCATACATCAGATAAAGTTTCCATACATTACATAGATTTACATAGGGTTTAGGGTATGAATCCTTCGTCGCGTATGTCGATCCCTTGCCTATGATCGCTTCTTAGGCCGTAACCATGGAGCATCTTCTTTGCTTAACGGGATGCTTGGGTCAGTTTTCACGATGAAGGGCAGAATTTCATAAAACTTATCATAATCTGATGACATGTCTATCTTGTCCTCAACTCCCGCGATGTTTCTTTTCCCTAAAAGAACTATGTGACGCCTGGGCTCATCGTCTGATGTATTCGTTTCCTTATTTTTTTTCTTTTTTTCGGTCTAGAGGACATGTCCTTCACATAAAAACCTGAGCCACATCATTGGCTAGGACGAATGGTTCGTCTCTGTAACCGAGATTCTTGAGATCCATTGTTGTCATTCCGTACAGCTGGTATACCTTTACCCCTTCTCCATTCATGTTGACCCAACTGCACCGAAACAAAGGGACCTTAAAAGTAGGTCCATAGTCAAGTTCCCATATCTCCTCTATGTAAACATAGTATGTGTCCTTTTTCCCATTCTCGCATGTTGCATCAAAGCGGACACCACTGTTTTGGTTGGTGCTCTTTTTATCTTGGGCAATCGTGTAAAATGTATTCCCATTTATCTCGTACCCTTGGAAAGTCAATACAGTCGTAGATGGTGTTGCGGCCAACAAGTAGAGCTGATATCCAATAGTGGTGTCATTCATGAGATGTAAGTGCAACCAAGTGCCGAAAGTCTCCATGTGATTTTCTTTAATCTAGTAGTCATCATCCTTTCCCGGGAACTTGGAGCGTACAACATTCATGTGTTCCTTGATATACAGAGCCACGAAGGTAGAACTTTGTAGAACTGTGTAGTGTGCTTGATTCAAAGAATGCTCGTCCCTAAATATCGTTGCTTTCTTTCCTAGTGTACCTTTTCCACTCAGTCTCCCCTCATACCGTGATTCAGGAACACCAATCGGCTTAAGGCCAAGAAGAAAGTCTACACATAACCCAATGACCTCCTCTATTCCATAGACCTTGGAGATGCTTCCTTCTGGCCTAGCACGGTTATGATCATATTTCTTTAAGACTCCCATGAACCTCTCGAGGGGGAACATATTGTGTAGAAATATAGGACCGAGAATAGAAATCTCTTCGACTAGGTGAACTAAGAGATGCGTCATAATATTGAAGAAGGACGGGGGGACACCAACTCAAAACTGGCAAGACATTGGACCACATCCTTCTATAGCCTTTCCAGACTTTCTCGATCGATTACCTTCTGAGATATTGCATTGAGGAATGCACATAGCTTCACAATGGCTACTCGAGCATTTTCCGGCAGAAGCCCCCTCAATGCAACCGGAAGCAACTGCGTCATAATCACGTGCCAATCAAGGGACTTTGATATCTATGCACTTCAATTCTTGTAGACAGTTGTTGGGCCTCCTAGTGCAGAGGTTTGTAGAACAGCAGCAAGTTTCCCTTAAGTGGATTACCCAAGGTCTATCGAACTCAGGGAGGAAGTGTTCAAAGGTATCCCCTCTCAAGCAACCCTGCAATCAAGATACAAGAAGTCTCTTGTGTCCCCAATACACTTGTCAGGTGTATAGGTGCACTAGTTCGCCGAAGAGATAATGAAATACAAGTGGTATATATAATTATAAGTGGTAATGGTGCCAGAAAATAGCTTGCTGGAGTGGAAGAGACTAAAGGCAAACTGAAATAAAGATGAAAGCAAGCAAACATGTAACAGATCTAATTGCAAACGGTGTATCAATGCTTAGAAACAAGTCCTAGGGATCATACTTTCACTAGTGAACACTCTCATATAAATATATTATATTCATGATACTACTCTAAACTACTCTCCGGTTGAACACTCTAATCGATGGTAGGGCTATAACAGCACACCTCAAAGTTCGCTTTCCGCATCTAGATAACCCCACATTGTCACCTTGAGCACTAGATGGTTCCAGCAAACACCACAATTTCATAGAGACATCCAACTCCAAATATAACTCTTAACAAGTATTTGTAATCTCTAGCCTAAGTGCCACCATGGTGTGCACACTGTCAACTTCACACACATGGGGAGAGCAGAGATGTATTAAAGCACTTGAGTAGCAAGGTAGATCTACTTGATTACAAAGCTCATGATCACAATATGATCATGCATAGAGAGAAAGATGAACACATAGCTACCGATAGAACCCTTAGCCTCGAGAGAGAACTACTCCCTCCTCATCATGGGAATCAGCAACGGTGATGGAGATGGTGGTGGAGATCGATGGAGATGGCTCCGAGGGCACTTCCCTGTCTCGGCAGGGTGCCGGAATAGAGACTTTCTGTCCCCTGAATCTCCCCTTCGGTGGCGGAGGCGCTGCGGAACTTTTTGTGGCTGGAGGCTTTACTATTTAGGGTTTTCGTCCTAGGAGGCATATATAGGCGAAGGGGCAAGGTCGGTGGCCGGCCAGGGGGCCCACACCATGCCCTGGCATGTCTAGGGGGACCCGCGCCTAGGGGTGGTGTGGCCACCCTATGGCCCCTCTCCGTCTTGTCTTCTGGCTCCGTGAGTCTTTCGGTAAAATATCGACTTTGGCTTTTGTCCGGTCTAATTCTGAGAATATTGATTTTCTGACTTTCTGGAACCAAAAACAGTAGAAAACAGGCAACTGGCAGTGTGGCTCTTGTTAATAGGTTAGTCCAAGAAATCATATGAAAAGTACTCCAAAGTGTGGACAAAACATAAGAAAGTAGATAAAACCAAGCATGGAACATCAAAAATTATACATATGTTTGCAGCGTATCAGACTTCAAGTTCTAGAATTTTTTCTCTGCCATATTTATTATTCCCTTTATATTTGACGAGAAGCCAACCGGGACCTTGATACTGTAAAGGACTTCAAAAATGATTTCCTTCTCTGCTTTGGTAAGAGCGTAGCTGCTTAAGTATTGATGGTCTTTATCAGTATGCTTGTTGTATGGGTCTTTGATACGTTGCTGGTCCTCCCGTGCTTCTGGTGTATCTTTTGTCTTCCCATACACGCCCAGGAAGCCTAGCAAGTTCACGCAAAGATTCTTCGTCACGAGCATCACGTCGATTGAAGAATGGACCTCTAGGTCTTTCCAATACTCAAGCTCCCAAAATATAGATTTCTGCTTCCACATGGTCGTGTGTCTGGTAATGGGGTCTTTAGAAACAGATTGACCGCCAGGACCCTTTCCAAAGATTACTTCTAGGTCCTTCACCATACCAAATACATCAGCACCTTTAGGGAGCTTAGGCTTCTTCCGATAATCTACCTCACTGTTGAAATGCTTGACTTTCTTTCTTACTTGATGATTGGTCGGAAGAAAATTACGACACCCTAGGTACACAACCTTCTTACATTTTTCCAAATATGTACCTTTAGTCTTATCTAAACAGTGCGTGCATGCATTGTACACCTTGTTTAACTGTCCTGAAATGTTACTAAGAGCAGGCCAATCATTGATGGTTACGAACAACAACACTCGTAGGTCAAATGGCTCCTATTTGTGCTCATGCCACACCTTTACACCTGGTTCTGCCCACAACTGCAAAGGTTCATCGACTAATGGCCTTAGGTACACATCAATGTCGTTGTCGGGTTGCTTCGGTTCTTTGATGAGCACTGGCATCATAATGAACTTCCGCTTCATGCACAGCCAAGGAGGAACATTGTAGATACATAGAGTCACTGGCTAGGTGTTGTGACTACAGCTCTGCTCCCCAAAAGGATTCATGCCGTCTGTACTTAGACCAAACCATAAGTTCCTCGCTTCACCTACAAAGTTCGAGTACTTTCTCTCGATGTTTCTCCATTGCAACCCATCAGCGAGGTCTCTCAGTTTCCCGTATTTCTTACGCTCTTCTTTGTGCCATCGCAACAAACTGACCTGCTCTTTGTTTCTGAACAGACGTTTCAACCGTGGTATTATAGGAGCATACCACATAACCTTAGCAGGAACCCTCTTCTTGGGGGCCTCGTCATCGCCCTCAACATCACCAGGGTCATCTTGTCTGATCTTATACCAACATGCAGTGCATACCGGGCATTTATCCATATTCTCGTACTTCTCACCGCGGTACAGGATGCAGTCATTAATGCATGCATGTATTTTCTCCACATCTAATCCTAGAGGGCAGATAGTCTTCTTTGCTTCGTACGTTGTCTCTGGCAGCTCGTTATCCTTTGGAAGCTTCGGCTTCATTATTTTTAGTAACTTCTCAAATCCCTTGTCAGATAAATCAGTCTATGCCTTCCATTTCAGCAGTTCAAGTGTGGTACCGAGCTTTCTCCTGCCATCTTCGCAATTTGGGTACAACAACTTTTTGTGATCCTTTTGCATGGCCTCCAACTTAAGCTTCTCCCTTTCTGTATCGCATTGTTGCTTTGCATCAGAAATGACCCCACCAAGACCATCAGTGGGCTCATCCGATGCCCGTTCTTCTTCTTCATTGCCGCCTCCCTCTTCTTCATTTTCTTCCATTGCAGTATCACCGTATTCTTCAAGGGACATAGGATAGCTGTCATCATCCTCCTCTTCTTCATTTTCTTCCAGCCTAACCCCTATTTCTCCGTGCATGGCCCAACAATAATATCCGGGCATGAAACCTCTCCGAAGCAGATGGCTTTGAAGGATTCTCGGGGCAGAGTGCTCCGCCACATTCCAACAGTCGACGCAGGAACAAGACACAAAATTATCCACTTTGTTTGCCTTAGCCACATCGATAAATTTATGCAGGCCTGCAATAAAATCGGAATCACGTCGGTCGCCGTACATCCATCGCATCCACGCATCGATCTGCGTCATAATAATTAACCATTACAATGACATCGGGAATAGTGAAATGACCACCCTACATGGATACATGCAATATTTTTGTATCAGATATAGATAAAGATGATAAGTTTGCTAACCTCGGCCGAGGATACCGTGTTGTGCGAACTTAAGTATGGCTCGAACATTTCGTCGAACACCTTGTGTGCAGTGTGAAGAAAAAAACCTAGCATCCACCTCCCACACAAAATTCCAGAAAAAATAAGTGGATGGGCGGGGCTTATTTATAGCCAGGGGAGGATTTTTGGTCCCGGTTCTTGGCATGAACCGGGACCAATGCCGCAGAGCGCCACGTGTGCGTCGCGGGTTTTTGGACCCGGCTATTGGCATGAACCGGGACCAATGCTCCGCAGAGCGCCACGTGCGCGTCGTGGGGAGGGGCTTTGGTCCCGGTTCGTGGCATGAACCGGGACCAATGCCCCTTGGATATTCCGCCTGTCGCTTCGTCGTCCTCGTGTACAAATAGGAGGCGCCACAGCGCGTCATCGCTTCGTCGCTATTCCGCTCCCTCTCCAATCTCCACCGCGTCATCGCTTCGTCGTCCATCCTCCCCTCCCTCTCCAATCTCCACCGCGCCGCCATGGAGATGCCCGCGCTGAACTTCTATGAGGCGGTGATGTTCGCGCACTTCGACATCCTCGCGCCGCCGGCCGCGACGGTGCCCCGCGGATGGCGCATCAGCTATGCGGGGGTGTCGGTGGCTCCGCTCCTCGTCCCCGACGGAGCCGAGATAGAGAGAGAAATCGCGGCGCGCCGCCGCCAGATGCCAGCGTGGAAGAGGGCGCTACCTCGGTACGCGGCGGCCAGCCCGTACTGGCCAGCGCTGTTCAAGAAGGAGCGGAAGGCCAAGATTGGCAACCGCATCGTTTACGGGCGCGTGGTGCACCGGGATCTCCGCAACCGAGAAGGGCGGGAGAGGTTCTGGTCCGTCCCTGGACGGACCAAGTACACCGTCATCACCGCCGCTCGCCGCGAAGAGGTGCTCCGTCTCGCGAATAATGCGGAAATCGTGGAGGTTCCGTCCAACGACAACGAGGAAGCCGGTGGCTCGGAGGACAGCGGTAGCGGAAGTGAAATTGTTGAGTAGGAAGAATTTGTGAAATCGCACCTTTGTTTAGGAAGATTTTGTGGTTGGATTAATGAAATGCCTTGATTTAGATCTCTGTCTCGATTAATTTGTGGAAGAATTTGTGATTTAGATCAATTTCTGCCTCGATTTAGATCTCTGTCCCGGATTGGAAACGTGATCATCGAGTGACCGTCGAGGGTTTTTGGTCCCGCTTCGTGGCATGAACCGAGACCAATGCTCCGCCGAGCGCCACATGTGCGTCGTGGGGGCATAGGTCCCGGCTCATGCCACGAACCGGGACCGTAGCTTAGAGATGAACCGGGACCAATGCCCAGACGGCATGAATCTGGACCGGTGCCTGGCATTGGTCCCGATTGCGGAACCGAACCGGGACCAATGGCATTTGGGTGCTAGACCAAAGACCCTTTTTCTACTAATATTATCTTTTCTTCCTGCTCCCTTTCGGATTTCTTGGACGCCTCTCGCTCGATCGGGGGTGGCCATGTCGGCATGCTACATAGCCGTTTTGTTTTCCGGCTAGGTTGGTGTGATGAACTGATGATACCTTTGGAGAAGCATGGAGATGCATGCCCCAAATGTGTATTTCATTGTTTCACTCACGTTTTACTGACGCCGGACACATGTATGTACAACCTTGTCATGATATACATGTATACAACCTTCTCATAACATGTGTTGACAACACATGCATTGGATTGATCGAGTAGATATTTCGTTTTTCGTCTAAAATGTGAAAGTAGATATTTCGCGCTATATTATATGGTGAACCTCAGGTTCTCTCTCTACATACAACATGCACATAGTGTAATAGAAAAATATTACAGTGATAGACTGTTAAAGACGTATTACTCAGGTTATCTGCTCCAAAAATATCATTTGAAACATCTTAGTCCGTGTCTCATGTTCAACAGATAGTGCCCAACGTGACCCCCTCCTCCAAGGAAGAAACCCAAAGATCTGTCCCTGCCTCCCATCGGCGCTGATCTGCCTGACCTTCCGTGTCCTAAGGGCCATGGACGCGTTGTGGATCCTGGTCCTCGACGGCAGGAGGATTCGGCTTTTTAATGCTTTTGCTATTTGGTTAGGGTTTATGTCCAACTCAGGAAGTCATGGAGGTGGTGGCTCCCTAAACATAGAATAAAGTCCATCCCGTCTAGCCCCTATTCATGCGGGCTCGTATAGTCGTAGGAAGGCGTGTGGAGGTGTGCCTCCGATGGATCTCACTAGATTTGGTCGGTGTTCATTCTGATATACGCTTCTCTTCATCAACGACGATTGCTGTTGTCATGCACTGGTCCTTCGGGGCATTAGCACGGCGACTTCTCGTCTGTCTACTACAGCAAGCTGACTACAACAAGCTTTTCTCGGCTCCACTAAGGGAGGGGCGAGGACGATGGCGAGTCTTCGACTCGTTCGAGTGCTTTCAGTCGGCGCTAGTTGGTCTAATGACTTGTTTGTAATTTTTATTACTTTTGGGTTTTCTTGTACAGTTGTTGAGGATTATGAGTAGAACGGTGGACTTTTTGCAAAAAAGACGTACTACTCCATCTATTCATAAATTGTACTTCTATATTTTGTTCGAGAGCAAGTACAATAAGGGGTTTGTTTATGTTACACTTTTTCCGATGTGGAAGAGAGGGACATGAAAATTTGAGTGGATGGGCTCTCAAGCAAGAGGCCACCTCTAAGAGCCCTCCTAAGAAGATGTAATGAATATGAATAAGGAAATAGAGAAGGTAGTATAAAATAAACGTATAATAGTCAACCTTACTATATAAGTCACTATAGATGATGCCTCTAAATGTGATGGCAATGCCATCGGTTGGATACTATTATACTTGTTCTAAGTTTAACTTTTAAAATTCGACCAACTTTATAGAAAAATGTAGCATCATTTATGACACTAATTTAATATCACTAGATTCATCTTCAAATATAGTTTCACAATGTAGCAATTTGATGTCATACATGTTTCTACTTGTTTCGATAAGTTTGGTTACTATAAAGAATATAAGTACATTTATTTCTTATTTTTGTACGAAGTGAGTACTATATATAATGAGCATGATAGGGTGAATAATCTTAAGCTTCATGGGGAGGATTGCGGCCCACGGTTGTCCATCACTCATGTGTGTATGAGTACATCACAAGTCCTTTTATCCCTTTTTATGAATTATTTTTGTTTATTTTAAGTGTTTCTCATGAAAACATTTTTTCCTTGTTGCCATGTCATGTTTTATGCCTAATTGCACGTATATGTTTTAGGGTGGTCTTAGTTTTGAAGATTTCACGATGATCTTATATCTGAGTGTCATCATTCTAGAGTCTACATGGAGCCAAATAGTATGCGAGGGCCATTTTGAAACATCACACAAACGTAGGAAAATGTGGGATTAAGATGCTAATAAGTGCAATTATGACACATATTTAAGCATACAAAATATTCATATTGCCACTCATCTCATGCTCCATCTAGCTACAACAATGTCTATTATGTATGATTCATATGAGCTGCACAAGTATGAGTTTTTAAAGATTTTATTAGGATTTCATTACCTTTCCTTGCCTTTGACGTGTGTGTAGGTGTTATGGACAATTATGGATAATCAAAGCAAGAGAAGGCAACAAAATGCAATATGGAGGAGCTGCAAGCACTGGACTTAGTCATATGAGGAGTGGAAAAAGTGATATTTTCCATCATCTCATATTAAAGATGTAATAACATGGTGTTATAGCCCTCATCCATACGAGTCCAATGAGCCAAAGAACACCCAAATCAGATTTTGTATGAAAAAATAACGGCTAAAATACGAAAAATCGGGCGGTTTAACCACCGCTGGTACAGGCGCGGCTGGCCGTACCACCCGCCCGTACCCCGGCTTCTGGGCGACGAAAATCACCAAAACCAACACGTTTCTTCACCGTTTTTCCTCCCCTTTGTTTCTAAACCTTCCTTAGGTCATAAGGAATGTATTGGGGACTCTTGGGGGAGGGGGTCCTCCAAGGCCTATATAAAGGAGGGAGGAGTCAAAGGAGATCCCATCCTCTCCATAGACATCCACGGCGGAGCCCTGCCGTCTTAGTAGCCACCACAACTCCATCAAGATATAGATCTCCATCAACACCTCGACACCATCCAAGTATGAAGAGGAGGAGAAGGAGGCCATCACCACCACCACACATAGGGCGCCAGCTTCATCACCATCTCCATCATGCTTCCATCTTCCTCTCTCTTGTAGTTAGTATTTGTAGGATTGAACATGATGATGATCTCACTAGATTATTCTTTCTGTTATTATTCATCTATGTTTGAGTAAGTGATCCGGTTCTAGGTTGAGGTATGATCTAGTAGGCAACCCTAGACTTTGTGGCTTTATCTATTATATTACTCTCTTCTAGTGACAAGGAGGAGATAAATGAGCTCATGTGATCCTTTGATCTGAAGTGTATTATTGACTTGTGTGAGTGACAACGACGCAAGGATCCATGTAGTACATACTAGTGACAACTCAGAATCATTGGGGATCATTTATTTATCTAAATATATATCTTATGTAATTCCAATAGATGGCTACATAGTTTCCCCTCTAGTACTAGTGATACCGAAATCCTAGACATCGCCTTTATTCTATCCAATCCCACAACTACATTCCCTCTCGTTTACCTTCAGTTTTACTTTACTTTGTTTTTGTTTAGTTCTTTATTATTAGTTACTTTAAACCTCTCTCAAATATCACTATTCTAGTAACTTATAGAATAGGCTGCTTCCAAACCACGGTTTGGGTGTGAATGTGGTTGCGCCTGACAACGCAGTTTGCGGGGCTGTATTATTTTTATTGCAGAGCTTAAGTGGGACGAACTTTCTAATAAATACTTGCTGCTACAAGTATTACAATGACCCTATTGTTGATGCAGGAACCGAGTCATCAGATGCCACCACTTCTTGTGTAATTGAGATGGCATCTATATTAGAATCATATGTTAACCATGATCCGAAATATAGATGAAAATGAGGGTGATATATCCCTCCCTACGGACTGTAGTGGTTCGTGCATGAAAACAATATTTTTTCCCTACGCCAAGAACCGTAATGCCAAGACCTATCTATTAGTAATGCAGTAATAGGAGGGGATTTTCGTGAACTTACCCTTGAAGACCGAAAAGCGTTGTCAACGCTCGGGAGAGCGTGGTTGATGTAGTCATACCGAAGCCGACCTCAAGGTCGTGTTGAAGTCCTGACGGCTCCTGTGGCTCCAACGACTTCTAGTGCCCCAAGTGTTGCACCTACAAGGGAGTTACACACGCTCGGCGCATGAAGACTCCTGCTCCTCCGATCCAGCAGCAGTTGCGGAAGTAGAGCTTCTGGATCCGAATCCCGCAGCGCGACGGTGCTCCGTGGTGATGAGACTCCTTCTCACGTAATCCGGACTTGGGACCACGGTCACGGGAGAGAGAGAATCAACTGAAGGTCTCCCCAAAAGAGAGGAAACCTTTGATTGATTATTGTGTATTTAATTTGTCAAAATACCTATTTTTATATAGGGGAAAAACCCCCCACATAGGCCTGAACATGTTCCTCCGAATACCTGAACACACCTTTATGATCACCGTATCACCAGATGACGTTTGATGTTATATAAGTATCCTCGGGTGACAGTGATTGATATGGACTCACGGTCTAAGAAATAGGACACTAGTGAAAGAACATTTCACGATCTCTAATGTTTTTTGTGTTAGATAACAATACCAAGGATCATCTCACGTGTGTTGAAGTGCTGCAGGTAAATGAGTTATTCAGATGTAGCAAAACTGAATGTTGGGGGCGGATTATCCGCCCCTGTCAAGAGCCGTATAATTTGGCCCACTCTAATCCCCAAGAGCAGTCAAGGCGCGTCAAGCGGTATGGGGCGGAATATCCCTCGGATTGTCCGGCCAGGGCCAGAGTTTTTGCCTAGGCCGGATAATCCGCCCCTCCTAGGGGCCGAAGTTTTTTCCCGGGCCAGATAATCCGTCCCTCCTGGGGGCCGGATAATCCCCCCCTCCCGAGAATTTTTGCAATGGCTGGCTAGGGCGTCACGTAGTATGGGGAAGATTTCCCCCTAGAAAATCCGTTTCCGGGGCGGAGTTTTGCCTCGGCCGGATAATCCGCCCTCAACTTGGGCCAGATAATCCGACCCTCAAATTATCCAACGGCTGAGTTTGGCAGGGGGTATTTATTCCCCATCAATCTCTCCTACCAAAACTCTTGATTCATTCGAAAAAGCTCAGACATGTTATTCAAGTTCCAAGCGAGATCTCCATCCTCACCCATCCAAAGACTTCGATCTTTGGGGAATTGAAGGAGGAGGCCTCGATCATCATCAACACCAATCAAGCACTCAACTTCCCCTCCATTCACTTGGGGGATTCTCGATCTAGTATTTCTTGCAAATATCTAGATCCTAGTTTTGATTATTTGATAATCTTGTTCTTGTGGCAGCTTGTTATCATCACGTGAGCCTCCAATTCAGTTGTGGATGTGTGCCCCACTAGCGTTGTAAAGGCATTGGTTCCCGCCTCGAAGGGTACCAATGGTGGAAAGGTGGATTAGGCCTTTGGTGGGGAGATCCATCGGAGAATAGGTTGAGGCCTATTGTGGCGTGGTTGTCTTAGAACCGCCCACCCCTCCAACGCAGATGTACTTCCCTTAACAAGGAAGGAACTATGGTCAAACAAATCCCCGTGTCTCCGCGTGCTCCACTATGGTTACCTTGCTCCTTTTTACACGCTTAGTAGTTAGGTTGGCATATAGGGAAATTCTCGTAACATATCTAGAGAATTTACATTTGTGTCAAGCCTAAAATTGAAAAGGAACTAAAATTTGAAGTAGCACCTATTCACCCCCCCCCTCTAAGTGCCCATACGATCCATTTCAATTGGTATCAGAGCCTTGGCTCTTTATTCTGGCTTTACCGCCTAAGAGATTATGGGCACTAAGGGAGATGGTAGTGAGTCTATGGACAAGGTAACTATGGATGATCTCAAGATGTTGGAAACAACCTTGCTGAAATTAATAGAGGCCAAAATGTAAGAGATGCATCAAATGATTGCTTGTCTCTCTCCATCTATAGGCCCACCTCCATCTGCCTCTGAGGCCACCACTCTGCTCTCTAAGGACAAAGCTAATGCTGACTCCAAGGAAGATGAGTTGGTGACCGATAAAAACAACAAATCCTCCTCTAAAAAGGGAAGTGGTAAGGATGACTATAGTGAGGTCTCTCACTAATATTCTCCTGATCCACCAATCCCTCACCCTCATATAAACAATAGGGGTGATCCACCCAAGCTTACTGCATCTCCTTTTAATCAATGGCAATTCTTAATGAAATCTCATGTGTGCATCTCGTCCATTGAGTTATGGAAAATCATCGAGAATGGTCTTCATGTCGGAGATCCAAGCAACTTAACAAGAAGAGAAGTTGTGGACAGCCAACTCAATGCAACGACCTTACACATGATTCAGCTCGATGTGGGTCCCAAGGACATGCCCCACATAGAACATCTAAGCACCACCAAGGAAGATTAGGATGCCCTCACCAAACTATTCATTGGGAATGAAAGCATGAGAAGAAATATGTATGATGCTCTGAGAAACTAAGCTGAAGGTTTTTATATGATGGATGGCGAAGATCACGAGGATATGTATAGAAGACTCAAGTCAATAGCCACCACATTTAGAAATCTGGGGCTACCCACGTTGATGATGCATGGATCAAGAGAAAGTATGTTAGTGCTCTTATGCCTTTTGAGCCTACTGATTTTAAGAGCCTTCAAGGTAGACATAATTACCATCAAATGACTTCCAATGAGGTCATGCAAGAAATGGTAGCTTTCAAAGTGGCCGCCAAGAATGCCGAAGACGCTCGTGCTCGAGCCATTGGAATACAAAAGGGGGTAAATGTGGCCTTAAAGGCAAATGTTCTTGAACAAGATGATGATGACTTTGAAGCTATGGACTATCCCTAGGATGTCAAGAGGGGACATGGTGAGTACATGGCATTTTATGCTAGAAAATTTTGGAAGAACCCCGCCAAAGCCAAATCTGAAATTGACCGCAAGAATGGTTCTAATGGAAGAAAGGAAAATGGTCCTAAACTGAGAACATGCTTCAATTGTGGAGACCGGCTGCACTTTGTGGTTAAATGCCCTTATCAAAATAGATAATATGATGGTGGAAGGCTCATTCTCACAAAAAGTCAAAGGCACCTCGGAAGAAGCAATCTGTGAAAAAATGGTCCTTACAAGAAGCAATCGAACATTGTCTTGGTAGCTCAAGAGGAGTACTCGTCTAGGAGTGAAGGTGAAGAAGATGATGATAGCTCACGAGAGGTGGCTGCCATAGCCACCACATCTACACCAACTTCACTCTTTTATTCACCTAATGAAAATGTGAGCAACAAGAACGTCACTTTCCTTATGGCAAGAGGTTCCGAGGTATCATCTTCCACCACTTCTTTTCCTAAGACTACCATGAATATTGATATGGATGATTCTACTAGTCTTAAGGTTAGGGAATAAATTATTGCTTTAGATTATTTCATCACTAACGTGCAAGATGATTACAAAGTGCACTTTGAAGCACTCATGAGTCAACTTTCTCAAAATGAAGAGCTCCTCGAAGAAAAGGTCAAAATTGAAAGAGAGGATGCAATAGAGATTGCATCCCTAAAGAATGCTCTAGAAGAAGAAGAAGAGGCTCGAGTATTGCTTGAGGAGAGACTTGAGTCGATCGAGGAGACACATGATGAAGTTTTGGCCAAGCTACTCAAGGAACATGATAAATGCTATTGCCAAAGTAAAGAAACTAAAAAGGGATAAGGTTGAATTTGGGGCTACTCATGCTAGACTCTCCGAGAAATTGGAGACACTTGACATTGCCCACAAGGCTTTGGAGAGTGAATACTCCATTCTTAATGAGTCTCGTGATCAGCTCCAAATTCAATTGACCAAGTATGATATTCCGAGCACATCTACATCAACATGTGCACATGAAGAAAATGCTACGTTGAAAGAGGAGCTTGCCAAGGCATCCACTTCCAAAGGCAAGGAAGCTCTAGATGAAGTCCTTAACAAGCAAAGGACGAATAATGGAAAGGAGGGACTTGGTTATGTCCCAAAGTCTAAAAAGAAGAAGACCAAGAATAAGAAAGGAAAAATTGCTCAAGCAAAGACAAGCACCGTCACAAAGGACAAAATTGACTATATTGGTTTTTTAGGGTCTAATAATCTAATTATGAGTTGTTTTGTGATTACTATGGTGATGTCTATGCTACTTATGTTGGTCCTTTTGATAATTATATTTCTTGGTCTATTTGGGTTCCAAAGACCCTTCTCACTAACATGAGAGGACCCATTGAAAAATGGGTACCTAAAACCAAGAAGTAATTCTCTTGTAGGGCTATGCTTCCGGTGGTTCTAAATGGGTGCTCGATAGCGAGTGCACAAGTCATATGACCGGAAGCAAGAAGATCATCACGGAGATGAGACCAAACCATGATCAAATAACCGTCTCCTATGGTGATAAGTCAAAATATGAGGTATTGGGTCTTGGCAAGGTTGTCGTTTCCCATGATATTTCACTCGTGGATGTCATGCTTGTTAAGACCCTCGGTTACATTATACTTTCTGTTTGTGCCCTTGGTAAGATGGGCTTTGTAGTTTTTATTGATGTTGATTTAGTGGTACTCTTGTGGAGCAAGTCTCTAAAGGTCGCTTTCGTTGGGTACGTCGAAAATGACCTGTATGTGGTGGACTTTTCGGGGAAAATCTCAGCGGGTCTGATGTGCTTTTCGGAAAGGCCGACGCGAGCTGGTTATGGCATCACTGTCTAGCTCACATCAACATGAGAACTTTGCAAAGTCTTCACAAGGGTCGCCACATCCTTGGACTAAAAGAGACAATGTTTCTTTTGCCAAATACTGTGTTTGTAGGGCATGTGTTGAAGGAAAGATGCATGAATCTCCCCACAAGAGGAAAACTATTATATCATCAAAGAGGATCTTGGAGCTCCTTCATGTGGATCTCTTTGGTCATCCATCTCATGCAAGACTTGGTGGGAAGAAGTATTACATTGTCATAGTTGATGATTACTCAAGATACACATGGGTTTACTTCTTCAAGCTAAAAAGTGAGACCCAACAAACTGTCATCGACTTTGCCAACGAGGTTCAGCATCAATACAATGTTCCAATATTGGTAATTAGAAGCGACAATGGCTCCGAGTTCAAGAACTACACTCTGAATGAATTCCTTAGCGAAGAGGGGACAAGACGCCAATATTCCGCTGCGTACACCCCTCAACAAAATGGTGTAGCCGAGAGGAAAAATCGGACTTTAATGGACATGGCAAGGTCTATGTTGGCTGAATTCAAATAACCATACAATATCTAGGCTGAAGCTATCTCCACTGCTTGTCACTCATCAAATCGGCTTTATCTTCGACTAAGATCTTGGACAAAACACTTTATGAGATACTTACCGGTTACAAGCCCAACATATCATATTTCTGGGTGTTCGGTTCTAAGTGTTTCTTTCTCATTAAAGGAGTTCGTTTGTCTAAATTTGAGTCTAAGGCTTTAGAAGGTATTTATGTTGGTTGCGGTGTCGAATCCCACACTTATAGAGTCTACAATAAGCTCTCCAGAACTGTTGTAGAATCTTGTAGTGTGGTATTTGAGGAAAATGATGGCTCCTATGTGGGGCAAGTTGATGTTTGTGATGCAGATGTTGAAATACCCCAAGATGCCATAAGAAGAATGGGCGTGGGATTTTTCTGCCCCATTGAGGAACCCCTTGTGGCAGACCGGGAAGGACAATGCTCTACTCAAGTAGAGCCCTCATCTACACAAGCTCAACAAGCTCCACATGCTGGAGAAACTACTGCACCAACACCTCAACCTGCTAAAGATCAACCATCATCTAAAGCATCTAGAAGCTCCAAGATGGATTTTCTGGTTGATGCCAGATTATCCGGTCCAACCACATCGAATGCCAGGAACGAACAGGATGACCAAGCAGCAGCGGAAACTCCTAGGCCGGATTATCCGGCACCTCCCTCGGTCGGATTATCCGACCCTGAAGTTTGAGAACAGCAGCAGCCTCCTATTATGGCTGCTGATCAAAATCAAGGGCAAGGTTATTCATCTCATGTACTTGCTAAACAAGTTGTTGATCAAGGTCAAGCTAGTGGTCCTGATGAAGACTCAAATGATGAAGTAATTCCTCCTAGAAACAACAAGCTGATTGAGATTCGTCGCAGAGCTCATGCTGAAAGAATCCTCGAATTAAGAGGTCATACTCTAGATAAAGTTGTTGGCAATCTAAGAAGAAGGGTGTCCACAAGAAGGGAGCTTGCAAGCTTTAGTGATCATCGATCTCACATATCTATGGTGGAACCAAAGAAAGTTTTTGAAGCTCTTGAAGATCTAGATTGGGTGGTTGCTATGCATGAAGAACTCAATAATTTCGAGTGCAACAAGGTCTAGAAATTAGTTGAGTAGCTGAAAGATTCCTGCAATGTTATCGGCACCAAGTGGATATTCGAGAACAATCAAGATGAGAATGGAATTGTCATAAGGAACAAGGCACGATTAGTAGCACAAGGTTTCTCTCAAGTGGAAGGCATTGACTTTGGTAAAACTTATGCTCATGTGACTCGCCTTGAGTCTATCCGTATCCTTCTTGCTCATGTAGCTCATCATAACTTTAAATTACAGCAAATGGATGTTAAGAGTGCGTTTCTTAATGGTCATCTACATGAGTTGGTATACGTAAAGAAACCCTTGGGTTTCGAGGACCCCAATTTTCCGAACCATGTCTACAAACTCGATAAGGCGCTCTATGGCCTTAAAGAAGCCCCACGTGCATGGTATGAGCATCTTAAAGAGCTTTTGTTAGACCGTGGCTTCGAGGTTGGGAAAATCGATCCCACTCTTTTTACTAAGAAGGTTAAGGGGGAGATCTTTGTATGCCAACTATATGTAGACACCATTATCTTTGTCTCTACTAATCAAGATTTTAATGATGAATTTTCAAAGCTTATGACTGACAGGTTTAAGATGTCTATGATGGGGGAGTTATGGTTTTTTCTCGGATTTGAGATCAAACAACTTAGAGAAGGAACCTTCATAAATCAAGCAAAATACATCCAAGACATGCTCAAGAGGTTCAAGATGACGGATTTTAATGGCGTTGCCACACCAATGCAAACTAAATGCCATCTTGAACTCAATCCCAATGGTAAATATGTGGACCAAAAGGTATATCGGTCCATGATCGACTCTCTCCTTTACCTTTGTGCATCTAGACCCGATATTGTGTTGAGTGTAGGAGTGTGTGCAAGGTATCAAGATGATCCTAAAGAAATCCACTTAGTGGTGGTCAAGAGAATCTTCCGATATTTGGTTCATTCCCCAAACTTTGGTCTTTGGTATCCCAAAGGTTCAGATTTCTCTCTATGCGGATATATGGATTCAGATTGGGTTGTTGATGAGGATGATCAGAAATCAACTTCTAGGGCTTGCCAGTTTTTGGGTAGGTCTTTGGTATGTTGGTCTTCAAAGAAATAGAATTGTATATCTCTCTCCACTACCGAAGCTGCATATGTGGCTGCTGCAAGTGCTTGTACTCAATTATTATGGATGAGGCAAACTTTAAAGGAATATGGTGTCAATTGTTACAAAGTGCCTCTTTTATGTGATAATGAAAGTACAATCAAAATTGCGTATAATCCGGTGCAGCATACAAGGACAAAGCATATTGAGATTCACAATCACTTTATTCGGGATCATGTTGCTCGTGGTGATATTGACCTATCCTTTGTGAGCATGAAGAACCAACATGCTGATATTTTCACGAAGCCACTTGATGAAACACGATTTTTTTACTTGAGGACTGAGCTAAATATCATGGATTCGAGGAGTTTGGCTTGATCACCCTTGCATACACACTTATATCTCTTCATTTATTTGGTGTGGATGCGGGCATGGGTATAGGGGAGTGTGGTCCTAATTGATTGGGACAACCCTCCCCCAATAATGCTAAAAGCAATAAAAATCATTTCTCTTAATATCATTATGTGATATGTGAGTTCTTTGATGAGTCTTGGTCATGAACCCAAGATATATCTTTGCAGTGTCATACCTTTCACTCCAACATGGTGGCTTCAGCCACCGTCCTCTTCCGTGAGAAGAGTTGGTTACTTGTGGATCTTTTTGTTTTTTCTTGCATATCTTGTGTTCTTATGAAAAACACACCCAATTTTGGATTGTATTTGATTTGACTCTTGCAGTCTTGGGGGTGTAGTACCATCTCAGTTTGGTTATCTAAACCTAAGCCATTTTCTATCCCCGAGCCATCTATTCTTGCACATAAGTCCTTTGGATCTTTTGCGAGGGTGTTTGTTTGAGGTTGCTGGCCCGAATCTGTGTTTACAGAAAAATTCAAACAGGGATGGATTATCCGCCCCTAGTGGGGGCCAGATAATCCGGCTCGGGCGGTTTCGTCTTCTTAGGCTAGGGCGATGGGGGAAGGGCTCAAATAGAGCAGTTCTTCCACCCCGCCTCCCTGCCTCTTCCTAGCTGCTGTCGGCCACCTCTGCCCTCCCCGGAGTTGTTCCGACCGCCGGATTCTCCGGGCCCTCCCCGGTTTTTCTTCCCAATGCCTTCGGGTACCCTGTCCTCCGAGTTCTTCTTCCAATGAGTGAGGGTAAATCCCCCATTCTTCTATTTTGTATGGAAGTTGTTGTTTGTGGTGGAAACTTGGTTTAGAGGTTACCTTTTGTCTTCTATGCATGCTAGGAATCGTAGCATAACAACCCTTTTGCCCTGTCTACTTTGGTACTATGAATTTGCGGCTATTCTGAAAAATTTCGCCAGGGCTAGATTATCCGCCCTGGCAGGGCCGGATAATCTGTCCTAGAAGGTTTGTCCCTAGTTTAGATTTTCACAGTTTCGTGTACCAAGTGGATTTGGCTTATGGATTATTTTTCTACTATTCTTAACATTCCTCCTAGACTTGTGTGTGTGCTTATCCCCGTGCTACCCATCTTATTCATTTCACAGGTGGTTCAAGTGCTAGTAAGACATACAAGCATCATCCCCGTGCCTATTATTTCAGGCCTGACGGTGAAGGTGGTCTCGTGGACGATGTTGAATTAAGGAGACGGCAAAGAGAGGCTGATAGGATGGCTGAACATGCTAGGAAAACAAAGAGGACCACTCAAAGGAAGGGCAAGCAACCCCAGGTCAGCTATAAGAAGATGGATATCATCGAGTATTCTGCCATTCGTCACTGTGACTTATATGCTGAGGCTGAGAGTGAGGACAATAACTTTTGGTCAACCCACTTCAGGAGTATTCATGATGATATTTTCTCCTCCCTCAAGATCCTCCCCATGCGCCATCTACCTATGTATGAGGCAAAGGCAAAGTCAAAGTCAAGACTTGTTGAGGCATTGGCTATGGTTGAGAGGATGGGGTTGCACCATCTGATGACTCTACAGTGCAACTGTGATACCTCTATGGTGAAGCAGTTCTTCTCAACCGTACCCTTGTGATCTATGGAGATGAGCCCTGCATAATGAACTGGATGACATGTACCACTTTTATTTAGTATGATTTCCTCACCTTTGGTAAGGTGCTTGGTTACGCCTTCCATGGTCGTGATGTTCCTTGTGGTCATCGCATTATCACTCCTGTCATGCCCAACAAGGACACTGCGCTCTTGATAGCTGTGAGATTTGACACATTTTTTATGGCTTTTATTGATGGTTTTCTCCCAGATTTGATCTTTTTCTAGCTTTACCTAACGCTAATACTTCGGTAGCGAAGAAAACTTACTTTTTAATGTGTGTTTCAGGTTCTGAATGTCAACAGAAGGTTTTAACTAGAGAAACACAATATTCTGAAGAACAAGCAAGACTCTCTTTGTAAGAACTTGAGGGGAGCATGTAGAGGCTTTAACGAGCAACTATATGGCGGCAATATTTTTCTCGCTATATAGTTCCTGCCGTATAGTTGCCGCCGCCTCTGTCTTGTCAAAAGGGACAACTTCCGTGAAGGGACGGAGGACGGAAACACAACACAACAGCCGCCATACCATCCAGAAGGGAGAAAGAAGAGATTTGGAGAAGAAGGGGGAGACGTTCTTCATCTTGCTCCACGATCTTCGACCTCCTAGCTAATACACCCCCATAGCCACTACTTGTACTTGAGAGAGAGAGAGGGGGGATCTTCACCTTCCAAGACTAGGGTTTGAGATTGTTTCTTCCCATCTTGAATTGTGTTGGATATTTTCCTATTCTTATTATGGATCTCCATGGTAATATCAAGAAGATTTCCCTTTACTTATTTATATTGATGATCCGTTCTTCCCTCATGTGTGAGTAATTTCCTTGGGCATGGGAGATGTAGGGGATTGGTGAGATGTGATGTGCCTTCATATATTTTCCATTAATTTGTGATTGATTCTAATTACTATATTATGTGTGCTTGACTATTTGTGGGATGCCTAATGCTTGTTGACCAATTAAGGGCCCAGACAACATGATGCTTTGTTCTACATAGATAAGATCTTGTTCGCTAGCAGACCGACGACCCCCGGGTGACACAGGGATATCAATGGAAAACTAGTAGACTCGAGGATAACGAGGAACCACTATGCTTATTGCATTAGTCCGATCCAAGGAGCTTAACTGCTAAACGACCTGAAGAGTCTTAATCGTCTAGTTTCTGACCATGGTTTTTATAACAGGCTAGTAGGATTATTGAAGTTGGGATGAAATCTACAAAGAGGAGTTCCGGCTAATTATGGGTTGCTCCCCTACACATATATTTATAAGATTATAATTGTTACCGTTAGCATTCGTCCACCTGGCACATTCACTATCACCATGAACTGAATCTCCCCACGCCTTCTTTTGCCATCTGCAGAAAACAACAAACAACCAAGTCATTCTTTACTTTTATGCTTTATATTTCTGAAGTTTACATTTTTAGTTCTATTTAAATACATCTCATTTAATCAAAACCCCATTCTTATTTCAACACTTGCAGTCAATTCACTCGAAGACCTGTGACAACTTCGGGTGTAACAGAGACTTCACCCATAAACACTTACCTTTGGGCTCCCTGCAGGATCGATATCTATACTTCAAAACTAGCTTCAAACGATCTATGGACTTGCAGACATCAAGCTATTTTCTGGCACCGTTGTCGGGGAGCTAAGCGTTAAGTGTTTGTCTTTTAACATTTCAGGTGTTGCTACTACATAATGTTCTCCTTAGGAGATAAAGGGTCTACATGCTCTGGTAGGACCTATCTACCGGATTATATTGAGCGTGTGCCTACTCAAAGGCGCGAAGGAATTATTGAAAAATATTTAAGATCAAATAAAGTTGAAGTTGAAAACCGGAGTGATATTATGGAAATCACGTCTATTTGCAGCACAACTCATATGAAACCTGAGAAAACTCTCAGAGAATACAGTGCTCCAAGTTCTGAATTTCTTAAACAACCAATAGAATACCCTAATCCTGGAGTTAGAGAATATCGATTTGATGGTGGAATTAGTAAAAATTTGCAGGAAAAAGCTTTCAGTGGAAGGGAAGATGAAGACCTAGGAAGACATATTAGAGAGTTTGACGATGTGATAACATCGCTTGGACCAAAAGGTTTGCCAAGAGACTTCTCTCGTCTAAAATTATTTCGATGGTCTCTTAAAGGTAAAGCTCTAGACTGGTTATATTCTCTCCCTCGCCATTACATTATATGTTGGGAAAACTACATTTTTAAATTCATAAACAGGTTTAATACTTTTAAAAAGGTAACTGAACTAAGAAAGAATATAGGCATTTTTATTCAGAACATGGGAGAAAACTCCCCATAATCTTGGGAAAGATTCTTTGGAATGATCAATAGTATTCCTAATCATGGCTTTTTTGAATCAACTATTTGCCATTTATTTTACCACGGTCTTAATACTCGATGTAGAGAATTGCTTGACTTCTCAGCAGGAAGATCTATAAATACTTTAACTATTAAAGAATGTTTGGAATTGATGTCTACTAGGGATAAGAATGATTCTTTATATAATCTTGATTTTGGCACTAAGCTGGAAAAAGGATACTTCGGATAACTCCTGATCTTATGCCTGAAGTATGCAAAACAATGAAAGAAAAAGGTATACCACCTTCTGAGCTTGTTAAGGAAAACAAAGTAGATTTGTTACAAGTTTTAACTGAAGAAGATGAGACTAGAAAAGTTTTTCAAGAATTAAAACATTGACAAGTGAAATTTCATAATAACTTGCATAAGCACTTTCAAAAACACAAAAAGATTTTGGCGGAACTCACAGAAAATAATGATGATATTGGCCAAGAAATAAAATTATTTCATAAGTATCTTAGTATGATTGAAACCCAGTGTGAACAAATAGCATCTGGTTATCAAATTTTTCTTCGTAATGATAAAGATATTCGTGTTTCTACTAATGTTGTCACGAGAAGAGTGCAGTTGTTACAGGACCCTTATGACCACCGGAATATGAAGCAGAAAAGACCGAAAGGAAAAGGCCCTGCTCGAAGCAAGCCAAGAAGATGATACATTGGTGGATCCTAAAGATGAAACTGAAACACAAGATCAAACCAAGGAGGGCCAAAATGTTACACAGGATGACCATTATGACTCTAATACAGAGACAGTTGATCTAAGAGAAGATAAAGAGATAAACAAGGAAGACGAAGTTGTTGTAGTAGAAAATAAGAAAAACAATAAGCAACAACGAGACAAAGCAACAAAAGAGCCTGACCCCCCACAAAAGGTAAAAGACAAGAATATGTCAGGTGAGAAAAAGCTTCCTCACCCAGATCGAAAAAAGAAAGCATCGGATCAGGTAATTTATAATTCTTTTACAAAGGCACTTAGTGACCTTCATCTAGAAATTCCGTTTGCAGATGCAATAAAAGTTCCTCCATGATATTCTTAGTAGAAAGAAATAACCGAAACTGTTGCCATCCTAACTAGTTATCATGCTAATGAGAAGCTGTTGTCTAAGTCTGGAGATCCCGGAATACTAACTATTTCATGCTCAATAGGTAAAACTAATATTCACAATGCCTTGTGTGATCTAGGAGCAGGAGTTAGTGTAATGCCATACTCCCTCTATAAAAGGTTAGGATTAGGAGAGTATTCCCTTACTACTATCACTTTACAGATGGCTGACAAGTCCACTAAACAACCCGTTGGTATGATCGAGAATGTTCTACTTAGAATAGATGAGCATGTTATTCCCACTGATTTTATTAATCTTGAGATGCCTGGAGATGAAAAATTATCCATAATACTTGGAAGACCTTTCCTTAGTACTGCAGGGGCATCAGTGGATTGTGCTGAAGGAAAGATAATTTTCAATGTTTATGAAGCTGAAATCATCTGGTATTTTCTAAAGAAGCTAGAAGCAAGAGAAAGATATATTCCACCGGCAAAACGAGTTTATGTGGTAAGTGTCTTTGATAAGGGGCAACCCAAGGTAAGAATTCGAGAATAGAGACGAGGTTGATTTACTCAACCATTCTTAATAAATGCTTAATGGGAGTCATCCTATCTCCTCAATAAAATAAACTAGAGAATAAAAGGTTCATCGCATTCCAACCATTTTTTCACAGACATACTTGCGAAAGCGCGTCCGTGAAGATGTAGTTGTTAAAAAGTAGTAGAAACATCGATTGAATGAGTATAGAATAAAAATAAAAATAAAAGTTTGATTTTTTCATCTATAGAAGCTAAAATTTTGCTTTTAATACGCCAATGTTGGTCGACTGTTTCTACTATCAATTTTCTGTCAAAAATAAGGTATTTCGCTAAGTTTTGGGATAAGAAGGTATTCTCAAAGAAATAGAAGATTTTTGATGACTACCGATCGTTTAACGACCAACTATACGGCGATATTAAAAATCTAGCTGTATAGCTCCGGTTGTATAGATATCGATACCTTCGTACAAAATTTTCTGAAAAGTACTGAGAGTTTAACTACCAACTATATGGCGGGAATAAAAATTCTGTCCGTATAGCTCTGGTCGTATAGATATCGATGTCTCTCTTAGAAATTTATCCCAAAAGTACTGAGAGTTTAACGACCAACTATACGGCGGAAATAAAAATTCCAGCCGTATAGCTACGGTCGTATAGATATCGATGCCTCTCTTAGAAATTTATCCCAAAGGTACTGAGAGTTTAACGACCAACTATACGGCAGGAATAAAAATTCTGGCCGTATAGTTCCAGTCGTATAGATATCGATGCTAGTTTTAGAAATTTATCTCGAGGGACAAACGGTTTAACGACCAACTATACGGCGGGATCGTTGTGATCGGGCTATATAGTTGTGTCCGTATAGCTGTTTTCCGCATAAAGAAACCCTAGTTTGCCACGCCGCTGCAACTATACGGGCGGAACAACATCACCCACCCGTATAGTTCCGGCCATATAGTTTGGTGCGACCATAAAATCGCACCAGGGCAACTAGGTCTTTCACCCCTCCTCATTATTTCTCTCATATTCTCTCTCCAAACCTCTCAAAATCCACCTAGAACTCTTGATTCTTCATGGATTTCATTTGTTTGAGTGGGGGAATCAACATATCGGTATGTTTATCTCCCTATCCATGCTTTATTTTCAGATTTCCATGGTTGAAACTCTCACATTGATCTAGTGGATGAACTCAAGCTTATTTTGTTTTTCCTATTGATTTCTCACGTTAGGATTGAATTTTTCCACGTAGGATTGTTCATATATCATATAGAAACTATATGCCTAAGGTTTTATGGTGAAATTTTTCAATGCATCATGATGAACAAAATCGGTAAACTCTTTCGTTCGAGCAAATGCCAACGGGGTGAGGGCTTGGGCTTAGGGTCCCGAGCCGAGCGCAACCCCAAGTTGGCCATGGTTTCATCAAGGAGGGTGTTGTCCGCACGTTGGGCCGACCACAGCTTTCTCACCGCGACAGGGTTGAAGGAGGACTTCGACCTCATGTGCAACAAGGCAGGGTTGATAGTACTTGGCTTTTCAAACCACGACAACTACACCGAGCTTACCCATGAGTTCCTTGCCTCCTTCTATGACGACCACAGGGAGAAAGGTAATGCATGCACGGTAAGCTTCACCATGAGCTGGCGGCACTATGAACAAAAATTGAACAATTTTGCGATGCTTTTGGCTTCCCTCACATTAGGGAGCCAACTAATACTATCCTCTATGGCATCACAAGCGGAGAAACTTGGGAGGTCATTTCTGTTAATGGTGGCACCAACTTATATCATAGGAAGATGTCCATCATTCAGAACTCAACCATCCATTAATACGCCTTGTTCCTTGCCAACACACTACTGGGAAGAGGTGACACTAGTTCCATGGCCAATGCGGACATGGCAATGATCACCAAGGCTCTCTTTCCCACTGCTCCACAAAGCCCCAATCCTGCAGCTCTACTCATCTAGCACTTTCGCCACCAAAGCAACAGGACCAAAGGTGATATTTGCATTGGTGGATTGGTAACCCACCTTGTCCATGCATTAAATATTATACTACCTGTTATGCAATCTGTTGACGGTTCCAAGCTTATGGACGTCAAATATTTAACTACTTGTGGCTTCCTTGGTGTTTACCAAGCTAACTGGAGGCTCCAAACCTATCAATTTAGTTATCTTGATGATGCACAGGGTGAGCAGGTTCCGTTGCCCTGTCCCCAAGCCTTCTAGATTGTGGAGAAGGACACTTGGATCCTCACCAATGACCAAGTGATGCAGATCATGGCTGAACTTTAGCCTGAGGAAGAGGAAGATGAAGAAGGGGGCATCAGGATGAGGATGAGCAGGAGCATGAGGACGAGCAAGGGCACAACCCTGCTTGGGAGGGACAGCAGCAACATCAAGGGGGAGCGTAGGACCCGTGGCCCAACCAGCCACAGCAGGGGTACAACTACGCCCCCTATCAGGAATTCTAGCAGCTAAACCAGTGCGTTGGGGAGATCGACAACACTCTTCAAGGAGTGAATGAAGATGTGATTACTTTGACTCACAACTTCAGTCACTTCATAACCCACTTCCCTGACTACTACCAGTAGTATCCGCACTAGCTGCCAAATGACGGCAACAACTGAGCCTGGTAATAGCCTAAGCTTAGGGGAGGTTTGAAAACCTCCAAACTTTGCATTCATGTTTTAGTTTCTTCTTTTGATTTATTTTATTTCTTCAAGTTGCATGTTTATTCTCAGTTTGCATTCTTAAACCAAAAATACAAAAAAAAATTAGTTGTAACTTTATTTGCAAGTTCGTTTCTTTGTTTCCCTCAGAGATTGCTCAATTTCAGGTGACTTGGCAATATGGAAATATAGAAGGGGTTCAACTCAAATACGAGAACGAAGCAAGCAAGAGGAGGTATCATATTCCTTTCATCACCTTCTCTGCAACCTTAAATTGATCCTACAATTATTTACTCGCTTGCACTGGAGTCACTCCCTACTTAGATTATTTTATCCTACAAATTCTATTTCTTTGCTAGTGTCTTATTTTTATCTTTGAAACATTGAGCAATGAACTTGGTTAAAAACACTTCCTACATTTTTACAATAAGAAAACACATCTGAAAGATGACTTGAGTCCATGCTTAGCTCAAAGAATTTAATTTTAGAACTACTCCATCCCATTTGAGCTTAATCTAAATAGATTCAATAGTACCTTTCAATGAAATTGTTTGATAAAATGGATGTTTCGAAGTAGTAGAAGTTATGCCACTACTTTTTCTAATAATTACCATAATATATTGCTTTACGCGTGTCATTACAACTCTCTCATGCTCCATGGGGAACTATTAACTCCGCAGGCTAACGAACGATCTAACTGTGGGAAACCACTTTATTTCGGCTATTGAGTTATGTAAACGCATGTAGCAGCAATGCTATGACGGGTAAAATTTTTAGTCTCCTCATGGTTTCGCATTCCAAGTGAAGTTGTAGTACTCCTCTGACCCATTATTGCTAAACAATTATTTATTGGCATGGTCACGAGTGCACAACACAGCCCCAATTAACATGTTAAAAATAGTGGCATGATTTCTCTATGAAAGAGCTGAAGTTTTTGAAAGACAAAAGAAAGAAAAAGGTGCTTTGAGAGTCTTAAAATTTTGACATGGGAGTAGATGAGTTGTTCTTAAATTAAATGTTTTGGTGCCAACTTGAGTACTCTTGATTGATTAAACAAACAAGAACAAAAGTTTTCATCTCTCGACGAAGAGAGACACCAAAAGAATTTGTCTCACTTTCCTAGCTAAAACTTTTGACACTTGCTTGGGCATATAATTTATTTGCTAACAAGATATACATGGTTAGGAAGTGGACTCAGTGCAATCTTATGAATACTTGTATGATCATATTTAAGATTGCAGGGATTGTGAAGAAAAAAATTGACGCCAATTCAAACTAGTAAGTTCTTTTATTTTCAGTCTCGAATCTCCGCTATTCTTCCTTATTTCCTTGTGACTCGAGGGCGAGAAACATCTAAGCTTGGGGGAGTTGATAGTTGTGAGATTTGACACATTTTTATGGCTTTTATTGATGGTTTTCTCCTGGATTTGATTGTTTTCTAGCTTTACCTAACGCTAATACTTCGGTAACAAACAAAACTTGCTTTTTAATGTGTGTTTCAGGTTCTGAATGTCAACAGAAGGTTTTAACTAGAAAAACACAATATTCTGGAGAAAACAAGCAAGTCTCTCTTTGGAAGCACTCGAGGGGAGATGTAGAAGCTTTAACGAGCAACTATATGGCGGGAATATTTTTCCGGCTGTATAGTTCCCGCCGTATAGTTGCTGCCGCCTCTGTCTTGTCAAAAGGGATAACTTCCATGAATGGACGGAGGACGGAAACACAACATAGCAACCGCCATACCATCCATAAGGTAGAAAGAAGAGATCCGGAGAAGAAGGGGGATACATTCTTCATCTTGCTTCACGATCTTCGACCTCCTAGCCAATACACCCCCATAGCCACTACTTGTACTTGGGAGAGAGAGAGAGAGAGAGAGATCTTCACCTTGCAAGACTAGGGTTTGAGATTGTTTCTTCCCATCTTGAATTGTGTTGGATATTTTCCTATTCTTATTGTGGATCTCCACGGTAATATCAAGAAGATTTCCCTTTATTTATTTATATTGATGATCCGTTCTTTCCTCATGTGTGACTAATTTCCTTGGGCGTGGGAGATGTAGGGGATTGGTGAGATGTGATGTGCCTTCATATATTTTCCATTAGTTTGTGATTGATTCTAATTACTATATTATGTGTGCTTGACTATCTGTGGGATGCCTAATGCTTATTGACCAATTAAGGGCCCAGACAACATGATGCTTTGTTCTACATAGATAAGATCTTGTTCGCTAGCAGACCGACGACCCCCGGGTGACACGGGGATAACAATGGAAAACTAGTAGACTCGAGGATAACGAGGAACCACTTTGCTTATTGCATTAGTCCGATCGAAGGAGCTTAATTGCTAAGCGACCTGAAGAGTCTTAATCGTCTAGTGTCTGACCATGGTTTTGGTAACAGGCTAATAGGATTATTGAAGTTGGGATGAAATCTATCAAGAGCAATTCCGGCTAATTATGGGTTGCTCGCCTACACATATATTTATAAGATTATAATTGTTACGGTTAGGATTCGTCCACCTGACACAGTCACTATCACCATGAACTGAATCTCCCCGCGCCATCTTTTGCCATCTGCAGAAAATAACAAACAACCAAGTCGTTCTTTACTTTTATGCTTTATATTTCTGAAGTTTACATTTTTAGTTCTATTTAAATACATCGCATTTAATGAAAACCCCATTTTTATTTCAACACTTGCAGTCAATTCACTCGAAGACCTGTGACAACTTTGGGTGTGACAGAGACTTCACCCATAAACACTTACCTTTGGGCTCCCTGTGGGATCGATATATATACTTCAAAATTAGCTACAAACAATTTGTGCACTTGTAGACATCAACTCTCTCCATGCCTTTCTCCATATGGTGTTGTTGGGATGCTCTCGGGTCTTTCTCGTTTATATCTGAGTTCGTTGCCCTTTACCGTGACTGCATCACCCCTAGTGGGGGCAACAATGGCAGTATCCGTGGCTCGAGGATTCTATTGATTTGGTGATTCGAGACAATGAGGGAAACTAGATGTGCGCGTGTATGTGAGTGTCTCGCTGACCCCCCCTTTGTTCTTCATGTTTATCCCGATTTCCCCTCTACCTAGTCATTCTGTGAAGATCGGGGCATCCTCAAGTGCTTAGCAACCGCGTCAGAGGGGGCATGATGGTGCTTCTTGGCCAAGGGATCATTAGAGGTAACAACACTTGTAGATATAATGTTAGAAGTTGCGGTAATCATCGAGTCACCGCTACAAATGGGAAATGGTAGTAGTGTAGCAATGATGATAATGGAGATTAAGACAAGATACGTCAACACAGGAGGTAACGATCGATATTGGGGCCGGGGGATAACTTCCTTTAAAAAACTATTAGGTAAACCCCACAAGATGCATGGAACAGGAGGAATACACACACACATACATACAGAGACAGAGAGAGGAGAGAGAGGAGTAGCGCAATCCAAAGTAAGATTTGACCTTTTAGGTGAACTAAAGATGGGTTTTGATCTTGGTTTGAACTAGAACCATGAAACTGGCCAAGCATAAATATGCACTGGTTCTCCGAAATTTTGCGTATTGGTGATGGTAGTAGCGTTCGAGTTTGGAGGGACAACTGGATCCCTAGAGGCACCTATTGTAGGTTCTCATGCCGTTTCGGAACAAGCGTATCCACCAAGTTTTAGAGCTTATCTCTGAGGATGGTCACTAGAAGATCGGTATGGTCCAGGACACTTCTCTGCCAGTTGATGACGAGGCAATCTTGAGGATCAAACCATCAAGGAGATTTCATGCTGATGTTTTGGCTTGGCAACCTGAGAAGTCCGGGCTGTTTTCCGTCCGTAGTGCATATAGGCTAGCACTCAGGGAGAGCCATGATCATTGTAACTTTGCAACCTCAAGTACCAACCCCGATGGCCAGAGCCTCTACTGGTCCAGGATATGGAGTTCATCGTTGCCGCCAAAGGTCAACTTGTTTGCTTGGAAAGCTGTTGTTGGCGCACTTGCGACAAAGGAAAACAAACTTCAAAGGCACATGCGTGTATCTGGACGATGCAGAATATGCGGTTCTAAGTCGGAGGATGTCGCCCATGCCCTCTATGGGTGCTCGCATTCGTATGCTCTATGGAAAGAGATGTGTAGTGTGTGGAATTTACCAACAGACGATGTCCTCATAAACCCCTCTACAAACTGGTTTCAAATACTGCTAGAGACTATCCCTTTGACATGATCGATGCCACTCTTCTCGTTATCTAGCGAGCGTGCTATGCGAGAAACGAGGTTACACATGACAAACCTCTACCATCTTATGTGGGCTCCAAAAGATTCTTATGCAGTTACCTGAAGCTTTTGCACGATACTAAAAGGAAGCCAACTGCAGACATTCTCAAAGGGAAAATCCCAGCCATTAATGATATTCAGTGTCTAGATCCGGTGGAGGTGGTGAACATTCCCTGGAATAAGCCGGATGTTGGGTGGGTTAAGTTATCCATCCATGGGTCCGACTCGGTAAGTTCTGGAGCTGCAGGTGCCGGTATGGCACTAAGGGACTCTGACGGCAACCCGATCTTCATGGCCTGTAGCTCCCTCCAGAACTGTCACTCGCCTTTGGAAGCTGAAATATGTGCTTGCCGGGAAGGCCTGTAGATGGCCCTCCAATTTTCTGATCTCCCAATTATAATTGAGTCGGATTGCTCAACGCTTGTGGATGCTATCAACTCTATACTGCTAGATAGATCTCCCTTTGTCCATATGATCCATGAGATTAGAGATTTAGCCAATGGTGATAGAACTTGTGTTTTTGTTAAGGTGGAACGTCGACAGGTTAGGGTTAGCGACTCGCTCGAAAACTTTGCAAGAGTGCAAAACCGTACTATGACTTGGTTAGGTTCAGGGCCGAATGATGCTCGGCTGCTTGCACTTGATCGTGATGTAACCCTACCTAAGTAATAAAGTTCCTGTCTTACCCGCAAAAAAAAACATACAATTGTTAAACTGGACGCGTGTTGGTACGTTGGAAGGCTGCAGGATGTTTCCTTTCGAGAGCAAATGAAGACGGTCCAGGATTCCCATGCCGGCACCTAGTTGAACGGCCCAGCTAGTCGGCATGTCCGCCGAATCTAAAAGCCCCCTTCCCAGCTGCAGCCTGGACGACGGCAACGACCCAATCTTGACGCCAACACTTCCTACTGGCCCATCATGGCCGGCCTGTTCTTTCTCCACCACTCCCAAGCTCACACCTCGGCACATTCACATCTGCCCCCTGTCGTCCGCGCCGGAGAGGGGAGCGCGTCGCTCCAACCCGACCCCACGTGACCACGTCCCCAACCCACCTGGCCCCTGCCACCTGCGCGTCTCCCGTTGGCTCTGGCGCCGCACCCTCGCCACGCTACAAATAAGCGGCCCGCGCTGCACCGGTGCCTGCCGATCAATCCAGTGTGCCGCCCTCCTCAAACCAGCGACGCTACCTTCCAAACCCATGTGCCCACCCCCATCATCGCGCAACAATTCTACGTGCCCACCGCCACTTGCCACCATGACGCCACCCACACCCGCCGCCTAGTTAAATCCGCGACGCTCGAGTAGCAGTTAGCAGCAGCGGTAGTCAACACCAGACGAGTGATCACCGAAGCGATTCTTGCGCGTGCCCGCAATGGCGAGAGGGCGGGAAGGCGAGGTCCGGAAGCTGGTGCTGGGCAGGTACGAGCTGGGGCGGATGCTGGGGCAGGGCTCCTTCGCCAAGGTCTACTACGGCCGCGACCTGCGCGACGGGCAGAGCGTGGCCATCAAGGTCATCGACAAGGCCCGGCTCCGGCAGACGGAGGGCATGGTGGAGCAGCTGCGCCGGGAGATCTCCATCATGCGGATGGTGCGCCACCCCAACGTCGTCGGGATCAAGGAGGTGCTCGCCAGCCGCGAGCGCGTCTTCGTCGTCATGGAGTACGCGCGCGGCGGGGAGCTCTTCGCCAAGGTCGCCCGCGGCAGGCTCACGGAGGACGCCGCCCGGAAGTACTTCCAGCAGCTGGTGGCCGCCGTCGGGTTCTGCCACAGCCGGGGCGTCGCGCACCGGGACCTCAAGCCCGAGAACCTCCTCCTCGACGAGGAAGGCCGGCTCAAGGTCACCGACTTCGGCCTCGCCGCGCTGCCCGAGCAGCTGCGGCAGGACGGGCTCCTCCACACGCAGTGCGGCACCCCGGCGTACGTGGCCCCCGAGGTGCTGCGGAAGCGAGGGTACGACGGCGCCAAGGCGGACATGTGGTCCTGCGGGGTCGTCCTCTACGTGCTCCTCTGCGGCTTCCTCCCGTTCCAGCACGAGAACTACGCCAAGATGTACCAGAGAATCTTCAAGGGGGAGTACCAGATGCCCCCCTGGGTCTCCGGCGAGGCGAGGCGCCTCATCGGCCGCCTGCTCGCCGTCGACCCCGCCAAGCGCGTCACCATCCCGGAGATCATGTGCACGCCGTGGTTCAGGAAGGGCTTCGTGCCGCCCGTCCCATCCTCGCCTGCAGTCTCGCCCAGGAAGTGGGACGACGACGACAACGACAACGGCATCTTCATCGACGGCACCGTCTCGCCACGGACGTGCAACGCGTTCCAGCTCATATCTTCCATGTCCTCCGGGTTCGACCTGTCCGGGCTGTTCGAGAGCGAGCAGAAGGCCGCCACGGTGTTCACCTCACACTCGCCGGCGGCCACCGTGTTCCAGAAGCTGGAGGCCGTGGGTCGAGCGCTGGGGTACAGCACAACCAGAGGGAAAGGGTGGAGGATCAGAATGGAGGCCAAGGCCGATGGAGCCAACGGGCGGCTCGCGGTCACCGCCGAGGTGTTCGAGGCGGCCACTGACGTGACCGTGGTCGAGTTCGCGCACGACGCCGGCGACGCGCTCGACTTCAACAAGTTCTGCGCCGAGGACGTGCGGCCCGGCCTCGCAGACATTGTCTGGGCGTGGCAGGGCGATGTGCCCGCCTTGCCGGGCGCCGTCGTGTGATCTCGATCGACTTCGAGCCGCTCTGGCGTTCGGTTTTCTGTCCATATACGAACTAAATTTTAGTAACTCATCAGTGTAGAACTTCCACGGCCAGCTTTGAGCTGTAAAATTTTGGAAGTTTTTTTCTTCGTTGTAACGGCTAGTCAACTGGACAAGAGAGGTGTGTGTATATGATGAGTAGAGGAAGCGAAGTTTTGTGCTCATATGTATACCTGTGGCGATGTGTACATATATACGTACAAACTTTTGTACGCTGATCAATCCAGTGTTGGTTCCACATGAAACTATTCGATGTTTAATCACATGGTCATATATTTTTCAGTTTCTTACTTGCTCCGGGACGATGATTCAAGAATCAAACGAATGTGGTTTCGGGAATTGATCTATGGCACCAACAGTTTGTATTTTTCCCTTGGCAATTCGGCTCGCCATATTGTCTTTTGTTAAGATGAGACTGCACAGGTTTATTTAGGATTTTGTGAAATTTTCAAAGAGCGTTTTCAATATGTTTTAGAGAAAATAGGCTACATAGGGCCCAGGATAACAAACATTGCACTCGAGCGAATAAAACAACATGTGTTTGGATGGCCAGAGGATGGTTGTACCTTCATCCCACCAGAGTTTAAACCTCAAGTTTGACACATGTGTGTCTTTTTTTTGGAGACTCCTCGAATCAGGCTTTCGCCTCGCTATATTAAGATAGCAACCACATGGTACAACTGTGAGTTCATTGCTGGGGCGGACAACACAAATACACCCAAAAGAAAACAAAAGAGAAAAGAAAAGCGAAAAAGGCTGACACTGACGGATCGACAAACAACGATGACCCGCAACCGTTGCGCCCTTCGAGTATCCCCACCACGGTCCCAGCGCTCTGAAATGCCGCATACCAAGCATCACCTCCAAGAAGAGAAGCGACGATGCCGACGCTGCTGCCCGAACTAGTCCTAGGGTTTCCTCCGGTATGCAACAGGGAGTAGGGAAGAGGTATACTCAACGCCCTTCAGGAGGGGATGGCGACACCCGCAAGCGCCACCGTGTCGGCGCCATGATGACAGGGATTTCTCCCGACCCACAAAACCCCACCTCCGACAATTCGCAACGCTCCACTAGTCTTGCCACCCACCAATGCACGCCACCATGGTCTTGTGGTCACCATTTTCGTCTCCCCAAGGCAAACGTTGCGAGGCCAGCCAGACCGACAAGGAAAATCCGTAGACAAAGGGCGGCGGAAACACCACCACGCGGGAGGGAACAACCTCCACCGACGTAGACGGTAGCCGACCGGACGAAGCGGCAAGAGCACACCAAGCCACTAGATCTAGAGGGCGGCAGCAGTACAACCACCCAGAGGTCATCCTCCACGGCCATTGGCGGGTGCCGAACGGACGCGGCAGCAGGAGCACACTAGGCCGAGTAGGCCCGGCCGGTCCCCGGAGGGGTCCATAAAGTTCCCGCCACCACGATGATGCACATAGGTCACGCCGCCGCCGTCCGCAACCGTCACCATAGGCCTAGCCAGACTCATACAAGCCCGCGAAGCTCCCGCTGCCACGCTGCAACAGGCGCGGTGCCGTTGCCACCACCTTCGTCACAGATCCCTCATCAGCCCAACTGAAGGTGGCGAAGCAGAGTCCGGCCCGCCCTAACCCAGATTCGGCCCGTAGGGCCTAGATCTGAGCTCACATGGCACCACCCCTGCCCAGCCACCGTCGCCACCAAGCCGGCGGCTCCACCGCGCGCAGCCCACCTCGCCAGCTTCAGGTCGCCCGCCGTGCCAGATCGTCGCCGCCTGAGCCGCACCTCCCGCTGCCGCGCCACCCCACGCCGTCACGCCTACAGGAGGGTGAAGACCGAGGGCCACCGCCGCCGGCGCCGCCCGGGACTAGCCCAGCGACGCCCGCCGATGACGGCGGGGGAGAGGAGGTGGGGAGATCTCGGGGGAGGGCGGAGGTTGGGGGGCGCGGCCGGCCGCCCGCGCGGGGGGCGAGCTGGTCGCGAGAGCTCTGTTTTTCTCGGGGGCGGTTGTTTCTACCGCGGATTTTTGGAGACTTACACACGTGTGTCTTATAAAAAGCGAAATAATCTTTCACATGAGCCAATATTCCCGTCGATGGCGAGACGTCTATGATAACTTTGTCAATCCAAGACTCAATCCACCGACTTTGTCTCTCAGAGGTGCTCGTATGGGTGGGGTGTTCAGAGGTGCTCGTAGGAGTGAGATGTACGGCTCCTCTATTTTGGCCTTGTCGACGTAGCCTTCTAGATCCTTTCGTCCTTAGCGTCTGGCTTCACGTCCACTAGACGACCACTTATTCATCTCTCATCGGAATCCGGCTCAAAACTAGACGCGTCAGTCCGGCTCTTCATCCCTCAGTTGGCTGCCCTTGTTCAGCTTGCAACTGGCGAGAAAATAAGTGCTAACACCGTATTACGAATGCACCGTTCATCTTACAAGCACATGCTGCACGGAGCCATTTAGCCTCTATTTAGGTGAAAATCTTATTTTTCAAGTGAAAGCATTTTTTGTGCTTTTTTGGTTTCATGATGATGGCCAACAAACCCTTGTTTAGTCTAGGCTCGTCGGAATTAATTTAATTCTCTAGCTAGGGCCCTAGCCCTTGTTTTTGGTTTCATGATGATGGCCAACAAACCCTTGTGCAAAGAAAATACCCAACCACTGATATAGTCTTAATTATTCCCCTTTTGTCATTTCCAATTCCTGGTTGATATACTTGTTATATTAGAGGGACCCTAACAATTGTACTTGTGTATTTCTGCCAAAAATAATAAGGCATCCTTCTATGCCCTTTTTTTTGTTTGGCAATGGACCCTTGTAGGCTCTCGGTGTCCGCAAAAGAAATTAAGACTTCAGTAGAAGATATAAAATGCATCAACGTACTGACGTACAACTTGTCGGGGAGGTGATTTGTTGTTTGTATTATGTTATCGAGTATGAGACAATCCAAACATAAACAATAAAGAAACGATTCTATCTAAACCATTTGAGAAGGGCCGGAGAAGGTGAGAGCCGCTCCTTCTCTACTTATGATTGGTGATTAGCTCATACGGTATGTTACAAGGCCGCTTGGTTTTAAAAACTAGCTAAATTATGGTTAGGCCAACTTGCTCTAACTTTGACTCGTCGCAGGAAGCACTATTATTGTTGCCATCCATTCACTTGTTAAAGTTGCAAAGTATTCGGATTCCCGTTTGAATATACATTTTAGCAGGGTGATCTCTTATTTTTGAAACTAGACACGATATATATTTTTATATTCGGAGCAATCATAGAGAGGCAAATCCGTTAAAAAAGATTGGCATATTTGTATTATTTCCACTAGATGTTTTGCACAGGCCAAAATCCACTCGCATCTTTAATTTTATCGGTGAACTCTGACAAAATAGAAGATTTGTTGTTGGAGACCCTCGTGTTCTTTTCCTTTCAAATTCTCCTAATAATAAGAGTGATTATGGGTGACACTATGTAGGCGCCCTCGAGATAGCCTGCAAATATGGTAGAACCATATCATAAGACCAAACCTTAAATCCTGCAGAAATGACGGACATGAAAGCCAGGAAGCTTTTGACACCGAAACCTGCTTAAAATAGTTGCACTCGAAAAGAAGACGCTCGACAATCTCCGATTGACATTTGCAAAAGTCTACATGTGGGTTGGTGAGGCCACAGTATGGCCAGCCAGTTAGATATCAACAAATTGTTCTAAAGAGTAAGCCGAGCGAAGAAACATCTTTGTGCAAGACCCTCAGTCTTCTGGGGAATCTTCTCAAAGAAGAAGAGTGAGGACCAACAGGGTGGACTCCATATGTTGGCCTTGCTGAGTAAGATCCAATAGAGATGAGAGACATGTGATGGTGTGGTCCATATCCTTGGATATGGTAACATCCATAACAAGGCCCCAAAGACAATAGAAATTGAGTGATGTGCTCAACAGTGAAGTTGTCGAGAAAGAGATCAATATCCATCTATGGTCACCAAGGCATAATGCATCATTTTCTTCCATCTGCAAGTCCTGGAAATTTTCTATGTCACCACTTTGGCGGATAACCATTAGGCCATGAGGAGGACCAAAAGGAGATTCTCATACTTTACATGCGAGTAACTTGGCTGCGACATTGAAAAGTTACATGTCCATCCATTTTCGTCATTTGGGGTTTCAAAGCCCACCCAAGGTTTCTGACAGCAAGCCATTCAAATTGTAACCAGTGGTTCATGAACTTCATATGTTGGAACACAGGGGGTTCGCAGCAGAAAATAATAATTTTTCTAACTAGCATACGCCAAATTGCCAATATCTATCTAGGAGTAATGTTGTAACGGGATGATTTTAGTGACATACCCTTGTAGACCGAAAGTGATAACGTTCACGCTGAACATGGATGATGTAGTCGAACGATATATCCGACCTCAAGGTCGTGTTGATCTTTGCATGACGAACAGGTGCCACAACTGGTAGCACCTTCGTAGTTTCGCACACGTACGGTGCTCAACAACGACTCCTGATTTCTCCGATCCAGCCGAGATTGCGAAAGTAGATCCTTTGGATCGAGGATCCAACAGCGCGACAGAGTGCCCATGGTGAAGTTGTCTCCCACGTGGAACCGCGAGCGTGAAAGCCAACGAGAGAGAGAAGCCATAGAGGAATTATGCCTCGAGGTTTGGGATTGTGTGCCTCCCCTCCCCATGTGCCCCCTCCTTATATAGGGGAAGGGGATGGGGCACCCTAGGGCGGGAGGCAGAGGCCAGGGGTGGCCCCACCGCCCCTCCCCCCAAACCCTAGGCTGGACCCCTATCCTCTTTAGGGCGACGGCCCCCACATGGGCCCTTCCTCCAGGAAGAGGTCCATTTAGGTGGGATCCCCCTAAAATTAAATGTAAACTATATTTTTAATATTAATTTCATTAATTAATATTAAATACATATTATTTAATTTCTTATGATCCGAAACACCTCTCAAATCATTCCGAACATCTTTTGGATTCTCGTGGAACACTTCTGGCCTTCTCGTCTCTTTACTCTCACTAGTACAAACACGTTACTTAGATCCGGTTATATCCCATAGGGCTCAACCGGTTTCTCGTTCTGGCTCAAGCGCATGGTATCTAAGAGCGCACCAACCTAAGTTGGTTTTCCGTTCCGGCTCTAAGATATACGACCTCATACGGTGCAAAATATAAACGCCTCTAAGATGTACGACATATATATGGCTATTAGTGTTGACCGTTTGCAAAATCTCCTCACCCTTAGACAGCTTCTAGTAGGGACCATCTCCAATAGTAAGACACCCAGAGCCGGATTTAAATCAAGACCATCTCTAGAACAAGGAAGCCTCGAAGCAGTGATTATTCATGGCTGCCTCCAACAGTATGTAACTTGATGCGTCTGGTTAAAATGACTGCTCTAGTATGTATAAGCCCTTTTAGATAGTACACAACATGCTAATTCAAACTCAATTTTAGTAGGCATGGCGCATAATCATGATTCAGGAGCCAGAAATGGATAGACAGGTTAGCTCAAGTACTTAGCAGCCAGCCAAAAGAAGATCATTATATTAACAATTAACCTTAGCCAGATAGTTGGGAAATCCATTCATATTTAGTCATTACTTGATGGTAGTACACACAAAGTGGAGTCCATATATAAAATAAGCATAATTAGTACTTTCTAACAACCAATATTGTATTTATAATGGCCGGTGCAGTGGAAGTTGCTTAACCAGAATATGTACCTCTCGATTATCTTTTTCATCAAAACAAAAAAGGAGAACGTTATGCTGCTTTAAGTTGACGTTTTTCACAACCTTCTCCCATCCAGTCGTCAAGATTGCATTTGACCCACCTCCCATGTTCATCCTAACTATCTTTGGTTTCTTGCTGTTCATTTGCCAAACATGGACATCAATAGGTTCATCCAAACTATTATTTATGTATTTTTGTGAACTTAGCTCCAATTGTCTGCGCAAGTACAAATAATTGAAGAATTAGTATGCTTGTGATTACTAGAAGTAGTTAAATAGCACAGGCTATCTTGTTGATCACATGTTCAATATTATATCATCTTACCAGCTTACACTTCTTTTTCATGACACATGAATAGGGAAACATGTAGACATAGTACTTGATTTTTGAAAATTCGGGATCACACCAGTCTGAGAGAAATTCTACATGAATTTCTTTTAAATACATGTCGTTTTAAAAAAGACTCTGCTTATCAAAATCAGTGTCCCCCTTGTGTTGAGACACTGATGTAACAACACATAAAATTTTCAATGTGGTGGAATATTCATATCAACCTCTAAACACATACAAAACAGATGAATAGAATTCTGATGGTCTTTGATACCTCTAAACTCAAGCCTCTTAGTGGGCTTTTTATCTGATGACTGGAATCAAAACTATCAAAGCTAATGGCAACATTATCATCACTAGAGAGTATTATTTCATCATCACTACATGGTCCCATCTGTTAAATATATACAGACATTGAGCATCTTAATACAATCAAATATAAGAATCAATTAGACTAAAAATAGAAACAAAATGGAAAATTTCGTATAGAGGCCGGCTGGGGGAGGCTCGCCCGAGGCCGCCATCTGGTCTATGCAGCTCGAAAACCCTAAACCCTAAATTCCAGAAGTAACATGGCAAATTTCATGCCAAAATTCCTAAATCAAAGCACTACATTGGGGTTTTGGGGGTTTGGTTTTCACGCATACGTACCTTGATGACAAAAGGATCCTCAGAGGCAAGGGAAAGAGTCCTCACCGTAGGGGACCGTAGGCAGCGTGGAGTAGAGGTAGGGGACCATAGGCAGCGGTGGTGGAGAGCAGCGGAAGCAGCGGAGGTGGAAAGTGGGGGTCTAGGGCGGCCATGGAATAAAAGATATGGTACGGATCTGAAATATTTGTCCAAATATTTTCTTGCCACCAAGTACTACCCTCAAATGGCTGCAAAGCTAAACAGTCTGGAAGAACCTCTGTTGTTTGAATATTTCATATTTTTCCGCCAAGTACTTCCATCAGATGGCTTTAAATTACAACCATCTCAAATACATGTTTCTTACATGCTTATGTTAACAATATTCAAATTTGTTTTGGAATTTGAAAAGGACTAATTCAAATTTCATTTTCTAGGAAACTTTGTTCTTATATTGCAGTATAGGGAGAAGAGGTGCATTATAGATCAAAGGATTTGAAAGATGAGATCGACTTCCTTAAACACTTATCATATAATAAACAACTAACATTAGTTTGGTTCAAAATATAAAGATGAAACTAGCTATAACTTAACTAGCAACAAGTTGGTTCAAACAAGCTATACCAAACAATATTATGAAGGTCATAAGGTGTACTCCTCGAGTATCACTCCTACAAGTCCGAGTCCGAGTCCAAGTCCGAGGGTGATGCCAAATCATTGATGATGTCGATGACAAAAATCATGTGCATGTGCCTGCGCATGGTCAACCTCGCAGTGATGAGTATGGCTTGTCCAATCTGGAGATGCTCGGTTTGGAGGAAGTTCTTCCACCCATCAGCTGTGAAGGAGATGCGGTCATGAAAATCCGTCTTGTACTCGACGGTGCTGATGCCACCTCGTGTTCAAACATGTAGTCCAACCAAGAAGTCTTGAGGGATATCACCATGTCCTTAGGTAATTTCTACGATGCATAAGTAAGATAACTCAATGTTACGCGCGACCATTATCATCAATTATATACAAAAGAAAAAACAAAGTAATAGATTGATATATAGCTATATGATGACATGATATATGTACCATAAGGAGACTCTCGACATTCTTCCTCGCCAAGCGGGTGACAAATGACACCTCAATGAAGAAATTACTTGGAGGTGATCATTCTCACCATCGATAAGTTTGCATATCCGGGAGATAATTAGAGATAACTAGTTTATAGGCGGTTCTGCAGCTTCCTCTTCTTCTTCCTATTCGCTGGCATTGTTTAGATAGATGACATGTATCCTTGTTTTGTCTCCTTGCAAGGAAAAGCACACCATCTGACCATCTCCGGAGTTCGGCAATCACCTGGCTTCCAGCTTCCCACAAATCCGCAATGGAGCGGTGACGAACGCCCTAACTCCATGGATCCGGATCCAAGAAGCTGGCCCATTTTACTTCACAAATCGCGGAGCACCTGTTTTGCAATTCCACGGATCGAAAATTTCCAAAGCAGTGGGAAATTACGGACGGCATGCCACCACCTAGTCAAAAACTGATCGGTTTGGCCACGTCCATCCAACCCCACTCGACCCAGCGCCCTGTGAGGCCTCCCCCTACCCCGAAAATCCCCTCGACCCAACCCCAATTCCCCTCATTGTACCTGACCTAGCTGCCGCCACAGCCCCGACCTCCCTCTCCTCCGGCAACCTCACGGCGGCGTGACCTCGCTCCCCGCTACTCCTTCCAGCGGTAGTTCCTCCTCTTACGTCCGCAGGCTGGTCCTCTTCCTCCGCCTCTTCCCGTTGGGATCTCGTCTGCCTCCGCCCACTGGGATCTCGTCCGCGTCGCACGCTTGACCAACAGCAGTAGAGGGACGTCATCGACCTCCTCCTCAGCTCCTCCCTCAAGCCAGTGTAGGAGCTGAGTTCCCCACCCCTGACCGCCATCAGCAGTTCAAGGTGAGCTCAGCACATGTTCTGTTCTTGCTAAATGGAATTGTTTGTGTATGTTTCTACTGAAATTTAGGTGTATCTTGCTACTGAAATTGTTGTGTATGTGCTACTGGTTAATAAAATTATTGTGTACCACACATTGAAAAATTGCAATACATCCAGAATTATGTTGTGTATAATTTATGTTGACACCACTATTGTCCACAATTCATGTTATATAATTGCAGTACCACTTTTGTAAGGTAGTGTCAAGAAATGGTTGTCGAATGGTCCGAGGAGAACACTAGGATAATCGTTGAGTTGTTTGTCATACAAGTGCGGAAGGGTAATAGGCGAAACACTCACTTGACACTGAATGCATATGAAGAGGTTGGTACTGAATTCAAGATGAGAATCGGATTGTCATACAAGTAGCCCCAACTGAAATATAAATGGGACAAACTTAGAAGCGATTACAACATGTTGAAGAAACTCAGACTGAGGGAGACGGGAGGGAGATGGGATGCTGAGAAGAACACTGTCAAACAAGATGTTGAGTGGTGGAAGAAGGCAACAAAGGTGAGTTGTAATGCCTTTTTCTTTCCTTCTTGTAATTAATGAAAACCAAATGTGTAAATATTTGTTGTTGTATTACAGGACATTCCAGGTTGTGGCAAGTTCAAGAAGCAAGGTCTTCACAATGAAGAGGGGTTGAAGGTGATGTTTGAATACATCACTAGTGATGGTACTGATCATTGGAATCCTTGTTCAGGCGTGCCACCTCCTTCTAGTGCAGCATTAGCAAGTGTCAACAATATTGATACCATCCAAGATGATTATAATGTTGACACCAAAAATCAGGCAATTCTAGGTGATGCAGGAGCTAGTGGTTCGGCACAAAAGAGGCTACGGAAGTTTGTTCATGATGGTAGCAAAAAACCAAAGAGCGCACTTGTGATGCAGGAGCAGATGACAAGGATTGGTGACCTTGCTGAGAGATCCCAATCATCTTTTGAGTCTTTCATGAAGAATGCTGACGTCGCTTCTGTCAAGTCCGTGATGGATGCGGTTTTGGAATGTGGGGCAGAAGAAGGTAGTGATGAGCACTACATTTCCACTGATTTGATGGCGAGAAGAGACATAAGGGAGATTTTTATGCACATGACCGTTGGGGCTCGTAAGGGTTGGCTCTGTAGGAAGTATGACCACAAGTATCCAAAGTAGATGAGGCCCGTATGTGTGGTGATTGTTTGCTATGTTGAACCATTATTTCCCATTTGGCTTGTAACAAATATTTGTTTGCTATGTTGAACCATTATTTCCCATTTGGCTTGTAACAACTATTTGTTTGATATATTGAACCATTATTTCCATTTGCCCATTTGGTTTTTGTTTATGTGTGTATGATGTTAACTATTTTGTCATTTGGTTTTTGTTTATGTGCAGATGTCTGACAGTGATAGTGATACCGAGAATGACTATCAACAGAAGAGAACGTTGGTTTGCTAGCATGCAAAACAAATGACTATCCTTTGTTCAAATGCAACGAACATTGTACATAAGTATAGGGAATCTTGGTTGTTGAAGGCTGAGCCTAGGACTTCTATAATCAGTGGGTTTGGATGGCTGCAAGAGACTATTGACACACCCGGAGAGACATACATAATGCTAAGAATGAGTGCAAGGGTACTTTTCGATCTTCATGACTTGTTGGTCGAAAGGTATGGCCTCACACATCCCCCCTTTGTTAGCATCTATGAGTTTCTTGCTATGTTTCTGTGGACCTTGGGTGGTTGTGAATCAAATAGGAGAACACAAAACCATTTCAAACATGCAGCCAATACGATCAGCCGCAAATTTCATTAGGTACTAAATTGTGCGATTAGTATGCCATCTCACTAGATCAAACAAAAAGACCCAAATTTTCGAGTTGTGCATTCTAGGATTAAAAATGATAGAAGGGCCTACCCACATCTTAAAAATTGTATTGGTGCAATAGATGGGACTCACATTAGAGTCGTCATTGCCCCGATCAACCAAGTGAGATACATTGGAAGAACAGGTGCAGTTACCCGGAATGTGATGGCAGCATGCGACTTTGACATGCATATCACTTATGCTTCAATTGGACAACCTCGTGCTATGCATGACACAAGTGTTATATATCATGTAATTGGTCAAGATAGGCTCACCTTCCCGCATCCTCCGAACGATAAGTATTTTCTCCTATTCATCCATTTGGTGAAATCATGGTAGAACTAATATGCACAATGTCTTTGCTTTGATTAGGTAAGTACTACCGTGTGGATGCCGGCCATCCTAGTCGATTTGGATATCTTGCACCATACAAAGGAGAAAGGTATCATGTTCCTGAGTTCCATAGAGGTGTACCTCCTACTACTCCTGTCGAGAAGTTCAATAGAATCCACTCATCCAAGTGTAACGTCATTGAGTGTACCTTTGGAGTATTGAAGATGAAATGGCAAACTCTTCTCAAGATACCAAAGTATAGCCTTGAAACCCAGAAAATGATTGTTGTTGTATGTATGACATTGCACAACTATATTCGCGCCCATGATAGAAATGATATCCACTTTCAGAGGTTCAAAAGGGATCCGGATTATGTGCCAACAATTCCAGAAAGATATAAGTGGTATGTTGTCCCTCCCGGTGCTTCAGATTCATCAACTCCGGAGGTAAATGGGGCTGGCATGGATGACTTTAGGGATGAACTAGCAATTGTAATTGCCGAAGGATGGTGATGAGCATGGCATTTTAGATTTATATGCTCCTTTTGATTTGCAATACCACTTAGTAATTGTGATGCTTTTGAACTTGATAACACGCAATTATGTTAATATTACCTACCTATTTGCAATGTTCTACTTTGCATTTTATCCTATACGTCTCCAAAGGTACTGCAATACACTAGCCACATGAAAAAAATGATGGAAACAATTGGTTCAGCTAGGCCAACACCCATTTTGATGTTCAGTACGTAAACGTCCAGCCAAAATCTTGAGGGAAAAAATTGTTTGAATAAAATACAAACAAGGCCGGCCAAATTGAGCAAACAGCCAATCGGACTGGACAAAGCCTCCTGGCCCAAGCAGGCTAGCCTAGCTAAAATGGGCCACAGCCCAGCGGAAACATGAGGAGTTGGCAAAACGTTTCCGGCTCTGAACGAGAAGCTAGAAGCGGGGATTTCTAGGAAGCTAGATGATTGCCGAACACGCCCTAAGAATCAAATAGACTAAAAACAGAAACGAAATGGAAAATTTTCTATAGAGGTCGGCTGGGGGAGGCTCGCCCGAGGCCGCCGTCCGGTCTATGCAGCTCGAAAACCCTAAACCCTAAATTCCAGAAGTAAAAAGGAAAATTCCATGCCAAAATTTCTAAATCAAAGCACTACGTTAGAGTTTTGGGGTTTGGTTTTCACGCATACGTACCTGGACGACGGAGGGATTCTCGGAGGCAAGGGAAAGAGTCCTCACCGCAGGGGACCGGAGGCAGTGTCGAGTAGAGGCAGGGGACTAGAGGCAGCGGTGGTGGAGAGCGGCGGCTGCAGCGGAGGTGGAAAGTGGGGGTCTAGGGCGGCCATGGAATAAAAAATATGGTACAGATCTGAAATATTTGTCTAAATATTTTCTTGCGACCAAGTACTACCCTCAAACGGCTGCAAAGCTAAACCGTCTCGAAGAACCTCCGTTGTTTGAATATTTCATATTTTTCCGCCAAGTACTTCCATCAGACGGCTTTAAATTACAACCATCTCAAATACATGTTTCTTACATGCTTATGTCAACAATATTCAAATTTCTTTTAAAATTTGAAAACGACTAATTCAAATTTCATTTTCTGGAAACTTTGTTCATTTGAATTATAGGTTATATTGCAGTAGAGGGAGAAGAGGTGCATTATAGATCAAAGAATTTGAAAGATGAGATCGACTTCCTAAAACACTTATCATATAATAAACAACTAACATTAGTTTGGTTCAAAATATAAAGGTGAAACTAGCTATAGGTTAACTAGCAACAAGTTGGTTCAGACAAGCTACCCAAAAATATTATGAAGGTCACAAGGCGTACTCCTTCGAGTATCACTCCTACAAGTCTGAGTCCGAGTCCGAAGGCGATGCCAAATCATTGATGATGTTGATGACAAAAATCATGTGCAAGTGCATGCGCGTGGTCAACCTCGTAGTGATGAGTATGGCTTGTCCAATCTAGAGATGCTCGATTTGGAGGAAGTTCTTCCACCCATCAGCTGTGAAGGAGATACGGTCATGAAATCCGTCTTGTACTCGATGGTGCTGATGCCACCTCGTGCTCAAATATGTAGTCCAACCAAGCAATCTTGAGGGATATCAAGAGGATAAATCATGTCCTTAGGTAATTTCTATGATGCAAAAGTAAGATAACTCAATGTTACACACGACCATTATAATCAGTTATGTACAAAATAAAAAATAAAGTAATAGATCGATATATATAGCTATACAATGACATGATATATGTACCATAAGGAGACTCTCGATATTCGTCCTCGTCAAGCGGGTGACAAATGAGACCTCAATGAAGGAATTACTTGGAGGTGATCATTCTCATCATCAGTAAGTTTGCATATCTGGGAGATAATTGGAGATAACTAGTTTATAGGCGGTTATGCAGCTTCCTCTTCTTCTTCATATTCGCCGACATTGTTTAGATAGATGACATTTATCCTCATTTTGTCTCCTTGGAAGGAAAAGCGCACCAACTGACCATCTCCGGTGAGATGGTTATCAACAATGAACTGACACCACCCTCCACCTCCCAATCGAGTCCATGTTGGCCCTTTTTGCACTTGAACCGTGTACATTCGCTCACAAGATCGGAATCGCACACTCTCTCATGTGAGTTCATTGAATTGTGTCCTTGCATTACATGGGACAGTCCGTGCACCAAAAGCACACATTAAATTAGTGATTTTAATGCTAACCAGGTATGAGATTAATTATGTGTAAAAATAGTAAGAGTTTTAAAAATATACCACTGATTTATCGAAATAACCAGGTATGAGATGGACACTGAATAGTGAGTCAGTTGACAAGATTCTTTACTTTTAGTGAGTCTTGCAAACTTTGCACATTGCATATATCCTATATAATATATAATACCACAAGTGATTAGTTAATCTAACTAAATACTAAATATGTAGTTACATATTCTCCACTAATTATAATCTCTAGTCATAATTTCTAACAACAATTATCTAACACTAGATCCACACAATATCTATGGTGGGGCGACACTCACCTTCGTGGGGGGAAGGGGTTGGGGACGTCGATGCGGTCAACGTCGATGCGTGGCAGCAGTGTCAATCTACACTTAGGGGCGGCAGGTGGGGAGCTAGATCTGGAAGAGAGGAGGTCAGTCGACATGGGGGATTTCTCGATCTTAAAGGGAAGGGGAGTGGCAGTTTCTATGGGAGATGGTCCATTATAATAACCATCTCTACCATAACAATACATTTGGACTCTCCGGATATATTAGGACTCTCCGGATTTTGGTAATCCTAAAATTTAAGAGTTATTCATAGCCAAAAGGCAAAGGAAGGTGGTTATACACGCTTGCTAGTGTGAAATTGAGTCCTAAGACTAGCTGAGATTCATACATTGAATAAAATATATATCGTAGTACAAACCTTGGATCTTACCCTAAAAGGTATGACGACTCCTAGTGTTGATGCACTTGCTGCAGTGCAAAAAGGTGCAAGTGTTTTGAAATTGACTAATTCAAATGTTTAACTACGATATGAGATCATTTGGTTACTTAGATATGAATTTTCCATCAATTTAAACTTTTTTACAAGTATTCCTTCAAGGAAGTCCCGTTGAGAGAATATTCGGACACTCCCTATTTTGATAAAATCTTGCAAATTATTCAGAACAAAAAGGCAAGGAAGGTAAATATATTACAAAAACTAGAAGAAACATGCAGCCTTCTTTGAAGGGTTCAACAAATTCTCATCACGAACAAGCCAATGTAGTGTTCCCTTATTTACACCCTCACAGAAACTAGTGAACCATCTACAAGTTGGTTCATGTGGCAAAAGAGGTTCCAACCATTGGTGAACACTGTCTGGTTCAAGTTGCAATGAACGATAGTGTACTCCCCAGTAATTGGGTCATCCATGCCATAGCTGTGAAACAGAGCTGTGCCATTCTTTGGGATGTTATAACCAAGTGCAAAGATTGATGGCATGACCTGAAATGAAGAATTAATTAAAACACATTAGTAAATACACAAGTAAAATTTAAGCCATGTCCTTAGCTAGAATAACTCACAAAGGTGTTGTTAGCTATATAAATTGCATTGAGCCTTGTCACAAAGTATTGCATTTTAGGGAGATGGAAAATTCTCCTCATCATGAAGCCAACATATCCCGCTTACATCCTTCATCATCTCAAAAGTAATGGCAGATATTTCTGGCATAGTAATTAGATCTATATCTGTGAAAATACTCCTGTAGAAAACACCTCTAACGTAGGGATCCACATATGGCACCCTAAATCCTGTAAAATTCAGTTACCACATTAAAAGGAATTCTAGATAAGATGGCAGGAAATACATACATTTGATGGGAAAAAACACACATACCATAAATATTTTAGAATCCCTTGATGTCACCACTAGGGGCATGTACTTCCATCCTAAACATAGACCGATCATCTCCTTCATCATCTTCATCCTCTTCACCTCCTTCATCTTCTTCATCATCAGGTTCTTCTGTGATTAAGCTAAAGGTCACCACATCATGGAGAGCAACATTGTGTGTCCTCAAGAAAGAAATCCAGAATGTTTCTCTTATGTATTTAGCTTCTTCCATTTTCACCAGGAAAAGCTCAAACCTATGCCCTCCAATCACAGCTGGGCAAACTGGTTGAGTTTTTATTTAAAGTGAAAATGAACACTCTGAGAACAAAAACCAAATAAATATGATGATATTGATCATATATATAATAGTAGAAAGATTTACTACTAACTAAGAAAGTAGTACTCCTGAAATCATAAGAAAACTACTAACCAAATATATACGATGATGTTGATCATATATATATTAGTCGGAAGATTCACTACAATCTATATGAAAACAATAAATGCATGTAGTCTAGTGTGGCTTATCACATCAAAACAGAGATGCATATACGACAGAAACAGAAAATAATTAATTGATGTTTCTAATTGCTCAAACAAACAAAATTTCCCCTACACATGTTACAATAATTTTCCACTACTCCTAAAATCTTAAGAAAACTTTCCAATATATGCCCATTCAAGTTTCTAACTTTACTTGCTTAAACAAAAAATCTCAAATTCCTACCAAGCACTAGAACAATAATTTTAGTTCACAGGTAAGCGTGCTAAATAACTAAGAGTACTTTGAATATTGAGGATAAGCATTAGTACTTTGTCGGTTGAGGCTAAAATTACTCACCACAACTTTCTGAAACTTTGGTTCATGACGACGATGAAGGACTCTGTAGTCCTGTTTGAACAACCACAGTTCTGCATTGGCTGGGTGTAGACACGATACTACAACAGATATCCATCACTACGTATCCTACAGAGCTTAGTTCTATGCACTAAAAAGATGGAAGAAAAGATTCAGAACAAACACGATAAAAATCTCTATTTGTATAGTAGACAAAGTGGAGGAAAATGCAGAGCAAGAAAATCTCATGGTAGATCTAGAGAAGCATATGAACAATTTGTACAACTAAAAACCTATATATGAACAAACGCCTTTGTTTGATTAAACTAACTCGATAGAAAGAAATCAAATAGAAAGAAGAGTAGAGAGGAAAAAGAACCTGTAGGCAGAGTTTCGTGCTCTATTGCTGGAACTACTAGTTGGGTCCGCTGATTCGGTAGATCTAGGAGGTGGTTCAAAAATGCGATGACCTAGTAGACCACTTCATGATGTAGTATGCAAGTCGCTGACATAACACCAATGAAACACCGATCCACCGGTATTCCATCCCTCGGAGTGGTACAACAGAAACATCGCAGGTACAAAGCATGACTATAGATTATAACATAGTACGTTACAAAAGATTCAGATAACCTACTTGATACAATGAGGATAGTATCTTTGCAAAAGAAAGCCAGAAATAGCAACTTGCAGACGATTCTACTAGTAATTCTATTACTAATATTTATTTGGCTTGTGATTGCTGTTGTGCTAATGCTCTATAGAAGTAGGTTCTAGGAACAAGGGATTTCCTATTGTCTACTCTTCAGCTTCATTTCCATAGCATTTGATACAGACATTGACTCCATTTATTACTTTGGATATCTTCTGTTTCTCAAAGTAGTTCACATCATGATGACGCCATTGATGGCTCCAAGATCTAGCAAGGGCTAAGAAGATATAGTTGAGTATGAGCATACTCAGCAAGTTCATTAAAGAGGATTGTTTGATGCACTACCTACATCCACAAACCATAGTTCGTAGGCTATGCAGGTTTTTTAAACATTTCTTCAAAGATTTCTTTTATTCTAAAGATCTATGTCTATCAGCCTTCATAGGTTGATTAGAACTTCGTGGAGTTCCTTTCCTGTAGCGTTCATAGCTCCTTCTCAAAATAGGGAGTAACATGTCACACTTTTTACACTCTGTAGAGGTGCATTGCTTTACCCATGAGAGACCCTTATCCATGTTGCACATCCGAGCGGCCAACCCGTTCACACTTCCTTGGTATGAGGCCTGGTATAAGGATCCAAGTTGATCACTACCCTTCTTCGTGACCCCATATTCCAACGTGATCCTTCAAGCCGCCACATCTTTGTTAGCCTCCCTTGTGGGATGGTTGTAACTCTGATAGGCCCTTGAAGACTCTGTGAGCCGGTTGTGCCCCTAATAGGACCCATTAAAATGGCTGACCTACCTCTGGCAGCCTCTCCCAGATAATCTAGACACCAAAACCGCGGGGCCCTTAGGGCGCCCACCCTTGTGCTAGATCCATGCAAGGAATCCCAATGTCACGTAAAGGTCGTCTGTTGACATACTAAAGGAAGAAGATCTAGCTAACTTTCCCTGATCCCATACAGATCTCAGGGTTGACGCGTAGTTTACAGTGCAAGAATCATTAACAAACATTTGTTATTAAGACCCAGATTATACTTTTCTATGCAATGGTGGTTCCATTGCCAGTCATAATATATTAGCTAATCACCCTGGATCAGTAACCAATAGTTCAAATCAACTACGAAAATAGTGTTTTATGTCATCCTTTTCGAAATCTAGGTGATAAAAATAGTAGATTGCAAATACTTGATAGAAAATAATCAAAGGACATGAGCAAGTATGGACTTGCCTTTTTGACTACAAGATTATGCAGCCAAGGTCTTCTAGTCGATATAAACTCTAATATCTGAAAACATCATCATTGCTCCAGTAAGGACTAATGTTTAAATAAGCAATATGCTATTATGCATAGATAATGATATGCATTTTTGTAAAACTCATGAAATTATTACCGATTTCTTGTGTGGTTTAAGCTTGAGTGATTTCTTAAAGCTTTCATTTACCTTCAAGTTTACTTCACAACCAAAAGTACATTCTGAGATTCTAAATGTAAATACAAGTTATGAAAGTAAAACACAACAACAATTAATGTTGGATGTTGATTAATAGTTACTCTGAAGAATGACCACGTTTTAAGTTGGTGAGTTTTAATAGAATTACTAATGTCTTTTTTTGAAGTGGCAAAAAGAATAACTTTCGAGGAAAATACTTATTATACTAAATTAAGTAATTCACAATGTTCTCAGAATGTAGTCCGTAGATATTTGCATCGCCCTAATAATATTAACTTGATAGATTTATATCTAATTGATTAATAGACCAAAGTTAACTATAAAACACAATTGAGATTACGATATAGTATTTTTATATTGCTATTGAGTTCTAGGGTTCTCCTAATCATGATTAACGATGAAATCTTATAGACATTGGGTATAGCTCTACGGATCTTAAGCTAGCATACCTATTATAAGTAGATTACATGATTAAAACTAACTACAAGATATAGGTGAATTTAGCATATGGTTTACTTAGTTACTACCAAGTTTTGGAGTTAAGTATGGTTAAATAAGATCATTCACTTTCAATGTAAGTGAATGATCTATAAGATTAACTTGTAAGTCACTAACTTGTAATTGGCATAACATTCCAAAAGTTCATTATTTGGTTAACAAAAACCATTTAGGTTCTATTATAAACCATGTCTATGGTTTTAAGTGTAGTATATGGATCATATCCTACTTTGGTTGATTTACCTTAATCATTAGGTCAAAAATAATTTTAAAGTATGATAAATATTTTCTGTATCATTATAGAGAAAATAATAGTATTACTTTAATCTACAAATTATAAATGGCTTAGATAAAGTTAAAAGGAATTTACCTTGATTTATAGTTAAAATAAAACTCGTTCTTTTTATTCTTTAAGACAAGAAATAATATTTTTCAACATTATTATATATTTATTTCTTCATAATCCTAAAAATCTTATGGAATACCTTCCTTAGTACTTTTCTAGTGTAATATATTTATCTTTGTATGTACAAATGATTTTTATTTATTTTTATGATTTTCCTCATTTTAATACATTACTACAAAGGATTTAATGGTTTAAATCTCTTGTCCTAATTTATATAATTAAAATAGTCAACTTATTATTTTCTTGTATATATTATATGTTTGTGATCATTCTGACATATCATACACATTTCAGGATTTGTTTTTCTACATTTTTATAGAGCTTAAAGTATTCAGAGGGTCATTTTACTAATTTCAATTCTATTTCTTTCTTTTCCTATTGTTTTAATTGGGCCTGGCGCACCTACTAGCCTAGCCCACTGGGTTGAGCTAGACCATTCTGCTCGGTCCACTGGGCCAGTCAACCCAACCCAGACCCCTCTCTATCTCTCTTCATCTCAATGCCTCACACTATCTCTCGCGATGTCGTGGTCACCGGCGTCATCGCCACGCGATCCTGGCGCGCTCCGGCCACCCCGACTGCTGTTGTCAGTCGCATACGACGTTGCTCTCTCGGCTCCATTTCTTAGCCCAACTCTATTTGTGCCTCGGGTAGTCGCTCGCTCGCCTCCTTCTTATCCCTGACTCTAGGGTTTCGAGCAATATCGAGGTTGCTCGCTGATGATGCTCCCGGTGATGGGCTGGTGAAGTGGCGGTGTTGTGGTGGTGCTATGGTGGTCAAAAACCACCGCTATTGTAGTGATGTGCTGATGCTGTAGGTACGACTCAGCTCGGAGAGTGTCACGATGCTCCTCGTGCCATCGTGTCGTGGCTACCGTCGCCAACCCCTCTGCTTCCTCTTCCCGAGTTTAAGCGAGGACTTTGGGTAAGTGGTTGATGTCTACGCACTTCTATTGTTGTAGACAGTTGTTGGGCCTCCAAGTGCAGAGGTTTGTAGAACATCAGCAAGTTTTTCCTTAAGTGGATTACCCAAGGTTTATCGAACTCAGGGAGGAAGTGGTCAAAGGTATCCCTCTCAAGCAACCCTGCAATCAAGATACAAGAAGTCTCTTGTGTCTACCCAATACACTTGTAAGGTGTATAGGTGCACTAGTTCGGCGAAGAGATAGTGAAATACAAATGGTATAGATAATTATAAGTGGTAACAGTGCCAGAAAATAGCTTTGATGGCGCGTGGTTGAGACTAAAGGCAATCTGAAACAAAGCTGGAAGCTAGTAAACATGTAATAGATCTAGTTGCAAACGGTATTTCAATGCTTAGACACAAGACCTAGGGATCATACTTGCACTAGTGAACACTCTCATATAAATATCTTCTCTTTATGATACTACTCTTAACTACTCTCCAGTTGGACACTCTAATCCATGGTAGGGCTATAACAACACTCCTAAAGTTCGCTTTCCCCATCTAGATAACCCCACGCTGTCACCTTAAGCTCTAGATGGTTCCAACAAACACCATAATTTCATAGAAACATCCAACTCTAAATATAACTCATAACAAGTAATTGTAATCTCTAGCCTAAGTGTCACCATGGTGTGCACGCTGTCACATTCACACACATGGGGAGAGCAGAGATCTATTAGAGCACTTGAGTAGCAAGGTAGATCTACTTGATTACAAAGCTCATGATCATAATATGATCATGCATAGAGAGAGAGATGAACACATAGCTACCGATAGAACCCTTAGCCTCGAGGAAGAACTACTCCCTCATCATCATGGGAATCAGCAATGACGATGGAGATGGTGGTGGAGATTGATGGAGATGGCTCTGGGGGAAATTCCCCGTCCCGGTAGGGTCCCGGAACAGAGACTTTATGTCCGCCGAATCTCCCCTTCGGTGGCGGCGGCGCTGCAGAACTTTTCGTGGCTGGAGGCTGGATTCTTTAGGGTTTTCTTATCGGGACGCATATATAGGCGAAGGGTCAAGGTAGGTGGAGGCCGGAGGGGCCCACACCACCCCCTGGCGCGGCCTTCCCTGGCCCGTGCCACTAGGTTGTGTGGCCAGCCCCTGGCCCCTTTCCGTCTCGTCTTCTGGCTCAATGAGTCTTCCGGTAAAATATCGACTTTGGCTTGTGTCCGGTCCAATTCCGAGAATGTTCATTTTCTGGCTTTTCTGGAACCAAAAACAACAGAAAACAGGCAACTGGCACTGTGGCATATTGTCAATAGGTTAGTTCCAGAAAGTGTATAAAAATACCTCAAAATGTGGACAAAACATAGGACAAATGATATAAAACAAGCATGGAGCATCAAAAATTATAGATACGTTTGCAACATATCACCCCACAGACCACCACTAGTCTTTTCTGTGCATTTTGTCCTCACTCGTGCGCACGTAGTACCCGCTTTCCGGTCGATCACCCATCCTAGAATTGCTCTAGGCCAAGCACGCTTAACCTTAGAGTTCTTTTCGAATGAGCTTCCGAAAAAGAAGTTGCAACTTGTTGGTATGAGTATTCTATCAATCCTATTAAGCCATGTGCCTGGTCTCACAATGAAGCAGCCACACAGTTACGAGGACCCATGGTACCTTCTTATGTGTGCAAACTGGAGAAATCACTGTATGGGCTCAAACAAGCACCAAGAGCATGGTTTGCTAAGCTGAGCTCAAGGCTACAAGAGCTTGGTATTCTAGCATCCAAGGCAGATACATCTCTATTCATATACAATAAGTCAGGTATTACCATTTATTTGCTAGTATATGTTGATGACATTATTGTTACTAGCTCCTCCAACAAGGCTATTACTTCACTCCTGCAAGACCTCACTTCATCGTTTGCTCTAAAGGATCTTGGTGACTTACACTTTTTCCTAGGAATTGAGGTAAAAAAGTTTAATCAAGGTATATTATTAACTCAAGAGAAATATGCTTTAGATCTACTTAACAGAATTGGAATGAAGAAGTGCAAAGAATTACCAACTCCACTATTAGCATCAGAAAAGCTACCGGTAGAACCCTTAGCCTCGAGGAAGAACTACTCCCTCAGCATCATGGGAATCAGCAACGACGATGGATATGGTGGTGGAGATCGATGGAGATGGCTCCAGGGGCACTTCCCCGTCCCGGCAGGGTGCCGGAACAGAGACCTTCTGTCCCCCGAATCTCCTCTTCGGTGGCGGCGGCGCTGCGGGACTTTTCATGGCTGGAGGCTAGTCAATTTAGGGTTTTCGTCCCAGGGGCTTCTTATAGGTGAAGGGGCGAGGTCGGTGGTCGGCCAGGGGGCCCACACCATGCCCTGGCGCGACCTAGGGCTGCTTGCACCAAGTGTCTCTCCTTCGGACTCCATGTGTCTTCCGATAAAATATTAACTTTGGCTTTTGTCTCGTCCAATTCCGAGTATATTCATTTTCTAACTTTTCTAGAACCAAAATAGCAGAAAAGAGGCAACTAGCACTGTGGCATCTTGTTAATAGGTTAGTCCAAGAAAGTGTATAAAAAGTATTCCAAAGTGTGGACAAAACATAAGAAAGTAGATATAAACCAAGCATGGAACATCAAAAATTATAGATAGGTTGGCAACGTATCAGTGGTGCTCCTGCCCTTCTTCTCTATTTCTCTCACTCTCTCTCGCTGTCGAACCCTAATTAGGGTTCGACCTCTCCCTGAAGTCTTACTTCTAATTCACAATAGCAATTCTAGCTACCATGCCATTCATGATTTGCTCATAGAATTCCCTGCCCAAGTAATTTAAATGACCTTAATTATTCTTCAAAAATTCCTACGCTTCTAGGCTTGTTCCGTAACCTGAGTTTGGTTAGATTTCAGTTTTCTTTGGGAATTTTCACAACTATAACTATGTTGATGATGATTCAATTGGGATGGTGTAGTCATCCTTAGCATATGTGTTTCTTATGAAGAAACTGAACTTGCATAGTGGTGTTGTCTATAGAATTTAATTGTAAGCATTATAGTGTGTTCTCTAAGTGGTGATAACACTTATGAGATTCTAGGGTTCATCTTGGTGTAATGATTGTTGTGCTGCCTGGATGAATGACTCGTCTTCAGCATCAACAAAATAGAATGCTTGAATTGTTATGGAGATGAACATCTCCTTATCTCCCTATCAGTTATGGCAATATTATAATTTCTAGCAATTAGCTTAGGAAGATGGTTTGGATCAACATTCTGATACTTTCATATGAGATTTTAAATTGCTCTCTGAATTGTTGTGAGGAATATGTCGTATATGATTCCATACTTGGTCTCACTGAATTTTATCAGTTGAAGCTGACAATTAAGAACTCATTACACTGGTTCCTATTAGTGCTAATTAGGAAAATGGTTTAAAATATGCCTTGCTTGCTAGTAGATGAATTCAGAAAGATGATGGTGGTTTTCTTGGGCTTCTAAATGTGCTATTGACCTATTGGTCAAATGATGTGGTTCATTGCCTTAATGTCTTTGCTTAGTAAGCTTGGACTTGTGCCCCTTTTAAAATTAGTGGCTGTAGTGGTTAATTGGTGCTGGTATATATGGATGAGTGGCTTCTGCTGCCCTAAGTTGTTACCATGGTGCCTCCAATATTGGGGTGTGCATAGTATAAACTTGGAAAGCATGACCTACTGCCCTGCTATATGGTCCTACATGTAATTTAGTCCCCTACCTATGATGTGGAAGCTGAGGCAAAAAAATTATAGAAGAAAAGATGCTATTATGGCTACTTCTTTACTAGATCTAAGATGAGATTGACATATAACTTGTGTGCAAGCCTGGGAGCATTATCCCCAATACAAACCTAACTATTTAAAATGATAAGAAGAACTGCTAGAATGTGATCTTAAAGATCACCTTTGATAGCAGATTATAGGCCGCTGATATGTGAGTGTGCTTGATGTTGATCTTGATTAGCCACTATTAATTTGGTGGTCTGCTCTTCTTGGCACCTAGACCTCCTCGCCTTGTGATGTAGCCCATCATACAGGCGTCCTTACATCCTCACCACCAAGTCCCCCGAGTGGACCTATGACATGTGCTCGAGCCAAGATCCTACATGATAAGGTGAATTCACTCCTCTCTTTGTGTGACTTTGACACTACCTTGAATGGCTTGCTACTTCATGCAAACGACCTTTGTGTACTCAGCTATGAACCCCAAGCTACCCAAGAAGATGGCTAAGAGAAGATAGCTCCAAGATCAAAGTCTCCGCCTATAGTCGCCCGGAGGCTCCAACCATACCCCGCTTGGCGTCAGGCTGCAAGCTCCTGGACCCCATCAAGAGTGTCTGACTCAAACATGGAGTCTTTGACCACTCGCCCCCGGAGTCTCTGTCCCATCCCCAGGCGCCCTCACCCGCAAGCTCCTGGACTGCATTCGGAGTCTCTTCCTGCTACACCGGAGTCTCCGACCTCTCTACTCTGGTGACTCCACCATAAGTCATGGGCATGCGAGCCAACTATTGGGCCTGGCCCATGTAACACCCCCAACTCATCCAGAACTTATCTTTTATCCCCAAACTACCCTTGTTTATGTGGCTGGCCTATATATAGACCCACCCCTCCATTGTAAACCCTAGAGGATATTAGACTAGAAGAAGACACCTTTTGAGGATCTCTATCGAGTTGGTCTCGTGCCCCTTCATGAGGAGCACCTAATATCCCAATCCTCTTCAAATCTTGCTTAATCGCGTTCGGGTTGTACAAGATCTTCATATTGAGTTTGCTTTTATGAAGCTACCAAGATCTCGTCAGGAATCTCACCTCGCTGTGTCGGATTGAGAAGTATCTCTTGCCCAATACTGATCTTGTCGGATTGTATTGGACCGGTAGCCACCGGTGTGAGCCAATGGTGTGTATTGTGTTTGTGTTTTGTGTCTGCTCACCGTGTTTCTTCGCATGTGGAGTTCATCAAGTTCATCTCTCCCTATCTCCCCTCACTTGTTTCACCGCGACTCCATCGAAATCTTGAAAGATCAGGCCAACCCAAGGGTCATCCCCTAACACCTTGAGCTCCTGATGTGGATCTTGATCACCTTAAGCTCCTGATCAAGTTCTTCTACTTTTGGAGTTGATGTCTTATTTGTGAATCTCCTCTCCTCCTAGCTCTTGGATGGCTTTGCTGAGCAACCAGGGCTAGGGATGTGATGGTGATATGGGTGAGTGATCTTGAGGTGTGATAAACATAGAGGGAATAATAATATGGTGTGTGATGGCTGCAAGTGTACAGATCAATTGTAGCTAGTTTCGAAATAAGAGTATCAAACCCACATAGATCTATTTGGTTAAGGTATTTATGCCCCTTGTCACTATCTACCAAAGGATACTTGTAAGCTGCCTTTGATTTCAAGTATAGGGTGTTTGAAAGGTTTTGTTTTTGTGTGCAAGAAAGTAATAAAACAAGTAAAGTAAAACAAGTAATGAAAGCATTGGAAATGGTGTTGGAACTCAATAAGGCTAATGCATTCTCGGGGATGTAGGATAACTGCTAGCATGGGGTAATTAATCATAATTAGGATAATCTATTTCTTTCATCATGATACGTGTGGAGAGATATCCATAATAAGATGTTCACTACAAGACTCATGGGCAGTCGCTTTCTTGAGTCAGGTAAGAAGGTCATCTCTACATAACCACTACGATGCCTAAGAGCAGTCACCCATAAAGACCACGACAATTAAGGGTTTCCCAATGGATATCATAATGAGCTTAGTGAATCTCTCTTTATTCCCCCTTTGATCGTGCAGGTTATAAGCCAATTCTTGTAGTCACAAAAGTAACACTAGACATACTCCCATACACGTCCTAATGGTATTACCCTCTCTAAAGAGAGAGATCAAACACAATGTCAGAGATCAATAGATCATGGACCAAAGTAATAGATCATCTTTATTTCATTTTATAATAATGCTAGGGTCTCTCAATCTCCCCAATAACAAAGGAAACTACTCACACATGGAAGCAATCAACAACAACATCATATTCAAATGGATGGATAAAAGTATGGGGATAAATATAGTGAAACCCACAATTATATTTGGAATTACAACAAGATCTAAAGTATGGGAGAGGGGAATGGTGATGGCGATGGATATGAAGCTGTTGATGGTGAAGGAGATGATGTGATGTCCTATGATGATCTCTACAATAACAAGGATTTTCCCTTCGCATAGTTCCTCCTCCAAATCCCTTCGTAGCGTGGTGTTTCGAGGCTCGAAGTTTCTGTGAATGTTAGATCTCAAATCCATCTTCACATGACGAGAGTATTTGATGAGGCGGATGTGCTGATAGGTGGTACGGGCGAACGGTACGGGCAAGTTCCACCCGTACCGTAGGTTGCTAAACCTTCTGTAGCCTTCCTTCACGTTTGTTATTTCCCAGGTGCGAGGAAAAATAAATTAAATGACATTTATCACTTAGAAATATCATATTACTACATAATATGACAGTCCCAATTGATATGTTCACAAAATATTTAGTAATTCGGGATCCTATTGAAATAAGGACAAAAGGTGCGCGCGAGCGCAGTAAAATGCCAAAATTCCTACTCTACTTGTGAAAAAAACATAAGGTAACTATACTTAAAAGTTGGACTCATCATTTTGCTCTGTGAATGGAGATGGGAATGGTAGCTTTGCTTCTCTGGCTAATGCCTTCTTCTTATCTCTTCTCGCTGATCATTCCTGTGTTGATAGCAGCCAGATGCATGATGTTGTCTAAGTTGTCTACTTGCTTGGTTGCTGAGATATTTTGACTGAGAAGATTTGCTTTGGATGATTTGATATTATCTGGAACTTGGGCTTTATTTTTATGTTGCCAAGTGGAAAGTAATCCCTTTTATAATTTCTGCAAAGGTGAAACTTGCCACTCTTTTGCGAGTGAGGTTGTTTTGAGGCAATAAACTGTATAAGGACATATTTTACTTTGCCCCTAATTACTGCTCAGTGATGAACATAAACAGTGCATCTCATTGTTAACTTCTGAGAGAACTAAACAAAACTACCCCCCTCTTTTCTTTATTACTTGTTTTATTTTATTCTTAACTGCAGGTATCAAGAAGAAGATAAAGAGAAGATCAAGAATCGGATAGGAAATATAGTTTAGGTTTTAACTTATTCTTTTTGTATTTTCTTTGTTTATTTTCTTGTAAAGACAATGTAATATGTTTACATATGAAATAAATAATCATTTTCCTTATTTATTTAATCGTATTCATTTACTTTTTGCAATTATTCAATTTGTATTTTCTTATTGTGTTAACCATAATTTGATCCCAATTATTTAGATACACTAAATACAAATCTCTGATAAGTTTCAATTTAATTCAAGTTTCAAATTCAAATACTCATTTGAATTCATTTCCCCAAAACAGTCAAAATACTTGGAGATCATATCAAAATCTATCGCACTCGCTCAAATGATCTAAACTCTAATTCACCGAAGAAAGAGAAACCTTGATCCCTCTAGAGTTTTAGTTTTGCGAGAAACATCCCCGGATTTTCTATGCATGAATTCAATGCACACATATGTGGTCTCTCATTCCCTGACCTAAAACCCTGGGATGTTAGAGTCTCTCCCCCTTAAACTAAAGTTCACCCTTGAAGTTATGGATATCTCTCATGTCAGAGTACAAAAAGAACTTTTTGGATCTCCATCATTGATGTTTTGCAGTCCTCATCCATCTCTTAGCCTCTTTTGATGATTTCTTTACTTTATCCCGACTCTCTAAGGTTATCCAATTTAGATCTCTTTATGAACCTAAGTTTTATGCCTTTTATAGATGTCTCGATAAAGCTTCCTATTAGAGTCATTGGACTTGTTTCCGGGTATCATTTTGGTATGAAGGTTTACTAACGATAGTGTTTTACTATCTCCTCTACAAAAAACTAAGGTAACGGTCCTCCATGGCCTATAGATCCTGGTTTAGTCCCATTGATTCCCTTTCAATGAGTTAGACTTACTCAGTCCATCCATTCATGGATACCCTACTATTTTCACGAGTCCTAAGATCATAGGATCCTCCTTGTTGGAAACATTACTAATGTCCACTTATACTTTTCCCAATGTTGGTCAAACTAAGTTTAGTATGATTTCTCAAATCCTTTCATTCATACCAGCTATGGTCCTGTATACTTCTAATACTATGTTTAACACAACAAGTCTTAACATTCTTAAAAGAGTTAGGTTATCTATTTCAACCCCACTACAAGTTTATTTCAACCTCACTATTCCTATGATGAAATTCTTCACGAAACTTCTTTTTGAACTCTACCTAGGTACTAAGACCTTCTCCCAGTGTTATTATCCTTGATTTCTCCCAACACGTGGTTGTGGTTCCTATCAATAGATAAGTTTCATATCACACCTTTTCTTCATCCTTACATCCCATGCTTTTGAGATTACGAGATGTATCCATTAACCAATTCTCTGCCCCCATAGGTTCTTCTACCATGGAAAAACTCCAAGGCTTGGTTTGTAAGAATTCCACCAGTTTAACCGTTGGATGTAATTCCTCAAATGGATTCTCCTACATTCTCTTTAATGTCTCCCGATAGAATTGGTTCCGCTTCTCTATTTCAACCTTTCTTCCTTCCTCCACACCCCTCATATATTGAAGAACACCTTTGTTGGTGATTGAATACGACATTTGAATTGATCCTTCCTTCGAAATTGCATCGATAAGCTCCTTTTTTCATGTCTCCATCATCTCATGGGCCTTCATCTTTGCCCCATCAAAGTGATAACTCTCCTCTCCCTCACACGAACCCATATTCCTGTCTAGTCATGTACATCAAGTAAGAACTCTATGTAACATCATGCATATGCCCATGAAGTTCAAACTTCATGCACGGCTCTAGTCACACAATAAAATCCAAGAAATCCAAATGTTACTTCTAGTAAACATACACCAGAAACATGTTAAAATAGTACTTCGAGTAAAACATCTCTTGTACTCAGGCTTTGATGTTATACACTACAATTTAGACACATATTAGTGTATGGATCTCTACCGTTTTATACTACAGATACAGATCATAGTGTTCTTTGCCTCATTAATTACACCATTTGACCATTTGCAAAGGAATAACTTTTGACATAATTGATCCAACTTTAACGATAGTTTGGTTAGTTTCCTCTAGAACTCATCAATAGCTATTTATCCCTTGCACTACACTTAGCATTATTCTCACATTTTAGCTCGTAGTCGCTAACTTTTGCCTCGTTAGGTACCACTAATTACAATAGCGGTTAATTTTCCAAGCTTCCACAAACTTCATAACTATTTAGATCTACATGTACTAAAAGAATATTTCCCGTTTTAAGCTTACTATGGTGGATTTGGCATACTTACCCTACAATAACATGTTGTTAGTGGGTTTGAGTTGTACGTCTGTGGTATTTACCTTTACTTCCTTACATGGATTCTCTTTGCAAGATAACACCATGATTACTCCCTTATAAGGTAACTCTAACTTGGTGATACACAACTCCGGTCTAATTATAGTATAGAATAATCTAGCAAAAGGTATATTATATACTTAGAGAGATACTAAATAGGTAACTTCACATAAAAATATTAGACAAGTAACTATTCTATAAAAAAATAACCTAAAAGACTTTAACTAACATGTGATAAGGTTATTCTCAAGTGAATATCCATCACAATTACAAGAAGATGTGGTTTAGATAAGATGTCTTTCTATAGTCACTACCCAATCCTACAGGTCTTACTTAAAGGGTTTTAATATGTGGTTTGGTGAGAGGGTAAATCGGTCCAAAAAGTGTAGGAACAGAGAGAAACGCCCCTTTCTTTATTATTAGGTATAGATAAGCTATGATAATAAACACTATTTATTATTTGCCTCTAGGGCATATCTCCAACAGTCTCTCACTTGCACTAGAGTACAAATAATCTGGTCGCGTTTGTTACTATCATGATACCATATCACATAGTGTGCTATTGATCATGCTTGCATGTGGAAAATGTTCCGTCATCGGTCTATATCTTCCAGATCCATATGTTTTTAAATCGTTAATGTCACCTTACTTGACATTATCCTGTCATCACATGATAATGTTGAAGTATATATTTGGCGACAAAGTAGAACTTTGTTTCCCTGTGTGTACAATGACAACGGTTCAGTCAAGTGGATTTTCACATAGTCATGTATACTGAAAACATACTTAATTGACAGTCGAGCTTTCTAATCTAAATATCATACTTGCTATTTCTAAAGTAGTCAATACTTCTATATCAATGTAGATCCTTAGTTCACTCTATACACTTAGGATATGCTTAATTCGTGTTTAGTGATTTTTTCAGGAATCACTTTAGAACCTGTTCTTCTGACTAAGAACTTGGGTCACATTCAATTGAGTATACAACACAGTTTATACGATAGAACCTATGACTGGGGCATAGGGATCGTAACACATCCCTTTTCTATCTTGTACCATTGTTGTTTGTACAAAGATTAACTCAATGCTTCACCTAGTTATACAAGTAAGAACTTCTTTCTTGGCATGTTCCATTCTGAACTACTTCAGAATCTAATCTAGGACATTCTAAACTTTTTCAGAATCTATTCAGAAAAACTTTTCGACTTTAATGTTATTATTAAAGAAAAATGAAACAATGCTAGGAGGAACTAGACACTTTTTTGATATAGTAGAAGCGGGTCGGCGTGAGAATTCCGGAAATTCGTCCCTGACAGAGATCGAACTCCGGTCGCTAGGATGCACCAACTGTGACCCAACCACTAGTCTATTGCCCGGTTCTCTAATGTTATTATTAAATGTATCAATCTATCTTGATAACTTTTAATATTTAATACATGTTCAACTTCATCTATAGAATATTTACTAACTTAAATAATCATTAAGACCATATACACCATTTAAAATATGTCATCTTCCTATACCACACACATGGTTTTGCCCTAGTCCACGACCTTGTGTTGCTTGGCGGTCTCACTTTGACCCATTCCACAATTATTCTTGTCCCACCAACCTTGTGTGTCCCCCCATTTCTAAGGACACGGTTTTCTCTCTTGCCCCAACTTCACACTCCTAACCCTAAACCCTGCCCTGTGAATCAAAACCTTTAACCTTGTGTGTCTCTTTGTCTATGTTTTTTCTATGTTAATGCTTGCGTCCACCATTGTAGCCATTTGTGCCTCTATGCTGATGCATGGCCAAAGAACGAGACCGACTACACTTTAGAAAAAATTGACCACCTTCTACTAAATATGTATTTTATACTCTCTCCATCACAATGAATACGTTTTGTTTTTGAAAATGTCAAGTTATGCAAAGTTTAAATAACCTTTTGAAAATTTGTCAGATTATTTAGTACTATATATTTATATCGCATGGAAATATATTTTATGATGTACCTAACTATACTGATTTTGTACTGTATATTGCATTGAATTTTTATTATTTTTTTCTAAAGTTTGGTCAAACTTTACATAATTTGACTTTTTAAATAATAGGTCTCATTCGTTGAAACAGAGTAGTACATAGACATCCAGTGCAGCAGGTCTCTACAACAACAACGTATGCCAAAAGTCAGTAACGAAATACTCAGGCTGGCCCTGACATGCCAGGGCCCGGTGCAAGAAAAAAATTTGGGCCCTGTCCACGTTATATAGGTGTTTGCCTTTTCGACTTTGTGTATTGAACAAAATCATCTAGTGTCTAAATATAGTTAAGTTTAGACAAACTTTGAACATTTTTTTTGGGATGGAGGAAGTATAATATTTATATTAAATAAAAATATTCAAATTGTTTTTTTAAACACACCCGGAGAAACCGAGAATTCTACTAACCATTGCAGACCGAGGAAGAATTTATAGAAAAATCAACTCCTTCATTAATCACCTCAAAATGGGTATTTCTTTGTTCAATATATGTTATATTTATACTACCCGTCCAAAAATAATTAACTCGCATTTGTCTAAATTTACATATATCTATAAACTAAAATGTGTCTAGATGCATGCGAATCTAGACAAACTTAAATCATTTATTTCTAGATGGAGATAGTAGGAAAATCAACTCCAAGGGGAGAGGGCCCCCAACATTGGCGGTGGAAAGAAATCGATTTGACGAGGGACGCAACCAGACATAGCGCTCTTCTTAGTTAGCGATACATTCTGCGTGCGTACAAGGGCCTGAATAGGTGAGCTGCTAGTAAGTACGAATTGAATAGATCGCTTGATCAAATTTATGTCTCTCATCTAACATGCGTGAACTGATCGGTTGATCAATTTTTTGTCTCTCATCTAACATGCGTGCAGTGCGTTCCTGGGTGGGACCCCTAGCAATTTGGGGCCTTGAGCCACCGCACCGGCTGCACAGGCCCGGGGCCGGCGCTGGAAATACTCCCTCCGTTTTATAATATAAAATATTTTAGCTTTATGAAAGCGTGTATTTATACCTTATTTAGTGTGTAGATTCAGTCCAAACACACTAAAAACGTTTAGATACACTTATTTTAAAAAGTTAAAACATCTTGTAATATGAAACGGAGGGAGTATAAAGATAGTATACTCGTAATAGTTACTCGCATGGTCGTACCCTACGTGGATCTGTTTTACCCCTTTGGCTTCCATACGGCCTTTGGTCGCGTGAGCACTGGAGATGCGTCAAGAATCATCCCCCACGGGCACAATGCACAAACACAAGTCCCGGTGTATCCCGTCAGGGAAGCATGGGGAAGACTAATTCACGGGAACTCTCACCACCCGCGTGACACCCGAATGCTGCACCAACACGTACTAGTAGAAAACAGACCTTTGGTCCAGGGGTATTAGCCCCGGTTTTGCTATAAACCGGGACTAATGCGCCGGTCCAACGGCTAGAACTGGCCCCAGGGGGTGGCAGACACTAGCCCCGGTTCGAACGGAACCTTTAGCCCCGGGTCGTGTAACAAACCGGGGCTAAAGGGTTTCAGGCAGGCTAGGTCGGACGTCAGACCCTTTAGTTCCGGTTTGTTATATGACCCGGGGCTAAAGGTGGACCTTTAGCCCCGGTTCTAGACACGAACCGGGACTAAAGGTCTGGCTATATCTTCTTCCCCTGTCCGAGCCACCATTCAAGTTGGTGGCTCTCCCCTCTCTCTCTCTCTTTCTTGCTTCAAGCTCGAGTTCATGCCCTTTTTTTCCTCAAGATTTGTCTATATTTTGTGGTGCCCCATCTATCCAAAGGTTCTAAAAGGTGAGCAACTTCATCCTTTGAACTCTCATTGCTATATTAGCTCATTTCATGCTCTATCTTATAGATGGATTTATGGATTTAGTTTGGTAGTAATTTTTGCAATGATATGATGAGATCGATGTTTAGATTCTATCTATATCTTGTATTAATGTAAGGAACTCTAAGGTAAATATCACAATATGTGGATTCTATCTATATATATCTTGTTTTGGCACATAGTCTCGAAATTTGATTTTAGAAGCACACACATGCGTGAGTTCATCATTCTAACTAGCTAGCTGGGCAAAAATATCCTTCTTCGTCTACCTGTGTTCAACAAACTGAAAAATTTGTAATAAAGATAGGGTTAATTCATAAAAGCTTGATAAGAAGACATCACAATTCACATATTAGAGAGTGCCTCTATGGCGAGCTCCTCGAAGATGTCTGAGGACGGGATCCTAAGACATCTTCGAGAAGCTCTGCCGTAGTGGTGTCCCTGCTCTCCCACACCATCTTTCGGTTTATATCTTCTCTAGCTAAATCAGTATGCTGGTGGAGCTAACTAATTTCACATATTAGAGAGTGCCTCTACAGCGAGCTCCTCGAAGATGTCTGAGGACGAGGTCCTAAGACATCTTTGAGAAGCTCCGCCGTAGTGGTGTCCCTGGTCTCGCACACCATCTTGCAGTTCTTCACAAGAATGCATACCTATTTATAGATTAAGCAGCACAACATAGTGTCGGGCACTGATGACATAATGTCGGCACACTCACGCTAGCATAGTACTGCCACCCACCCAAAATAGTGTCGGCATTAATTTACTGGCTTAGTGCTGCCCACTGAGGACATAGTGTCGACATGTTGTCTCCACATCCACATTTAGTCCCGGTTCCAACCGGGACTAAAGGTTCATCATATCTTTAGTCTCGGTTGCTGGTTTTAGATTAGTACTAATTAATTATGATTATGTTTGATGTACTTAATTAATTATATATTGCAGATGAGCCGGTAATAGATGTACGCTGACCGACTTTCTAACGAGTTCATTAAAGGCGTGCATTCTTTTCTTCTTGTGGCCGAGGCAAACAAGCGGAGTGGTTTTATGTGTTGTCCATGTGGTGTCTGTCGGAATCATAAAGAATACTCTTCCTCAAGAGTCCTTCACAGCCACCTGTTTCGGTCTGGTTTTATGACCGGCTATAATTGTTGGACCAAGCACGGAGAAAGAGGGGTTATGATGGAAGACAACGAAGAAGAAGAAGAGAATGACAACGACTACCCTGAATATGATGGTACTACAATGGAAGACATTGATAAAGAAAAAGATGAAGAACAGGCATCAGATCTGCCCGATGATGATCTTAGTCAGGCCATTGCTGATGCCCAGGAAGAATGCATAACTGAAAGGGAGAGGTTAAAGTTCAAGAAGATGTTAGAGGATCACAAAAAATTGTTGTACCCAAATTGTGAAGATGGGCACAAAAAACTGGGTAGCACATTGGAATTGCTGCAATGGAAGGCAGAGAACGGTGTGACTAACAAAGGATTTGAAAAGTTGCTGAGAATAATGAAGAAGTTGCGTCCAAAGGATAACAAACTGCCCGCCAGTACCTACGAAGCAAAGAAGGTTGTCTGCCCTCTAGGATTAGAGGTGCAGAAGATACATGCATGCATTAATGACTGCATCCTCTACCGCGGCGAGTACGAGGATTTGGATGCATGCTCAGTATGCACTGCATTGCGGTATAAGATAAGACGAGATGACCCTGGTGATGTTGAGGGCGAGCGCCGCATGAAGAGGGTTCCTGCCAATGTGATGTGGTATGCTCCTATAATACCATGGTTGAAACGTTTATTTAGGAACAAAGAGCATACCAAGTTGTTGCGATGGCACATGGAAGACCGTAAAAAGACGAGATGTTGAGACACCCCGCTGATGGGTCGCAGTGGAGAAAAATCGAGAGAGAGTTTCCGGACTTTGCAGGTGATGCGAGGAACTTATGGTTTGGTCTAAGTACAGATGGTATGAATTCTTTTGGGGAGCAGAGCTGCAGTCATAGCACCTGGCATGTGACTCTGTGTATCTATAACCTTCCTCCTTGGTTGTGCATGAAGCGGAAGTTTATTATGATGCCAGTGCTCATCCAAGGCCTGAAGCAACCCGGCAACGACATTGATGTGTACCTAAGGCCATTAGTTGAAGAACTCTTACAGTTGTGGCACGGACAAGGTGTACGTGTGTGGGATGAGAACAAGCAGGAGAATTTTGACCTACGAGCGTTGTTGTTCATAACAATCAATGATTGGCCTGCTCTTAGTAACATTTCAGGACAGATAAACAAGGGATACAATGCATGCACACACTGTTTAAACGATACTGAAATTATATATTTGGATAAATGTAAGAAGAATGTGTACCTGGGGAATCGTCATTTTCTTCCGCCCTCGCACATCCTAAGAAAGAAAGGTAAGCATTTCAATGGTGAGGCAGACAGCCGGTGTAAGCCTATCCGTCGTACTAGTGATGATGTATTTGACATGGTGAAGGATTTAAAAGTAATCTTTGGAAAGGGTCCTGGTAGACAATCTGTTCCAAAGGACGATGTCGGACACGCACCCATGTGGAAAAAGAAATCTATATTTTGGGAGCTACCCTATTGGAAAGTCCTAGAGGTCCGCTCTGTAATTGACGTGATGCACCTGACTAAGAATCTTTGTGTGACGCTGCTAGGCTTCTTGGGCGTGTATGGGAAGAGCAAAGATACACCTGAAGCACGGCAGGACCAACAATGTATAAAAGACCGATACGGTATGCATCCAGAGCTGTTTGAAGGTACTGCTAGCTACGCTCTTACCAAAGAAGAGAAGAAAATCTTTTTTGAAGTCCTTTACAGTATCAAAACCTAAAGTCTCATGACTGCCACGTGCTTATGACCCAGCTGCTTCCGATTGCATTGAGGGGACTCCTGCCGGAAAATGTTCGCCATTGTGAAGCTATGTGCGTTTCTCAATGCAATTTCTCAGAAGGTAATCAGTCTAGATAGTCTACTAAGGTTACAGAAAGATGTGGTCCAATGTCTTGTCAGCTTCGAGTTGGTGTTCCCACCATCCTTCTTCAATATTATGACTCACCTCCTAGTTCACCTAGTCGATGAGATTCACATTCTTGGTCCTGTATTTCTATACAATATGTTCCCCTTTGAGAGGTTCGTGGGAGTGTTAAAGAAATATGTTCATAACTGTGCTAGGACAGAAGGAAGCATCTCAAAGGGATATGGAACATAGGAGGTCATTGAGTTTTGTGTTGACTTTATTCCTGACCTTAAGCCCATCGGTGTTCCTGAATCACGGCATGAGGGTAGAATTAGTGGAAAAGGCACGCTAGGAAAGAAAGCAAGGATATGTATGGACGGACATTCTCTCACTAAATCACACTACACAGTTCTGCAAAGTTCCACCTTGGTGGCTCCGTATATCGAGGAACACAAGAATATTGTACACTCCAACAACCCGAGGAAGCCTGGCTCCTGGATTAGAGATGAACATATGAGGACTTTCGGCGGTTGGTTGCAGACACATCTCATGAATGACATAAATGTTGGAGAACAGTTGTACTTGTTGGCCAGGTCACCATCTTCGACTATATTGACTTTCCAAGGGTACGAGATAAATGGGAATACATTTTACACGATCGCCCAAGTTAAAAAGAGCACCAATCAAAACAGTGGTGTCCGATTTGATGTAACAGACGAGAATGGGCAAAAGGATACATATTATGGTTACATAGAGGAGATATGGGAACTTGACTATGGACCTTTTTTTAAGGTTCCTTTGTTTCGGTGCAAATGGGTCAAGCTGACAGGAGGCGGGGTTGAGGTAGACAAGAAATACGGAATGACAACAGTGGATCTCAACAACCTTGCGTATAGAGATGAACCATTTTTCCTAGCCAATGATGTGGCTCAGGTTTTTTATGTGAAGGACATGTCAACCAAACCGAGAAAAAGGAAAGATAAGCAAAAGAATACAGTCCGATGAGCCAAAGCGCCACATAGTTCTTTCCGGAAAAATAAACATCATGGGGGTGGAGGATAAGACAGACATGTCAGACGATTATGATAAGTTTCATGAAATTCCGCCCTTCGCTGTGAAGGATGACCCAAGCATCTTGTTAAGTAAGGAAGATGCTCCATGGTTACGGATTAGAAGAAAACCCTAACATGTGTGGATGTTGGTGATGTACAATATTATTAAACCTTTATTTTTAATGATCTTTCTTATATGTATATGGATATGAACTATCTCGATCTCAATAGGTAGTATTGCAACTTGTTGTGGCCAGACATTTATTAATATTAAAACGTAAAAATTAGTCATAATCATATCTAGCCCTGTAGTACACAGCTTTTGGGTCGTCTTCGGAATCGTCATCGTCATCGTCGTCGCTCATAGCACGCGGATGGATCCTCAGCCCTTCCTCGTAGCACGCGGATGGATCCTCCGGCCTCGGATTCACGACGCGCGGGGGAGGGGGCTCTCGGATGACGACCCCAGTACGCCCTAGGCGTTCACCACCACCACCATTCTTGTGGCTATGCTGCTGGTGAAAGTGCGGGTACCTCAGGCGAGGATGGTCTCCCATGGCGATGTAGCGCATCACACCGGCGATAGTCCGGTTCGCCCACCACATGCGGCGACCAGCCTCGTTGTGGTTCACTGGGGGCGGGCCGTCACCCTCGTACCTGGCGAGCTCCCTTTCCCGCCGGTTTACGAAGAAGGCATTCCGGGTGTCGAGGTTGTCGTGATCCCAATGGGGATCCATCCACTGCTTCGGCGTGAGCTCGAGGTAGAAGCGGTTCGTGATGGCCGCCTGGCGGGCCGAACCTTGAGACATAGGAGGAACAGGAACCCTTCCAGCACTCAGCATCCAGCCAGCGGGCAGCCGGTACCCCGGCGGGCATGGGTAGCTGGAGGCGCACAGCGCCTCGGTCTCCTCGAGCGTCAAAAAGGCCCAGTAAGCGGTGTCCATTGTTGTGAGAGAGAAGGTATGGATGTGTCGATGGAAATGGCGGTCGGCCTAGATATAGAGGGACATGGCGGGAAGCGGGGGAAATGGCGGGAGAAACATGGCGAGAAGCAGGGGAAATGGCGGGAGAACATGGCGGGAAGCGAGGGAAATGGCGGGAGAACATGGCGGGAAGCGGGGGAAATGGCGGGAAGCGGGGGAAATGGCGGGAGAACATGGCAGGAAGCGGAGGAAATGGCGGGAGAACATTTCTACTATATTTTTGTGAATATTTTGGTATATTATATGTATTTTTCCATTTTTAAATAATAAACTATATTTTTATTATTTTTTGTGAACATTTCTACTAAATATAATACTTGTTAAATAATAGATAATTTCATTTAAGTTGTATAATAAAGTATGATAATAGATTTAAATTATAGATCTTCTTTTTCTGAAAATTTTGATATATAATACATAATTTTCTGAAAACTATAAACCATTTTTGGTTTTGGCGCCAAAAATAACCTTTAGCCCCGGTTTGTATACAAACCGGGGCTAAAGGGTTGCGGCACGCGGGAAGTGCGGCGGGCCAAAAACACCTTTAGCCCCGGGTTGTAATACAAACCGGGGCTAAAGGGGGACCTTTAGCCCCGGTTCGTACTACAACCCGGGGCTAAAGGGAGAGTGGTATAAATACCCTACCCCCACCCCGGGTCGTGCCACGACCCGGAGAGACAGTTCTTCGTTCCCAGAGGAGCTCCTGCCGCCGCCCGCGTCGTCCGTGTCGCGCCCCTCCGTGTCGCCGCCGCCGTCCGTCATGTCTCCGCGACGCCCGCCGCCGTCCGTGTCCCGTCTCCGGCCGCGCCGCCCGCACCATCTCCCGCGCCGCCTCGCCGTCAGGACGGTGATCGCCGCCCTCAATTAGGTTTAATTATGTGTTAATTTTGGTTAGTAGTAATTAGGTTAGTATTTAGTATTAGTATTAGTATTAGTATTTAGTATTAGTATTAGTATTAGTATTAGTATTTAGTATTAGTATTTAGTATTATTATTAGGTTAATTGTATAGGTTAGTATTATCTAAGGTTAGTTAGGGTTACTTAGTTAATTAGGTTTAGTTTAGTTAGTGTTAGGTTTAGGGTTAGTGTTATTAGTTTAGTTAGTTAATTATGTTTTATGATTGTAATTTATTGCTATTATTTAGTTATGCCGCATCCACCTCGTCCGAGCCTACTGGACTCCGTCGGGGATGTCCGAGTCTGGGCTCCGCCGGGTTGGCACTAGGAGGTGCTACCTGTCGAGACTCGTATCTTGGTAAGGAATCCGGGTATTATCGTCGACCCGGAGCTTCTTTGGTGGCGTCCACGAGGTCCAGGAGCGGTGCAGAGGGAGCCAACCCCCGAGGAGGTGGTACGTCGTCGTATCAGGGAGAGGACGAGCATGTACGGCGATACATGTATCTTTTGGAGACTAGGTTCTCCAATATCTGGCAGGTTCACGGGTCTCACCCGAGCTATTCTCCGGTGATGGTTCCTCTTCTGTGGCTGCAGAGCTCCCGTAGCACTGAACGCGGCAGCCGTGTTCGCTAGTTTATCTTAATGATGTATTTTATCTTATACTTTATCCTATAATGCACCCGAGCTATTCTCCGGTGATGTATTAATAATGTACTTTATCTTATACTTTATCCTATAATGCACCCGAGCTATTCTCCGGTGATGCATTAATAATATACTTTATCTTATATTATTGTACTTTATCTTAATCACTAAGTATTGTATCCGAGTTGTCGCAGTTGTAATATTCTTTTACTTAATGCAATATTCCTTTTTTGTTTAGTTAAGCTATGGACGGTAGACAGAATGAAGAGGAGCTTCTCAACATGATAGATAAGGGTACTGGGGGGTCTTATTATGATGAGTCCGAATATCTTAATTTGTCTGGAGGAGACGATGGTGGAGAAAATAGTGGAGACGATGGTGCTGACAATGGTGGAGACCATGGTGAAGACACCATAATAATGACAAACTCCGTCGAGGTATATAAAGCCTCTATCGATCGTTCACTAGTATAGATGCACTAATTGATTCGTATATATGTACTGACGAATGTTTCTTCTCTTAGACCTCCGCTTCGGCCAATATTCTACAAAGACAAGAGGCCCGACACACAAGTTGCCCGCTGATGTCCGTTTCAGTATTGACTTAGTCTCTCCGCAGGGTCAACCGCTGGAGCCCAAAGAAGCTGCGAATGCATTTACAAGTCAATGCGGAGTGATTGTTAGGACAAAGTCCCGATCACCACGCGAAATTGGAACAAGCCAGGAAAGAAAAAGGATCCAGCTGGGGCTAGTTTTGTAGATGACAGAGCGAAAGATACGGTGTGGAATTCTCTCATGACACATTTCACCCTACCAGTCTTGGAGACTGATGAGCTCACACAGCAAATGATGAGGAAAGTCAAGCACTTTGCTCTTAAGAAGATAGCCGAACTATTCAAGGAATGGAAGAAAAGATTGTACCACAAGTATGTCTTGAATAAAACAACTCCTCTATTCGTTGGCCCACTAGAGTTGCAGCAGGATAATTGGGCCGCATTTGTGGAATACAAGACCTCAGAACCAGCTAAGGCAATATCAACAAAAAATAAGTTAAATGCAGCCAAAAAGAAATATCACCAGCATATGGGCACAGGTGGCTACAGGAGTGCCATGCCTAAGTGGGATAAAGCTGAGGCTGACCTGGAGGCTAAAGGGGTCACTCCAGCTACGTCTAGTTGGCCCTTGAGGTCAAGAAATTGGGTATTCAGGCATGGGGCATCATTAGACCCAGAAACAGGCGAGATTGTTGCAGCCGAAGAAATTTCTTCACCCAAGAAAGAACTTGTTAAATTAATAAAAGAAGTTGAAGAGGGAACGTTTGTTCCCGACAAAGAGAACGATGAGCTGACAAAGGCTCTCGGGAATCCTAAAAAGGCTGGACAAACAAGAGGGTTCGGACCTTCTTATCCATGGGTTATCGGGTTTCCCGAGCACCGTGACACGTACAGAAGCCGATCGAGAAGAACAAAGCGGCAAAAAGAGGAGGATACGGAGCGGTTCGCGAGGTTTGAAGCCATGCTACAGGAGCATCGCCAGGAGCTTAATGAACTTAAAGGACTCCGACAGCAAGATCCTACACCGGACAGTACGGTCCGCCCATCGCAACGGAAAAGTAGCGTGGCTTCCACGGAGGGCCACGGTAATGATGCAATGATGGATGTGTACCCCGTGGATGCAATTAAGGAGAAGACTAGTTGTGAGCTGCATGTTAAACTGAAGAATATTTCCATGAAGGTGGCGGTCGGCTTTGCTTTACCTTCTGCACCGGGAGCGACCTACCATTGAAATCCGATTCCAGCTGGCTATGCTCGTGTCGGTGTGGATGAAATTCTACCTATGTGTCAGTCACTACAGCTTGACATCCCTAGAGGTGAAGGGGAGACGACGCTGGGAGAAGTTACGAGTGGCTTCATTCTTTGGAAAAAAGAATACATCAAGTTTCTAGGCTCGACACCAAGGCCACCTTCTCCACCGAGAAACAATCCATCACCTCCAAGGCAACCGTCTCCTCCCAGTGCACCGTCTCCTCCAAGTCCACCTCCAAGTGCACCGTCTCCTCCCAGTAATAGTCCAATCCATGACCCCAACACGAGTCCATCTCAATCTACGCAGCCGCCTCCACCCACTAAGGGCCAAAAGCGGAAGAATATCACCGCTCCGTCGAGCGATAACCAACGCCCGAAGCGACAGTTGTCGCCCCTCCCAAGAGTACCGTCGGTTCCTCCCAAGAGGGCTTATGACCTGACCGATGAGGAGACCGATGCGGTCGTACGGGGCGAAGTGGATGCTCATTTTAAAAAGAAACAACCTGATCCAGAAGTCCAAATAAAACCGAAAACCAAGGAGCACTTTAGGAAATTACTGACGCAGCCATCCCAAGCTCAGTTAAATGCGCCAGATGACTATACACGATGTCTTCAGAAGACACTGAAACAGAAGAGATCAATCGGTAGAGGAAGCATCAAAAAATAGGTTCCCCAGCAGGGGGAACAAGCAAAACAATCGAGTGGTAGCGGAAGCATCAGAACAGACGCCCCCAGCTGGGGAAACAAGCAAAACAATTGAGTGGTAGCCGAAGAACCAAAAGAGATGTTCTCCAGCTGGGGAAACAAGCAAACCAATCGCTCCGCCACTCCAGGTGAACATACCCGAACCTCAACTATATGAGGAAGAAACCTATGGATCCGGAAACGGCTAGAATATTGGCCGAGCAATGTGGTATGTCTATTCATGAAATTATTCACGGCGATATGCCCAAGGCTGAGGTAGCACCCAAATTTGTTAACGGGGAGCCTCTGGTCAGTTCTGAGAGGCTTCGGGATATGCCAACACAAATGCGACGATTCCATGAACGGTACATGAAAGCATCAAAAGAACAGCAAAATTGGCTCATACTGAAAGTTCGAAAATCGCATTACTTCATTGAAGACGAGGTCCCTACTGAATTTACAGAATTATTTCAATTATTCAATCTAAAGGAACTCGACAAAACTATCCTCAGTTCGTATTGTCTGTAAGATTACTTTATTTATGTAATTAGGTCTCTATCTCAGCTTGTTCAATTCATTGCGGTAAGTATACTCACTATATTCTTTTGTACGCTATATATAATGATGGAGAATGAAGATGCTCGATTGTAAAAGAAAGGTTATCAACGGATTTGGGTTCATTGACCCACATCGAGTTCATGGAGCTATACTAAAGGATAAACCACTGGAGACCGAGCACAACTTGTTGCGGTTTCTCACGAAACAACATTTCTGTAACGAAATACTATTTCCTTACCACGACGGCAGGTGAGTTTTTGTACACATTAACTTTTGCTTACTCGATGTTCAGTGTAAATGATGAGTTACTGACCTTGTGTAGGTACCACTGGATTCTTCTAAGCATTTCACTTGACTTGGTAAGAGTTCACATCATGGACTCACTAAACAAAGACATTGAAAACTACCGCAGCATTATCGATGCGCTCCAGAGGTAATTTCAACCATTATCGCACTATATCGGTTTCTTTCGTTTATTTTCTGGGATGTCAAGTAGTTATTAACTCATACATTAATTTTCTTTGTTGGGTAGGGTTTGGACACAGTTCAATAAACATGTCCGCGGTCAATGACGTGAGGAGCTATTTTTTAAATCACTCTCGGTAAGTAGTATGAGCTAAGTCCACGCATCTATTTAATTCTAGTTTATGTGCATTTATCATGCTAGCGTTATTATTTGATTGAATTCTATTCTTGTAAAGTGTGCGAGGTAGCCACAAGGAACTAATCTATGTGGATTCTACGTGTGCGAGTTTATTCGCATCAGTATTGAGAAGCCCTCGGAAAATGTTCAAGTAAGTAAACAATATATTCACCCTTTATTTTTATTATAAAAAGTTGTGCTGAGTCTAATTCATACGATCTCTTTTTTATATAGTTGGACGCGATGCGGGACAAGCTCCTACCAGAGGACCGCCTAATAGCAATCCAAGAGGAATTTGCTGCATTTTTTCTCGACGAGGTCATAGACCCACGCGGAGAATACTCTATAAGTAGACCCTAAAGCATCCATGTAATGATCTCCATGTATGCTCTGGACCCGGTTGGGACTCCATATATGCTTGTAAGAGAAATTATATTATATATTGCGTCAATGTGCACAAGTACTGTGTAGTAGCGTTCTGTATGTATACGAAAACTTATTTCTAATGAAAACACAGAATAAAAAAATAATTGAACACAAAACACAAAATAAAAAGAAAAACACAAAATTGTAAAACCTCATCCCCTGCCGCGGCAGCCAAATGGCCCAAAATGCTGCCACGGCAGGGAACCTTTAATCCCGGTTCGTAACACGACCCGGGGCTAAATGTCCTGCCGCCCAGCGCACCTAGTAGGCCACGTGGTTGGACCTCTCGCCCCGGTTCGTAACTGAAACGGGGCTAAAGTTTGGACATTTAGTCTCGCTTTCGCAGTCCCGGTTCGTAATCCAGGGCTAAAGGCCAACCGGGGCAAATGGACCGGTTCTACTAGTGACATACCTGAACTTCCACATAAACGCCAGTCAAAGCTCCACGCAGGATAACAGGAAAAAATTACGACTAAAAGGGAGTAACGGATACGGTCCACTCCTTGTCCCCATGCATGTGTTTTCTAGCTAGAACTTAGCTTCATGGGCCTCTGCTCCGAACGCACAACGCAGTCATGGCCATGTGCTGTTCCTGCTCCTGAAGCTTCCGCCTTGTCCCTTTCACTTGCGGTGGCGGTGACTCCGCGCTAGCTCTCGGCGTCCAGCTAGCCGCGCTTCAGACAGACCTAGTCTGATCTCCAGTCGATCTTTTTCGGATAAGCGTTTCCTAATCTTTCACCAAGAGATCGGCCAAACACTCTTTCCGTCTCATTTTGCTCGCATATTTTAGGAAGGAAACGCATGTGCAACCCGTTGCCCATCTTGACGTCTTACTACTAAAGAATCCAATTACGGTGCATTGGAGTATGTGGGCCAAGTACATGCACCGATGCTGCCCTAGCGCAGCCATCTTCTTCGACGGATAAGCATCGAGACTATCAGTTGGGGCAAAATATGTGCGCCACTCCGTGACCTTATTTTTGTCCTTGTGATCCGCAATGGTAGCAGGAGACGACGGAGGTTGGTCGGCACTTCTTTTCAGACGGAGGGGGAGAGATACCTGAATGGCTGAATCTACCCCAACCCAATGCGGTTACGGTCATGCGTGCCGGTACTGCACCAGGAAGGCAGGAACCTTTGCTACTAGTACTAGGTATGTGAATGGCTCGGAGTGAGTCTGACAGACGGGAAGCAACCGGATGGAGATCAGGTGGCATTGGGGCATTTTGATGGAGAAGCGTCGAGCACGCTTTGGTGGATCCGCTCAGATGGGTTTGTTTATAGGGAAAGAAAAGGTCTCCGTAGGGGCCTGCTGCTTATCCGGTTATCCGAAGATCCTTCGCCCATACGATCGGAGATATCCGCAATTATTAATGTGCCTCCTAACCACTACTGGTTAGTACAGTATATTTTTGCGTTGCACAAGTATTGGGGGAACGAACGAGCACATGTGTTCAAGAGCACCTCCACTCGTTGTGCCATTCTTAGACCAAAATTTTGATCCGAATGGAGCAAAATTACTCCGTATGGATGAAATTTTGTGTCTAGGAACAAACTTTTTCCAGCCACGTTATTAGCTCGCGCCCGATGCCGCCTGCCCGATGCCGCACTCGATGCCTGGGAACCGGATGCCGTCCGTGCCGCGCACGGCGACACACGCCGATGAACCCGCCTGTCCTACTCTGTTCGCCGCAACAGGATTTCCTCGGCGCGCTCACGCAGCCGCGCCGCGCCGGCCAGGACGGCCTCGTCTAGCCTCGCCCACTTCCAATTGTGCGTGGAGGACGTTGGTCTAGGGTGCGCAGGACGGGGGCGGGGCCTGGCGGACCGCCGCGGCGACGGAGACGAAGGCGGCGAGCTCGGAGACGACATGCGGGTTTGGGAGCGTGAGCTCAGCCGCGAGCTCCTCCGCTTCCGGCCGCTGCATCTGCTGTTGCGCCGCTGGCCGCGCCGCGCTCTCACCTCGCCGGACGCACCGCGAGCTCCTCCGGCCGCGTTGTGAGCTCTATCGGTGCCCCGCCGCTCTGCTTCGGCCGTGCGGGAGAGAGAAAGGGGTGGGTGGGCGACCGGACCACTTTTTTCCCTTTGTTTCGCTGACCTGTGGGCCAGACGGACGAAAGCGCTTCATCCGGCGTTCTCAGGGCATTCCCCGGCGCCCTAGGAACGCCGGATGAAAACAGCACAAATTCTGCCTGAAAACGCCTTCTGGGATTGTTACTGGCCGATTTGTGTAAATCCGGATGAAAAGATGTCCTAAGAATGACCTTGTACGAATGCTAGTGGAGATGCTCTAACGAGTAATGACAATGTACCCCGGTGATAAGATGAGTCCGTCCAGCCTGTACTTCCAAGGGTTATGTCCAGATGAGCGCCTCCGTTCGTCCTAATCCGTATCTTAGATGATCAATCCGTAAAACCTCGTTATCGGAGTGAGAAAGCGCGTGTACAATAATATTCCTTGGGGCACGGATTCTAGGCGTAAAGATGAGCTGTCTCTCACGTGTTGGTTTCACCGCGCAAAAGGACAGATCGACGGACGAACTGAACATATGCTGCTGCAAGAGTACGCAGACGGCAGCTGCCGATGCTTAACATCTCGACCTCGAACAGTTTAACAAAGCTAAACGCTGACGCGAGCACGGACCGGCCAGACGCTGGGAATTTCAACTTCGATGGATAGGCTGGAGCTCGTTTTCACTTTCACTTGCGTGGCTCGATCTGGCGGTGGTGGTTTCGGATAAGCGTTTCCTAATCTTGGTCTTCACCCCGAACGAGATCGGCCGAACACTCTTCCGTCGCCTCGTCTTGTTTGCATATTTTGGGAAAGAAACACATGTGCAACCCGTTGTCGATCTTGACGTCTTATTACTAAAGAATTCCGGTACGGTGCATTGGAGTATGTGGGCCAAGTACATGGACCGATGCTGCCCTAGCGCAGCCATCTTCCTTATCTGGATAAGGGCTAGTACATGTTAGAAATAATGAGCTAAATAAATAAGCTCATATAGATTTTAGATTTTCTCTAAATCTCAAAGCCCATGTGTGTGGAAGTTCATGTGTGATTTGGCCCAATTTGGTGGCAACCCACATATGAGTGAAGTGGGAGCTAAAGTTTAGTCCCACATGGAAAGTTGGAAGAGAGTTACACCACCTTATAAGGTGGAGTGGTTCACAACTTAGTAAAGTGAGTGAGAAAGGAGAACTACATGCGCGCTCCTCCTCCGATGACCCCGCCGCTCGCACGCACGCCCGCTCGTCTCGTCTCGACGTGCAAGCGCGCGCCGCGGGTTGCGGGTTGCGGGAATCTCGCCGAGCCGAGCTTTATTTTTGCTGTTTGGGAAAACTTGTGCGGTTTTGACAGACGTGTCAACAGTTAGCCTATTCGGGTCGCTCCCGGATCGTGGGCTATCTGTAACCGACCAGAACGTGCGCAACGTGGGCTTGGTCCACAACTTGCCCTATGCGGTACTCCCGAGCCGCTCTATATAAACTCTAGTGCGGCTTCCACCACGGACACACAGAAAACCAATCTAGGGTTTGCCAACCTCTCTGCTTGCGCCGCCACCGTAGTCTACTCCATCCCGCTTGCCGGCGTGCACCGGCGGACGGGAGAGTAGGTCTCCAGAACCACTCGCCTTTGCGATCCTGTACGGGAGAGGGCGAATAAGGTTTTTGGGAAGCGCGACTGCTCAAGTTCTGCATCACGGCTCGTCTTCCATCCAAGTCGGGCGGTGTTGCCTATCGTCGTCTTCGCCGCCGTCTGCTTCGACCAATCTTCCCCAAGGATACTGCTGCGATTACTGCAATCGAACGGTACGTGCGACGTGCTGCTGTCTGGTTATTAATCATGTTCTGCGAGTACATGTTTAGTTGCTGCCTGTTTCCGTTCATCTTGTTGTTTAGTATATCTAGTATGTTCGAGTTACATGTGCGAGTAGCTGGTATTGTCATGTTTAATATTCTGAAATTAATCACGGAAATTGTGCCTAATTATCCAACAATCCAAAAACCTTATTATAGGCAATTTTCCGAGATAAACATGGGACACTTGGCCGATGCGATGAAGCCAGAAAAGTTTACTGGTGTTCACTTTAAGAGGTGGCAGTATAAGACCACTATGTGGCTGCAAAATCTGAAAGTATTCAAAGCTAGTGAGGGTTTACCTGAAGGAACTATATCTGAAGAAGATCAGAACAAGTTCAAGGAAACCAATCTTGCCTTTGTGGGATGCGTTCTGAGTGTTCTTGACAACAAGCTGTTTGATGTATACATGCACTTCAAAGATGGCAAAGAGCTCTGGGAGGCACTGAACGCTAAGTTCGGTGTAACAGATGCTGGCAGTGAACTGTACATCATGGAAAACTTTCATGATTACAGGATGGTTAACAATCGTTCTGTAGTCGAACAAGCTCATGAGATACAGTGCTTTGCCAAGGAGCTTGAAATCCTTAAGTGTAACTTACCCGACAAGTTTGTGGCTGGGTGCATCATTGCAAAGTTGCCTTCTTCATGGAGGAATTTTGCCACAACTCTCAAGCATAAAGAGACAAGAGATATCGGTTGAAAACCTGATAGCGTCTCTTGATGTTGAGGAGAAGGCTCGGGCTAAGACACTGCTGAGAAAGGAGGCGATGGTCAATCTAGCGCCAACATGGTGCAGAAGAGGATCTTCGGCAAGAACAAAGGGAACTATAAGCCCTCCTTCAATAAGCCTGAAAAGACTACAACCTTCAAGAAGAAGAAGCCGAACAAGGCCGAGCTAGGTTGCTTTACCTGTGGAGAGCTCGGGCACTTTTCCAAGGACTGCCCAGAACGTGCAGATCGTAAAGGGAAAAAGGGGAAGACTGTCAACGTCGTGACTGCTAGTAATGCTGATGGGTATGGTAATCTATTTACTGTTCTTTCAGTTTTTCAATCACAATGTTCGTGGATTGATACGGGTGCTAATATTCATGTGTGTGCTGACATCTCTATGTTCACTTCTTATTAGGTCGCTCGGGATTCATCCGTCCTAATGGGGAATGGGTCACATGCTTCTGTTCATGGTGTTGGCACGGTGGATCTGAAGTTCACTTCGGGAAAGATCGTGCAGCTGAAGAACGTGCAGCATGTCCCTTCCATGAACAAGAATCTCGTTAGCGGCTCCCTTCTATGCAGAGATGGGTTTAAGGTTGTTTTTGAGTCTAATAAAGTCATTGTGTCGAGACATGGACAATTTATTGGTAAAGGATATGAGTGCGGAGGGTTGTTCCGCTTTTCACTTTCATATTTTTGTAATAAGTCCGTAAACCATATTTGTGGCAGGGTAATGATGATACCAGTGTTTTGCATTCTCGTTTATGTCACATTAATTTTGGTTTGATGTCCAAGTTGTCCAATATGAGTTTAATTCCGAATTTCACTATTGCCAAAGGTTCCAAGTGCCATAGTTGTGTGTAATCAAAGCAACCTCGAAAGCCTCACAAGGCAGCCGAGGAGAGAAACTTGGCACCTCTGGAGCTCATACATTCTGATCTTTGTGAGATGAATGGTGTGTTGACAAAAGGTGAAAAGAGATATTTCATGACTTTGATTGATGATGCGACTAGATACTGCTATGTTTATTTGTTGCGCACAAAAGATGAAGCTTTAGACTACTTTAAAATTTATAAAGCCGAAGTTGAAAATCAACTAGAGAGAAAGATCAAACGTCTTAGGTCGGATCGTGGTGGTGAATATTTTCCCAAAATCTTCGATGAATTCTGTGAGGAACATGGCATTATTCATGAAAGGACGCCTCCCTACTCGCCTCAATCAAACGGGGTTGCCGAGAGGAAAAACCGCATGTTGAATGACTTGGTGAATTCCATGTTAGCCACCGCTGGTTTATCTAAGGCATGGTGGGGGGAGGCCTTGTTGACAGTGTGTCATGTCCTAAATAGAGTTCCTAACAAGAATAAATATAAAACCCCTTATGATGAGTGGGCTGGGAGAAAACCATCACTTTCTTACTTGCGCACTTGGGGGTGTTTGGCTAAGGTCAACATACCGATTCCTAAGAAACGCAAACTTGGACCAAAGACAATGGATTGCATCTTTCTAGGATATGCTCCGCGGAGTGTAGGCTATAGATTTTTAGTAGTTAAATCTGAGGTTCATGATATGCATGTTGATACCATAATGGAATCTCGTGATGCAACATTCTTTGAGAATATGTTTTCTATGAAAGATATGCATAGCACTGCTAGAATTTCATCTGAAATACTTCCTGAAACTAGTGCATCTAGTGAGAATTTTGAGCAACCACGTGAGGAAGAAGTCCTAGAGAAGGATGACAATGAAGCTCCTACACGGAGTAAGAGACAGAGGGTTGCAAAATCCTTTGGAGATGATTTCATTGTGTACCTTGTGGATGATACTCCCACTTCCATTGCAGAGGCATATGCATCTCCTGATGCAGATGATTGGAAAGAAGTTGTTCATAATGAGATGGACTCGATTCTTTCTAACGGAACTTGGGAACTATCAAAACGACCCCATGGCTGTAAGCCTGTGGGTTGCAAGTGGGTGTTCAAGAAGAAGCTAAGGCCTGATGGTACTATTGAAAAGTACAAGGCTCGGCTTGTAGCAAAAGGCTACACCCAGAGAGAAGGTGAAGATTACTTTGACACCTATTCACCTATTGCTAGACAGACCACCATTCGAGTACTACTATCCCTGGCTGCCTCTTATGGTCTTATCGTTCATCAAATGGACGTTAAGACAGCTTTCCTCAATGGAGAGTTGGAAGAGGAGATCTATATGGATCAGCCTGATGGGTTTGTGGTAAAAGGTGAAGAGAGAAAGGTGTGTAAGTTGTTAAAATCTTTATATGGCCTGAAGCAAGCACCTAAGTAATGGCATAAGAAGTTTGACAGAATATTAACTTCTGTTGGCTTTGTCGTTAATGAGGCTGACAAGTGCGTCTACTATCGCCATGGTGGGGGCGAAAGTGTTATATTATGTTTATACGTGGATGATATCCTTATCTTTGGTACAAACATGAATGTGATAAATGAAGTTAAGTCCTTTCTGTCAAAGAGCTTTGATATGAAAGATCTAGGAGAAGCTGATGTTATTCTGAATATCTAGCTGATTAAGCACGAGAGTGGGATTACTTTGACGCAATCACACTATGTTGAGAAGATCTTGAGCCGTTTCAGTTTCGTTGATGGCAAGTCTTCCCCAACACCTTATGATCCCAGTGTGACATTACGGAAAAACAAGAAAGAGCCGAAAGAACAATTGAGATACTCTCAAATCGTTGGCTCACTCATGTACTTAGCTAGCGCGACAAGACCCGACATCTCTTTTGCTGTGAGCAAGTTGAGTAGGTTCATGTCTAACCCGGGTACTGAACATTGGTGTGCACTTGAAAGGGTCATGCGCTATCTATGTGGTACAATGAGTTATGGGATACACTATTTGGGGCATCCAGCGGTGCTCGAAGGATATAGTGATGCGAACTGGATCTCGGATGTAGATGAACTCTACGCCACTAGCGGGTATGTATTTACCTTTGGAGGTAGCGCGGTATCATGGAGATCTTGCAAACAAACCATATTGACAAGGTCGTCTATGGAAGCAGAACTTGCTGCTTTAAACACAACCACTGTAGAGTCAGAATGGGTGCGTGAACTCTTGATGGACTTGCCGGTGGTTGATAAACCTATACCGGCCATCCTCTTGAATTGTGATAATCAAACTGTTATTGTCAAAGTGAACAATTCTAAGGATAACGCGAAGTCATCAAGACACGTCAAGAGACGTTTGAAATCTGTCAGGAAATGGAGAAACTCCGGAGTAATTACTGTTACGTATATTAAACTGACAAAAACCTGGCAGATCCCTTTACAAAGGGACTATCACGAAACGTGATAGAAAGTGCATCGAGAGAGATGGGTTTGAGACACATGGATGTTACACAGTAGTGGTAACCCAACCTTTTTGATCGGAGATCCCGTGAATTAGGACCTGAGAAAAACAAGCTAGTGGTGTGACGGAGGAGAGTATTAGACAACCCTCTCTATGTGAAGATGTACAACTCTCAAAAGCTGTAAGGCAGGTTGGCAACATGCCTTAATGTGTTTCTGTTGGCTATGATTAGCAAACATGCTGTCCTACAGAGCATTCTTGAAAGAACACACATATACGAGTTCTGATTGTTAAATGTCGCAATCTATGAGATTTGGGTGATCTCTAGTAAACTCATGAAGAGACCAAGTAGTATGACGCATATGCTACACCTGCGGGGTAGGCTACTGGCAGCCAGGTACTAGTTATGACTTTGTGTGAAATCTAAAAGCACCAAACTTGCAATTCAAGGTTTGTCCATTGTTCAAGTTGCTGATAGACGTAGCTCAAGGTTCTAGGCGGAAGTTCAACTTAACAGTCTCTGCTGAAACACTGGTATATAAACAAGTAGCGAGAATTGGCAAATCTTCAAACGGGCATTTGAGATCTAGTGGGGGATTGTTAGAAATAATGGGCTAAATAAATAAGCCTATATAGATTTCAGATTTTCCCTATATCTCAAAGCCATGTGTGTGGAAGCCCATGTGTGATTTGGCCCAATTTGGTGACAGCTCACATATGAGTGGAGTGGGAGCTAAAGTTTAGTCCCACATGGAAAGTTGAAAGAGAGTTACACCACCTTATAAGGTGGAGTGGTTCACCACTTAGTAAAGTGAGTGAGAAAGGAGAACTACACGCGCGCTCCTCCTCCGATGACGCCGCCGCTCGCACGCACGCTCGCTCGTCTCGTCTCGTCTCGACGCGCAAGCGCGCGCCGCGGGTTGCGGGTTGCGAGTTGCGGCAATCTCGCCGAGCCGAGCTTTATTTTTGCTGCTTGGGAAAACTTGTGCGGTTTTGACAGACGTGTCAACAGTTAGCCTATTCGGGTCGCTCCCGGATCGTGGGCTATCTGTAACCGACCCGAACGTGCGCAACGTGGGCTTGGTCCACGACGTGCCCTATGCGGTACTCCCGAGCCGCTCTATATAAACTCTAGTGCGGCTTCCAACACGGACACACAGAAAACCAATCTAGGGTTTGCCAACCTCTCTGCTTGCGCCACCACCGTAGTCTACTCCATCCCGCTTGCCGGCGTACACCGGCGGACGAGAGAGCAGGTCTCCGAAACCACTCGCATTTGCAATCTTATACGGGAGAGGGCGAATAAGGTTTTTGGGAAGCGCCCTGCGCGACTGCTCAAGTTCTGCATCATGGCCCGTCTTCCATCCAAGTCGGGCGGTGTTGCCTATCGTCGTCTTCGCCGCCGTCTGCTTCGACCAATCTTCCCTAAGGCTACTGCTGCGATTACTGCAATCGAACGGTACGTGCGACGTGCTGCTGTCTGGTTATTAATCATGTTCTGCGAGTACATGTTTAGCTGCTGCCTGTTTCCGTTCATCTTGTTGTTTAGTACATCTAGTATGTTCGAGTTACATGTGTGAGTAGCTGGTATTGTCATGTTTAATATTCTGAAATTAATCACGGAAATTGTGCCTAATTATCCAACAATCCAAATGTTTATATCTTAATCATATTATAGCAATGCCATGTAGGATGATGGATGATATGGAGGAAAGAGACCAAAAAAAGAGGTTTGACTTCTCTTATCTAAGAGATCATCTCTTAGCAACAATCTCTCTGACCATAAATCTAGGATATCTATTTATTAAAGATAAGATTAAAAAAAACCTATTGTACGTCATGTTTTATATTTATATCAGAACTAAGATAAGACACTTAAGTCTTATCAACTATTAGACATGTCCTAATGCGCCACTCCATGACCTTATTTTTGTCCTTGTGATCCGCAATGGTAGCACTAGGAGGAGGTGACGGAGGTTGGCAATTCTTTTCAGACGGAGGGGGAGAGATACCTGAATGGCTGAATCTACCCCAATGCGGTTACGGTCATGCGTGGCCGGTACTGCACCAGGAAGGCAGGAATCTTTGCTACTACGTGTGTGTGTGTGTGAGCGAGCCTGAACCAGACGCCGAACTTTCATGAGTGTCCGTCGCGTGAGCTTCTGAACAGACGGGAAGCAACTGGATGGAGATCAGGTGGCATTTGGGGCACTTTCATGGAGAAGCGTCGAGCACGCTTTGGTGGATCCGATCAGATGGGTCTGTTTAGGGAAAGAAACAAAGAGAAGGTCCCCGTCAGGACCTGCTGCTTATCCGGTTATCCGGAGATCCTTCGCCCTTACACGGTCGGAGATATCCAGAATTATTAATGCGGCTCCTAACCACTACTCCTAGTAGTAGTAAGTGTATATCTTGGGTTGCAGAAGTCAGTGCGAGCACATGCATGTAATGACAATGGCACCAGAAGATAAGATTAGCTCGTCCGGCCTGTAGTCCCAGATGAGGGCTCCGCGTTCGTCCTAATCCGTATCTTATATGATCTATATCTAGGGCCGGTCCTGAGATTTCGGGGGCTGAGGCAAAACTAAAATTTTGGACCTCTTATTATATACTTTTATGGATATATAAGATGATGAAAAATAAATAATTTAATTATACTTCCAACTATAATATTCATATAAAAATAACAATACTTATATGATACCTTAAAATTTCCTCCAAAAAATCCTAAAAGCAAAGTCCGTGCCGATAGAATGAATATCAATCTCGTCCACTCACTTCTTCTTGATGCATAGAGTCGCCAAACCATTTCACCACTAATGAGACATTATAGATCTCAGATAGTTCTTTAATAATTTCAACTTTGAAAAGGTTCTTTCAGCTGAAATAAAATCCGATAATCGATACAAATATTAGGATAACAATCCGCTTCACTGATAAACACAAAAAAGCTCCATAGCAGACACTGATGTATTTGGCAAAGTGAATTTCATAACACTTAACTCAGAAATAACTGCATTTAACTCAACATCACATATATCAGGTTTACCATTTGTACCAAGCCGAGTAAAAGTTTTTGCAAATGTATTGCAATGTTCTTTCAGTTGAGAACCATCCAATGCCTTCAAAGATGTCGAACTTATTAAAAACCCAAATATGCTTTTAAATGACTGGAGTTCTTCAAATCTGCGCTAAGAATTCTAATTAGAATTAAGATTTAAAAACTAAGAATTAGGGCGTAACCAGCAGAGACATGGGCGGGAGTGGACCACTAGACCAGCAGCCAGGCGGTGGATCGTCTCGTCGATGGCCTGTCCTTTGCGCCGACATCGATCGTCGAGGGCCTCGAGCCTCCCTGCTCCCATATCCCGATCCGATATTCCAATCCAGTGGAGGCGACAGGACTCGGGCAGGAGGCGTACAATCAATTGTTGGTTCCGTTTGCATGAGAGGAAGCAAAGCGACGACGCCATCTAGGACTAGGAGTCGAGCGGTTGGTCTCCGCCTCGGCCTCGCCCTATACCTATATCAATCAACTCGGCTCAGAGGCTACGACAGCGAAAAAAAATGCTCAACTAATCCACCAGCCTAATAAAAAATCTTTTTTACGATGTATGATAGGCCTGTTTATATAGCATATTTCTAAGAGGACCCTATGTCCCCCAATGGCCGGCCCTGTCTATATGTGTAAAACCTCATTGTCGCAGTGAGAGATCTGTCAATAAATATTCCTTATTTTAGGGCACGGATTATACGCGTAAAGATGAGCTGTCTCTCACGTGTTGGTTTCACCGCGCAAAAGGACAGATCGATCGACGGACGAACATATGCTTGCTGCAAGAGGACGCAGACGACAGCTGGCGATGCTTCCATTCCATTCCACCCAGAATAAAGATACGCGGACCCCGCGGAGAATATCTGGACCTCCAACAGCTTAACAAAGCTAATAGGCGCGCTGACGGGAGCAATGGCCGGCCAGACGCAAGGAGTGTCAACTTGGACAGAGGATGGTTAGGCTGGCGCTCGTTTTCATCAATATTCCTGCAGCTGATTCCGTTTCGCTTGGCATACGATTTCCTTGCAGGAACGTACACGTACAGCAGCAGCCGGCCGGCGGCGCCCACCTTAGCTTGTGATACGCGGATCGGATGCGACGTGAAGCTGATAAGTGCGGGTCGGACACGCGGAGGAGAATGTACAAGCATAAGGGCATCTCCTCCCGATCGATCCAAACGGGTGACCAAAACCGTCCGGTTCTATCCGTATGAGTCGAGCCGCGGTCATTTTTAGATCGCGGTCCGGTCTGTCCGGTCAATCGCGCCTAGCTCCCCGATTCATTTGTTCGTCTCCCCCGCTGTCACCGCTTGACACCCTTGACGATGAGATGTTAATGGCGATACGACATCGGCTATCAGCGTCGGAAAAAAACGCTAACCAGCCCAAGCAAGAGCAACCACCGCCGGAAAAAGCGCCAACCACCAGCAGCCATGTCTCGCCGCAAGATCACCAACTGGACCAAGATCAGAAAGTTGTGCCGCACCCGCTTCCAGGACACCGACATCGACGTTGTCGACCTCCAAACCACGTTGATGTCTCAGCGCATGGTCGAGGCGGAGGTGGTGGCCTTCGAGGAGGAAAACCGTGTGGCCGAGGAGCCGCTGGAGCAGGCGGCCGCACATGTGGAGGCCCAATGGACGGTGTGTGAGGTTCACCACGTCGCCGCCAAGGAGGCGGTGGAGGCGGTGTCCAAGGAGGCCGCATCAGCGGCCCTACGCGAGATCTGCCACGAGGCGGCCATGACCACGCTAGAGGAGGTGGCCAAAGAGGCAGCCAAGGTGGCCGTCCGCGTGCTTCGCCACGCCGCCGCCACGCGCAATGCGGTGGAAGTGGCGGCGGAGGAGATGTGTGTGGCTACGGCCGCCGAGGTGGCAAGCATGTGGGTTCTCGTCGATGGGGATGAGACGGAGGTGGAGGACGACGGCGAGGAGGGGAGGAGGTTGATCAGGTGGTGGCGGAGGAGGGGCAGGGAGGAGGCGATCGCCATCCCCCTGCAGATTGCGCAGGCCCCGGGCCTCGGCCCCAATGGAGCTCCGACGAGGGTGGCCCCCTTGGCTGCGAGGGCGGCGACGGAGCTGGACGACCAGGAGGCGAGGGACCACTGGGCAAGGCCACATGTGCATGGAATTATCATTATCATGCTTACATCCCTTGGCATCTATGCTATGGATTTGTGTATCATCAAAATCAAGATTCAATAAGAATAAACCTTTACTGTGTCGCTTATGAGCATAAAACACATTATTCATGTAAATAGAACAACCACTTGTCTCTACTTTAAACAATAACGGTCTTGCAACAAGCAAGGCCCACTGACAATATTCATGCTCAAAGTCGGTACATAGTAACAATTATTCAAATTTAAAACTAATTCTTAAGAGAGACGCAGAGGGAGGGTGTTGACGGCCATGACTTCAACTCGGTTGCCATTGCCGACGCGCATCGTCACCTCGTCCTATACCAGGAGCCGCTTGTTCTGCAACTCCTATTGAGAGTTACATATATGAGCAACAAAACCAGTATCAAATACCTAGGTATTGCTTCTGAAACTAGTGAGGAATACATTAATAACATGTATATCATATATACCTTCTCTTTAGCAACGATCTTGGCAGCCTTCTTATCTTCTAGGTACTTGGGGTAGTTACGTTTCTAGTGACCCTCACCCTTGCAGTAGAAGCATGTGGCACCATGCTTGGATTTGGATGACTTGGAGGCGGTAACCATTTTGCTAAACCTCTTGGGATTGTCGTTATTGTCCTTTCCCTTCCTGGCGGTCTTCTTGAAGTCCACTTTCTTGTTGACCATCAAGATGGTGTGATCCTTCCTGATTTCGTCCTTAGCCCTTGTAGCCCTGCCGTTGGCTGCTCGTAGCACCACCTGTAGTCGGTGCTATTATCGACGGAGGCAGTTTGTAGCATCGTCGGAGACCGCTGGTAGCAATTCTAGCCAAGCGGCCACTTGTAGCAACCCCGCCAACTGCTAGTAGCAACCCCACCGGGCGCTAGTAGCAACTACGACGACGACTCGTAGCAAACCCATCGTCTGATGGTAGCAACTCTGGCTGCGACTTGTAACACCGCCGCTGACAGGTCACAACATCAATGGTGGTCGCTCCTAGCACCCCTCCTAGCCCGTTGGTAGCAAATCCGGCCGCGACTTGTAGAATCTCGTGTGGCCCGCTTGTACCATTTCCGCTGCACACCTGGTGTTCTTTCGTAGGAGTTCCCAACATCGTAGGAAGCAACGCCGTTCACCGCAGGAAGCAGTGCTGGCTGCTCCTTGTAGCAACCCCGGCCGTCGGTGGAGCAAACAACACCACCGCTCCCTAGCGGTAGCCGTCCCCTATCCTTGCAACAACACGAAGGCGCCAAATCTCTCTGCACCTTCATGGCCGCTAACCAAGGGGTGTGAGAAGATTGCGAGCAACAGGAGGCGTTATCGAGGGGAAGAGGAACGAAGATGGTGGGCGGTGCTGACATGGTGGTCATGCGGGGCGGTGCCGGCGTGGTTTGTCGGGCAGGGCAATGCGGCACGACATGGCGTGGTGGTTACGATGGAAGAGCGGCGGAGAGAGAAAAAGCTTATCGAGAAAGATGTTAATGGGGAGAGGAATAGAGAAGATAAGGCATCAGGTGGGCCCCTCCATACCATGACGCAGCTCCCGGTGGGAGAGTGTCTACGAGAGGAAGGACTACTGGAATAAGTTCCTGGCGGGGAGCACAACACGTGGCGCTCGTCTATGTTCCACGGAGAGCTCTAGCCATGGGAGATCTACGAGGCGTCCCCAACTACCTCTCCTTCGGCGGCGACCACAACGACGGCAATGAGGGCGGCGGCCACGTCGTCTAGCAGGAACCGAGTGCCCAGCAACTGCCCACGGAGTACCAGGTCGTCCTGGAAGCCGGCTACGACGAGGACACCATCCTCGAACAGGACATGGATGTGTTCGTGGAGGAGGAAGACGCCAAATGGGACGGCTACCACGATGCTAGGGATGAAAACAGAGCGGAAACGGACGAAACTGAGTGGTGCCACATTTGTTTTCATATTTTTTGCGGAAGCAAAAACGAATACAGAAACCCCGGAAACAAAAACAGAAGCAGATATTATCGGAAACAGATATAGCCCGAATACAGTGCAGACGCGAAACGGTGCAGATTTTACTCAGAACAAAGAGAATCCTAGAATCATGCAATAAATCTCAAGAATTCTAGAAAACTAACAAAATTGTTATCTGATTATATATAGTACGGTGCTAGGTTTACAAGGAAATAAGAGAATGATCATTTCGTGGAAGTCTCCGCGAATGCATCAAGGGATTACATAGTCTCTAATACTGGGATGAGCAGCTTTGCAAGTTTGGCTTGACGAGGCCATGTTTTGTGTCAGTTGGATTTGGCCATGCACATCAACCCTAAAACAGAAAATCCATATTAGACTGAAATGGAAATTTCATTTCCGCGTCTGTTCTGTCGGAAAACACTGTTCCTTCTTCGTTTCTGTTTCTGCCAAAAAAGTTTCGTTTGCGTTTTTGTTTTGCAAAATTTCGTTTTTCATTTCCATATTTTCATTCCATTTTCGTTTTTTTTGCGGAAAAGTCGGAAACTTTCTGCTCCACTTTCATTCCTACACGACGCCATCCAGCCGACGATGATGGTCGCGGAGCACAACGCCTCTCTGCCTCCTCCCCCGCCGCTGCCGGCGTCGGTGCCACCGCCTGAGCCAGAGTGTCCAGTGTGGCATGGACAGGTGATCGACCCGCCGTCGTTAGCGCCGGCATACACGCTGCTGCCCCAGAACCTCTGGACGTTGCCACCCTACATTGACCTCGTCTTCGATAAGGAGGAGTAGATGGCCATGGCACCGCCACATGCCAAGGGCCGTAGCTAGGGCAACCTTTTTTAAATTTCCTATGTAAATTATGTATAAATCTATGTAAATTTTAAGCAAATTAGCGCCCTTTTATATTTAGTTTGAATTTCAAAAACAATTGTGTCCACGGTCAATGCGGACAGGTTGGGTCGCGCCGCTGGGCGCGCTGGGCAGACAGGTCTGGCCGTGATCTAAATTTTCTCCGTAGGCCGATCCATCCGGACAAAACCGGATGGTTTGCGTCACCGATTTGGGTCAGCCCTCTCGAGACACCCTAACTTCACACTCCCGACCCAAACCTGCTATGTGAATCAAACCCTTAGGACTCCTTTCATTCATGAGATAGGAAACTCGTAGGATTGAGAAGTCATCACTAGTTGAATTCTATGGGAAGAACAATAGTTACTCGTACCCTGTTTCACCCGTTTGGCTCCCACGGCCTTTTTGTCGCTTGAGCACTAGAGACTAGAGAGGCGTCAAGACTCATCCCCCACGCGCACGACGGAGACTCAAGTCCCGGTGTAAGGTACATTCAGCCGATCGAGCCCTAATTAATGGCGACGAATCCACCACGGCACATTGCGTGCCACGGTTGAACTCTCACCGCTCGCGCGAAACCGAATGCTGCATCCACACGTACCTGAACTCCACGGCAGTGCCAGTCAAAGCTCCACGCAGGACAACGGGAAACACGTACGTACCAAGTAGTATTAGTGTTTGTGTGGAACGGTACTTGGCCTCGTACCGGTTGCGTGTTAATATATAGTCCGTAGACACAGGTGTACAAGAGTTGGGAGTATCCGTATACAATACATACGGTATACAAATATAAAGGGAAAAACCCTATACATCATCTAACACACCCCCTTAATCTGAATCTTTCAAAAGGTTTAGATTACGCTTAAACTCATATAACTTCTTTACTGGGAGAGCCTTTGTAAAGCCATCTGCAACTTGATCTTTGCTTGAAATGAACCTGATCTCCAGCTGATTTCCTGCAACTCTTTCTCTTACAAAGTGAAAGTCAATTTCAATATGCTTGGTACGAGCATGGAACACAGGATTTGCAGAAAGATAGGTAACACCTAAATTATCACACCAAAGACATGGTTTTTTCTTTAATTTTATTCCTAACTCAACAAGAAGAGCTTCCACCCATATTAGTTCAGCTGTTGCATTTGCTAATGCTTTATATTCAGCATCAGTTCTTGATCTAGAGACTGTGGCTTGTTTTCTAGCACTCCATGAAACCAAGTTTGGTCGAACAAAAATGGCAAACCCACTAGTGGACCGCCTGTCATCCAAGGATCCTGCCCAGTCTGCATCTGAAAAAGCACTAAGGAGTGTAGAGGGGGAAGCCATGAATGTAATACCTTCACTTAGTGTATCCTTTACATATCTGAGAATGCGTTTCACTGTTGTCCAATGTTCTGTAGTAGAAGTATGAAGATATTGGCAAACCTTATTGACAGAGTATGATAGATCCGGTCTTGTCAAAGTTAGATATTGTAGTGCTCCAACAATGCTTCTATACTGTGTACTATCATCAGAGCCCAAAGGTGTACCATGAGTAAGAGATAGTTGTTCTGTGGAGGACAAAGGAGTTGGTACCGACTTACAATGACGCATACCAACTTTATCAAGTAAATCTGTTGCATACTTTTCCTGTGTCAAACACAAACCATTTTGTATCCTTTTTACTTCAATGCCTAAGAAGAAATGCAAGTCACCAAGATCCTTGATTGCAAAGTTCTCATTAAGATCTTGAAGCAAAGCAGAGATAGCATCATCAAAGGAGCTTGTAACTATAATATCATCAACATAAATCAGTACAAAAACTGTGATACCTGACTTGTTGTATAGAAACAATGAGGTGTCATCCTTTGAAGGTAAAACCAAGATCACACGGTTTTGAGCTCAGCCTGAAATACCAAGCTCGAGGAGCTTGCTTTAGTCCATACAAAGCTTTATCAAGCTTGCAAATAAGGTGCGGAGCATGGGGATCTTCAAATCCTGGAGGTTGTCTCATATACACTTCCTCTTCCAGAACACCATGAAGGAACTCGTTCTTGACATCAAGCTACCGAAGGCTCCACCCCCGAGAGACAGAGAGAGCCAAAACAATTCTGATAGTAGCATTTTTTACCACGGGGATAAAAGTGTCCTCATAATCAATGCCATACCTTTGCTTAAAACCTTTTGCAACAAGTCTAGCTTTATATCTGTCGAGTGTTCCATCTGCTTTTCTTTTTATACGATATACCCACTTGCAATCAATCAAGTTCTTGTTTGTGCTTGTAGGTACTAAGTGCCACGTCTTGTTTTCCATCAATGCATTATATTCCTCCTCCATAGCATGACGCCAATTCGGATCATCAAGTGCCTCAGTTAGAGTGTTTGGTTCACCTGTAGTGGACAACATACCATATCGAACAGTGCCATCAGTATATGTTTTTGGTTGTCTAATACCTTTTTGTAAACGTGTGCGCGGAGGAGATGGCAGAGCGGGCGACGGCGGCGAGCTGGACACAGAGCCACCTGCCGCAGAAGATCTCGTCGCCCCGGACCCGGTTGCAGATGGCGAGGCGGGAGAATCCGCGCGCTGGGGAGGCGCGGGAGAATCCGGCACAGGGGACGAGGCGCGATCCTCTTCGGGATCAGAGCCACGCGCGGGAGAATCTAGCGCGAGGACCGAGACACGACCCCCCTCGGGATCGGAGCCAGCTATCGCTGCAGGGGAATGTTCCCCCTCGTGCTCCGTGCCCTCTTCTTCATCATTTTCTAGACCATGGTGATCATTATTTGATGTGGAGATTTCGTCGCTGCTTCTGGCAGAATTTTCAGTTGCTAATCCACCATCCTGCAAGATGTGAGTGACATGCACAATAGGCATAATAGTATCATCAACATTGTGTGCACCCCCTTGGTGTAAAGACGGTGGAAGGAGTAAGATGTCATGCTTGAGGCGTGTACCAGCATTTGGATGAAGAGCCTTGAAGGGAAATATGTTTTCATCGAAGACAACATTACGCGATATATAGACAAGACCAGTGGCAACATCAAGCTATTTAACACCTTTGTGAAGAGGACTATAACCAAGGAAAACACATCTGCTTGGATCAAAAAAAGTTTGCGTTTGTTGTATGGACGAAGATTCGGCCAGCAGGCACAACCAAAAGTACGTAAGGCATCATAATTGGGTGTAACATGTAGAAGGCGTTCAGTGGGGGTTTCAAAGTTTAGAACCTTGCTAGGAAGAATATTAATGAGGAATGTTGTTGTGAGAAAAGCCTCATCCCAAAACTTCAGAGGCATAGATGCATTAGCAAGCAAGGCAAGACCAACCTCAACAATGTGAAGATGTTTCCTCTCAGCTGAACCATTTTGTTGATGAGCATGTGGGCATGAAACATGATGTGTGATACCAACTTTTTGAAAGAAGCCATTCAATTTTTCATAATCACCCCCCAGTAAGTTTGCATAGTAACAATCTTCCTATCAAACTTGCGCTTAACATATTGTTGAAAATTAAGAAAGGCTTGATAAACATCAGAACGCTTTTTAAGCAAATATATGAAGGGGTTATGCCCTAGAGGCAAATAATAAAGTGTATTATTTGATATACCTCCTATATGTTCATAATACGTTTCATACTGTGCTATAACTGTGTTAATACGAAACGTTAATACACGTGTGGTATGTAAACAAACCGTGTCTCTAGTTACCTCTAGTGAACTAGTTCATTCGTCATGAGGATGGTCTATGCTTCAAGACCATAGGCATTTATGCCAACTGACAATGAGGTCATGTTATTAGTTAAATAACATGATAGACAAACATCCGACCGTTATATCATAATGAGATCTAGTTACATGTTCACCATTGATGATAAAACACAGAGAACCTCGCAATCTGATCCTTTGACTGTGAGGTAATGCAAATCACCATTCTGGAAGAAGCTTAGATGGTTATCAAGAATCATCTCGTAACAGGGTGATCAAAAAGGTGCCACTCAGGTTTTCCAAAGGAATACGTAGAGGACTACATATCAAGACCAGGATTTGTCTAGTCTGTGTAACAGACTGATACATGTGGCCATCTCGGTGACATTGCATTAATGAAGCTTACAAGCATGTGACTAGGTCACGGAATGCAATGACATGAGAACGAGAGAAAAAAAGTTCATCGGTAACGAGATCGAACTAAGGTATGCAGATACCGAAGATCAAGTCTCGGATGAATTAGGTATCGTATGACAAAGGAAATGGGGAACGACTATCTCACGGTTCGAGCGATTGTATTCATGAAACGCACGGGGGTCACATGGCCATCCAGGTCCCTCTGTTGATCATTGATATGAGAGTAGTCTCTATCATGTCTGGAGTGTTTCCGAACCGAAGGATGTCACGCTTAAGGGTGGGGACGCTTAGGGTAGATGAGGTATCGTATGAGAAATAGAGAGATAGAGAAACTAGAATAGTTTTGGTAACATCCGATGGAGATCGGAAGGGGTCCGGAAGATGTTCCGGAGTGAAGGAATAATATAATATGTGTATTTGAATGTTAATTGGAGAATTAATATTAAATATATATTTTATTTTATTTTTGAAGGCACTATATTGCTAATGGGCCTCACCCGAAGGGAGGCCCAAGTGGGCAAGGCGCCTAAGGGGTGGGGGCCAGCCGGCCTAGGGCTAGTGGGCCACTCGAGTGGGGCCCACCTAGGGCCGGCGACTGCCCCAAGGTGGCCGGCGGGTGTGGGTATTAGTCTCACACCGCCTGGCCCCTGGGTGGTGCGCCCCCCTCCTACTATATAAAGGGGTCCCCTTCCCCTTGGAACACACCCGTTCCTCTCATTCTCTCTCTCTTCTACTGAGGGCTTCCCCGTAATATTAGGGAGGACTTCGTAGTTGAGTTCTCCACCTTCACACTACCGTCGTGTGATCTGCGATCCGGCATCTACTTCTTCTGCGGCTCGGCTGGATCGGAGCCTGGTTGACGTCCACTACACCGGACGTGTGACGAACTTCGGAGGCACCACACTTGGGGTGCTGCTCGTCTTCATCAATATACGCCTTCCTGCGTAAGGCATGCCTCTCTCTACAAAGGTATGGATATTGTATTCCTTCTCCGTTACTTATGTCTACATAGTATAGATCCTGGTATTATTGTTCAAGTAGATAGAAATTTTTTGTTTTCTGCTACGGAACCCTTCAGTGGTATCAGAGCGGGTCTATGGGTAGACATGTCGTACGGATAGAACACATAGCAATATGTGGGCATTGATTCTCTAGTTGCTACCCTCTTTAGTATTATTGTTCATATCGCGGCACTGTTTGATGAAGCGGCCCCCAACCGACCTCACGTGGTGATTCACGAGACTAGTCCACAAATCAAAGTGGCTTAGGGGGGTGTCTGTCTCTCTGCAGTAGTTGATATGGCATTAACACTGGAGGGCCCTGAAAAGGGAAGAAGAATGGCAATCATTGAATCCATGTTGTGGCTCGACGTTCGTAGGTGGGAAAGGGTTCTACTGCGAAAGCCCTAAAGCCGCGTAAAACTTGCAATAGTTAATTTAGAAGCGTCTATTTTATTGTTGCATAGGGGCAAGTATTATAACATGGAAATGACGAGTTTTTGAAACTCTCATTGAAGCTATGGATGATGATCACAAAGCTATAACCATGTCATAACACTTCACTTTTAGAAGTATTACTTATTGTGCTCGTATACTTACTAGACGGTAGCATAATAAGATAATCCCTCATAGTATTCCAGTTATCGCATTCCCCTTGTGTGTGCACCACCAAGATAGTTCTTCGGTATGAGGCGATCCAGGGTGACAGGCCTGGGTGTCAGACATATCTACGTTCACATACAGTGGGTGTAAGCCATGTTGCACTGCAAATACACACGAGTTAGGACTGGCGAGCCTAGCACGCTAGAGAAGCGTGGCCTCGGAATACAAGAGACCGAAAGGTCGAGCATGAATCACATGGTTGATGTGATCGACATTAGGGAATGTCCACCTTTGATACTACACTTATGGCCGTGACGATCGGGGGAGGTGCAGAGGATAGGGATCGTGTGATCACTGAACGAGTAGATGGATGTTCGTTTAAGTGGGAGTTCTTTTAGTTAATACTCGAACTCATTATTATGAACATATTCTAAATACTTTGCGCATTCCTTTGTAGATGTCTCGCCCACCCACCTTCAACCTTAGCACTTTCCTCGAGAAGGACAAGCTGAAAACTGATGGAACCAACTTCACCGCATGGTTCCACAATCTTAGGATCCTCCTAGTCCCCTACAAGTTGACTTATGTCATCGAGGCTGAGCTTTCGGCTAAGCCTGCAGATTCTGCCTCTGAGGACGAAAAGAATGTCTGGTAGTCCAAGGCGGATGATTTCTCCCTCATCCAGAGTGGAATGCTCTATGCCATGGAGCCGGAGCTTCAAAAGCGTTTTGAGAAGATGAATGCTTTTGAGATCATTGAGGATCTCAAGGCTGTCTTTGCTCCACAGGCTCGTGCAGAGAGGTATGATGCTTCCGAGCTCTTCTTCTCTGCTAAAATGGAAGAGCACATCAGTATTAGTGAGCACGTGGTCAAAATGTCTGGCTACATTAAACGCTTAAACGCCCTGGATAGCAAAATCCCGGAGGAACTTGCTATAGATAGGGTGCTGCATTCGCTGCCCCCTAGCTATAAGGGTTTTGTGATGAACTAAAACATGCAAGGGGTGACTAAGACCCTTGTTGAGGTGTTCGCCATGCTCAAAACTGCTGAGGTTGAAATCAAGAAGGAACACACGGTGCTGATGGTCAACAAGACCACCAACTTTAAGAAACCGGGGCAAAAGGGAAAAGGCAAGAGCAAGAAGCCTAAGAGGGATGGCAAGTTTGTTGCCACCACCTCAAAGGCTGCCAAGTCTGGCCCTAAGCCCGGCACTTCGTGCTTCTACTACAAAGGGGATGGGCACTGAAAACGCAACTGCCCCAAATACCTCAAAGACAAGCGAGCTGGCAAGATAGCCATTCCGGACAAAGGTATATATGATATACATGTTATTGATGTATTCCTTACAAGCGCCAGGGGTAACACCTGGGTATTTGATACCGGATCTGTTGCTCACATTTGTAACTCTCAACAGGATCTACAGAGTAGGAGGCGCCTGAGGAAGGACGAGGTGATGATGCGCGTCGGCAATGGCTCGAAGGTCGAAGTGATGGCCGTCGGCACCCTGCATCTACGTCTACCGTCAGGATTATTGTTGATTTTGAATAAATGCTATTATGTACCTGCACTGAGTATGAATATTGTGAGTGGGTCTTGCTTGTTGCAAGACCATTATTCGTTTAAATCAGGAAAAAATGGTTGTTCAATTTATATGAATGATGTTTTCTATGTTGATGCACCTGTACGTGATGGTTTATTCTTACTTGATCTTGATTGTGTACATACATCCATACTGTTGATGCTAAACGTTGTAAGCACAGTGACGATAATTCCATGTACATATGGCATTGCCGTCTTGGTCATATTGGCATAAATCGCATGAAGAAGCTTCATTCAGAAGGGCTTCTTGGATCATTAGACTTTGAATCCCTTGATACATGTGAGCCATGTCTCATGGGCAGGATGACCAGGACACCATTCTCCGGTATAATGGAGAGAGCCGTAGACCTACTTGGGATCATACATACAGATGTATGTAGACCAATGAGTGTCTCAACCCGCAATGGTTATCGTTACTTTGTTACCTTTACTGATGACTTAAGCAGATATGGATATATCTACTTGATGAAGCACAAGTCTGAAACCTTTGAAAAGTTCAAGGAGTTTCAGAAAGAGGTAGAGAATCAACTTAAAAAGGAAATCAAGCACATTCGATCGAATCGAGGAGGTGAGTATTTGAGTTATGAGTTTAACATGCACTTAAAGGACTGTGGGATTTTACCATAGCTTACACCAGCCGGAACACCACAACGTAATGGTATGTTGGAACATCGTAACCGAACCCTATTGGATAGCGTACGGTCCATGATGTCTTTAACTGATTTGTCTATGCCTTTTTGGGGATACTCATTAGAAACCGCCGCTTTTATTTTAAACAGAGCACCATCCAAATCCGTGGAGACAACCCCATATGAGATGTGGCATGGCAAGAAGCCATTGTTTTCATTTCTGAAATTTTGGGGTTGTGAGGCTTACGTTAAGAAACTGCAGCCTGACAAACTCGAACCTAAATCGGAAAAATGTATCTTTGTAGGATACCCGAGGGAAACCATTGGGTATACCTTCTACAACCAAGCCAAAGGCAAAACGTTTGTCGCTAAAAATGGCACCTTTCTTGAAAAGGAGTTTCTTGCAAAGGGAGTGAGTGGAAGGAAAATAGAGTTAGATGAAATTGTTGACCCTTCTCTCCGTATTCCGAGTAGTGCAATGGAAACTGTTCCGAAACCGCTCTCCAACATGGAGGAAGAGCCCATTGATGCTGATCAAAATAATGACATCGAAACTCCTGAGGTTCGCAGGTCTACAAGGGTTCATGCCACTCCAGATTGGTACAGTAGCCTTGTAATGTCAGTCATCTTAGATGATCAGGAAGAACCTGCAAACTACAAAGAAGCTATGGATAGTGCTGACTCCGAGAAATGGCTAGAAGCCATGAAATCCGAAATAGGATCCATGCATGAAAACCAAGTTTGGACCTTGGTGGATCTTCCAGAGGGTCGTAAGGCCGTGGAAAATAAATGGATCTTTAAGAAAAAGACAGATGCGAATGGTAATGTAACCATTCACAAAGCTCGACTTGTCACAAAGGGGTTTCGACAAATTCAAGGAGTTGACTACGACGAGACTTACTCTCCCGTAGTGATGCTTAAGGCTGTCAGGATTTTAATAGCAATTCCTGCACATTTCGACTATGAAATTTGGCAGATGGATGTCAAGACCGCGTTCCTCAATGGTCACATTGATGAAGAGTTGTATATGATGCAACCAGAAGGTTTTGTTGATCCTAAGGATGCTGCAAAGGGATGCAAGCTCCAACAGTCCATTTATGGGTTGAAGCAATCATCTCGGAGCTGGAACCAACGTTTTGATCAAGTGATCAAGAGTTTTGGATTTATCTAGAACCAACAAGAGTTCTGTGTTTACAAGAAAGTGAGTGGGAGCTCGGTAGTTTTCTTAGTAGTATATGTGGCTGACATATTACTCATGGGAAACGATGTGGATCTTATGAATAGGGTGAAAGCGTATTTGAGCAACCAATTTTCCATGAAGGATCTAGGTGAAGCTGCATACATATTAGGAATCAAGATCTATAGAGATAGATCAAGACACCTAATAGCATTAAGTCAGAGTACTTACATAGATAAGATTTTGAAGAGGTTCAAAATGGAAAACACCAAGAGGGGTTTTACACCTACGATGAAGAATTGCAACTTGAGTGTGACTCAATGTCCTGTAACGGACAATGATAGAGAAAAGATGTCTGACGTCCCCTATGCTTCTGCAATAGGATCTATCATGTATGCAATGCTTAGTACCCGACCTGATGTAGCATTGGCTCTTAGTTTGACGAGCCGATATCAGAGTAATCCAGGACCGGATCACTGGACAGCTGTGAAAAATATCCTAAAGTATCTGAGAAGAACAAGGGATATGTTCCTAATCTATGGAGGAAATGATGAAGCTCTGAACGTAACAGGTTACGTAGATGCGAGCTGGAATTCAGATCATGATGACTCTAAGTCTCAAACAGGATTTGTTTTCTTGGTAAATGGTGGGGCCGTAAGCTAGAAAAGTAAGAAGCAGCCGGTGGTGGCACAATATTCAATGGAGTCTGAATACATTGCTGCAGCAGATGCAGCAAATGAAGCTGTTTGGCTAAGGAATTTTGTCATCGAACTAGGAGTTTTTCCCAACGCACAAGACCCCGTGACAATCTATTATGATAACACGGGAGCTATTGCAAATGCAAGGGAACCAAGAACTCATTCCACAGCCAAACACATCAAGCTTAGATTTCACGTCATCCGACAGATTGTTGACGAAGGTGAAGTCAAGATTTGCAAAGTAGATACGGAACTGAACGTAGCAGATCCTTTGACTAAAGCTCTCCAACATGACAAGCACGAACAATATCGAGATTCCATTGGTGTTAGGTTCCTGCCTATTATAAACTAGTTTTGTATGCTCTAGTGCAAGTGGAAGACTGAAGGAGTTATGCCCTAGAGGCAAATAATAAAGTGTATTATTTGATATACCTCCTGTATGTTCATAATACGTTTCATACTGTGCTGTAACTGTGTTAATACGAAACGTTAATACACGTGTGGTAAGTAAATAAACCGTGTCTCTAGTTACCTCTAGTGAACTAGTTCATTAGTCACGAGGATGGTCTATGTTTCAAGACCATGGGCATTTATGCCAACTGACAATGATGTCATGTTATTAGTTAAATAACATGATAGACAAACATTCGACCGTTATATCATAATGAGATCTAGTTACATGTTCACCATTGATGATAAAACACAGATAACCTCGCAACCTGATCCTTTGACTGTGAGGTAATGCAAATCACCATTCTGGAAGAAGCTTAGATGGTTATCAAGAATCATCTCGTAAAAGGGTTGATCAAAAAGGTGCCACTCAGGTTTTCCAAAGGAATGCGTAGAGGAGTACATATCAAGACCAAGATTTGTCTAGTCTGTGCAACGGACAGACACATGTGGCCATCTCGGTGACATTGCATTAATGAAGCTTGCAAGCATGTGACTAGGTCACAGAATGCAATGACATGAGAACGAGAAAAAAAAGTTCATCGGTAACGAGATCAAACTAAGGTATGTAGATACCGAAGATCAAGTCTCGGATGAATTAGGTATCGTATGACAAAGGGAATGGGGAACGACTATCTCACGGTTCAAGCGATTGTATTCGTGAAACGCACGGGGGTCACATGGCCATCCAGGTCCCTCTGTTGATCATTGATATGAGAGTAGTCTCTATCATGTCCGGAGTGTTTCCGAACCGAAGGATGTCACGCTTAAGGGTGGGGACGTTTAGGGTAGATGAGGTATCGTATGAGAAATAAAGAGATAGAGAAACCGGAATAGTTTCGGTAACATCCGATGGTGATCGGAAGGGGTCCGGAAGATGTTCCAGAGTGAAGGAATAATATAATATGTGTATTTGAATGTTAATTGGAGAATTAATATTAAATATATATTTTATTTTATTTTTGTAGGCACTATATTGCTAATGGGCCTCACCCGAAGGGAGGCCCAAGTGGGCAAGGCGCCTAAGGGGTGGGGGCCAGCCGGCCTAGGGCTAGTGGGCCACCCGAGTGGGGCCCACCTAGGGCCGGCGGCTGCCCCAAGGTGGCCGGCGGGTGTGGGCATTAGTCCCACACCGCCTGGCCCCTGGGTAGTGCGCCCTCTCCTACTATATGAAGGGGTCCCCCTTCCCCTTGGAACACACCCATTCCTCTAATTCTCTCTCTCTCTCTCTTCTACTGAGGGCTTCCCCGTAATATTAGGGAGGACTTCGTAGTTGAGTTCTCCACCTTCACACTACCGTCGTGTGGTCTGCGATCCGGCATCTACTTCTTTCGCTGCTCGGCTGGATCGGAGCTCGGTTGACGTCCACTACACCGGACGTGTGACGAACTTCGGAGGCACCACACTTGGGGTGCTGCTCGTCTTCATCAATATACGCCTTCCTGCGTAAGGCGTGCCTCTCTCTGCAAAGGTATGGATACTGTATTCCTTCTCCGTTACTTATGCCTACATAGTATAGATCCTGGTATTAGTGTTCAAGTAGATAGAATTTTTTTGTTTTCTGCTATGGAACCCTTCAATATATCCACGTAAATCTGCTATAATCATCAATAAAGCTTACATAGTATGCATGTTTTCCAACAGAGAGAGGAGCAGGGCCTCAAACATCAGAGAACACTTGCTCCAAAGGAACAGTAGAGACACTGAAGTTGGTGACTCTTGGCTAGTTGACAAGAGTCACAAACATATGGTGTACTCTCTGAGGTGTAAGCTATTATATTTCTCCTAAGAACTTGTTGCACCACGAAGGAAGATGGATGACCTAAACGACGATACCATGTAGAGGAAGACGGCTTTATTGTGAGGAAGACGAGCTTGGAGGTCTCATGAAACATAGGCATCAAGGGGTAGAGACCACCACGACATGGGCCTCTAAATAGAACTCTTCGTGTTGCTTGATCCTTGATTAAAGAGAAGAAAGGATGAAACTCAATGAATACATTGTTATCAAGGGTAAATTTATGCACTGACAAGAGATTTTTAGATGCACTAGGAACATAAAGAATATCTTTGAGAGCAAAGGAACCATGGGGGGTACGCAATGTTAAGTTACCAATATGACTTATTTTCATACATGTGCCGTCAGCAGTGTTGACAGTGTCACGTCCAGTGTATTTTTCAGCAGTGGAGAGCTTGTTCATCTGGCCAGCAAGATGATTAGTGGCACTACTATCGGGGGTACCAATTTGTATCAACGCAGTAGGAGGTAAAGTGTGCCCCCTTCTCACCACGATCACCATCTTTATCATCATCATGTTGAAAGCGCCACCAACACTCACTTGCAAGGTGGCCGTGTATCTTGCATATTTGGCATGTAACATCGATGAAAGGTGTAGGAGCCCGATCAATACGGGCCCGTGGACGACGGCGATCTCCCCCTCCAGCACTGCCATCATCTCGGCGACGATCGTCGTCACGCTGCCGGTGATCTCCCTTATAGCAGGGGCGAGCATCATCGCGTCTCCACGAGCCATCACGGCGATCGCGGCGGTCACGAGAACCGCCACCACCGCCTCCTCCATGATGTCCACGGTCGAAGCGACCGCGATCTGGGCTGCGGCCGCGGGGATTGTAGCCGCGGTCATAGCCACGACGAGCGAGGTTGGCCGAGGAGGAGAATCCTTCATCAGCATCAGGTTGAACGCCATTGCGCATGTCGTAGGAGGAGAGTTGACCAAAGAACTCATCAAGCGTGATGTTGGGGTTGCCGTTGACAAATGTGATGAGGGATTTGTAGTGGCCTTTGTCAAGGCCGCTTAGCAGGTGACCGATGAGTTCATCATCTTCAAGCGGTTTGCCGACCGCGGCTAGCTCGGAGGCCAGTCCCTTCATCTTGGTGTAGTATTGATCTGCGGTCATGGTCAACTTTTTAGTATCATTAAGCTCACCTCGCAGATGCGGAACTTTGGAGCGAGCAGCAGTCTTGAACATGTTGTCAATCTTCGACCAAGCCTCGGCAGTGGTTTCCACGCCAAGCACATGGGAGAGGATGTCTGGCGAGAGGGAGTTGAGGAGGAATCGCAGCACCTGCTGATCCCGTGCGATCCACGAGGCATAGGCAGGATTTTCCATCTTGATTTTCTTCTTGTTTTCATCTTCAACTTCGATGTACTCAGGCGGTGCAGCATCGGTGCCATCAAGGAGACCCATGACGCGGGCTCCACGAAACGCCGGGAGGACAAGAGCCTTCCAGGCGAGGTGATTGGTGTGGTTGAGCAGTTGGGCTGGCGGCGCTCCGAGAGACGCAGCCAGCGAAGAGGCTGATGACGAGGTGACCATGGTGATGATGGATCTTGATCACGAGTGTCGGAGATGTAGATCTTGAAGGTGGCGGCGGCGGCTGTGAGGCAGCGGCGGCGGCAAATGTGATGGTTGTAGGTGCGGCGACGGCTATCTTAGCGGCTAGTGTTTGTGTGGAACGGTACTTGGCCTCGTACCGGTTGCGTGTTAATATATAATCTGTAGAGACAGGTGTACAAGAGTTGGGAGTATCCGTATACAATACATACGGTATACAAATATAAAGAAAAAACCCTATACATCATCTAACACATCCCCTTAATCTGAACCTTTCAAAAGGTTTAGATTACGCTTAAACTCATATAACTTCTTTACTGGGAGAGCCTTTGTAAAGCCATCTGCAACTTGATCTTTGCTTGAAATGAACCTGATCTCCAGTTGATTTCCTGCAACTCTTTCTCTTACAAAGTGAAAGTCAATTTCAATATGCTTGGTACGAGCATGGAACACAGGATTTGCAGAAAGATAGGTAGCACCTAAATTATCACACCAAAGACATGGTTTTTTCTTTAATTTTACTCCTAACTCAATAGGAAGAGCTTCAACCCATATTAGTTCAGCTGTTGCATTTGCTAATGCTTTATATTCAGCCTCAGTGCTTGATCTAGAGACCGTGGCTTATTTTCTAGCACTCCATGAAACCAAGTTTGGTCCAACAAAAATGGCAAACCCACTAGTAGACCGCCTGTCATCCAAGGATCCTGTCCAGTCTGCATCTGAAAAAGCACTAAGGAGTGTAGAGGGGGAAGCGATGAATGTAATACCTTCACTTAGTGTATCCTTTACATATCTGAGAATGCGTTTCACTGCTGTCCAATGTTCTGCAGTAGGAGCATGAAATTATTGGCAAACCTTATTAACAGAGTATGATAGATCCGGTCTTGTCAAAGTCAGATATTGTAGTGGGTGGAAGCTCCTTGTCCCCAATCCCGATGTGTTCTAGCTTCATGGGACTCTGCTCCGAACGCACAGGCACAGCGCAGTCATGTGCTGTTCCTGCTCCTGAAGCTTCCGCCTTGTCCCTTTCACTTGCGTGGCTCTGGCGGTGGTGGTCACTCCGCGCTCTCTCGGCGTACGTCCAGCTAGCCGCGCTTCAGACAGATCTCTCCAGGGTTTGGTCAGATCTCCAGTCGCTCGCTGTGTTTCGGATAAGCGTTCCCTAATCTTGATCTTCTTACCCGAACGTGATCGGCCGAACACTCTGCCGCCGTCTCGTCTTGTTCGTATATTCTGTGAAGGAAACGCATGTGCAACCCGTTATCGATCTTGACGTCTTCCTAATGAACTGGGGGTACGGTGCATTGTATATGAGCCAAGTACGTACATGCACCCATGGCGGCATCCACTGCCTGCCGCAACCATCTTCTTCTACGGATAAGGATCGGAACTGTCAGTTGGGGCAAAAAATGTGCGCCACTCCGTGACATCATTTTTGTCCTTGTGATCCGCAATAGTAGCAGGAGAGGAGGTTGGTTGGCTTTCTTGTAGGCAACGGAATTGTAGTGCAGTGAAGTGCCTCCTTTCCAGACGGAGGGAGAGAGATACCTGAATCTACCCCAGTGCGGTTACGGTTAATCGTTCGATTATGTGTGGCCGGTACTGCAGCAGGAATCTTTGCCACTACTGTAGGTCCGTGTGTGACTCGGAGTGAGCCTGAACCGAACGCCAAACTTTGAGGAGTGTCTGGACAGACGGGAAGCAACCGGATGGAGATCAGGTGGCGCTGAAGAATAGACCCACCTCAATACATAACTGTTGCCTCATTCAATTTTAAACAGATAAAAAAGGCTAGAAAATTGGAAAAAAAATGGACAGGCATTGGGGCATTTTGATGGAGAAGCGTCGAGCACGCTTTCGTGGATCCGATCAGATGTGTTTGTTGTTTAGGGAAAGAAACGAAGAGAAGGTCCCCGCCGGGGCCTGCTGCTTATCCGGTTATCCGGAGATCCGTCGCCCATACGGTGGGAGATATCCCGAATTATTGATGTGGATGTGGCTCCTAACCACTACTCCTAGTAGTAAGTGTATACCTTGGGTTGCAGAAGTGAGAATGACAATGCTCCCAGGAGACAAGATTAGTCTGTCCGGCCTGTAGTTCCAAACGAGCGCCTCTCTTCGTCCTAATCCGTATCTTAGATGATCGATATCCGTAAATAAAACCTCATTAATTATCGCAGCTAGAGAAAGCGTATACAGTATAGTACAATAATACTTTCTCCGTTTCAAAATAAGTGGCTTGAGTTTGTCTAAATCCACATGTACATATATACTAAAACGTGTCTAGATACATTCAAATCTAAACAAACTCACGTCACTTGTTTTAGGACGGAGGGAATACATATTTAGCTCCCCGCGAAAACAAAACAAAAGGGACAGATCGACGGATGAGCATATGCTTGCTGCAAGAGGACGCAGACGCCAGCTGCCGATACTTCCATATTCCACCCAGAATAAGATACGCGGACGCCGCGGAAAATATCTGGACCCCTCCAACAGTTTAACAAAGAGAACCTGTGACGCGCGAGCACCCGCCGGCCAGAGAGACGCCGGGAATGTCAACTTGGACAGATCGATGGATAGGCTGGCCGGCGCGCGCTCGTTTTCACCAATATTCCTGCAGCCTGATCTGATTCCATTTCGCTTTGCACACGATTTCCTTGCACGAAAATACTGTAGCAGCCGGCCGGCGGCGCCCACCTAGCCGTAGTGCTACGTGGACCGGATGCGACGCGAAGCTGAGACGTGCGGGTCGGACGCACGGGCACGGAGGAGGACGTACAAGCACAAGCAAAGCAGCTACTGTACAAGCCAAGTGATCGGAGGAGAAGACGATGCCGACCGAGGTGGGCGCACGCGAATTGATCAAGGGACACGGCGTTGCTTTGCTTGTTCAGGGACCGGTGGAGTGGCCCGTCGTGCTGGAGTGCTGCTGCTGCTGCTGCTGCAGGTGCCCGGTGTCCCTCTCCCTCCACAGCGCCGGTACGGTTCGGTGGCCCAAGAGGAGAGACCCTTCCTGGCTGCCACGACTACACGGTTGAGTGTCGCGTGCCCTTTCGTCCGGCAGGAGGGCACCACAGTTCAGCTCCGGAGAGTTGCGACCGGAAGCAGCTGATTGGCCTTCCACCTTTGTTAATTCTAATACTAGTTGAAATCATCGCGAATCTGTTAGGGCATCTCCAAGAGATCGACCTAACCCGTCCAAGCGCGTTCGCGCGAACACGCGGGGCGTGCACAATGTCGCAGCGGCACGACTCATTCGGACCGACGCGTCCGGCTCGACTCATGCGTGCACCTAATTTGGGCAACAGTTGGATCGGCCCGGACAGCGCGCGCGGTCTCCCGTATCCTCCCGCGGGGGCGAGGGCCTGCTTGCCAGCAACCCAACGGTTGTCTTCCACTAGCCATTAATGGAAGGCTGCTCCAAAGGCTGGCCGCGCCGCTGTTGGCGCCGCCCGACGCCTGCCCCCTGCCACGACCCTTAAATGCCGTCGCTTCGGCCTCCCCGCCGGCATCCGATGCCGGCCCTTTTTAACTGGACGCCCGCGACCATCTTCTCCCACACCACACCGCACTCGCCTCCTTCCCATCCTCCACTATAGGTAACTTGCCATGGCCGGCGACATTGGATCGAGGGGTGGCCGTCTAGGACGACCACCGGGTCCCTACCATGGACGCCAAGGGAGGCGCGAAGGAGGAGGCCAGAGCAACGCGCCGCCTCCCTCTCCCTCACCGCCGTCGTCGCCCAATTCTGTCGACTCCGGCATCAAGTTCGTCGTGACCATCCGGCCAGGCATGACGCAGGACAGGTTGCGCTTTCCCCGCAAGTTCGCATCGATGGTCGACGACGCAGCGCCACCGTTGTTCATTATGCGGCATCCGGTGTGAATACCAACATGTACCCGGTGTATGTGGTGTTCGACCGCCTTGGCCGGATGTTCCTCGCCAACGGCTAGAAGGAGTTCTCTTGCGCGCACGCAATCGAAGTGGGGAACATCGTCGTCTTCAAATACGATGGCAAAGGATGGATCGGCGTCAGCGTCTTCGACGACACCATGTGCCGTCGCTGCAACCACCCCGAATCCGACCAAGACTCCGACTCCGACGAGTAGGCTATAGTATACTAGAATGTGTACTCGTCATGTATCGTGTTTGGAATGAAAACGCATTGCGACCGTCGGCCATTTGCGATGGCAAGTTCTTATTCAAATGTATACAAGACTAGGACAACATTCTAACTATGCGCCGCCTAAGGCAATATTGGCGGTGGCTCCGGGGGGAGGTGAGCCCCCATTCCTCGGTGAGAGAGTGGTAGATTGCCTCCTGCGTATGCAACTCCTCTTCCGCTTGGGCGAGGTGGGCACGCGTCGTCGGGATTGGCATACACCGCTCCCTGGAGCTTGTCGCGGAGCGACGACGAGCGCAACACCGCGCCGGTGCTCCAGCAGAAAAACGTGGTTCATCACCTCAAACAAGAAAGGCTCGCCGGTGGTCCTGTTGTAGTTGTAGTGGGTGCGCCGCCGGTGGTTGAACGTCAGCTTGTATATGTGCGGCCTCCTCGGAACCGGAGGCGGCAACACATCTGGTGCCTCCGGCGCGTCTGGCGGGATTTCTGGGCGGTTGTCAGGGTTGCCAGAGTGGCGACGAGGACTAGCCAGGCATGTAGGTCTGTGGAGGTAGGGTTTATGGACGCGACTACCTTGGCTGGGCCATCATTTTTATGGACGCGCCTGGACGCGGCGGGAAATACCCAGAACACGCAGGAAGAGGCGGGAATCAACGGGAAAGAAAGCCAACAGGTGGTGGGAACGCACTGGAAATACACCGATGGTACCGTAACCCGACCCAAAAGTGACATGCCCTTTCCAGGCGCGGACAAATGGGACGCACTGTTGGGCGCGGCTGTCCAGACAGGCCGGACCTGACCTGACCCAAAAGTGACCGTGACCCGACCCAAACAGACCGTTTCGATCGCCCGTTTAGGTCGGCCCAGTGGAGATGCCCTTATGCCAGATCTGAATGGGTGATCCGACATTGATGATATTAGACTATGGAGAAAAATGTATTATGAGATACATAATTCATATATTTGACAAAATCTTTTTTTCATGTGTATATTATTCCACTGGAAAATTTTGGAGAGGTAAATGCAAAAAAAACATCGTGGGTATTTTATTTGGGGGAGCATGGTAGGTATATCTGAGAATGGTTCTAAAAAAAGGGGTGTAATGGGTCGTTTCCGTATGGGCTTCTTTAGTCCGGGTTCTAATGGGTGGCTCCACGAATGATTTGGTTCACTTCAGGTCCTCTAAAAAACTAGTTTGGTTGTGGTTGGGTACGGGTCCAATGGTTATAGGTGCAAACAGGTCTAAACTATGGTTTCATAACCGGTTCCTCCTAACGGTTCTAGGTCTGCAAGGCCCGTCCCCTTCCTATCATTCCCTACCTCGACCTGCTCCACCCCTACCTCAACCTACTACCCGTCTCCTTTGGCGGCGGCGACGAAGGCGAAGGAAGGTTCTTCTCCGGCTACTGCAGCGCAGGCAACTATGAGGAGATCATCGGCCTGTTCGCCCTCTATAATATCCTTGCCTAGGGTTGCCTGTAGGATTAGGGATTGGAGTTGGTGTGGAGGAGAAGAAGGTAGAGGAAGGGAAGGAGGAGCTGGGGAATTACTTCATTGATTCAAGTTGTCGATTACAATGCGTATCTCTGATCTTATAACTGGGCTCCGCCACACACACGCTCGCCTGCCTAGCACCCTACTCTCTCAGCCCACGGCCCACTCTTACCTAGCTACTTCGGACCACTAGTCAGGTTCCTATTCGGGCCCATCTTCCTGGCTCCAGCCTCTTCTTTCTTCAGCTTTCGTTTCTCTGGCACTAGCGATCCCATCTTCGGAGCAGAGGCTATGACCGTACTCACCCTAGGAGAACCAGCTTGTCCCCAAGCTGGTGCAGTTGGAAATTTGTGATGAAGTTCTTCATAGTCCTCCCATGTCACAGCTGTAGCTGGTAATCCTGTCCAACGAATCAACACTTGTAGAAAAGCAGCGTTACCTTTCTTGACTAGGCGTCTATCTAGAGTCTCTACACGTGCGAGCTCTTCCGTGTCAAAATGAATTGGTTCAGGTAAGGATTGTATACTGGCGTATGATCTGGTACTTGGGACTTGATCTAAGTGATGGATGTAATATACAACACTTTTTAGCAATATAAATTGTGTCATTTGCTTATCATATCATGCTCCATCTAACTATTGCCATGCCTGATATGCATTATTACTTGTTTTTATTAAATTCAATATGAGCTTTGGACATTTAGTAGATTAGGTAGAATTTTATCCCTCTTCCTTGTCTTTGACATGTGTGTAGGTGTTGATGATGATTTTGGACCAAAAAAAGGCAAAAGGAACAAAGAGAGCATAGTATGGAGGAGCTGTAGGGACCAAACTTAGCCATTTAAGGTGTTGGAAAAGTGAATTTTTCCAACTTCTCAAAATAAAGATCCAGTACCACAGGGTTGTATCCCTCGACGATACGAACTCAATGAGCCCAAGAACACCCAAAACAGAGTTCGTATGAAGAAATGGCAACCAAAATACTAAAGCATACACACGATTTAACGAGCAACTATACGACCGGAGCAATAATTCCGGCCGTATAGTTGCACCCGTATAGTTGTAAAAAGGGTCGAAAATGATGGGATTTCGCCCCATAAAAGCTCCAGAGCCTTTCCTAAGTCATATACGGTATTGGGGGAACCCTATGGCACCCCAAGGCCTATATAAAAGAGGGAGGACCCAAGAAAGAGCCACGAAGCCATAGCCCTTCAGAGGCAGAGCTCTGCTGCCGCCACCACCCATCCGATCTCCATTGCAGCAGAGCTCTGCCTCAACCATACCTCTGAGATCTAGATCTCCCTCAACACCATCACCATCCAGGCATCCAAGCAAGAAGAAGGGGAGGAGAAGGAAGACATCACCACCACCATGCACCGATCTCCATCTCCATCATCATCTCCATCTCCCTCTCCCTCTCTCTCTTGTGTTTAGTAATTGTAAGATTGAACATGGTTGTGATATCATTATATATTTATATATGTTTCGATGTTCATCCATGTGTGAGTGATTGATTCAATTCTAGGTTGAGGTATGATCTAGTTCGCTAAGTTAGAATTTATTGTGATCTAAGATGAGTTTATGTGATCCTTTGGTCCGAAAGTGCCTTTTGCCTTGCGGTGACGTGCGAGAACCATGCATAGTGCACACAGTGTGACAACCCGGTAATCAATTGGGGAATGTTTATTTGTCTGAGAAATCTCTTATAGATCACACATATATTTGCCCATCTAGTACTATAGTGAGACCAAAGCCTAGAAGCCCTCTCTCATTCCATTCAATCCTACAACTACAATCTCGTTAATTCAGTTCATATTCCTATTTACTTTCCATCTTAGTTTATTTTGTTCTTGTTAAAATTTCTTTGTTATTAGATACTTTAAACCTCTCTTAATTATCATTGTTCTAGTAACTTATAGAATAGGCTATTTCCAAACCATGGTTTGGGTGTGAAAAGTGTCCGCATTGACAACGTGGCTGCGGGGTCGTGTTGTTTCCGTTCGTCGATCTCCCATCGGGACAAACTCTTAAATATTTGCTGCTACAAGTACCGCAATAACCATGTTGTTGGTGCAGGAATCCAGTCATCAAATTGGCATCGTTGCCAGGGAGCTAAGCATCCGGTTATTACCTTCCTACTCGCACATAGTTTATTTTTGTTTGTTGCTATTTATCTTACTGCTTTTGATTATTTGAAAAGAACAAAAAATTAGTTTACCTTTTGTTAGTAGTCTTGTTATTTATTTTGGTTATAGGAAATTCAAAAACATAGGAACTATGGAAAGTAAAAGTCTTGTGGAGTATGGTGCTCCGGGTGTTGATCATTTACATGCTCCTAATGTTCAGCTCGCTATTGATGTGGATGAATATGAGATTAATCCTATGTGGATAAATATGATCATGGAAACAGCTTTTGCAGTAGATCCGGACAATGATCCATATGAGCATATTGACAAATTTACTTCATTGTGTTCTACGGTGAAGGAAAATGGATGGACAAATGATAAGATGAAGTTATATCTCTTCCGGTTCTTGCTAAAAGTAAAAGCTAAAGATTGGCTAAAATCGCATCCCTCGGGACACTTCAATTCATGGAAAGGTATCTCCGAAGCTTTTCTTGGTAAGTATTTCTCACAAAAGCAAACTTATGAGCATAGGCTTCATATCATGAGTTTCAAGCAGAGCAACAATTAGGATTTAATACAAAGCTTATAGTAGGTTCTCAAAATTAATGCATGATTGTCCACATCATAATTTACCTGATTGGTTATTGTTGAATCACTTTTATGGAGGATTAAATCACTCTTCTAAGGATAAGCTAAATATGATTGTGTGATGGTGCATTCCTTGGAAAAACTTTGGAAGAAGCTTGGCAACTCTTAAGAGATATACATAATAATTTTCATTAATGGCAATGTGAAATTGTGCATGAACAAAAACCTCTCCCTACTGATCTAGAGAACTTGGTCAATGAATTTCTTAAAGATGAAAATAGAAGAGGAAACATTCCTTATGATGATACCTTAGTTAGAGATGTACTTTCTAAAGCAATGCCTTTCATAGCTGATTATTTTAATCATATTAGAAATGTTGCTACTAATGATGGAGAACAGCCCTCTACTGTTACTCCCATATCATCCACTTGTTGCATCATTGAATTAGGAAAGAAGGGTAAATCCATGAAGCATAAAACCAGGAAAAATAAAAATACGAAGCCTCGTGTTGAATATCCCACACATCTGACATTTGCAAATGAATTGAAACAGCTTCATGAAGAGTATTGGGGATGCATCAAGAAGAAAGAAGAAAAAGAAATCAAGGAATGGAATAAATTGAAAGCTGCTCTCAAACATGATCCCCCACCTATTCCTGATCTCTCACCTATTCCTGATCCTTATTATTCTTCTGACTTTAGTGATGATGATGACTTCAATTATTCTAGAATCCCTGATTATTGCTCTGAATAAGTTTTTGATGATTCTAGTAGTATCTGTTTAAATACTCTTTTTGGGGAAATCAATTATGATGAGTCAAAGACGAAACCCTGTGTGCCTCCCATATCTGTTTGCTATGACTTTTGTTTTACTAATGAGGTGCAGGAAAGTCCGGTGGAAAAGACCAAGCTACTAGATCCAAAAGGACATTATGAGTTGCACCCTCAAAATAGTAATCAAGGTAAATATTCAAAGTTTGATAATAAATCTTTAACATCCTCTATACAGGAAGGAAATAATACATATTTACCGTGTTTAATGCATCCATCCTCACGTGGCAATGAGAACACCTACAAGATACCGATGCACCGCAAGCGGGTACGTCTTAGAGCAAACGATGATATAAATCATGCAGACACTCGTTGGAGGTAAGCAAAATTATTCCTATAGCTGCCTCCATTGCTGAATAAATGTGGAGTATAAAAGCCTGGCTACTTGGTTACAAGAAAGCGCTTCCCGGGAGGCAACCCGGAAGTCATTAGGCATCTTTCTTAGTTTTGTGTCTTGAGTCTAGCTGCATTCATGTTGCATTGGCACTTTTATTCTTCGCATGTCTTGTTATTAGAGTAATCTTGTTGAAGTTTTCAAAAGGTAGAATTTATTGTTACTATGTGTTCCATAAACTCGGTTGTACCTAAATCCTGTTTTATACATGCTAAATGTTGGTCGGAAATTTAATCTATCATTTTACTGTCAAAACATGGTGTTTCGCTAAGTTTTAGAATAAGAAATAATTCTCGAAGAAACGGAAATTTTTTGATGGCTACATAGAGTTTAACGACCAACTATACGGTGGGAATACAAATTTCGGCCGTATAGTTCTGGTCATATAGATATTTTTGTCATCGACAATTTTTCTTTCATAAGTATTGATGGTTTAACGACCAACTATACGACAGGTATAAAAATTCTAGATGTATAGTTCCAGTCGTATAGATACCGATCCACGTACAGATGGTTTGACGACCAACTATACGGCAGGAACAAATTGTTCCGGTCGTATAGCTGTACCGCCAGGCAGAAACCCTAAAATTTTGATAGCAGGCCAACTATACAGCGGGAACACATTGTTCCGACTGTATAGTTGCGCCTGTATAGTTGGAAAAACCCCTCAAATGCCAACTGTAAGGTAACCATTGCTCAAAATTTCATTCTTTCTTATTCCTTCTTCTTTTAAAAACCTTGAAACACCACCTGGGAGCTTCTCCCATATTTTAGAGAAGCCGAGCGTATGTAAACAATAAAGTTCTATCTCAGAAATTCCTTAAGTTGTAATTCTCTTTAGTAGTTCATGTTTTATTTTCATTTTCTTCCATTAGTTGGGTGAACGAACTTCATTCGTATACCAAACCGATGTCTTTTATTTTGTGTGTTATTTTCGCAGGGACTTGAACCTTGTGTGACGATGTGTACGGTAATGCCAACCATGCAAACACTTGCATGAGCCACTTGGTTGCTTCAATTCAACATTTCAACAATCAGTGTCTGGTAAAACCTTCCAACTCAAACCTGTTTTAAATAAGCACATGGGGGCTGCACACTCGTATTTCATATTTTGTCTCACTTACACTTCATCACAATCTAGGAGAAGCACACTTCTAGAATTAGTTTGTTGACTTAAGCGTGGTGTTTAGGTTGATGAACCGACTCAGTGGGACTTGTATTTTTATCACTTGTGAGCTAAACTGGTGTCTTCAAAAACACAAAAATATTTTGTCTTCTTTCTAGTATTGTTCCTACCAGATTCTTAAGGAAGGCATACACCGGATCATTGATACCTTCGATCCGGATTATGGATGTAGTATAGCTTATTTTTCCCTAGTAGACCTAGGTTCGGCAAGCGAATGCGTAGTGAAATTACTTTAACGGACCTTCAAGAGTTTTAGAATTCCTTTTGTGTTTTTACCGGACCAATAGCTTGCGTCTTTTTGTTATTGTTGATGATGGAGAGAGAGAGCCTAGGGCGTGCGGTTTCACCTGTAGCTGTGCAAAACATCTGATGGGAATAAAAGATAGAGCCACAAAGCCATATCCCTTCAGGGGCGGAGCTCTGTCGCTGCCACCACCCATCTGATCTCCATTGCAGCAGAGCTCTGCCTAAACCACACCTCCGAGATCTAGATCTCCCTCAACACCATCACCATCAAGGCATCCAAGCAACAAGAAGGGGAGGAGAAGGAAGACATCACCACCACCACACATCGATCTCCATCTCCATCATCATCTCCATCTCCCTCTCTCTCTTGTGTTTAGTAATTGTAAGATTGAACAATCATTATATATTTATATATGTTTCGATGTTCATCCATGTGTGATTGATTGATTCAATTCTAGGTTGAGGTATGATCTAGTTCGCTAAGTTAGAATTTATTGTGATCTAAGATGAGTTTATGTGATCCTTTGGTCCAGAAGTGCCTTTTTCCTTGCCGTGACGCGCGAGAACCATGCATAGTGCACACAGTGTGACAGCCCGGTAATCAATTGGGGAACGTTTTTGTCTGAGAAATCTCTTATAGATCACACATATATTTGCCCATGTAGTACTAGTGAGACTGAAGCCTAGAAGCCCTCTCTCATTCCATTCAATCCTACAACTACAATCTCTTTAATTCAGTTCATATTCCTTTTTACTTTCTGTCTTAGTTTATTTTGTTCTTGTTAAAAGTTCTTTGTTATTAGATACTTTAAACCTCTCTTAATTATCATTGTTCTAGTAACTTATAGAATAGGCTATTTCTAAACCACGGTTTGGGTGTGAAACATGGCTGCATTGACAATGTGGTTACGGGGTTGTGTTGTGTCTGTTTGTCGATCTCCCATCGAGAAAAACTCTTAAATATTTGCTGCTACAAGTATTGCAATAACCCTGTTGTTGGTGCAGGAATCTAGTCATCACTGAGACACATGGAACACATGGTGTACAAGACTGGCCTTAGGTAACTGCAAAGATTTTGTATGGTCCAAAGAATTTTAGTGCTAACTTTGGGCAAGGCCTGTTTACCACTAAAGACTGGGTATAGGGTCGCAGTTTGAGAAATACTAATTCCCAACTATGGATTCTCTTTGGGACCTGTTCTTATCAGCATCACTCATCATCTTAGCCCAAGCTCTGGCCAAATGTTGTTTCAAGAAACTAGAGTAATTCTCTCTTTCTTTGAGCCAAGCAAGTAATTCTGGATGAGTGGCTGGCATTGGCTGCATGAACTGACCCATATTTGGTTCCATTCCATAAACAACCTTGAAGTGAGAGCACCCCAATGAGGAATGATAGGATGTGTTGTACTAGAATTCAGCCAGTGGCAACCAATGAGCAGACTGTTTGGGTGTGTCATGCACATCACTCCTCAAATACATTTCTAAGCATTGATTCACCCTTTCTGTTTAACCATCCATTTGTGGATGGTAAGCTATGGAGGAGATGGTGAACTCACTTAAGAACGATGCAGAGTTTATGCAGGCTCTAACGACCATGGTGGATGAGAAAATAGTTCAAAATATTCTAGACCTTTTAGGTTAATCTGCTCAGGTATACATACATATAAGTGTATAGACATGCCAATGTAATTCTTTTATAAGATTGATTTTTTTGTTAGTGAGCCTCCTACACTTGTAAGCGTATATAACCATGTCATTCCTCCTTCTTTGAGCGCCACCCTCCTTATCGTCTTGCTCATCTCCTGAAGGAAATATGCCCTGAGAGGCAATAATAAAGTTGTTATTATGCATTCCTTGTATATGATAGACGTTTATTTTGCATGCTATAATTGTATTGATAGGAAACATCAATACATGTGTGTTTAATAAACAAAAAGGGTTCCTAGTTATGCCTCTCTTATAGACTAGCTTGTTAATTAACAAGATGATCAAGGTTTCCTGATCATGGACATTGGATGTTGCTAATAACAAGGTCACAACATTTGTGAAATGATGTGATGAACATTCATCCGAAGTATAGCATTACGATCAAGTCATTATGTTTATATTGCTATAACATCATACAAAGTAGTCTTAGTCCTTAGACCATGAGATCATGTTAATTGCTAACACCGGAAGAGTATCTTGATAACATCAAACGTCACACCGTAACAGGGTGACCATAAAGGTGGGTTGAGTGCTATGAAGGTGTTATGTTGAGGCTCATGGATCAAGAGTGGAATTTGTCAATCCCGATGACGGATAGATATACTCTGGGCCCTCTCGTTGATATCACATTAAGATAGCTTACAAGCAAGTGATGTGATCACTAGAATGTTATATCACGGGAACGAGAAAAGAGTGCGTGTCGGTAACGAGATCAAACTAGGTATTTGGATACCGATGATCAAATCTCGGACATGTATTATATCATGAGACAAAGGGATTAAATTGCTGACGTTAAAGGTTCTCACGATCACAGAAGTCATCGTTGAATGTGCAGGAGTCAGAAAGTTGTTCTGCATGTGATATTGAAATGTTGCGAGGGGTTTTATGTGAATGTTTGTTAATTAAAGTAATTAAGAAAATTCTGAATAAAATAAATAGAAGAGTTTTATTAAATTTAGAGTTGCATTTAATTTGGTGGAAATTAAATATATGTGAGTGGGATTTTGGGTGGAGGCCATGTTTATGTGAGTGGAGGTTCACCACATGAATGAAGGAGGGGAGCAGGTCCCCCCCCCTCATGCGCCGGCTATGGGAGGGGAGGGGTCTCCCTTCCTCCTATATAAAGCCCCCCTCTCCCCTCTCACAAACCACACCTCCTCGTGAAGGATCTCTCTCCTCCTCTAGATATTCCCCCATGGTCTCGGATTAGCGAGATACATGTTCCCGGTAGCCTTGCGTCTGGAAGGAGTTGCTGCTTCCGCTGATTCGCTGGAGCGAGGAGGTGGAGGTTGTCCGGTGGCTTGAACGTGTGTGCGAGGACGGATGTGCTGCTGATTTGAGGCGCTCGGACTTCCACACGATCTTGAGATCGGCAAGCGTACGACTACATCAACCACGAGTTCCTACTCATTAACAAAACTCGATGTCTTTGAGGGTAAGTTCTCCATGGATGTATGTCCACCCGTTCCTCTGTATCTAGTAGATAGATCTTGGCGTATAGTACACATATGTTTATATGTGGGCGATGATGATCATGTTATTGCATCTTCTATGTACTTTGGATATTGGTGGCATAGTGGGATGAAGCGGCCCGGACCAACCTTACATGTCATCGTACATGAGACCGGTTCCACGACTGACATGCAACTAGTTTTGCATAAGTGGCTAGCAGGTGTCTTTCTCTCCTACTATAGTCAATATCTGATTTACAGCGAGTTGCTAATAACTTGGTTATCCTCGTTGTGGTTCATGTTCGTAGGTAAGACCGGTTCTATCTACGAAAGCCCTAAACCACGTAAAACTTGCAATTGATAAATTAGAGGCGTCTAGTTTAGATCGTTGCTGGGCTAGTGTCTTGATATGGTATTGTTGTAAGTAGATGTATGATAGATACTCTTACAACACAGTCAACGTGTAAGTTCCATAGACCTTGGCCTTACACACAAAGGAATGATAGAGATCATACCACGATGCATATGATAGAGATCAAATGCATGGACCATATCATCTCACTTCACACATTAGATGTTAGCATCTTATATTGATAGTTTGGCGCTTTTGGTAGCATTATAAGATGATCCCTCATTTTGATATCAAGATAAAATGTGTTATTCCTTAAGTATGCACCGTTTTGTGGATCGTGTTTTGAGGCATCACGTGTTGATCGGGTGTTTTCGACTCTACGCTTTCATACAACGGGTGTAAGCCAGTTTTACACACGCGAATACTAAGGTTCTTACTTGGCGAGCCTAGCATGTACATACATGGCCTCGGAACACGGACCGAAAGGTTAAGCATGATTCATATAGTTGATATGATGCCCATATAGATGCTCGCCTTTGAAGATACACCGACTCACGTGATGATCGGACTTGGTGTAGTGGATTTGGTTCATGTAATCACCAAAAGAACACGAGGGATGTCGCTTTTGAGTGGGAGTTCATTAGTAATTTGGATTAGTTGAACTCAATCTATCATAAACTTAGTCTAAATATATTTTACAAATTCTGTTGTAGATGGCACCACCTGCTTTTAATTTCAATGTGTTCATGGAGAAAGAGAAGCTTGCTGCGAATGGTAGTAACTTCACCAACTGGGCTATGAATTTGAGGATTCTCCTCACTGCTGCACAAAAGTAATATGTGCTAGAGGCGCCGCTAGGCCCCCCACCAGCTCCTGATGCCCCTGGCGAGGAAAAGAGCGTCTATATAACTCGTCAGGAGGACCCCAACTAAGTTCTTGCGGCATACTGTATGGGCTAGAGCCAGAACTTCGAAAACGTTTCGAAAATGGCAATGCCTTTGATACCATGGGAGAATTGAAAATGATTTTCGATACCTATGCTGCCGTAGAGAGTTATAATGCTTCTGAAAAGTTCTTTAGCTGCATGATGGAAGAGAACAGCTCCGTTAGTGAGCACGCACTCAAAATGTCTGGGTACGCCGATAAGCTTGTGTCCTTGGGAATAACGATTCCCATTGACTTAGGCATACATCGTGTTATCCAATCTCTACCACCTAGCTACAAGAGCTTCGTAATGAACTATAACATACAGGGCATGAAGAAGTCTCTTCCCGAGCTTCTATCAATGCTTAAGACTGCAGAAGTGGAGATTAGGAAAGAACATCAAGTGTTGATGATCAATAAGACTACCGGTTTCAAGAAGGACAAGAAAGGCAAGCACAAGGGAAAGAAGGGCGGCACATATGTTGCCGCGCCTGAAAAGAAACCCCGAGCTGGCCCTAAGTCTGATACCGAGTGCTACTATTGTAAGGGGACTGGCTATTGGAAGCGCAACTGCCCCAAGTACTTGGCGGACAAGAAGGCCGGCAAGGCAAACAAAGGTATATGTGATATACATGTTATTGTGTGTACTTGACTAGTACTCGCAGTAGCACCTGGGTATTTGATACGGGATCGGTTGCTAATATATGTAACACGGTTCAGGGGCTGCGGAACAAGCGACAACTAGCAAGGGATGAGGTCACGATGAGGGTCGGCAATGGATCAAGAGTTGATGTGATCGCCGTCGGAACGCTACCTCTCCATATGCCGTCGGGATTAGTTATAAACCTGAATAATTGTTATTTGGTGCCTGCACTGAGCATGAACATTGTATCCGGATCGTGTTTGATGCAAAGTGGTTATTCGTTTAAGTCTGAAAACAATGGTTGTTCAATTTATATGAATACTATCTTTTATGGTCATACACCTGTGTTGAATGGTTTATTTCTTAGTAGTATTACGCATATTCATAATGTTGATGCTAAAAGGATTAAACTTGATAATGATATATCTGCATATATGTGGCATGCCGTCTAGGTCATATTGGCGTTAAACGCATGAAGAAACTGCATTCTGATGGACTTTTGGAATCACTTGATTTTGAATCATTTGATACATGTGAGCCATGCCTTATGGGCAAGATGACTAGAATGCCGTTTTCCGGTTCAATGGAACGGGCGACAGATTTATTGGAAATCATACATACTGATGTGTGTGGACCAATGAGTGTGTCGGCGCGAGGTGGATATCGTTATTTTGTTACTTTCACGGATGATTTGAGTAGATACGGGTATATCTATTTGATGAAACATAATTCTAAAATTCTTTCAACTTGGAATAGTTTCACCACTCACGCCTGCCGGAACATCACAACGTAATGGTGTGTCAGAACGTCGTAATCGTACTTTATTGGATATGGTTCGATCTATGATGTCTCTGACTGACTTGCCACTGTCATTTTGGGGTTATGCACTCGAAACTGCTGCATTCACTTTAAATAGGGCACCATCTAAATCCGTTGAAAAGACACCATATGAATTATGGTTTGGAAACAAACCTAAGCTGTCATTTCTTAAAGTTTGGGGATGCGATGTTTATGTGAAGAAACTTCAACCGGATAAACTCGAACCCAAAGCGGAAAAATGCGTCTTCATAGGATACCCTAAGGAAACGATTGGGTATACCTTCTATTACAGATCCGAGGGCAAAGTCTTTGTTGCCAAGAATGGATCCTTTCTTGAGAAGGAGTTTCTCGTGAAAGGTGTGAGTAGTCGGAAGGTAGAATTCGAAGAGGTTATTGAACCTTCTCTTCATGAAATGGCGAGTAACGTAGCACCGGAAGTTGTTTCAGAGTTGACTTCACCTAATGAAGAGAGAGCTAATGATATTGATCATGAAACTCCGAAAGAGGACATTACCGAACCTCGCAGGTCAAGCAGGACACGTGCAGCTCCTGAACTGTACGGCAATCCTGTTATGAATTTCATGATTGATGAAATAGATGACCCTGCGATGTATGAAGAAGTGATGATGAGCCCTGATTCCAACAAATGGCTAGAAGCCATGAAATCCGAGATGGAATCCATGTACGAAAACCAGGTTTGGACCTTGGTGGACTTACCTCACGATCGAAAGGCCGTTGAGAATAAATGGATTTTCAAAAGAAAAACTGATGCTGATGGTAATGTAACCATCTATAAGGCTCGACTTGTCGCAAAGGGGTTTCGACAAATTCAAGGAGTTGACTACGATGATACATTTTCTCCCGTAGCGATGCTTAAGTCGGTTATGATTATGTTAGCAATTGGTACATATTTCGATCATGAAATATGGCAGATGGATGTCAAAACTGCGTTCCTCAATGGTAATATTGAAGAAGAGTTGTATATGATACAACCTAAGGGTTTTGTCGATCCTAAGGATGTTGATAAGGTGTGCAAACTTCAGCGATCCATCTATGGACTAAAGCAAGCATCCCGGAGTTGGAATCTCCGCTTTGATGAGGTGATCAAAGAGTTTGGATTTGTCCAAACTTATGGAGAGGCTTATATTTACAAGAAAGTGAGTGGGAGCAATGTGGCATTTCTGATATTATATGTGGATGACATATTATTGATTGGAAATGATATAGATCTTTTAAACAATGTTAAAAGTTATCTAAACAGCAAATTTTCGATGAAGGACCTTGGTGAAGCTTCATATATATTAGGCATTAAAATCTATAGAGATAGATCAAGACGCCTAATTGGGCTATCGCAGAGTACATACCTTGATAAGATATTAAAGAAGTTTAATATGGACGGAAGTAAGAAGGGGTTCTTACCTATGTTGCAAGGCAAGACATTGAGTAAGACTCAAAGTCCGGCTACGGCGAAAGAAAGAGAGATAATGGATAAGATCCCCTATGCATCAGCCATAGGCTCTATAATGTATGCCATGCTATGTACAAGACCGGATGTGGCACATGCTATTAGTTTGACTAGTAGGTACCAATATGATCTAGGTTCGGAACACTAGATGGCGGTCAAGAATATCCTTAAGTACTTGAGAAGAACTAAGGATATGTTTCTTGTATACGGAGGTGAAGAGGAGCTAGTCGCTAAGTGTTATGTCGATGCTAGCTTTGACACTGATCCGGATGACTCTAAGTCTCAATCCGGATACGTATTTCTCTTGAACGGAGCAGCAGTTAGTTGGAGGAGCTCCAAACAACCTCTGGTGGCTGGATCAACGACGGAGGCGGAATATGTTGCTGCTTGAGAAGCGGGATAGGAAGCGGTTTGGATGAAGGAGTTCATAATGGAACTAGGTGTGGTTCCTAGTGCGTTGGACCCAATGGTGATCTATTGTGACAACAATGGAGCCATAGCCAATGCCAAGGAACCAAGGTCTCACAAGAATTCCAAGCATATTAAGCGTCGGTTTCACTCCATCCGCGAGCATGTCAAGGATGGAGATATAAAGATTTGTAAAGTGCACACGGACCTGAATGTAGCAGATCTGTTGACTAAAGTACTCCCTAGGGAAAAACATGATCAACACCAGAACTCCATGGGTGTTAGATTTATCACTATGTAAACTAGATTATTGTCTCTAGTGCAAGTGGGAGACTGAAGGAAATATGCCCTGAGAGGCAATAATAAAGTTGTTATTATGTATTCCTTGTATATGATAGATGTTTATTTTGCATGCTATAATTATATTGATAGGAAACATCAATACATGTGTGTTTAATAAACAAAAAGGGTTCCTAGTTATGCCTCTCTTATAGACTAGCTTGTTGATTAACAAGATGATCAAGGTTTCCTGATCATGGACATTGGATGTTGTTAATAACAAGGTCACAACATTTGTGAAATAATGTGATGAACATTCATCCGAAGTATAGCATTACGATCAAGTCATTATGTTTATATTGCTATAACATCATACAAAGTAGTCTTAGTCCTTAGACCATGAGATCATGTTAATTGCTAACACTGGAAGAGTATCTTGATAACATCAAACGTCACACCATATCAGGGTAACCATAAAGGTGGGTTCAGTGCTATGAAGGTGTTATGTTGAGGCTCATGGATCAAGAGTGGAATTTTTCAATCCTGATGACGGATATATATACTCTGGGCCCTCTCGGTGATATCACATTAAGATAGCTTGCAAGCAAGTGATGTGATCACTAGAATGTTATATCACGGGAACGAGAAAAGAGTGCATGTCGGTAACAAGATCAAACTAGGTATTTGGATACCGATGATCGAATCTCGGACATGTATTATATCATGAGACAAAGGGATTAAATTGCTGACGTTAAAGGTTCTCACGATCACAGAAGTCATCGTTGAATGTGCAGGAGTCAGTATGGATCTTCAGGTCCCGCTTTTGATTATTGATCTGAGAGGAGTCTCAATCATGTCTGCATTATTCACGAATCGTAGGGTGACACACTTAAGGGTTGTCGGACACCATTTAGGAGCACATATGTTCCAGACAAAAGGTTTGCAAAGCGCAGGAAATGTTTCGATAGAAACATGAATTGTTTCGATAAAAACCGGAATTGTTTTGGGTGAAATTGCAGAAAGTGGTTCTGCATGTGATATTAAAATGTTGCAAGGGGTTTTATGTGAATGTTTGTTAATTAAAGTAATTAACAAAATTCTGAATAAAATAAATAAAAGAGTTTTATTAAATTGAGAGTGCATTTAATTTGGTGGAAATTAAATACATGTGAGTGCGATTTTGGGTGGAGGCCATGTTTATGTGAGTGGAGGTTCAGCACATGAATGAAGGAGGGGAGAAGTCCCCCCCTCATGCGCCGGCTATGGGAGGGGAGGGGTCTCCCTTCCTCCTATATAAAGCCCCCTCTCCCCTCTCACAAACCACACCTCCTCGTGAAGGATCTCTCTCCCCCTGTAGATATTCCCCCATGGTCTCGGATTAGCGAGATACATGTTCCCGGTAGCCTTGCGTCTGGAAGGAGTTGCTGCTTCCGCTGATTCGCTGGAGCGAGGAGGTGGAGGTTGTCCGGTGGCTTGAACGTGTGTGCGAGGACGGATGTGCTGCTGATTTGCGGCGCTCGGACTTCCACACGATCTTGAGATCGGCAAGCATACGACTACATCAACCACGAGTTCCTACTCGTTAACAAAACTCGATGTCTTTGAGGGTAAGTTCTCCATGGATGTATGTCCACCCGTTGCTCTGTATCTAGTAGATAGATCTTGGCGTATAGTTCTCATCGTAGGAAATTTTTTGTTTTCTATGCTGCGGACCCAACATCTCCTCCTCCGTGCACCTCCCTTCTTCTCCTATCTCCCTCTTCCAAGCGCACCTTCAATCACCATCATTTTCCTCTCACCTGCCACATTCTTGTCTGTGCGGTGAGCAATTGCTGGACACCAAGCTCTCCTATATGTCAGTTGTGATCTCATGTATGCCAATGTATGAAAGAATTCATCAAGCATCATCGTTATCTTAAGAGAATTTGGTACTTGAGCATGCAAGCTGCCTGCTTAATCCATGTCCAATAGAACAACTTTTTAATTCTTTGATAGGTTGCTAGAACCCCTGGGTGTCCCCCAATAGGATAAAAATGGAATGCCTCAATTATCTTAGTTTGTAGCCCATCATTGGCTCCTACCCAAATTTTTCCATGATGTTTAATGAGGCCTTTGTCCAGAGAAAAGGCATGATCATTAGCCTGGGAAATGGCCAGCTATTGTAGTAGATGTTGGGCTTGTTGATCAATAGCATAAGAGTTTGGCACCTCTTGTAACCATACATGTTGAGCTATGGAAATGGCCTGCAAATCATATACATGCCCAATTATGGAAAGAGCATCAGCAGCTTTGTTGTCAATTCCAATCTTGAATTGGAATTTGTATTGTACGCCCATCAACTTAGTCATAGCTTTCTTCTGAAGATCAAAGTGTAACACTTGATCCTCCAAATGACACAAGCTCTTGTGGTCAGTATGAATAGTAAAGGGCCCTCTGGACAAGTAAGACCTCCACCTATCCACAACCATCATAATAGATAGGAATTATTTTTCATAGATAGAGATCTTCTAGTTATTGGATCCCAGTGCCTTGCTATAGTAAGGCACGAGATGGCCTTGCTAACTTAACACTGCCCCAATTCCACTACCACAAGCATATGTTTCCACATAGAATGGCAACGAGAAATCTGGTAAAGTAAGGACATGAGTGGAATTCATGGCTATCTTAAGATGATCAAATGCTTGTTGAGCCTCCTTATCCCAATGAAATGTCTTCTTCTTTAATAGAGAAGTGAGTGGTTTTGCTATGCTATCATAGTGTTTGCAAATTTCCTGTAGTACCATGTCAGTCCCAAAAAAACCTCAGCTCGGTAACTGTTGATGGAACTAGCCATTCTTCCATTGCTTGTGTCTTTCCTAGATCTGTGGCCACCCCTTGATCTGATATGATATGTCCCAGATATTCCAAATGTGTTTGTGCAAAAGAACACTTGCTTCTCTTTGCATATAACTTGTTTAGTCTGAGAATCTCTAGGACTGTTTGCATATGACCCAAGTGCTCTTCCAAACTGGGGCTATACACCAGTATGTCATCCATAAATACCAAAACAAAGTGCCTGATATGTTTAAAAAACATTGCATTCATCATACACTGAAATGTGGCTAGGGAATTTCTCAGGCCAAAAGGCATCACTCTGAATTGGAACTGCCCATGGTGAGTCTTAAATGTTGTCTTATCTTCATCCTTTTCCACCATCTTGATTTGATGATATCCAGCTCTCAGGTCTATCTTGGAGAAGTATCTTGTACCTGCCAACTCATCAAGCAATTCATCCACAATGGGCATGGGAAATTTGCTTTTCACTGTGATTTGGTTGAGTCTTATGTAATCCACACAAAATTGCCATGTGCCATCATTTTTCTTCAGCAAGAACACTGGTGAGGCAAAGGGTGACATACTTGGTGTCACCAAACCTGGGGCTATCATTTCTCTAACTTGCTTTTCAATTTCATCCTTCTGCAAGGGTGAGTATTGATGGCTATGATATACAACACTTTTTAGCAATATAAATTGTGTCATTTGCCTATCATATCATGCTCCATCTAACTATTGCTATGCTTAATATGCATGATTACTTGTTTTTGTTAAATTCAATATGATCCTTGCACATTTAGTAGTTTAGGTAGAATTTCATCCCTCTTCCTTGTCTTTGACATGTCTGTAGGTGTTGATGATGATTATGGACAAAACAAAGGCAAAAGGAACAAAGAGAGTTGTTGGAAAAGTGAATTTTTCCAAATTCTCAAAATAAAGATCCAATACCACACAGTTGTAGCCCTCGATGATACGAAATCAACGAGCCCAAGAACACCTAAAACGGAGTTCATATGAAGAAATGACGACGAAAATACTAAAGGGGACAGACAATTTAACGAGCAAATATACGACCCGAGCAATATTTCTGGACGTATAGTTGCGTCCGTATAGTTGTAAAAAAGGTTAGAAACGCTGGGATTTCACCCCATAAAAGCTCCAGAACCTTCCCTAAGTCATACGACGGTATTGGAGGAACCCTAGGGCACCCCCAAGGCCTATATAAAGGAGGGAGGACCCAAGGAAGCCACCATAATACACAATACACCATATACAAGATCTTGATCCCATCTACCGCCTCCACAATGGTGCCCTGCCGCCGTGCCGCCTCCATAGCCTCTACAACTCCACCAAGATCCAGATCTCCATCAACACCATCAAGCCATACAAGAAAGAAGAGGAGGAGAAGGAGGACGCCGACGCCACCATCATCGCGCCGTCATCACCATCTCCATCACCGCTACTCCTTCATCCTTCCCCATCATGATCTTCATGATGGGTTGTAACATGGCTTGAACCCCCTTTTGTTAATGTTATGATGATTTGAGTAACTGAAGTGTGGTGTGTTCTTATTAATAAATATGTTTGTGCTTTCTCTTTACATTGTTATATTCATGATATTATTCTAGTGATTGGAGACGTCCAATCCATTGTTGAGGAATTTACTAGGGATTCACGGAGTGTCACAAAACTTATCATTAGTCTCTACTCGTTCCATGGGCACCTAGAGGGGGGGGGGTGAATAGGTGCTACTCCAAATTTCAATTCTTTTTCAATTTTATGCTTGACACAAAGGTAAATTCTCTAGATATGCAACTACTGAGAATTTCCCTGTATGCAAACCTAACTACTAAGCGAGTACAAGCGAGTAAAAGCAAGGAACAAAGAAACCATAGTGGAGCACACGAAGATACATGATTTGTTTGACCGTAGTTCCTTCCTTATTAAGGGAAGTACGTCTGCGTTGGAGGGGCGGGCGGTAATAAGACCACCACGCCACAATAGGCCTCACCCTGTTCTTGCATCTTGACGCGCCTTGTCTGCCCCCTTGCATCTTGACGCGCCTTGTCTCCCTTTGCAAAAATTTACGGGGTGCGGATTATTCGGCCTCTCTTGGGGGCAGATTATCCGACCGAGGCAAAAACTCCGGCCATGGACGGACAATCCGACAGAAAGTCCACCTCCCATACAACGTGACGCAACTTGTTCTCTTTGTTGATCGAGCCAGGGCGGATAATCCGGCCCTTGGCAGGGGCAGATAATCCGCCCCCAAAAGTTTGTTTTGGCTACTATTTATATGGACAATTATCTGCAACACTCAACACACATTAAATATTCCTTGTTATTGTTATCTAACACACAAAACTCTAGGTATTATAAAATGTTCTTTCAATCTCCCCCTTTTTGGTGTTAGATGACAACATTATTTCAAGAATGAAAAAGACTCCCCCTAAATGTGTGCATATAAAAATTTGCATTGGAATACAAATGCACACATGAAGGTACAAGGATATTCATTGAATTGGAAACTACAAATAAATGATGGGTTAGATAAAATCATCATACCACCGAGGGGCTGAAGTCCTGAATAATATAGAGATAGCCAATATAATCATCACTCATTGAGACTTCAAAGCATAATACCATTTGGATGCATCCATAGAGATAATAACATAATTCCATAGCATCTAGATGAATCCATACTTCCTGGGAGATAAATCCATAATGATAATTCCAGTGATGACCGGGATAAATCCAAAGTACCACATAGACCACATAGTCTCATACAAACCAAATAGAAAATTTAAAGTTCAACTCTAAAATGGGCACAAGCGAGGATAAAATGAAATGATAAAAAGTGCAAATGCTTGCGTCCGACCCATGCAAATCCATGATGGCCTAATAGAACTACTTCTCCCCCTTTGGCATTGAAATGCCAAAAAGGAAGAAGAGCGATGCTAACGCCCCAAGGTATCACTCCTCGTCCTCGCCATCATCATCATACTCTTCTTCATCTTCCTCATCATCAGTAGCCGGAGGAGTAGGCTCCCTCTCAAAGGTGGGGAACAAGTGACGCTCAAGCTCCCCATAGTAGGTGCCGGAAGTGTTCCACTGAGCATACGGTGTGGGATGTAGGAGTAGGAGGAGGGCCTGATGCCCCTGAGACATGGTGGAGTATGACCTACTGGGTGTGAGCCATATCATGGAACTACTTGTAGGCCTCATGCTACCCCTTGTGAGTGTCTATACCCATGCACAAAATGTTCAGCTAGAACCAATTGAGTTGCTTCACCTCACGGGAAACAGATGGTACAGGGGGCCTTCGCCCACTAGAACGAGCATCTCTCATGAAACCCTCTATAGCTCAAAAGGGATGGGGGGCGGGGTCTTCCTGGACTTGTTATAAATCTTCTTCACTTTATGCTCACCATCATAGTTGAAGTTCTCAAGAGGAAGCATATGCTTGATTAGCATCATGATGTAAGGAGCATAGGGAATGTAGAGCAGGTTGAACATGGCATCGGTCATCTCATGATAAATAAAATCTATCATATCCAGTCCGTAACTCACATGAGGATCTTCAGCATTGGCACATTCATGAGCAAAAACAAGCAGTTGAATAAGGTGGCCAGAGATGTTGTCATTGTTGCCCCACTAGGCGTGATGGAGTCACAAAAGACACTAACCAGCTGAGCGTAGAGAGGGTAGAGACTTGCAAGCTTTCCCACGACACCAGTGGGACCATAGAAGGGAGAGAGCAATGTATCCTTGTTTGGCTTGATGGGAGTAATGATGCGATGTCCACAAGAACCCGACCATTGAAGGGGTAGCCAAGCACCTAAGAGAAAACACGGAAATTAGCTTGAATAAGAGTGTCACTAATCATCCACTTCATAGTGCGTCAGTCATCGCCATAAATCACAAGTGTGGATAAGAATTTCTTCACCACTACGGAGTCATAGGAGCACTAAAAATTCATAAGATGGTACATCCCCATCTGTTCAGTCATAGCCCGAGCATCAACAAGTTGGGGCTTCTCCTTAGCCTCAGACAAAACCATGGGATGCATAGGACGGATCTTCAAAGAGGAATAGACATCCTCAAAGATGAACTTGTGATCAGTACACCAAAAACGGGAATCCCCAAGATCTTCATCACGCTCAGCCTCATCATACAGATCATGGTGACGAATAGAAGGGTAAGTAATAATATCCATATCCTTATAGATGACCCTGGTTTGCTTACCCTTCCTCTTGGAACTAGCCCGAGTGGCCGTTTCTTTCATTGCACGTTCATGTAGGGGTTCACGTATGAATAAAATAAAATTATACCCTACGCCCCTGAACCCCTTTTTTTCCAGGACCTATCTATTAGTAATGCAGTAACGGGAGGGGCTTTTCGTGAACTTACCCTTGAAGAACGAAAAGCATTGTCAACGCTCAGGAGAGCATGGTTGATGTAGACGAGCCGAAGATGACCTCAAGGTCGTGATGAAGTCCTTGCGCTCCTGCGGATCCAATGACTTGTAGTGCCTCAAATGTGACACCTCACAGGGATTTACATGCATCCGGTGCCTGGCGATGACTCCCGCTTCCCCGATCTAGCAGCAGTTGCGGAAGTAGAGCTCCTGGATCTGAATCCCGCAGCGCGACAGCGCTCCGCGATGAAGATGTCTCACGTTCACACAGTCCGAACTTGGGACCACGGTCACAGGAGAGAGAGAATATCAATTGGAGGACTCCCCAAAAGCGAGGGAACCTTTTTTGAATATTGTGTGTTTATTTGGTCAAAATACTCCACTATATATAGGGGGAAGGGGAGGTACTACCTCCCTCTAAGTCCCGGGGTGGGACTAAACAAGGGAGAGGGGAGAGGGGTCGCCACCAGGCCCAAGGGGCCCTAGTGGGCCCCACGTGGGGGGGCTAGGCCCAGCCGGCCATCTCCACCCTCCTTCCTCCTTTTTCCTTTCCCTCATGGGCCTTTCTCCCTCCGGAATTTGGCCCATTAAGGCTTTTAACCATTTAATTGATTTTCTCTTTATTAAATAATTATGAAAAAATGATTACATAAATATTTAGCATTCATTCACATATTATTCAATCTCCATGGTTATGGAACACCTTCCACCTCCACTCTGGACATCCTCCGGACTTACCGAAACCCTTCCGGTTTTGTCTCTTCTATTCTTCAGTGATTCTACCGATCCTATAAACACTCTCTAAGCATCACCAAGCCCTTAACCGTGATACCCCACGGTTCGGGAACACTCCAGACATGGTCGGGACACTGCCGTACCAATGATCAATAGAGGGACCTAGATGGCCATGTGACCCTTGTGCATTCCATGAAATCTTTCATCGTTTGAACCGCGAATGTTGTGTCTTATTACTTTTGTCTCTCGATACTTGCATTACCCGAGATTTGATCAATGACATCACCATGTCGGGTTCAATCTCGTTACTGAAAAATGCTACTTGACTTGTTTCGACAAGTAATATCCCTATGATCAAATCACATGCTGCGTAGCTATTGGATATAACTTCTCCGAGTGGGACCTCGAGTATCTTTCTGTCACATGGATGGACAAATCCCTCTCTTGACATATATTGCCTCAACTGTTCTCCGAATACTTGAACACACTTTTATGATCACTATTTTACCAAGTGACGTTTGATGCTATCAAAGTACCCTCGGGAGACAGTGATTGATATAACCTCATGGTCTAAGGAATAGTCTACTAGGTCTATTCTAATCATCATAACTTGAAATTCATGACATGATCGGGTCACGATATTTAGGTTGGGTATTAGTTCATCATCTCATTCTCAAAATGAGTTGACTCCATTTCCAACTGGCATAAATGCGACATGATCAGGAAACCTTGATCATCTGTTGACCAATGAACCTGTGACTAGAGTTTCATTGGGAACCCCAGGTTGTTTATATATCACACATATATTGACATTTCCTTTCAATACAGTTATAGCATGATACAAAACTTAATCATAAACTTTATGAAATATGATAATAATCCTTATTATTATTTGTCTCTAGGGCATATTTCCAACAGTTCAGCCATCCTTTCAGTTTCTCTCTTGCGCTTATGCAACTCAACCTCGTCAACAAGACCACCTTCATCGTCGGGTCTGAAATAGCGAGCACGAGGACGGTGCGTGTATGTTTGAGTAGCACAAGATCCACCAATGAAGTGAATAAGATGGATAGCAAGTAGATAAGCACACACACAAGTCCAGGAGGAATGCTAAAATAGTAGCAAAACTACATGAAGCTAGAATATATGAAATCCTGTACGAGGTGCAACCCTTCTAGACTGGATAATCTGGCCCTGCCAGGGGTGGATAATCCAGCCCTAGTGAAAATTTTCAGAACCGCCTCAGATTGAAAGCATCAACACAGATCAAGCAAAGGAATTGCTAGTCTACGGTTTCTAGCATGCATATGAAACAAAAGGCAACTTCTAGACGAAGTTCCACCAACAACCAACAACATCTATACAAAAGATGATAGTGGGGGATTTACCCTCACTCATTGGAGGAATACCTCGGAGGATAAGGTACCCGGATGATTGGGGAAGAAGATCCGGGGGAGGGTCAGAGGATTTTGTGGCCGGAACGACACCAGGGAGGGTTGGGACGATAGGCGGCGGCTGGGGGAGAGGCAGGGGTTGGGGTGGAAGTGTTGCTCTATTTGAGCCCTTCCCCCGTCGCCCTACCCTTAAGAGAAGAAAGCCGCTAGGGGCAAATAATCCGGTCCTTTTCTGAATTTTCTGTTAAAAACAGATTCAGGCTAGCACATCCCAAATAAAACTCTCACAAGTGAACCAAAGGACTTGTGTGTAAGAGATAGATGGCTCGGGGATGGATAAAGCTAGGTTTAGACATCCAAACTGAGATGGTACTACACACCCAAAATTGGTTGTGTTTTCCATAAGAACAAAAGATATGCAAGAAAATCCAAAAAGATCCACATGGAACCAACTCTTCTTAAAGAAGAGGGCGAAGGTCGAAGACACCATGTTGGAGTGAATGGTATGACACCATGAAGATATATCTTGGGTTCATGACCAATACTCATCAAACTAGCTCACATATCACAAAATGATATTAAGAGAAATGTTTTTTCTTGCTTTGAGCATTATGGGGGGAGGGTTGGCCCAATCAATTAGGACCACACTCTCCCTATGTCTATGCCCACACCTAAAACAAAAGGAAGAGATATAAGTGAGTATGCAATGGTAATCAAGCCAAGCTCCTTGAATCCACGATATTTAGCTCATTCCTCCAATAACAAAACCTTGCTTTATCAAGTTGCTTCGTGAAAATATCAGCAAGTTGGTTCTTGATGCTCACAAATGATAAGTCAATATAACCACGAGCAACATGATCCCGAATGAAGTGATTGAGAATCTCAATATGCTTTGTCCTTGTATGCCGCACCAAATTATAAGCAATCTCGATAGCACTCTCATTATCACATAAAAGAGGCACTTTTAACACAATTGACATCTATTCCTTTAAAGTTTGCCTCATCCATAAAAGTTGAGTGCATGCACTAGCAGCAGCCACATACTCAGCTTCGTCGGTGGATAGAGATATACAATTTTGTTTCTTCGAAGACTAACATACCAATGATCTTCCCAAGAATTGAGAAGCTCTAGAAGTTGACTCCCTATCATCCTTATCACCAGCCCAATCAAAATCCGTATAACCATATAAAGAGAAATTAGAGCCCGTGGGATACCATAGACCAAAATTAGGGGAATGAACCAAATATTGGAAGATTCTCTTGATCGCCATTGACGAGGGTTTAATTCATCAATGCCCATTGTTATGGACTTGGGTTTTGGAGAAGGAGGGAGCGCTGGAGGCATCAATCGGCTAGAAAACAAGCACATAGGGATGCAAGGTTTACCTAGGTTCAGGCCTCGTAGAGGTCCCTACTCCTGCTTGTCTGCTCTTGGAATTATCGAGGGAGTCAAAAGTTACAGAGGTGCGCAGATACAATCTGGCAAGGTTGTGGAAACTAGGGTTGTGATCTTCCTCCTCGTTGCCCCCTCCTAGCCTTTATATAGATAGACTAGGTCTCGGGTGGCAGGTCGAGTCGGTTACAAGTTTAGGGTTTACCCGTTTAAACTTTTTATCTTAGGCTTTACCTTGTGCCGCAAGCAGTCGGAGTCTCCGTAGGTCACCCTAATCCTGGATTGGACCTGGTAACGCCGTGGGCTTCTGCCAGATCAGGCCGTATATACCAAACTCGAGTACCTGTAAGGTATACCCACGTCAGTAGCCCCCGAGTGTCTAGTTGAATCGTAGATTCGAGTGGAGACTTTATGAAGTTTTTCGAGTGCACATCCGAGCATATTTTTGAGTGCTCTAGTTTGTGTCATAGGGATTAATGATATACATGCCTGATTTTTCTGATGTATCAGGATCAATTAACTACCTTAGGGCAAAACAACACAATCTACTCAAACTCGAGTCCCTAGACTCGAATTCGGAAAAGTGCTGGTGTAATTCGACTCAGGCCGTGGAGGTCTTACAGGAGTCGAATCCTAGTGTGTCAGTGTGAGCACTCGATGCGTCCGTCAAGGCTTATTCATCGTACCTGCAGGTACGGATTTATTTTTGGTAGAGTGTAGCAGATGCGTTTTGAGGCCTTATTCAGGTCTTATCTTCACGTTGTAAGCGCGGCATCCGAATTTTTGTCATCACGGAGATGATTCGGATGACCCAGGAGACGCAGTCTCTTTGCAGGGAAAGATATGAGGCGGAGTCGCCATAGCATTCGAGTGTGGATGTTATCAACACACGGTGTAACGTATAAGAAAAAATAATCATAGGGTCCACGGCCAGCGCTTCCTATGGGAGTATCCCCCTAGTTCCTATTCGAGTTGTAGACTCTAGTAGGGACTATAAGTATTTTGCGACTGCTATCGTCTTTTGCTCGTGTCAGTCGAATGTGCTTCTAGCGCTCCCTATGGGAGTAACCCAAAGTCCACAATTGATTCGAGTGAAGGGTTGTCATGATGCTTGTATATCTGTATAGAATTCTTCGGGTGCGCGGCCAGCTCTCCTGTTAGGAGTAGCCTCTGAGTGCTTGGTTGAGTCGAAGACTCGAGTAAAGACAAAAATAGTCAAAATGTTCTCCTGCTAGAGTTGATGATGTCAGTGCTGACGATGAGATGACCTCAGTTGCCTGCGTGAGCGGCTTTGACGGGACGTGACGAGTAGTGGGTCCCACTTTCTGACTTGGACTTGACCGGGCGTACGTAATCTTCTGTTTTAACTGCATCTCCTCGATTGCCACGCGTAATGGGCGTAGTGGGGGACTGTTTGTGGTTTACCCTTGCCACGCGCCAATGTTGATGTCCACCATGCGTCTGGTAGATTTTCTGTTCGCCGTTGGATGACATCTCCTAGGAGGTTAAGTAGGGGCACACCGTGCGGTAATTTCCCCACATCTCTCTTCTTGCTTGCGCTTCCTCCGTAATTTTTGTTCTTGCTACTTCCTTGCGCATATCTCCTCCATGGCACTAGACCAACTCCGCGTCTTCCCCAACTACTTCCTGCGCTCATATCGCCAGCGCAAGATGGGCAAGAAGGAAGGAGGCACCGCCGCTGGATCTGCGGCTACCATTATTGCCACCAAGAAGAAGGGAGGCACCGCCACCACTGGCACCAGCACCGCCGGTGCTGGGAAGAAGATGGGCGCAGGGACTCGCGTCACCAACGGGTCATGGCGCCGTTCCGTCATGAAGATGTCGGAGCTGTTCACCCAACACCAGGATGGGGCTCTTTCCATTGCGGAGGACGACTCGCGCGTTCCCGGCGATGAGGTAATCCCTAGTCCTCTTACGGGTTTTCAAGTGATGTTCCTTGTGATCATCATTTCCGGCCTTTCTCTCCCCCTGCATCCGTTTGTTAGGGGTCTCCTTTGCTTTTACGGGCTCCGGCTCCATCAGCTGACCCCCAATTCTATCCTCCACATTGCTTCCTTCATCACTCTTTGCGAGTGCTGGCTCGGAATCGAGCCACTCTTCGGCCTCTTCAAAAAACTCTTCAATCTCAAACGTCAATCGGCGTTGGGTTATGTAGTCTATGACATAGGAGGCTTCTATATCCACGTCGATTCCAATGTCACCTACTTCAACGTCAAGCTTACTGCATCTGTCCAAGGTTGGCGGGAGATGTGGTTCTACATCCGTGACCAGAAAGCGGATGGAGAGAACTGTAGGCTCGCACCCTTCGATCCGGTGGTGCCCTGCAAGCGAAGGAGGTCACGGAAGAATGTTGTGATGCCTGCCGAAGTCGAAGAGATAGAGGCCCTCTATCAACACGTCTGCAACCTCGAGAAGCGCATAGGCAAAGAAGTTGGCGGAGCCGAGCTTATACGCACTTGGATGCATCGCCAGGTTTAGCCTCTATAGGCCAGGGCACACCCAATGTTTTGCTGGGCCGGTGCTGGTGATGCCACTCGCATTTTTGCGGAGGGCATCTCTTCGAGTGAAGTGGACAGGAGGTTGCGGTTGCTAACCAAGTACACCGCCAAGGAGGATCTCCCTGGTGACTCCGTCATGCCTCCGTTCTGCGCCAACAATCCTCCACCTGAGGTGGATTTCTCTTTGGAGTTTCTTGTTTTTTCTGATTGCTTGTAGGTGCTTTTGTATACTGATACTTTTCCTATTGTTAGGACTGGGCCGTTGCCGCCAACTTGCCTCCTCGGCCTGAAGGAATCATTCCTCGCGAGGTGGATGAAGAGGATGAATCGGGTTCCACCATCCCCGTGGAGGAAGAGGAGGAAGCCCCCCGAGTCCAGTGACCACGCGGGACTCGCAAGCGCTCCTGTAGAGAGGATTCAGATGCCTCCTCACCGATGACGCCGGATGGTCCTCCTGCTGCTGTAGAGGAGCCGATCCCCACCATGCCTGTATGTGCCATGGCTCCTCCCGCACAGAAAAAGCTAAGGTTGCCGAAGGAGTCGTCGGATGATTCCTTCGACCTTGACAAGTTTGACGGGTAAGTTTTTATTTTTGCGAGTTCGTCTTGTTTTCCTTGGAGATTCTCTTTTGACGTGGTACTGGTCATGTTTGTAGTCAAACGGCGTGGTCGTCCTCCGACGACTGCCAATTTGTTAAAGAATCTGGAGTCGTGGACTCTAAAAACAAGGAGGTGGCAGTATGGTCTCCTTCTCCTCCAGTGGCGGCCTACTCTGGCGCCAATTCTTCGAGTTCCCACCACACTGGGGGGCACCAGATGGTTGCATGGACGCCCTCTCAATAGAACCTTCGAAGTCCCTGGAGGAACACGTAAGTGTCTTTTGCCACTGGCAGTCGAATTTTGAGTTTGTTCCTTTTTAGTCAATGCTAAAGCTTCATTTCTTTGTGATGTAGCCTATAATGAAGGATGCCACTCGCCTTGCGGAGCAGATCCTTGCCTTGGGTCGACAGCATGACATGCTGGACAACCGCCATCGTGCAGTCGAAGGTTTGTGCTAAACTTGTCTCTTCGCTCTGCTTGTGTAGAGATTTGTAAACTCAGGTGTTGTCGTGCTCTGCCCTTTGTAGGTGAGCATAATGAACTTCTCCATCAAGTTACTTCTCTCGAGAACGGACTTGCTGCCGTAGAGAAGAAGCGCGATGAGGCAGTCGCGACTCTAGAGGAGTCGCAGAAGCGCGCGGAAGACCTGCGTGCCTCTACCACTAAGAGGGAGAAGTTGTTCATAGAACAACTTTTCTCGATTGCGAAAGCGCTCTCAGGTATTGCACTTGCTTCACTTGCATTTTACCTTGTTTTTGCTTTCATGTCGCTAAGCTGATACTTTGTGTTCTTCACATGCCACCGACATAAGCTTCAACGCCCCGGCCTTGCGCTACGCAGATGCCTTGGCTGGTGTCATGGCTGCAATCGAGGACCGCAGTGTCTCCCTCCAAGAGACGCTTGGAAAGGCCAAGGGTGTGCTGAGCCGCCTCCAAGGGGACATTATCCCCAAGGCCAGCTTAATCGACAATCTTGATGGCTTGGTGGAATCCTTCACTAAAGGTATTCCCATGGACTTCAAGAATTCACAGCGGACTGTCGGTGCCACCATGGCACTCGCGATGGTGCAAGCTCATGGGGTGGAGCTGGACCCCATGACTATCTCGGAGACGATGCCTGTCGACGTGGATGGTCAGCAGGTAGTATTTGCTCCCTTCGCCAGTAGTTGCAGTAAGTATGGGCACCAGCTCATTGATATAGTCGCAAAATACTCTACGGAGCTGCGGCGAGCGAAGGCGGCGAAGACTGCAGCGTCCGGGGCTACCGCCGGAAATTCTGTGGCATCGAAGACTGCCACGGATTCGAGGAAGCCCCCGAAGTCAAAGTCTAAGTTGAAGAAGCAGATCTCTCCTTAGCTGTTGTCTGTAATAATTTAGCTTCCTTTTGCTGAACTATGTTTCGTGGGGGTGCCCTTGTTGCTACTTTGCCGAATTTGAATGCACTTGCCCCTATTTATAAATGTATCGCTGGTCTCTTATTTGCCTCTTGCTTGTTTGTAATAGTGTCCTTCGAGTGGTCCTTTGAGTGATCGTCATGACTCTCCTCCCACCGATGAAACTGCAGCGCAACCGCGTTCAAAGGTGGAGGAGTTGTCGCTGCTTTCGCGATCGTATAAAGCAGTTGGAGCGTGAGTTTCCCATTATCTACAATAACACGGATGTGTGGAAGTCGAAGGCTAAGAAGGCCACCGCTTGTGAGAAGTATCTCCTGGATGAAGATGTGTAGTTGAACGAGCAATTTAAATGTTAGCTCTCTATATTCTTATCATTTCTTTAGCTATTCACGGTGATGCCTTGTCTTTATACTTTGGTCTTGCTTTTGTAGTTGTTAGCGCCGTCATCCACAGGATAAGAAGGACCGGGTTGCCATTCGAATGAATTACTTAACCCAGGAGCAGTTGCAGGCTAGTGGGTACTTCTGGGTGGAACACGATCATGCAGTTGCGTTGGCGATGTTGCAGGATCGTGCGTCGCGGGTGCTTCAGTGTCTGAAGAAGGTGCAGTCGTGCCTGAAGTGTATTTACCAAACAATGTTTCCACTAGACGGTGTGCCCTCAAGCCTGTTGGCTCTTCTGGCGAAGTTTCAGGATATCAGCGTGGTTCGCGAGTGCGTGCGCCAATAGCTAGTCGCAGGTGCCAAGGCTGCACTGTCGCTGGTTCAACTGCATCGTCCAGATGTGGACATCGTGTTTGTTGCTGCTGACTACCGCTGCCACCAGAGGGATAACTTGGAATATGGTGCCGCACTATCAGGAGGTTGACCAGCCAGCTGAGGATATTGTAGATTTCTTTGAAGAGCAAACAAATGTTCTCCTTTTGCAGCAGTAGTGTAGTTTGTATCCTGCACATAGATGTATAAGTGTTGTAAAATTCATATGATTGTGGCGGGTGTGTTTGATACCCATTAATGTGTAAAGATCTTGCTAGCTTGTATATTTTTTGAGTGTGTAGTACTCTGCAGTTCCTTTTCGTTAGCCTGCCATGTATTTATCTCAGCACCTTGCCAACCTATCAGATGCATTGCAGCTAGGTTGGTATTTATCACGGGTTCGATTGGTAGTGTGTTAGCTAGTCAGGATACTGCGATTTGTTCGTAGAACGAAAGCATAAAGGGTGGCGTAGCCCCCGAGTGATATGATTGCGAGTAAAATAGAAAAACACAAGGTTTGGGGCACTTAGCTTTATTTATTCGTAAATAGTACGAGGCACAATGTGTGGCTAAGTAGCCTGGCTAAATAGCTGAAGGGAATATGCCCGAGAGGCAATAATAAAGTGGTTATTATCTTATTCCATGTTTATGATAAATGTTTATTTTGCATGCTATAATTGTATTGATCGGAAATGTCAATACATGTGTGTTTAATAAACAAAAAGGGTTCCTAGTTATGCCTCTCTTATAGAGTAGCTCGTTGATTAACAAGATGATCAAGGTTTCCTGATCATGGACATTGGATGTTGTTAATAACGAGGTCACAACATTGGTGGAATGATGTGATGAACATTCATCCGAAGTATAGCATTACGATCAAAGTCATTATGTTTATATTGCTATAACATCATACGAAGTAATCTTTATCCTTAGACCATGATATCATGTTAATTGCTAACACCGGAAGAGTATCTTGATAACATCAAACGTCACACCGTAATAGGGTGACTATAAAGATGGGTTCAGTGCTACGAAGGTGTTATGTTGAGGCTCATGGATCAAGAGTGGAATTTGTCAATCCCGATGACGGATAGATATACTCTGGGCCCTCTCGGTGATATCACATTGAAATAGCTTGCAAGCAAGTGATGTGATCACTAGAATGTTATATCACGGGAACGAGAAAAGAATGCATGTCGGTAACGAGATCAAACTAGGTATGGAGATACCGATGATCGAATCTCGAACATGTAATATATCGCGAGACAAAGGGATTTAGTTACAAGCGTTAAAGGTTCTCACGATCACACAAGTCATCGTTGAATGTGTAGGAGTCAGTACGGATCTCCAGGTCCCGCTGCTGATTATTGATCGGAGAGGGGTCTCGATCATGTCTGCATTATTCACGAACCGTAGGGTGACACACTTAAGGGATACCGACACCATTTGGAGCAAATATGTTTTAGATAAAGATTTAAGAAAGCGCTGGAATTATTTCAATAGACACCAAAACTGTTTCGGGTGAAATTGCTGAAATTGGTTCTGCAAGTAATATTGAAATGTTGTAGGGGGTTTTATGTGAATGTTTGTTAATTAAAGTAATTAACAAAATTCTGAATTAAAATAATAAAAGAGTTTTATTAAATGAGAGAGCATTAAATTTGGAGAAATTTAATGCATTTAAAGTGGAGACTTTAAAAGGGAATGTGAAGAGGCATTTTAATGTGGAGGGGTTACCACCACATGAATGGAGGAGGTGAAGAGGCACCTCTTCCATGCGCCGGCCATGAAGGAGGGGCACCCCCCTCCTCCTATAAAAGGCCACCCTCTCCTCATTTCTCACATACACCTCCTTGTGAAGGATCTCTCTCCCTCTCTAATATTATTCCCCCATGGTCTCGGATAAGCGAGATATATGTTCCTGGTGGCTTTATTTGGAAAGGAGTTGCCACTTCCGCTGCCTTGCTGGAGCGAGGGACGGAGGTTGTCAGGGTACCGGACGTGTGTGCGATCACGGATGCACCGCTGCTTTGCTGTGCTGGACTTGGTGCTGGTGGAGCTAGATCTGATGGACGTGCTGGAGTCGGACCTGCTGGACTTCCTCACGATCTTGAGATCGACAAGTGTACGACTACATCAACCACGAGTTCCTACTCATTAACAAAACTCGTTGTCTTCGAGGGTAAGTTCTCGTTGGATGTATGTCCACCCGTTGCTTTGTACCTAGTAGATAGATCTTGGCGTGTAGTTCACATCGTAGGAAATTTTTTGTTTTCTATGCTGCGGACCCAACAGTGGTATCAGAGCCTGATCTATGCGTAGGTGCTTTGCACGGGTAGTACACATATGTTTATATGTGGGCGATGATGATCATGTTATTGCATCTTCTATGTATTTTGGATATTGGTGGCATAGTGGGATGAAGCGGCCCGGACCAACCTTACATGTCATCGTACATGAGACCGGTTCCACGACTGACATGCAACTTGTTTTGCATAAGTGGCTTGCGGGTGTCTATCTCTCCTACTATAGTCAATATCTGATTTACAACGAGTTGCTAATAACTTGGTTATCCTCGTTGTGGTTCATGTTCCTAGGTAAGAACGGTTCTATCTCCGATAGCCCTAAGCCACATAAAACTTGCAATTGATAAATTAGAGGCGTCTAGTTTAGATCGTTCCTAGGCTAGTGTCTTGATATGGTATTGTTGTAAGTAGATGTATGATAGATACTCTTACAACACAGTCAACGTGTAAGTTCCATAGACCTTGGCCTTACACACAAAGAAATGATAGAGATCATACCACGATGCAAGTGATAGAGATCAAATGCATGGACCATATCATCTCACTTTATACATTAGATGTTAGCATCTTATACTGCTAGTTTGGCGCTTTCTGTAGCATTGTATGATAATCCCTCATTTAGATATCAAGATAAAAATGTGTTCTTCCTTAAGTATGCACCGTTTTAAGGATCGTGTTTCGAGACATCACGTGATGATCGGGTGTACTCGACTCTACGCTTTCATACAAACGGGTGTAAGACAGTTTTACACATGTGAGTACTAAGGTTCTTACTTGGCGAGCCTAGCATGTACAGACATGGCCTTGGAACACGGACCAGAAGGTTAAGCATGAGTCATATAGTTGATATGATGCCCATATAGATGCTCGCCTTTGAAGCTACATCAACTCACGTGATGATCGGACTTGGTGTAGTGGATTTGGTTCATGTAATCACCAAAAAGACACGAGGGATGTCGTTTTTGAGTGGGAGTTCATTTCTAATTTGGATTAGTCGAACCAAATTTGTCATAAATTAAATCAAAGTGAATTTGCATAGTTTGTTGTAGTCATTGGCATTCGTTTTCTACCTTATGCTTAGTTTTTATTTGAGATAATAGAACTATAGAATTCTGGATATTTACTTTACGAACTGGTATCGTATTGTTTTGAATGTCAATTTAAAGTTTATAAGTCCTATTGCAAACTTTCAGCAAACTCTGTTTACTCCATGAAGTTTAATAAGTAGTATTAAATCAAGAGTAAGAATTCCAATGTTAGTATCTATGGTTTTCTATTTCCATGCCCTCGGGTCCTTAGTTGTACTCAGTTCTCCCCAGCTCCTTAGTTTTTCCTCAGTTTTCCCCAAGTCCTTGTTTGAAACCCGCAGAAGGAGCTCAGATGGCAGGATTCCCATTTAGTTGACTATTCCGTGCTGACGTGTGGGGCCGCGTCGTGTGGGGCCGCATCGCGTGGGGCTGGTAGAAAGGGACCGCGTGGGACGGGACGAGACCGCGTTTGGTTGCACGTGAGCATGAGCTGGGTTTTTCCTCTCTCTGCCCAAATTGGCATTTTCCCTTTTAAGAGTACCTTTTCCCCCTCTTTCTCTCTGTCTTTTTTCACCTAATTAGTATCAAATCTAGAGAAGCTTGCATTTCTGTCTTTCTTCAATTATTTGTGCCTTTTGGCCCTCATTGTTTGCCCAATATGGCAGCAAATCTAGTACTCCATCTGGTCCATATGTATGTAGTTAAATCTAGAAGCAAATCTACAGGGTAATGTACGATAAATTCACACAGTCATATAGTAGAATAGGGATAGATAATAGAGATCCCTCCCTAGATAATAAGCTGCATACAGCAACCAAACATAGTAACAGGTTCGAGGTTCTTCACAGCACCATCATACTAACAACATAACAACAAGGGATCCCTAGCTAACAACAAAATAGGAGGCAGCAGCAGCACACGTCCAGGACTCCGCCTACCCCATCTGCCTCTGCCTCCACTTGTTGCTCCCCTTGGGAGCCTTGGGCTTGAGCGGAGGCATGCGCCCGACGGAGATCTCCACCCGCTGGAAGCTGCAGAGGTGCATGCCGAGCACCTTGTGCTTGGTGCGGAAGGAGTAGGCGTTCACCGTCGTGCCGACCTTGGGAAAGGTGTTGCCGATGTTCTTGGCATGTGTGAGGAGGCAGTTGAAGTCAGTGCCGCCGAGTCTCCTAGTGCAGAAGGGGCACATGTAGACACCCTTGGTGAAGTAGGAGATGTACTAGCCGACCTGCAGCCTCCGCAGCACCTGGCGAGTCTTGGTTTCATGGTGCTTGTCGTCGCTGCCGACGTCGCTGCCAGACACCTGATCCATATCAAACGGAAACTATGAGTGAATGAGTTCCCATTATTACTTGCATAAATTAACTGATTGAGATCCCATTATTACTTGCATAAATTAACCGAACGGCCGAACCCCAAATCTTAAACGAAATCAAGAAGGGATCAAAACAAAATGGAATAAAATCGGTGCAAATATTAACCCAATACTCATCCATCTACAGATCCATCTACACCAGCAAAAATAGGGTTCAAAAAGGAATGGGGAACAAAAAAGGAAGCAAACCGTAGTTACCTCGTTCCATGGGTCCTCCATGGAGGTGTCGTAGGGGTTCGGGGGCGGGACATATGGCACCTCCTCGTAGGGGTCCCATCCCGGCGGGATCTGAGCGCCACCGGCGGCAGCAGCCTCCGATGCACCGGCGGCGGCGGCGCCGACCGTTGAGGGGACGGCGTCGAAGAGGGAGGCATCGCGCTTGGAGCCGACGGCGCCGTGGACGATCAGATTGGCATTCTCCATGTCCATCTCGCCGGCAGAGGAGAGGGAGAGGGAGAGGGTTTTTTGCTTTGGAGAAGATGATGGGACATGAGAGAGGTGGCGTTGCGTGAGCGAGTGAGAGTGACAGAGATAGTGGGAGGAGGCGTCTATAAAGGCGAGGGGTGGTTAATGTGACCCGCGTCCTACGCGTCCACCGTTGCACGTCTGCACGTCTTGGACTTCTGCAACGCGACACGCGTCCACGATTGCATGTCTTACTTCTGCACCGCGACCCGCGTCTAGGCGTCAACAATTGCACGTCTTCCATTTCTGGACCGCAACACGCGTCCTCGAGTCTTAGCCTGGAAATTTAGATATACCCACGTATACCCTCGAGTCTTATACTAGCATTTTTTGTGTGCTCAGTTTTCCCCTTGAGTGCTAATACTGGCTAGTGCAATATGCCAGTTTTACCCTCAAGTGGCTGGTCAACAGAGAGTCAACAAATGGGATTAACTAGTTAAATGAGTCATTTAATGTGCAAAAAATTCCAAAAAAGAGTGGCACTTACTCATGGAGGCTTTACCACAAATTGCCACTTCTCAAATCATAGATAAGTCATAGATAAATCAAGTTTTACCACAAATTGCCACTTCTCAAATCACCTAGTAGCTATGAAGGTGCATGGTTTTCCACAATAAGCCCTTCCCAAAACAGCTTTCCCCAAAACATACTTTGTCTAAATGAGGCCACAATTCTCACACTCATGTATATTTGTATTGCAAATAGTTTGAGGTAGGCCAAGATGGGTTTCATTGTACAAAACACGCATTTTCCATTTTTTAAATCTCATATTTGAATCCCTTAGTCTGTTTATTACTCAGGTGCCCTTGGTTTCTTGATACTACTCAGTTTTTCCCTCTCCCTTCACAAATTCTCGCAGACGTGCAACATTGCCCTGATTGGTCTAGCCCATGTCACGCGGATCGTGCCAGCCGACCGTTGACGCAAAAAATGATAAACCATCACCGATTTGTTGTAGCCATTACTTTTCACGCAAAAAATGATAAACCATCACCGATTTGTTGTAGCCATTAATTTTCACGCAAAAAATGATAAACCATCACCGATTTGTTGTAGCCATTACTTTTGACGCAAAAAATGATAAACCATCACCGATTTCTTGTAGCCATTAATTTTCACGCAAAAAATGATAAACCATCACCGATTTGTTGTAGCCATTACTTTTCACGCAAAAAATGATAAACCATCACCGATTTCTTGTAGCCATTACTATTCACGGTAAAAATGATAAACGAAACAATCTATCTATCTCTGTATTTGAAGTTTGGGAGAGTTTACCATCTACTTATGTTAACTTTCTAGGTTTTGACCTAAAAATCAAATGGGTATTATAAAGGGAAATAAAAGTTCAAAAAAATGTAAAAACAAAACAATCTACCTATCTTTGTATAGAAGATCGTCTGTATGATTTTTGAGGTCATTTAGAGAAGGTAGAAAAAAATCCCTTTTGAGAAGGTCGAAAAAACCTAACTTGTTACAAAAGCTGGTTTCTGTGAGACCTAACCAAGTTTGGTATACATGATGCCATACCTATAACAACAAGGAATATCTAAAAGGGAAAGTTTCACAAAATTTGAAATTTAGGGTGAAAATGATGCCATACATGATGCTGTTTTTCGAGGTTTTGACCTCAAAATCAATTGGGTATTATAAAGGGAAATAAAAAGTTTGAAAAATGTAAAAACGAAACAATCTATCTATGTATAGAAGATCAGCTGTATGAAATTTGAGGTCATTTAGAGAAGGTAGAAAAAATCACCTTGTTAGAAAAGCTGGTTTCAGTGAGACGAAACGGCATGCGCTTAAGCAAAGTGGTTTTTTCGAACATCTCCAAATGACCCCAAATTTGCCATACATGATGCCATACGTGTAACAACAAGGAACCCTATCTAAAAAGTGTCAAAAAAGTTTGCCCAACCGTATAGCTCTATCAAAAAGAACCTCACCATGGCGCTAGTATAATTTTTAGTTACAAACTTTCGTTACCTAACCTTCAACATGAAACTTGTTTCAAATTCATTTTGGTGTACAAGAAACAAATCCCACCTTGATTCAAGCACCACAGCCTCCAAACGATGCCGATGCCGATATCGTCATGGTCAGAACGGCTATGCTCGCCGCCACTGCTAGGTCACCGTCAGGATGCACCCTCAATCCCGTCCCCTCATTCGATCACTGACACACCAGAGATACCGCCGAGGCCAATGCCGAACGTACATGTTGATGCCAATGCCGAACATGCATGCACGCCGCTGTGGGCACGGCCATGCCGCCCCGCTATGCTGGACGCCACAGACCACCGCGAGGTCTTTCCCTTCGCCACCACACTCTTCTAGCACCCATCTATACACGCCAGAAAGGAGAGACACTAGTTTTCTCTACATTGCTCGCGTTCGTGTCCGACACAGTCAGTCAAAGTTTTGAGGTAGTCATCAATGTCGTCGACCATTTCTTCTCTTCTTTGTATGGTTAAACGCGTCTAGTTCATATCTATCTAATGCGTCTGGTCTCGCCTCATGCAGTTCTTTGTGGACGTCGATCTCATCTCGGCACCCCGCAGGCCACCTCCTCCGTGCCATCGCTGTAGAGCTCCGTTTAAAAATCTAATACTACCCGTGTATTGCCCCTTGTATCAGCGTCATGGCCCCACGTGTCATTCGATATACCGAAGCCCCACTCGTTCGCGTTTTGGTCGGGGATACAGCGATGCTTACGGTCAAACAAAGATGGATGGTCTAACGTGTCTTTGCGGGCTCTACGTGGCCCCACTAGTCGGAAGATAACGGTCAACCGTTGGGCAACCAGCCGTTATAGCACCTGTGATGGTTTCAGGCAAGGTCTTGGGGAAAACTGAGGAAAAACTAAGGAGCTGGGGAAAACTGAGCACAACCTAGGACCCAAGGGCACGAAAATAGAAAACCCTAGTATCTAAAGTATCATGTTTGCCTCCATGATTATTGATATTCAAAAGTTGTTTTAATATCAAGATTATATTACAGCTGAAAATTGTTTCAGAAACCATCATGTGTGAAAGATATTGTGATATCTAAAACAATGTTTTTGGTTGCATTATGATAGAATATAATTTAGCAAAATACATGTTCTCATATTGTATGAGAATTTGTGAAGGTTGGAGATGCTAGGCATCCGAATCTACCAAAAAGGTTTTGGGAACTGATATTATACTCGCGATTCTTCCTTATAGGCTATAGTAGCTTGATCATGAAAGTTTTCATGATAAGGATAAATAGAAGATGTAAGTCAAATGTTTACTACACTAATAGATTACTAAAGAATGGATTTTTAAAAGAATGCCAAACATTTGATGATGGTGATCCACTTCAAAGTGCAAGTCCAAAGGTATTAGTATTTGACTATATACAAGCTTTGTACCATGTGTCATGTTGATGACACCACTATTGATGTTGATAGATTCTTTTAAAAGAAAAGGAATTATTGAAAGAGAATCTATAAAATATTTGGCAGAAAATAAAAGGTTGGAGATGTCCAACTTGGGTATATAGAAGATATACATGTTATGGTTCTATTCCTTGCTTATTAAACAATGTGGTTCTTAGGTATTGGATACCGAATTGGTTGGTATGAAGTGTCATACAGGACAACGCAATTCACGAACTACGATGGCCTAAGTAACTAGCAAGAGAATAAGTGATGATGATCATCGAAAACAAATAAAGTGTTATTGTGCTTTTTTCGTTGTCATCAAACCTAGCCTTCAAGATTTGTTTTAATAATTGTTATTTTGTTCCGGTATTACGAGAACAATGGTTGTTCAAATAATTACCGTGTGAGAAATCACATCCATAAACACTATTGCTAAAATGTCGCAACACAAATGATTGAAAGATCACTTATGAAGTGACATCACTGTTTAAATTATATTGGAAAGAAAACATGAAGAAACTCCATGTTGATGGATTTTTGGAGTCTTTGATTTTGATCAATTGACGCATGTGAGACTTTCCTCGAGATAACTGAAACTCCGTCCATATGCCAGAGAGGAACGGATGACTAGATTATTGGAAATTGTGCATGCTGATGTGCATAGTCCATTATGTGCAGCCATATGCGATGCATCTTTTTGCTTCATATGCTTTCTTCAAAAATTAGAGTGAATATATCTGTATATTTACTTAATAAGGAAGAAGTATGAAACATTTGAAAGTTGTTCAAAGACTTTCAAGATGAAGTGAAAAATCATTGTAACAAGAAAATAAAGAGTTTATGATTCGATCATAAAGGAAGATATTTGAGTTACATGTTTAGCAAAACACCTAAGATTTGAGGAATTGTTCCATGAATTTGGATTTACCGATAAACCACGGGAGTATGGTATGTTCGAGAGATGAAATCAAACCATGTTTGACATGGTAAGATCAAAGGTGTCATTTATAAAACTGCCATTATGTTTTAAGGATTGAAGCTTTAGAAACTACCGCTTTTACACTGAAAAGAGCACCATCGTGATCCATTGAAATGACACCATATGAATATGGTTTGGGATAAAACCCGAATTGTCTTTTCTTAAATTTTGGTATGCTATGCATAAGTAAAATGTTTACAACCAAAGTCGGATAAGCACGTCTTTGTAGGTTATCCCAAAGAATTTGTTGGGAATTTCTCCATAACACCGAGGACAAAAGAGTTTGTTACTGGGAACGTCAAGTTTCTTGAGAAGGAATTTTTCGTGAAAAGTTAAGTGGGGGGACAATAGAACTTTGATAAGGTTGTTGAACCTTAGCTATATGTGCTAAGTAGCGCAGCGCCGGAAAGTGTCCCGGTGGCGGCCACAATGCTCATGGCTCTCGCGATTACAAAAGGTGTGATCTCGGAGATTAGAATTCCTATAGAACCGTGTGGGTCGGTAAGAATCAAATAGTAATATTTGATAAGCAAGTCGTTATTGTTTTGACAATGATGAACCGACTACATGCAAAGAAGCGATGATGGGCTAGAAGTCATAGAATCCGTGATAGTATCCATACACGAGAAATCAAGTTTCTGAACTTGGAAGACCCTCCGGAAAGGCGTGAAGCCTATCGGTCGTGTTTGGATCTATAAAGAGATAAGACATGGATGTTTAAAATATATGAAATAGTCGACATGTCGGAAAGAAGTTTACGACAATGTTCAAGGAGTTGACTATGACAAGATTTGATCTTTCATAGCGATATTTAGTCTTGACGGATTAATGTAGCAACCACTACATATAATTTGTTATATGGTAATTGAATAAACAAAACAATGTTCTTCTAATAGAACGGTTACCTAGGACGTGTACATGACACGGTCCAAAGGGTTTTGTTAATTCAAAGGGTGCTAAAAGGGCATGCAAACTTCAATAGTTGAAGTAAGCATAGCGGAGTTGGAATCTTCACCATGATGAAACTGTTAAAATAAATTAAATTCATCGGAAATGATGAAGATGCTTGCATTTGCAAGAAATTAAGTGGGAGCGCTGAGACATATTTATAATACATTATGTAGAGGGCATATTGTTGATTGGAAATGATGTATCTTGTATTGACACAAGTTAAGAATTTCATTAAAATAAGATTTCGATGAAAGACTTGGGCAAAACCGGAATATTAGGCATCAATATCTATATGGATAGATTAAGGCGCTAATATGGTTGTGCCAGACATACATATATGAGATATTGAAAGGGTTCAATATGGAAACAACAAGAAAGGTTCTTGCTGCATGGAAATGATTGTATCAAAAAGGGTTCCTAGTTATGCCTCTCTTATATGCCTCTCTTATTCCATGTTTATGATAAATATTTATTTTGCATGCTATAATTTTATTGATCGGAAATGTCAATACATGTGTGTTTAATAAACAAAAAGGGTTCCTAGTTATGCCTCTCTTATAGACTAGCTCGTTGATTAACAAGATGATGAAGGTTTCCTGATCATGGACATTGGATGTTGTTAATAACGAGGTCACAACATTGGTGGAATGATGTGATGAACATTCATCCGAAGTATAGCATTACGATCAAAGTCATTATGTTTATATTGCTATAACATCATACGAAGTAATCTTTATCCTTAGACCATGAGATCATGTTAATTGCTAACACCGGAAGAGTATCTTGATAACATCAAACGTCACACCGTAATAGGGTGACTATAAAGATGGGTTCAGTGCTACGAAGGTGTTATGTTGAGGCTCATGGATCAAGAGTGGAATTTGTCAATCCCGATGACGGATAGATATACTCTGGGCCCTCTCGGTGATATCACATTGAAATAGCTTGCAAGCAAGTGATGTGATCACTAGAATGTTATATCACGGGAACGAGAAAAGAATGCACGTCGGTAACGAGATCAAACTAGGTATGGAGATACCGATGATCGAATCTCGGACATGTAATATATCGCGAGAAAAAGGGATTTAGTTACAAGTGTTAAAGGTTCTCACGATCACACAAGTCATCGTTGAATGTGTAGGAGTCAGTACGGATCTCCAGGTCCCGCTGCTGATTATTGATCGGAGAGGGGTCTCGATCATGTCTGCATTATTCACGAACCGTAGGGTGACACACTTAAGGGATACCGACACCGTTTGGAGCAAATATGTTTTAGATAAAGATTTAAGAAAGCGTTGGAATTATTTCAATAGACACCGAAACTGTTTCGGGTGAAATTGTTGAAATTGGTTCTGCATGTAATATTGAAATGTTGCAGGGGGTTTTATGTGAATGTTTGTTAATTAAAGTAATTAACAAAATTCTGAATTAAAATAATAAAAGAGTTTTATTAAATGAGAGAGCATTAAATTTGGAGAAATTTAATGCATTTAAAGTGGAGACTTTAAAAGGGAATGTGAAGAGGCATTTTAATGTGGAGGGGTTACCACCACATGAATGGAGGAGGTGAAGAGGCACCTCCTCCATGCACCGGCCATGAAGGAGGGGCACCCCCCTCCTCCAATAAAAGGCCACCCTCTCCTCACTTCTCACACACACCTCCTTGTGAAGGATCTCTCTCCCCTTCTAGTATTACCCCCCCATGGTCTCGGATTAGCGAGATACATGTTCCCGGTGGCTTTATCTGGAAAGGAGTTGCTGCTTCCGCTGCTTTGCTGGAGCGAGGGACCGAGGTTGTTGGGGTACCGGACGTGTGTGCGATCACGGATGCACCGCTGCTTTGCGGTGCTGGACTTGGTGCTGCTGGAGCTGGATCTGATGGACGTGCTGGAGCCGGACCTGCTGGACTTCCTCACGATCTTGAGATCAGCAAGTGTACGACTACATCAACCACGAGTTCCTACTCGTTAACAAAACTCGTTGTCTTCGAGGGTAAGTTCTCGTTGGATGTATGTCCACCCGTTGCTTTGTACCTAGTAGATAGATCTTGGCGTGTAGTTCACATTGTAGGGAAATTTTTGTTTTCTATGCTGCGGACCCAACAATAGCCTTATTTGTAAAGTCAAAACATATAAGGGTAGAAACGGCGCAGCTGCGCAGCGTTCCAGGGATTGGAGTATGCGACTCCGCTTTCTAGGTCTTTAAGGTGATAGGCGCCACCTGGGATTACTTCGGTAATCACATAAGGTCCTTCCCAAGGGGACTTGAATTTGAGGTCCCTAATACGTTGGAAACATATCTATAATTTTTGATGTTCCATGCTTGTTTTATATCTACTTTCTTATGTTTTGTCCACACTTTGGAGTATTTTTACACATTTTCTGGAACTAACCTATTAACAAGATGCCACAGTGCTAGTTGCATGTTTTCTGCTGTTTTTGGTTTCCGAAAAGCTAGTAAGGAAATATTCTCGGAATTGGACCGGACAAAAGCCCAAGTCAATATTTCACCAGAAAGAATACGGAGTCCGGAGGGGAGATGAGGAGGGGAACTAGGGCAGCCACACCTGGTGGTGGCATGACCAGCCCTAGCCGCGCCACCAGGGGGTGTTGGCCCCCTGATACTCCACCGACCTTGCCCCTTCGCCTATATATTCCCTCTAGGACGAAAACCCTAGGTACCCGATCAAAATTCCACGAAAGAGTCTGTAGCCGCCGCCATCTCCATCCATAGATCGGGAGGGATCTGAAGCTCTTCCCGGCACCCTGTCGGAGGGGAGATATCACCCTGGAGGCCTTCTTCATCACCATGACTACCTCCGTGTGATGCGTGAGTAGTTCATCCTTGGACTATGGGTCCATGTAGTAGCTAGATGGTTGGTTCTTCTCCTTTGTGCTACCATGTTTAGATCTTGTGAGCTCCGTTCATGATCAAGGTCATCTATTTGTAATCTTACATGTTGTGTTTACGGGTATCCGATGGATATTGAGATGCTATTTCAGATTGATTACTGATTCTATCATGTCTATGTTATTTGTGATCTTGCATGCTTTCCATTGTTAGTAGCTATCTTATCCGAGTAGATGCTAGCAACTCCAAGGGGGAGTATTTATGCTCGATAGTGGGTTCATGCCTCTAGGAATCTGGGGAAGTGACAGAAATCTCCGAGGTCCTAGATGTGTTGTTTCTACTAGGGAGAAAACAACTATCCTTTATTCATAGAACAATCATATTGTTTAATTTACACACTTTGCTTAATGCAATTATCTGTTGCTTGCAACTTAATACTGGAGGGGGTTCGGATGATAACCTGAAGGTGGATTATTAGTCATAGATGTAGTTGGATTACGGTCTATGTATAATGTTGTAATGCCCAATCAAATCGCATAGGAGTCAATATGATTAGTATATGCATGTATGCTTTCTCTGTGTAATTTGTTCACCCAACATGTCAACTATCTTAAGGAGAATCACCTTTAGTGAACTATGGACCTCGGTCCATTCTTTTACCATCAATCTACACTCTACAATTTACTGTTTACTGTTTACTTTCTGCAAGTAACTACTATATTCCACGCAATACGTTTAATCCTTTGTTTTCAGAAAAACCGGTGAGATTGACAACATCACTGTAAGTTGGGGGCAAAGTTCTGTGGTTGTGTTGTGCAGGATTCCAAGTTGGAAACAACACCTTGGAGGTGTTTGCTTGCTCCTACTGGTTCGATAACCTTGGTTTCATAACTGAGGGAAAACTTGCTACTATGCTCATCATACCTTCCTCTTGGGGTTCCCCAACGATCTCGACGCGTTGATCCAATAATCAAGCTCTTTTCTGGCACCGTTGCTGGGGAATCAAGGACATCTTCATAAGGGGAGTCCCTCATAACCAATCTCTTTACTTTGTTTTATTTGTTGTGCTTACTTTATTTCTGCTTTGTTTACTTGTTTCTTTATCAAACACAAAAAAAAAGTTGTACTAGTTTGCTTCCTTTTATTAAAAACACAAAAAATAGTTTCTACTATAGTTGTTATTTCTGTTGATCTGTTATTGTCTTGCTTTATCATGCTTTCTATCAATGGTGTGTTTCTTTGAAACTAGATCTTATTAGCAAGATGGGTTAATGGAACAACAAAAATATTATGAGGAACACCGCTTGTCACAAAAAGGGAAACTCTTATGGGAACAAATTGATAAATTGTGTACCATTGCTAGAAACATGTGCTCTACTTATAAAGTTACTTATTGCTTTGATAAATCTTGTTGCTGTAGGAGGTATAAACACCTCCCTTTTTAATGATGATGTTACCATATCTTCTTATGTTAAGGGAAATTATGACTTTATGATGTGGAACAAATTGAAGAATTTATTTCTTGGAAGGGTGCATTCGAACTTGTTTATTTGCTTGAAAATACTAATGATGCACCTTATAAATATAAGGTTTATGATATACTTAAATTTTTCTTTGATAATTACAAGGTAGAGAATGGATATATTCTTGATTATCTTAACAGATGCTCTCCACCAATGGAAGAGACTAATGCCTTGCAGGAGCCTATGGAAGAAGAAATTGCTAAAACTGGAAGCTTATTGGATGAAAAAGAGGAGGAGAGTGATGATCAAGAGGAGGAAGAATGGATCTACCCATCCCTACCTTCTAATGGGAGTAACTCTTTACCCATTACATTATTTGATTGTCCATCATGCTTACCAAAGGAGGATGAATGTTATGTTCCTATGGATTCTTTTGAATTTTTTTATAAAGCTCTAGATGATGGTCCTATATTGGTTGATAATATTAATTGTACTACTATTGAAAATGTATTGATTAGTCATCTTGTTATAAAATTGTGAAAAGTGGGTCTGGTTTTAATCCCACTATTTTTGAGCTTGATAAAAACTATGTGTTTGTAGATCATGAAAAGCATGCTTCTTGTGATAGTTATATTGTTGAGTTTATTCATGAGGCTACTCAAAATTATTATGAGAGAGGAAAATATGTTTGTAAAAGTTCTCATGGTACTAAAATACCTCTCTCTTTGCTGAAAGTTTTGAAGTTACTCTCGTTTTATCTTCCTATGTCCGTCACTTTGTTCTTTGGGAATTTATTTGCGTATAATATTCCTATGCATAGGAAGCGGGTTAGACTTAAATGTGTTTTGAATTTTTTCATTGATGCTCTCTTTTACTTCAACTCATATTTCTTATGTGAGCATCATCGAAATTATCATGCCTATCTTAATGGCTATAAAGAAAGAACTTTTGGGAGACAACACATTATATTTTTACTTTCAGTTTATTTTTGTTTTGTTGAGTCTTGGAAGTTATTGCCTCTGTAATAACCTTTCCTTATCCTTTTTGTGTGGTTTTTGTGCCAAGAGTAACCTCTAATGAGAGAGAAATAATGCTTGGGAAAGTTGTTGTCCCGGAACAGATTTTTGTGCTTCGCTGTAAAAATTCGTGAAAAATCTCTGTACGTCGGTTTGAGCTGTAAATGTTTGTGCTTCTGACCTAGGTTTTTATCTAACTTTCGTTAGTTAAACACTTTTTTATTTGAGAAACAGAAGGTCTTCGAAAAAATCGGTTTTTACCTGCTGGTCTGTTTTGACAGATTTCTGCCATTATTTGCATTGCCTCTTAAATCCCTTTCACTTTGAGTTCTCGCCAAAATTCTTGAAATTTTTAAAGGAAGTGCTATAGTAGCTTGTGTTTTAATGGAAGTTTTACTTGAGTTGAAACGGAACCAAAAAATACTTATTATCTTGAGTACACTAATGTTGCTAATGAAGATTGTGTGAAGTTTTGTATGAAGGAAATTTTTAAGTGTAGGGAAGAACAATGTGATAAGATAAAGAGGGAAAAAAGCTCAAGCTTGGGGATGCCACCCGTGTCACCCCAAGAAATATTCAATAAGTACAAGCGTCAAAGCTTAGGGATGCCCAAGGCATCCCCTTATTCATCAATAAAAATCTCAGGTTTCTTCCAAACACTTCATTTTTATTGTTTCATGCACAATTGTGTTGTTCTAGGAGCATATTTGTTTTTGTTTTTAGTTTTCTTTTGCTTAGTTTCTTGAATAAGTTAGTTGGACCCCCACATTCATACATTAGTTTTCAAATAAGTTGATTTGGATTGGAAAAGAGTAAGAAAGTTCATGCTTAAGTGGTATAAAAGGAGCTTGTTTTTGACTGTGACTTAGGCTTTATCATGTCATGCTTGATATTGTTTTGACTTTATGCTTAGTGATTATTTCTGTAGCATGACATGTTATAAACAATTGAGATTTCTTAATGTGCCTTGAAAGAATCATGCGGTTGTTGTAGCATATAAAAGCATAATATTGTGGTATTCTCCTTTAATGCTTTATTTGGGTTGACTTGGCGCATGCTCACACCATGTTAAGACTATACCAAGTCACCATAACCTCTATGATCATTTAGTTTTCAACTTATAATATCACTTTATGCTTTAATTAATGATGTTTTGTTGCTTTGCATGATTATGGCCATTATTGCTCTCTTAGTTGGTCGCCCCCAGTATTTTGCTAGCCTCCATACCAAGTATGAGTTCCACTTATGCATCCAACTCCAAATAAAACCATGTTATTCCAAAGAGTCCACCATACCTACCCATTAGCATTTGCTATTCCAAGTATATTCATGTTTTATCTACCTTCTGAATTAAACTTGTTATGCGAAAATTAGTGATTAAAGCTCTCACGAACTTGATAGCACACTTTACTTTTCTTGCACTTAATAAAATTGAACCATTGTGCCCATCTATGTTGCGTATATGCTTGCGTTTTATAAGTTGTGGATTAGCAGAACCATGTTTCCATGGGGAACGCTTTCAACATTGCACTTTATTTAGTTGATATCATGTTCTTTTTCTTATGGATCCTGGCAGTTTGAAATTAAAGGGGAGCTTGTAAGGCTCATGGAGTTTGTATATATGTTAGAGAAACGCCTGGGCGGCTGGTCTAATCCATGCCTAATCATGGTGGAAACCTGTAGCGTAACCATAGTGAGCAATCTATGAAGCATCCTCTATAAAAAAAGCCTATGCAAATAGGAAAGAAAAAAAGAAAAAAAGAAGAACAAAAAGAGGCCTATGCAAATAGGAATTAAAAGGATGCTAAGATACTCATTGTCTGCTTGCCTTATCATTTTGATATGGGGATTCTTCCGTATCATCGGGCAAGGGGTACCCCATTGGCGGTTCTCTATGATACACATGCACTTACAATGACAAGAACTTACTTGTGACTAAACTTGAGTAGCATGAGAAATGGTACTCGTAAGTAAGGGGCATGAGATTTTCAGCTTATAACTTGTCAAGCATATCCTCATATCTGTTCACTTTAACCTTAACCACCTAAAAATGCTTATGATAGGGGAAATGAGAGCTGAAAGCTAATAAGTACCATAATTTTTGGAAGCTCTTTATGAGACTTGAATCCCTGCTTCCTTCAATGAAGGGCCTTTCTTTTACTTTTATGATCAGTCTCCATCTTCTACCTTTATGCACCTATTGAGAGAGCATAATGGCCATTCTTAGTTTAATGTGCATTGTCCCAAGACTTGTTGATTGATTCATAACTTTGATATTGCTTGTTCTTAAACTACTTGTATCTAGTCACCCTTATGAAACTTTGAAGGTGTCCTATGCATTTATGTTTTGCTACACTATGAGGGACAAGCCGAATACCATTCTCATTATGTTTTCTATGTGTGAAACAAACAAACGTCTTTTGAAGTATTGTTATTCATGAATCTTTTGTTTGTACCAATTAATGTTATAACATAGTTGCTATGTCTTATTGTTAGAACTATATCTTTCATGCTATGTTAAAGTACTATGATCCCAGCTATCAATGTTTACAAATACTTTGATCAAGATTATGATGGTGCATGTCACCTAAAAAATTATTCTTTTTTATCACTTACCTACTCGAGTCTGAGAAGGAGTTAAGCTTGGGGATGCTGATACGTTGGAAACGTATCTATAATTTTTGATGTTCCATGCTTGTTTTATATCTACTTTCTTATGTTTTGTCCACACTTTGGAGTATTTTTACACATTTTCTGGAACTAACCTATTAACAAGATGCCACATTGCTAGTTGCCTGTTTTCTATTGTTTTTGGTTTCAGAAAATCTAGTAAGGAAATATTCTCGGAATTGGACCGGACAAAAGCCCAAGTCAATATTTCACCAGAAGGAATACGGAGTCCGGAGGGGAGACGGAGAAGGGAACCAGGGCGGCCACACCTGGTGGTGGCACGACCAGCCCTAGCCGCGCCACCAGGGGGTGTGGGCCTCCTTGTACTCCATCGACCTTGCCCCTTCGCCTATATATTGCCTCCGGGACGAAAACCCTAGGTACCCGATCAAAATTCCACGAAAGAGTTTGTAGCCTCCGCCATCTCCATCCCTAGATCGAGAGGGATCTGAAGCTCTTCCCGACACCCTGCTAGAGGGGAGAGATCCCCTGGAGGCCTTCTTCATCACCATGACTACCTCCGGTGTGATGCATGAGTAGTTCATCCCTGGACTATGGGTCCATGTAGTAGCTAGATAGTTGGTTCTTCTCCTTTGTGCTACAATGTTTAGATCTTGTGAGCTCCGTTCATGATCAAGATCATCTATTTGTAATCTTACATATTGTGTTTGCGGGGATCCAATGGATATTGAGATGCTATTTGAGATTGATTATTGATTATATCATGTCTATGTTATTTGTGATCTTGCATTCTTTCTGTTGTTAGTAGCTATCTTGGTCGAGTAGATGCTAGCAACTCCAAGAGGGAGTATTTTTGTTCGATAGTGGCTCATGCCTCTAGGAATCTAGGGAAGTGACAGAAATCTCTAAGGTACTAGATGTGTTGTTGCTACTAGGGAGAAAACAGCAATCCTTTGTTCGTAGAACAATCGTATTGTTCACTTTACACACTTTGCTTAATGCAATTATCTGTTGCTCGCAACTTAATACTGGAGGGGGTTCGGATGATAACCTGAAGGTGGATTATTAGTCATAGATGCAGTTGGGTTACGGTCTATGTATAATGTTGTAATGCCCAATCAAATCTCATAGGAGTCAAGATGATTAGTATATGCATGTATGCTTTCTTGGTGTCTGTCAATTGCCCCGCTGTAATTTGTTCACCCAACATGTCAACTATCTTAAGGAGAATCACCTCTAGTGAACTATGGACCCCGATCCATTCTTTTACCATCAATCTACAATCTACTATTTACTGTTTACTTTCTGCAAGCAACTACTATCTTCCACAAAATACATTTAATCCTTTGTTTTTAGCAAAACCGGTGAGATTGACAACCTCACTGTAAGTTGGGGTAAAGTTCTGTGGTTGTGTTGTGCAGGATTCAAAGTTGGAAACAAAACCTTGGAGGTATTTCCTTGCTCCTACTAGTTCGATAACATTGGTGTCATAACTAAGCGAAAACTTGCTGTTGTGCTCATCATACCTTCCTCTTGGGGTTCCCCAACGAGCTCGACGTGTTGAGCCAATAATCAGCGCCCTTGCTGCTTCTGTCGCAGGACTAGGTCTCCTTCGACGAAGGATCTGGGGCGTAGCCTTCTGCTGTGGTAGTTGCGGAGGTTCTGCTGCAATCTCGCGTGCCTCATCGAGGAGGTCGACAGAGTCTTCGAGTGCGAGATTTGATTCCTTCTCATTGTATGCAACCACCCGCGGGGCTTTGTAGCGCACCTCTGCGGGTAGTTCCGCTTCGGCACCATGTACCATGAAGAACAAAGTGTAGCATGTGGTGCTGTTTGGAGTTGTGCGCTGGCTCCAAAGTACTGATTATAGCTCATCTTGCGAGCAACTGGTGGCTTGTTCGAGTGGCCGGAGAAGCCTTTTCTTGATTCCGCCGCAGACGAGGCCATTGGCCTTTTTGACTTGACCGTTTGTCTGAGTGTGTGCCACCGAGGCGTAGCTAATGTTTATTCCCAGGTTTTCGCAGAATTCCTGGAACTCCTTGGAGGTGAAGTTCGTCCCATTGTCCGTGATGATGCTATGTGGCACCCCGAAGCGGAAGACAATGGACTCGAAGAATTTGACGGTGTTGGCTCCCGACTGGTTTGTCACCCGCATGGGCTCAATCCACTTGGTGAATTTGTCGACCGTGACTAGGAGGTAAACTTATGCTCCTCGTGAGGATCCCTAGAGCTTGCCGACCATGTCGTGTCCCCATTGCGCGAAAGGCCAAGCCACAGGTATTGGCCTGAGCTTGGCGCCAGGTGCGTGCAGTTTGTCCGTAAATCGTTGGCAAGCGTTGCAGCGCTGGACGATGTCCTTGGCATTGCGCATGGCCATTGGCCAGTAGAATCTAGCTCGGAGAGCTTTGGCGACGAGGGCGCGACTGTCGGTGTGGTGCCCGCAAGTGCCTTCATGTATGCCGAGGAGGATGGCCCTTCCGTCCCCGTTGGAGACGCATCGTTGAAGGACTCCTATGATGCTGCGCTTGTACAGTTCGCCATTGATGAGGGTGAATTCCTTGGATCGTCGTGCTATGTGACGCGCATTAGTCGGGTCTTCTAGCAGCCTCTTGCTGAGCAGGTATGTGATGTATGGTTGTGTCTAGGATGGCTCAATCATCATGACCTCATGGGGCCTTCGAGTCCTGTGTCAGGCTCCATGTTGTCGATTGCCATAGGCTCGCTCGGTGGCGTAGCCCCCAATTCCTTTGTCGTACTAGCTTTAGGCTTTGTAGCTTTTTTCTTGATGGAGCGCTCGCAGATGCGCTCTAGGAATATGCCAGGTGGCACTTGGGCGCAGGTGGAGCCAATGTTGGCGAGTATGTCCGCCTCCTTGTTGCTTTCACAGCCGACGTGTCGTAGCTCGCAGCCATCAAAATCCCTTTCGAGTGTGTTGTAGAGGTCGCGATAAGCGATCATGTTGTCGCTCAGAGCGTCACACTCATTCATTGTTTGGTTGACCACTAACTTGGAGTCACCATAGATGACGAGTCGCTTGGCACTGCAGGCTTTTGCCATGCGCATCCCATGGATCAACGCTTCATATTCAGCTTCATTGTTGGAGGCCGTGAATTGCATTCGCAGAACATACCTCATCTTGTCACCTTGGGGCGATGTCAGTATGACACCTATGCCAACTCCTTCCTTGCGCTTGGATCCGTCGAAGTGCATTGTCCATAGGTAGGACATGTTTGGCTTGTCGGGGAGCTGGTTCTCCATCTAGTGTACGAGGATGTCCGGGAGAACTTGTGATTTGATCGCGTCGCGCTTCGCGTATGTAATGTCTCGTGGAGACAATTCTATGCCCCGGAACGTGACCCATCCAGTGGTGTCAGGATTATTGAGTATGTGCCCCAGCAGGGCGTCGTTCACCACCACGATTGCGTGCTCCTAGAAATAGTGCCACAGTCGCCTGGCTGTCATGAAGACGTCGTACGCTAGTTTCTAGTAGTGCGGGTACCGCTGTTTTGTTGGCGTGAGCACCTTGCTGAAGTAGTAGACTGGGCATTGTACCCCATGGACTTTATTTTCTTCGTCTCGTTCCACCACGAGCATAGTGCTAACCACCTGGTTTGTGGTGGAGATGTATAACAACAGCGGCTCCTTTTCGCGAGGCGTCACCAATACTAGCGAGGTGGACAGTAGATGCTTGAGGTCTTTGAATGCTTCTTGTGCTTCGTCTGTCCACTCAAATTTGTCAGCCTTGCGGATAAGTTGGTGGAAGGGCAATGCCTTTTCGCCCATTCGACTGATGAATCGATTGAGCACCACGATTCGCCCAGCCAGCTGTTGGACGCCTTTTACATTCTTTGGCTTCTCCATGGCCAGTATGACCTTTATTTTCTTCGGGTTTGCTTCGATCCCTCTCATGGAGATGAGATACCCGAGTAGTTGCCCAGATGGTACGCCGAAGGCGCATTTGTCCGGATTGAGCTTGATCCGGTAGCGGTCGATGTTATCGAAGGTTTCACGGAGATCATCAAGTAAAGTGGCTTCCTCTTTGGTTTTGACGACGATGTCGTTGACGTAGACTTGGATATTGCGACCAAGTTGGCTCTTGATGCAGGCCTGCATACACCGCTGATAGGTGCCCCCTGCGTTTTTAGCCTGAAGGGCATCGTGTTGTAGCAGAACACACCAAAGGGTGTCATGAACGCCGTTTTCTCCTGGTCTTCCTCCTTCATTCGAATCTGATTGTAGCCTGAGTAGGCGTCGAGGAAGCATAGGAGCTCGCCTCCAGCAGTAGAGTCGATTATTTGATCGATCCATGGCAACAGGAAGTGTGCTTTTGGGCAGTGCTTGTTCAAGGAGGTGAAGTCCACACACATCCGCGGGATATCTGTGTCCTTTTTAGGCACAAGCACTGGATTTGCGAGCCGGGTGTTTTCCTTGATCTCACGTATGAAGTTTGTGTCGAGGAGTCTGTTTATTTCCATACCGACAGCTTTTTCTCTCGGTTCAGACAGTCGCCATATTGTTTGCTTGACTGGCCTTGCATCTGGGTTCACATTGAGTGAGTGCTCAGTGAATTCCCTGGGAACTCTTAGCATGTCCGCTGGACACCAGGCGAATATTTCCCAGCGCTCACAGAGGAATTCGACGAGCGCGAGTTCCTATGTGGGACTCAAGTTGTTGGCGATGAGGGTCGTCTTGGTCGGGTCCGTTGGGTGGACCTGGACTTTCTTGGTGTGCACCGACATGTCGAAGGATTGGTCGGGTGAGCTTGGCCTGCTTAGGTAAGGCAGACTATTGTCTATCGACTCCTTCAACTTTGCGAGTTCCTGTTGCATGCCTAAGGACTAGGAGATTCTGTTGAATTCCCTATCACAGCTGCCAGAATTCGCGAAGCTTCCCTTTACAGTGATGACGCCGTTTGGGCCTGGCATCTTCATCTGCAGATAAGCGTAGTGTGGTACTGCCATGAACCTTGCAAACGCGACACGTCCGAGGATGTAGTGATACTATGAAGGCCAGTTGAAAGGGAAATGGACGTCGCCTAGAGGAGGGTGAATAGGCACTTTAAAAGTATTACGGTTTAGGATCTAATAAATGCGGAATAAAACTTAACGTTTAATTTATCAAGCCAAAACCTATATCCACTAGGTTCACTAAGTGCGCCAACAACCTATGCTAAGCAAGACAAGGAACAAGGTGATAGCAAGATAATATACTTCAAGCATGATGGCTATCACAATGTAAATTGCATAAGTAAAGGGCTCGGTTGAGAGATAACCGATGGATGTGGAGATGATGATTTGTTTCCCGAAGTTCACTTCCAAAGAAGCTACGTCTCTGTTGGAGAGGTGCGGGAGCGCAATGTACTTCGAACACCACAAGTGGCTCACGTCGAGGTGTGGTGGCTCGATGCTCACCCAACGCCATACAAGGCCTCACCTCAAGATGTGAAGGCACACAACCTACCGACGCCACAAAAGGCTCACCCTATTCTCCCGTGAGCTCACCACAAAGGCCTACTCATGTTCCACTATGGGACACTTGAGGGCGGTCACCGAACCCATACAAGGTTGGGGCAATCTCCACAACTCAATTGGAGGCTCCCAACAACAATGCCACAAAGGCTACAAATCCACAAACGTCAACAAGGCCACAAAAGGCTACAAGACCACAAAAGGTCAAAAATCCAACCACACAACCGTATAGGGTTCCAAGAACCCAAGAGTAACAAGCCCACAAGCTCGTACTCACCGAATCTCCGAGGAGAACTCAAACCTATGCAACATATGCAAGGGAAAGTCCTTCACTCCCAAATTCCAACAAAGCTACAAAAGCTATTGGGGAATAAGGGAGGGAGAACAAAAGAGGAGAACACAAAACTCTCTAAGATCTAGATCCCAGGGATTCCTTCACAAAGAAGGGATTTGGTTTGGTGGGGCTTGTAGGTCTAGATCTCCTCTCTCAAATCCCTCAAAAAGATGCAAGAATCTTAGGAAGGGGAAGGGGAGAGGGCAAGCTCTTCAAGGTCAACAATGGAGGAGAGAGAAAGCCAAAAACCAAGAAAGAGCAAATTCGGCCCGAAGGGGACAGGGGAGCTCCTTTTAAAGGGCTCCCCGATCTGCCCGTTACTCATAGTTTCACGCACGGCTGGTAGTACCAATGGGTGGCCGGAACTACCGGTGGCACTCAGCCAACGGTCCAAAAACAGCAATGCGAACGAACACAAAAACAAGGACGGCCGGTACTACCGGTGGTCACCGGTACTACCGCCTGGGCCGGTACTACCGCCCAAGATTCCGATTGAAGTACCGTCAAAGAGCGCAAACTAGGCATAGAGAGTATTGAACCAAAATTGGGTTTACCAGAAGTTGGGCCAGAGTTAACACCGGTACTATCGGCGGCAAACTTCCCTAGCGGTACTACCGGTGGCCCGCCGGAACTACCGGCAAGGCAAAAACTCCATAACCAAAACTGCCACAACTTTTGCATCCGTACTTCAAACGAGATGAAACCGATTTTGTTGGAAAGATAACGAAGGGAGAAAATATTGTTCGAAATACTGGGTATCACCAAGGGAGAAAATACCATTAATATATATGTGAGATATCTCCCAAGGTGTAGAGCCCGAAAACCCGCAGAAACAAAACCGCAATAAGATATGCAAGGGAAATCTGTATTTGATGAACTAGAGCTTGTTATGAAGATAACCACAAGCTCTAGATCCTCACGTGGACAAGAACGAAATAACAACCAAGAAATATGATGCTATGTATGCAAAGGTTTGAGCTCTCTCCGAAAGATACTAACGAGTCACCCCACTCAAGAGCCCCTCTTACTAGTACGGCTATCTATCCTAAACCTGGTTTCCCAACACTACAAGAGACCGGTGAAATAGAAAACCTATCAAGATCATACCTTTGCCTTGAGCATCCCACTTGAGCTTGATGTAGACGATCTTGTCACCTTCAAGATGTGACACCTTTCTTGATTGCTCTTGCTTGCTCTTGCTTGATGAAGACTTGTGAATGGCTCCCCCATACTCCATGGGGAAACCTCTTCTTTGACCTTGTCTTCATCACTCCATGAACGCCGAGGCTGGCAAGCTCCCAGCATGAGATCTTCTAGAGATGGCGCACCTTGAGCTTGCACATCAATACTTGATGATGATGTCTTGAAGAAAGCCATGAGGAACTCCATCTTCTTCGTCTTCTTCAAGACATACTTGATCTTATTATTCTACTTGATTCCAATAGGCACAAAGCCCTTGGACAATGCTTCTTATTTTCCATCCTTGAAACCAACACATGGTCCAAGCAATGCCAATGGACAAACCTACAAGTGAGACACAATTTGCACATTAGTCCATAGGGATTATCATTAAATACCAAAACCACACATGGGGGCATACATGCCCTTTCACCAGTCGACAACTTTGAAGTCGATGCGCTCTCACTGAAAGTTTTGTGGCATGCCAAAGATGACGTCGAGGTTGATCTTGCCTAAGGGGGTACACACCCTTCCCTGGAACGATGCCGTGGAACATCGTGTCTGAAACTTCTAGACATGTCAGGGGGATCCTCATTGCTCGCAAGGTACTCGCGAACATGAGGTTGATGCCGCTTCCACCGTCCATGAAGATGCGACTCGTCTCAAAGCCTCCGATCTGTGCCTAGAGTACCAGGGGACAGTGGCCTGGGCGAGGTACTTGGCGCGGGTGGTCGCTTTTGTCGAAGGTGATGCAGGACTCACTGCCACTGAGGTACTCATTGGTGGAGGGCGGAGAGTTCGTCGCCAAATTGACTTGGCGAGTGATTGCCTTCTACGCTCGATTTGAGGAGTGACCCTTTTCGATCATCCCCATGTTTCCTAGTGCTCGGGAGTACTGCTCTCCTCCATGGTTCTGGACTAGCGCAGCTGCGGGTGGTGGTGGGCCTGGCGGTGGTGGAGGAGCTCCATGTGCTACAGCGCCTGGGGCAGCTCCATAGCCTTGGTTGATCGCATCGCGATTCATCTGGGCTAGGCCTTTGTGGAGCTTGAGGAACTCGTAGCAGTCCTTTAGGAGGTGGCTGGACTTTTTCTGCCGTCGTGCTTGTCGATGTAGAAGTGCACGTTGCACGGTTCAGATAGTTTGTCCTGGATGGATGTTGCGGGTGCCTCATCGTGAGTGTGGCGCTGCCACACTTGCGTGGTTTTCCTGCTATCGCGGTATCCACCGATGCGGTATCCGCTGTTGTGGTTGTCATCGTGTTTGTCGGCGTAGCTAGCCACGACCATGTCAACCTCATCGTGGTCCTCGTAACAGCACATTCGATGTTTCCCTCGGCGGTCGCGTCTATGCCCGAGGTTATCTTCATCATCGGAGTAGGCACGGTTTTTCACCGAGTCCTCTCCGTCGGCCAACCTGTTCGCGATCTCCATCAGGTGGTCGATCATTTTGGGCTTCGAGCGGCCCAGCTCCTCCCTGATATCTCTACGGTGTACGTCGCCGTTGAACGCGTGATTGTGCGAACCTCGGAGATGTCTTCTGCAGAATTCTTGATGATGGACCATCTCTGGATGTATGAGCGCAGCGACTCGCCAGATCTTTGGTGGCAGCCTCTTAATTCTTCGATTGATGCAGGCCTTTTGTAGGTGCCTTTGAAGTTTCGCACGAAGTTGTAGACCAGCTCTTCCTAGCTGCGAATGGATCCACACGGGAGGTTGTTGAGCCATGCTCGGGCAGCGCCTTGCAGCTGTAGCTGGAGGCATTGCATCGCCATGCTCGAGCTTCCACCGTGCAGCCTGACGGAGGAGATGTGCTCTTCCAGCCAGATTTTCGGGTCTCAGAGACCGTCAAATTTCGGGTTCTCTAATGGGAGCTTGAACCCCTTTGGCATTCGCTTCTGCCTGATGGCTCTGCTGAAGCATCTAGTACCACAGAGTTCTATGTTGTCGTCCTCTGAGTCAGTCGAACAGGCGCGCCTTGCATGCATCTTGTAGACCTTGCACTGTGTGATATCATCACGTGCATCGTAGTCGCGGTCATGTCGTCATGAGCAGCGACATCGAGACAAGTCGTGGCTACCATCACTGGACGAGGGCGAGGAGTAGCGTTTGGTCAAAGCCTTGCTCTTTTTCGGATCTGACGTTGGATCCTTAATGAGGGCAGCTTCGACTAGCCCTAGGTCTGCGATCGTAGATTGGTGCATGGTAGCCCGCGGATCTCTAGCCAGAGGCTGGTTGTTGACGAGGTACATGGTGGCCGCAGTCACCGCCGCCTACGGCGTCTTCGGGAGCACGTTGCCCCGCGTGTCCAGTGTCATGGACGAGAAGTCGAGGACTCGCGCAGCTTCTTCTCGCTCCTTGTCAGTGAGGTGGGCCAGTCGAGAGCGCCTTTTGTTGGTCACGTGGTCATTGCCCTTGGAGAAGGATCCTCCTATGGAAGAGAGCTGAGCCCGTCGAAGACTCGACTCATCCGCCGCCCTTCTATGCATGTCGAGTTGCGCGATTACTTGTTGTTGGCGCCTGTATTCTTCTTTGAGCAGCCAATGGTAACCCATCAGCATATCTTGCGATGAGTTTGGGGTAGACGATTACCCCACAGATCTTCTCGACAGCGGGCCCACTCGTTGTCATTGAGGTGGATCTGCGCGCGCTCTCCGGTGTGCTCATTCTCCGTGAGATGCGGTTCTCCTCCCGTCCCATTGTTGGTGGGTGCGCCATTGGCGGGACGACCATTTGTGACTGGGATGCTGCCGTTGGTCGGACTAGTGCTGGCGTTTTCGCGGCTGGCGCCTGTGTCTCCTGCGTTGATGACGGCGCACATGTAGTGATTGGGGAAGTTGTTGCTTCTGCAACTTTCAGATCCAGAGCCATAGGCTCCTTCCTCAATGGCTAGATCGCCCAGATCGGATCCGCAACTGCTATTGCTGATCGCGTTCCCGACTATTGTCGGGGCGTTGAGTTTGCTTAGGGTGCCGATCGGTGGCGGAAACCACAATGTTGGAGAAATCACTGGAACTGCGGGCTGGTCAGGGAGGCGGAGCGTGCCCAGCTGACTAACTTGGAAGTGTAGGATCTCGATCGCCAGACGATTCCCTCGCCCACGGACTCGAAAGCCAGGCGAGTGGCCGGCGTGTGGATGGTGAAGTCGAAGGCGCCGAAGAGGAGGCGAGTCTCTATTGTTGCAGAGTTGTAGATCGCGGTTCACGGGGCCATAGAAGCCGTGACATCAGCGCTCCCAATTCCCACAGACAGCGACAATTGACGAGGGTTTGCTTCGGTGTAGCAACGCCACTAAGATTCGTCATCTTGAACCTCTTGAGCATGTCTTGGATGTATTTTCCTTGATTGATGAAGGTTCCTTCTCTAAGTTGTTTGATCTCAAATCCAAGAAAGAACCTTAATTCCCCCATCATAGACATCTAAATCTGGCAGTCATAATCTTTGAAAATTCATCATTAAAAGCTTGATTAGTAGAGCTAAATATAACATCGTCTACATATGGTTGGCATATGAAGAGGTCCCCCTTAACCTTCTTAGTAAAAAGAGTGGGATCGATCTGCGCAACCTCGAAGCCACGGTCTAACAAAATCTCTTTAAGGTGCTCATATCACACACATGGGGCTTGTTTAAGGCCATAGAGCGCCTTATCGATTTTGTAGACATGGTTCATAAAGTTGGGATCCTAGAAACCCGGGGGTTGCTTTACATATACCAACTCATGTAGAGAACCATTAAGAAAAGCACTCTTAACATCCATTTGTTGTAATGTGAAGTTATGATGAGTTGCATAAGCAAGAAGGATATAGATAGACTCAAGGTGAGCCACATGAGCATACGTTTCACTAAATTCGACGCCTTCCACTTGAGAAAAACCTTGTGCTACCAATCTTGCCTTATTTCTAACAACAATTCCATTCTCATCTTGCATGTTCTGGAATATCCACGCGGTGACGATAACATTTCTGTAATCTTTGGGCTTCTCTACTAACTTCCAGACCTTGTTGCGCTTGAAATTATTTAGTTCTTCATGCATAGCAACAACCCAATCTGGATCTTCAAGGGCTTCAAAGTCCTTTTTAGGTTCCACCATAGATATATGAGCTTGATGATCACTAAAGCTTGCAAGCTCCCTTCTTGTGGACACCCTTCTTCTTAGGTCGCCTACAACTTTATCGAGTGTGCCTCGTAGTTCGAGATTTCTATCATCACGAGCTTTGCGACGAATTTCAATCTCCTTGTTGTTTCTTGGAGGGATTTATTCATCATTAGATTCTTTGTATTGACCACTTTCTTAACCTTGATCAACAGTTTGTTCAGCATGGACAGGTGATGGATAAGCTTTCCCTTGATCTTGACCAGCAACCATAACAGGAGGCTGCTATACTGAACTCCCAGGGCCGGATAATCCGGCTGAGGGAGGGGCCAGATAATCCGGCTTGGGATTTTCTGCTTCTTCCTGAGCTTTATGGACATTTCTAGCATTTAATGGTGTTGGACCAGATAATCCGGCCTCAGGCGAAAAATCTAGCCTAGGATTTTCTACCTCTTCCTGAGATTCCTGGTCCTTCCTGGCACGAGATGGTATAGGGTCGGATAATCCAGCCATAGGCGGATAATCTGGCCTAGGACTCCCAGTTTCTTCAGTTTGTTGATGAACTTCAGGAGGTTGTTGAGTTGGTGCATTAGTTTCTCTAGTAGATGGAGCTTCTCGATCTTGTGAAGATGAGGGCTCTACTTGAGTAGAGCATTGTCCTTCCAGATCCACCACAAGGGGTTCCTCAATGGGGCGGAAAAATCCCATGCCCATTCTTCTTCTGGCATCTTGGTTGTATTTCAACATTTGCATCACAAACATCAGCTTGCCCCACATGGGAGCCATCATTTTCCTCGAACACCACACTACAAGATTCTACAATAGTTATGGAGAGCTTATTGTAGACTCTATAAGTGTGGGATCTAACACCATAACCAACAAAAATACCTTCTAAAGCCTTAGACTCAAATTTAGATAAAATAAATCCTTTAATGGGAAAGAAACACTTACAACCGAACACCCGAAAATATGAAATATTGGGCTTGTTACTGGGTAGGATCTCATAGGGTGTCTTGTCCAAGATTTTTTGAAGGTAAAGCTGGTTAGATGAATGACAAGCGGTGGATATAGCTTCAGCCCAAAAGTTGTATGGTGACTTGAATTCAGCCAACATAGACCTTGCCATGTACACTATAGTCCTGTTTTTCCTCTCGGAAACACCATTTTGTTGAGGGGTGTACGCAGCGTAATATTGTCTTATCCCCTCTTCACTTAGGAATTCATTCAAAGTGTAGTTCTTGAACTCAGAGCCGTTGTCGCTTCTAATTGCCAATATAGGAACATTGTGTTGACGCTGAACTTTGTTGGCAAAGTCAATGACCATTTTTTGAGTGTCACTTTTCTGCTTGAAGAAGTAGACCCATGTATACCTTGAGTAATCATCGACATGACGAGACAATATTTCTTCCCACCAAGGCTTGCATGATATGGAGGACCAAAGAGATCCACATGAAGGAACTCCAAAATCCTCTTTGGTGAAATAATCGTCTTCCTTCGATGGGGAGAGTCATGCCTCTTTCCTTCAACACAAGCCCTACAAACACAATCTTTGGCAAAGGAGACATTTTATTTTAGTCCAAAAATGTGGCCACCCTTGTGAAGGCTTTGGAAAGTTCTCATATTGACGTGGGCTAGATGGCGATGACATAACCAACCCATGTCAGCCTTTCCGAATAGACAGATTCGACCCGCAGTGGTTTCCCTTGAAAAGTCCACCACATACAGGTCATTTTCGATGTATCCAACGAAAGTGACCTTTAGAGACTTGCTCCATAAGAGTACCACAATATCATCATTAATGAAAACTTCAAAGCCCATCTTAACAAGGGCACGAACAGAAAGTAAATTGTAACTAAGGGTATCAATAATCATGACGTCCACGAGTGAGATATCATGAGCAACCACAACCTTGCCAAGACCCAATACCTTTGACTTCAATTTATCACCATAGGATACAGTTATTTGATCATGATTAGGCCTCATCTCCATGATGATATCCTTGCTTCTGGTCATATTACTTGTGCAACCACCATCGAGCACCCATTTAGATCCACCGGAAGCATAACCCTACAAGAAAATTACTTCTTGGTTTTAGGTACACATTTTTCAATGGGTCCTCTCATGTTAGTTACAAGGGTATTTGGGACCCAAATAGACCAAGCAATATATATATATATCAAAAGTACCAACATAGCTAGCATAAACATCACCATAATAATCACAAAATAGCTCATAATGAGGATTGTTAGACCCTACAAAACCATTATAATCAGTTTTGTCCTTCATTATGTTCTTTTCAGTGGTGCTTATCTTTGCTTGAGAATTCTTGGCCTTCTTCTTCTTGTTCTTCTTCTTATTTTTTGGTTTTTGGAACATAACCAAGTCCCCCTTTTCCATTATTCGTTCTTTGCTTACTAAGGACCTCAGCTAGAACTTCCTTACCGTTAGGTAGAGGTGCCTTGGCTAGCTCATCTTTCAACCTAGCATTTTCTTCAAGAACTTATTCATGTCCACATGTTGGAGCAGAAGTGCTAGGCACATCATACTTATTCAATTAATTTTGGAGATGATCATGAGACAAATTGAGAATAGAGTATTCACTCTCCAAAGCCTTGTGAGCAATCTTGAGTGTCTCGTACTTCTCGAAAAGTCTAACATGAGCAGCACCAAATTGAACCTTTTCCTTCTTTAATTTCTTTGCCTTGGCAATGGCATTATCATGTTCCTTTGCAATCTTGGCCACAACCTCGTAATGTGACTCGTCAATTGACTGAAGTCTCTCATCTAGAGATACTCGAATCTCTTATTCTTCTTCTAGAGCATTCTTCAAGGATACAATTGAAATTGCATCCTCTTTCTCAATTCTGCCATTTTCCTCGAGGAGCTCTTCGGAGTGGACAAGTTGACTCATAAGAGCCTCAAAATGCATTTTGTGCTCACCATGCAAGTTAGTGATAAAATAATCCAAAGTAATAACTTCTTATTTAACTTTAAGACTAGTATGATCATTGACACATTGCAAATGTATCTATAATTTTTGATGTTCCATGCTTGGTTTTATCCACTTTCTTGTGTTTTGTCCACAGTTTGGAGTACTTTTCATATGATTTCTTGGACTAACCTATTAACAAGAGCTACAGTGCCAGCTGCCTGTTTTCTGCTGTTTTTGGTTCCAGGAAAGTCAGAAAATGAATATTCTTGGAATTGGACGGGACAAAAGCCAAAAATCCTATTTCACCAGAAGACTCCCATAGCCAGAATACGAGACGGAGGGGGGCTGGGCCCAGGCCACACCACCTGGCCGCGCGGGCAAGCCCAGGCCGTGCTAGGGGGTGGTCTGGCCGCCCCAGACTGCCCCTCGGTCTCCCTCTTCGCGTATAAGTTGCCTTCTAACCTAAAAACTCTAGGAGGTTCGACGTTTTTCCAGAAGGAGTTCCGCTCCGCCGCCACCACCAGAGTCCATGAAACAGCACCAGAAACTCCGTTCTGGCACCCTGTCGGGATGGGGAATTGGAGGAGATCATCACCATCATCATCACCATCGCTTCTCCATCGACCATCCATGTTTCCCCCATCTATGAGTGAGTAATCCCCCGCTGTAGGCTATGGGGATGGTAGGGATTGGATGAGATCGTTCATGTAATGGCATCAGATTGTTAGGGCATGGTGCCTAGTATCTTCTATTAGTGCTTTATGACTTTGTTGCGACTTGTTATGCTTAATGCTTGTCACTAGGGCCCGAGTGCCATGATTTCAGATCTGAACATGTTATTGATTCATTATGATAGTATTGTTTATGGTCTTATATGCAAGTTGTATACACACGTTGTTGTCCGAAACCAATGGCCCCGAAGTGAAAGAAATCGGGATAACCGGAGGGAATGGCTTTGATGTGAGGATCACATGTGTTCACGGAGTGTTAATGCTTTGATCCGGTTAATTGCCAGTAGTTCCCTTGAGGCCCCGCTGCAAACGGGCTGGCAGGACAAAAGATGTTGTGCAAGTTCTCATTGCGAGCACGTATGACTATATATGGAACACATGCCTAGGATTATCTAGTACTTGGATGCTTTATCTTATTTATCTGCAATTTCCCTATGTTTTGATTGCTATGTGAATTGTCTTGTCCATGCAACGCCCGTCCATCCATCCCTATGCCTACCGCACTCGAATCCTACTATTTACTGCTATTGTTACTACTGTCTTTACTTTACTACTGCTGCTACTTTACTATTCCTACTACAAAACTATTGCTACTGATAAACTGCCGTGAGCAAGATTGTTTCCAGGTGCAGCTGAATTGACAACTCAGTTGTTAAGGCTTATAAATATTCTTTGGCTCCCCTTGTGTCAAATCAATAAATTGGGTTTCACTTCCCTCGAAAATACTGCGATACACCCCCTATACTTGTGGGTCATCAATCATCCATATCAACATCCATAATAGTCTTAGGTAAAGAAGTGGTAGAAGATGATACCTCGGAACCTTTTGCCATAAGACAAGTGACGTTCTTGTTGATGACGTTCTCATTGGGAGAGTCGAAGAGAGACGTAGGTGTAGATGTGGTGGCTATGGCCACCACCTGTCGTGAGCTATGATCATCCTCTTCGTCTTCACTTTCGTATGAGTACTCCTCTTGTGCTACCAAAACAATCTTCCGAGGTGCCTTTGACCATTCCTTGAGAATGAGTCTGCCCCCATTATATTCTCTACTTTGATAAGGGTATTCAACTACAAAGTGCAAACGGTCTCCACAATTGTAACAAGTTCTCAACTTTGGGCCATTTTCCTTTCGTCCATTTGACCCATTCTTGCGCTCAAGTTCAGATTTAGCTTTGGCTGGGTCCTTCCAAAAGTTTCTGGCGTAGAACACCATGTACTCACCATGAGCATGCTTGACCTCCCCGGGAAAACTCATGGAGACGGTGTCAAATCCCCTCTCATCTTCATCTTGCTCAATGACATTGGCCTTCAATGCAACATTCACGCCTTTTTGCATTCCAATTGCTCGGGCACGAGCATCTTCGGTGTTATTTGCTGCAACTTTGAATGCAGCCATTTCTTGTATGACTTCATTAGAAGTCATTTAGTGATAGTTGTGTCGACCTTGTAAGCTATTCAAAATTAGTGGGCTCAAATGGCATAAGAGCACTCACATACTTCCTCTTGATCCACGCATCATCAACATGTGTGGCACCATGCTTTCTAAATGTAGTGGAAATGCTTTTGAGCCTTCTATACATGTCTTCGTGATCCTCACCATCCAACATATAGAACCCTTTGGCTTTATTCCTTAGAGCATCATATCTATTTCTTCTCATGCTCTCATTTCCAATGAATATGTCAGTGAGTGCATCCCAAGCTTCCTTGGCGGTGTTGAAGTGTTCAATTTGTGTCATGTCCTTGGGACCCACACCAAGCTGAATCATGTGAAGAGCGGTTGCATTGCGTTGGCTATCAATGACTTCTATTCTTGTCAAGTTGTTGGGATCTCCAACATGGAGGCCATCTTCAATGATTCTCCAAAGCTAAGTGGAAGAACTACACATGAGATTTCATCAAGAATTGTCATTGATTAAATGAAGATACTGTAAGCTTAGGTGGATCACCCCTATTCTTTATATGAGGGTGGGGGATTAGTGGATCAGGTGAATACAAGTGAGAGACCTCACTATAGTACACCTTACCACTTCCCTTTTTGGAGGAGGAGCCATTATTTTTATCACCCACCAACTCATCTTCCTTGGAGTTAGCATTAGATTTGTCCTTAGAGAGAGGAGTGGAAGCCTCAGAGGTAGATGGAGGTGGGGTTGTAGATGGAGAGAGATGAGAAAACATTTGATGCATCTCTTCCATTTTGGTCTCTATGGATTTCAGCAAGGTTGTTTCCAACATCTTGAGATCATCCATAGTGACCTTGTCCATAGCCTCACTACCATCTCCCTTAGTACCCATACTCTCTTAGGTGGTAAATCCCGAATAAAAAGGCGAGGCTCTGATACCAATTGAAATGGATCGTATGGGCACCTAGAGAGGGGGGGTGAATATGTGTTACTCCAAATTTTAATTCTTTTTCAATTTTAGGCTTGACACAAAGGTAAATTCTCTAGATATGCAACTACTGAGAATTTCCCTATATGCAAACCTAACTACTAAGCGGGTAAAAGCAAGGAACGAATAAACCATAGTGGAGCACACGGAGACACAAGATTTGTTTGACCGCAGTTCCTTCCTTGTTAAGGGAAGTACGTCTGCGTTGGAGGGGTGGACGGTATTAGGACCACCACGCCACAAAAATCCTCACCCTGTTCTCCGATGGATCTCGCGACCAAAGGCCTGATCCACCTTTCCACTATTGGTACCCTTCGAGGCGGGAACCGCTGCCTCTACACAACTAGCGGGCGCACATCCACAACTGACTTGGAGGCTCCCGTGATGACAACAAGATGCCACAAGAACAAGTATTATCAATAACCGAAATTAAGATCTAGATATTTGCAAGAAATACTAGATCAATAATCCTCCAAGTGAATGGAGGGGAAGTGATGCGCTTGATTGGTGTTGTTGAAGATCAAAGCCTCCTACTTCGATTCCCCAAAGATCGGAGCCTTCGAGTGGTTGAAGAGGGAGATCTCGGTTTAGAGCTTGAAGAATAGTACTGCACTTTTTCGAATGAATCAAGAGATCTGACAGGAGGAGAAATTGAGGTATTTATACCCCTGTCAAAACTCAGCCGTTGGAGATTTTGGGGCCGGATTATCCAGCCCAAGTGGGGACGGATTATCCAGCCTAGGCAAAAACTCCCCCCGACATCGGATTTTCTGGGAGGGCAATCCACCCCTTGCATCATGACGCGCCTTGGCTCCCTTTGCAAAAATTTCCCCCCCCCCCGGGGGGGGATTATTCGGGCCCCCTTGGGGGCGGATTATCCGGCCTGGGCAAAAACTCTAGCCCTGGACCGATAATCTGAGGGAAAGTCCGCCCCCCATACAGCATGACGTGCCTTGCTCTCTTTGTTGATCGAGCCAAGGCAGATAATCCGCCCCCCAAAAGTCTGTTTTGGCTACTCTTTATATGGACAATTATCTGCAGCACTCAACACACATTAAATATTCCTTGGTATTGTTATCTAACACACAAAACTCTAGGGATTATGAAATGTTCTTTCAGTAGGTAGTTCAGCAGTTTGACAATTGAGTCTATCCATCAGATGTTTGTCAATGAAAGTGTGGGAGCTCCTAGAATCCACCAATAGCAGCATCACCTGATTTCCCACTAGTGCCCTTAGTTTAATTGATCTGTCATGTGTTATTCCAGCTATAGCATTAGCAGTGAGAAACATGGCTGTCTCATCCATAGTTTCTTCTACATCTATAGCATCTAACCTAGCATCAATGAGTAACTCCCCATATTTTTCTGTTTCAATCACTTTTGCTTGAGCTCCTTGCTTATGAGCACACAAATGTCGTCAAATGTATTTATCTCCACATCTGTAACACAATCCACTAGCTCTTCAATATTATTTTAGTTGCTTTGCTTTCCACATATCACTAGCCGCAAAGTGAGATTTCTGCCCTGTATCAGACTTGAGACCTCCATTCCTGTTTTGGAATGGCCTGTGATTTCGACCTGCTTGTAGTATCCTTTTTTTCTAGAACAGCTTCTTGCACGAGAGCATATTCGGTGGCTACTTACACTGTGTGAGGTAGCTGAATTTCTACCGCCTGGCGATTTTTCCTCCTTCAAACCCAACACAAACTGAGTCACAAGTGGTGTTTCACTGACAATACCTTCATACAACCTGACTTGGTACACCAATTGGTTAAATTTCGTGTGATACTCTTGCACGGTACCCATCTGTTTCAACACCAGAAGTTCCCTCATGCAACTTCTATGCACATTTACATCAAACTCAGCCAGAATAGTAGTACAGAATGCTTGCTAATGAATACAGGCATCAGTCAGTTTCACCGATTGATACCAGTGTGCCGCATTCCCTTGAAGATGCAGAGATGCAGCATCAACTTAAATTTTCAGGAATGTGATACAACAGGAAATAAGTTTCACAATGGTCGAGCCACATGCGTACGCCCTCTCCATCAAATCTGGGAAACTCTATTTTCGGAATCCACGATCTCTTACTGCTACCGCCCCATTTATCCCGGTGATGCGTGTGGTGAGATACCTGACCCTCTTCGGGTGGATGAGACTACTGGCGAGGTAGCAGCGGCGGCGACGATGGTGGTACTCACCAAAAATTAGCCGCAGTCAATGGCGAGGTAGCTCTTACCGCAGTAGCCGATGGAGAACTTGCAAACACTCCGTCCGCCGCCATCTGATCCAGATGGGCATCCCGTGCACTCGATGACTCCTTCAGCACCCACGCCATGTTGATCTGCTCGTAATGAATTACCCCCACATAATTCATTGTCTGATCCACCTTGGACTGGACCTGGTCCAATCGCGCCACCTGTTCGAGGAACTTGGCGTCTAGATCATCGAGCCGAGCTTGAATCAAGTCAATTCCCTCCACCTTCCGCTAGATAACGCGCAAGGCCTCAAACTCCTTCATCACATTATCCTCGAATGTCCCCATGACAGCAACGACGTGCCTCATCTGCGTGCTCGCCTTGAACGCCATTGTCGCTTGCCTCCCCTGAATCTTCCGAATGCTGATTTTGGATTTACAGCCGATCACCCCAAGGAGCAATCGACAGCCAATTAGTCGATGTTACTGAAAAATCTCGGGTATACGAAGCGTGAATGGATCGACTCTGCTCTGATACCAGGTGTAATATCCTTGCCTAGGGTTGCCATAGGATTAGGTATTGGAGTTTGTGTGGAGGACAAGAAGGTAGAGGAAGGGAAGGAGGAGCTGGGGAATTACTTCATTGATTCAAGTTATCGATCAAAATGCGTATCTCTGAGATTTTAACTATGTTCTGCCACACACGCTTGCCTACCTGGCACCCTACTCTCTCACTGGCCCACGGCCCACTCCTACCCAACTAATTCGCCCCACTCTCTCCGATTTTACGTCTATTAACCGATTTAGCTGTGGTGTATTCCGATTTTATGTGTATTGCGATTTTGCAAGATTATACTAGCTACGATTTTGAGAAGAAAAAGCGATTTGTCACTATTAATTATGATTTGGACAGAAGATTAAGTTTAGCTTCAAATCAATGTAATATTTGGAAGTCTTTTGGTTCTATCTTCCGCTCTTCAATTCCACCAACCAAACAAAAACGGAACCATTCCACCCCTCGATTGTTTCCGAACGAATACGGGGTCAGAACCGTTCCATGATGTCAGAATGGAACCATTTCATTTCATCCCCTCTAGTTCTGGAACTGAACACACCATAAGAGCATGTCCACTCGGCCCCCCTATATGGGTTCCGAGGGTAGCAATTTTTAGCCCATAAGTGGAGGCGACGGTTATTTTTTTAGTTTAGAGGGAGTGTTCCTAGCCATGCTTCTCTCACTAGTTATATATTCATTCATTTCACATACATAGACAAACAGAGGGAGGTTATCTACATCGCCAAATCCGCGTTATCTACTATGCCGCTTTCACCACCATTGTCTCCGTCTTCAGCATCGGCGCCATAAACCACATGTCGTCCTCCTCTGTGCCGGAATCGAGGTCGACGATCCTAGCGGCCTCCGCCCTCCTCATGAATTCTTCACGGCGCGATGCATCGGCTTGACGGCGTGCTGCATCGATAATGTTGTAGATCGTATGTCCGCGCACTGCCCAGAAGCACTTCCTCCCTTCTGGGTTATCGCCGTTGAGCTTAGCACAGCGCAAGCTCCTCCATCCGCTCCATCTTGAACTGCTTCAGCCAGTACGCGCTTGTGGGCGCGTACCGCGCCATCACCCTCTTCCACTCCGGAAGCTCGCGACGGCGCTATTCGATCTCAATCGCCAACTCGGTGCCACGGGCACACCGACGTAGCTGAGCTCGAAGCCATCCGGAAGACTCGCGCGTGGCGGCGCGAGGATGTTGTAGTGGGCGAACATCACAACCTCGTAGAAATTGAGTTTGGGCCTCTCCATGGCAGTGGCGGGAGGGGGAACGAGCGACGGAGGGGCGCCTAGATATAGCGGGGGAAAGGGCAGGAAGACGGAGCGGGTAGCAGTAGAAAGGGCAGGAACGAATTTTTCTCCCACTGCCAGGGCTAGCCCATGTCATTTTCAGCTCCATACGGCGCCCCCGTGCTGGCTCGTGGTTGATATCGAGCTAGTTGGGGAACCCCAAGAGGAAGGTATGATGAACACAACAGTAAATTTCCCTCAGTTATGAAACCAAGGTGTTGTTTCCAACTTGGAATCCTGCACAACATAACCACAGAACTTTGCCCCCAACTTACAGTGAGGTTGTCAATCTCACCGGTTTTGCTGAAAACAAAGAATTAAACGTATTGTGTGGAAGAAAGTAATAGCTTGCAGAAAGTAAACAGAAAACAGTAAACCGTTGTAGATTGATGGTAAAACAAAGGACCGGGGTCCATAGTTCACTAGTGGCAATTCTCCTTCAGATAGATGACATGTTGGGTGAACAAATTACAGCGGGGCAATTGACAAACATCGAGAAAGCATACATGCATATACTAATCATATTGATTCCTATGAGATTTGATTGGGCATTACAACATTATACATAGACCGTAATCCAACTGCATCTATGACTAATAATCCACCTTCAGGTTATCATCCGAACCCCCTCAAGTATTAAGTTGCAAGCAACAGATAATTGCATTAAGCATTGCATGTAAAGTAAACAATACGATTGTTCTATGAACAAAGGATTGATGTTTTCTCCCTAGTAGCAACAACACATCTAGTACCTTAGAGATTTCTATCACTTCCCCAGATTACTAGAGGCATGAACCTAGAATCGAGCATAAATACTCCCTCTTGGAGTTGCTAGCATCTACTCGGCCAAGATATCTACTAACAATGGAGAGCATGCAAGATCACAAATAACAAAGACATGATAGAATCAATAATCAATCTGAAATAGCATCTCAATATCCGTTGGATCCCCGCAAACACAACATGTATGATTACAAATAGATGATCTTGATCATGAACGAAGCTCACAAGATCTAAACATGATAGCACAAAGGAGAAGAACCAACCATCTAGCTACTACATGGACCCGTAGTCTAGGGATGAACTACTCACACATCACACCGGAGACTTGCATGGTGATGAAGAAGGCCTCCACGGTGAATTCTCCCCTCCGGTAGGGTGCCGGGAAGAGCTTCAGATCCCTCCCGATCTAGGGATGGAGATGACGACGGCTACAGACTCTTTCGTGGATTTTTGATCGGGTACTTAGGGTTTCTATATCGAAGGCAATATATAGGCGAAAGAGGAGGCCGAGGGGGTGCCCTAGGCGGCCACACTACCCCCTGGAACGGGTCAGGCCTGGCCGCGCGGCCAGGTGGTGTGGGCGGCCCCTGGCCCCTCTCCGTCTCGTATTCAGGCTTCGTGTCCCCCTCGGTGAAATATTGACTTTGGCTTTTGTCCCATCCAATTCCGAGAATATTCATTTTCTGACTTTCTTGGAACCAAAAACAGCAGAAAATAGGCAGCTGGCATTGTGGCATCTTGTTAATAGGTTAGTCCAAGAAAGTGTATAAAAATACTCCAAAGTGTGGGCAAAACATAAGAAAGTAGATATAAACCAAGCATGGAACATCAAAAATTATAGATACGTTTGCAACGTATCAACATCCCCAAGCTTAACTCCTGCTCGTCCTCGAGTAGGTAAGTGATAAAAAGAAAGAATAATTTTTGAGGTGACATGTACCATCATAAACTTGATCAAAGTATTTGTAAAACATTGATAGTTGGGATCATAGTACTTCAACATAGCATGAAAGATAAAGTTCTAACAATAAGACATAGCAACTATGTTGTAACATGAAGAAGGCACAAACAAAATATTCATGAATAACAATGCTTTGCAAGACGTTTGTTTGTTTCACATAAAGAAAACATAGCATAGTGGCATTCAGCTTGTCTCTCATAATGTAGAAATCATAATTGCATAGGACACCTTCAAAGTTTATAAGGGTGACTATATACAAATAGTTTAAGAACAAGCAATATCAAAGTTATGCATCAATCAACAAGTCTTGGGACAATGCACATTAAACTAAGAATGGCCACTATGCTCTATCAATAGGTGCATAAAGATAGAAGGTGGAGACTCAACATAAAAGTAAAAGAAAGGCCTTCATAGAAGGAAGGAGGGATTCAAGTTTCATAAAGAGCTTCCAAAAATTATGGTACTTATTAGCTTTCAGCTCTCATTGCCCCTATCATAAGCATCTTGAAGTGATTAAGGTTAAAGTGAACAAACTATGGAGTATATGCTTGACAAAGTATAAGTTGGAAATCTCATGTCCCTTGAATACGAGGGCTGCTCCTCATGCTACTCAAGTTTAGTTACTGGTAGGTTCTTGTCATAGTAAGTACATGTGTATCATAGAGAACCGCCAACGGGGTACCCCTTGCCCGATGATACGGAAGAATCCCCATATAAAAATGACAAGGCAAGCAAATAACGAGCATCTCAACAATCTTCTTATTTACCATGGAAAATGGTGCTTTTTTCTCTCTTTCCTCTTTTCTTATCTCTCTTTTTTTCTCTTTTTCTCTTTTTCTCAATCTCTATCTCTTTTTTATAAGAAGAATGCTTCATAGATTGATCATTATAGTTACGCTGCAGATTTCCACCATGATTAGGCATGGATTAGACCGGTGGCCCAGTCGTTTCTCTAACACACATACATAACTCCATGGACTTATAAGCTCCCCTTTCATTTCACACCGGCGACATCCATAGACAAAAGTGTATGATATCAACTAGGTACAATGTACAAGTGCAATGTTGAAAGCGTTCCCCATGACAACATGGTTCTGCTAATCCCCAATATATAAGTGCAAGCATATACAACATAGATGACACAATGGTCCAAGTTTATTAGGGTCAAGAAAAGTAAAGTGTGCCATTCAAGTTCGTGAGAGCTTTAATCACTAGTTTTCTCATAACAAGTTTAATTCGGAAGGTAGATAAAAACATGAATATACTTGGAATAGCAAATGCTAATAAGTAGGTATGGTGGACTCTTTGGAATAACTTGGTTTTATTTGGAGTTGGATGCATGAGTGGAACTCATACTTGGTTATGGAGGCCAGCAAAAGACTGGGAGCGACCAACTAAGAGATCAATAATGGCCGTAATCATGCAGAGCGACAAAACATCATTAATTAAAGCATAAAGTGATATTACAAGTCCAAAACAAAAGGATCATAAAATCTATGGTGACTTGGGATAGTCATAACATGGTGTAAGCATGCGCCAAGTCAACCCAAATAAAGCATCAAAGGAGAATACCACAATACTATGCTTTAATATGCTAAAACAACGCATGATTCTTTCAAGGCACATTAAGCAATATCAATTGTTTGTAACATGTCATGCTACAGCAAAAATCACTAAGCATAAAGCCAAAACAATATCAAGCATGACATGAAAAAGCATAGGCCACAGTCAAAAACAAGCTCTCTTTACCACTTAAGCATGAACTTTTCCTACTCTTTTCCAATCCAAACCAAACTTATTTGAAAACTAATGTATGAATGAGGGGGTCCAACCAATTTATTCAAGCAAACTAAGCAAACCAAGCAAACAAAAACCAAAAAACAAAGACGCTCCAAGAACAACACAACTATCAATGAAACAATAAAAATGAAGTGTTTGGAAGAAACCTGAGATTTTTATTGATGAAGAAGGGGATGCCTTGGGTATCCCCAAGCTTTGAGGCTTGTAATTCTTGGATATTTACTCGGGTGACATGCGTGTCATACCCAATCTTGAGCTTTAGTCCATTCTTCATCTCATTACATCATTCTCTCCATACACCTGAAATTTTTCCTTCATACAAAACTTCACACAATCTTTATTAGCAACATTAGTGCACTCAAGATAATAAGTCTTTGGGTTCAGTTTCAACACCAATAAAACTTCCACTAAAACACAAGCTACTGTAGCACTCCCCTAAAAAATCTCAATTCCCCAAAAAGAACCCAAAAAGGAATCAACAAGAAGCAAATGCAAATAATGGCAGAAATCTGTCAAAACAGACCAGCAGGTAAAAACCAATTTTTTTGAATGACCTTCTGTTGCTCAAATCGAAAAGTGTTGAACTAACGAAAGTTATATAACAACCTGGGGCAAAAGCACAAAACATCACAGCTCAAACTGAAATACAGAGATTTTACACGAATTTTTACAGATAAGCACAAAAATCTGTTTCGGGACAGCAACTTTCCTAAGCATTACTTCTCTCTCATTAGAGGTTACTCTTGGCACAAAAAGCAAATAAAAAGGATAAGGAGCAGTTATTACAGAGGTAATAACTTCCAAGACTCATCTAAAACTTTTGGGTTATCTCCCAATAAGTACTTTTCTTTAACGCCTCTAAGTTAGGAAAAAGAAGCAAGAAAAGCATCAAGTATTCTCAAATGAAGAAGCATTAAGAGAAAATTTGTTTTCATAGGAGAGGCAAAATGAATCTTCTCTCTCTTCTTAGGGAAGTGTTCTATACCTTTCTTGAGTGGGAGTTGATATTTAATGGTGCCTTCTTTCATATCAATAATGGCACCAACAGTTCTAAGAAAAGGTCTTCCCAAAGTAATAGGAAAAGAAGCATTGCATTCAACATCCAAAACATAGAAATCAACAGGGACATAGGCATTGTTAACCATAATAAGAACATCATTAATACTATCCATGAGTTTCTTTTTAGCATTATCATCAAGTGGGACATTTAAATAACGATCTTCCAATGGTGGCAAGTCAAGCTTATCATAAATCCTTCTAGGCATAATAGAAACACTACTATCAAGATCACATAAAAGCTTTGAAATCAAAATCATTCACTTTCATATTAATGATGGGTTCCCAACCATCTTCTAGTTTCATAGGAATAGAAGCTTTATGTTTCAACTTTTCTTCTTTAATTTTTATGAGAGCATCAGTAATGTGTTTTGTAAAGGCCATATTCATAGCACTAGCATTAGGAATTTTAGCAAGATTTTGTAGGAACTTAATTACTTCAGAGATATTGCAACCATCAAGATCAAAATCATAATTATCATCTAAAGTAGTAGAGCTATTTTTTCCCCATATTTCGAAGAGTTTCAGCATTTTTATTAGAAAAGGTTCCATTGGGTTTATTAGCTTCAACATTAGTGGTAGTGATAGTAGAAACACTAATATTTCTAGCAATTTCATCTTCTCTTTCCCACTTAGCATGCAATTCAGCTAATAGTCTAACATTTTCATCAATTCTAACTTGTATGGCATTAGTAGCAGCAAAGGGATTCTCAATAGTTTCAGGTTTAGTAGCCATTTTATTAAAAGAAGATTGTGCTATGTTTCTTTTAGCATTAGAGAGTTTCTCCTCAATAGTTTTATTGAAAGCAGTTTGTTTGCTAATAAAATCCTTAAGCATAACTTCAAGTTCAGAGGGAGCACTCCTATTATTGTTGTAGGAATTTCCATAAGTATTACCATTATTGGGAGGATATGGCCTATAATTATTATTACCAAAATTATTCCTATAGGCATTGTCGCTAAAATTATTATTTCTTATAAAGTTCACATCAACTTGCTCTTCTTGAGCAACCAAAGAGGCTAAGGGAACATGATTTGGATCAATATGAGCTTTCCCATTAACAAGCATAGACATAATAACATCAATTTTATCACTCAAGGAAGAGGTCTCTTCAACAGAATTTATCTTCTTACCTTGTGGAGCTCTCTTAGTGTGCCATTCAGAATAGTTAACCATCATATTATCCAGAAGCTTTGTTGCAGCACCCAAAGTAATGGTCATAAAGGTGCCTCCAGTAGCAGAATCTAGTAGATTTCTTGAAGAATAATTAAGTCCTGCATAAAAGGTTTGGATAATCATCCAAGCAGTCGGTCCATGAGTGGGACAATTCTTTACCAAAGATTTCATTCTTTCCCAAGATTGAGCAACATGTTCATTATCAGATTGTTTAAACTTCATTATTTCACTTCTCATAGATATAATCTTAGCAGGAGGATAGTATTTTCCAATGAAAGCATCTTTGCATTTAGTCCAAGAATCAATACTATTTCTAGTTAGGGATTGCAACCATTCTTTAGATTTTCCTCTCAAAAAGAAAGGAAACAATTTAAGCTTAATAATATCTCCATCTATATCCCTATGCTTTTGCATCTCACAAAGTTCAACAAAGTTATTTAGATGAGCAGCAGCATCTTCAGTACCAATTCCAGAAAATTGTTCTCTCATAACAAGATTGAGTAAAGCATGTTTAATTTCAAAGAAAGTAACTTCAAGAACGGGTGGAGCAATAGGTGTGCACATGAAATCATTGTAGTTGGTGCTAGTAAAGTCACACAACTTAGTGTTTTCAAGAGTAGTCATTTTTTGTGTTTTTAATAAAGAAAGCAAACTTAGTACAACTATTTTTTTGTGTTTTTGATAAAGAAACAAGCAAACAAAGCAGAAATAAACTAAGCAAAACAAATAAAACAAAGTAAAGAGATTGGTTATGAGGGACTCCCCTTGTGAAGATGTCCTTGACTCCCCGGCAACGGCGCTAGAAAAATACTTGTTGGCTCGTGGTTGATATCGAGCTCGTTGGGGAACCCCAAGAGGAAGGTATGATGAGCACAACAGCAAGTTTCCCTCAGTTATGAAACCAAGGTTATCGAACCAGTAGGAGCAAGGAAACACCTCCAAGGTGTTGTTTCCAACTTGGAATCATGCACAACACAACCACAGAACTTTTCCCCCAACTTACAGCGAGGTTGTCAATCTCACCGGTTTTGCTGAAAACAAAGGATTATACGTATTGTATGGAAGAAAGTAATAGCTTGCAGAAAGTAAACAGAAAACAGTAAACCGTTGTAGATTGATGGTAAAACAAAGGACCGGGGTCCATAGTTCACTAGTGGCAATTCTCCTTCAGATAGATGACATGTTGGGTGAACAAATTACAGCGGGGCAATTGACAAACATCGAGAAAGCATACATGCATATACTAATCATATTGATTCCTATGAGATTTGATTGGGCATTACAACATTATACATAGACCATAATCCAACTGCATCTATGACTAATAATCCACCTTCAGGTTATCATTCGAACCCCATCCAGTATTAAGTTGCAAGCAACAGATAATTGAATTAAGCATTGTATGTAAAGTAAACAATACGATTCTTCTATGAACAAAGGATTGAAGTTTTCTCCGTAGTAGCAACAGCACATCTAGTACCTTAGAGATTTCTATCACTTCCCCATATTACTAGAGGCATGAACCCAGTATCGAGCATAAATACTCCCTCTTGAAGTTGCTAGCATCTACTTGGCCAAGATATCTACTAACAATGGAGAGCATGCAAGATCACAAATAACAAAGACATGATAGAATCAATAATCAATCTGAAATAGCATCTCAATATCCACCGGATCCCCGCAAACACAATATGTATGATTACAAATAGATGATCTTGATCATGAACGGAGCTCACAAGATCTAAACATGATAGCACAAAGGAGAAGAACCAACCATCTAGCTACTACATGGACCCGTAGTCCAGAGATGAACTACTCACGCATCACACCAGAGGCTTGCATGGTGATGAAGAAGGCCTCCAGGGTGAATTCTCCCCTCCGGCAAGGTGCTGGGAAGAGCTTCAGATCCCTCCCGATCTAGGGATGGAGATGACGACGGCTACAGACTCTTTCGTGGATTTTTGATCGGGTACTTAGGGTTCCTGTATCGAAGGCAATATATAGGCAAAAGGGGAGGCCAAGGGATGCCCTAGGCGGGCACACCACCCCCTAGCGCGGGCCAGGCCTGGCCACGCGGCCAGGTGGTGTGAGCGGCCCTGGCCCCTCCCCGTCTCGTATTCTGGCTCCATGTCCCCCTCGGTGAAATATTGACTTTGGCTTTTGTCCCGTCCAATTCTAAGAATATTCATTTTTTGACTTTCCTGGAACCAAAAACAGCAGAAAGCAGGCAGCTGGCACTGTGGCATCTTGTTAATAGGTTAGTCCAAGAAAGTGTATAAAAATACTCCAAAGTGTGGGCAAAACATAAGAAAGTAGATATAAACCAAGCATAGAACATCAAAAATTATAGATACGTTTGCAACATATCAACATCCCCAAGCTTAACTCTTGCTCGTCCTCGATAGGTAAGTGATAAAAAGAAAAAATATTTTTTAGGTGACATGCACCATCATAAACTTGATCAAAGTATTTGTAAAACATTGATAGCTGGGATCATAATACTTCAACATAGCATGAAATATAAAGTTCTAATAATAAGACATAGCAACTATGTTGTAACATGAAAATGCAAAAACAAAAGATTCATGAATAACAATGCTTTGCAAGACGTTTGTTTGTTTCACATAAAGAAAATATAGCATAGTGGCATTCAGCTTGTCCCTCATAATGTAGCAAATCATAATTGCATAGGACACCTTCAAAGTTTATAAGGGTGACTAGATACAAATTGTTTAAGGGAGTGTATGTGACGGGAGGGGAAGAGAGCCTGCAGCACTGGCGGAAGGGGTAAAACAGGAAACTCTGGAATTTTTTGTGCGTTAATCCTTTAAAGTCTTAGGGCAGCCACAATGTATGCCAAATTGAGGTGCGAAATTGCCTATTTGAATTTTGGCATCGGTTCCCTCCGTTGTAGGACGCCAAATTTGATTACGAAAACCAAAAAAAGAGGGAGTAAGCGCGTGTAGTTATGTCCATGCCAAATCCTCCAATGGAATAAAATACTCAGTGTTACTCACGTCTCAGCACTTTGGTCTAGATGTTTTTGCTTGGAGGCTCCACCTCATCAAATGGGAAGGAGAGTTTTTATTTAATTTATGTCAGATTTGGGCCTACATGTAAGTAAATTTTGGTAATGGGCTACACTGTGGACGTTAAAGGCAATTTGACACCGATTTCATGTGTAGTTACGTCGCAAATTTGGCTTTGGTCACACTGTGGCTGCCCTTATATTCCTGCACGGAGAGTGTTAGATATCATATAAAAATAGGGTGTGCCTATGTCTAAGGCGCCTAAAAAATAGCTACTCTCAGTCGCTGGCGTCATCTTGTTGATTTTTCATCGTTTGGATTAGACAAATTTATGGATTAGTTAACCTTTGGTTGAACGTGGTGATTCTTTTCCAGATAGGCTGTCATCGCTATGAGTCCGGCTAGTTTCTGTTTCTGTTTGATCTGTTGGGCCTTCTAGTTTGTGGGCTCTTTTATTTTCTCTATATTGTCTTACTATAGAGTGCAGTGTAAGGAGCCTGCTATAAAAAGTATTTTTGTTTTCATTTGCATGTAAGTAGGAAGGAACTATTGCTACCGATATGCACACAAATTCCATATCTGGTCCTCGTATATCCAGGCAGCCCACACGTGAAAATTAAACTGAAAATAGATAGTTTACTTCATGGACTATAGTAGAAAAGCACAAGGGCTGAACAAAGACAATAAGTCTAGCTACACATAAAAAATCGTGAAAAGTTATGGTGGAAAGTTATAGCTGCATCATGTATTTATGTAGAACTGCCGCACATCATTTGCACACACTTAAGCTGATAATGCAACTATAAATTCAAAAGAGACATCCTTAGTTAAACGTTATATGCAACTGCGTAAACCTCATGTCTGCACAGTATAAATATAAGTTTAAAAAAAATCCAGTTGCACGTAATGTACAACTACACGAATTATAAAACTCAGGGTGTGACTAATTCCATCTCACCAACAATTAGCTTAATTCTCAGTCTGGTGAAATTACCAACTTGTAACTCACATGACATAGGTTCGAAGGTCAAAGATATTATTTCGCAATTGCATCCTACTTGCAACCGGAAAAACTTAGTTGTAACTCACTTACAACTGGAACTAACTCGGTGGAGACTCACTTACACCTAAACAATCTCACTTGCAACTGAAAAACTCAATTACAACACACCCACAACTTCCAACTAGCACGAATCACGATGCATACCCAATGGCCAAGAACATATTTTCTCGGTTGCAATCTAATTGTAACTTAAAAACTCAGCTGCAACCCCCTTGCAATTAGAAATCTCAGCTATAACCCACTTGTAACCCCACCCTAGCACGAAAGATGACACAAATCTAACAATTAGTAATAACTTTTTTTTACTGTTGCAACCTACTTGCAACTAACAAACTCAGTTACAACACAATTATAACTAGAGAAAACTCAACTGGAACCACTTATAATTAGAAATAACTTAGTTGCTGCTTCAAAAAAATAACATAGTTGCGACGCACTTGTAAATGCAAATAACTCAGTTGCGACTCACTTGCAACTGAAAATCCCAGGTGCAACCCACTTGCAAACTCCCAACAAGCATGAATTATGGCGCAAATCCGATGGCCTAGAACATATTTTTCTTAGTTACAACCGACTTACAACTCACTTGTAACTCCTCCGATTTAAAGAAAAAATAGATTCAATAATAATCCATAAATAATATATAGAATCAGGCTCCAATAGACACACGAGGAAAATCCAATGGCTAGGAACATTTTTTTCTCAGTTGCAACCTACTTGTAACTAGGAAAACCTCAATTCCGACTCACTTATAAAACTGGAAAATCTCAGTTGCAACCAACTTGCAACTCTCATGTTAACATGAATCACGACGCGGTCCAAAGGTTCTAGAGTTAATCGAGTTTTGACCTAAATCTCAATCTAATGATAATGAGAAACGTAATACAAATAGCAAGAATATGGCAAAAACCCATCAAAAAATAAGGCAAGACGCTAATGCATAAAAAATATAAACCATAGGAAGATAGGAAAAATAAAATTAGCTTAATTCTCACGTGACGTAATAAAATATAAATAAAGAAATTACCAAGTCTTAGTTGCCACCCACTTGTAACTCGCATGACGTAAATTCAACGGTCAAGGAAATTATTTCGCAATTGCATCCTACTTGCAACTGGAAAAAACTTAGTTGCAGCTCACTTACAACTAGAACTAACTCGGTTGGGACTCACTTGGACCTAAACAATCTCAGTTGCAGGTTGCAACCCACTTACAACTGTAAAACTAAATTACAACACACTCGCAACTTCCAACTAGCACGACCAATGCAAATCCAACGACCAGGAACATATTTTTCTCCGTTGCAACCTATTTATAACTTAAAAAGCTCAGTTGCAACCCACTTGCAATTAGAAATCTCACTTACAACCCACTTGTAACCCCCACCCTAGCACGAAACATGACACAAATCTAACGATTAGTAATAACTTTTTTCACCATTGCAACCTACTTGCAACTAACAAACTCAGCTGCAACACAGTTATAACTAGAGAAAACTTAACTGGAACCACTTATAATTAGAAATAACTTAGTTGTTGTTTCAAAAAAAACTTAGTTGTGACTCACTTGTAAATACAAATAACTCAGTTGTGACTCACTCACAACTGAAAATCCTAGTTGCAACCCACTTGCAAACTCCCAGCAAGCGTAAATCATGGCACAAATCCGATGACCTAGAACATATTTTTCTTAGTTACAACCGACTTGCAACCCACTTGTAACTCCTTCGATTTGAAGAAAAAATAGATTCAATAATAATCCATAATTAATACTCCCTCCGATCCATATTACTTATTGTTCAAGTGGATGTATCTAGCACTAAAACATGTCTAGATACATCTATGTCAACGACAAGTAATATGGATCGGAGGAAGTATCTAGAATCGGGCTCCAGTAGACACACGGGGAAAATTCAATGGCCAGGAACATTTTTTCTCAGTTGCAAGCTACTTGCAAAACCTCAATTCCGACTCACTTACAAAACTGAAAACTCTCAGTTGCAACCAACTTGCAACTCTCATGTTAACATGAATCACGATGAAGTCCAAAGGTTCTAGAGTTAATCGAGTTTTGACTTAAATCTCAATCTAATGATAATGAGAAACGTAATACAAATAGCAAGAATATGCAAAAACCCGTAAAAAAAATAAGGAAAACGCTTATACATAAAAAATATAAAGCATAGGAAAATATGAAAAATAAAATGAAAGCAAACGTAAAAAGAAAATAAAAGATAAAAACAAAAAACAAGTAAATGAAAATGAAAACATGAAGAAATAAGCAAAACTTTCAAAAATAAAAATTGACAAGATTGTTTTTCAAAGGAGATGTTAAAAATTTCTCATTATAGTCAATTTGAGTTAAGTAAGCAGGCCAATTTTTTTATCTATATAACTCTCACTCAATTGCTAACTTACTCGAAGCATGAAACAACATGGAACTAGAAATGAAAAGCTTCTACCTGCAAAAAAGAAAGAAATGAAATAAAAAGCTTCACACACCATCTAACCGTGATTCAAACCTGGACAAAAAAAGTGAAGCAATCCACCTACTCACGCCTTGCCTAACACGTGTACAACAACCCAACTAGAGAAGCCCTCGCTAGGACTTAAAAGCACAAAGAAGCCCGATCTGTCCGTCTTGGCCTAGACTGACTCAATCTGCACACACGAGAACAATCAGCGAACGCTAAAAAAAGATACAACGCAAATCTTAATGCAGAATCTGACGCTTATAATGTCAACTGAGGCCTGAGAAATAGCAAATCCAACAAAAAATAATATATTGCGTGCCACGGGTGAACTCCTTGTTGGTTTGATCTATCATGTTTAAATACGTAAGGATAAGTCAAAATTAACGTTAAGGAGGATGCCCATGACCCAACGATCAGGACCCCCTCATACGGTATAAAGAGGTTGTCCTGGCGGGGGCGTCGCCAACCAACTCATGGTTCGTGGCCCCCTGCTATGTGCAAAAATATAAAGGGGTTGTCCTGGCGTCTAACGATATCCACCTAGTTATCGCCCAGCCCGCTACTCCCAACAATTCCATACGCTGCTCCGATCGTAGACCTCGCATAAGAAGCAGGAAGGCTGGAACCACGTCGTGCAGTGCCGGGGCAGTGCCGCTGGAGACCGGAGGGTATCTGTACCTTCCCTGCTTCGTCTTCCTCGACCTCTGCACAAGCATGTATTAACCCGGCAGCAATGGCGTCTTCCTCGACTCCAGCACCCCGTAAAGTTCTAATCTACCATCTTTTATGTTCATTAGGTGTTCTAGATGTTGCTGTTGCAAGATCTTGTGTGGCTACTTGGGTGTTTTTTTCTAACAATGGTATCAGAGGCCAAAACTGAGTAGCACTAGAATCCTAATGGAGATCTATTGATCTCGTTTTTTGTTATATGGATCATGTCTTAGGCAATTAAGATGATATGGACTAAATTATGTTCATCAACCCCAGCAAATTTTGTTTAGATCTAATCTGATTGCAAAAATGTATTTTAAAGACATTCATAGGTCAATAACAGTCAACAGATTAAAGTACTAATGAAGCCATGATGTATCTGCAAGTTATCCTTTTGATCTATTGATATGATTTTGCAAGTAATTACATCCAGAAAATCACGAATTTGCATTCTAAAGAACCCTAGCTAATTCCCCATTTATTTGCACATCTGAGCACGAGCACAAGTTAGGGGAAACCTCATGATGCCGCCGGGTCGTCGCCTCTCCCTTCGGGGCCCGCCGGAGCACCCACAGCTCCGGCGAGGGCGAGGATCCCGCGCCGCCGTTCGCTCTCGATGGAGCAACGCGCAGGTTGACACGCGGTAACACGCGGAATGAAATATGGCGTCGGTGGCCGTCGCTGTCACCTGCCCCGCCAGTGAGCTCCACCCCCCATATGAAAACGATAGCAGGGCTATGCTCGACGGAAGAGCACGCCGGACTTGGTCCAAGGCATCCTCTCTCGGCGAGCACTGCCACTGCGCATCGGCATCGAGCAAGGGGCGGGCGGACCGCCGTCTTTCTATGGGAGTGGGGGAATAGGGAGGTCGGGCGAGCTGCCGCTGCAGCTCCCTGGCACGCGCCGCCGTGGCCGTCGTCCCCCTCCCCCAGCTGTGGCCGTGTCGAGGCAGAGGGGAGAGCACCGGCCGCTGCCGCTACCTATCTATGTGCGCGCCTAGCGGTGCCGATGCTTCCTCTGCACGGGCGCGCTGCTCTGCTGCACACGCGTTGTTCGCGCAAGGCGATGCCGTTCCTGGCGCACGCCACTGCAGCACGGGGTGCTCGCTGGAGAGACGAGCTTGGAGGAGCTCGGCTGAGCGCGGGGCTGCGTCGTCGCCTCCCTCAGTCGTTGCCTCGCTGGTAACAAGAATTTGAGGGAGTGGGTGAGGGGATAAGGTTAGGGTTAGTTTTGACCCCTGCCACTGATGAATGGGCCTTGTCGAATCGTGACCGCTAAAAGGATCGAACGGTTCCCAGCGATATGGAGGGTATGGAAGGCTGGGGTGGGGTCTTTTGGGCCGAATTAATGATGGGCTGCGACCCAGTACAAAAAAAGGGCTGGGCTGCCACGTTTTTTCTCTGTTTTGTGCATTATCTGTTTTATTTCAATACATTTTTCCTTATGCTATTATGTGTTTCTTTTATGCTTTTGTACTAAAATTTAATACAGAAAATGGTTGCCTAAAATATGATTTGTAAGACATATTACTGTTCTGGATTAAAATGAACCAACGAGATTTTTTGTCTAGAATATTTAATGTGTTTTAATGTTGTATGCCCATTTTAGGCATCGAATAATGTTAAATTTCCTTATGTTTTATTTCGATGCTTATTATAGAAATGTCATGACTATAAAATTAATTCTGGCCAATGTTGTGTTAATTTTGCAAATCTTTCTCCTAATGTTGTTTTAATCTTGTGTCACTTCTGTCCAACGGTATTTTGACATAAAATTAAAACTTTGATGTTTATGGCATGTTTTAATTTCTATTCATGCAATTTACTAATGAATTTCCATGTGAAAATTTCAGCTTCCGCTGCGATACGCTATGACACTGTCGAGCCACTGACGGGGAGTACCTTTCCTCGCTGGAAGAACTCCATCGAGTTAAGTTTGGCTTTCAGTGATTTTGATTATGCCTTAAGGGAGGATAAGCCCACGACACCCACTGTTGGTGCCGAGGGGTATGAAGACTTAAAGAAAACTTATGACTCCAAGATGGAGAAGTGGGAAAGATCTAATCATGTGGTTATGCTACTGATGAAGTCTTCCATCTCACCTGAGATTATTGGGGCTCTCCCCAAGAAGGATACTCCTAAGGAATTTATGGCATCCTTAGAGGAGCAATTTCAGGGCTCTAAAAAGGTTTATGTGCATGAGCTTCTTCACAAGGTACTTGGAAAGTATAAATGTTGTGGAGAAGTTAGGAGCCACATAATGAAAATGGTATCTGCTTCTCAAAGGCTGGAGACACTAAAGTGTGAGCTCAGTGACAATCTCCTTGTAATAATGATATTGGAGTCCCTCCCTGATGAATTTGATCAATTCAAGATCAACTACAACTCCATGAAGGAAAAGTGGACTCTTCCTGAACTAACCCCTAAAGTTGTTCAGGAGGAGGAAAGGATCATGAGGCAGAACAAGGACCAAGCTTTCCATGTTAACTCCCAAAAGAGAAAGCATGATGGACCGAGTTCCCCAAAGCCTCCAAAGAAACCCTTCAAGAACGAAATGCCAAATTCTAAGGGAAAGGAAGTTGGATAGTCCTCTGGAAGCGCAAATGATGAGAATGTGTGCTTCCATTGCAAGCAAGGAGGTCATTACAGGAAGAACTATCCAGAATACTTCAAGTGGACAATGAAGAGAGGTACAGATGAAATTACTTTTGTTGATGAATTACATTATGCAAATTTCTCTTATACTCCATGGTGGATTGACTCAGGAACAACTACTCATGTTGCTAACTCAATGCAGGGATTAAGTATGATCCAAACTACAACAAGAGGTTCAAGAAAGCTTAAAGTAGCGAATGGAGTTGAAGTCGACGTTGAAGTAATAGGGTCACTCACCTTGGAGCTCCACACCGACTTTAATCTTCATTTGAATAATGTTCTTTATGTACCTACTTTGAGTAGGAGTTTAATTTCTATCTCTTGTTTAGATGATGAGATGTTTGAATGCTTGTTTGGTCAGAAACAATTCATTTTGAAATATTGTAATAAAGATGTTGGCCTCGGTGTCAGACGAGGCAAACTATATATGTTATCTCTCAATGATTATGTGATGCAAGTGAGTAATGTTTCAAATAATGAAAAGAAATGGAAGGGTACTAGCACTTCTTCGAAATTGTGGCATCATCGTTTAGGCCACATTTCGAGGGGGAGAATGAAAAGACTTATTAAAAATGATGTACTCCTTCCATTAGAATTTTCGGATGCAGACAATTGTGTAGACTACATTAAAGGAAAATATGCGAAAACGATTAAGAAAGGAGTCGTTAGAGCCACAGAGGTTCTCCAACTTATTCACACTGATATATGTGGACCTCTGAATGTTAAGTCTATAGATGGTTTTGATTCGTTCATCACATTTACAGACGATTACTCCCTGTATGGGTATATCTACGCCATACGCGATCGATCGGAAGCTTTGGACAAATTCAAAGTGTTCAAAGCCGAAGTTGAGAACCAACTTAATGAAAAAATTAAAGTTGTACGATCTAATCGTGGGGGGAGTATTATGGAAGGCACGCTCCTTATGGAAAAATTCCAGGACCTTTTGCCAAGTTCCTATCTGAAAATGGAATTGTTGCCCAATATTCAATGTCTAGCAAACCTCAGCAAAATGGTGTAGCTGAGCGTAGAAATCGCACACTCATGGATATGGTCTGAAGCATGCTTAGCCATGCAGATTTGCCAGTAAGCCTATGGATGGAGGCTTTGAAGACAGCCACACATGTACTAAATCTTGCTCCTACTAAAGCAGCACCGTGCACACCTTACGGGATGTGGACGGGAAAGAAGTCGAGCTTGAACTACCTATGTGTGTGGGGCTGACCTGCTGAAGCTAGAGTTTTCAATCCACAACTAAAGAAGCTAGATCCAAAAACAGTTAGTTGTTTCTTTATTGGATACCCTCATAGGGGAAAGGGATATCATTTCTATTGTCCAGGTCATACCACTAAGTATGTGGAGACACGACAAGCGGTATTTTTTGAAGATAATGAAGTGATGGAAATGAGGAAGATCGATCTTGAGGAGAAGAGGGTATGTGCTCCATGCCCGACTATCGAAGAAATCATTCTACCAATACCAAGGAAAGTAACTTCTCACATTTTTGAATCTGACATTTTAAGCCCTCCACCTAATGGTGATGCTGAAACTAATGAAAATAATAATGAAGAGCCTCACCAGTTAGATGAAGAAAATGTTCCACAAAATAATGATGCCCCTTCACCACCTCCTCTAAGAAGATCATTGCGAGAAAGAAAGCCATCCCAGAAGATTATGTCACTTATATGAGTGAGGATGTAAATGATATAGGAAAGGTGGAGGATCCAACCTCATATAAAGAAGCCATTAAAAGTGGCAAGTTGCCATGGAAGACGAGTTGAAGTCTATGGCCTCAAATGATGTTTGGGACTTAGTAGAAGTTCCCAATGGAGCTAAAAGAGTAGGCTGCAAATGGGTCTACAAAACCAAGTATGACTCCAAAGGGAATGTCGAAAGGTTCAAGGCAAGACTTGTGGCAAAAGGGTTCACATAGAGAGAAGGAATCGATTACAATGAGACCTTCTCTCCCATGTCATCTAAAGATTCCTTTAGGATCGTCATGGCTCTAGTAGCTCATTTCGACCTAGAATTACACCAAATGGATGTTAAAATAGCTTTCCTGAATGGAGAACTGAAAGAAGATGTTTCCATGACTCAGCTAGAAGGTTTTGTCGTGGAAGGAAGTGAAAACTTGGCGTGTCGCCTAAAGAAATCCATCTATGGCTTGAAGCAAGCTTCGAGACAGTGGTACCTTAAGTTCGACAAGATTATTAGAACTTTTGGATTTACGAAAAATGTTGTGGACAACTTCATTTATGTTAAGTTTAAGGGCAGTAGGTTTACAATATTAGTCCTATATGTGGATGACATATTGTTGGCTTGCAGCGATAAGGATATGCTGCACGAGACCAAGAATTTTCTCTCTTCCAATTTCGATATGAAAGATCTTGGTGAAGCCTCGTATGTTCTTGGCATAGAGATTCATCAGGATAGGTCTAAAGGTGTATTGAGACTATCACAAAAGGCATACTTTGAGCGAGTACTAAAGAAATACAATATGCATAAGTGCTCGGCCTCACCTGCTCCAATAGTCAAGGACGATAAGTTTGGGACATTTCAATGTCCAAGGAACCAAATTGAAACTAATCAGATGAAGTCGGTTCCTTATGCTTTAGCTGTCGGAAGCATCATGTATGCACAAGTTTGTACGCGTCCTGACTTGGCTTTTATAACGGGAATGCTTGGCAGATTCCAATCGAATCCAGGAATAGACCACTGGAAGGCCACAAAGAAAGTCTTGCGTTATATGCAAGGTACTAAAGACTACATGCTTACATATAGAAGGTCTGATAACCTAGAAGTTATTGGCTATTCAGATGTTGATTATGCCGGTTATGTGGACAGTAAGAAATCCACGTCAGGTTATGTGTTCACACTTGCCGGAGGAGCCATATCGCGGAAAAGCTCCAAGCAAACGATAATTGCCTCATCTACGATGCAAGCAGAATTTATAGCATGTTATAAGGCCACTAGGCAGGTTGTATGGTTAAAGAATTTCATTCCCGGGCTTAAAGTGGTTGACAACATCTCTAAACCATGTGTGTTGTACTGTGATAAATTAACCCGCAGTTTTCTATACGAGTAATAACAAGTCAAGTGCTGCTACCAAGCACATTGACATAAAGTATCATGTTGTGAAAGATAGAATCCAGGATCATGGTATTGATGTTAAGCATATTAGTACTACTCGTATGCTTGCGGATCCGCTAACGAAAGGCTTACCACCCAGTATTTTTCATGAGCATGTTGCCGGCATGGGACTACTGAAAGCCTTATGATTCTAGAATAAAGGGACCATTACAAAGAACCACTCTCATTAAGTAAAATGTTATCCATTTCGAAATAGGCTGGTATGCCATAAGTGTTGAAGTTCAACAGCATTTCATTGGTTGTTGCAACGCCTCACTTTGGTGTATTATTCCTATGGAGAATGGGAAAATGAAGTTAAACTTGATGATCAAGGGGAAGAATGTTGGTTTGATCTGTCACGTTTAAATACGTAAGGATAAGTCAAAATTAACGTTAAGGAGGAGGCCCATGACCCAACAATCAGGACCCCCTCGTACGGTAACAGAACGCCCTGATCGGGGGCGTCGCCAACCAACTCATGGTTCGTGGCCCCCTGTTGTGTGTGAAAATATAAAGGGGGAGTCCTGGTGTCTGACGATATCCACCCAGTTATCGCCCATCCCGCTACTCCCCAACAATTCCATACGATGCTCCGATCGCAGACCTCGCACAAGCAGCAGGAAGGCTGGAAGCACGCCATGTAGTGCCGGGGTAGTGCCGCTGGAGACCGAAGGGCATCCATACCTTCCCTGCTTCGTCTTCCTCGACCTCTGCACAAGCCTACATCAACCAGGCAGCAATGGCGTCTTCCTCGACTCCAGCACCCCGTAAAGTTCTAATCTACCATCTTTTATGTTCATTAGGTGTTCTAGATGTTGCTGTTGCAAGATCTTGTGTGGCTACTTTGGTGTTTTTTCCTAACACTCCTAGCACCGTCGATACCAAATGCTGCACCAACACGTACCTGAACTCCACACCAACAATTCTAAAAAAAATGTAGAAAAACTCTACTCCAACGCCAGTCAAAGCTCCACGCATGACAACGGGAAACCGTACGAAGAAAAGATGAACAAATATGGTCCTCTCCTTGTCCCCATGTGGACCATGTGGTCTAGCTTCATGGAACTCTGCTCCAAAAGCACAATGCAGAGTCATGTGTTGTTCCTGCTCCTGAACCTTCCGCCTTTTTTTTGAATGGGGAGCCCCGAAGGGCTTGCAAGTGTTGTATTAATCACATAAGGTGTACAATATTACAGAAGACCCCATAAGAAAGGAAAATAACACATAGGTCCCCCTTATATGTGGATAAGACCCCGCTGAAAGATAAGAAATCCAATCAGGTCCACCCCTATCTCCTTTGCCGAGCCGGAGGTCAGCAACACCGCCACCGAGCACCGCCGCGGGGATGGAACCACTTGCTTCAGTGTCGATGCTAGATGTGGCTGATCCAAAAAATTGCCTCCGGTGGAGGTTGAAAAGGTGCCGGAGCTCACTGGCTATATCCTACGGCACACTGCCGCTAAGATGAAGCTCGCCGATGACGCTTCCTGGCTCCGGTAAACCCCCGACGCAAGAGCCCTTGCAAACTCTATCGCTGACGAACAACCCGCACTCCAGCAACACACTCCTGCCACGGGTGGTCGAAGTAGGGCGAAAAAAGTTGGAGCTGCAAGGAAAATCACGCCCGAAGGGGAGCGACCGAAACTCCCCGGAGCACTTGAGCCACGCTTGGCGCTCGCTGATACCACCGTCCTCTCCCTCGCCACCACGGCCGGCCAAGAGAAACAAGGCGAGCTAGCAAGTAACCAGGCTAACTCGAGTGCCTGACACGCGCTTATCACAGGGATTCGCTTCGAGTCGCATCCACAACATCTTCCACCTATGAAACACACAGAGATCCACCCACCACGGCCTCCTATCGCCGCGCCACCGTGCTAGGAGGTAGAATCCTAAGCCATCCCCTCTCATGGTCACCGGTCCGCACCAACCCAACCACCCCTCGCCGCCATGGCTGGCCAGAGGAAGGAGGGCAGGCGAGTCACCGGTGGAAGGAGAAGGCTCAAAGCCGCAGCAACGGAGGCGCAGCCATTTGCCGCCCTCCAACTCGCATCCGCCACCATGGCGAGACGATAGGAGGGGCACCTCCCATAGCGCCACCAACCGCTGCAGCTCGGCCTTATTTGAGGTGAGGCAAGCCCTCCACCGCCACGACGCCACAGCGCCGGCGAGAAAGACGGGCGGCCTCCCGCGATGGAGCTAGCCCCTGGACGCCGACGCGATCCTCCTGGCAAGAAGCCAAAACACGGCACGAAGCCACAACGATGACCAACTATGTATAGAGGGCCACCAGCATCGGGCCTCCACCTCTCTCCACCAGTGGCGCCGGTGAGATCGGCGTCGGCGCGACCCGGGGCAGGCGGCAACTTTTTGGGGGACTGTAGCAGGGGGGAGGAGATGGGGGAGGACCAGCTACCTTACGCCTTATCGCCTTTTCCCTTTCACTTGCATGGCTCCGTGCTCTAGCTAGCCACGCTTCAGAGAAACCTCATGGTTTACTTTGCCACCCGAGATATTCTGGTTCCGGTTCCAGATAAGCGTTTCCTAATCTTGATCTTTCCGAGATCGGCCGAACACTCTCCCGTCTCATCGTGTTTATGTATTCTGGGAAGGAAAGGCATGCGCAACCTGTTGTCAATCTTTGACGTCTTCCTAATGAATGAAGTGGGGGCAAGGTGGCGCATCGAACCTACACACTAAAAGTTATCTAGATACATTGTATTTACGAATCTAAAACATCTTATATTTCGAAAAGGAGGGTGTAGTATTAAGTGACATCCACTGATGCTGCCCTGCCGCAGCCATCTTCTTCTACACGCAGTGGGAGGTTGACATTTCTTGTACTAGGAGAGGAACTGTTTCGCAGTGCCTCCTTCCAGACGGAGGGAGAGAGATACCTAAATCTACCCCGATGCGCTACCTTTGGATTATGTGTGGTCGGTACTATATCAGGAATCTTCGCTACTGCTGTAGGTGTGTCGCTCGGAGTGAGCCTGAACCGGATGCCAAACTTCCATGAGTGTCCGTCACTTGAGCTTCTTACAAACGGGAAGCAACCGGTGGGTCTCAGATCGATATCAGGTGGGATACTTGGTGATGTCCTGCAAGGATCAATTAGCAAGGCAAAACGCAAGTGAGGCAAGTGGGTTTTGTGCTGCGCACATGAATGATACATTGCAAATGTATCTATAATTTTTGATGTTCCATGCTTGGTTTTATCCACTTTCTTGTGTTTTGTTCCAACTTTGGAGTACTTTTCATATGATTTCTTGGACTAACCTATTAACAAGAGCCACAGTGCCAGCTGCCTATTTTCTGCTGTTTTTGGTTCCAGGAAAGTCAAATAATGAATATTCTCGGAATTGGACGGGACAAAAGCCAAACTGCCTATTTTTCCAGAAGGGATCAAGTGCCACAATACGAGACAGAGAAGGGCCAGAGGGCCACCACACCACCTGGCCGCGCAGCCAGGCCTGGCCCGCGCCAGGGGGTGGTGTGGCCGCTCCTGGCACCCCCTCGGCCTCCCCTTCCGACTATAAGTTGCCCTCGGGACGAAAACCCTAAGTACCCGATCAAAAATCCACGAAAGAGTCTGTAGCCGCCGTCATCTCCATCCCTAGATCGGGAGGGATCTAAAGCTCTTCCCGGCACCCTGCCGGAGAGGGGAATTCACCCTGGAGGCTTTCTTCATCACCATGCAAGCCTCCGGTGTGATGCGTGAGTAGTTCATCCTTGAACTACGGATCCATGTAGTAGCTAGATGGCTGGTTCTCCTCCTTTGTGCTTTCATGTCTAGATCTTGTGAGCTCCGTTCATGATCAAGATCATCTATTTGTAATTCATACATGTTGTGTTTGCGGGGATCCGATGGATATTGAGATGCTATTTCAGATTGATTATTGATTCTATCATGTCTTTGTTATTTGTGATCTTGCATGCTTTCCGTTGTTAGTAGCTATCTTGGCCAAGTAGATGCGAGCAACTCCAAGAGTTAGTATTTATGCTCGATAGTGGGTTCATGCCTCTGGTAATCTAGGGAAGTGACAGGAATCTCTAAGGTACTAGATGTGTTGTTGCTACTAGGGAGAAAACAACAATCCTTTGGTCATAGAACAGTCGTATTGTTTACTTTACACGCAGTTTGTAAAGCAATAATCTGTTGCTTGCAACTTAATACTGGAGGAGGTTCGGATGATAACCTGAAGGTGGATTATTTGTCATAGATGTAGTTGGATGGCGGTCTATGTATTATGTTGTAATGCCCAATCAAGTCTCAGAGGAGTCAAGATGATTAGTATATGCATGTATTGCTTTCTCGGTGTTTGTCAATTGCCCCGCTGTAATTTGTTCACCCAGCATGTTATCTATCTAAGGAGAGCCATCTCTAGTGAACTATGGATCCCGGTCCTTTTTATTTACATACAATCTACAATCTTTTACTGCTTTGTGTTTACTTTCTGCAACTTTTACTTCTTTCCATTCGATACGTTTAATCCTTTGTTTTCCGTAAAACACGGTGAGATTGACAACCTCATCGCAAGTTGGGGACAAAGTTCTGTGGTTGTGTTGTGCAGGTCTCCACGTTGCTACTAGCACCAATAGTGCGCCCTACCAAAGCTCAGCTAGTAACACCTTTGGGGTGTTTCCTTGCTCCTACTAGTTCGATTAAACCTTGGTTTCAAAACTGAGGGAAGACTTGCTGCTGTATTCATCGTACCTTCCTCTTGGGGTTCCCAATGAGCTCTACGTCGAAAGTCGAGCGCATCAAGATTTTCTGGCGTCGTTGCCGGGGAGTCAAGGACATCTTCACAAGGGGAGTCCCTCATAACCAATCTCTTTACTTTGTTGTTTTTGTTTTGCTTAGTTTCTTTTTGCTTTGTTTGCTTGTTTTGTTCATCGAAAAACACAAAAAAATTAGTTTTACTTGTTTGCTTTCTTATTTGAAAACCCCCCAAAAAATGACTACTCTTGAAAACACTAAGTTGTGTGACTTCACTAGCACCAACAACAATGATTTTATGAGCACACCTATTGCTCCACCTGTGGCTGAAAATACTTTCTTTGAGATAAAACCTGCTTTGCTCATTCTTGTTATTGGAGAACAATTTTCTAGTATTGGTAATGAAGATGCTGCTTCCCATCTAAATAACTTTGTTGAACTTTGTGAGATGCAAAAGCATAGGGATATAGATGGTGATATTATTAAACTGAAATTATTTCCTTTCTCTTTGAGAGGAAAAGCTAAAGAGTGGTTGAATTCCTTAACTAGGAATAGTATTGATTCTTGGACTAAGTGCAAAGATGCTTTTATTGGAAAGTACTATCCTCCTGCTAAGATTATATCCATGAGAAGTGAAATGATGAAGTTTAAACAACTTGATAATGAGCATGTTGCTCAAGCTTGGGAAAGAATGAAATCTTTGGTAAAGAATTGTCCACTCATGGACTGACTGCTTGGATGATCATCCAAATTTTTTATGCAGGATTGAACTATTCTTCAAGGAACCTATTGGATTCAGCTGCTGTAGGTACCTTTATGACCATCACTTTGGGTGCTGCAACAAAACTATTGGACAATATGATGGTTAATTATTCTGAATGGCATACTGAGAGAGCTCCACAAGGTAAGAAGGTAAATTCTATTGAGGAAATCTCCTCCTTGAGTGATAAGATTGATATTATTATGTCTATGCTTGCTAATGGGAAAGCCCATATTGATCCAAATAATGTTCCTTTAGCCTCTTTGGTTGCTCAAGAAGAGCAAGTTGATGTGAACTTCATAAGAAATAACAACTTTGGCAACAATGCTTATGGTAATAATGCTTATAGGAACAATTTTGGTAACAACAATTATAAGCCATACCCTCCCAACAATGGTAAATCGGAATTACCTAGTGAAGGAAGAATCTTAGAAGTTGAAAGAGCCACTAAAAACTTCATGCAAATGCAATACGAGCAAAATAAGCTATTTACTAAAACTATGGAGGAACAATCTATCATTTTGAAGAACATTAGCCATCAACTTGAGAGTCTAAATAGGGAAATTCCTAGTTTACAATTGAAACTCTCTAATGTTGAAAGGAATATATCTTCTCTATCTGAAGCTCAATCTTCATTGATTAATAAAATGGCTGCTAAACCTGAAACTAATGATAATCCCTTTCCAGCTACTAATGCTATACAAGTAAGAATTGATGAAAATGTTAGACTATTAGCTGAATTACATGCTAAGTGGGAAAGAGAAGATGAAATTGCTAGAAACATTAGTGTTTCTACTATTACCACCACTAGTGTTGAGGCTACTAATAGTTCTACTACTTTAGATGATAAAGTTTATTTTGATCTTGATGGCTACAATATCTCTGAAGTTATTAAGTTCCTACAAAAGCTTGCTAAAAGTCCTAATGCTAGTGCTATGAACATGGCTTTTACAAAACACATTACTGATGTTCTCATAAAGATTAAAGAAGAAAAGATGAAACATAAAGCTTCTATTCCTATAAAACAAGAAGATGGTTGTGAACCCATAATTAATATGAAAGTGAATGACTTTGATTTCAAAGCTTTGTGTGATCTTGATAGTAGTGTTTCTATTATGCCTAGAAGGATTTATGATATGCTTGATTTGCCTCCTCTTGAAGATTATTATTTGAATGTCCCACTTGATGATAATGCTAAAAAGAAACTCATGGGGAGTATCAATGATGTTCTTATTATGGTTAACGCTATGTCCCCGTTGATTTCTATGTTTTGGATGTTGAATACAATGCTTCTTGTCCTATTACTTTGGGAAGACCTTTTCTTAGAACTGTTGGTGCCATCATTGATATGAAAGAAGGCACTATTAAATATCAACTCCCACTTAAGAAAGGTATAGAACACTTCCCCAAAAAGAGAGAAAAGATTTATTTTGCTTCTCCTATAAAAACAAAATTTGGTCTTAATGCTTCTTCATTTGAGAACACTTGATTCTTTCTATGCTTCTTATGCCTAACTTAAAGGCGTTAAAGAAAAGTACTTGTTGGGAGATAACCCAAGAGTTTTAGTTGAGTCTTGGAAGTTATTACCCCTGTAATATCCTCTCCTTATCCTTTTTATTTGCTTTTTGTGCCAAGAGTAACCTCTAATGAGAGCGAAGTAATGATTGGGAAAGTTGCTGTCCCGAAACAGATTTATGTGCTTCATCGTAAAAATTTCTAAGAGAGCTATGTACGTCGGATTGAACTGTAATGTTTTGTGCTTCTTCCCCAGGTTGTTATCTAACTTTCGTTAGTTTAACACTTTTTGATTTGAGCAACAGAAGGTCTTCGAAAAAATTCGTCTTTACCTGCTGGTCTGTTTTGACAGATTTCTGCCATTTTCTGCATTTGCTTCTTGTGGGTTCCTTTTTGAGTTCTTTTGGGAATTTGAGCTTTTTGAGGGAAGTGCTACAGTATATAGTGTTCTAATGGAAGTTTATTCAGTGTTAGAACTGAACCTTAAGACTTATTTATCTTAAGTGCACTAATGTTGCTAATGAGATTGTGTGAAGTTTTGTATGAAGGAAAAATTTCAGGTGTATGGAAGGAATGAGTAATGAGATTAAGGATGGACTAAAGCTCAAGCTTGGGGATGACACGCGTGTCACCCAAAGAAATATCCAAGAAGTACAAGCGTCAAAGCTTTGGGATGCCCAAGGCATCCCCCCTCTTCATCGATAAAAATCCCAGGTTTCTTCCAAACGCTTCATTTTTATTGTTTCATGCACAGTTGTGTTTTTCTTGGAGCGTCTTATTTTTCGTTTTCGTTTTGGTTTTCAGTTTGCTTGGTTTGCTTAATTTTCTGAATAAATTGGTTGGACCCCCTCTTTCATACATTGGTTTGCAAATAGTTTGGTTTGGTTTGGAAAAGAGTAGGAAAGTTCATACTTATGTGGTAAAAGAGCTCGTTTTTTACTGTGGCCTATGCTTTGTCATGCCATGCTTGATATTGTTTTGGCTTTATGCTTAGTATTCTTTGTTGTATCATGACTTGTTATAAACAATTGAGATTGCTTAATGTGCCTTGGATGAATCATGCGTTGTTTTAGGATATTAAAGCATAGTATAGGGGTATTCTCCTTTGATGCTTTATTTGGGTTGACTTGGCACATGCTCACACCATGTTATGACTATCTCAAGTCACCATAGCCTTTATGATCCTTTAGTTTTCAACTTGTAGTATCACTTTATGCTTTGATCAATGATGTTTTGTTACTCTGCATGATTATGGCCATTATTGCTCTCTTAGTTTGTCGCTTCCAGTCTTTTGCTAGCTTCCACAACAAAGTATGAGTTCCACTCATGCATCCAACTCCCCAAACCAAGTTATTCCAAAGAGTCCACCATACCTACCTACTAGCTTACGCTATTCCAAGTATATTCATGCTTTTGTTTACCTTCCACTTGTTATGAAAAACTAGTGATTAAAGCTCTCACGAACTTGATGGCACACTTTACTTTACTTGCCATTAATAAACTTGAACCATTGTGTCTTCTATGTTGTATATGCTTGCACTTATTTGTTGGAAATTAGCAGAACCATGCTTTCATGGGGAACGCTTTCAACATTGCACTTGGTACTTGTACCTAGTTGATACCATGCTCTTTTGTATATGGATGTCATCGGTGTGAAATGAAAGGGGAGCTTGTAAGTCCATGGAGTTATGTATATATGTTAGAGAAACGCCTGGGCCGTTGGTCTAATCCATGCTGACATGGTGGAAACCTGCAGCATAACCATAATGAGCTGTCTATGAAGCATTCTTCTTATAAAAAAAAGAGTCCTATACTGAGAAAAAAGAGAAAAAAGAGATACTATGAAAAGAGGAAAGAGAGAAAAAAGCACCATATTCCCATGGTAAATAAGAAGAATGCTGAGATGCTCGTTGTCTGCTTGCCTTGTCATTTTGATATGGGGATTCTTCCGTATCATCGGGCAAGGGGTACCCCGTTGCGGTTCTCAATGATTCACATATACTTACGATGACAAGAACTTACCGGTGACTAAACTTGAGTAGCATGACGAGCAGCCCTCGTATACAAGGGACATGAGATTTCTGACTTATATTTCGTCAAACATGTACACCATAGTTTGTTCACTTTAACCTTAATCACTTCAAGATGCTTATGATAGGGGCAATGAGAGCTGAAAGCTATAAGTACCATAATTTTTGGAAGCTCTTTATGAGACTTGAATCCCTACTTCCTTTTACAGAAGGCCTTTCTACTACCATTATATTGAGTCTCCACCTTCTACCTTTATGCACCTACTTTGAGAGCATAGTGGCCATTCTTAGTTCTATGTGCATTGTCCCAAGACTAGTTGATTGATGCATAACTTGATATTGCTTGTTTTAAACTATTGAATCTAGTCACTCTTATGAACTTTGAAGGTGTCCTATGCATTTATATTTGCTACTCCCTCCGATTCATATTACTTGTCGTTAAATTGGACGTATCTAGCACTAAAACATGTCTAGATACATCCATTTTAGCGACAAGTAATATGAATCGGAGGGAGTACTCTATTGAGGGACAAGCTGAATACTATTATGCTATGTTTTCGTTATGTGAAACAAACAAACGTCTTGCAAAGCATGTTATTCATGAATCTTTTGTTTGTACCTTTTCATGTTGCATCATAGTTTCTTTGCTTATTGCTAGAACCTTGTCTTTCATGTTATGATTGAAGTACTATGATCCCAGCTTTGAATGTTTTGCAAATACTTTGATCAAGTCTTTGATGGTGCATGTCACCTCAAAAATTATTTCTTTTTATCACTCATCTTGAATCGCTGGCTCATCTCCTTCTTGAATGCAATAATGGCATCCACGCTGGTTTGGGTGACAATGAGATCATCGACGTATACACCAAGGAGAAGCCATGAATCTCCTTCGCCTCGCGTGTAGACAGTGTATTCTGACTCGCTACGTGCGAACCCAAGTGACGCCAGAACGGCATCCAACTTGATGTTCCATGCCCTTGGAGCTTGTCGAAGCCCGTAGAGCGGTCTGTGGAGACGCAGAACCTTGCTGGAGTGCTTGCCATTGATGAAACCAGGTGGCTGGCACACGTACACCTCCTCGCCCAGCTCGCCATTGATAAAGGCCATCTTCACATCCATGTGATGAACTTCCCACTTGAATTGAGCTGTGACAGCGAGCAGTAGGCGCACGGAGTCCAGTCGTGCGACGGGAGCGAACACCTTGTCGAAGTCGATGCCCGGCCATTGTACGAACCCCTTTGCAACGAGCCTAGCCTTGTGCTTGAGGATGTTGCCGGCGGCATTGCGCTTGAGCTTGTAGACCCACTTAACCCTAATTGGCTTCTTCCCCGGCGGCAGATCGGAGAGAGACCAGGTGTGGTTCTCTTTGATGGACGCGAGCTCATCACGCATGGCCTGCATCCATGCTTCATCGCCCTCAGCTTCGGCAAGCGTGGCAGGCTCGCCGGTGGGAGTGAGGAGGAGGCGCTCTGCCTGCCCTGGGTTTGTCGCGTCAGGATCGATTAGATCGAGGATGGGATGGGAGCGGAGGTGGCCTTGCGGGTCAACGCCCGCGTCCATGTGCTCTTCTCCCCTTATGCTAGTGGAGATACAAAGCGCGGGGGCTAAGCTGAAGGAGATGTAGAGGTCGCGGGCCGGGCCATGGGTGATGGCCCGCGTGGGGCAGATGCAGCTCGTTCAGTTGGAGACGAGGCAGGGCTTGGCGAACAGCCTGACGAAGCTGCTGTCTTCCCTTTCTCCTCTGCTACAAGTGACGGCTGTGATAGAGTCCAGTTCTCAACAGTGAGTGTGTCACTGCCGACGTGCTCCACCAGTCCCAGCTGTCTCCTTCATCGAAGATGGCATCTCGATATACAACGAGACACTTCTTCTCTGGGTCATAGAGGTGGTAGGCCTTGCTCCCTTCCTCATAGCCGATCATCACCATTGGACGGCTTCTGTCATCGAGTTTCTTCAAGCCAGGACGAGTCTCCTTTGCATATGCCCTGCACCCAAACACACAGAGGAAGTGCACATTGGGATTGATGCCATGCCATCCTTCATACGGCGTCATCCCCTCCAAGCTCCTTGTCAGAGAGCGATTCAGAATAAAGACAGCTACTAACGCTGCCTCTACCCAGAATTCAGCAGGTACAGACATCGCCTTGAGCATTCTTCTCGTGGCACCGATGCTGGTCTGGTTCCGCCTCTCCACTACCCCGTTTTGTTGTGGAGAATAAGGGGCAGTGAGATGGCGTTTGACTCCACGCTCACTGCACCACTCTGCAAACTCCGTCGCAGTGAACTCGCCGCCACGGTCCGTGCGGAGAACACGCAGAGCTCGCAGCGACTTTGCCTCTGCCTGTGCCTTGAACCGACGGATGGCCGCCGCCGCCTTGTCCTTGGACCGGAGCAGGGTCAGCCACATGAACCTGCTATGGTCATCGACCAAGAGCAGAAAGTAGCGCTTGCCGATGTGCGCCGCCGGCATGATTGGGCCATAGAGGTCGCCGTGCATGAGCTCCAGGGGTGCATCGAACGGTACTTGGCCGCTATCGGAAATGGAGCCCGACGATGCTTCCCGGTGATGTAGGCCTCACAGAGCTGCTCGACGTGGCTAATTGTGGGCATGCCACGGACGAGCCCCCCCTTTGACAACTTTCTCAGGCTGTCGAAACCTTGGTGCGTGAACTGTGAATGCCAGCGCCACGCATCATCATCAGCATGTGCGGACAAGCAGATTGGCTGCACTATCTGAATCTTGACGATGTACAGGCGGTTCTTCGATCGGGGCACCTTGGCGATCAGGATCCTGTCTTGGTCACGAACAGACATGAAGCCACCCTCGACATGGGTGGGATACCCAATTTCGTCCAGCTGCCCAATGCTCACAATATTGGATTTGAGCCTCGGGATCCAGTAGACGCTCGCAAGCTCCCGATGGTGTTTGTCATTGATGGCGAAGAGGACGGTGCCCCGGCCACAGATGTCAACGACCGAGCCATCACCGAAACGCACCTTGCCGAAGACGCTCTTGTCTAGCTCTGCGAAGACAGAGTCGTCACCGGCCATATGGTTTGACGCTGGTGTCCAGGTACCAGGACGCGTCGACGTCGCGTGGCGAGCGCTTGAGCACGACACGGGCGCGCTCCTCGTTCAGGTACACCTACTCCCCTATGAGTAGCGTCGCCGCTCTTGCTGCTTCTGACGAGTCAGCGGGAGGTGGCGTGGCATCGAAGAGCTCGACGATGGTTGCCATGTGCAGACTGGGGCCTTTCTCCCCACCTTCTTTCTCCTGGGTCAAGTGCGCCACCGCAGCGGCCTTGTCACGCGCCTTCTTACGGCACTCACGAGCCCAGTGCCCTTTCTTCCTGTAGTTACGGCATCGGTCACGATCGACCTCGCCATCTGCTGTGTTCGCCGCCGGTACCTTGGGCTTGCCTTGCCCACCGGAGCGGTTGCCTCCGCCTTCGCCGCGGTCGCGGCCTGCGCTGCTCGAGCTGGAGCCGCCGCCGTGGCCCTGCTTGCGTTTCTCCTCCCACTGCCTCTCCGTCAGGAGCCGCTGGAGTCGTTCTCAACGGTGAGGCGCTCGTCGATGGCCCGGAGGTGACCGACGACTTCCTCGACGCTGAGGGTAGCCAGGTCCATCAGTGTCTCTATCGAGAACCGATCTACATGAGACGGCCAGGCACAACCGAGAGAAATTTTCTTACGATTTTCTCCTCGTCGCAGGTGTCGCCGAGGGACGGAGAGTTGCGTCGAGGTTCGTGATTCTCAGCCCGAATTTGTTGACGCGCTCGCCGTCCTTGAACGCGAGTGATTCGAACTCAGTTCGCAGCCGCCGGACGCCGTGTCCCGGACGCGATTGTTGCCTTGATGTTGTAGACGAATCGCCTGCCACGCCGCCTTGGCGCTGCCCTTCCCGATCAGCATCGGATGCAGCTCCGTCGGAGTGTACCGGAGTAGTGCTGCAAGCGCTTGCTTGTCCTCGTGCTACGGAACGCCGTCGTCCACGATCGCATCCTAGAGGGACGTGGCCTGGAGGTTCGCTTCCATCACCATGGCCCAGCTCGTGTACTCACCGCGTTTCAGCATGAAGAAGACGAGGCTAGCGCCGCCGCCGCCGGACTCGCGCACCACCTCGCACTGGATCACGATCTCGCCGCCTCTACCTCTGGCCCTGCTGCGCTCCCGGCTCGGCGAGCGGCGTCGTTGCAGCGGTGGTGGAGTCACGGACGTGCGTGGCGTCGGCGTGTTGCCGGTGCGCTGGCGTGGCGGTGGAGTGTTGCCAGTGTGGGCGGCGGGTGGTGGAGTGTTGCCGGTGTGGTGGCCGCCGTTCGACATTGCCTTGCCCTACGACTCTGATACCAATTGATGTCCTGCAAGGATCAATCAGCAAGTCAAAACGCAAGTGAGGCAAGTGGGTTTTGTGTTGCGCACACGAACTGCAGCGTTTCTGTTTTCCTCTTCCTCCTACTTATTCTAAGAGTTACAACTGAACTCCTACAAACTAGGATCTCAAGACTGAGCCTACTGAATGGCGTCATCCCACCACTGCTCTGGTCCACGACCCCTACTACTTCACTGCTTCAGCTAAATCGTGTCCATCCCCACGATCTCTACTGCAGTGCTAGACTAAGTCTCCAACGACCGAAAGAAAACGTGGCTAGCTACTGACAGAACTAGCAAGTACAAGCACCTGCTAGCTGAACATTACTCAGTCTAAAGAAACAAACTGAAACTAAACGAGCAAACTGCATCGAATTAACTAACACTTGGCATCGGGCATTTTGACGGAGAAGCGTCGAGCACGCTTTAGTGGATCCGATCAGATGTGTTTGTTGTTTAGGGAAAGAAACGAAGAGAAGGTCCCCGCCGGGTCCTGCTTATCCGGTTATCCAGAGATCCTTCGCCCATACGGTCGGGGATATCCTGAATTATTAATGTCGCCCCGAACCACTCCTGCTATAGTAGAAATATATTTTGCTTTGTAGAAGTACGGGGACGGAGGAACAAACGAGCACATGTATGTAATGACAATGCCCCCAGGAGATAAGATGAGTCCGCCGGCCTGTACTTCCAAGGGTTATCTCCAGATGAGCGCCTCTGTTCGTCCTAATCCGTATCTCAGATGATCGATCCGTGAAACCTCATTATCGCAGTGAGAGAGCGCGTGTACAATAATAACAATATTATCATAGTTATAGGACACGGAGTCAAGGTGTAAAGATGAGCTGTCGGCCACGTGTTGGTTTCACCGCGCAAAAGGACAGATCGACGGATGAGCATATATGCTTGCTGCAAGAGGACGCAGACGGCAACTGCCCATGCTTCCATTCCACCCAGAATAAAGATACGCGGACCCCGCGAAAAATATCTGGACGTCGAACAGCTTAACAAAGCTAATAGGCGCGCTCACGCGAGCACTGGCCGGCCAGGCGCTGGGAATGTCAACTTGGACAGATGGTTAGGCTGGCGCTCGTTTTCACCAATATTCCTGCGCGCGGCCTGATTCCATTTCGCCTAGGACACGATTTCCTTGCAGGAACGTAGCAGCCGGCCACCTTAGCTGTGAGGGCATCTCCAGTGCGAACCGGCCCCACATCTAGTCCGATTCTGCCCGGATGCCTAGACCCGTAGATACAATTTGGATCGCGCCGGCCCGTCTGGCCAGGGCGCACAGCGACGCTACCCATCCGGTTTGCGCTGACTCTGTACTAAAAAATTCAACTAAAAACCCACGAAATTGAAGAAATTTCACATACATAGGAAAAAAGGGAAACCCTAGCATCTACTCGGCGGTGGTGGCGAAGTGACCATCTACTTGTCGTCATCAGAGACGAGGTCAACCCTTGCCGGCAGGGTCCAGAAGTCTGGGTCAATGTTGTTTGCCTCAATCTCATTGTTTCACAGTGTGCTGCTGCATCTGCCGTGGTCGGTAACCTACCTCCACGCAGGGCCGGCCCATAGGACGGGGCAGAGGGGCGCTCGCCCAGGGCCCCCATGATGTAGAGGCTCCGATCCAAGACTTTTCGTGTTCCTATATAATTCTATTTTTGAGTTCTAATAGTGTAGAATTATTTTAGAAAATATAGGTGATCCAAGTTATAGACCATGGCTCTACTCTATATCATATTTCTTGAAAAAATACATCAATAATTCTTTATATTTTTCTTGATGACACAATTTGTCTGGTGTATCCAAGTGTGCAGAACAAAACCGATATCACATGTCTTTACAGGATTGTGAATATATTCATTACTACATACTAACAATGCAATCACATAATTGAATCGTTCTACAATCATCTCTCCTCTTATTTTCAATTATTTTACTTGTTCCCATCAACATGTTTGAAGGCTATTTCATCCTCTTATTAATTCAGTGTCTAATATATCTAATTATTTATTTATTTTTTGCGCAGTCATATGTACACAAGAAGCGAATGGCAGAAATAAGTATCATGAAAAATAATGTGCGCGATCAATAGGAATAAGTAGTTTTTCAATGTCTTCACCATGTTTTTAAAGACAATTGATATATGAAATGTACGGATCATTTAATTTGTTATTGCATTGCATAATATTTCTCGAAATACTAATATTTTTTATGTCTTCAGTATGTTAACAAGTGACAAAGTTTGACTGACATTATTGAGAGGCCCAAAAACGCTAATTATGCATAATATTTGATTAATATTTAAAAATTGGCATAAATATTATTGATATATATCTTTAAGGTGTTTTCTAAAGTAGGGGAATTTTTTTAGCACAAATATTAACGATATATATTTAAGATGTTTTCTAGAGTATAAAACTATTTTTTTAGCATAAATATTAAGATATATAGATTTAAGGTGTTTTCTAGAGGGGGGGGGGGGGGGGGACTTTGCCCTCCTCCACTGTCCCCAGGAAAGCTCCACCACTTTAAATAAGGATCCATTGACGTCGTTTTGCCCTAGGGCCCCCGAAATCAGTGGACCGGCCCTGCCTCCACGTCGTCGGTGCGGTGGCCCCAAACCGCCCCTTCCTGGCTGCCACGACTACACAACGGTCGAGTGTTGCCTGCCCTTTCGTCCGGCAAGAGAGCACCAGAATATTCAGCTCCGGAGAGTTGTGAGCAGAAGCAGTTGATTTGCCATCCAGGTATGTTAGTTAGGGCTTCTCCACCGGGGAGACCCAAACGGGCCACCAAACGGTCCGATTGGCCGTTTGGGTTGAGTCATGGTCACTTTTGTGTCGTGGTCCGGCCTGTCCGCTCAACTGCGTCCAGTAGTGCGACCCAAACGAACAAAATCTAACAGACCACCCAAGAGAGAGGAGAGAGAAGACAGCGCATAGTGTGACTGCAACTGGGCCAGTCTACTACAAAACCGGACAGGCCAGCGTCCGCGTCTGTCCGCACACATCCGTGACCCAAATTTGATGCCCAAATGGATCGGTCCGGTCTGAGTTTGTCCGGATGGGTTGTCCCGTTAGGACACCGCATTTGGTCCAGCTGTCCACGCGGACTGATTAGGACGCGACTGAACATGTTTGGGTCTCGTCGGTGGAGATGCCCTTAATTCTAAGAGCTGAAATCATCGGGAATGTGCTAAGTTTGGACAGATCTCAAAGGGTGATCCGACATTGATGATATTACACTATGGAGGAAAAATGTATTATGACATACATACTTCATATATTTGACAAAATGTTCTTTGCACGTGTATACTCCGCTGGAAAATATTGCAGAGGGAAATGCAAAAAAAAAAAAAACATCGTGGATATACTTGTTTAGGGGAACATGGTGGGAGTGTTGTTCACGCGATATGCACCGGAACGAGCACTCTCCCTACAGCTGGGCTGGCCCATTTATCTTCTCTATCCGTCTTTTGATGTTCCGTTCCGTTCTGTTTTCTTTTTCTTCCTTCGTTTTATCCTGACTTTTCTAGCAGAAATCTCTTCAGAAACAATATTGTATAAACGAAAAGATATAATACACATGAAATATGGAGTTGTCTCCACCAGTGTGCAAGATTCAAATGGTTAAATAGTTGAGATGCTAAATTTAATTATCATGAAATTTTTATACTCCCCCGCCTTGAAATAGATGTCACAAGTTTGCTAAATTTGAATGAATCTATATACTAAATAATGTTTAGATTTATTTAAATTTTAAAAAATCTGAGACATCTATTTTAAGATGGGGGGAATAATTTAATGGTTGTAAATTGGATGGGAAAAACAGGGTAAGTGAATAGGTTGCATGTACAATACATCTATTATTAATAAATGTTAGTGAGATGACATAGACATTTAAGAGGCTAGTGAAAGAGATGATGTGGATACTGTGATTTTTTTAAAACAATACACTTTATTTAATGATTTTTAGATGTATTGCACGATTTTAAAAATTAACAAAAGTAACACATTGTCGGCTTTGCCCTAGTCGAGTGGACCAATTCGGCCTGGCCCTGACCGAGTGGGGCCACCGGCTGACAACCCAACAAGCAGTCGCTCAGGCCCTAGCTGAATGCTCCATTCGGTCAGGCCCAGGCCGAATGGACCATTCGGTCAGGCCCAAGCCGAATGCGCATGAGAGAGGAAAAAGCTGGCCACGGGAGGAAAAGAAGAAGAGGAGTGGGGCGGTCTGGTGACTTCCATTTGGCCTCCTCCTGGCCAAATGGGCATTCGGTCTGGCCTGACCGAATGGAGCATGTAATCGGTCTAGGCCTGACCGAATGGGCATTCGGCCTAGGCACGGAGCATGCGGGCCCCGCAACCATACCTGGCAAACGGGCCCCTGGCACGGCACGCTAAGCTAACGGGCCGTGCCGCGTGCCGTGCCGGCACGTGGGCTTGGCCTCGAGGCCCAAGCACGGCCCCTTAAGTAAACGGGCCGGCCCACGGCACGTTAGGTACGTTAAGTGGACCCCAATTTGTTCTTTTTAGATTATTTTTTAATAAAAATAATTCTAAAAATAGGTAAATATATATAAAATAAAAATAATTAAATAAGCTTAACGGGCCTTCCGTGCCGGCACGTGGGCTTGGCCTCGAGGCTCAGGCACGCCCCAAGCCGGGTCGCGTGCCGGGCACGGCCCGTTAAGTAGCGTGCCGTGTCGGGCCCATGACGGGCCAGGCACGCGTGCTTCGTGCTGGCCCGTGTTCGGCACGGCCCGTTGGCTAGGTATGCCCGCAACCCCACATGGCCACATGCAGTCGATCTGCTCCAAGCCGAATTGAGCTGACTCGGTTTGGCCCACGCCGATTGGCCCATTCGGCCAGGTCGAAGCCGACTATGTGCTAGTTTTATAAATGTTTAGAGTCGTGCAATACATATCAAAATCATTAAATAAGGGTATTATTTTAAAAAATCGTGTGGAACTGGCATGTAGATATAGACAAACATTAGATGCACATAGTGGAGTTTTTCTTTATATGAAGTACATATTTTCACTTATATTTTATTCAATGTTTTATTTTTTTTCCTTTTTGGTGAATAATACATGAACATTTTTTCTTTCCTTTTTTTATAAATGCATGACTATTATCTAAGATTCACAAACATTTCTTTCCATATACACTCATGCAAAATTAATGACACATAAGCATTTCTCTTTTTGTGAGACATGGAGTTCTATCGTTATTTTTATTCCATTCTTAATAATTATTTTTATGTTATATATAGAAACATTCTTTTTCTAAGATAAACATATTTTTAAATACATGAACATCTATGTTTCTTCTTGAACATTTCTTTTTGCGGCACATAAACCTTTTTTATTATTGAAATGATTTGTTAAAATAGTATAAAGTCTACATGGATTAAAAGATTTTATAGGATAAAAAACAGTACCCTTCTAGAGGCCCACTCTAAATACGGCCACGGAGAAGCACTTGACACGATAGGGCTGGAAACAGAATCCGTGGAAAGGGCCAGATAAATAAGCAATGTCAAGGGGCTGCGCCAGATAAATTCTTTTTTGTTAGAACGATGGGACTATTCTTATGGGCTTATGTGAGGTTACGATCTGCTGTTTTCATATATGGGCCGTCCATTTGATGCTGCGCGGACGAGACAGCCAGACAGGTGTGGGTTTCTCCACTGATCTAGGAGTAGTGGGCTAGCTCTCAGTTTTCGTATTAGCCGGTTAGCCGTCGTGGCTCTCCGCTACAGTCTGCGTCCACCAGCAGTAGTACGTACCCTCCGTTCCGTAGTTTAAGCAAAAGTTTGACCATTAATTTTAGTTAACAAATTTTATATAATATGTCATAAAAGTTATATCATTGGATTCATCTTTAAAAGTATTTTCAATGATATATTTTTTAGGACATATTGTATATTTTATTGGTCAAAATTAATGGTCAAACTTTTCCTTAAACTACGTGCGTGCCTAATAAACCAGAACGAAGGGTACGTACTACGATGAATGGTCCATGTGCTCAGGAAAACAACAATGCTCCACTTGCAGGGATAAAACCTCTTGTACTGCGGACATATTTAATTGACGCAGACAGAGAATTCGTTTAGCAGTCAGTCAAACAAGAAAACAAGAGAATGGATATTGTCCCAGCTCCCTCTCTTCTTTCCCGACTCTCGTGATACAGAACAGCCAACAACCTACTAGACCAAAAAAAACTCGAGGTCAAGGACGCGACGAACCGAGAACAAGGAAAACTTGAATTAACAAGTTGATAAAATCACGCTTGCAAAGCAGGTCTTGAGCGTGGCGATTATATATGAAACTAACGTCTACTAGTTGTAATATGACGTGGCGGTCACCCACTACACACGGAAGGTCCAAGATCGGTATCACGCAAATGCATGAGTACGAGCCTATCATGCGCGTCCGAGTCGTTCACAACAATATACGTATCATCCTCGCGATCGACGTAAGCAGAAAACGTCAGCAAATGACATGCTCGCAACTGTCACGCGCTGACACGCACACATGCGGTGGCGAGCTACTAGCTTATTGGGTCGATGGACGCGCCCTCCTCCTCCATCGGTCAAGTCAATGGACACGAGAACGAACGAGCAAGAACGGGCGGCCATTAATTGCTTCCCTTGCAAGCTCAACGTTTCCTCGCATTTCGCAACGTGCTTACGCATCAGGGGCCGTACTAGTACCTACGAGTACGAGCGTGTGTAGCTATCGCGTCTAGGGACGCCTGGGGCACTGTTGCTGAGTCGTCTGAGAGGCCATGGACGACGGCGAACGTCCGACTGGCAGCGCCGGGCTTCTGCCGCTCTTCGCCCGCTCCTCGCCGGTCGGTCCACGATCCTCGATCTCTGCTGTGCTCGATCGATGTGGTAATATTTTTCGCAACTGCGCGGGTTGATGATCTCTGCGTGTTTGAACGCTGAGCAGGCTGAGGGTCTGGAGGAGAAGCTGAGGCGGGTGCGCGAGGAGAACCGGCGGCTGGCCACCACGCTCGGCGCCATACTCGCCGATCACCCCCACCTGCGAGCTCTCGCGACGTCGCCGGCGTCAGCCATTGCCGCCACCGCCAATGCAGCGAGAGAGGAGGCCAATGCAGGGAGGGAGCAGGCCACCGGCGTGACGGTGGAGCACCGGTCGAAGGTCCGGACCGTCTGCGCGCGGGCTGAGCCGTCGGACCCTGACGCCAACCTCGTAAGTATAGAACGCAGTCGCGCGCCCTAAGTATTGCTTGACCCTTCGCGTGGATATATGCAGATCGTGAAGGACGGGCACCAGTGGCGGAAGTACGGGCAGAAGGTGACGCGCGACAACCCGTACCCTCGAAGCTACTTCCGCTGCGCATTTGCTCCATCTTGCCCCGTCAAGAAGAAGGTTCTCACGCCTAGCTTCTACTCCCTCCGTTTCATAATATAAAATGTTTTAGATTTATAAAAAGTGTGTATCTAGACCTCTTTTAATGTATAGATTCACTCCGAACCTACATACTAAAAGAGATACTTTCTTTTAACAAAGCAAAAAATCTTATATTATGAAATAGAAGGAGTAATAGCAAATCATCTAGGGCTTTGCTATCCCGTTTTGCTAAAAGTCTGAGCAAGTCCGTGCAGTTCGGCAGACATTTGATGATCTGGATCGTGTCTCGTAGGTGCAGAGAGATGTGAAGGACACGTCACTGCTAGTGGCGACCTACGAGGGCGAACACAATCATGCTCAATCGGGAGAATCCGTCCATAACGACTCCACCGGCTACGGCAAGGGTGGGTCCCTGCCATGCCCAGTCTCCATCAACTCGTCGGGCCGGATGGTCACGCTTGATCTGACGAACCAATTGTCAGGATCGAGTGTCGAGCCCTTCTCGAGGGAGGTCCTTGCGCCTGAATTTAAGAAGGTCCTAGTGGAGGAGATGGTGAATTTGCTCAAGAATGATGCAGAGTTCATGCAGGCTCTGACAACCGCGGTGGCTGAGAAAATAGTGCAAAATATTCCAGACCTTTAGGTTAATGTGCTCAGGTATACATACACATAAGTGTATATGGAAATGCCAATGTAATTCATTTTATAAGATCGAAATTTTGGATAGTGAACCTCGTAGGTTTGTAGCCCTAGATCACCGTGTCATTCCTCCTCTTCATCTTCCAGGTGTACCTTTAATCACCTCTCACCTGCCACATTCTTGTCCGTCCGGTGAGCCATTGCCGGACACCAAGCTCTCCTATATGTCAGTTGTGATCTCATATATGCCAATATTTGTAAGAATTCATCAAGCATCACCATTATCTTAAGCGAATTTGGTACTCGAGCATGCAAGCTGCCTCGAGGGAGGTTGTTATGCCTAAGTTTAGGAAGCTTCTGGTGGAGGGGATGGTAAATTCGACTAAGAACGATGCGGAATTCATGTAGGCTTTGACAACCGCGGTGGCTGAGAAAATAGTGCAGAATTTTCCCTACCATTTAGGTTAATGTTGTCAGGTATACATATCAGTGTATGGAAATGCCAGCAATATTAGGTCCATTTTTTGTCACAGTAAGCCTCGTAGGCTTGAAGCCGTACACGATGTCATTCCTTCTCCTTTGTGTGCCACCCTCCCTCTCATCTTGCTCATCTCCTCGTTCGTGCACCTCCCCTTCTTATCCTCATCTTCCTTTTCAATGTGCACCTTCAATCACCATCATTTTCCTCACCCTCCGCATTTTTGCTCGTCCGGTGAGCCAATACCAGACACCGATCTCTCTTATATGTCAGTTCTGATCTCTTCTATGTCAATACATGTAAAAATTCATCAAGCATCATTGTTATCTTGTAGCACCCACCACTAACACCAAGGTTGTCAAGTTTCATCGTTTTCGTCTCTACGACCATTGCTGGTGATTGTACCTGTCAAGGTCACTAGTGAGCCACCTCTCCTTCATATTCCTTTCTTTCGTGTCCCATTCCCCTTCTTCATCCTCTCTGATTCCTCCTCCTGTCGCTTATCGTGCCAAATCGGCCGGCACGTATGGCCGTGCTGTAACCATGGCTAGAAAGTTCCTTTGGCTAATTAGTTGGTACTCCCTCTGATTCAAATTAATTGACTTAGATTCGTCTAGATAAATTAATTGACTTAGATTCGTCTAGATATGGATGTATCCAGTACTAAAAATATGTCTAGATATATCCGTTTGGAAGTGATAACGACTACTATAAAGTTAACCCTAGAACAAACAATTAGAAGAATAGATACATATTTACAAATTCTCATTGGCACCTTCCTAAGGGTTTTTACAAGCATTCATAACCAAAATTTGAAAGGCAAGAAGTGACGTCATTAGACTAGATGAATGCATCAGCTCATGAGCTTCCTTGGTCGAAAACTTGTTTTTCCTGGCAACGGTGTATGTGCCGGCGTCACATCCAACACACACTACTTTGAGATGGTGAGACGGTTTGCATTCTTATAACGCAAAACTTACTAACTGAAACGGAATTGAAACACGAGTGAATTTGTGAAAGAAAAATAAACAATACGAAATGTTTCACAAGTTTTATTTTTGTTTCACAGAAGTTTCAAAGTTTGTGTCAACCCATAGGTGACGTTATATTGTCATCACCACTCCGCTGCATAGCATTGCCGATAGAATCGCCGCGTTCCTTCCTTGGTTCCACGTGGTGCTAATTTCGGAGCCATGAGAATATGATCTGAAAGGAGACCTGCTTAACACTTACTCCCCCGTTTTAAAATATAAGACGTTTTAGCTTTGTAAATGAAGTGTATCTACACCTTTTTAAATATATAGGTTTACTCTAAACCTACGTAAACCTACACACTAAAATGAATATAGATACACTCTATTCACAAAGCTAAAACATCTTATATTTTAAAACGGAGAGAGTATATGCAGAAACAATCTAGCAAGCTACTAGTAGTTGGAAAGTTGCTGCTTAGCAGACAAGATGGATCTCGTTATTATTATGTGGAGCCTGAAGACTTGGCGACTTGAATGGATCCCGACATGCTGCTGACATCGTATGAGACTGCATCACGGAGGGCGTCATCCGTGTACGTCATCGGTTTATCCTTGCCAAATGCCAAGGGAAGCACAGCTGAGATGAAAAAGATCGATTAGGTTTTTGTCGGAGACGTACTGTATCTATCTCAAGTGGGCACGTTCTCTCGGATCATATAACGACTTGACTCAACTCCAATTCCCGGGTCTTGACCGGCGCGGCGGCCCGTTCGTCGCACACTGGCCTTCCTGAATCGGACACATGCTTTTGTCCCATAGGCTGTCCACAATAGTTGTACAATAGTAAACGCTGTTCACATTTACCCCTGAATTTCCTGTGGCGAATAGTAGAACAAAAAACAAGATTTGCTTACTCCTACTACTTTTCTTTGAAACAAAAAGCAAATGCTTTGCCTTATCCATTAAGTAAGGGGATTTACCTTTAATTAGTGGAAACTCAGGCAAAAATCGTAGATCCATATTATTTGATTTGGATTTATCTAGATTCGAATACATTTAGTAGTAAAACATGTCTAAATACATCTGAATCTAGACAAATTCGAGTCAACTAATATGAGTCGGAGGAAGTACAACAAGGGCCAAGTCGAGACCAACACAAACATCAACACCATGGGGTCACGCCTAGACTCACCACAAGGCCAAGCTCATTCAAGACCCAAGACCAACATGACCACGACCACTCTCGCCAAAACCCTGAAGCAAAAAAAAGGCCACCAATGGCGTCAACCACACAAACACAAAACACACAGTGACCCGCTTCGTTGAGCTAGCCGGTCTCTCATTACTGCCGAAGAAAAGGCGTCGCAGCTACTATGCGAGGGGTGGAACCGAGACGCTCCCGCGAAGGTGAATATCTAGGCCCGCGTTACACAAGACCCCCCTTCCCCCAAAGCATGCCGTGACATGCTGATGACCGACACGGGGTAACCTCAATCGCCACAAGACATACGGTAGGAAACCCTCAATATTGATGAACTTCCGGACCTACCGCTTAGACTTCAATCGCATTGTTGCGTCATAGGCGATCCACCAAGACCATCTTCCAGGACCGCCGCCCCGACATACCACCCCTTACTCTCGACCTGCGATGCCGCAAGACCTAGTTGTGCAGTACAAGCTGCCCACAATAACTACCCACAGACCACGGACGCCACACCATGTGTGAGGCAGCTGCCTCGACATCTGCCAAACCGACACGCCACGTTCCGACTTTAATAAAAACGTCTCTTTATAAGTAAAAATAGATGAAGGTACACCCTGAATAATTCAGCTTGATAAGATGTTGAAGTTTGTGATGTCACTTGCAAAATAATAGCAAACGTCATACTCACGTGAAGGTGGGTTCCTCATCAAGCGACAACAACTTGCTGACATGAAAAGAACTTGCAAGGAAAAAAAGCGCTTATGCTTAATAATCCGGGTTGTTTGTAGCATTAAGATGACTTGGTGTGTTGAGTCTTCGTAATCACACTGCTAGGGAAAAGCATATAGAAGACATGCTTATAGGAGGCGTATCCCTAAAATATGCGCCTCCACTATATATACAAGGCGCATGTCTAACCGTTGCGACTGGGGGCGACGTTTTGGCTCCTATGTCCAGATAGTCATACTATCTGTACCGTTGAATGCACCATGGGATCTGTGCATGTCAGGCTAGGGAGTGGGTGAGTTTTCTCAGAAAATCTTCGTATTGCGCTCATCACATGACACTGTGCGTATAATTTTAGGCGTATGTACCAGCATTTAATGCAAACGGAGAGGCATGAGGTAACGGTGGCAGATTTTGTACCAATTGAACAAGAAAATGCCATATCGTCGGTTAGTATTTATCACTTATATATGAGTTGTGTGAGGCTACCCTCTCAAAGATTATCTCCAGCCAAAACTTTCCCAAGACACTTGGCGTATATGCACCTATTATTTCGAACCACATTTCAAAGCATCAAAACATTCCAAAAAAATCGCTTGTACATTTGGATATTTCATGTTCACACACCAAACTCCGGGGAAAAAGAACATTTTTTGCCTGCATAGAAAAAGCAATTTTCAATGTTCCAATATGACCATTTACGAGACTTCTTTTATCCTTTTTATCAGGCCGCACAAAAATGTTCTTACTCCACAAAACTTTGTGCAGGGACGTAGAAAGTCCGGATGTACGTGTAAATTTTTTAAAATATGTTTTTACATTTTGAATTTTATATTTATGCATTTTCTATAACAGATCTATACCTATGAGCTAAAACACAGCCACAAATCCAATTCGGCTCACAGGTTCATCATCGTCTCATGGTTTAAAAACACATTTCAAAATATAAAAAATTTCAGAAAAATATATTCACATATACATTAGGACATTCAATGTTCACACACAAGTTTTCTGGAAAAAATAGTCATTTTTGTGTCCAGCCTAAAAAAAGGCAAATCTTGATAATCAATTTTTTACATATGCCACATAAAATGGTCCCTTTTCCCAAATACTTGTGTGTGATCATAGAATGCTCAGTTGTACACACGAAATTTTCTTTTGGAAAATTTTGATATATTTGAATTTTGTTTTTGATGCATTTTTCATAGGTTATATGCACCTTTGAACCAAAACACCATCTTAATCCACTTTGGCCCACTATATAAAGACGAATTTTAAAATGTCAAAAAAATCGAAAGAAGATAGGCAGGTGGACGCACTGTCGAGGGGATCATAATCCCGTCTTTTGCCGTCCCTCCCGTCGCCTCCGAGTGGCGGCGGCGGAGGGAATCTTAATCCAGCCGCCACAAGCCCCCTCCTCCGATGCAGCCAGAGAGTACGGTCGGGCAAAGCCTCACCAGCGGCGGCGGGGATCCTTTGTTCTTTCGCGCGCCTGGGTGAGGATGCGGTGGGTCGGATCCCACGTGCCGGGGCATGGTGCGGCCATCTGGCACCATGGCGGGGCTGGGTTGCCAGCGTGTTGTGGCCGTGGTGTGTGGGTGAGGCGGCGACGCGGCAGAAGGCGTGGTGTGTGGGCTGGTGGCGGCCGATCTACGGCGTGCTGACAACGGCAACGACGCAGCTGCAGGTAGGGCTGACGGTAGGCCGGTCTGGCCCCAATGGTTTCGGATGGGTTGCCCTTTTCCCGATGCATCTCGACAACTCCGACGACGGCACCATGGAGGCTGGGGTGAGTCCAGAGACACAAGTAAGATGGCGGAGGTGGCCTACTTATCCGTCAAAGGTGGTCGGCCTGAGGCTGGTTTGGCGAATCCTGTGATCCATCATCTAGTCTCGCAGCGAGGCAAGAAGACCTAGGTGCCGGTGAAAACCGAGCCATTGGCGGCGGTGTTACCACGTCGTTACCTTGATGAAGGCATCGTCGTGCAACTAGTGTTGACCTCAATCGTGCTACTCCGGGGGAAACCCTAAGATCTTCGGATCGGGCGATGATGGCGCTGCGGTGTCACGTTCTCTCTTGGGGGCATCATTTGTGGAGCAGTGTTGGACGTCAAAGGAAGGAGACGGAGCGGCTTCTTCTAGAATGGAGACGCCGATGGAGATGTCAAGTCATGCCTACCCGCCAGATGCTACGCTCAGTCATGCCTGGTTTGGTAGGTGCTACGCACGATGGATCTCCCAGTGGTTTCTATCAGATGGTGAGACTTAGCGACATGGTGCCGAGGGGTCTCGATGTCGACCGCGCATGCATATTGGATGTGCGTAGGATGGAGGTATTGTTTGGCGTCATGGTGATGTTGACAGCAGACCTCACAAGGTCATTGCTTCGATCTCTCCTGAAGATGGACATGCGGAAGACGGTGGAGGCAGGGACTTCTTAGAGCGTGTATGCTGGTATACGCTGAGGGTCTGTCGAACTGGTTGTGCCACTTGCTTGCACTGGGCGACTTGTCGAGGCCTTGGATTTTTAGATATCATGCATTGGTGAGATGCCAGAGATATTGGCCCTGTTCATGGAGACACACTTCGTCGGTGTTGTAGGGTGTTTTGGTGGTCTTCGGTTTGATCTTTGTAATCTCTCATATAAGATTTTGAGAATAATCTAATAAAAAAATGTGTGCATCTCTTGGATGTAGAGGCCGGAGTGATCTTACCCCATTTTGAAAAAAAACCAGACATTCTATATTCGCTCACATAGTTTCAGTAGAACTTGTTGGTGGTTCGTGTGAACATGAAAATTGTCTATGATTCAATATGACTATGCACGAGGCATTTTTTAATTATAAATTATAAACCATAAAAGTGCATTTTAAAAATTTGAATTTCAAATGTCAAGATTCGCCTCCGCCGCGACGTGCATCATATCCTGAGATCCAAATGGCTCTCTTCCCTCCCGCCCAGACTGGAATGGTTGGTCAGGGCACAACGAGTTGTACACCCTTGTACAGATCGACCAAACAAAATGAAAATACACGAGATAAACAAAGAAAAAAAATCCAAGGATCACCAGTTTCTCGGGAAGGGTAGCCGACGATGGTCCATGTTCTGTAATGGACGGTACAAGAAAAAGGACCTCCATCGTGTACTGTTTGGGATAAACGGTGACCAGGTCCAGGAAAAGCTCTGCAGCTGTGGGGTCGCACACTGTTCAAATAGGAGTATACTAGCTGAATACACTACAGAATACACAGCAGTGGGGGAATCAAGAGAAACATGATTGGCCCATATAATAGGATCATCTGGACCTGGGATCCAAAACCGATTTCCGGTTGCGACTCTAGTATTCTAATACTTGAGGCGCATTACTAAATGATGCGTCTCCTATATTGTATGTACGCACCAGATCTGGCTGGCCCTCCTTACTCGATGCGTATATACTCGATATGCGCCTCGAGTAGTTTAACTACTTGAGGCACATACGGGCAGATGCGCCTCGAGTAAAGTGGGCGGGCCCAGTGGTGGTAGGTACGAAAATATAGCAGTCGCACCAGACAATATGCGCCTCTAGTAGTTCTCAGTAGTGGAGGCGCATTACTGTGAGATGCGCCTCAAGTAAGTGATATGGCCCCAGAGTGTGGCAGGCGCCAGACACTCGAGGCGCATCTTGTAGGGGTTCCGCGTATGAAAACAATAAATTTTACCCTACGCCCTAAACCCCTGAAGCTGCCAGGACCTATCTATTAGTAATACAGTAATGGGAGGGGATTTTTGCGAAGTTACCCTTGAAGACCGAAAAGCGTTGTCAACGCTCAGGAGAGCGTGGTTGATGTAGACGAGCCGAAGCCGACCTCAAGGTCGTGATGAAGTCCTTGCGCTCCTTCTGGCTCCAACGACTTGAGTGCCTCAAGTGCGACACCTCGCGGGGAGTTACACACGTCCGGTGCCTGACGATGACTCTCGCTTCTCCGATCTAGCAGCAGTTGCGGAAGTAGAGCTCCCAGATCCGAATCCCGTAGCGCGATGGCGCTCCGCGGTGAAGATGTCTCTCGCTCGTGCAGTCCAGACTTGGGACCACGGTCACGAGAGAGAGAGAGAGGGGGAGAGAGAAAATATCAATTGGAGGTCCTCCCAAAAGTGGGGAGACCTTTATTGATTATTGGTGTATTTATCTTGGCCAAATACCCCACTATATATAGGGGAGGGGAGGTACTACCTCCCTCAAAGTCCCGGGGTGGGACTAAAGGAGAGGAGGGGGGAGGAGGTGGCCGCCGGCCACCTAGTGGGCCCCGCGCGGGGGGGTGGGGGGGGTGGGGGGGTGGGTGGGGGGTGGGGCTAGGCCCAGCCGGCCTCCCCCCTTGGCCCCTCTCCCTCTCTCCTTTCCCCTAATGGGCCCTCTGCCTCCGAAATTGGCCCATTAAGCCTTTGACCATTAAAATTGATTTTCTCTTTATTAAATAATTATGAATAAATGATTAAATCAACATTTAACATTCATTCATATATTATTCAACCTTCGTGGCTATGGAACACCTTCCACCTCCACTCCGGACTTACCGAAACCCTTCTGGTTTTCTCCCTTCTTTTCTTCGGTGATTCTACCGATCCTATAAACACTCTCTAAGCATCATCAAGCCCTTAAGCATGATACCCCACGGTTCAGGAACACTCTAGACATGGTCAGGACATTCCCACACCTATGATCGACAGAGGGACCTGGATGGCCATGTGACCCCTGTGTGTTCCACGAAGATCTTTCGTCGTTTGAACCGAGACAGTCGTGTCTTATTCCCTTTGTCACTCGATACTTGCATACCCGAGATCTGATCAGTGACGTCACCATGTCGTGTTCAATCTCGTTACCGAACAATGCTACTTGACTCATTCCGACAAGTGATATCCACGTGATCCAATCACACGCTGCGCAGCTATTGGATATAACTTCTCCGAGTGGGCCCTTGAGTATCTTCTCGTCACATGGACGGACAAATCCCGCTCTTGACATATATTGCCTCTACCGTTTCCTCCGAGTACCTGAACACACCTTTATAACCACTGTTTTACCAGATGGCGTTTGATGCTATCTAAGCACTCTCGCGAGACAGTGATTGATATAGCCTCACGGTCTACGAAATAGTCTACGAGGATCCGTTTCTAATCATCGTAACTTGAACTTCGTGACATGATCGGGTCACGATGTTTAGGTTGGATATTGGTTCATCATCTCATTCTCAGAATGAGATGACCTCATTTCCAACTGGCATAAATGCCACATGATCAGGAAACATGATCATCTGTTGACCAATGAACCAGTGACTAGAGTTTCACTGGGAACCCCTGGTTGTTTGTATATCACACGTGTATTGATGTTTCCTCTCAATACAGTTATAGCATGATATAAAACTTAATCATAAACTATATGAAATATGATAATAGTCCTTACTACTATTTGTCTATAGAGCATATTTCAAACAGTCTCCCACTTGCACTAGAGTACAAACACACTAGCTGCATTTGTTCTCAATCATTGGCACCATATATCCGGTACCCTGAACATGCTTGCTCATGGAAGAGGTTGATTCTTGGGTATTTACTTTACAGTCCCAAATCCTTTGCGACTTATTAATATCACCTTAATTGATATTAATACTTTATCATCACATGATAGCATCTGTGTGTGTGCATCATCGTTATGGCGGTAGAACGAGGCCTGATTCCAGGAGCCTATGATCAACCTCGAGGGCTTTCTCATGGGCACTGTGCCCTGGGACACATCATTCTACATTAAAAGCGAACTAGCCCCGCCATAACATTATAGAACACTTTAGATGGTACCCTTATCTATTATTATAAATGTATTCATCGAACCACTAGTGCACTTTGTGCAACTTTCGATGTTTTGTTCACCTCGCTTCCTACTTGACTTTAATTGGTATCTAGAGGAGTTTCCAAGATATTCCTTTATAACATAACCCTTTATGATTTAAAATATGTCATCCTTTATGGATTTGGAAGACATGTCTACAATTCTCTACTAGACACTATGGACAAACTTAGCTCAACGTTCTGTGATTCAAACTTGATCACTCTTAAACGTTCCTTAATTAGATCACATATTATGCTAAGTTATCATCATGGTTTATTAAGACAGAACCTATGTCTTAACATAGTGGATGACGATCATCCTTTTCTTTCTTTTAACCATTAATGTTCAACTTAATACAATTCCTAATTTGAGTTATTAAGGACTAGTTCCTTAATTAACTTCTATTATGAAACCCTTTTCAGAATCCCTTAAGGAATACTACATAATATCATAATACACCTATTATCAACTTCTACATCTTATAAATCATTATTTATAAGTATTTGCACTTTCATCCTTAACATACTTAAGAATTACTCCTATAAGCTCCCACTCAAAATATGTTCCTACATATTTAAATTTGAGACTTACATTGCTCCCACTCAAAAATATGTCAATCACATATTGTTTCAGGAAGACTTTCATAGCTCCCACTCAATTTTATGCAAATTGCATATCTCCTTACTATTTTGAACAACTTCAAAATTCTTTGATCAAATATCAAACTTGGAGATTTACTATGAGATATTAGTACTTTACTAGTTTTAAATTCACTAGACATTTAGCACATATGAATCAAATTCATTTGAATTTGTCCAATGCTTGACAAATTGTGCTTTTGTTATTCACCCCATTTTCCACTATGGCTTTGCAGTCATTTGTGAAAATTCCAAGTAACCCCTTTTATTTGTGAGATTTAGCAACGAATTGCTTTCTAATTTCAAGGGAAATTTGCTTCTAGGATTTCTCATAATTTAGTTTACCATTATTTCCTTTGTAGTTTGTAGGTATGTCATATTCCAAGAATCATGACAAATGATTCACAAATGTCTCCATACTAGATATGGATTTACATTTTTGAATCCTACTCCATGTAGTGAAAACACTAGTGGGGAAAACACAATGATCTATATCATTGATTCTTTCCTTTTGTGCAGAGAATCATTCAGGAACATTGTCCATTGCACTTCTCAACACTCTGATGCAGGGTTTTGAATCCTCATCGTGTTTTACACTATTTTCCATTTGCTCCATAATTGAGAAATATGACTAAAAGTGAGCTTTCTCAAGAATGTAACAAAATCCAAGCAGTACGAATCTTGCTTTCCTTTTGGTTTCAGCTATGGATTTCGTATTCAAAGTTTTCCTATGAATACTCTACAAGGACTTATTCGCTATTGTTTTGGTTATATCGAATAACCCCAAAACTTTCACGAATTCAAATAGTTCACTACATTCTAATTGAGCGCTAACTATTTATAACTAATGGTCTCTACATCTACACTACAATGATTTATTTGGTGCCTTCTATTCAACCCCTTTGATATCTAATATCACATTGTGATGCTTTGCATTTTTGACGTTTCAAAACACTTTGCATTTCACAATTTCTTTTATGCCATTCTTATAAAGTATAATCTCATTACTATTGATCAAATCATAGTAATTGGATTCTCTTTTATATTTATACCCTTTGTTGATGAAACATTTTGATCCAATCAAATAGTTTCATATTCATATTTCCTTTGGTAAACTTATTTATACATTTAAACAATCATTTAATGATAATTTCCATTTTCGTTAAAACACAATACATCGAATATGTATTCTATTTAACAATTCATTAAACACTTTGTATTCAAGTAATACACAGTGTTCAAGTTATTTTGCCGAACTTAGGCATGATTTATACTCCCTCCATTCCTTAATATAAGGTGTATAGTTTTTTGAGAAAAAATTCAAAATATAAGGTGTATTGCATTAGAACACTCATTTGGATAATATGTTTAGGGATTGGATTACATTTCCTTATCCAAGGCAAGATCCTCTATTTTCTCATGCTAATTAGTGAGGTGCAATCTTGACCAAAACTTGTGTATCTTATCCTCCATGTACATTCTTTAATTTCCGTGCCAAAAACTATACACCTTATATTTAGGAACGGAGGGAGTATGTGATAAGAAATCGAATGACTTTCACATATTATTACATAACTTTGAATTTAAACAATGTTTTCATTTATTTATGAATATATCATTAAGTTGGGTATTTTAAACACGGCATTTTAATGTTTTAAAAATGTTCATGCATTATCAATTAGTTTCAAACAACAAGGATAATTCACAAGTAATCAAACAAGATATGAACACGCATAGAAATCATTCATAAAAGTAGAACAACTGTTTGTTACAAACTCATATGAATAACCGTCTCACAAAGTGTGGGACACACTAAAGAAGTTCACAATCTCTTGATTACATTAATTATCCTAAAACACAAACTAAATGATAAATGTCGAGGGAGAGTGTCATTGGCCATCATCATCATGCTTGCCATCAACACACAACGCCACCTCCTCTCTAGCAAGCACCTCTCATGTAGAAGGACTTTTCAGTAAAACATAACAAGTATCAGATATACTTAACACTGCAAATGTGTTTGCAAGATTATAACATTTATAAAACTGTATATCAAATATATACCTTTGTCGTTGACGACTCCAGCGACGTTGGGTTCATCCACCACATTTCTGAAATGTGATATGAACTCGAGGAAATCCAGTGTTTCCGTGTCGCCTCTCATAATGCAGATCCTGACTTGTGCTTGGAAGCTTGGTGGAAGCGATCGTAGCACAACTCCCATTGCAAATGAGCTTGAGAACCAGTTGTCCAAGTAATATGCCAGACTCATGTACGCATCGTAGATGCGCAATAAGTGCTCATCCAGTGAGGAGCCCTCCTCCATCTTTATGGAGAGGAAGTCCCCCACCATCTCATACTCCCACATGTGCACTTGTTCCACGAAATGCGATCTCAGATGTGCCATGACCACTCAGGGCTTGAGACTTCCCACCATTGTCCATAGTCCATCCTCCATTCGGAGGCGCATGGTTACTGATATAAATGTGGCCATCACACGACGACGATAACGCAGACCCCGCTGCTCCTGGGTCTCATGAGAATAGGGTGGCTCCAAATACATCTCGTAGGTCATGTAGTCAGCTGCATTGTTCTCACCAAGGAGATCAATCAGGCGTATGACCCATGCAGAAAAGTTGGATCTATCTAACTTGAGATTTTCCCCTTTTAACCAATTGTCGATAGGGAAGGTAATCTCGGGGAGAACCATTTTCTACATTTATAATTCCAAAAGGAATTTAGACTAAGTTTATAATTAAATGAGTTAATAATAACTCCACTCAGAAACACCTATCCCCAAAAGAGTTCCTAGTGATAACACGACCCCTATCAGCCACATCTCCCCGATCATCACGACGATCAATGTGGGTTCATGGGTGGATGCTAAGCGATGGTCACATCATTCACGCGACTCGTGCTCGATCTTTCGACCATCCGCGTTTCGAGGCCATGCCTGTACATGCTAGGATCGCTAACTCAACCTTAGTGGTTTCGCTGTGCAACATGGCTTACACCCACTGTATGTGAACGTAGATATGTCTGACACACGATCATCACGGCCTGCCTCATACCGAAGAACTTTCTTGGTGGTGCACACTAAGGGGGAATACAATCGTTGATAATTTTAACAGGGATCATCTTATTAGGCTACCGTCGAGTATCTAATACTAGCACACAATAAGATATACAAACAATAACATTGAATGTAAATGCTATGTGATATGGTCCTTCATGTCGTGATCTCCATCCGGCGTCACCGGGTTACGGCGCCGTAGACACCAGGGTACCGGTGTCATTTTGGCGTGGTAGTTCGTCACCTCCGTGACTATCTACTACTACGTAACAAAAGGTAATCACTTTACCTTTGCCACAACCATATCACAAAGCAACGCCCCCCTACAAAACAAAGTTAGACGCTTCTACTTTATCTTTGCATGTTTTACGTGGCTAAATGGGCTTTCGTACAAGAATCATTCTTACCTACGAACTTTCAGCACAACGCTGATCAAGTAGTTGTCTCTACTACACCCCTTTCAGGGCCCTCCGTTGCAAATGGCATACCAACTAATGCGAGAGAGACAGACACCCCCCTAAGCCACTTTATATGGTACACGCCGTATGTCAAGTGTGGACCAGTCTCGCGAATGAACGCGTAAAGTCAGTTGGGGGCTGCTTCATCAAGCATTACTGTGGTATACACAAGTACACGTGGGAGGGTAACAACTAAAAGATCAATGCCCACACGCTACATATCGTGTGTTCTACCCGTACTAGCATTACTACGCATAGATCTAGCTCTGATACCACTGTAGGGGTTCCGCGTATGAAAACAATAAATTTTACCCTACGCCCCTGAACCCCTGAAGCTGCCAGGACCTATCTATTAGTAATACAGTAACGGGAGAGGATTTTCGCGAACTTACCCTTGAAGACCGAAAAGCGTTGTCAACGCTCAGGAGAGCGTGGTTGATGTAGACGAGCCGAAGCCGACCTCAAGGTCGTGATGAAGTCCTTGCGCTCCTTATGGATCCAACGACTTGAGTGCCTCAAGTGCGACACCTCGCCGGGAGTTACTCACGTCCGGTGCCTGACGATGACTCCCGCTTCCCCGATCCAGCAGCAGTTGCGGAAGTAGAGCTCCAGGATCCGAATCCCGCAGCGCGACGGCGCTCCGTGGTGAAGATGTCTCTCGCTCGCGCATTCTAGACTTGGGACCATGGTCACGAGAGAGAGAGGGGGAGCGAGAAAATATCAATTGGAGTTCCTCCCAAAAGTGGGGAGACCTTTATTGATTATTGCTGTATTTATCTTGGCCAAATACCCCACTATATATAGGGGGAGGGGAGGTACTACCTCCCTCAAAGTCCTGGGGTGGGACTAAAGGAGAGGAGGGGGGAGAAGGTGGCCGCCGGCCACCTAGTGGGCCCCGCGCGGGGGGCTAGGCCTAGCTGGCCTCCCCCTTGGCCCCTCTCCCTCTCTCTTTTCCCCTAATGGGCCCTCTCCCTTCAGAATTGGCCCATTAAGCCTTTGACCATTAAAATTGATTTTCTCTTTATTAAATAATTATGAATAAATGATTAAATCAACATTTTACATTCATTCATATATTATTCAACCTTCGTGGCTATGGAACACCTTCCACCTCCACTCCGGACATCCTCCGGACTTACCGAAACCCTTCCAGTTTTCTCCCTTCTTTTCTTCAGTGATTCTACCGATCCTATAAACACTCTATATGCATCATCAAGCCCTTAAGCGTGATACCCCACGGTTCGGGAACACTCCCGACATGGTCGGGACATTCCCGCACCAATGATCGGCAGAGGGACCTAGATGGCCATGTGACCCCTGTGCGTTTGATACATTACAAATGTATCTATAATTTTTAATGTTCCATGCTTAGTTTTATCTACTTTCTTGTGTTTTGTTCATGCTTTGGAGTAGTTTTCATATGATTTCTTGGACTAACCTATTAACAAGAGCCACAGTGCTAGTTGCCTGTTTTCTGCTGTTTTTGGTTCTAGGAAAGTCAGAAAATCAATATTCTCGGAATTGGACCGGACAAAAGCCAAAGTTGATATTTTCCTGGAAGATTCACGGAGCCAGAAGGAGAGCCGGAGAGGGGCCACAGGGTGGCCACACCACCCCATGGCGCGGGTCCACCCAGGCCGTGCCAGGGCATGGTGTGGGGCCCCTGGCCGCCCACCGACCTTGCCCTCTGGCCTATAAGAAGCCTCCTGAGGCATAAACCCTAGATCATCAAGCCTTCAGCCACGAAAAGTTCCGCAGCGCCGCCGCCACCGAAGCTGAGATTCGGGGGACATAAAGTCTCTCTTCCGGCACCCTATCGGGACGGGGAAGTGCCCCCGGAGCCATCTCCATCGATCTCCACCACCATCTCCATCACCATTGCCGATTCCCATGATGAGGAGGGAGTAGGTCTCTCTCGAGGCTAAGGGTTCTACCGGTAGCTATGTGTTCATCTCTCTCTCTATGCGTGATCTTATTGAGATCATGAGCTTGTAATCTATAGATCTATTCTGCTACTCAAGTGCTTTAATGAATCTCTGCTCTCCCCATGTGTGTGAAAGTGACAGCGTGCTCACCATGGTGGTACTTAGGCTAGAGATTACAAATACTTGTTATGAGTTATATTTGGAGTTGGATGTCTTTATGAAATTGTGGTGTTTGTTGGACTCATCTAGTACTCAAGGTGACAGTGTGGGGTTATCTAGATGGGAAAGGCTTACTTTGAGGTGTGATGTTATAGCCCTACCATTGATTAGAGTGTCCAACCGGAGAGTAGTTAAGAATAGTATCATAAAGAGAAGATATTTATATGAGAGTGTTCACTAGTGAAAGTATGATCCCTAGGCCTTATTTCCAAGCATTGAAACTTTGTTTGCTACTAGATCTGTTACATGTTTGCTTTCTTCCATCTTTATTTCAGTTTGCATTTAGTCGTTTCCACGCCATCAAGTTATTTTCTATCACCATTACCACTTATAATTATTCATACCACTTGTATTTTACTATCTCTTCGCTGAACTAGTGCACCTATACACCTGACAAGTGTATTGGGTGTGTTGGGGACACAAGAGACTTCTTGTATCTTGATTGCAGGATTGCTTGAGAGGGAATACCTTTGACCACTTCCTCCCTGAGTTCGATAAACCTTGGGTGATCCACTTAAGGGAAAACTTATTGCTGTTCTACAAACCTCTGCACTTGGAGGCCCAACAACTGTCTACAATAATAGAAGTGCGTAGACATCAAGCTATTTTCTGGCGCCGTTGTCTGGGAGGTAAGGTAAAAGGTATTCACACCGGAGGATTAAAGAAGAAGAACCTCCCACGACAAACGCCTATTTTCTGGTTTGAGTGCTTGAAGTTATTTCCTTTAGATTCTGCAATTTTGTCTTTTTGTTTCTTGTTTTCACTAGTTAGGCTTAATGGAACACAACAAAAAAATTAGAGAGCTTTATAGTATTTATCTTGAGTTAGGACATGAAGTGTTTGAAGAGAAAATTAAAACACCTATGGAACTTTATTTGCATGCTAATAGCAATGTTGTTAGTATGAATTCTTTGGAGACCATTTTTGCTAATGCTATGGAAAAGTCTAAGATTGGGGAAGCTAGTTTTTATGAAAATGATCTTTTTAGTTCCCCAGCTTTAGAAGATAGCTCTTATATTGCTTATGATGATACAAAACCTCCAATCTATGATGATTACATTGATGAGTATGATATTTTCAGTCTACCTACTATTGAGGAGGAAATTAATTATGATTACAATATGCCTCCTATATTTGTTGATTATGGTGATGAGAATAATAATGATAGCTATTTTGTTGAAATTGCTCCCACTATGATTAATAAGAATGACCTTGTTTATGTGGAGAGTATTAATTCTTTTATGTATGTGGATCATGATAAGAATGTTTTATGTGATAGTTATATTGTTAATTTTATTCATGATGCTACTGAAAGCTATTATGAGAGAGGGAAACATGGTTTTATGTGTCTCAACAATATTAAGTTTTCCCTCTTTATGTTGAAAGTCTTGAAGTTGCACTTGTTTTGCTTTCCTATGCTTGTTGCTTTGTGCTTTCATGACTTGTTTCTTTACAAGATTCCTATGTATAGGAAGTGGGTTAGACTTAAATGTGCTTTTAATTTGCTTCTTGATGCTCTCTTTTACGTCAAGTCATATTTCTTATGTGAGCATCTTCTCAAACTATCATGCCTAACTTAAAGGCGTTAAAGAAAAGTACTTATTGGGAGATAACCCAAAAGTTTTACATGAGTCTTGGAAGTTATTACCTCTGTAATAACCTCTCCTTATCCTTTTTATTTGCTTTTTGTGCCAAGAGTAACCTCTAATGAGAGTGAAGTAATAATTGGGAAAGTTGCTGTCCCGAAACAGATTTTTGTGCTTCACCGTAAAAATTCTTGAGAGATCTCTATATGTCGGATTGAGCTGTAAGTTTTTTTGATTCTGCCCCAGGTTGTTATCTAACTTTAGTTAGTTGAACAATTTTTGATTTGATCAACAGAAAGTCTTCGAAAAAATTCGTCTTTACCTGCTGGTCTGTTTTGACAGATTTCTGCCATTTTCTGCATTTGCTTCTTGTTGGTTCCTTTTTGAGTTCTTTTGGGGAATTGAGCTTTTTGAGGGAAGTGCTAAAGTATCTAGTGTATTAATGGAAGTTTATTTGGTTTTAGAACTGAACCTTAAGACTTATTTATCTTGAGTGCACTAATGTTGTCAATAAAGATTGTGTGAAGTTTTGTATGAAGGAAAAATTTCAGGTGCATGGAAGGAATGAGTAATGAGATGAAGGATGGACTAAAGCTCAAGCTTGGGTATGCCACGCGTGTCACCCAAAGAAATATCCAAGAAGTACAAGCGTCAAAGCTTGGGGATGCCTTGGGCATCCCCTTCTTCATCAATAAAAATCCCAGATTTCTTCCAAACGCTTCATTTTTATTGTTTCATGCACAGTTGTGTTGTTCTTGGAGCGTCTTCTTTTTCGTTTTTGTTTTGGTTTTAGTTTGCTTGGTTTGCTTAGTTTTCTGAATAAATTGGTTGGACCCCCTCTTTCATACATTGGTTTTCAAATAGTTTGGTTTGGATTGGAAAAGAGTAGGAAAGTTCATAATTAAGTGGTAAAGAGAGCTTGTTTTTGATTGTGGCCTATGCTTTGTCATGCCATGCTTGATATTGTTTTGTATTTATGCTTAGTATTCTTTGTTGTAGCATGACTTGTTATAAACAATTGAGATTGCTTAATGTGCCTTGGATGAATCATGCATTGTTTTAGCATATTAAAGCATAGTATAGTGGTATTCTCCTTTGATGCTTTATTTGGGTTGACTTGGCGCATGCTCACACCATGTTATGACAATCTCAAGTCACCATAGCCTTTATGATCCTTTAGTTTTCAACTTGTAGTATCACTTTATGCTTTGATCAATGATGTTTTGTCGCTCTGCATGATTATGGCCATTATTGCTATATTAGTTTGTCGCTCCCAGTCTTTTGCTAGCCTCAGTAACCAAGTATGAGTTCCACTCATGCATCCAACTCCATAAACCAAGTTATTCCAAAGAGTCCACCATACCTACCTACTAGCTTATGCTATTCCAAGTATATTCATGTTTTTGTTTACCTTCCGAATTAAACCTGTTATAGAAAACTAGTGATTAAAGCTCTCACGAACTTGATGGCACACTTTACTTTTTGCATCTAATAAACTTGAACCATTGGGTCCTTGTTTGTTGCGTATATGCTTGCGCTTTATAAGTTGAAATTAGCAAAACCATGTATCATGGGGAACGCTTTCAACATTGCACTTGTACTTTGTACCCCGTTGATATCATATTATTTTCCTTACGGATGCCAGCGATGTGAAATAAAAGTGGAACTTGTAAGATCATGGAGTTTATATGTGTGTTACAGAAACGCCTGGGCTTCTAGCCTAAGCCATGCCTAATCATGGTGGAAACTTGCAGCATCACCATAATGAGCAATCTATGAAGCATCCTCAATAAAAATCTATGCAAATAGCAAATAAAAAGATCGCTGAGATGCTCATTGTCTGCTTGCCTTGTCATTTTGATTATAGGATAGCTCCTGTATCATGTGCAAGGGGTACCCCATTGGCGGTTCTTTATGATACACATGTACTTACAATGACAAGAGCTTACTTGTGACTAAAGTTGAGTAGCATGAGGTTCGGTCTTCGTAAGTAAGGGGCATGCGATTTTGGTTTATAACTTGTCAAACATATCCTCTTAGTTGTGTCACTTTAACCTTAATCACCTTCAAGATGCTTATGATAGGGGCAATGAGAGTTGAAAGCTATTAAGTACCATAATTTTTGGAAGCTCTTTATGAGACTTGAATCCCTACTTCCTTTTATAAAAAGTCCTTTCTTCCACCATTATATTGAGTCTCCACCTTCTATCTTTATGCACCTACTTTGAGAGCATATTGGCCATTCTTAGTTCTATGTGCATTGTCCCAAGACTAGGTGATTGATGCATAACTTGTTATTGCTTGTTTTAAACTACTGTATCTAGTCACTCTTATGAACTTTGAAGGTGTCCTATGCATTTATATTTGCTACTCTATGAGGGACAAGCTGAATACTATTATGCTATGTTTTCGTTATGTGAAACAAACAAACATCTTGCAAAGCATTGTTATTCATGGATCTTTTGTTTGTGCCATTTCATGTTGCATAATAGTTTCTTTGCTTATTGCTAGAACTTTGTCTTTCATGTTATGATTGAAGTACTATGATCCCAGCTTTGAATGTTTTACAAATACTTTGATCAAGTCTTTGATGGTGCATGTCATCTCAAAAATTATTCTTTCTTTTTATCACTTACCTACTCGAGGACGAGCAGGAGTTAAGCTTGGGGATGTTGATACATTACAAATGTATCTATAATTTTTGATGTTCCATGCTTAGTTTTATCTACGTTCTTGTGTTTTGTCCATGCTTTGGAGTAGTTTTCATATGATTTCTTCGACTAACCTATTAACAAGAGCCACAGTGCCAGTTGCCTGTTTTCTGCTGTTTTTGGTTCCAGGAAAGTCAGAAAATCAATATTCTCGGAATTGGACCGGACAAAAGCCAAAGTTGATATTTTCCCGGAAGATTCACGGAGCCAGAAGGAGAGCCGTAGAGGGGCCACAGGGTGGCCACACCACCCCATGGCATGGGTCCACCCAGGCCGTGCCAGGGCATGGTGTGGGGCCCCTAGCCGCCGACCGACCTTGCCCTCTGGCCTATAAGAAGCCTCCCGAGGCATAAACCCTAGATCTTCAAGCCTTCAGCCACGAAAAGTTCCGCAGCGCTGCCACCACCGAAGGGGAGATTCGGGGGACAGAAAGTCTCTGTTCCGGCACCCTGCCGGGACGGGGAAGTGCCCCCGGAGCCAGCTCCATCGATCTCCACCACCATATCCATCACCATTGCTGATTCCCATGATGAGTAGGGAGTAGTTCTCTCTCGAGGCTAAGGGTTTTACCGGTAGCTATGTGTTCATCTCTCTCTCTATGCGTGATCTTATTGAGATCATGAGCTTGTAATCTATAGATCTATTCTGCTACTCAAGTGCTTTAATGAATCTCTGCTCTCCCCATGTGTGTGAAAGTGACAGCGTGCTCACCATGGTGGCACTTAGGCTAGAGATTACAAATACTTGTTATGAGTTATATTTGGAGTTGGATGTCTTTATGAAATTGTGGTGTTTCTAGGACTCATCTAGTACTCAAGGTCATGCCGATTTTTTCTGGCGATCTCGATGTCCATGCTCTAATTATTCTTTTGCTCTTTGTATACCACACAGGCGACCATGGTCCGACCACTGAGCACACCCCTCGTGGATAGGTGGATGAGATGCGCGAGGGCCGACATGGCACAGACAAACATGACGGAGATAAGATGTTCGTGTCGCGACTGCAAACTGATGTATTTGATAAAGCATGATTGCGGAATGCTGGAGTCGCACCTGCTCCAGCGATGTTTCATGGATGGCTACACTCGATGGATACGTGATGACGAGGATGTCAATAATGGTGAAGATGAAGATCAAGATGTAGGCAGGGCAGGTGATCATGAAGAACAAGGTGGCGTCGGGCATGAACATGATGAAGATCAAGCAGATGGTGCTGGGCATGAACATGAAGATAATCAAGGTGGTGCCGGGCAGGAATATGAAGATCAAGGTGTCAAGCATGATTCAAGCTGGTTGCGAGACCCTCATTACCAAGAGCTGCTTCTCAGGGAGACGAGTAATGCCAGAGCCGCCGCTAGAGAGAAAGCTAAGCTAGAGAAAATGGAGAAAGACGCGGTTACTCCACTATTTGACGGATGCAACGACGAGGATACCCGTCTGAATGTAATGCCCAGGGCTCTAGAGATGAAGGCGAAACAAAAAATGACCGACGAATGCTTCAACGACAACATGGAATTCTCGCAAGATTGTCTTCCCAAGGGGAACACATGTCCGACTAGTATCGCTGAGGCCAAGAAAGTTGTGTGCCCTCTCGATCTACCGCACGTGAAATACCATGCCTACATAAATGATTACATCATCTACCGGGCGAGGACGCGGAGAAGACCACGTGTCCAGTGTGAAAGACCTCTCGATACAAGAGAGGGACCAAGAAAGCTCCTAGAAAAGTGGTGTGGTACTTTCCTCTAACTCCTCGTCTGCAGCGGTATTTCGCGGACCCTAAGGAAGCACAGCTGATGCGCTGGCACGCGGAAAGAAAGAGGCTAGAAGACGAAGATCTAGAAAGGGAGGAAATACTGAGGCACCCTTTGGATGCTAGCCAGTGGAAGGAAATGGACCTCGAATATTACCAACGGTTCGGGAAAGAGTCAAGGAACCTCAGGCTGGGCATGAGCACCGACAGACTCAATCCGTTCGGAAGCCAGAGCAGCACACATAACACTTGGCCCGTGTTTGTATGGATCTACAACCTCCCCTCTAGCTGTGCATGAAGAAGAAGTACGTAACCATGAGTGCTAGTTCAAGGGCCAAAACAGCCTAGTACAGACATCAATTTGTATCTCATGATGTTGAAAGAGGAGTTGGCCACGCTATGGGAAGACGGATCCCGTACGTGGGACACCGCCGCACAAGAATATTTCAATATGAGAGCGGCTGTGATCACGACAGTGCAAGACTATCCTAGTTACGGATACTTCGCGGGGCAGGCGATCCAAGGATTCTTTGCGTGCGTTAGGTGCAAGGATAATACAATGTATCGCTAGCTATAGAAAGATCCCGGTTCCGAGAAAACCGTGTAACAGGGGTCTCGAAGGTGGCTTCCGAAGAATCACGCCTGGAGAAAGTTGTCCCATCTATTCGATGGGACAGTCGAGCTCTCAGGAATGCCATACCAGAGGAGTGGTGCAGAAATCGATGAGCTCTTGAAAAACTGGAATGAGTGTGCCGCCCCAGGAAAGAACCAAAATAAGCCAGAGCCGATGTTGACGGTTTTGAAGGCGTGGTCTATTTTCTGGGACTTGCCATACTAGAAGCTCTTTCCCGTGCCTCGTAGCCTTGATCTCATGCATATCACGAAGAATGTGCTGGAGAGTTTGCTTTCCACCATCCTTAACACCGACAAGACCAAAGATGGGCCAAAGGCAAGGAACAACTTGAAGCATATGGGCATCAGGAAAGACCTTCAACCACCACCTAGTGATGATGAAGCCGATGATCAGTCGCAGGAGGAGGAGACGGAAACACAGAATAGTCATCGTTGCAAGGGCAAAAAGGTCAAGAAGGCCGAAGTTAAGCTCAAGGCCGTGTGCTTCACTCTAATCAAGGCGGAGGCCACACAGTTTATGAAGTGCCTCCTCAGAGTCAAATTTCCGAACGGCTACGCGGGGAAGATAAGCAGATGGCTAGATGAGGCGAAGTAGCGCTTCAGCTAGATGAGGTCTCATGACATAGCCGTGCTGATGACCCAGGTACTTCCGGTTACGATCCGAGGGATAATGGACAAGCACGTCCGTAAAACGATGTTTGGCCTCTACAACTTTTTCGATGTTATCTCTTGGAAGTCGATAGGCATTAAGCAGCTCACGAGGCTACAGGAGGAGATCGTGGTGATAATATGCAAGCTCGAGATCTACTTCCCTCCCGCATTCTTCGACATCATGCTTCATCTGCTGCTCCATGTCGTGGAGGATATCGTCCAACTCGGGCCTCTGTTTCTGCGAAGCATGATGCCGTTCGAAAGGATAAATGGACACATCAAGTGATACGTTCGTAACAGGTCCCATCTAGATGGAATCATAGCAAACGGCTTCCTGGCCGAAGAGCGTATCTCTTTCTGCTCAAACTTTCTACAAACAGAGACCCCTATCGGTCTGCCATTCAACAAGCATCTTGGGAGGCTCGCTGGATGGGGTCACCACGAGGGTCAGCGCGAAAAGCATGTCGACTTCGAGGAGCGAACCAAGGACTTTGAAAGAGCAAACTTGGTCGCGGTACAACACATGCAGGTGGTTGATCCATATATACATGAGCATAAATAATTTATCAAAAAGAAGTACGTTGACCGCAGCCTGATGAGGACGGAGGAAGATGTAATCAAAGAGCACAACTCCGGTTTCACGCAGTGGTTTAGGAAGAAGGTTCTCGATAGTCCACCGCAGGGCGAGTCTTCGGAGGACGATAAACTCATATTCTCGTTGTCACAGGGCCTAGTGCACAACCTGATGACCTATCAGGCATACGATATCAACGGATACATGTTCTACACCGAGGAGAAGGACAATAACTGCGATTACCAGAACTCAGGGGTAACAGGGATATTCTACACCGATGATGTCCCAGAAAGATACTACGGAAGTATCGAGGAGATATGGGAGCTGGACTATGTTATGGAGAAGGTGCCGATGTTCCGTGCCAGGTGGGCCAAGAGCGTCGAAAAAGAAGACCGTTATTTCACCACCATGGTTATACCTCCAAAGTCAAAGACCACCGGTGCGAACGTACCCGCGAGAAATGAGCCATGGGTTTTGGCAAGTAAAGTCGACCAATGCTTCTACACTATCGACATGTCAAAGCCTAGCCGGGTTGTCGCCAGGAAAGGCAAAAGGAACATCATCGGAATGAACAGAGTCACCAATGAGCAAGACTTTGACCAGTACGGTGACCCGAAGATGGAAGACGGATACGGCGACCAAGCACCATACACCACAAACCTACCTAAGAAAGGACTCTCGTTCAAAACAAAAAGTGAAGTCGTTCCGGACCTAACCTATTCAACCGCGACAAAGAAGGGCAAGAAGTTATTGTCAACAAGAAATGCTAATAACTAGCTCCAATAAAAAAGGGCATTATTATCTATGTATCGACACATTCTTATTAGTTATCTCTTTTGTATTGCTAGATATTATGTAATGACACAATTATATATAATTTATATGCTAAATTGATATTTAACGTAATAAAATATATTTTTTAGTTTATATTAATGGTTGTAAATGATTTAACAATTAAAATGTCTTTAAAAAAAATTGTGGACACCACATGATTTGAACCTAGGTGGCCAGAGTTTGGAGGGATTTAGACTGGGTTGCTAGCCACTGGGCTAATAAGTGTTTGCTATTAGCATCTGTGCGGCGCTTCTTTTTAAGTGTAGTGGAAAATATTATAGGAGACACATCTTACATAAATGTGCCTCGCATAACACTGCTGGAGGTGCATGTTTCTGAAATGCGACTCGCATAATGCGACTCCCAGCTCGATTCAGACAGACAAACATTCAGCTTTTTTTCAGTTAGTCAATTTTTTTGGATATTTAAAATATTTACACTATTTTTAATAGTTCATATGTATTTATTTTTTAGTTCCAAAAAGGGTGGCTCCTAGGAATTGAACCTGGGATGCCTGGAAAGAAAGGTTGGAGTGTGTAGCCACTGGGCTACGAAGTGTTCTGTAAAATAGAAGGTGCTCTGTTCCTTTTGAATATAGTTGCAAGACTATAGGAGGCGTATCCTGGCAATTTGCGACTCGCATAAGTTATTATGCGAGTCGCATATTGCCAGGATGTGTCTCACATAGTCTCTAGCTAAGATAGATGTCGATCACGTTCAGTTCGTCAGACAGTTCGCTCGTTCCCCTCCTTATTCGTTTCCCTCCGCTACCGCCGTCGAGTCCACGCTATTGTGAGCCGCCTTCCCTCTTCCCCTTTGACGACCTCGTGTCGCCGTCCGCAAGAGCCAGGAGCCAGGCCCGCAACTGCCCGCCCGCCCCCATCGAAGAAGGAGAAGGAGGAGGAGGAAGGAGCACCCGCCCGCCCGCATCGAAGAAGAAGAAGAAGGAGGAGGAGGAAGCGCCTGCCCGCATCGAAGAAGGAGCGCTCGCCGCCATCTACCTCGTCTCCGACCTGCCGCCCTCATCTCCGCCCCCGTCTTTGACCTCGTCTCCGACCTGCCGCCACCTACGGTGAGCCGCCTGTCCCCATTCTCACTAGTTCAGCCAGCCTTCCTATAGAAGTAGATGCTATCGCGCAGTGACAATTTAGGGTGCAAATAGCTCTTCTGAATTTGCAGTTGCAGCTGATCAATGCTTATAGAATTCAGGATGTGCTCTTCTGAATTTGCAGTCGCAGTCTGCCTATAGAATTTGCAGTTGCAGTCTGCCTAGAGAATTTAGGATGTGCTTTGCAGCTGATCAATGATGCAACTAACTGTTTTATATGTGTCCATTTATCTTGTTTTACTTTGCATTGCAGTCCAGTGCTTAATTTCTGGAAGTAAATATTGGACATTTTTTTAATTTAGCTCATGCAGTTGGACTGTTAACATATTACCATTCCTTGTTGTACATGTTAGCAATGTGATCTAGTGCTTTGTGAGTTTTGTAATGTCAGGTACTGAGTCACAAACAAGTTTTACTTTGTATTTTCTTACTGTTGTTCAGTGGAACTTCTATACATGGCTTAGAATAGGGCATTAGTGCTTCACCCTAATGTTTATAATGCTCCCTGACATTTATGGTCCTTGAAACTTTCTTTGATTTAACAGATAAAAGAGTGCTTGCTTACATTATTTTGTTGTATACTTTAGATGAATGAATGATTGATCAATAGTAATTACTTGAGATAACAACCTGCAGTTGTGTTGAGGCTGTTTTTGCTATGGATCTGGTTCAGGTGCTACTGCATCTTGATATCCTGCTCCACCTCTCCTTCTACTATTTGATATACTTCAGTAGCTCAGTTTTCTATTTGTGCTTTTATGCGGCGAAGCTCTGTTTTCTATTTGTGTGCATGATTCTTTCTTCTCAATATTGGTGTGTGTTGGTGGTATTTGTGCCTGTAGTTGTGTATGCTGGCAGCAAAGGATCCACAGACTTCATATTGTGAATGTGGTTGTGTATGCTGGCAGCAAGTTGCTGGTTGTGTGTTTGTGCCTATTTAGGCCATTTTTTGTGCAGGTTTTTTGTTTTTAGATGCCAATGTTTCGTCGGAATGTTGATTCATTTCCGTTCCGGCAAATTTCTGGCACTCCTAGGTCTATAAAATTAGCAAAGGTCATGGCCAATTTTTTTTGAATTCTAGTGTTTATTAGTTCCATTTATTTTCGTGTTTAGATATGTCGGGTAGTGGACAATACGACGCCCAGGCGAGCACTTCTAGAAATAAGGCCTATTGGGAGGATTTGGATGAGATGGAATTACAAGCGGACCGGGAATTCATGTCACGGGAGGTAGAGGAGATGGAGGACGAGGATACATCGTCCGATGAGGAGATGGGGGATGATGCCGATGGCGAGGACGCCACTACCACTGATGGCGGTGGTGAAGCCACAGACGGTAGCCGCCAACCGAAGAAGCCCCGGAAGGACCGGACCCTGATCACGGTCGGCCTCAAAAGGTCCATCTTCACAAGCGTCAGCGCTAAAGGGGTGCCTTTGGAGCTGGAGGAATTTGTCGCGTCGTACTCACTGCAGCTCTCTGCAATCCTCCGGAACACCGTCACGATCACACTGAGAACCTAAAGGCCCGTGAGAACGAGCATTACGCCATCAGCTCTCCAGGAAGTTGCACGCAAGGTACGCGTTCCCGGGTGATGAGGACAACAAATACAACATTGACAATCTCAGTGGGAATCCGGTAAACAAGTTCACCCTCAAGATGATGACCAAGGCCTTGTCGAATTGGAAGGCGTGGGTGAAGAGGCTCATTTACAAGAAAATCTAAGTTACGAGGAGGTTGTCACGTAGGAGCCTCTGGTCACGGAAGAACACTTCAAGATGTTCAAGGCCAGATGTGAATCTGCCGTGGGCAAGGCCAAGAGTAAGTACTTCAAGGAGTTGTACGAGATGAACATTGGTACCCACCATCTCGGCTCTGGCAGTTATAGAGCTGCGATTCCCAAATTGGAGAAGGAGGATGCCATAGCTCGTGAGAAGGGGGAGACACCTGCCTTTTCCAATATTGCCAACCGCAGGAAAAGTACTTTGTCAGGGCCCGGTTTCACAAGCTGAAAGGGAGTTCTGAATATTCCTCGGAACCCTGCGCCTCTTTGCTCCGAAGGTGACGGACTTCATCAATATATATGTAAGTAATTTGCATGAAAGTCGATTAATTGCATTCACAATTAATCAATGAAGTCCAACTTCTCAAATGCTTCACGTTCCTTATGCGTAGGACGAGGAATGTAGGAGCTCCTCATCCCAGGGGTCGGTGCCGGTCGCCAAGTGGGACACCACTTTTAACAGGGCATTGAACCGGGTCAAGAAGGTCGAGCCCTAGGCGCCACCAAAGTCGGCTGGATGTGTGCCCGGCTTTGGAGCTATTACATGGTCTGAATACTATGGCACCTCGTCGCGGAAGGGCAGGAAGCTGGCCGAGAGCGCCGAGGTAAAACACCTAAGGGAACAAGTGGAGATGTTTCCACAGCTGCTCCAAGATACAGTGAAGGAGGCTATGACGGCAGTCCAGAAACAATTCCAATCACCAGTCCAGATTACATGTCCAGACACAAAGACCGAGAAGCTCAACACCATCCTTCCTGCCTACTTTGAACAGTACACCAAGTGGAAGAGGAGTGGTAAACAGGGGCCACGCCTGGTTCCCAACATCGTCAGCGCTCAATCGGACAACGTGGCGTTGGAGGTGTTGGTGACTCCTCTAGCGGGGCCCGCAGGTCTAGAGCTTACCTTGTCTGCTGCGGTGAAGGCGCCGACCTTGCCAGCAAGCAGCCACTCCGCCACTTGTGCGCTCGTCGTCGGTGGTGGTGCCTCGACATTAGCCGAGCTCGATGCCCTCAAGGTAACTAATTAAAGCGAGAGTTGGGAGGCTCAACCGATGACTTCATATCCCTTCTCTCCCTGTTTTACTGACGACCGGCCTATACATGTCTTTCGTAGGAAGACACTCCTTGCACTCTAATGCACTGGGTGAATGGCGAGTTGAAGGATTTTGCCAAGGGTTCTATCGTTCAACCGGCGAACCGCATCTTCCACAGCAAACCAATGGCACCCGACATGCTTAGGGTCAAATACAATATGGTGCTTTCGGGCTACGAGGGCTTGGAACCTCCCTCTCAACCTCATGGATGGGATAGTGACGAGCCGACAGTCCTCAGTACCGGCTTCGGCTACATGTTCCTATGGCCAAAGAGCCAGATCCGCCTGGAGATGGAAGGCCGAGGCACCACCCCAGAGGAAGCACAACAAACACATCATGAAGAAATCGAGATGGCATAGAATCCCGCCAACGACGATGATGAATTTGATGAAAACTTCGGCGACCAGTTCTTGAACACAAGGTTTGGTGATGAGGATGAGAAACATGGAGGCCATGTCTTCACGTAGACAGTTGACGAGCCCTAACCAACACCTAGACCCTCGGCAAAACCCACTTGCCAACTGCGTCTCTTCCCATCTAGTCAGGAGACACTGTCACCCACCGCATTCACCAAGCCTCAGCTGCCAGCTCGTCCTATGATCAGCCCCAACTCCCCCATAGGGCGGCCGGTGAGGTGATGGCGGCGGCCGATACTGAAGTCGTAAAGGGCAGGAAGGAGGGTCGCGAAAGGAAGCCTAAGTGTTATGGGTCTCCTTGTGGATTTACCCTTGGAGTGGCCCGATCTTCACGGATTTGAGGCGGAAGTGAGGGAGAACACGATGAACAGAACTCTAATGCAAGGTAAAGATACAAACGCACGCCAAATCACACCCAATTCGATTTGCTCCCGTTGGTTCGAACAACCAATCCAATAGAATCCTCGGCGAGAGACCTTGCGGTAGAATCACCAAAGGAGAGATCGGCAAGCGGATGGTAGAATCCAAATCAAGGAGAGAGTAGAAACCAAGTAGGATCCCAAAGGGGAGAGACCAAGCACTACTAGAATCCTCGATAGGGAGAGACCAAACACTTGAGGAGGTTCTTGACAACTTGGAGAAGGGCACCGACTCCAAGGCCTTGTACAACTCATAGATTTACTATTGAGAGGGGGTTCCCATCTAGGGTTTGGCACATGCCTCAATTCATCATCATCTCTAGGGTTTCAAGGAGGGGGTGGGGGCATATATATAGGCCAGCCACGAGCTAGGGGTAAAACAGGCATAAGCAGGAAGTTTGGGGCGTTACATGGGCCAAGCCCAGCTTAAGGCGCGCAGGCCCACAATGCTCGGTCTGGAGACTCCGATGTGGGGTTCGGAGACTCCGGTGTGGGCCGGAGACTCCGGTCTATCTCCGGTGTCGCCTCCGGAGGGGGTGTCAGACTATCCGAGGCGCAGGTTCAGGGCTCGGTCCAGAGACGGGCCGGAGACTCCAGTGTGGTAGACCGGAGACTCCGGTCAGCTGGTCCGGAGACTCTGGTCCTGCTTCGGCAGCTTCTTGTGTCTTCTCTTCCAGGCCTCTTGCTTGGGTGTCTTGGTTCCCCCAGAGGCTCCGAGTATCCAGGCCTCTTCCAGGCCTCTTATTCGAAGTTACTAGGGAGTTATGCTAGTTCTCTAAGGAGCATCTAGCCGAGTAACAAGTTACTCCCCCGGAGGCTTGGGGACTAATGGGTATATCTCTAAGCACTTGTGCATGCTAAAGAAAAGACAAAGTAGCATACCTCCATCATCCGCCCGGCGAGGTTGATAGCCTTAGCCACTGTGTTCATTTGTGCGCTAAACTCCACATGCCCAAATTTCTCTAGAAGATCGTCGGTGGGATTGACGAACTCTGCAATTGTTCTAGTTATTGACATACTCAATCAAGGCCGGGGATAGCGCTCCCCGTTAAGCATATGGGGTGCAATCAAGCCCTTGGCGTGGGCCTCCCTCCTTTCGACTTGGGCAGCAACAGGGCTAGTGTGCAATGCAAGTTGCGTGCTAGCTGACTCGAGGGCAACATCCTTCTTTGGTGGAGTTTTCTTCGAAAGCATGGACGCGAGCGTGCGCTGTCCAGCCTCGATGGATGCTGCCCTGGCGACGTCAGAAGTTTTCTTGGCCTTAGGCTGCTGCTAAGAGGTTGAGGTTTGAGCTGCGGATTTAGTCTTGGGCGCAGCCTTGGTGCTAACAGGGCCTTCTCACCGAGTCTTGGAAGACTCGGACGAGGTGGAGGGAGTTGGTGCTGCTGCTGGAAATGTGATGTTGCTGCTGGTACTTGTGCTGCTGTTGTTGGTGCTGGCGCTGATGCTTGTGCTGGTGCTGGGCTTGGCAGGGGTGCTGTTGGTACTTCGGTGGTGGCAGGTTGCGGCTGAGCCGATGAGGAGCTGGGAGCATCCGCTGCCTCGGCAGAACCACTTCCCCTTGCTCCAAGGTTGCCCTCCTCTGGACGAGGTGGGCTAGAACCCAGAGCAGCCACTGAACCCTCCTGAACGGGGCTCAGCAGGTGTGTATCGTTGCCACGAGGGGGAGAAGGGCTATGCCGGAAGGAAGAGGAGATGCTGGAGCCGCTCTGAGGAACCTCCACCACAACCCTGCCGAATCAAACAATGAATAATAAGTTACAACAGAATAAAGGCACGAAGCAAAGGATTGGGCAAAGAGAAAGGTGACTTACTCATCAGAAGGCAAGGGCTCTTTGGGCTTCCGAGCTCTCCAGGTCGTGACCTTAGTAGGAGGCTTAGTGGTGGCCTTGTCTGTGGATTTCTTCCGCCTCTTGGTAGTCTTGGTAGGTCCGGAAGAAGCAGCAGAAGCAGCAGCCCTTTTCTTTGACGCGGCTGGGACAGGCTCACCCGTGGCGAGAGGAGGATCTTCGTGGATCTGCCCAGCTGGGTTAGCCGAAGCCAGAAAGGCATAAGACAGGGGTATAGCGTCAAACGCTTCCATCACCTCAACATCAGAATCATCTTCATCATCAGGCCAATATCTTAAGGAAGAGAAGTTACCGGTGGGTCGCTTGGTAGCATCTGGGAACAATAGGAACATCTCTTGATCCGGCTCCTCCTCGTCTGAGACAAGACGATCCTTCGCCCATTGGAGGGAAGGCTCAGGGCCGTCTTCGAGGGTTTGCTGAAGGAACAACTAAGAAGGAAATGCAAAAGGATCAGATAAACAGCATACTCCTACATAGAATGTAACTCGAAAAGGGATTGAATCACGAGACTTACCATAGGAGGAGGCTTGTCCCGGCAGTAATGCTCGATCCCCCACTCCCAGTCAGCGGAGAAGTCCTTGTCGGTCGTGAAAATGGCCTTGACCCGGCGGAATATATCGGTGTTGTTTAGTTCGAAGGAGGAAGTCCAGTTGGGGTCAAGTCGCTAGCTCATATGGCAAAGCTTGTGTGTGCGTTTCTGGAGAGGGGAGATCCGGCTGCGGACGAAAGTGATCATCGCGTCCTTGTTGCGCAGCCCCAAATCCTTCAGCTCCTGGAACCTCTTGTTGAATTGGTTCGCCAAAACGGTGGGTTTCTTGGAGACCCGGTCCCACAAATCCGGATTAGGAGGACCTAGAGCATAGGGGCATAGCCGGATCAGATCCTCATCCGTGTTGTTTCTGACATAGAAAAAGGTTCGGGCCCAGCCCTTACAGGAATCGAGCCCCGTGACCCGGGGGAAGACGGATAGTTTCTGAGGTGAAAGGGAGGCATCACCGAATTGCGTCAGTTGTTTGTTCTACGGGTCAAGATGTTTATTCGGAATCACGTTCCTTCATAGACCGAAGAAACGGATCCAGAGCTCTTTGGTGGGCCACAATCCGACATACCCTTCTATGGTGGAGGCGAAGGAGGAAAGGGATGTGATGGCATTCACCGGGAGATGGTGTGGTTGAAGTTCGTAAATGTCGAGGAAATCGTGGAAGAAGTCACTGATGGGGAGGCCGAAGCCGCACTAGAAATGGGAGAGGAACACGACGAACTCACCCGGATTGGGTGAGGGAGCGAGCTCCTCAAAGGCGAGGCGGGGAACCATGCCCTCGGGGATGCGGTGCGTGCGATAAAGCTAGTCGAGGTTGTCCTGGCACACCCAGGAACCAGCCCAGGCGCCACGCTTTGCATTCTCCGCCCCCTCCTCCATCTCCTCTTCCACGATGGTGAGATCCTCTTCAGTCATGTCTAGGTCGCTGTCCTCATCGGCCCTGTCGGAGGTGGAGGGCATTGCCTTGGACTGGCACGGACCCGTGGCGGTGGTGTTGCACGGGAGTGGCGGCGCTGCTAAGCAGATGCGGCGGTGGTGGCGTTGTCGCTAGGAGGAAGAAGATGAAGAAGAGGCAGAGGGGCGCGTGAGGGGGAAAAAGACCAAGGGGTGCGCCCCTCCCCTATTTAACCACGCCCCAGCGGGGGTAGTGGGAGCGAGCGGTGCAGCGAGGCCACACGGTGTGGCCGTGTATCTGTTGGGTCAGCCAATCAGAGGCGGGCCATAGGAAGGGCCACAGGGCGCAGGCGATCCCACGACGCGACGTGGTGATACAGTTAACGAGGAGACAGACGCGTCGTGACGTGTGCAATAGTAACACCTGGCATTAACTGCCGCAGTAACTGGCGTAGGCCCTTAAAATGAGGCAAGGTAATGATTACCCTCCACGTGGGGAAGCGTACGAGAGAAGGAAAGATGACCCAGAAAACTGAAGGGTGACCCGGCCAGCGAGTGAAAACTCGGAATGTGCCAAGGGAAAATCTAGCCAATGAAATCCGGGCTATGAGGTAACTCCGAAAAGGGAGCAAAAGGCTCGGTAAATTGAACCTATTGTGGCCTTAGCGGTTGGAGCTGCTAAGACCGCACCAGCTTCGGGAACTAATGTTGGGGGGATACCCCCGGGTAGGGTCACACCGGGGTATAAAGGCCGAGGTACAGCAAGGTTCAAAGCGAATGCTGGCCGGGTCACCTCAAGGCAGGCCGAATCATGGAGTAACCCGGACCGGAGGATGTCCACCTAACTAAGTCCCAGCCCACGTATGTCGTATGCCGGAAGGATTTATGTAACTTGTATGCAGGTACTCACGGGGCCGGATTAACCTGGCACAATCCGGGTTATATCAGGCTTGCAAGAGAAGGAAGGTATCTCGCTGGTCAAAAGGTGGTCACTGTACGCTGGAGCATGAGCGAAGCGGAAAGAGGGAAGGACCACCGAGGCGTGGCCGACAAGGGTGACGCAGCCTGTGTCGGATGACGCTAGCGCTGCAGAGGCTCACGTAGCCTCTGCATGGCTTACGATGGCGAAAAGTGATCCGGTCGGTTTGCTATTTTGGGAAGAGGCATATTCCATGGAATATGCCTCCACGTATGCCCTAATTGGAGACCTAGCCACCCCTTTATAAGGAGGGCTAGGGCATCTGTAGAAGAGGTTGATCTTTGGTGAGTTTGCATTTGGTAGTTGGTTCCTGGGAGCTAGCTAGTGGTGAGAGTAAGAGAGCTCCTTCTTCCTCCTCTCCCCCAGACAGCTCGAGGAGCATTGTAAACCTTGTGAACCTAGTGAATACAAAGCATCTGTGTGTGGAATCACCACACTATCCCTCCCCGGATTCCTCTAGTGCATATTGGCCCCACCTTTAGCCTATCCATGGCATCTACCATGACACCACCACGACAGTTGGCGCCCACTGTGGGGCTAGCGGCGCTAGCAGGAGTGAGGATCCGGATGGGAAACCTCATCGGCAACGGCGAACGCATCGTCTCTGGGCTCGTTCAGCGCTTTGGAGCATTGGACTACGTCAGCGACAATGCTTGTTGCTTCGGCACGCGACCTCTTCCGCGCAACGGCATCTTCGTCAAGCTTGGCACTCACAAGATCTACGTCGGCGTCGATGTGTCGTGGGTTCACCCGCGGCACGTCGTCGAGGGAGGCGAGCCACCCCTTAGTGCGGCTCACGGGGCGCGTATCACTCGTTCCCCTGACCGCGCCGAAGTGATGATGACTGCGCCTGGCGCTGGCGCGAGCAAAGATCTGGCACCAGATCCGGAGGTAACACCCAAAGCACTGAGGAAAAGTAGAGGTCCTCCGCTAGAGAGGCCAGAGAATGTATTGCAGCAGGCAATAGATAGCTTAGCAAGAGCAGTAGCAGCAGTGGTAGATCTGGCTCAGGCACATGCCGAGTTAGAGGAAACTAGGCAGAAAATACTGGAGGGTGCGAAAAAGATAGCCGCGGCTCAGCAATCGTTGAACATGACACTGCGCGAGTACGCAAAGGCAAATAAGGTAGATGCTATAAAAGTGAAGGGAAGAAACCTCATTAGTGAAATGAACAAAGAAGGTGATACTAGAATTGAGGAATCAGAGAACATTCTGTCCGTGGGGCTGCCGAAGTATAGCACCCGACAAAAAACCTCAAAGCAGCAGATGCAGCTGCATCCAAGTTGGAGGGTTTGGCGGGTGAAGCCCGGGAGAGACAGCAGGAAAGGGTCAATGAGTTAGTTTGGATCGCTAACAGACAGAACAAGGAGTTGCTCAAGGCTAACCCGGAAAGAGCTAGGGCTTCCAAGATTGTTTACTCGGCAGTAGGTAACCCGGAGAAATCCGCTGGAGCTGTATCGTCTCCTCATGATGGACCTAGGAGAGAGGAGGTGGTAACCTTGTTGGGTCCGCAGCATAGAAAACAAAAAATTCCTACGGTGTGAACTACACGCCAAGATCTATCTACTAGGTACAAAGCAACGGGTGGACATACATCCAACGAAAACTTACCCTCGTAGACAACGAGCTTTGTTAACGAGTAGGAACTCGTGGTTGATGTAGTCGTACACTTGCCGATCTCAAGATCGTGAGGAAGTCCAGCAGGTCCGGCTCCAGCACGTCCATCAGATCCAGCTCTAGTAGCACCAAGTCCAGCACCGCAAAGCAGCGGTGCATCCGTGATCGCACACACGTTCGGTACCCCGACAACCTCCGTCCCTCGCTCTAGCAAAGCATCGGAAGCAGCAACTCCTTTCCAGATAAATCCACCGGGAACATGTATCTCGCTAATCCGAGACCATGGGGGGATAATACTAGAAGGGGAGAGAGATCCTTCACAAGGAGGTGTGTGTGAGAAGTGAGGAGAGGGTGGCCTTTTATTGGAGGAGGGGGGTGCCCCTCCTTCATGGCCGGTGCATGGAGGAGGTGCCTCTTCACCTCCTCCATTCATGTGGTGGTAACCCCTCCACATTAAAATGCCCCTTCACATTCTCTTTTAAAGTCTCCACTTTAAATGCATTAAATTTCTCCAAATTTAATGCTCTCTCATTTAATAAAACTCCTTTATTATTTTTATTCAAAATTTTGTTAATTACTTTAATTAACAAACATTCACATAAAACCCCCTGCAACATTTCAATATTACATGCAGAACTAATTTCAGCAATTTCACCAAAAACAGTTTCGGTGTCTATTGAAATAATTCTAGCGCTTTCTTAAATCTTTATCTGAAACATATTTGCTCCAAATGTTGTCGGTATCCCTTAAGTGTGTCACCCTACGGTTCGCGAATAATGCAGACATGATCGAGACCCCTCTCCGATCAATAATTAGCAGCGGGACCTAGAGATCCATACCGACTCCTACACATTCAACGATGACTTCTGTGATCGTGAGAACCTTTAACGCTTGTAACTAAATCCCTTTGTCCCTCGATATATTACATGTCTGAGATTCGATCATCGGTATCTCCATACCTAGTTTGATCTCATTACCGACATGCACTCTTTTCTCGTTCCCGTGATATAACATTCTAGTGATCACATCACTTGCTTGCAAGATATTTCAATGTGATATCACGGAGAGGGCCCAGAGTATATCTATCCGTCATCGGGATTGACAAATTCCACTCTTGATTCATGAGCCTCAACATAACACCTTCGTAGCACTGAACCCATCTTTATAGTCACCATGTTACGGTGTGACGTTTGATGTTATCAAGATACTCTTCCGGTGTTAGCAATTAGCATGATCTCATGGTCTAAGGATAAAGATTACTTCGTATGATGTTATAGCAATATAAACATAATGACTTTGATCGTAATGCTATACTTCGGATGAATGTTCATCACATCATTCCACCAATGGTGTGACCTTGTTATTAACAACATCCAATGTCCATGATCAGGAAACCTTGATCATCTTGTTAATCAACAAGCTAGTCTATAAGAGAGGCATAACTAGGAACCCTTTTTGTTTATTAAACACACATGTATTGATGTTTCCGATCAATACAATTCTAGCATGTAAAATAAACATTTATCATAAACATGGAACAAGATAATAACCACTTTATTATTGCCTCTCGGGCATATTCCCTTCAGTCTCCCACTTGCACTAGAGTCAATAATCTAGTTTGAAAAACTTTGCATATTGAACACCTATGGCTTTCTGGTGTTGCATATACGCAATTGCTAGTGGTTAACATAATCTCCGGATCTGACAGTTTCAGGTCCGTGTGTATTTGCATGTCTCTGCGTCTCTACGCATCAATCATTCTCAAATGAGATGGCATTATATAGATTTGGTCCTTTGGTGAGACCTTTAGTTCATTCGGCTCAAAATATGTTGATATTATTGTCACACAATATATCTTCATAGTTATATACTTAGCCTTTTGTTGTAGTATCCGTCACAATATCTCAACTTTTGAACTCATCCAAATCCATCATGGAACATCCTTTCCATTATATTGTGCCACCCATAGTCTAAATTGAGATAAATTTAATTTGTATCTTGCGACAAAACTAGTATCAATGTAACACTTTACAATGAACTACCTTTAACTATTTGTCACTTATACATGATATATTCTTAGTTCTTCCAAAGCTCATAAGAATATCTTTACTATTGTCCAATGATCGTCTTATGAATCATTCTGGTATATGCTCATAACATTTAGAGCATAGGACATTCTGGATATATACATATCATGGTATAATCGATCAGAATCTTCATGTGATTTTACTCACCAAGTGTTGAAACACTTGAATCTGAATACAATTCTTTCCATGCAGCAAGAACCTTTCTTGTTGTTTCCATATTGAACCCTTTCAATATCTCATATTGAACCCTTTCAATATCCCATATATGTATGTCTGGCACAACCATATTAGCGCCTTAATATATCCATATAGATATTGATGCCTAATATTCTGGGTTTGCCCAAGTCTTTCATCGAAATCTTATTTTAATGAAATCCTTAACTTGTGTCAATACAAGATACATCATTTACAATCAACAATATGTCCTCTACATAATGTATTAGAAATATGTCTCAGCGCTCCCACTTAATTTATTGCAAATGCAAGCATCTTCATCATCTCCGATGAATTTAAACTCTTTTAACAGTTTCATCATGGTGAAGATTCCAACTCCGCTATGCTTACTTCAACTATTGAAGTTTACATGCCCTTTTTAGCACCCTTTGAATTAACAAAATCCTTCGGGCCATGTCATGTACACTACCTAGGTTACCGTTCTATTAGAAGAACCTTGTTTTGTTTATTCAACTACCATATACCAAATTATATGTAGTGGTTGCTACATTAATCCGTCAAGACTATATATCGCTATGAAAGATCAAATCTTGTCATAGTCAACTCCTTGAACATTTTCGTAAACTTCTTTCCGACATGTCGACTATTTCATAGATGTTAAACATCCATGTCTTATTTATTTATAGATCCAAACACGACTGATAGGCTTCACGCCTTTCCGGAGGGTCTTCCAAGTTCAGAAACTTGTTTTCTCGTGTATGGATACTATCACGCATTCTATTACTTCTAGTCATTTTATGGAGTCAGGGCCCATCATCGCTTCTTTGCATGTAGTCGGTTCATCATTGTCAAAAAAATAACGACCTGCTTATCAAATCTTACTATTTGATTCTTACCGACCCACACGGTTCTATAGGAACTCTAATCTTCGAGATCACACCTTTTGTAATCACGAGAGCCATGAGCATTGTAGCCGGGACACTTTCCGGCGCTGCGCTACTTAGCACATATAGCTAAGGTTCAACAACCTTATCAAAGTTCTATTGTCCTCCCACTTAACTTTTCACGAAAAGTTCCTTCTCAAGAAACTTGACGTTCCAAGCGACAAACTCTTTTGTCCTTGGTGTTATGGAGAAATTCCCAACAAATTCTTTGGGATAACCTACAAATACGTGCTTATCCGACTTTGGTTGTAAACATTTTACTTATGCATAGCATACCAAAATTTAAGAAAAGACAATTCGGGTTTTATCCCAAACCATAACTCATATGGTGTCATTTCAATGGATCACGATGGTGCTCTTTTCAGTGTAAAAGTGGTAGTCTCTAAAGCTTCAATCCTTAAAACATAATGGCAGTTTTATAAATGACACCTTTGATCTTACCATGTCAAACATGGTTTGATTTCATCTCTCGAACATACCATACTCCTGTGGTTTATCGGAAATCCAAATTCATGGAACAATTCCTCAAATCTTAGGTGTTTTGCTAAACATGTAACTCAAATATCTTCCTTTATGATCAAATCATAAACTCTTTATTTTCTTGTTACAATGATTTTCCACTTCATCTTGAAAATCTTTGAACAACTTTCAAATGTTTCATACTTCTTCCTTATTAAGTAAATATACAGATATATTCACTCAAATTCTTGAAGAAATCATATGAAGCAAAAAGATCCATCGCATATGGCTACACATAATGGACTATGCACATCAGCATGCACAATTTCCAATAAGCTAGTCATCCGTTCCTCTCTAGCTTATGGACGGAGTTTCAATTATCTCGAGGAAAGTCTCACATGCGTCAATTGATCAAAATCAAAGACTCCAAAAATCCATCAACATGGAGTTTCTTCATGTTTTGTTTCCAATATAATTTAAACAGCGATGTCACTTCATAAGTGATCTTTCAATCATTTATCTTGCGACATTTTAGCAATAGTGTTTATGGATGTGATTTCTCCAACTAGACTTGTAAAAGTTCATCCATCCATTATGGAATACGGTAATTATTTGAACAACCATTGTTCTTATAATACCGGAACAAAATAACAATTATTTAAACAAATCTTGAAGGCTTGGTTTAATGACAACGAAAAACACAATAACACTTTATTTTTTTTGATGAACATCATCACTCATTCTCTTGCTAGTTACTTAGGCCATTGTAGTTCATGAATTGCGTTGTCCTGTATGACACTTCATACCAACCAATTCGGTATCCAATACCGGTATCCAATAGCTAAGAACCACATTGTTTAACAAGCAAGGAATATAGCCATAACATGCATATCTTCTATATACCTAAGTTGGACATCTCCAACCTTTTATTTTCTGCCAAATATTTTATAGATTCTCTTTCAGCAATTCCTTTTTTCTTTTAAAAGAATCTATCAACATCAATAGTGGTGTCATCAACATGACACATGGTACAAAGGTTGTATATAGTCAAATACTAATACCTTTGGACTTGCACTTTGAAGTGGATCACCATCATCAAATGTTTGGCATTCTTTCAAAAATCCATTCTTTAGTAATCTATTAGTGTAGTAAACATTTTACTTACATCTTCTATTCATCCTTATCATGACAACTTTCATGATCAAGCTACTATAGCTTATAAGGAAGAATCACGAGTATAATATCAGTTCCCAAAACCTTTTTGGTAGATTCGGATGCCTAGCATCTCCATCCTTCACAAATTCTCATACAATATGAGAACATGTATTTTGCTAAATTATACTCTATCATAATGCAACCAAAAACATTGTTTCAGATATCACAATATCTTTCACACATGATGGTTTCTGAAACAATTTTCAGCTCTAATATAATCTTGATATTAAAACAACTTTTTGAATATCAATAATCATGGAGGCAAACATGATACTTTAGATACTAACATTGGAATTCTTACTCTTGATTTAATACTACTTATTAAACTTCATAGAGTAAATAGATTTTGCTGAAAGTTTGCAATAGGAATTATAAACTTTAAATTGACATTCAAAACAATACGATACCAGTTCGTAAAGTAAATATCCAGAATTCTATAGTTCTATTATCTCAAATAAAAACTAAGCATAAGGTAGAAAACGAATGCCAATGACTACAACAAACTATGCAAATTCACTTTGATTTAATTTATGACAAATTTGGTTCGACTAATCCAAATTAGAAATGAACTCCCACTCAAAAACGACATCCCTCGTGCCTTTTTGGTGATTACATGAACCAAATCCACTACACCAAGTCCGATCATCACGTTCGTTGATGTAGCTTCAAAGGCGAGCATCTATATGGGCATCATATCAACTATATGACTCATGCTTAACCTTTCGGTCCGTGTTCCGAGGCCATGTTTGTACATGCTAGGCTCGCCAAGTAAGAACCTTAGTACTCGCATGTGTAAAACTATCTTACACCCATTTGTATGAAAGCGTAGAGTCGAGTACACCCAATCATCACGTGATGTCTCTAAATACGATCCACAAAACGGTGCATACTTAAGGAAGAACACATCTTTATCTTGATATCTAAAGAGGGATCATCTTACAATGCTATAGAAAGCGCCAAACTAGCAGTATAAGATGCTAACATCTAATGTGTAAAGTGAGATGATATGGTCCATGCATTTGATCTCTATCATTTGCATCGTGGTATGATCTCTATCATTCCTTTGTGTGTAAGGCCAAGGTCTATGGAACTTACACGTTGACTGTGTTGTAAGAGTATCTACCATACATCTACTTACAACAATACCATATCAATACACTAGCCCAACAACGATCTAAACTAGACGCCTCTAATTTATCAGTTGCAAGTTTTAGGTGGCTTAGGGCTTTCGAAGATAGAACCGTTCTCACCTACGAACATGAACCACAACGAGGATAACTAAGTTATTAGCAACTCGTTGTAAATCAGATATTGACTATAGTAGGAGAGACAGACACCCGCCAGCCACTTATGCAAAACAAGTTGCATGTCAGTCGTGGAACCGGTCTCATGTACGATGACATGTAAGGTTGGTCCGGGCCGCTTCATCCCACTATGCCACCAATATCCAAAATACATAGAAGATGCAATAACATGATCATCATCGCCCAAATATCAACATATGTGTACTACCCGTGCTAAGCACCTACGCATAGATCAGGCTCTGATACCACTGTCGGTCCGCAGCATAGAAAACAAAAAATTCCTACGGTGTGAACTACACGCCAAGATCTATCTACTAGGTACAAAGCAACGGGTGGACATACATCCAACGAGAATTTACCCTCGTAGACAACGAGCTTTGTTAACGAGTAGGAACTCGTGGTTGATGTAGTCGTACACTTGCCGATCTCAAGATCGTGAGGAAGTCCAGCAGGTCCGGCTCCAGCACGTCCATCAGATCCAGCTCTAGCAGCACCAAGTCCAGCACCGCAAAGCAGCGGTGCATCCGTGATCGCACACATGTTCGGTACCCCGACAACCTCCGTCCCTCGCTCTAGCAAAGCAGCGGAAGCAGCAACTCCTTTCCAGATAAAGCCACCGGGAACATGTATCTCGCTAATCTGAGACCATGGGGGAATAATACTAGAGGGGGAGAGAGATCCTTCACAAGGAGGTGTGTGTGAGAAGTGAGGAGAGGGGGGCCTTTTATAGGAGGAGGGGGGGTGCCCCTCCTTCATGGCCGATGCATGGAGGGGGTGACCCTTCACCTCCTCCATTCATGTGGTGGTAACCCCTCCACATTAAAATGCCCCTTCACATTCTATTTTAAAGTCTCCACTTTAAATGCATTAAATTTCTCCAAATTTAATGCTCTCTCATTTAATAAAACTCTTTTATTATTTTTATTCAAAATTTTGTTAATTACTTTAATTAACAAACATTCACATAAAACCCCCCGCAACATTTCAATATTACATGCAGAACCAATTTCAGCAATTTCACCAAAAACAGTTTCGGTGTCTATTGAAATAATTCTAGCGCTTTCTTAAATCTTTATCTGAAACATATTTGCTCCAAATGTTGTCGGTATCCCTTAAGTGTGTCACCCTACGGTTCGCGAATAATGCAGACATGATCGAGACCCCTCTCCGATCAATAATTAGCAGCGGGACCTGGAGATCCATACTGACTCCTACACATTCAACGATGACTTCTGTGATCGTGAGAACCTTTAACGCTTGTAACTAAATCCCTTTGTCCCTCGATATATTACATGTCCGGGATTCGATCATCGGTATCTCCATACCTAGTTTGATCTCGTTACCGACATGCACTCTTTTCTCGTTCCCGTGATATAACATTCTAGTGATCACATCACTTGCTTGCAAGCTATTTCAATGTGATATCACCGAGAGGGCCCAGAGTATATCTATCCATCATCGGGATTGACAAATTCCACTCTTGATCCATGAGCCTCAACATAACACCTTCGTAGCACTGAACCCATCTTTATAGTCACCATGTTACGGTGTGACGTTTGATGTTATCAAGATACTCTTCCGGTGTTAGCAATTAGCATGATCTCATGGTCTAAGGATAAAGATTACTTCGTATGATGTTATAGCAATATAAACATAATGACTTTGATCGTAATGCTATACTTCGGATGAATGTTCATCACATCATTCCACCAATGATGTGACCTTGTTATTAACAACATCCAATGTCCATGATCAGGAAACCTTGATCATCTTGTTAATCAACAAGCTAGTCTATAAGAGAGGCATAACTAGGAACCCTTTTTGTTTATTAAACACACATGTATTGATGTTTCCGATCAATACAATTCTAGCATGTAAAATAAACATTTATCATAAACATGGAATAAGATAATAACCACTTTATTATTGCCTCTCGGGCATATTCCCTTCAAACCTCGGCCAGGAGGAACAAACAGATAGTCACATATGACCCGGCAAGGGCAGGGAAAGGAAAAGAAGTGCAGGGAAATGAGGATCGACAAAGTGTCAGCCGAGGTGAAGCTGGCCGAGGTAACCGCGACCAAGGCAATGTCGGTCAGAGAAACGTTGTAAACGGTAATGCCGGACAGCCTAACTCGGTGGGTGCAGGGCAACCACAGCAGCGGAATATACCACGGCAAGAGCGAAGTGCCGACCAAGGTATGCAACAGAGAGGCGCGCCACAAGAGCAAGATAGATACAATGATGGTGATTCATAAATGGTGAACACGGGATACCTTAGGGCGGATTATCATGTGATAGGGTCTAGGCTGGGAAGCCAGAACTTGATGCCTGATGACGCCAGGTTAAAACTAGATCGGATTTATAGGTCGGAGCAAATTGAGTGTCAAGGTCCTCCGGGTCTAACGTGCTTTGGGCCCCGGATCATGACAGAACCCCCAGTACCTAACTTCCAGTTACCTAGAGGCACGAAGACATATGACGGCAGCACCAAGCCGGAGGATTGGTTGATTAATTACGCAACAGCAGTGAAGATTGCCACAGGCAATCTGAGATGGGCAGTGAGATATGTAGTTATGTCAGCGGTGACGAGGTATATGCCTTGGTCGGATCAAGAAATTACCTGGAGTATCAAAGACCATCCCAAGCTCATGCCAAGTCCTGGATGGTATGCGCTAGTGCTGGACCCAACGTTCATTGGGCCAAATATCAATGTGAGATTCTCAAAGGTACTGATCGATAATGGCAGCAACATCAATATCATGTACATGGATACGATGTGCAAGTTGGGTATCTAGGAGAACATGCTCCAGGCTACAAGGACAACTTTCCATGGCATTGTGCTAGGCATTTCCTGTGAACCCATTGGCAAAGTCCGTGTTGACGTATTGTTCGGCACGAGAGATAATTGCCGAACTGAGAATTTGGAGTTCAAGGTTGTCAATTTGGAGAGCGCATATCACGCATTACTTGGCAGGCCAGCCCTGAACAAATTCATGGCAAGTACTCACATTAGTTACTTGAAGATGAAGCTGCCTGGGCCAAATGGAGTAATTACTATAGCAGGAGATTTCCGACGTTACATTGAGTGTGCGTGAGCCGGGTCTAACCTGGCCGAGTCACTCGTGATCGCGCAAGAGAAAATAAAGATCCAGGAAGTAGCGGCATTGGCTCAATCCGCGCAGCAGTATATTCCGACGCTGAGTAACCCGCATGGATGTGTCTCGTTTCAAGCAACAAAGGATACCAAGAAAGTGCCTGTTGATGATCTGTTCCCAGAGCGCACTGTAACGATTGGTGCCGAGTTAAATGACAAATAGGACAGCGAGCTCGTCAACTTCCTTCATGAGAATCGGGATATCTTTGCTTGGTCCACACAGGACTTGCAAGGTGTTCCGAGGGAGTTGGCCGATCACTCTTTGAATGTGAGACCCGGGGAAAAGCCGGTGAAGCAACCTCTCCGTTGCTTCGCCGAAGATAGGAGAAAAGTCATTGGAGATGAGATAGCTCGGCTCCTAGCAGCTGGGTTTATCATGGAAGTGCTTTACCCAGATTGGCTATCTAATCCGGTGCTGGTGGAAAAGAAGAAAGATGATCCAAATGTGGCAGTGGTTTGGCGAATGTGCATCGATTATACAAACCTGAATAAGGCGTGCCCAAAAGATCCATTCCCACTACCAAGGATAGATCAAGTCATGGATTCTACTATAGGATGTGAAATGTTGTCATTCATAGACGCATATTCTGATTTCCACCAGATACCTCTGAACCCAAATGATCAAATAAAGACTGCGTTTATTACCCCGTACGGGGCTTATTGCTATCGCACCATGCCTTTTGGTTTACGTAATGCGGGGGCAACGTACCAAAGATGTATGCAAAAATGTCTACATGATCAAATTGGTCGAAATGTGTAGGTATACGTAGATGATGTGGTTATAAAAACCAAGGAAAGCAAAATGCTCCTTGAAGATATCCGGCAAACGTTCGCGAACCTAAGGAGGTTCCGGATGAAGCTTAACCCGGAGAAATGTACCTTCGGTGTCCCGGCTGGAAAATTACTCGGATTTCTTGTCTCCAGCCGAGGTATCAAAGTTAACCCAACTAGAATCCGGGCCATAGAGCGAATGGAATTACCGAAGTGCCTTAATGATGTCCATAAGTTCACTGGTTGCCTGGCATCCTTAAGTCGGTTTGTATGTCGGTTGGGAGAAAAGGCACTGCCTCTCTATCAACTTATGAAAAAGTCAGACAAGTTCATTTGGACGCCACAGGCCAATGAAGCCTTTATCCAATTAAAGAAAATGTTAGCCCCTACACCAGTATTAGCCTCTCCACTATCAGAGGAGCCAATGCTGCTCTATATAGCCGCAACCAACCAAGTTGTAAGTGCAGTAATTGTGGTAGAGCGCGACGAGAGGGTAAGTCAGTGCAAAGGCGAGTATATTATCTAAGAGAGGTATTATCAGCTTCGAAACAAAACTATCCCCACTATCAGAAGATGGCATATGGTGTGTATACGGCAGCTAAGAAGCTAAAGCACTATTTTGAAAAGCACACCATCAAAGTAATATGTGAAGCCCCCATATCTGAGATAATGAGCAATAAGGATGCAAGTGGCCGGATTGCAAAATGGGCAATTGAGCTAGCCCCTTATGCGCCACAGTATGATAGAAGAGATGCGATCAAGTCTCAGGTTGTGGACGACTTTTTTGTAGATTGGGCAGAGGTGCAATATGAGCCACCGTTGCCAGATCCGAACTATTGGAGAATGCACTTTGACGGATCAAAAACAAAAACCGGGTTAGGCGCCGGTGTTGTGCTTACCTCTCCCAAGAAGGACCAGCTGAAGTATGTGCTGCAAATCCACTTCGCAGCATCAAACAATGTTGCAGAATATGAAGCGCTTGTGCATGAGCTCAAAGTGGCAAAAGAAATTGGGATACGCCGAATCCAATGCTTTGGTGACTCCGATCTGGTAGACCAGCAAGTCTCAGGGCATTGGGATGTGTTGGATGCAAATATGGCATTGTACAGATTTCATGTGCAGAAGATATTAGGATATTTTGAGGGATGCGAATTTCAGCACATACCCCGGCTGGAAAATGAGGCTGCCAACATACTGTCGAAACTCGGATCAACCCGACAAGCAATCCCGCTAGGGGTAGCGCTAGAGCACCTCAGAAAACCATCTATCAGGCCATCCCCATAGTCCGAGTCAATTTATATCTCGGCAAATCCGGAATCGGAAGTTGTGCCCATGGACATTGATGTGGGAAGTGGTTCACGAAACCCGGGGACTGCTTCGGCAAACCCGGGGACTGCACAACAAGATCCGGCTGAGGTTATGTCGGTGGATCAAATGGAAATTGACAAGGAAATGTTCCCGGTGCGAGCCATACCAGCTTGGGCACTGCCCATATTCCAATTCCTGAAAGATGGAACTTTGCCCAGCGAAGAAGTGCTTTCAAAGCAAACTCAGAGGAGGGCAAAGGCATACACGATCATCAATTCCGAGCTATACAAGAGAAGTGTCACAAACGTTCTCCAACGATGTGTAGACCCGGAAGAAGGACTTGACATCCTCTGAGATATACATCAAGGGGAATGCGGGCATCACGCCTCGTCCAGAGCCTTGGTATTAAAAGCTTTCCGGCATGGTTTTTATTGGCCAAGTGCCTTGGAACAAGCAGAGGATCTGGTAAGAAATTGCAATGGTTGTCAGAGGTATGCTACCGAGACACACATTCCAATGTCGGAGCTTAAGACCATACCAATTACATGGCTATTTGTCGTATGGTGTTTGGATATGGTTAGCCCATTTAAACCGGCAAGAGGAAATATGACCCATATCTTGGTCATGGTTGACAAGTTTATGAAGTGGATTGAGGTAAAGCTGATGAGAAAATGTGATGGAGGTACAGCCATGACATTCCTCAAAGATATCATTTTGAGATATGGCTATCCTCACAATGTCATAACAGATAATGGCACCAATTTTGCTGAAGGAGCATTTGCGCGATTCTATCGAGATAAAAAGATCCGGCTAGACGTTGCCTCAGTAGCCCACCCCGCATCGAACGGACAAGTGGAAAGATCCAACGGATTAGTATTATCCGGGATAAAACCCCGGCTCATTGAGCCGCTGCAAAGATCAGCGGGGTGCTGGATAGAAGAACTACCAGCGGTATTGTGGAGTCTAAGAACAACTCCTAATCGATCAACAGGCTATACACCATTTTTTCTGGTATATGGGGCAGAAGCTGTATTACCAGCCGACATAGAGCATGATTCGCCTAGAGTCACTCTATACACAGAAGCCGAAGTGCGAGAAGCCCAGCAAAATGATGTTGATCTGCTGGAAGAAGCGAGAGAATTGGCATTGTCCAGATCCGCCATATATTAGCAAAATCTCCGACGCTATCATAGACGGAAAGTAAACCCCCGAGTTTTCCGGGAAAGTGAACTGGTACTCCGGCTGGTACAACGTACTGCTGGCATGCATAAGTTATCCCCCCATGGGAAGGGCCATTCACTGTGAGCAAAGCATTACACAATGACTCTTATTATCTCATCGATGAAAAACCACAGGAGAAGAACAAGGCGGACAGGTCCGGCGAGGAATCTAAGCGTCCATGGAATGTAGTTCTACTTCGTCCTTTCTACACTTAACAAAGAAGTGTGTGTATCTGTGTCTCTCATATGTCGGTATGTATGTCGGAAATGAGTTTATCAATGAAATCTTGGCACCTCGAGCAGTAACTCGGGGACTGCCTTAGTAATATTATTCATCCTTTGTGTTAGTTATTTATTTTTATGTCGGCTGGCTTAAGTTGCTTCTACCTAACCCGGATTAGTAGTGTGTGAGCACCAAAAACTCAACTCTTCGACTTGCTGCTGTCCGACAAGAATTGGCTTCATGGCAAGCAAGAGAACAAGTTTGGAAAGGCGCAGCACATGAAAAATGACTAAGGAAAGGAACGTAATCGAGCCGACGTTTATTGTTCGGACTAACCCCATGTTTATTTTACCTTTACCGTGTTGGGTTATTTTGAGCTAATCCTAAAGTTTCCAAGTATTGTTAAGTCAATTTTTGAAACTCGGTCTCGTAAGTCACAAAACCGAATCAAGGTAGACACGGGCCGAGCTAGGAAAGTGGAGAAACAAGAAAATGAAACTCGGGGACTACGCCCAAGTTAATCCGGCATAAGCAACTTAGTAGCAAAACATGATCTGTGTACTCAATACATCTGCACCCGACATACCAGGGATCTGATAAAATTCAAAGTGTTTTTTACGCTCAAGGAGCAGCAGCAGGTGGAACTCCGGCCTCAACTTCATCGCCTTCATTTTCTTCAATATCCGAAGCTTCGTCCCCTTCATCGTCACCCGAGCCATCTTCGACATATCCGTCATCAACAGCGTCAAGGAAGCTTGGTCCTTCATTCCATTGATGGACGGGGGCAAACTGGATGAGGTTGTGAGCGCAAGCCTTGCGCCGAGCTACCCAATCTGGGTCAGTTGACCACTTTGATCCGGTGCGCAGGCGCTCAAGAAGCTTCAGGTCTAACTTTTCGTACCATGAGAGAACAAAGTGGAGGACAGTCTCAGCTCCGGCACGTGCGCGGATTCCCTCCAGAGGTCAAGCTAGGTCTCGCACTCCATTAACTTGGCAATCAGAGCTATGGATCCCTCCGGAAAATCCTCATCAGGCCAGAGGGCACAGAAGATCCGGATAGATGAATCTAGGAGACCCGAACCATAGTTCTTCATGATTTCAACTTGGGAGGATAGGCTGACTATCAGATCCTCCAAGTCAAGAGGAATGGAGCCAGGACCAGATGGAGTACCTCTCTGCTGGCGGAACTTGGTAACGGCATTGATGCAATGGCATCGCCCTCTAGGAATTTATCTGCAGACAAAACAAGTAGAATAAGTAAAAGAACTTAACTCGAAGAAATTCACGTCAGCTTAAGGAAAGGAGTTTACGGGAGATGTGGCTATGGATTCGAGTCAGCTCCTTGATGCAATTATCACGTCTCGTCCAAAGCTGCTGAAGTTCAGCATTGGCCGACTCAAGCTTGACGTCGGCCTCCTTCAGCAGTTCTTGATCCTTTGCAAGTTGGAGGTTGAGGCGCTCTTGCTCCTCAGTGAAATCTTGGCCAGCCTTGTCCATCTCAGCCTTATGGAGCGCCTTGAGCTTTTTCATTTCAGCCTTGAGTTTGGAAATTTCATCGTCTTTGGCTCGGAGTTGGGCGAGCTCATCATTTTTCTTCTTGAGTTCGGCCTGATGCTGCCCTGCTTGTTCGAGAAAATGCAACATCATATCAGGCACGTGCACACTATCTTCAAGAGATGCTGAAACAATTTGTTGACCCGGCAAAGCCGAGGTATGAATATCTGCCGAGCCAAGAAGAAAAGGAGAAAGAGCGCAGAAGGAGATTAGCCAAACCTAGTTACCTTTTATCTCATCCAAGTTCTTCCTCATGATTTTGTTTTCGGCCTCTACCCCGGCTGCGTAGTTCGAATGACAAATTAATCCGACAGGGAAAGACAAAGAAAGATGGAAGAAAAGGCAAAGAGGAAACTTACCCCTTTTGTCGAACTCAGCGAGAAGTGCCGAATGTTTCGAGCGCAGCCCCTTGTGTGTGTCCAAGAGGCGCTGAAACTCAGCGCTCCGATGATTGGTGGTAACCTGAGAAGAGCAAAGTTGACTTAGGTGTGTGCATATTCGAAGTGTACAAAATCGGGGCCAAGTGGAACTTAACCCGACTCTAGGTGTGTGCATATTCGATGTGTACAAAATCTGGGCCAAGTGGAACTTAACCCGACTCTAGGTGTGTGCATATTCGAAGTGTACAAAATCCGGGATAAGTGGAACTTAATCCGGCTCTAGGTGTGTGCATATTCGAAGTGTACAAAATCTGGGCCAAGTGGAACTTAACCCGGCTCTAGGTGTGTGCATATTCGAAGTGTACAAAATCCGGGCCAAGTGGAACTTAACCCGGCTCTAGGTGTGTGCATATTCGAAGTGTACAAAATACGGGCCAAGTGGAACTTAACACGACTCTAGGTGTGTGCATATTCGAAGTGTACAAAATCCGGGCCAAGTGGAACTTAACCCGGCTCTAGGTGTGTGCATATTCGAAGTTACTAGGGTGTTACGCTAGTTCTCTAAGGAGCATCCGGACGAGTAACAAGTTACTCCCCCGGAGGCTCGGGGACTAATGGGTATATCTCTAAGCACTTGTGCATGCTAAAGAAAAGACAAAGTAGCATACCTCCATCATCCGCCCAGCGAGGTTGATATCCTTAGCCGATGTGTTCATTTGTGCGCTAAACTCCGCAGGCCAAAATTTCTCTGGAAGATCATCGGTGGGATTGACGAACTCCGCGTTGTTCCAGTTATTGACATACTCAATCAGGGCCGGGGGATAGCGCTCTCCGCTAAGCATATGAGGTGCAATCAAGCCCTTGGCGTGGGCCTCCCTCCTTTCAACCTGGGCAACAGCAGGGCTAGTGTGCAATGCAAGTTGCGTGCTAGCTGACTCGGGGGCAACATCCTTCTTCGGTGGAGTTTTCTTCGGAAGCATGGACGCGAGCGTTGCGCTGTCCAGCCTCGATGGATGCTGCCCTGGCAGCATCAGAAGTTTTCTTGGCCTTAGGCTGCTGCTGAGAGGTTGAGGTTTGAGCTGTGGATTTAGTCTTGGGCGCAGCCTTGGTGCTAACTGGGCCTTCTCGCCGAGTCTTGGAAGACTCGGACGAGGCGGAGGGAGTTGGTGTTGCTGCTGGTATTTGTGTTGTTGTTGCTGGTACTTGTGTTGCTGCTGTTGGTGCTGGCGCTGATGCTTGTGCTGGTGCTGGTCTTGGCAGGGGTGTTGTTGGTACTTTGGTGGTGGCAGGTTGCGGCTGAGCCGATGAGGAGCTAGGAGCATCCGCTGCCTCGCAGAACCACTTCCCCTTGCTCCAAGGTTGACCTCCTCTAGACGAGGTGGGCTAGAACCCGGAGCAGCCCCTGAATCCTCCTGAACGGGGCTCAGCGGGCGTGTATCGTCGCCACGAGGGGGAGAAGGGCTATGCCAGAAGGAAGAGGAGATGCTGGAGCCGCTCTGAGGAACCTCCACCGCAGCCCTGCCGAATCAAACGATGAATAATAAGTTACAACAAAAGAAAGGCACGAAGCAAAGGATTGGGCAAAGAGAAAGGTGACTTAGTCATCAGAAGTCAAGGGCTCTTTGGGCTTCTGAGCTCTCCGGGTCGTGACCTTAGTCGAAGGCTTGGTGGCGGCCTTGTCTGCAGATTTCTTGCACCTCTTGGTAGTCTTGGCAGGTCCGGAGGAAGCAACAGAAGCAGCTGCCCTTTTCTTTGACACGGCTGGGACAGGCTCATGTTGGAGATATGCCCAAGAGGCAATAATAAAGTGGTTATTATTATATCTTTATGTTTATGATAAATGTTTACATCCCATGCTATAATTGTATTAACCGGAAACATTAATACTTGTGTGTTTTGTAAACATAAAAGAGTCCCTAGTAAGCCTCTTGTTAAACTAGCTTGTTGATTAATAGATGATCATGGTTTCCTGATCATGGACATTGGATGTCGTTAATAACAAGATCATATCATTAGGAGAATGATATGATGGACACACACCCGTAGTAAGCATAGCATAAGATCAAGTCATTAAGTTCGTTTGCTATAAGCTTTAAAATACATAGTAACCTAATCCTTCGACCATGAGGTTATGTTAATCACCATCACCGGATGGGTACTTTGATGACATCAAACACCGCTTCGTAACTGGGTGGTCATAAAGGTGTCATTGGGTATTCTGAAAGTATGTGTTGAAGCGCATGGACCAAGATTGGGATTTGTCCATCCATATGACGGATAGATATGCTCTGGGCCCTCTACGTGGAATGTCATCTAGTTAGCTTGCAAGCATGTGACTGCGTCACAAGGGATGACATATCACGGAACGAGTAAAGAGTACTTGTCAGTAACGAGGTAGAACTAGGTATGGAGATACCGACGATCAAACCTCGGATAAGTATAGTATCGCGTGACAAAGGGAATTGGTTTCGTATGTAAATGGTTCTATCGATCACGAAGTCATCGTTGAGTATGTGGGAGCCATTATGGATCTCCAGGTCCCGCTGATGGTTATTGATAGGAGATGTGTCTCTATCATGTCTACATATTCACGAACCGTAGGGTGACACACTTAAGGTTCGAAGTTGTTTTAAGTAGATATGGAATGTGCGTTGGAGACCGAATGTTGTTCGGAGTCTCAGATTGGATCCGGGACATCACGAGGAGATCCAGAATTGTCCGGAGAATAAGATTCATATATTGGGGATCATTTTCTGAGTTAGGAAATGTTCCGGAGTATTTGTATGAGGATTCTAGAAGGTTTCGGAATGTTCCGAAAGGTTCTGGAAGATTTGTTGGAGTTTGCTTGAAAACCAAGAAAGGATCAAGGAGTCCTTGTGGGGCAAGACAAGGAGTCGTCGGGGAGGAGGACTCCTCCCCCCTCCCAATCCGCCGGCCAAGGGAGAGGGGAGTCCTACAAGGACTCCACCTCCCCATGGCGCCTCCCCCCTTTAAATAGAGGGGTGGGGGCGCCACCCCTGGCCCTCCTCCACTACTCCAATCCTAGCCGCCTCTCTCCTCCTCCTTTCTTCTGCTCAGGCTTAGGAGAAGCCTTGCAGAATTCTCTACTCCACCACCACCACCACGCCGTCGTGCTGCTGGAATTCCGTGGAGAAGATCTACTACCTCCGCTGCTCGCTGGAACGAGGAGAGGAAGGTCTGCTTCGACTCCGTACGTGTGACCGACTGCGGAAGCGCTGCCGGAACGCGGCACCGGAAGGATCGTCCACTCGATCTTGAGATCGGCAAGTGATCGACTACATCAACCACGAGATCCAATCTCGTAACGCTTTCGGATCTACAAGGGTTAGTACAGATCTATATCATTGCACATGTCTAATAGATTAGATCTTGGCTTTTATCTAGATTAGATCTGGGTTTTGTTCGTTCTTGCGGTAGAAATTTTTTGTTTTCCATGCTACGAACCCTTCAGCTCACCCGGGGCGAGAGGAGGATCTTCGTGGATCTGCCCAGCCGAGTTAGCTGAATCATCTCCATCAACAGGCCAATCTCTTAAGGAAGAGAAGTTACCGGTGGGTCGCTTGGTAGCATCTAGGAATGGCAGGAACATCTCCTGATCCGGCTCCTCGTCTGAGACAAGGCGACCCTTCTCCCATTTGAGCGAAAGCTCGGGGCTGTCTTCGAGGGTTTGCTGAAGGAACAACTAAGAAGGAATGCAAAAGGATCAGATAAACAACATACTCTGACATAGAATATAACTCGAAAAGGGATTGAATCACGAGACTTACCGCAGGAGGAGGCTTGTCCCGGCAGTAATGCTCGATCCCCCACTCCCAGTCAGCGGAGAAGTCCTTGTCGGTCGTGAAAAGGGCCTTGACCCAGCGGAATATCTCGGTGTTGTTTAGTTCGAAGGAGGAAGTCCAGTTGGGGTCAAGTCGCCAGCTCATATGGCAAAGCTTGTGTGTGCATTTCTGGATAAGGGAGATCCGGCTGCGGACGAAAGTGATCATCGCGTCCTCGTTGCGTAGCCCCAAATCCTTCAGCTCCTGGAACCTCTTGTTGACTTGGTTCGCCAAAACGGTGGGTTTCTTGGAGACCCGGTCCCACAAATCCGGATTAGGAGGACCCGGAGCATAGGGGCGTAGCCGGATCAGATCCTCATCCATGCCGTTTCTGACATAGAAAAAGGTTCGGGCCTAGCCCTTACAGGAATCGAGCCCCGTGACCCGGGGGAAGACGGATAGTTTCCGAGGTGAAAGGGAGGCATCACGAAATTGTGTCAGTTGTTTGTCCTCCGGGTCAAGATATTTATTCGGAATCACATTCCTTCGTAGACCGAATAAACGGATCCAGAGCTCTTTGGTGGGCCACAATCTGACATACCCTTGTATGGTGGAGGCGAAGGAGGAAAGGGATGTGATGGCATTCGCCGGGAGATGGTGTGGTTGAAGTTCGTAAATGTCGAGGAAATCGTGGAAGAAGTCACTGACGGGGAGGCTGAAGCCGCGCTAGAAATGGGAGAGGAACACGACGAACTCACCCGGATTGGGTGAGGGAGCGAGCTCCTCAGAGGCGAGGCGGGCAACACCGCCCTCGGGGATGCGGCATGTGCGATAGAGCCAGTCGAGGTTGTCCTGGCACACCCAGGAACCAGCCCAGGCGCCGCGCTCTGCATTCTCCGCCCCCTCCTCTATCCCCTCTTCCGCGACGGTGAGCTCCTCTTCAGTCATGTCTAGGTCGCTGTCCTCACCGGCCCTCTCGGAGGTGGGGGCAGTGCCTTGGACTGGCGCGGACCCGTGGCGGTGGTGCTGCACGGGAGCGGCATTGATGCAGATGAGAAAAGGCAGGGTGCGGTGGCGGTGCTGCTAAGCAGATGCAGCGGTGGTGGCGCTGCCGCTAGGAAGAAGAAGAAGAAGAAGAGGCAGAGGGGCACGTGAGGGGGAAAATACCAAGGGGTGCGCCCCTCCCCTATTTAGCCACGCCCCAGCGGGGGTAGTGGGATCGAGCGGTGCAGCGAGGCCACACGGTGTGGCCGTGTATCTGCCGGGTCAGCCAATCAGAGGCGGGCCACAGGAAGGGCCATAGGGCGCAGGCGATCACACGACGCAACATGGTGATACAGTTAACGAGGAGACAGACGCGACGTGATGTGTGCAACAGTAACACCTGGCATTAACTGTGGCAGTAACTGGCGCATGCCCTTAAAATGAGGCAAGGTAATGATTACCCTCCATGTGGGGAACCATACGAGAGAAGGAAAGATGAACCAGAAAACTGAAGGGTGACCCGGCCAACGTGTGAAAACTCGGAATGTGCTAAGGGAAAAGCTAGCCAATGAAATCCGGGCTATGAGGTAACTCGAAAAAGGGAGCAAAAGGCTCAATAAATTGAACTTGTTGTGGCCTTAGCGGCTGGAGCTGCTAAGACCGCACCAGCTTCGGGAACTAATGTTGGGGGGATACCCCCGGGTAGGGTCACGCCGGGGTATAAAGGTCGAGTTAGCCGAGGTACGGCAATGTCAAAGAGAATGTTGGTCGGGTCACCTCAAGGCAGGCCGAATCATGGAGTAACCCGGACCAGAGGATGTCCACCTAACTAAGTCCCGGCCGACGTATGTCGTATGCCGGCAGGATTTATGTAACTTGTATGTAGGTACTCACGGGGCCGGATTAACCAGGCACGATTCGGGTTATATCAGGCTTGCAAGAGAAGGAAGGTATCTCGCTGGTCAAAAGGTGGTCACTGTACGCTGGATCATGAGCGAAGCAGACAGAGGGAAGGACCACCGAGGCGTTGCCGACAAGGGTGACGCGGCCTATGTCGGATGACGCTGGCACCGTAGGGCTCACGTAGCCTCTGCATGGCTTACGATGGCGAAAAGTGATCCAGTCGGTTTGCTATTTTGGGAAGAGGCATATTCCATGGAATATGCCTCCACGTATGCCCTAATTGGAGACCTAGCCACCCCTTTATAAGGAGGGCTAGGGCGTCTGTAGAAGAGGTTGATCTTTGGTGAGTTGGCATTTGGTAGTTGGTTCCTGGGAGCTAGCTAGTGGTGAGAGTAAGAGAGCTCCTTCTTCCTCCTCTCCCCAAGACAGCTCGAGGAGCATTGTAAACCTAGTGAATACAAAGCATCTGTGTGTGGAATCACCACACTATCCCTCCTCGGATTCCTCTAGTGCATATTGGCCCCACCTTTAGCTTATCCATGGCATCTTCCGTGACACCACCACGACAGGTTTCCATATGTTGGGCTACATCATCTCCTCCCGCTTGAAAACGAGTCGACCTCGACGATGTTCGTTCATCATCCAAGGAAGGAGGTGTGTCCTTGGCCTTGATCTTGTACACGGTCGGATCGCCGGTGTCGAAGCCATTCTCAAACTTGTTGAAGAGCTTGTGGTACATCTTGCCATCATGTTGTTGTTGGAGATCTTGTAGCCTTATCCTTGTAGTTGGTGGTGTATCTTGGGTACCTTGCAAAACCGACAACAAAGAGAGAGAATTGTATGAATTATTGTTAGTATGGGTCACACTCAAGTCTCTCTTCTCACATTTTGTGGCTTGCGTCATGGCACTCATGATTTTTCCACTCATTTTTGGCTTGTGGCACTCACTCTCTTGATGGTGGTTCACTCTCTCACCACTTGTCTCACAAGGGTCTTTAGCTTGCTTTATCTTGTTGACGGGTGTCATGTTGAATGCGATGACTTGGCTTGGTGTCATGGGTTGGAGCAACAATTTCTTGTCATTCCACTTGAAGGAGTATTGGTTGGTGGAACCATGATGCATTGATCCTCTATCGTATTGCCATGGCCTTCCAAGTAGCATGTGGCACACGGACATTGGCACGACATCACACTCGACGGTCTCTTCATATGGGCCAATCTTGAAGGAGACTTGGACCTTTGATGTTATCTTGAGGGCTACATTGTCATCAAGCCATTGGACATGGTAGGGGTGAGGGTGCTCTATGCATTGCAGCCTGAGTTTCTCACAAAGCTCCATACTTGCGAGGTTTTGGCAACTACCTCCATCGAAGATCACTTTTATGGACTTGCCATCAATTCCGGCACGAGTTTGGAAGATATTGAGGCGTTGGTCCTATCTTGGGATGGAGTTTGTTGGCGTGATTTGAGCTAGGACAAGTGCGGGGCCCGGATCATGCTCGCATACAAGAGTGTCATCCTCTTCCATTACGGCTGTCCTTGCAATAGCTCGTTCAGTGAGAGCTTCAAATCCCTCTTCACTTACGGAGTAGGTTGCGCCATTCTCATCAGTAAGAATCACTCGTGAGTTGGTGCACTCATATGACTTGTGACCTTTCACTCCACACTTGAAGCAAGTGACTTGACTATCCAATGTCGTGTTGGAGGAGGGTGGTATCACGGTCTTTGCTTGCTTGGATGATCTCGTTGCTTGGTTATTTGGCTTTGCGGAAGCATTTGCATTGATGGACGCAAAGTATGACTTGGGCTTTCGTATGCATTCTCCTTTTGCAAGTGCCGCTCAGCTTTGGTAGCTTGATGGAGGAGCTCGGTGAGGTTCTTGTATGGTTGAAAGTCAACAATCTTCCTTATTGGGCAGCTCAAACCATTGAGGAACCTTGCTATGGTTTGCTCTTCGAGTTCTATCACATCAGCTCGCATCATGATTTTCTCCATTTCCTTGTAGAACTCTTCAATTGACTTGGTGCCTTGTTTCAAGTTTTGTAGCTTGTCGAAGAGATCTTGGCGATAATGCTCAGGGACGAAGCGTGTGTACATCACTTCCTTCATCTCGGTCCAAGTTTCAATTGGAGGTTCCTCATTCTTCTCGTGGTTCTTTTGGAAGTCTTCCCACCAAACATTTGCATAGTCCTCAAACTCAAGGGACGCCATTGCAACTTTCTTCTCTTTGGAGTAGTTGTGGACTCGGAAGATCTTGTCAACTTTGAGCTCCCAATCAATGTATGCATCGGCGTATTCTTCTCCCTTGAACTTGGGCATAATGAACTTGAGCTTTCCAAACTTGCCCTCTTCATGTTCACGGTGGTAGTTGCGGTGATCTTGCCTTATGCTCGCTTCACTTGGTGCACGTGGTGGTGGAGGAGGAACTTGATTTTCTTGAGGACACGGTTGAGGAGGAGCTTGATGCGCAAAGTCTCTTCTACGCCTTTGCTCGGGATCATTTGCATTCATTGGTTGTTGATGACGATGGTGGGGTTGAGCGTAGCAGTTGTTGCGTCGCGCGCGGTGTGCATCCTCGTCATCATCACTCGTATCCCATTGTGGTGCTCGATGAACTTGTTATTGACGGTGATGGTCATGGTTCGGGTGTTGGCGCCTATCAACGCGGTTGTGTTCACCATGGCGTTCTTGCTCTTGGGGTGGTGGTGGCGCTTGTACCATAGCTTGTTGTGGAGGGCGACCATGTTCTTCTTGGTTTTGCGAATGTGCCTGGTGATCATGGTGTCGATGACGTCTTGCGTGGTGCGGTTGTTGATGTTGTGGCTCAACCACTTGTTCATGGCGATGACGAGCTTGATGTTCCCCATTGTGGTGGTGGGGTTCTCCATGATGAGAATGGGAGCGTGAGGGGTCGCCATGATGACTTGAGGAGCGCGCGCGAGACGAACTTTACGAGTTTGAATGGTGTCCATGACGGTTGCCGAGGTTGGCAATAGCTTGGTGAAGAGCTTGGAATTGAGCATTGTGCTCCACTTGGCGTTGCCTGTCACGGTAGTCGAATTCTCGAAAAGTTTCATCAAGACGGTTCTCAAGCCTCTCAAATTGGGCATTGAATTCTTGGCATTGCACCCATAAGTTGTGGCGCGTGGAAAAACCATCTTGGTTGTTGAAGTTGCCATCTCCGCTTTCTCCGCTTTCCCTAGACATGTTGTTTGACCACAAGTGAAACGAGGGTGGTATTGGTGGTATGGTATGTGCTACCTTGCCTCATCAAGTCAAAAATTGGAAAGGTTGTTCTTGCCGAGAGCAAAGCGAATACACAAGACACACACACACAAAGGCCTATGGTAGATGGGTAGGAAGGTGGATAGCAAATGGAACAACCAAACGAAAAGGTTATTGTCAAAAGTGGGTAAACTCCAACCAAAAACAAAGTCAAAGGAAAAGTTCAAAAGGGTGACAAGAACCTACGACTATACACACACGGTGGAGATTAATGTGGCTAACACAACTACGAAAATGAGCAACGAACAAAATTGGTCCTAACGAAGACTAATGCTCGGTGTCGTGCCAACACTAGGAGAGACCGTAGCCCGTTTGCCAAAAGATGGAGAAGCAACAGATTTGTACGCTTTCCTTGCTCTTGCTCGCACTCTTGCTTAGAAGATTTGGACTCTCTTTTGTATTGGTATCTTTCTCTTTTGCTTTTGCTTAGAAGCTTTTTTTGTACCTCTTTCTTTGCTATGCTATGGAGTCAAGTTTTTGCTATTGCCTCTACACTAGGACTTATGTAAGAGAAAGCGCACAATGCTTCGGCAAACACAAGATGAGCTACTCTCGATAGGTTAGATAACACACAAAAGAAGAAGGGGTTAACAAGGGTGGTGCAAGTTATACCTTGTGGTGATGTCGCACTTGCAACCGTTGGTGGAGGGATGGTTCGAGTTCCGTGGTGTCGATGTCGAGTGTGAGGCATTGCGGAAGCTTTTCTTAGTTGACAGACATGCACATAAACACAAACGTCAAAAGGAAATCAGTCGAAAAAGGAAAAGGGGTCAAAAAATTTGTCAGGGCCGGAGACTCCGGTGTTGATGGTCCGGACACTCCGGTGTAGGCCAGAGACTCCGGTATTGGTGTCCGGAGACTCATGTCTGGGCCGGAGACTCCGGTACGCCGGTCCGGAGACTCCGGTATGGAGTCTGCACGACGAACAACTAGTGTTCTTGAGCGGAAATTCGGCCCTTGAACCCTCAAATCTAGAAAATTTCGACCAAATTGGGCTGGGAAACGCAGGGCACAAGTAGACCAACTCCAAAGACAAGTTTCTATTGGACAAAAACCACAATCAACTCACCAAAACGAGAGATCGGTCCAAAAGCAATTTGGGGCTATATTTTTGGTATTTTTCAGTTTATGGTGGAAATCGAAGGGCGAAGTCAAATCCGTGGCAACCAAAAGCTGCTGATACCAGTTTTTATGGGTATCCTTGTGGATTTACCCTTGGAGTGGCCCAATCTTCACGGATTTGAGGCGGAAGTGAGGGAAAACATGATGAACACGATGAACACAACTCTAATGCAAGGTAAAGATACAAACACACGCCAAATCACACCCAATTCGATTTGCTCCCGTTGGTTCGAACAACCAATCCAATAGAATCCTCGGCGAGAGACCTTGCGGTAGAATCACCAAAGGAGAGATCGGCAAGCGGATGGTAGAATCCAAATCAAGGAGAGAGTAGAAACCAAGTAGGATACCAAAGGGGAGAGTCCAAGAACTACTAGAATCCTTGATAGGGAGACACCAAACACTTGAGGAGGTTCTTGACAACTTGGAGAAGGGCTCCGAATCCAAGGCCTTGTACAACTCATAGATTTACTATTGAGAGGGGGTTCCCATCTAGGGTTTGGCACATGCCTCAATTCATCATCATCTCTAGGGTTTCAAGGAGGGGGTGGGGGCATATATATAGGCTAGCCATGAGCTAGGGGTAAAACAGGCATAAGCAGGAAGTTTGGGGCGTTACATGGGCCAAGCCTAGCTTAAGGCGCGTAGGCCCACGATGCTCGGTCCGGAGACTCCGGTGTGGGCCGGAGACTCCGGTCTCTCTCCGGTGTCGCCTCCGGACGGGGTCACAGACTGTCCCAGGCACAGGTTCAGGGCTCGGTCCGCAGACGGGCCGGAGACTCCGGTGTGGTAGACCAGAGACTCCGGTCTGCTGGTCCGAAGATTCTGGTCCTGCTTCAGCAGCTTCTTGCGTCTTCTCTTCTAGGCCTCTTGCTTGGGTGTCTTGGCTCTAGAGCCATCCTTGCTGCATCTCCTTGGCATCATGTTCATGGACCTAGTCACATCATGGGCATTTGTCTCAAGTAGGATTCCATTCGCATAATAACCAACAAAAGTCAAAGCATGGAAGGAGTTCACCTTTGGAGTGATGATGAGCGTGGCATGATGTGGACCAAAGGTGGTTTCCATATGTTGGGCTACATCACTAAGGGTGCAAGCCAGAAACTAAAGCCTGTTGTCCGAGCTCATGACGGCCCTACAAAAAATCCCAGGAAGCTGGTCCACGAGGCAGGTACACCAATGATCAATGAATTGATGCTCGCGGTCGCAGGCTCGCATATGCGTAGTATTCATTATGGATGTTTGTTTGTTGAGGAGCACCGCATTCGAGAGGGTGATCAGCCGTACCTGGTTTACAAGGCTAAGGTGCCAAATGTTCTGGGCTTCGTCGCAGTACCCCTCGGGGATATTTTCTACGTGTGGCATACCGACCTCTTCGACATGTTGCAAGGATTCCGGCTACACGATACCCTGGTCCGACTGTTCTCGCTCAATATGGCAATGCAGATCATTAGAGACGAGACCCCAGGCATCACGATAGTGGATCCCTACTTCATGCGTGACACCTTCTTGAGAACACATGAGGGCGTCCAAATGGCGGCCGACTACCTCTCATACTTCCTACAAACAAACCCAGTCAAGGATGTGATTCTCATTCCCTACCATCTAGATTCGGAGAATGGTCACCAAGGCTGCGTGCTCATATCCTTAAATGTGCAACACTCAAACACCTTGTATCTCGACTCGGGTAGTTTGACGAGGAAAGACTACTCCACTATCAAGAGAGTTCTTGATGAGGCTCTCAACGGATACGTCGCGACATGCATGTGTTCGGACACACAACGGAGTTCCCCTGCGTCAAGCAGGCACCTTATAGCGGGAAGGATGCCTTCTACGCCCTACACCACATGAAGGCATTCGTACGGGGCAAGCATAACGGCATGCTGCCATCTGACATTTGAAGGTGGGCTGAAGATCTTCAACGTATATAGTATTGCAACCTCATGATGGATTTCTTTGATATCTAGGAGGAGATCTCGACAATCGTGCACCAACAAGTCATAAAATTTGGGGGCCTCTTCTACGGTGGCACTCCAACACGCAACAAGGACATAGATGAACATGTAGCGAAGCAGGGTGACGGCATGATGTTCATGACATTAGCGAAAGGAGCTAAACAGGGCTTCGTGAATATCCCCGTGCCGACTCATCAGCCGAAGAAGTCTTGATGTTTGCCTTGCTAGCTGTTAGTTCTAAACTTGTGCTTTATTGTTCCTATGTTAACTTGCCTAGCAACCTCTAGAGTATGTTTCGTAAACCGTTGAACTTGATTGTGAGCGACCCTAGTTATTTGTGTTATGAATTATTTTAATGCTTGGCCTTATGTTGCTTCTCATTTGTTATTGCCGCCCTACTTCTTGGTTTGCTTTTTCTATATTTCAAATATCTCATTGTAGCCCCAAATTCGAAAGGAAAGACATTACTTCAGTATTCGTATAGCATTGGTGACATTGTTATATGAATCGTGGAATGATTTCTTTCCTTTCGTCTTTTGTGATACAATGAAATGATAAAATATTTCATCTTGTAGCCCCAAAGTCAAAAGAGGACAAATATTTTCGAGATTCACATACATAAGAGATAATATGTCTAATGGTAAGCCAAGGAAAGGATTCCGGGTCCATGGCAATGACTCCTTTCGACAAACCAAACTTGAAATGAGTCGTTGCTGTGGAGACCGAATCCTTTCCTTGCTTTACCATTAGACATAACATGCCTATGCTATATGAATCGTGGAAGTATTTCTCTTTTTTTGTCTTTGGCGAGATGAATAGATTATATAGCGTGAATTAAATGAAATTGTGAAGTATTTAGTTTCTAATATCTCATTGTAGCCCCAAAGTCGAAATGAAAGACATTGATTCACTATTCATATAACACTAGCGACATTGTTATATGAATCGTGGAATGATTTCTTTCCTTTCGTCTTTGGCGATACAATGAAATGATAAACTATTTCATCTTGTAGCCCTAAAGTCGAAAGAGGACAGATATTTTCGAGATTCATATACATCAGACATAATATGTTTAGCGGCAAGCCAAGGAAAGGATTCTGGGTCCACGACAATGACTTAGACACACCAAACTCGAAATGAGTCATTGCCATGGGGACCGAATCCTTTCCTTACTTTACCGCTGGACATATCATGCCCATGCTATATGAATCGTGAAAGTATTTCTCTTCTTTTGTCTTTGGCGATACGAATAGATTAGATAGTGTGAATTAAATGAAATGATGAATTATGTAGTTTCAAATATCTCATTGTAGCCCCCAAAGTCAAAAGAAGACATTACTTCACTATTCGTATAGCATTGGCAACATTGTTATATGAATCGTGAAATGATTTATTTTCTTTCGGTATTTCTTCGAAATGCCGATGATTAGAACGTGTTGTGACGTCATGTGTATGACTATGCCGCTGTTTGATCCCGTGTGCCAAGTAGACTAGTAATTTGGGCATATACTCTACTTGCCACACGAGATCAAACAGCGAGCATTATTATTTCCATGCCCAACATAAGTATGAGGCACTAATGCAAGCATTCTTGGTTTGCTTTTTTTGTCTTTCTTCGAAATGCCGATGATTAGAACGTGATTTCTTACATCTTGTTGCACCCATATATATATATATATACATACATATATATATATATATATATATATATATATATATATATATATGCATGATCTTATCTTGTGAACTGCTATTGCTTTCCACTGACATAGCTAATATTATCTATCTTGTGTATAGGAGATGGCGAAGAAGTGTTATGTCGTGTACATCGGTAGGGTTCGAGGTGTCTACGAGGAGTTGGAAGACTGCCAGAAGGAAGTGAACGAATTCTCGGGCAACAGCTACAAATGCTACAAAAGTAGAGAGGTGGCGGAAGAGAAGTGGAGGAAGCACGGGAGGAAGAAGTGGAGGAACTTCGTCGTGATCACCACCTTGCTCTTCATTGTAGTAGGTTGTGTGCTCTACTTCACCTAGCTAGCTAGAGAGCTCCGTCGTGCATGTAGTTGTAATGCGATTGTGAACTTGTACTCGATCGGTCCCCGAGAGATGTGAATTTGGTGTTGTGTATGTGATGTTAGCTCTAGTTAGTTGATGTGTGAACTCTCGTATGTCGCGGATTAATTCAAGTTGATGTGTGATATAATTGTATTAGTGATGCACTTGTATTAGTGTTGATGTGTGATGCAACTTTCTAAAAATTATGTGTTGTTTATACTGTTATTGACTGTATAATACTTGTATACTGTGTATTCTGGACTGTATTATGGGTCTGTAAAATTTAAAAATCGAAATTGATATTTGAGTCGCATCTGTGACCATATTAGAGGCGCATATGTAAACTTATGGAAGACGCATATCTAATACATACTAAAGTCGCATATGAGATGTGCCTCCTATAACCTATATATGCGAGGTGCATACATATTGATATGCACCTCGCATATATAGGTTATAGGAGGCGCATCTCATATGCGACTCGAGTAACAAATACTTGAGTCGTGGCGCTCGAGTCGCATCCATAATGCGACTCTAATGGCTTTTTATATGCGCCTTCAGTACGCTTTTTCCTAGTAGTGTCACCCATTCATGTCATATACTCTCTCCGTTTCAGAAATATAAGACATTTTAGGTTTGTGAAATGATTGTATCTTGACGTTTTGTATTGTATAGGTTCACTTCGAACATCTACAAACCTATACATTAAAATACGTCTAAAATACATTTGCGTCTTATATTTTCAAACTGATGGAGTATTATATAATTGAAGATACCAGTTTTATCATTTACGCACCTCCAAAAGATCTTCTTTTCATATGAGGAGCGGAGGATGGTTGGAATACTAGGGAGCGAGAGGTTAAAGGTGACAAGCTACAAATCTCAGAGTATAAATCAAATCACAAGTATAAACACGAGCCACGTGTAAAATAGTTAAACAGTAGAATTCTGAATCTTTGGTCATAGTGGGGAGTAACTTAGAGTAGTAACATGCATATATTACTAGTCTAAGTTAATATCTCTCATAGTGGAAAATAACATAGGTGTGGTATCATACAAAGTTTCGTTTATTGCAATATAGCTCATTTTGTCTTGAAATGTGATGTTTAACATAGCTAGTTATTACAAGTCTCTCTCTTTTATCATTTAATTGCATGTCATTTTATCTAAATGCTTAGTTAACGATACATATAGGACTATATTATTACCCAAGTTATTCCCACTGTGACGACTAACAGGAGTGAAACTCAGAGTAAATCATGTAACGATGGGGGAAGCACCGGGTGGAGGGATGACGTACGCACCAACACGTCACAGTGACCAATCCGACGAGAAGGCGGAGACAAGTCGCCGAGATCGGATATACAAGTCATGATCTTGTCAAGCTTAATTAAGAAGTCTCGCACGTCATAATTGCAGCTGGCAACTTGACTACCAATATAATGACTCCTTTCTTGACTTCAAGCAATATGAAGAACGTTCTTTAGCTTCAAAAGAAAGAAAGCTGAAAAGGGAGACAAAAGCACGCCCTTGCCCCTTGCCTTGTCTAAGGGTGGTTTTTGAAGATGTCACCACTAAATAGTCTGTAGTTACTGTTTGGACAATTATGTGTAGAATTTGTGGAAAGCACATCGTCACCTATTTGCAAAAACTCTTTTCTACGGACGCATCCTCCGTCCAGGTTGCTTTGAGAATAATGCGCCTGTTTTACTTCCTTTTTAACACAAATCTACTAATTAAAATATGACTATTTTTTTACAAAACCATATTGAAACATGATTAAAGTTGTGAAACATTTTCAAACAGTAGAAGAGTTTGGGTCAACACATGGGTTATGTTATGCTGGCGTGGCACTCCGGTACATACAGTTGGCTTCAGAATCGTGGGGTTCCACTTTTTTGTTGATGCACCAGCATATTGCCACATCTGTGCCACGAGTTGGACGCACAATGAAGGCTTACATTATCGGGCCCCCTCGTACTTAGAAAACTTTGATCTTGAGAGGCCTATGAACCGTTTCTAGCCGAATTGTATTTTTTTCAAAAGTTTCACCAATCTATTAATAATCATCATCAGGGAGCCCAAAAGGTATTAAAAATACTAATAGGTCACTAGACCACCTAGCCATGACTACACATAGTACCACGAGCCAAAGGCGCGCCATCGTTCCCACCCCTCCATCATTGGAGCCGGATAAAGCTTGTTGTAGTAGAGCTTGTTGAAGTATACACATAGGAAGTCGTCGTGCTAAGACCCTGATGGACCAACACACCAGAGTAACAATCATCGCCAATGATGACAACCGTAGATCGAAAGGATCTGTCCTAAAACCGCACCAATGAAAACCGACCAGATCCTAGGTGATTCGCCGGACACATGACTCCACGCGAACGCATCAGCGGAGCGGGGATAGTGTGGGAAGGACCTTATTCTGACTTAAAGATGTAATCACCACCTAATTAACCCGGAAAATAAGTTGCAAAGTACAAAGAAATTAGATTCTCCCACCGGAGAGGGCCATGGTTCACTATGTCTCCAAAGTTCTAAGGTCACCGAATACCGAGTGGACCCATGGCAATCTCCAACGAGGGGGCAAGAACACTAAGGCCTTGTTCGGTTCATGGGGAACCAATCCCCACATGAAACAAACCACCCGAGGAATTGGGTGATCCCCTCGTGTCACCAAGACCCCCACTAATCCCTCCTCTAAACCAACAATAATCCCTGCAACAGTTTTGCCTATTCGGTTACTCCCTGCAGCCAATAGCACGGGCATACAATCTACGGTACCCGTATTCTGATAGAGCGAAACCAAACTGACGGAGGGTTGCTTCTTCTTCTCCGGCGTGGAGAGGAGCGCCCGGCTCTGTTCAATGCTAGGGAGCGCCCGGCCCGGCTCCTCCGGTCAGTCATGCATCCGGCTCCCATTCCATCCTCGCCGCCGTCCTTCCGTCGCCGGTCCTCCGGCATGGATGGGCAGAGGAGCGCCCAGCTCTGTACGGGGCTAGGGAGCGCCTGGCTCCTCCGGCCAGTTGTGCGGCCGCACCCACTCCATCCTCGTGCTGTCCTTCCGTCGCCGACCACGCAGGGAAAGCTTCCACGGGTTGGGACTAGATGTTTTTTATCCCTCCGATTTGGACGGGATTGGGGTGGTTTAGGCCGGGGTGGGATCTCGACCGGGTCTAAACGAATGCGCTTTCTAGCGTGGTCTGGGATTGATTCCCGGCTTGGCCAATCCCGGCTGACCCACGGGGATTCAGTCCAAATCCCGGCCGGGGCGGGACTAATCGAACAAGGTCTAAATGGTTTTTTTTCTCATTGCCACCTCTCTGCAGCTTCACGTTGGTCAGTGTAGCCGAATTGTACTTTTGTATCCATAAGTACATGGAATCGACGAAAAATGCCCACATTAGATGCAAAGTCCCACTTTACAATCATGCTAAAAAATAAGAACAATGTGAAAATCATCATGTCTTATCTTGGTCTTATATTTATTATTCAGTTTTTATGAAAAGGCCAAGGGCCATAGTTTAAGATCAACCAAATATTAATGGATTATCTTTGAATAAAATTGCTCATAAGTCCCTGGGAAAAATTGACGCCATCTTCCTCCTACACTCATTGGTGCTACACTGTGAGCGAATCTCTATAATGCATCTAGATTCTAGACCTATGAACCACATTGGATATAAGAAAAGTTGTTGACATGGTAGCCGGGAAGTCGCCGGCCAGAATCAGGAGACGTTGGGGACATCGATCTAAGAGAAAAATCTTCGTGCTGGAGAAGAAAGCGATGAAGAGGGGCTGAACAACCACGTCAGATCCAGCTACACGAGTCTAGGGAGACTTTATCTGACAAACTCCGTGACGAAGCCGAAATTGGCCGAACCTCGCCGGTCCAAGAATAAATTAACGTTCAGAAACTCGTAAACTACGTGTAAAATAAAAAAGACATAACTAGATCATCTACTCCAAAAGAGCAGCAACCATAAGATTACCCACCCTCCACAATGTCAATGACAAGACCGTTTGAGAAACCCTATTCTCATTCGCACGACACTGCCATTCTCAACTGTACTACCACTACCAGTTGACCAAACTATAATTTGAAACGGTTTTGCTAATTCTCAAACGCCTGAGAATTAGCTAAGTCTCAGTCATCTAGTACACCGTCGGATTTTCTTGCTTTACGATCTGTGCAAACCGTGCCTTGGCTGTTTTGTCTGCGTTGTGCACCTGCGTCGCTGCCTGGGTTGTGTCTCGCGCGCCCGAGCTTCGTTTTTCCTTGCTCATTTTGTATGGGCTGTGATCGATACGTGCGTAAGTTTTTTTTTGTGTAATTTTTTTTTGTTTTCTCTTTTTGTGGTTGTTTCTTTTTGCCGACAATTATTTGTTTTTTTTTCTTTCAGGTGGATTTGAGATTATCTTAAGTGTGCGAGTTGGTGGTTGAATCGAGTTTCAATTGAATTTTAGTTTTCAATTTTTTTTATTGTTTCCTCGAAATATTTATAGTTGTCATTATTTTACTACTAGGACGACATAAGATTGCAAACCAAATATTTTACTAGATTGATCTAACTTATATAAGTAACATGTAATACCACTACCAAAAGTTTTTAGCTTTTTAAATGTGTAGTGGTCTAAAAGGGGTTTAAATACACACTAAAATGTGTAATGCCACTTCATTGTACCGAGCTTTTTTTCTTAACTTTGTTGGGCTTTTTTTCCTTTTTGTCGAGCTAGCTATATTTTTGGTTGTTACTTTTTAACCGGGGGACCCTGTTGGTGGGCTAATTGCAACTTGCTTGTAACCGAGCTCCGCCGAGGGCCCAGTTGCAACTTGCTTGTAACTGAGCTCCGCGAGGGGGGAGCCCCGTCGATGTCTAGTTGTCTGAGCCCCCAAAGAGGGAGGCCAGTTGCGACCTGCTTGTAACTGAGCACCTGTTGGGGGAGGGGAGGTGGCATTTGCAACTTGCTTGTAATTGAGCCCCTGCTGAGGGCTAATTGAAACTTGATTGAAATTGAGGAACCCCGTCGGCGGGCCAGTTGCAACTTGCTTGTAACTAAGCTCCGTCGGGGGCCAGTTGTAACATGCTTGTAATTGAGCTCCGCCGGGGAGCCCCGTCGAGGTCCAGTTGTATGAGCCCTTTGGAGAGGGAGGCTAGTTGCGACTTGCTTCTAACTGAGCTCCCGACGAGGGGGGCATTTGCAACTTGCTTGTAATTAAGCCCCCGCTAAGGACCAATTGCAACATGCTTGTAACTGAGCTCCGTCGGGGGCCAATTGCAACATGCTTGTAACTGAGCTCCGCCTGGGAGCCCCGTCAAGGTCCAGTTGTCTGAGTCCCTAGTGAGGGAGGCTAGTTGCGACCTGCTTGTAACTGAGATCCCGGCGAGAGCGAGGGCGCATTTTGCATGTTTTGCTTTTACTTGAGCCCCCGCTGAGGGCCAATTGCAACTTGATTGCAACTAAGGTTCCCTGTCAACGGGCCAGTTGCAACTTGCTTGTAACTGAGCTCCGCCGGGAATTAGATACAACATGATTGTAACTGAGCTCCGTCGAGGGAGCCCCGGCGAGGTTCAATTGTCTGAGCCCCCGGCGAGGGAGGCTAGTTGCGTCCTGCTTGTAATTGAGCACGCGTCGGGAGGGAGGGGCATTTTGCAACTTGCTTTTGTAATTGAGCCCTCACCGAGGGCCAGTTGCAATTTGATTGCAACCGAGGGTCCCCGTCGGTGGGCCAGTTGCAACTTGCTTGTAACTGAGCTCCGCCGAGGGACCCCCATCAAGGTCCAGTTGTCTGAGCCCCCGACAAGGGAGGCCACCTACGTCCTGCTTGTAACAGAGCACGCGTCGAGAGAGGGGGCCATTTGCAACTTTTCTTTGTAATTGAGCTCCCGCGTGACGGCCAGTTGCAACTTGATTGCAACCGAGGTTTCCCGTTGGTGGGCCAGTTGCAACTTGCTTGTAGCTGAGCTCCAACGTGAGAGCTCGTCGAGGTCCTGTTGTCTGAGCCCCCGACGAGGGAGGCCAGTTGCGACCTTCTTGTAACTAAGCACTCGTTGGGGGGCATTTGCAACTTTCTTGTAATTGAGCTCCTGCCGATGCTAGTTGAAACTTGATTGAAACCGAGGATCCCCGTCGGTGGGCCAGTTGCAACTTGCTTGTAACCGAGCTCCGTCGTGGGCCAGTTGCAATGTCAACATCCGGATTTTTAATCCCAGATGCATGTTATGCCATACATCGCAATCCCAGGATTACCATTTTTGCGAGACATAATATATTGGATATCATAGTACATCATCCATTACAACCATAATAAGGTCTTACACGAATAAAGGATCTCATGATCCAGTCTTAATACAACAAGCAACGGAATAAAATAATAAGCGTAGCGGTGGGGTCCATCTTCAGTGTCACAGGCAATGCTGATGATGGGAGATAGTCCTAGTTTTAGTAGCCGTTCTGTTGTCCTTCATCTTGGTAATCCTCTTCATAGTCTGGCCACGGGAATAGCTAGGGACAAAGCCATGAGTACTCTTTAAGTACTCGCAAACTATCACTAATAAGTAAGGTAGTTCTAGTAGGAATGCTAAACTCTAAGTTTGTTTGCAAGGTTAAGTTTGAAACCTAAGCTAAGTTCAGAAGTAAAGAAAGATAAATAAAGTTCTAGAATCACTTAAGTTGGGAAACTAGTTTCATTGTCACAACCCTGTTGTGGTCAAGTCAAGATTCATCATTCATTTCATAAGTCATTTTGAAATCATCTGACGACGGAACAGTATGGCCACTCCAACTGTCCATAACCGCAAACACGACTATTCGAATAGTTTGACACTCTGTAGAGGTGGTACACTTTTACCACAAAATTCGATACATCCGTAGGGATAGCCCTGAATCATCATATAGAGTATGCGGATAATCAATCATAACCTTTCCTTTACACACCCTAGTATAAGCACCTCTCCTATGAGCTTGGCCTCCCAGCCATGGCCATCTTCCATCCTGGGCACTACATAGGTGGAAAACATTGAGAGGTAGCCTCAACTCAGACCTCTCCCGCGAGGAAACTCATACTAATGCATATAAACTTCCGGCTAAGCCTTACCCAATTTAGGTATTGTGGTTGTACGGTAAATTTGGAATGGTATCACATCCGAACCCAACCATCAGTTTTTATAAAGGGCTAAGGCTCATGCCTCAACATTTTCATCATCATAAACCATTTGTGTTTCTCAACACATGTCAAAATATGTCAATAGAATGACTCATCATTCTAAGGTTTTCATAAGTCATTTTCACCAAGTACTCCATCTAAAGTGATCAAGTTTTTGGTTTAGCTCTAAACACTAAGTTAACAGTGTTCACTAAGGTTGGATGCTAATATCCATCTCATGCCATAGAATGACATCTACATCTAACTAGATAGTCCAAGTTTTATACTCTTTATGCTATCTATAAACAAAGTAAAGAAATTTGGTAAAGTATAAGAAAGTAAACCTTGTAAGTAAAACTTGGGTAGGTATAAGTCAAAATGTATAACCAAGCATGCATATTGCATCTTGCTTGAGTTAACTTGCATCTAGTGATGTCTTGCAAGTTTTAGCTTGCAAATATTAGCTTGCTCAGTTTACTTGATGTGCTAGGCTTGCCTTGAGAAGTGTAGTGGTTGAAATTCTCTTCCTCCTCTTCTTGCTAGAACTCCTCTTCCTCATAGGCTTGGTCGGTGCTATCGTCTATAAATACATACGGAGTACACAATCACCAAACAATACTTTACTAGTCTATTTTAGCACACTAAGGCACACACTTGATGATTTAGTATCATCATATTCATCACAAGATTTAATGAACTAGTTTCATTTATTTTATTTGAAAAAAGTAATTTCTACTCATAGAAAATAATTAAGATTTAATATTCTCCAATTAAAATTTAGGATCATGTGGACACATGTCATCACCATATTCTAATACATGGTAATGTGATTTAAATGTTGGATCACATTTTATAAAGTTCAAGATTAATATTTAATGATTTAAAGTGACTAGAAATGCCTATATAGCATTATTTTGGTACTAGTCCAAAGTCACTGCATGAAAACCTAAATATTATTACATATTCAGATAGGTATATTTAAATTTGATTTTTGTGAGGTGGAAACAACTCAAAAGCTATTATGGTTGATTTTAGAAAAATGTTTGAATTTGAAAAATCTTCTGTCTTGTTATTTTTGCTAGGAGAGATCTCTAACTCTAATTGATTTAACTCCAATAGTCTTGCATAGAGATTTCCATTATCTTTCCAACAAAATTGGAATCATCCAATTTGGATTTGTAAAACTCCCTGAATTGATTTTTGAACTAAAGGGCAGAAGCTAGTTAAATTCTAAAAAGAAAAAGATGTATTTGAATCTATCAGGTTGCGCGGGAAAGAAATGGGCCAGCCCACTGCGATCCGCGCAGCGCCCAGGGCTGGCTTAAGTGATGGCCCCACCTATTAGTGGGACAGGGGCTGACGAACGGGTATGGGAGGCTGGGGACCGTAGGATTAGATCCTGGATCAACGGCTCACAGCCATCATCCACGCTGGAACATGACACGACAGGGAAGAACCCTAGCACGGTCGGTGAGGGTCTGGGGTGGCTTACCGGAGCTCCGGTGAGGGTCGGCGAGGCGGGCAAATGAATGTGTCGAGGACGGCGGTTCTCCTGGTACCGGCGGCATCCCTGGAGATGGCGTGGATCAGTGCCGCCCTTCTCCTCCTTCCGCGACGGTCTTTGGGGCAATTGGAGCGCTACGGGCAGCGGCTTGCTCCGGTGGGGCTCTAGGAGGTTTCTGAGGTGGAGTGGAGGGAGATGGTTTGAAGAATTGGTGCTGGGGAGCTCTCTATTTATAGCGGGGCGAGGTGTGCAGCACGGCATGGGCGGAGCTCGATGGGGGCGGTGACACATCGAGCTAGAGGTGTGGGCGGTGGGCTAGGACAGTGGGTGGTTCCCTAGCGAGCGTCACAGAGGTGCTCGTGCAGTGCATTGTGGTCGGGAGCAGTGAGCGTTGCTGCGCGCACGCTGCCTCGGTCAACGGCGATTTTCGCGGCGGCTGGCGGTTACGGGTCACGGTCGAGGAATTGGCCGTGTTCGTGGGCCTCCTGGGACACTGGTGATCGTGTAGGCTGGCGGCGGGAGCGAGGCGAGGTCAGGTTGAGCGGGGACAATGCATGAATAGTGGGCGCGGGCGTCGGCATGGCAGAGACGACCTAGGTGCGCGCTTCCTAGCTTTTCCTCTCTCTGTCTTCGAGCTAGGGCTGGCCTGGAGGAGGGAGTGGAGCATGGGCGATGCTCCAGACATGGTAGGCGAGGCTGGTGGCGCTTGGGTTGGGTTGTCGACGGTGGGGGTGCAAAAATGGGCTCGGCCATGGTGGCCATGACCATTTGGTCGTGTGCACAGTGGTTGGCCGTGCTAGCAAAGGGTAGGGGGTGTACTAGGGGTGCTGTGGTTGCAAAATGGGAGACCACATTAGCCAGAACACTGCTCACACTAGTGTTTATGATTTTTGCTAGATTTGTGCACACAATGTGTTTGACAAAATGGCCGAAATAAATCAACTTTGAAATTTTTGAATGGAAATTTTTGAGTGATCTTTACTGTTGCTTGGTAGTCTGTGTTTGCTCGGGATTGTCAAATTGAATTCATTTGAGTGGTTTTTGAAAAAGTGTGATCTAAGTACATATACTTGATTCCATTTTCAAATGCCATTTAAATTTAGTGTTTAAATGTTTTGTAAGATTTCAATGTGGGCCTTGGTACATCTTTACTTGTACTAGCAAGGGGTGCAAAGATTCATAATTGTTTCTATTTGAAAATGAGTTCTAGGAACACCTAAAGTGACCTAGTGGATTAAAATAGCCAAAGTGACCATTTGCATTTATTAATCTTATTTGATTTTTTTCTTTGGATTTTGCTTGGGAAAGATCTAGATGATGTGGCATTCATCTTTGAATCCTTTTACAACCATTATATCAAACAAGCATGGCAATTTCAAACAATTCCATATTAATGCAACAGACATATGCATTCTTAATTATTTTAATGATAAAAAGTTTTTGTTAACCCTAAATTGGGTGATTTGGATCTTGATAACCTTGATTAAAGTTTTGGGATGTTACAAACCTTCCCCCTTAAACAAAATCTCGTCCCGAGATTTAAGAAAGAAAACTAGGAACTAAAGAGATCTAGAAACTCTGTCCTAATGTAATCTTCTCGCTCCCAGGTGGCTTCTTCTTAGGTATGGTTACTCCATTAAATCTTGAGAAACTTGATACTCCGGGTCCTGGTGGTTCTGTAACCTTCCTCCAAGATACGGATGGGCACTTCACGATATGTCAGATCCTTGTTGATATCAACAGCTCGGTGATCGATGTTTTTGAAGACTTCGGTCTTCTCCGGCACTTCTAAGCATTTGCAAAGTAACGAGATATGGAACACATCATGGATGGCTGACATCTCCTCTAGCAGTTCCAGTTGATACGATACTTCTCATCGGTGATTTAGAATCTTGAAGGGTCCAATATATCTGGGGGCTAACTTTCCTTTCAGACTAAAACATTGGGTTCCCTTCAATGGCGACACTTTGAGATACACAAAATCTCCGACATTGAAAGTCAGGTCTCTACGTCTCTTGTCAGCATAACTCTTCTGTCTTGATTGGGCGGTCTTGAGGTGCTCTCGGACTTTGTGCACCTTCTCTTCGGCTTCTCGTAGGATGTCGGGTCCAAAATCTGACTCTCTCCTACTTGCGACCAATTCAAAGGGGTACGGCACTTCCTTCCGTATAAGAATTCAAATGGGGCCATTTGTAAACTGGCTTGATAACGGTTGTTGTACGAGAACTTTGTGAATGGCAGACAGTCTTCCCATTTTGATCCATACTCTAGTACACAAGCTCTCAACATATCTTCTAAGATCTAGTTGACTCTTTCAGTCTGTCCATCGGTCTGCGGGTAATAAGTTGTGCTGAAATTTAACTTGGTTCATAATCCTTCTTGGACTTTCTACCAAAATCTTGAGGTAAATTGGGTTCCTCGATCCGACACTATGGTCTTGGGGGTTCCATGCAAACTGACGATTGTAGCAATGTGCAATCCTACTAACTTCGAACTCTGGTAGGTTGTCTTGACGGTTATAAAATGGGCTACCTTGGACAGTCTATCAACGATGACCCAGATTGAGTCATTTCCCCTACTAGAAGTAGGCAAACCGGTGATAAAGTCCATTCTGACAGAATCCCATTTCCATTCCGGAATCTGCAATGTTTGCAACAGTCCTGCGGGTCTCTGATGTTCCGCTTTGACTCTCTGACAGATATCACACTTGGCGATATAGCTTCTGATTTCTCTCTTCATCTTGTGCCACCAAAATTACTCCTTCAAATCTTGATACATCTTTGTTCCTCCGGGGTGGATAGAATAAAGAGTATCATGAGCTTCTTGCATGATAACTTGATTCAGCTCCGAATCTGCTAGCACACAGATACGTCCTTTGTACCACAGAACTCCTTCTTCGTCTTCGGTGAATCCATGTACCTTTCCTGTACCAATACGACGTTTGATTCCGTCAATACTTGCATTTCCCTTCCGGGCTTCCTTAATCTGACTGATCAAAGTGGGTTGAAGTTCAATGCAAGCTAAGAATTCTTTGCTAACTACCTCAGTTCTAAACTGCTCCAACTCCTCATGCAAACTTGGCTGGGTTTCTTTGATCATGGTGTTTAACCTACACGGCAATCTGCTAAGAGCATCTGCTACCACATTGGCTTTGCCTGGGTGATAGTGGATGTAAAGGTCATGCTCATTGATTAACTCTATTCATCTCCTTTGCCTCATATTCAGCTTCTTCTGAGTAAAAATACACTTCAAGCTCTTGTGATCTGAATAAATCTCACAGCGATTACCCATTAGGTAATGACGCCATGTCTTCAATGCTAGAACTACCGCTGCTAGTTCTAGATCATGGGTGGGGTAATTTTGCTCATGCTGATTCAGTTGTCTCGACAAATATGCTATGACCTTGCCTTCTTGCATCAACACACATCCGAGACCAATCTTGGATGCATCACAATACACATCAAATGGCTTCTTGATATCTGGCATAATCAATATTGGGGCTAAAATCAATCCCTTCTTGAGCTCTTGGAAACTTGATTCACATTTGTCGGTCCATTCAAACTTCTTGTCCTTCTTCAACAATTGGATCATGGGTCTTGTGATCCCCGAAAATCCTTCTATGAACTTGCGGTAGTATGCCGCTAATCCGAGAAATGCGCGGACTTGGGTTTGAGTGGTTGGGGCTTCCCATGCTTCAACATCTTTGATCTTTGCGGGATCAACAGCGACTCCTCCTACCGACACAATATGTCCAAGGAATCCTACTTCCTTCAGCCAAAACTCACATTTGCTGAACTTGGCATACAACTGGTGCTCTCTCAAGGTTTCAAGGATGATTCTCAGATGTTGCTCATGGTCTTCTTCTGACTTAGAGTAGATAAAAATATTGTCGATAAACACAACGACAAACTTATATTCATGAGATTCATGAAATAAGCGGGGGGCATTGGTTAATCCAAAATACATGACCGTATACTCATATAATCTATATCTGGTAGTAAAGGCGGTCTTTGGAATATCTGTTGCACGAATCAATCTTAGAGAACACGCTGGCACCAGTCAACTGATCAAATAGATCTTCTATCTTGGGCAGTGGGTACTTGTTCTTGATGGTGACGTCATTCAGCTTCCGGTAATCTTTGCACAAACGGTTACCTCCATCCTTCTCATCGACAAACAAAACAGGCGATCTCCATGGTGGTGCGCTTAGTTGAATCAAGCCGTTTGCCAACATGGCATCAAGTTGCTTCTTCAGTTCCACTAATTTTGATGGGTTCATGCTATAGGGTCTCTAGGCTATGGGTCCAGTTCCAGGGATTAGTTCAATAATGAACTCAATATCCCGATCCGAGGGCATACCGGGCAATTCATCTGGGAATAATGCATCGGGGTATTCACAGACTACTCTGACTTCGTCTATGGTTGGTAGGGCTAGACTCTTGTTGCACTTGAATTGTCGGGGTAAGGTTTCAGATATATGCTCTACTGATACTCCAGAGCTACTGGTCATGGTGGTGGCTTTTTTAGCATAGTTGATCAATCCTTTTTTCGACATCCAATCCATTCCTAGTACTACTTCCAAACCTTTGGTTCCAAGTACTATTAGATTGGCATAAAAATCTATCCCATGAATTCTGATAGGTACAGCTCTGCAAATTTTTCTAGCTTTGGTGGTTGAACCAGGTATTTGAACTATCATGACATGCTTCAAATTGGTTGGGTGAATCTTACTAGTGCATGCAAATTCTTCTATAACAAATGAGTGCGATGCTCCAGAATCAAACAACACTCTTGCTAAAACTAAGTTCGTAGAAAACATACCCAGTACGACATCTGGCGCTTCCTAGGCTTCTTTGTTGTTCATGTGGAAGAGACGGCCATTGCGGTTGTGAGGGTTCCCTGGGGCGAATCTCCTTCCGGGCTGAACACGGCGTTGCTGCTGAGCTGGGGCATTCACATTGGCAGTGGCTGCAATCTTCTTAGGACACTCATTGGAGTAGTGACCCTTCACTCCACACTCAAAACAAGTAATTTGAGACTTGTCCTTGGCTGCAACAGTCACAACATTGCTTCCAGTTCTGGGTGCAATATTGTTGTTGTTGGACTTGGGTGGTGCACAGTTGAAGTGGTTGGAGTTGCCGGGGTTGTTGTTGTGATTTCCCCGGGACTTCATATTACCTCTGCTACGGTTGTGGTAGCTTGGACGAGACATTGGGGGTATGTTGTTCCTTGGGGTATATCCTGCAGACGGGTTGGGGCGATACTTCTGAACATGGTTGGATCCACTCTGGTGCATCATTCTGTGCTTGTGGTTGTCATTGGCTTGGTTGATCTTTCCTTCCATCTGGATGGCAGAGTTGACTAGTTCTTCGAGATCATCAAAACGGATGTTGATTAACACCATTTGCATCTCATCGTGCAATCCATTCAGGAATCTCTCCTTCTTCTAGGCTTCTGTGTTGATCTCATCAGGTGCATACCTAGCGAGCGACAGGAATCTGTCACGGTACTCTACTACAGTCATCCTGCCCTGCTTTAATTCTCTAAATTCATCTCTCAACCTGGTGACTAAACCTTGCGGCACATGGGTGCGGCTGAACTTGGTCTTGAAATCTTCCCACGTCATCACTTGACTGTGGTTCATAGTATGGGTGCTGTTCCTCCATGCTCTTGCATCTCCTGCCAGATAGTTAGTGGCAAACATAACTTGCTCATTGGGATCAACTCTAGCGACTTCAAGGTTATTCTCCATGGTCTGTAACCAATCATCTGCATCTAGTGGGTTCTCTGAATGGCTGAAGATAGGGGGATTGGTATTCTGGAAGTTTTTAAGCTTGGATCCTGAATGATACTGATTTCCATGGCCTTGATTGTTATGGGCCATCTGGGCGACCTGCTGCAGGGTAGCTAGGTTAGCTTGGCGCTCCGCTCTACTAGCTTCACGGTCGGAAACTAGCATCTGCAGAATCTGCAGCATCGGGTCCTGCGATGAGCTGCTTCCTCCGGGGTTTCCACGAGTCATCTGAAGATTGAGATAGATAAAGGGGTAAGAGGGAACGTTCTAAGGTTTATGGTTTTGTTTTAGAAAGCTAAAACTTTGAGTTTGACTCAGGTTTTGCAACTAACTTCTTTTCATTCATTCAAGCAAAGCACACGATACAAACGCGCACACACCACAACATCAAAGGAAAACAGATGGTTTTAAGAACTATTCTGTGAGCTATGATAGAATGGGATCGATACTTCTCATTCCTATGATAGTGCTCTAGTGCATCTACTCATCATCGATGAAGTCGGAGTCATCATCGTCAGTGTAGAAGTCCATGGCATCATCCTCCAGGTAGTCGTCATCATTGCTGAGGTACGAGTCAACATCCCCTTGGATGTCTTCACCTTCCTCCTCTTCTTCCTTTGCTACAAGCTGAGCTTCTTGCTCCTTGATGGTCTTCTCGAGGTCGGCCACCTTATTGCGAAGACGGTCGATGGTGCGATCCTTCTTTGCGCGTTGACGACGAAGTGACTGACGATCCTTGACTAGTAGTGAGAAAGTCTGGGCCTTCTGGGCGGCAATGGCGAGGTTGTGGTTGGCGTACCTCAAGCATTGTCCAACTCCTTCTGTCTGTCGTACAGTAGGAAGTCAAGGTTCTCCACTTGGCGCTTCAACTCTGGGTGACTTGGCATCTCCAGAAGCATTCCCATAGAATCACGCCTTGTATGTGAGCAAAGCGGGTTCCCTAGATCAAGTTGACATTCTGTGCGCAAAGACGAGCGAGAGCTTCATGCATTGCCCTGGCTAATACATCTAACCAGTTGTTCTCTCTCACGGTGAACTGAATCCTCTCGGACATTGGTGCCTCTAACTTGCCTCGAAGATCAGCAGTTACTAGCCATTGTAAATCTCCTCCTGGGGGACCATGGAGTTGGGATCCAAGGAATTCCAGATGCGAACGCTCCAAGTACTCAGATAGTGCATCTAGATCCCTCTCGAAGATCAGTTGGCCTCCGTCGCCCAATAGGTAGAACTTGTTGTACTGAACTTCCATCTATAAGAATTTAAGATGAGTAAGTTAGTGAAGTGATCAAGTGTGTCAAATTTTATGTAGTAATGTAAGAATCTTGAGGAACATGTATTTTTTTTGAGAGAAAGAATCCCAAGGGTAAGAGTGGAATAGGTTTTCATAAATACTCACTTTCTTTTTTTTGAAACTAAGCTTTTGTTCGGACGTCCATTCTAACTAGGGTCTCCTGTGGTCAGGATGGCTCTGATACCAACTTGTCAATACCCGAATTTTTAATCCCAGATGCCTGTTATGCCATATATCGCCATCCCAGGATTACCATTTTTGCGAGACATAATAGATTGGATATCACAGTACATCATCCATACAAACCATAATAAGGTCTTACACGAATAAAGGATCTCATGATCCAATTTTAATACAACAAGCAGCGGAATAAAATAATAAGTGTAGCGGTGGGGTCCATCTTCAGTGTCACATGCAATGTTGACGATGGGAGATAGTCCTAGTTGTCATAGCCATCCTGATGTCCTTCATCTTGGTAATCCTCTTCATACTATGGCCACGGGAATAGCCAGGGACAAAGCCATGAGTACTCTTTAAGTACTCGCAAACTATCACTAACAAGTAAGGTAGTTCTAGTAGGAATGCTAAACTCTAAGTTTGTTTGCAAGGTTAAGTTTGAAACCTAAGCTGAGTTCAGAAGTAAAGAAAGATAAATAAAGTTCTAAAATCACTTAAGTTGGGAAACTAGTTTCATTGTCACAACCCTGTTGTGGTCAAGTCAAGATTCATCATTCATTTCATAAGTCATTTTGAAAACATCTGACGACGAAACAGTATGGCCACTCCAATTGTCCGTAACCGCAGACGCGGCTATTCGAATAGTTTGACACTCTACAGAGGTGGTACACTTTCACCACAAAATTTGATACATCCGTCAGGGATAGCCCTGAATCATCATATAGAGTATGCGGATAATCAATCATAACCTTTCCTTTACACACCCTAGTATAAGCACCTCTCCTATGAGCTTGGCCTCCCAGCCATGGCCATCTGCCATCCCGAGCACTGCATAGGTGAACAACATTGAGAGGTAGCCTCAGCTCAGACCTCTCCCGCGAGGGAACTCATACTAATGCATATAAACTTCCGGCTAAGCCTTACCCAATTCAGGTATTGTGGTTGTACAGTAAATTTGGAATGGTATCGCATCCGAACCAAACCATCATTTTTTATAAAGGGCTAAGGCTCATGCCTCAACATTTTCATCATCATAAACCATTTGTTTTTCTCAACACATGTCAAAACATCTCAATAGAATGACTCATCATTCCAAGGTTTTCATAAGTCATTTTCACCAAGTACTCCCATCTAAAGTGATCAAGTTTTTGGTTTAACTCTAAACACTAAGTTAAGAGTGTTCACTAAGGTAGGATGCTAATATCAATCTCATGCCATAGAATGACATCTACATCTAACTAGATAGGCCAAGTTTTATACTCTTTATGTTATCTATAAACAAAGTAAAGAACTTTGGTAAAGTAAAAGAAAGTAAAGCTTGTAAGTAAAACTTGGGTAGGTATAAGTCAAAATATATAACCAAGCATGCCTATTGCATCTTGCTTGAGTTAACTTGCATCTAGTGATGGCTTGCAAGTTTTATCTTGCCAATAATAGCTTGCTCAGTTTACTTGAAGTGCTAGGCTTGCCTTGAGAAGTGTAGTGGTTGAAATTCTCTTCCTCCTCTTCTTGGTAGAACTCCTCCTCCTTGTAGGCTTGGTCGGTGCTATCGTCTATAAATACATACGAAGTACAATCACCAAACAATACTTAACTAGTATATTTTAGCACACTAAGGCACACACTTGATGATTTAGTATCATCACATTCATCAAGATTTAATGAACTAGTTTCATTTATTTTATTTGAGAAAAGTAATTTCTACTCATTGAAAATAAATAAGATTTAATATTCTCCAATTAAAATATAGGATCATGTGGACACATGTCATGTCATCACCACATATTCTAGTACATGGGAATGTGATTTAAATGTTGGATCACATTTTATAATGTTCAAGATTAATATTTAATGATTTAAAGTGACTAGAAATGCCTATATAGCATTATTTTGGTACTAGTCCAAAGTCACTGCATGCAAACTAAAATATTATTACATATTCAGATACGTATATTTAAATGTGATTTTTTAGAGGTGGAAACAACTCAAAAGCTATTATGGTTGATTTCAGAAAAATGTTTGAATGTGAAAAAGCTTCTGTCTTGTTATTTTTGCTAGGAGAGATCTCTAACTCTAAATGATTTAGATCCAACGGGTTTGGATATAGATTTCCATTATCTTTCCAATAAAATTGGAATCATCCAATTTGGATTTGTAAACCTCCCTGAATTGATTTTTGAACTAAAGGGCAGAAGCTAGTTAAATTCTAAAAAGAAAAAGATTTATTTGAATCTATCGGGTTGCGCGGGAAAGAAATGGGCCGGCCTACTACGATCCGCGTAGCACCCGGGCTGGCTTAAGTGATGGCCCCACTTGTCAGTGGGACAGGGGCTGCCGAACAGGTATGGGAGGCTAGGGACCGTAGGATTAGATCCTCGATCAACGACTCACAACCATCGTCCACGCTGGAACAAGACACGACAGGGAGGAACCCTAGCACGGTTGGTGAGGGTCTGGGGTGGCTTACCGGAGCTCTGGCAAGGGTCGGCGAGGCGGGCAAATGAACGTGTCGAGGACGGCGGTTCTCCTGGTACCGGTGGCATCCCTGGAGATGGCGTCGATCAGTGGCGCCCTTCTCCTCCTTCCACGGTGGTCTCCGGCGAAATTGGAGCGCTACGGGCAGCGGCTTGCTCCGGTGGGGCTCTGGGAGGTTTTTGAGGTGGAGTGGAGGGAGATGGTGTGAAGAATTGGTGCCGGGGAGCTCTCTATTTATAGCAGGGCGAGGGGTGCAGCACGGCAGGGCGGAGCTCGATGGGGGCGGTGACACATCGAGCTAGAGGTGTGGGCGGTGGGCTCAGACGGTGGGTGGTTCCCTGACGAGCGTCACGGAGGTGCTCATCAGCGCATTGTGGTCGGGAGTTTCGTGGCGTCCGACGGTTACGGGTCACGGTCAAGGAAATGGGCGTGTCCGTGGGCCTCCTGGGACGCTGGTGATCGTGTAGGCTGCCGGCGGGAGCGAGGCGAGGTCGGGTTGAGCAGGGACAATGCGTGAATGGCGGGCGCGGGCGTCAGCATGGCAGACACGGCCTAGGCGCGCACTTCCTGGCTTTTGCTCTCTCTGTCTTCGAGCTAGGGCTGGCCTGGAGGAGGTAGTGGAGCATGGGCGACGAGCCAGACATGGTAGGCGAGGCTGGTGGTGCTTGGGTAAGGCTGTCGACGGTGGGGGTGCAAAAATGGGCTCGGCCATGGTGGCCATGACCATTTGGTCATGTGCACAGTGGTTGGCCGTGCTAGCAAAGGGTAGGGGGTGTACTAGGTGTGTTGTGGTTGCAAAATGGGAGACCACATTGGCCAGAACACTGCTCACACTAGTGTTTATGATTTTTGCTAGATTTGTGCACACAATGTGTTTGACAAAATAGCCGAAAGAAATCAACTTTGAAATTTTTGAATGAAAATTTGTGAGTGATCTTTGTTGTTGCTTGGTAGTCTGTGTTTGCTGGGGATTGTCAAATTGAATTCATTTGAGTGGTTTTTGAAAAAGTGTGATCTAAGTACATACACTTGATTCCATTTTCAAATGCCATTTAAATTTAGTGTTTAAATGTTTTTGTAAGATTTCAAAGTGGGCCCTGGTACATCTTTACTTGTACTAGCAAGGTGTGCAAAGATTCATACTTTTTTCTGTTTGAAAATAAGTTCTAAGAACACCTAAAGTGACCTAGTGGATTAAAATGGCCAAAGTGACCATTTGCATTTATTAATCTTATTTGATTTTTTTTTCTTTGGATTTTGCTTGGGAAAGATCTAGATAATATGGCATTCATCTTTGAATCCTTTTACAACCATTAGATCAAACAAGCATGTCAATTTCAAACAATTCCATATTAATGAAACACACATATGCATTCTTAATTATTTTAATGATAAAAAGTTTTTGTTAACCCTAAATTGGGTGATTTGGATCTTGATAACATTGATTAAAGTTTTGGGATGTTACATGCAACATGCTTGTAACTGAGCTCCGCCGGAGAGCCCCATCGAGGTACAATTGTCTGAGCCCTTTGGAGAGGGAGGCTAGTTGCGACTTGCTTGTAACTGAGCTCCCGGCGAGAGTGGGGCAAGTCCTAGCTTAACGATAGTGGATGAGATGGAGAATTTGCCAGTTAATGATGCCGAGTTCATGCGGGCTCTCTCACAAACACGGTGGGTGCGGCAATTTAAATTAATATGGAAAATATTCCCGACAGTTTGAACCATGTGCTTAAGTACAATTTTTTTCCTTTGACGAATCGTACTCCCATGCCCAGACAAGATATCACATATTTGTTTGATTTGTATGTATCTATATACTAAAATACATGAATAACATGCATATCTTAAAAATCTGTGGCAAGTAAGTCGAGACGGAAGGAGTACTTAAATTTGTAAAACAAAATGACAATATAACTATTTTTCTTATATATGTTTACAGTTAACGCTATTGTTTGATGTCACACTATAACCCTAGCCTATGCTGTCACACACTCCTCCACGCGCCATCCTCATTCTTCTACTCTTCCTCTTGTGTGTGTCCCATTTTTCTCCTTTCCATGGTCGTGTAGTACACCATAGTTGTATTCCCCTCTGTGGAATCGGAATGTCAGGGCTCCCTGGTAAAGCTTCCCTCTATGGTAGACTACCATCCCCCCCCCCACACACATCTATCCTTCCCCCCTCCTTGCTCCATCCCCCTCCCCCCCCCCCCCCCCCCCCAGGGTCATTGCACTGTATCGCGTGGAACAAGCGTGTTGCATTGTTGTGTTGTAAGCCTACTTACGATTAATGTATATTTTGGAGTTATCAACCGTCTTATATATAATGTAAAAAACGTGTACTATAAAGTTCACCCCTAGAGCAAAAACTTATATGGATAACTAGAATATGGTACCCTGCAAAAAAAAAACTAGGATATGTTGGCGACTTAGTATGTTTAATGTTCTATACAAACTTTTGTATTCTTCTAAGCGGTTTATACCCGGCGTTGTGTTGGAATGCTTTACGAAGCTTCAAACTACGTGAGTTGAGACACAATGCAACACGGTGAAACCATGAATGGTACATACCGTGCACGGTAGAAAGTCATTTGTTCTGTACAAGCCTTGAAACATATATAAATACTTAACATATGAAATTTCTTAGCGTGCACCAACTTAATTATAACTTTCATGAGAACAGTAGTTTTTAATCCGTCCATCTGGCATTTCACAATAAGTGTTTCTTAGCACGGTATCATAGGTATTTTGTGTATGTGGCATGTCACTTAATGAAGATATACCACTTGCACGCCATCATAGGCAAAAAAATAACTAGTCCAATCATACACATGCATGAGCACAAAATCATTAATGCAACATCCCTAAGAAACACCATCTAAGATACATCCTATTATCATAGTTATTTCTTAAGTTTGAATAGCACCTATGAAAACAAGCTAAGATACAATCCATTGGAAAGGCCTAAGACCTCTCTAGAGAGCAGGTTTTACAAGCGTTCACAAATAAAAGTAAAACGCACGTCATCCAGGTGACGTCATTAGACAAGGAGAATGTGTCAGTGCGTGACGCGCGCAGGCGCTGATGGAAACGCATGATACGTTAGTTTTTCACCTTGTTGGTAGGCGGACCACGTGGTGCTAATTTCGGACCAAGAATATGGCCTGAATGGATTGACCTGCTTGACCAGCGTGTATATATGTAGAAATCATCAGAGGCAAGCACACGTTCATCCTAGCAGCTGCTGCTGACTCGGCAATATCGGTAGATCTCCTACTAGTATTAGACTGGTCATAGTGGGGAGTAACGAGTAGTAACATGCATATGTTACTAGTCAAAATTACTATCCCTATAATGAAAAATAATATATTTGTGGTATCATGCAAAGTTTATTTTATTGCAATGTAGATTTATTTTGATTTAGAATGTGTGATGTTATGGTAACATAGCTAGTTACCACATGCTCTCTCTTATCATTTAATTATATATTATATCATCTAAATACTTATTAATATATGTAGGACTATGTTAATACGTGGTACTACTCAAGTTACTCTCGCTGTGACCCGTCATAATTATTTGGAGGCTGGAGACTTCATGGTGACATCGCAGCGACCACGTCAGAGTTGCCTCATCTTGGCGACGTCATCCATTTTATCCCTACTGCCAACTGAACCCCAGCTCGGAAGAAAAAGATCGATTTGGCGACGTACTGTAACTGTAAGCATCGATATTCCAATTGGCCAAGTGGGCACGTTCTCTTGTTTCTTCTTCCTATCCTATGACGACTTTGCATTGCTAATTGACTCGTCTGTCGAGTTCTCGAGTCTTGACTAAGGACAATATATACAAAGAAAAATCTCCAGTCTTGACCGGTCGTGTCTACTTCACAGCTGGCCGTGCATCCACATCTGCATTCCTGAATCGGACACATTCTTTTATTGTCCACACCACACGCCTGCGGACGTACAATAGTAAAGTAAACGCTGTTCTAAGCCTCAATGTCCTGTGTGAACAGTCGATAGAAGACGACGTGAGGATGGTGTTGGGATTTGGTGGAAACGATACCCCAGTTGAGTTGATCGGATACGTGTTTATATGAGGTGGAAGAATCCCACCCATGACATTTACAGAGGGGGGTACAGGAAGGGGAACCGAAGGGAACGCAGCCGTTCGGTACCGAAACTGAAAAATAAGGAGACCCATACAATAACGATTGACAGATGGCATGAGAGTGTTGATATAGGGTTCGCAAGGAATTAAGAGCATCTCCACTCGTCCTCCAATACGAGGTCCCGTGGGAGCAATTTTTTTGCTTGTATCGGGGGCGCCGGCTAGCTTTTTATTATGCAGTGCGTATGAACCCAATCACAACCCTAATACTATATTGTTTTTTCCCTGTCATTTTACCAAACACCTTGGGGACGCAACACACAGAACACCACGCCAAGCAACCTAGCCGAGCAGAACACCACGTCCGCCCTCGGCCCAAGCGCCGCCTTGACACCGGGCCGGTTCACGAGCAGAACACCTGCAACGGGACACCACCCGCGCGCTAGGAAGTGCGGCGCGGCGAGGCGAGGCACGTGGCGACGCGGAGTGGCACGCGGCGAGGTGAGTGGCGCGCGCGAGGCAGTGCACGCGCACGAGGTAGTGCAGTGGCAAGGCAGTGCGGCAGAGCGGCGCGCGGAGTAGTGGCAGAGCAGCGCGGCGAGGCACGCGGAGTAGCGGCAGAGCACCGTCGTCGGCAACTCGGCATGCCCTAGGAAAACGGGTTTAACTCGGTGCGCATGTTTGTGCCGGACATCGATGCTCTGGCCGCCCTCGACAGCACCGGTATAAGAGTCATCGTGGGTGCGCCCAACTACGTTCTCCTGGACCTGGCCACCAGCGTGTCCGAGGCGGGAATGTGAGTTCGTTCCACCATCGAGGCCCACCCATCCGTGTCGTTCCGGTACCTCTCTGTCGGCAACGAGTTGGCCAGCAGCGACACCCAGTACCTTGTCCCGACCATGGACAACGCCCATGGCGTGCTGGCCGTGGTCGGCCTGGGCCACAACAGCATTACGACGGCCATATCGCAGGCCACCATCATGACAGTGATGCGGCTATGCACGTTGTGGGAGTAGGTGGTAGTTTGGAGGGGAGAGAAAGGAAAGAGATGGGGCATGTGGTCCTCCAACGGTGAGGCGTGGCAAAATTTTAGTGTGTTGTTGATTAGGCGGTGCCCCCGGATTCTCCATGTGCACTAGGGGTGGCCTAGGGACGCCAGATGTTATTCTGTCTGTGCGGGATAAAAAAATATTTGAGGCAGACGACTGATGCATGTAAATTGCATACATGAACTTTATAGTTTGTTAATATGTTTTCTCACATATTTGCATCATATATAAAGTTATATCCCTGTTTTATATTGATTTTGGGGGATTTACCAATGATCTCCTTTATTTTGGTTATAACACTATAGGGCAGAAAAACCGTGTTTTCAATGTTTTTGATGTTTCAGGACCTAAACGAAGTTAAATGGACCTGTACTTTTGGGAATGCCAATATTTATCCACGAGAAGCATCCGGAGTACTAGAATCTTACCAGGAGGACCAAAAGAGCCCAGGTGGCGCGCCCAGGCCTGGTGGGCACGCCACCCACGCTTTTTCCCTCGTCGACCGTCTGATTGCCTTGATTATTTCACCCACAGAGTTTTCTTGACCTAAAAACCCCTATATAACGACCTCCCCGGGGCGTCCTCGGAGGCGACGAAAAGTGACAAGAGCTACCAGAGTCAAAAATATCACCAGATCCAGTGAAGATTGTGTTGGGTCCGCAGCATAGAAAACAAAAAATTTCCTACGATGAGAACTACATGCCAAGATCTATCTACTAGGTACAGAGCAACGGGTGGACATACATCCAACGATAACTTACCCTCGAAGACAACGAGTTTTGTTAACGAGTAGGAACTCGTGGTTGATATAGTCGTACACTTCCCGATCTCAAGATCGTGAGGAAGTCCGAGCGCCGCAACTCTGCAACGCATCCACACTCGCACACACGTTCAAGCCACCGGACAACCTCCACCTCCTCTCTCCAGCGATCCAGCGGAAGTAGCAACTCCTTCTAGACAAAATGCCACCGGGAACATGTATCTCGCTAATCCGAGACCATGGGGGAATAATTCTAGAGGGGGAGAGAGATCCTTCACAAGGAGGTGTGAGGAAGAAGGAGGAAGAGGGGGGCCTTTTATAGGAGGAGGGGGGTGCCCCTCCTCTTCATGGCCGGCGCATGGGGGTGACTCCTCACCTCCCCCATTCATGTGGTGGTAACCCCTCCACATTAAAATGCCTCTTCACATTCCCCTTTAAAGTCCCTACTTTAAATGCATTAAAATTCTCCAATTTTAATGCTCTCTCATTTAATAAATCTCTTTTATTAAATTTATTCAGAACTTTGTTAATTACTTTAATTAACAAACAATCACATATAACCCCTTGCAATATTTCAATGTCACATGCAGAACCACTTTCTGCAATTTCACCCGAAACAATTTCCGGTTTCTATCGAAACAATTCCTGCGCTTTGCAATTCTTTTGTCTGAAACATATGTGCTCCAAAATGGTGTCCGGTAACTCTTAAGTGTGTCACCCTATGGTTCGTGAATAATGTAGACATGATTGAGACTCCTCTCGGATCAATAATCAGAAGCAGGACCTGGAGGTCCATACTGACTCCTGCATATTCAACGATGACTTCTATGATCGTGAGAACCTTTAACGCTCGTAATTTAATCCCTTTGTCTCTTGATATAATACATGTCTGAGATTCGATCATTGGTATCCAAATACCTAGTTTGATCTCGTTACCGACATGCACTCTTTTCTCGTTCCCGTGATATAACATTCTAGTGATCACATCACTTGCCTTCAAACTACCTTATTGTGATATCACCGAGAGGGCCCAGAGTATATCTATCCGTCATCGGGATTGACTAATTCCACTCTTGATCCATGAGCCTAAACATAACACCTTCGTAGCACTGAACCCATCTTTATAGTCACCTAGTTACGGTGTGACGTTTGATGTTATCAAGATACTCTTCCGGTGTTAGCAATTTGTAGCATCCCATCTGTCTAACATATGTAATGCTACATGGTTCAGTAATATAATGGCTACTTCCTACATATAATTGTTGCATCATAATTATATCATGCTCATGTCATCATGCCACCTTGCATTTGAGCATCATATAAAACCCCTTTTCTTTTGGTTCTTCTCTCATATGCATTAGTAATTGTATTTGGCTCTTGATATATTGTATTTGGTTCTTGATAAATGCTTGATGCCCAAGTTGAGTTGGGGGCATATCTTTTATTCAACTCCATCACCTTTCTTTGTTACCACCTTATAATTCCACCATCCTAATTAACCATGAGCTTTTATTTTTCTTTTAACATTTAATCTAGCTCAGGTGGGTTGGGATGGATCCAATTCTATTTCCTTTAGCTTGGCCTTACTCCATATTTGGAATGCATGTGTATAAATGCCATGATACATTATTATTGTTTTCATAAGAATAAGACCATGGCATTTAATGCCCATGCATGGGCCATGCAAACTACCACTATATTTCTCCTTTGGTTTATAATTGTTTTGGGAGTGAAGCATGTACCTGTGGGAAGTATGTCAAGTGTTTCTTTTTATTTTGTTGAGCCCTAGTGCATGCATATGCAAGTGTAGTCCCTTTTCTCAATCTAGATCCTCACCACCTTGTTCTTTTCTTCCTTCCACCCTCATCACCCCTCTTTTGTGTTTGTTCCATGCACATGTTCATGTTTCACCAAAAACCCTAACTCCACACATACCCTAACCTACACCACACCTCCACCCCATGATCTACCTCCATGCCGAGGCACTACCCTTCTCCCTCCTAGCTAGGCTCCATGCCGAGCCTCCCCTCCCTTCCTAACCTAGTTACCTACCCTAACCAACCACCCCATGCCACCTTAAACCCTAACCCGAGTCTCACTCCAACCCTAGCTCCTACCCGACCCTCTCTTTCTCTCTCTCTCCCTGCCATGCTGGCCCCACACCGAGCTACCCCTCTCTCCCTGGCCCACCTGGCAGCCCCTACCCCCTGCCCTGCCCTGGCCGCCCACGTCGAGCATGTGAAGGAGGGAGCAAAAAGGTGGCCGAGCCACCTTTTCCACCCCGATCCCCCACGACATCCCCCTCTCTCTCCCTCTCTGCTTTATCTCCTTCCCCATGCCTCCTCTGCATCCCCAGATCCCCAGGGCCTCGCCCTTCTCCTCCCCACCACCTGCCGCTACCCCTCTCTCCTCCGCCACCGAACCGTCGGCCTCCACCTCCACCTTCTCGTTCTAGCCGGCGGCGTGGAGTTTTGGGTGTCGAGGAGGACCAGCGTGAACCCCTGCGTCGCCCCGTACACGAAGCTGAGGAGGAGACGGTCCCCTGTACCTGCTGCATGCCGACGCCGCCGAAACCCTAGCCTGGCTGTCCGTCTGCATCGCCGTCGTCCTGCTGCGCCCCATCCCGATCCGACCACTCCGTCGACCCCGCGGTGAGCCCCGCTTCCTCCTGGACACCTTCTCTCGCTCTTTAACACGATTTGCTCGCCGGATGTTGTGTCGAGCACTCTCGGTGCAGCGGCGGCCGCTGGTGTCTGCACGTCCCCACGCCGCGTAAACGCCTTACCTAGCCTCCGCCCGCCCTCCTGTCACCATCCTCTCGCTTACCGCACTGGCTCCGGTCCCCTGCGCGCGCGCCCCGTGTCGCGGGATCGATCCCCCGCGCCGCGCTCTACCGCTGTCGTGCACCGTCCTCTCGTCAGAGAAGTTCAGAGAAGATCCACAGTGCACGCTGGTCACTTTACACAAACCTCCCAACCCTTTTGCTGCTCAACCCGCGGTCCAGCCCAGGCCCACCTGTCTGTGTCTGTGCACGTTTTACAAAAGAGACCCTAGATTTTAGAATTCTCAACCCGCGGTCCTAGTTTCGCCGCGTGAACAACCCCAACTTCCCCCGCTGGCACGTGGGCCCGTCCGCGCGTCGGGTCCACCCGTCAGTCACTACAGCTAGTTACCCCCGCGGTGTAAAAAGTTTTCGTCGCGCCAGTTCGAGCAGTCAGCTCTGGCCCCACCTCTCTGTGATTGGGGCTGGAGTAGGGCTGAGTAACAAAAGTTTTCCTGTTATCTGTTTTGATTTAACTTTTTCAGAAAATGTTTAAATACAAATTCAAATCTGTTTTAAATAACTTTTCAATTATAAATCCAAATAAAACAAATGATATGTGTTTTTGAATCAGAAAAATGTGAGGATTTCAAATATGCTATTCAAAATAATGTTTGAACACTTTACAATTTCGAGATGATTAAAATTACAATAAAATGCCCTTTTCTTAATAAATTAATAACTTTAATTCTACAACTCCAAATTTGACAAATAATATGTCTAAATCGATCAACACGACGAGCCCGTTCTATCAATGCATTTCTTGTTCTGAATTGAAGCATGCATCATGTCATTATTAAAAATCAGAACTGTTTATGGCAATAAAACTGGGACACATAAATAATAAAATGCTTTATTCTTGCCCCACACCTCACCCTTGCCATGCTACATTATTGCCATGTAAATTATGCATCATTCATCATGGCATGCTTGTTTGCTTGTCGCATTTTAATTCATATGCTTGTGCACTTTATTTATGTTGGCCCTTGTTTGTTTGGTTCTTCTTTGAATAGACGCCCAGCAGGAGAATTATCAGGAATCACAGGAGTTCTACCCAGATCCATCTCTCGCTTCAACTGAGCTGCCAGGCAAGCACTACCACATGCTTGCATACATATAGTACCTATTGCCTCTATCTTATTTTGCATCATTGAGTCGCGATTGCATTAAATTGAATCCCAAATACTACATAGCCTTTATTTTTAAACCCCACCGAGCCTGTTCCTCAATCCCATGAGCCATTACTACAGGAGTTGTTTAAGCCATGCGAGTCGTAGAAAAGCATGTGTAGGGTATGTGAGTGTCTGATGGATAACGAGGTACCTAAACAACTTAACCTGAGTAGTAATGGGATAACTAATGAAAGAGGCATCGCTGAGCAATATCTGCTATTTGGTTTTTCATGCTCACTTGTGTCCCGTAGGACCCCGAGTACTTGATTCCTGTTCCTTGACTATTCGCACTATCCACAACCGGGAGGCCTTATGGACCCCCCTGACCCAGAGCTTGATTCATTCTTATTTCTTGGGGCCACACAGTAGTTTGGGGCTTTATTACTATCCCGTACTTATGCCCTGTTACTCCTTTATTTAAGTTTCTGCGTGGAGCACCTGTACTGTTTTGGATCGTGGAATGTTTTCGCGGTATCGACAAGCCCAGTCACACTTTCAGGTTCCGAGTCGTTTACAGCCATTGACACAAACCTTGGGTCCGTCTCGTAGCCGGCCAACTTCGTTACGGCTAGCTTAATGGGGTGGCCCCCTAAAATATTTCTGAATCCTGTGATCGCTTTGTCGTGAATGCCTCGTTGGGTTTTGAGTTGGGTTTTCCGAGGTTGATCGAGTGTGTGTTGCTATTTGTGCACCCCTGGAGGGTAAATCTTTCTGAAAGCCGTGTCCGCGGTTATGGACGACTTGGAGCACAGTTTCTCGATCATAGATAAGTATAACTAAAGTACCGCTTTTAATTTGACTAAGTACCTGACTAGTAAATAGTGCAATGCTCATGGAATGGTTAATAAAACTGCCTACGGTTGGGTTGTTCGTCTTCTTTCTCGTTGGTAAGCGAGAAGGAGGATGGATCTGCTAATTATACTATTATAACTGTTGTTATCAATTGACGGACATCCGTCTATCATTGGTTAGGCGGATGGTTAGCGAGTTTCTATAGAATTGTTAGTTATTATCTTTTGCTGCAATTGCGTCACCCCAGGTATATGTCCCGTTTAGAGGCATAAAGACTTGCTGAGTACCCCTAGGGTCTCACGCGATAAATTGTTTGATTTAGATGAACAGGTGTATTCGCAAGAGGGATACTGGGTGGAGGAGACGGATGATGTTGGCAACGATCACTCGGTGTAGAGATTCCGGGAATGGGGATCCGTGAGATCTATGGGCGGGATGTGTTTATTTATGTGGCATCTTATGCCGATTTGCTTCTTATCCGTACTCGGATCTTGTTTTCCGCTTCCGCCTGATACTCTGATGTTTGATGTATTAGGAGCTATCCGAAACTATTATATCTATCTAGGATATTTGGATCTTGTCGTATGGCGTTGCAATATTTCTATTTATTTTAGATGGAATGGCTCTGAGGACTGTTGTATGTGGCTTGCATACATACTCATTTGTGTATGTAGTTGATCCCTTCGCCTGCCGATTACGCCGCTCGTTCTTGTCCCGATGTTCTGAAAGTGGTTAGGACGGCCGAAAGGTCTACCTGTGCGTGGCCCCTGGGCCCCACCGTACTATTTTAACCACTTTCGCTCATCCAGGCATGCAACTAAGAGCGTAATTCACCGAGGTAGGTACACAATTAACATGATCTCATGGTCTAAGGATAAAGATTACTTCATATGATGTTATAGCAATGTAAACATAATGACTTGATCGTAATGCTATACTTCGGATGAATGTTCATCACATCATTTCACAAATGCTATGACCTTGTTATTAACAATATCCAATGTCCATGACCAGGAAACCTTGATCATCTTGTTAATCAACAAGCTAGTCTATAAGAGAGGCATAACTAGGAACCCTTTTTGTTTATTAAACACACATGTATTGATGTTTCTGATCAATACAATTCTAGCATGTAAAATAAACATCTATCATATATAAGGAATACATAATAACAACTTTATTATTGCCCCTCAGGGCATATTTCCTTCAGTCTCCCACTTGCACTAGAGACAATAATCTAGTTCACATAGTGATAAATCTAACACCCATGGAGTTCTGGTGTTGATCATGTTTTGCCCTAGAGAGAGCTTTAGTCAACGGATCTACTACATTTAGGTCTGTGTGTACTTTACAAATCTTTATATCTCCATCCTTGACATGTCCGTGGATGGAGTGAAACTAGTGCTTAATATGCTTGGAATTCTTTTGAGACCTCGGTTCCTTGGCGTTGGCTATGGCTCCATTGTTGTCACAATAGATCACCATTGGGTCCAATGCACTAGGAACCACACCTAGTTCCGTAATGAACTCTTTCATCCAAACCGCTTCCTGCACCGCTTCTGAAGCAGCAACATATTCCGCCTCCGTCGTTGATCCAGCCACCACAGGTTGTTTTGAACTCCTCCAACTAACTGCTGCTCCATTCAAGAGAAATACATATCTGGATTGAGACTTAGAGTCATCCGGATCAGTGACAAAGCTAGCATTGACATAACACTTAGCGACTAGCTCTTCTTCACCTCCGTATATAAGAAATATATCCCTAGTTCTTCTCAAGTACTTGAGGATGTTCTTGACAGCTATCCATTGTTCCGAACCTAGATCAGATTGGTACCTACTAGTCAAACTAATAGCATGTGCCACATCCGGTCTTGTACATAGCATGGCATACATTATAGAGCCTATGGCCGAGGCATAGGGGATCTTATCCATTGTCTCTCTTTCTTCCGCCGTAGCCAGACTTTGAGTCTTACTCAATGTCTTGCCTTGCAACATAGGTAAGAACCCCTTCTTACTTCCGTCCATATTAAACTTCTTTAATATCTTATCAAGGTATGTACTCTGCAATAGCCCAATTAGGCGCCTTGATCTATCTCTATAGATTTTAATGCCTAATATATATGATGCTACACCAAGGTCTTTCATCGAAAATTTGCTGTTTAGATAACTTTTAACATTGTTTAAAAGATCTATATCATTTCCAATCAATAATATGTCATCCACATATAATATCAGAAATGCCACATTGCTCCCACTCACTTTCTTGTAAATACAAGCCTCTCCATAAGTTTGGACAAATCCAAACTCTTTGATCACCTCATCAAAGCGGAGATTCCAACTCCGGGATGCTTGCTTCAGTCCATAGATGGATCGCTGAAGTTTGCATACCTTATTAGCATCGTTAGGATCGACAAAACCCTTAGATTTTATTATATACAACTCTTCTTCAATATTACCTTTGAGGAATGCAGTTTTGACATCCATCTGCAATATTTCATAATCGAAATATACAGCAATTGCAAACATAATCCTAACCGACTTAAGCATCGCTATGGGAGAGAATGTCTCATCGTAGTCAACTCCTTGAATTTGTCAAAACCCCTTTGCGACAAGTCGAGCCTTATAGATGGTCACATTACCATCAACATCAGTTTTTCTTTTGAAAATCCATTTATTCTCAACGGCCTTTCGATCGTGAGGTAAGTCCACCAAGGTCCAAACCTGGTTCTCGTACATGGATTCCATCTCGGATTTCATGGCTTCTAGCCATTTGTTGGAATCCGGGCTCATCATTGCTTCTTCATACGTCACAGGGTCATCTATTTCATCAACCATAAAATTCATAACAGGATTACCGTACAGTTCAGGAGTTGCACGTGTCCTACTTGACCTGCAAGGTTCGGTAGTGTCCTCTTTCGGAGTTTCATGATCAATATCATTAGCTCTCTCTTCATTAGGTGAAGTCAACTCCGAAACAATTTCTGGTGCTGCGCTACTCGCCATTTCATGAAGATAAGGTTCAATAACCTCTTCGAGTTCTACCTTCCGACTACTCACACCTTTCGCGAGAAAACTCCTTCTCAAGAAAGGATCCATTCTTGGCAACAAAAACCTTGCCCTCGGATCTGTGATAGAAGGTATACCCAATCGTTTCCTTAGGGTATCCTATGAAGACACATTTTTCCGCTTTGGGTTCGAGTTTATCCGGCTGAAGTTTCTTCACATAAACATCGCATCCCCAAACTTTAAGAAATGACAGCTTAGGTTTGTTTCCAAACCATAATTCATACGGTGTCGTTTCAACAGATTTAGATGGTGCCCGATTTAAAGTGAATGCAGCTGTTTCCAGTGCATAACCCCAAAATGACAGTGGCAAGTCAGTCAGAGACATCATAGATCGAACCATATCCAATAAAGTATGATTACGACGTTCCGACACACCATTACGTTGTGGTGTTCCGGCATGCGTGAGTTGTGAAACTATTCCACACTCTTTCATGTGTGTGCTAAACTCGTAACTTAGATACTCACCTCCACGGTTAGACCGAAGAAATTTGATCTTTCTATTACAATGATTTTCTACTTCATTCTGAAATTCCTTGAACTTTTCAAAGGTTTCAGACTTGTGTTTCATCAAATAGATATACCCGTATCTACTTAAATCATCCGTGAAAGTAACAAAATAACGATATCCACCTCGCGCCGACACACTCATTGGTCCACATACATCAGTATGTATGATTTCCAATAAATCTGTCGCCTGTTCCATTGAACCGGAAAACGGCGTTCTAGTCATCTTGCCCGTAAGGCATGGCTCACATGTATCAAATGATTCAAAATCAAGTGATTCCAAAAGTCCATCAGAATGGAGTTTCTTCATGCGTTTAACGCCAATATGACCTAGATGGCAGTGCCACATATATGCAGATATATCATTATCAAGTTTAATCTTTTTAGCATTAACATTATGAATATGCGTAATACTACTATCGAGATCTAATAGAAATAAACCATTCAACACAGGTGCATGACCATAAAAGATATCATTCTTATAAATCGAACAACCATTGTTTTCAGATTTAAAGGAATAACCACTTTGCATCAAACACGATCTGGATACAATGTTCATGCTCAGTGCAGGCACCAAATAAGAATTATTTAGGTTTATAACTAATCCTGATAGCATATGGAGAGGTAGCGTCCCGACGGCGATCACATCAACTTTTGATCCATTGCCGACCCGCATCATGACCTCATCCCTTGCTAGTTGTCGCTTGTTCCGTAGCCCCTAAACCGAGTTACATATATTAGCAACCGATCTGTATCAAATACCCAGGTGTTACTGCGAGTACTAGTCAAGTACACATCAATAACATGTATATCATATATACCTTTGTTTGCCTTGCCAGACTTCTTGTCCGCCAAATACTTGGGGCAATTGCGCTTCCAATGGCCAGTCCCCTTGCAATAGTAACACTCGGTGTCAGACTTAGGGCCAGCTCGGGGTTTCTTTTCAGATGCGGCAACAGATTTGCCACCCTTCTTTCCCTTGTGCTTGCCATTCTTGTCCTTCTTGAAACCGGTGGTCCTATTGATCATCAACACTTGATGTTCTTTCCTAATCTCTACTTCTACAGTCTTAAGCATTGACAGAAGCTCGGGAAGAGACTTCTTCATGCCTTGCATATTATAGTTCATCACGAATCTCTTGTAGCTAGGTGGCAGAGATTGGAGAACACGATGTATGCCTAAGTCAATGTGAATAGATATTCCCAAGGACACAAGCTTATCGGCGTACCCAGACATTTTGAGTACATGCTCACTAACGGAGCTTTTCTCCTCCATCACGCAGCTAAAGAACTTTTCAGTAGCATTATAACTCTCTACGGCAGCATGGGTATCGAAAATCATTTTTAATTCTCCCATGGTATCAAAGGCATTGCCATTTTCGAAACGCTTTCGAAGTTCTGGCTCTAGCCCATACAGTATGCCGCAATGAACTAAGTTGTGGTCCTCCTGACGAGTCACATAGACATTCTTTTCCTCGTCAGGGGCATCAGAAGCTGGTGGGGGGACTAGCGGCGCATCTAGCACATATTGCTTTTGTGCAGCAGTGAGGAGAATCCTCAAATTCATAGCCCAGTTGGTGAAGTTGCTACCATTCGCAGCAAGTTTCTCTTTCCCCATGAACACATTGAAATTAAAAGCAGGTGGTGCCATCTACAACAGAATTTGTAAAGTTTATTTAGACTATGTTTATGATAGAGTGAGTTCAACTAATCCAAATTACTAATGAACTCCCACTCAAAAACAACATCCCTCGTGTCCTTTTGGTGATTACATGAACCAAATCCACTACACCAAGTCTGATCATCACGTGAGTTGATGTAGCTTCAAAGGCGAGCATCTATATGGCCATCATATCAACTATATGACTCATGCTTAACCTTTCGGTCCGTGTTCCGAGGCCATGTCTGTACATGCTAGGCTCGCCAAGTAAGAACCTTAGTATTCGCGTGTGTAAAACTGTCTTACACCCGTTCCTATGAAAGCATAGATTCAAGTACACCCGATCATCACGTGATGTCTCGAAACACGATCCACAGAACGGTGCATACTCAAGGAAGAACACATTTTTATCTTGATATCTAAATGACGGATCATCTTACAATGCTACAGAAAGCGCCAAACTAGCAGTATAAGATGCTAACATCTAATGTGTAAAGTGAGATGATATGGTCCATGCATTTGATCTCTATCATTTGCATCGTGGTATGATCTCTATCATTCCTTTGTGTGTAAGGCCAAGGTCTATGGAACTTCCACGTTGAATGTGTTGTAAGAGTATCTATCATACATCTACTTACAACAATACCATATCAAGACACTAGCCCAACAACGATCTAAACTAGACGCCTCTAATTTATCAATTGCAAGTTTTACGTGCCTTAGGGCTTTCAGAGATAGAACCATTCTTACCTATGAACATGAACCACAACGAGGATAACCAAGTTATTAGCAACTCGTTGTAAATCAGATATTAACTATAGTAGGAGAGACACACACCCGCCAGCCACTTATGCAAAACAAGTTGCATGTCAGTCGTGGAACCGGTCTCATGTACGATGACATGTAAGGTTGGTCCGGGCCGCTTCATCCCACTATGCCACCAATATCCAAAATACATAGAGGATGCAATAACATGATCATCATCGCCCACATATAAACATATGTGTACTACCCGTGCAAAGCACCTACGCATAAACCTGCCTCTGATACCACTGTTGGGTCCGTAGCATAGAAAACAAAAAAAATCCTACGATGAGAACTACACGCCAAGATCTATCTACTTGGCACAGAGCAACGGGTGGATATACATCCAACGAGAACTTACCCTCGAAGACAACGAGTTTTGTTAACGAGTAGGAACTTGTGGTTGATGTAGTAGTACACTTGCCGATCTCAAGATCGTGAGGAAGTCCGAGCGCCGTAACTCAGCAGCACATCCGCACTCGCACACACGTTCAAGCCACTGGACAACCTCCACCTCCTCTCTCCAGCGATCCAGCGGAAGCAGCAACTCCTTCCAGACAAAATGCCACAATGGACATGTATCTCGCTAATCCGAGACCATGGGGGAATAATTCTAGAGGGGGAGAGAGATCCTTCACAAGGAGGTGTGAGGAAGAAGGAGGAAGAGGGGGGCCTTTTATAGGAGGAGGGGGGTGCCCCTCCTCTTCATGGCCGGCGCATGGGGGTGACTCCTCACCTCCCCCATTCATGTGGTGGTAACCCCTCCACATTAAAATGCCTCTTCACATTCCCCTTTAAAGTCCCTACTTTAAATGCATTAAAATTCTCCAATTTTAATGCTCTCTCATTTAATAAATCTCTTTTATTAAATTTATTCAGAATTTTGTTAATTACTTTAATTAACAAACATTCACATATAACCCCTTGCGATATTTCAATATCACATGCAGAACCACTTTCTGCAATTTCACCCGAAACAATTTCCGGTTTCTATCGAAACAATTCCTGTGCTTTGCAATTCTTTTGTCTAAAACATATGTGCTCCAAAATGGTGTCCGTTAACTCTTAAGTGTGTCACCCTATGGTTCGCGAATAATGCAGACATGATTGAGACTCCTCTCAGATCAATAATCAGAAGCAGGACCTGGAGGTCCTACTGACTCCTGCATATTCAACGATGACTTATGTGATCGTGAGAACCTTTAATGCTTGTAATTTAATCCCTTTGTCTCTTGATATAATACATGTCCGAGATTCGATCATCGGTATCCAAATACCTAGTTTGATCTCGTTACCGACATGCACTCTTTTCTCGTTCCCGTGATATAACATTCTAGTGATCACATCACTTGCTTCCAAGCTACCTTAATGTGATATCACCGAGAGGGCCCAGAGTATATTTATCCTTCATCGGGATTGAAAAATTCCACTCTTGATCCATGAGCCTCAACATAACACCTTTGTAGCACTGAACCCATCTTTATAGTCACCCAGTTACGGTGTGACGTTTGATGTTATCAAGATACTCTTCCGGTGTTAGCAATTAACATGATCTCATGGTCTAAGGATAAACATTACTTCGTATAATGTTATAGCAATGTAAACATAATGACTTGATCGTAATGCTATACTTCGGATGAATGTTCATCACATCATTTCACAAATGTTGTGACCTTGTTATTAACAACATCCAATGTCCATGATCAGGAAACCTTGATCATCTTGTTAATCAAAAGGCTAGTCTATAAGAGAGGCATAACTAGGAACCCTTTTTGTTTATTAAACACACATGTATTGATGTTTCCGATCAATACAATTCTAGCATGCAAAATAAACATCTATCATATATAAGGAATACATAATAACAACTTTATTATTGCCTCTTAGGGCATATTTCCTTTAGATTGGAGGGGGAAACTTCGCCGGAGACACCTCCAGGAAAATCTCCACCCCCTCCAACATCTCCAGCTTCATCACCATGATGAAGAGGGAGTGGTCTACCTCCGGCCTATGTATTTGTGGTAGTAGCTTGATCTATTTATCTCTTGTTCTTCATAGATCTAGTACCATATGAGCCACTGATGACCCACAAGTATAGGGGGTGTATCGCAGTATTTTCGAGGGAAGTTAAACCCAATTTATTGATTCGACACAAGGGGAGCCAAAGAATATTTATAAGCCTTAACAACTGAGTTGTCAATTCAGCTGCACCTAGAAACAATCTTGCTCATAGCAGTTTATCAGTAGCAACAGTTTTGTAGTAGGAATAGCAAAGTAGCAACAGTAGTAACGTAAAGACAATAGTAACAATAGCAGTAAACAGTGTGATTCGAGTGCAGTAGGCATAGGGATGGATGGATGGGCGTTGCATGGACAAGACAATTCACATAGCAATCAGAACATAGGGCAATTGCAGATAAATAAGATAAAGCATCCAAGTACTAGATAATCCTAGGCATGTCTTCCATATATAGTCATACGTGCTCGCAATGAGAACTTGCACAACATATTTTGTCCTGCCAGCCCGTTTACAACAGGGCCTCAAGGGAACTACTGGAAATTAAGGTGCTCCTTTTAATAGAGCACCGTAGTAAAGCATTAACGGTCCGTGAACACATGTGATCCTCACATCAAAGCCATTCCCTTCGGTTATCCCGATTTCTGTCACTTCGGGGCCATTGGTTTCGGACAACAACGTGTGTATACAACTTGCAGATAAGACCATAAAAAATACTATCATAATGAATCAATAACATGTTCAGATATGAAATCATGGCACTCGGGCCCTAGTGACAAGCATTAACCACAACAAGTCGCAACAAAGTCATAAAGCACTAATAAAAGATACTAGGCACCATTCCCTAACAATCTGATGCCATTACATGAACGATCTCATCAATCCCTACCATCCCCATAGCCTACAGCGGGGGATTACTCACTCATAGATGGGGGAAACATGGATGGTCGATGGAGAAGCGATGGTGATGATGATGGTGATGCCAGAATACGAGACGGAGAGGGGCCAGAGGGCGGCCACACCACCTGGCCGCGCGGCCAGGCTTGGCCCGCGCCAGGGGGTGGTGTGGCCAGTCCTGGCACCCCCTCGGCCTCCCCTTCCGCCTATAAGATGCCCTCGAGACGAAAACCCTAAGTACCCAATCAAAAATCCACGAAAGAGTCTGTAGCCGCCGTCATCTCCATCCCTAGATCGGGAGGGATCTAAAGCTCTTCCCGGCACCCTGCTAGAGAGGGGAATTCACCCTGGAGGCCTTCTTCATCACCATGCAAGCCTCCGGTGTGATGCGTGAGTAGGTCATCCTTGGACTACGGATCCATGTAGTAGCTAGATGGCTGGTTCTCCTCCTTTGTGCTTTCATGTCTAGATCTTGTGAGCTCCGTTCATGATCAAGATCATCTATTTGTAATCCTACATGTTGTGTTTGCGGGGATCCGATGGATATTGAGATGCTATTTCAGATTGATTATTGATTCTATCATGTCTTTGTTATTTGTGATCTTGCATGCTTTCCGTTGTTAGTAGCTATCTTGGCCAAGTAGATGCTAGCAACTCCAAGAGTTAGTATTTATGCTCGATAGTGGGTTCATGCCTCTGGTAATCTGGGGAAGTGACAGAAATCTCTAAGGTACTAGATGTGTTGTTGCTACTAGGGAGAAAACAACAATCCTTTGTTCATAGAACAATCGTATTGTTTACTTTACACACAGTTCATAAAGCAATAATCTGTTGCTTGCAACTTAATCTAGAGGGGGTTCGGATGATAACCTGAAGGTGGATTATTAGTCATAGATGCATGTATAATGTTGTACTGCCCAATCAAGTCTCAAAAGAGTCAAGATGATTAGTATATGCATGTATTGCTTTCTCGATGTTTGTGAATTGCCCCGCTGTAATTTGTTCACCCAGCATGTTATCTATCTTAAGGAGAGCCACCTCTAGTGAACTATGGATCCCAGTCCTTTTCTTTACATACAATCTATAAACTGTTTACTGCTTTGTGTTTAATTTTTGCAAACTTTTACTTCTTTCCATTCGATACGTTTAATCCTTTGTTTTCCGCAAAACACGGTGAGATTGAAAACCTCATCGTAAGTTGGGGGCAAAGTTCTGTGGTTGTGTTGTGCAGGTCTCCATGTTGCTGCTGGCACCGGTAGTGCGCCCTGCCAACGTTCAGCTAGCTACACCTTTGGGGTGTTTCCTTGCTCCTACTGGATGGATAACCTTGGTTTCGTACTGAGGGAAAACTTGCTGCTGTGCTCATCATACCTTCCTCTTGGGGTTCCCCAACGAGCTCGATATATTTTGGGCCATCAACCTCTGAAGTTCAAGTGATGACTAGAAGTAAAGATATAAAGGATACAAGCATTAAAGTCATAACACAAATAATCAAGCAATGAAACAAGCACAAAGAATGACAACTATGCTCCCAAGAAGGTGCTCAAAGAATAAATGGAGACTCAACAAGTAAAGGAAAAGGTTTTGAATAATTTTAAAAGGCTTCCAAATACTGAAAGTATGATACTCATTAGCTTTGAGCTCTCATTGCCCCTATCATAAGTATCTTTAATGTGGTTAAGGTGAAAGTGAGGTCCAATCTGAGTTATATGCTTGACAGACTATAAACTGAAAATCCCAAGTCCCTTGAGTACGAGGGCCGCTCCTCATGCTACTCAACTTTAGTTACCGGTAAGTTCTTGTCATCGTAAATATGTGCATATCATAGAGAACCGCCAACAGGGTACCCCTTGCCTGATGATACGGAAGAATCCACATATCAAAATGACAAGGCAAGCAGACAATGAGTATCCCAACAATCTTCTTATTTACCATGGGAAAATGGTGTTTTTTTTCTCTCTTTCCTCTTTTCATAAATCTCTCTTTTTTCTCAATAGATATCTCTCTCTTTTTTATAAGAAGAATGCTTCATAGACATCATTATGGTTACGCTGCAGGTTTCCACCATGTCAGCATGGATTAGACCAGCGGCCCAGGCGTTTCTCTAACACACATATATAACTCCATGGACTTACAAGCTCCCCTTTTATTTCACACCGACAACATCCGCAAACAAAAGAGCAAGGTATCAACTGGGTATATATTTACAAGTGTTGAAAGCATTCCCCGTGACAGCATAGTTCTGCTAATCCCTAGCCTATAATTTGCAAGCATATAACTTTCATGGAGAGTCACAATGGTTCAGGTTTATTAAGTGCAGGAAATAAAGTGTGCCATCAAGTTCGTGAGAGCTTTACTAACTAACTTTCTCATAACAAGCAAACATTTTATTCGGAAGAAAACAAGGCATATTGAATACGCACGGAAGTAGCAAATGATGCTAATAGGTAGGTATGGTGGATAGTTTGGCAATATTTGGTTTAAGGGAGTTGGAAACATGAGTAAAACACTCAGTGTAAGTGAAGGCTAGCAATAGTAAGGGAGCAACAAACGAGAGAGCAATAGCTGTCATTATCATGCTTGCAACAAAACAGGACTACTCATGGCATGAAAGTGATTCAAGATCCTCAAGGCAAAATAATTCATCGAGGCTTAACTGATTATTAAAGTCATGTGCATGCATGAGCATGTGCCAAGTTGATTCAAATGAAACATTCAGAGGAGGATACCACGGTGTCATACCAACTTATGAATAGAGTAATGCAAGCAAACATTCATAAGACATGCTACAAACTATTAGCAAGCTGGAACTAATCATACGAAAGCAAGAAATACTAAGCATCCAAAGATAACATACACCTTACACGAACAGACTAAGCATGCCCACAGTGATGAGTATATGTACAAAAATGAAAACAATTAGAGTTCGTTACCAGCCTCTTACCATGCCTCAAGTTGTCATTAATCCTCATTATTGCTCTTCACTTGTGTGGCTTGAATAATAATATGAAACCAATATTCCACTGAGGACTGCCAAACCCTGTAGCCAACTTACAAAAACCAAAGAAGAACAACAAATATTTTTGGTGTTTTCGATTTTTTTTAAAAAACAAGAACCAAATAGGGAAACAAGCAAAGCAAAATCTTTTTGGGTTTTTCGAATAGTTCAAACAAAGCAAAAGGGAAAAAACAAACCAAGGCAAAAAGAAAGAGAAGCAAACCAAAGAGAAACAACAGAAATATTTTTGGTCTTTTGTGTTTTAGAAAGCAAAAGCAAAGAAGAACGAAAACTGAAAAGAAAACGAAAACATGAATATACGTGAGGGGAATTCACCCTGGAGGCCTTCTTCATCAGCATGCAAGCCTCCGGTGTGATGCCTGAGTAGTTCATCCTTGGACTACGGATCCATGTAGTAGCTAGATGGCTGGTTTCTCCTCCTTTGTGCTTTCATGTTTAGATCTTGTGAGCTCCGTTCATGATCAAGATCATCTATTTGTAATTCTTACATGTTGTGTTTGCGGGGATCCGATGGATATTGAGATGCTATTTCAGATTGATTATTGATTCTATCATGTTATTGTTATTTGAGATCTTGCATGCTTTCCGTTGTTAGTAGCTATCTTGGCCAAGTAGATGCTAGCAACTCCAAGAGTTAGTATTTATGCTCGATAGTGGGTTCATGCCTCTGGTAATCTGAGCAAGTGACAGAAATCTCTAAGGTACTAGATGTGTTGTTGCTACTAGGGAGAAAACAACGATCCTTTGTTCATAGAACAATTGTATTGTTTACTTTACACGCAGTTTGTAAAGCAATAATCTGTTGCTTGCAACTTAATACTGGAGGGGGTTCGAATGATAACGTGAAGGTGGATTATTAGTCATAGATGCAGTTGGATGGCGGTCTATGTATTATGTTGTGATGCCCAATCAAGTCTCAAAAGAGTCAAGATGATTAGTATATGCATGTATTGCTTTCTCGGTGTTTGTCAATTGCCCCGCTGTAATTTGTTCACCCAGCATGTTATCTATCTAAGGAGAGCCACCTCTAGTGAACTATGGATCCCGGTCCTTTTACTTTACATACAATCTATAAACTGTTTGTGCTTTGTGTTTACTTTCTGCAAACTTTTACTTCTTTCCATTCGATACGTTTAATCCTTTGTTTTCCGCAAAACACGGTTAGATTGACAACCTCATCGCAAGTTGGGGACAAAGTTCTGTGGTTTTGTTGTGCAGGTCTCCACGTTGCTACTAGCACCGGTAGTTCGCCCTGCCAAAGCTCAGCTAGCAACACCTTTGGGGTGTTTCCTTTCTCCTACTGGTTCGATTAAACCTTGGTTTCATAACTGAGGATAAACTTGCTCCTGTATTCATCGTACCTTCCTCTTGGGGTTCCCAACGAGCTCTACGTCGAAAGTCCAGCACATCAAGATTTTTCTGGCGCCGTTGCCGGGGAGTCAAGGACATTTTCACAAGGGGAGTCCCTCATAACCAATCTCTTTACTTTATTGTTTTTGTTTTGCTTAGTTTTTTTTGCTTTGTTTGCTTGCTTTGTTATTCAAAAACACAAAAAAAATTAGTTTTACTTGTTTTGCTTTCTTATTTGAAAACCCAAAAAAATGACTACTCTTGAAAACACTAAGTTGTGTGACTTCACTAGCACCAACAACAATGATTTTATGAGCACACCTATTGCTCCACCTATGGCTGAAAATACTTTCTTTGAGATAAAACCTGATTTGCTTAATCTTGTTATGAGAGAGCAATTTTCTGGTATTGGTAATGAAGATGCTGCTTCCCATCTAAATAACTTTGTTGAACTTTGTGAGATGCAAAAGCATAAGGATATGGATGGTGATATTACTAAACTGAAATTGTTTCCTTTCTCTTTGAGAGGAAAAGCTAAAGAATGGTTGAATTCCTTAACTAGGAATAATATTGATTCTTGGACTAAGTGCAAAGATGCTTTTATTAGGAAATACTATCCTCCTGCTAAGATTATATCCATGAGAAGTGAAATAATGAAGTTTAAACAACTTGATAATGAGCATGTTGCTCAAGCTTGGGAAAGAATGAAATCTTTGGTTAAGAATTGTCCCACTCATGGACTGACTGCTTGGATGATCATCCAAACATTTTATGCAGGATTGAATTATTCTTCAAGGAACCTATTCGACTCAGCTGCTGGAGGTACCTTTATGACCATCACTTTGGGTGCTGCAACAAAACTATTGGATAATATGATGGTTAATTATTCTGAATGGCATACTGAAAGAGCTCCACAAGGTAAGAAGGTAAATTCTGTTGAAGAAACCTCCTCCTTGAGTGATAAGATTGATATAATTATGTCTATGCTTGTTAATGGGAAAGCCCATATTGATCCAAATAATGTTCCTCTAGCTTCTTTGGTTGCTCAAGAAGAGCAAGTTGATGTGAACTTCATAAGAAATAACAACTTTGGCAACAATGCTTATGGCAATAATGCTTATAGGAACAATTTTGGTAACAACAATTATAAGCCATATCCTCCCAACAATGGTAATGCTTATGGAAATTCTTACAACAATAATAAGAGTGCTCCCTCTGAACTTGAAGTTATGCTTAAAGAGTTTATTAGCAAACAAACTGCTTTCAATAAAACTATTGAGGAAAAACTCTCTAATGCTGAAAGGAATGTAGCATCTTTGGCTGAAGCTCAATGAATAAAATGGCTACTAAACCTGAAACTAATGAGAATCCCTTTACAGCTACTAATGCTATAATAGTAAGAATTGATGAAAATGTTAGACTATTAGCTGAATTACATGCTAAGTGGGAAAGAGAAGATGAAATTGCTAGAAACATTAGTGTTTCTACTATTACCACCACTAGTGTTGAGGCTAGTAATAGTTCTACTACTTTAGATGATAAAGTTGATTTTGATCTTGATGGTTGCAACATCTCTGAAGTTATTAAGTTCCTAGAAAAGCTTGCTAAAAGTCCCAATGCTAGTGCTATGAACATAGCTTTTACAAAACACATTACTAATGCTCTCATACGGATTAAAGAAGAAAAGATGAAACATAAAGCTTCTATTCCTATAAAGCAAGAAGATTGTTGGGAACCCATCATTAATATGAAAGTGAATGACTTTGATTTCAAAGCTTTGTGTGATCTTGATAGTAGTGTTTCTATTATGCCTTGAAGGATTTATGATATGCTTGATTTGCCTCCTCTTGAAGATTGTTATTTGAATGTCCCACTTGATGCTAATGCTAAAAAGAAACTCATGGGGAGTCTTAATGATGTTCTTATTATGGTTAATGATTCCTATGTCCCCGTTGATTTCTACAATGCTTCTTGTCCTATTACTTTGGGAAGACCTTTTCTTAGAAATGTTGGTGTCATCATTGATATGAAAGAAGGCACCATTAAATATCAACTGCCACTCAAGAAAGGTATAGAACACTTCCCTAAAAAGAGAGAAAAGATTTCTTTTGCTTCTCCTATGAAAACAAAATTTGGTCTTAATGCTTCTTCATTCGAGAACATTTGATTCTTTGTTTGGTTCTTATGCCTAACTTAAAGGCGTTAAAGAAAAGTACATGTTGGGAGATAACCCAAGAGTTTTACTTGAGTCTTGGAAGTTATTACCTCTGTAATAACCTCTCCTTATCCTTTTTATTTGCTTTTTGTGCCAAGAGTAACCTCTAATGAGAGTGAAGTAATGAATAGGAAAGTTGCTGTCCAGAAACAGATTACTGTGCTTCACCGTAAAAATTCCTGAGAGAGCTATGTAAGTCGGATTGAGCTGTAATTTTTTGTGCTTCTGCCCCAGGTTGTATCTAGTTCAACACGTTTTTATTTGAGCAACATAAGGTGTTCTAAAAAATTCGTCTTTACCTGCTGGTCTGTTCTGACAGATTTCTGCCATTTTCTGCATTTGCTTCTTGTTAATTCCTTCTTGAGTTCCTTTGGGGAATTGAGCTTTTTGAGGGAAGTGCTACAGTAGCTAGTGTTCTAATGGAAGTTTATTTGGTGTTAGAACTGAACCTTGAGACTTATTTATCTTAAGTGCACTAATGTTGCTAATGAGATTGTGTGAAGTTTTGTATGAAGGAAAATTTTCAGGTGTATGGAAGGAATGAGTAATGAGATGAAGGATGGACTAAAGCTCAAGCTTGGGGATGCCACGCGTGTCACCCCAAGAAATATCCAAGAAGTACAAGCGTCAAAGCTTGGGGATGCCCAAGGCATCCCCTTCTTCATCAATAAAAATTCCAGGTTTCTTCCAAACAATTCATTTTTATTGTTTCGTGCACAGTTGTGTTTCTCTTGGAGCGTCTTCTTTTTGTTTTCATTTTGTTTTTTAGTTTGCTTGGTTTGCTTAGTTTTCTGAATAAATTGGTTGGACCCCCTCTTTCACACTTTGGTTTGCAAATAGTTTTGTTCGGTTTTGGAAAAGAGTAGGAAAGTTCATGCTTATGTGGTAAAAAGAGCTCGTTTTTGACTATGGCCTAAGCTTTGTCTTGCCATGCTTGATATTGTTTTGGCTTTATGCTTAGTATTCTTTGCTGTAGCATGACTTGTTATAAACAATTGACATTGCTTCATGTGCCTTGGATGAATCATGCGTTGTTTTAGCATATTAAAGCATAGTATAGTAGTATTCTCCTTTGATGCTTTATTTCGGTTGACTTGGTGCATGCTCACACCATGTTATGACTATATCAAGTCACCATAGCCTTTATGATCCTTTATTTTTCAACTTGTAGTATCACTTTATGCTTTGATCAATGATGTTTTGTCGCTCTGCATGATTATGGCCATTATTGCTCTCTTAGTTTGTCGCTCCCAGTCTTTTGCTAGCCTCCATAACAAAGTATGAGTTCCACTCATGCATCCAACTCCCTAAACAAAGTTTTTCCAAAGAGTCCACCATACCTACCTACTAGCTTATGCTATTCCAAGTATATTCATGCTTTTGTTTACCTTCCACTTGTTATGAGAAAACTAGTGATTAAAGCTCTCACGAACTTGATGGCATACTTTAGTTTTTCCCTCTAATAAACTTGAACCATTGGGTCCTTCTTTGTTGCGTATATGCTTGCGCTTTATAAGTTGAAATTAGCAGAACCATGTTTCATGGGGAACGCTTTCAACATTGCACTTGTACTTTTTACCCCGTTGATTTTATGTTCTTTTGCTTACGGATCCCGGCGGTGTGAAATAAATGTGGAACTTGTAAGGTCATGGAGTTTGTATGTGTGTTAGAGAAACGCCTGGGCCGCTAGCCTAAGCCATGCCTAATCATGGTGGAAACTTGCAGCATCACCATAATGAGCACTCTATGAAGCATCCTCAATAAAAACCTATGCAAATAGCAAATAAAAAGATCGCTGAGATGCTCATTGTCTGCTTGCCTTGTCATTTTGATTATCGGAAAGCTCCCGTATCATGTGCAAGGGGTACCCTGTTGGTGGTTCTTAATGATACACATATACTTACAATGACAAGAGCTTACTCGTGACTGAAGTTGAGTAGCATGAGGATCGGTCTTCGTAAGTAAGGGGTATGAGATTTCGGTTTATAACTTGTCAAGCATATCCTCTTAGTTGTGTCACTTTAACCTTAATCACCTTCAAGATGCTTATGATAGGGGCAATGAGAGCTGAAAGCTATAAGTACCATAATTTTTGGAAGCTCTTTATGAGACTTGAATCCCTACTTCCTTTTACAAAGGCCTTTCTTCCACCATTATATTGAGTCTCCACCTTCTATCTTTATGCACTACTTTGAGAGCATAGTGGCCATTCTTAGTTCTATGTGCATTGTCCCAAGACTAGTTGATTGATGCATAACTTGATATTGCTTGTTTGAAACTATTATATCTAGTCACTCTTATGAACTTTGAAGGTGTCCTATGCATTTATATTTGGTACTCTATTGAGGGACAAGCTGAATACTTTTATGCTATGTTTTTTTATGTGAAACAAAAAAACGTCTTGCAAAGCATGTTATTCATGAATCTTTTTGTTTGTGCCTTTTCATGTTGCATCATAGTTTCTTTGCTAATTGCTAGAACCTTGTCTTTCATGTTATGATTGAAGTACTATGATCCCAGCCTTGAATGTTTTGCAAATACTTTGATAAAGTCCTTGATGGTGCATGTCACCTCAAAAATTATTTCTTTTTATCACTTACCTACTCGAGGACGAGCAGGAGTTAAGCTTGGGGATGTTGATACATTGCAAATGTATCTATAATTTTTTATGTTCCATGCTTGGTTTTATCCACTTTCTTGTGTTTTGTTCCAACTTTGGAGTACTTTTATTATGATTTCTTGGACTAACCTATTAACAAGAGACACAGTGCCAGCTGCTTGTTTTGTGTTGTTTTTGGTTCCAGAAAAAAAAATGAATATTCTCGGAATTGGACGGGACAAAAGCCAAAGTGCCTATTTTTTCGGAAGGGATCAAGTGCCAGAATACGAGACGGAGAAGGGCTGGGGCCCGGCCACACCACCTGGCCGCGCGGCCAGGCCTGGCCCGCGCGAGGGGGTGGTCTAGCCGCCCCCAGCACCCCCTCGGCCTCTCCTTCCGCCTATAAGTTTCCCTCGGGGCGAAAACCCTAGGTACCCGATCAAAAATCCACGAAAGAGTCTGTAGCCGTCGTCGTCTCTGTCCCTAGATCGGGGGGATCTGAAGCTCTTCCCGGCACCCTGTCGGAGAGGGGAATTCACCTTGGAGGCCTTCTTCATCACCATGCAAGCCTCCGGTGTGATGCGTGAGCAGATCATCCTTGGACTACGGATCCATGTAGTAGCTAGATGGCTGGTTTCTCCTCCTTTGTGCTTTCATGTTTAGATCTTGTGAGCTCCGTTCATGATCAAGATCATCTATTTGTAATTCTTACATGTTGTGTTTGCGGGGATCTGATGGATATTGAGATGCTATTTCAGATTGATTATTGATTCTATCATGTTATTGTTATTTGAGATCTTGCATGCTTTCCGTTGTTAGTAGCTATCTTGGCATAGTAGATGCTAGCAACTCCAAGAGTTAGTATTTATGCTCGATAGTGGGTTCATGCCTCTGGTAATCTGGGGAAGTGACAGAAATCTCTAAGGTACTAGATGTGTTGTTGCTACTAGGGAGAAAACAACGATCCTTTGTTCATAGAACAATTGTATTGTTTACTTTACACGCAGTTCGTAAAGCAATAATTTGTTGCTTGCAACTTAATACTGGAGGGGGTTCGGGTGATAACGGGAAGGTGGATTATTAGTCATAGATGCAGTTGGATGGCGGTCTATGTATTATGTTGTAATGGCCAATCAAGTCTCAAAGGAGTCAAGATGATTAGTATATGCATGTATTGCTTTCTCGGTGTTTGTCAATTGCCCCGCTGTAATTTGTTCACCCAGCATGTTATCTATCTAAGGAGAGCCACCTCTAGTGAACTATGGATCCCGGTCCTTTTACTTTACATACAATCTATAAACTGTTTGTGCTTTGTGTTTACTTTCTGCAAACTTTTACTTCTTTCCATTCGATACGTTTAATCCTTTGTTTTCCGCAAAACACGGTTAGATTGATAACCTCATCGCAAGTTGGGGACAAAGTTCTGTGGTTGTGTTGTGCAGGTCTCCACGTTGCTACTAGCACCGGTAGTGCGCCCTGCCAAAGCTCAGCTAGCAACACCTTTGGGGTGTTTCCTTGCTCCTACTGGTTCGATTAAACCTTGGTTTCATAAGTGAGGAAAAACTTGCTGCTGTATTCATCGTACCTTCCTCTTGGGGTTCCCAACGAGCTCTATGTCGAAAGTCGAGCACATCAGATCCCCATTGAGGTACCCTAATAGCTGTACAAAAATCATCAAGAGAAAGGTCGACAGCAATATTGTAAATTTTGTGATGGACCATGGGGTTAGGCAAAGAGTGACTAAATTGGAAGTCCTGCACCACAGACATGGTTAGCTTCACAAATTGACAGGGTTCATCTTCCAAAAAGTGCTCTAACCCTGCATTAAAAACCAAAGTGTGGAAATCTTGGAGAATTCCTGCAGCTCTCATGAACTTAGAGCATGGATAAATGGAGGGGAAAACTTCCTCCTCCCGGTGGACCTTCATGACATTAGGCACCCAAAGTTCATGTTGGTTTAGTTGATGCTCATTCATCTTCTATTCTGAAATTTTAAACACCTATTAAACAAGTGTTTGCAAAGTGAATATAATGAAGGATTCTACTCATAGGGACTTGTAAGAGGCCTAAACATGCATTAAAACTATATCTCTAAGCATCAAACAAGCTTACAAGCTCTCATAACCAGTCACCTACAGCAGCAAAATACTCAATAAATAATCCACTAAACACAAATTTACTTGGACAAGTGTAGGAGTCACATACCAGGGAACAAATGCTTCAAATTCCAGCAAGAAAGATGGGCTGAGCAAGGAGATCGAAAAAATCGAGAGCAAGCACAACAAGAACGCGATTTTGAGCAATGAACTGGAGCTTACTCGGGAGAGAGAAGAAAGTGGCAGGTGAGAGAGTTAGTGGGGGCCAGGGGTGGCCCACACCAGGGCATGGCGCCACCCAAGGCAGGCCGCGCCACCAGGTGGTGTGCTTGCCTGGTGGGTCCCCCTGGAACCTCCTAGGTACTCCTCTGCCCCTTTTTTCATGCAAAAATTTAATATGAATTTTCTGGAATTTTTCGAGACACTTTATTTTTGGGCATTTTCAGGCATAGAAGAATGATTTTCTGACAGACATATTTTTTTGGAAACATGATGCAAGGACAAAACAAAGCTAGAACTACAGAATTTCAAAGACACTCTAACATGCAAGCAACTAACAACAAAAAGAAAACTAAACGAAAGCAAAAACTAAAATAGATAGTACTAGAAGTAAATGGAGATAATCATAGTGAAAATATTGTTTTGTTCAATGAAATCCTTTTGTTAACAATGTTGATCAAGTCTTGCTACCAAAACAATTCCATATGAGACAAAACTTTGTATTCCACTAATGATTATGTTACCTCAACCTTGATAACAATGGTCCCAATTATAATAGTTTCAATTTTTTCTCTTGGTATGGGACAATATATTTCTCCAACTTGAATGCCCTCAACATGTTCAATTGAATTCAAACCATAAGTCCTTTCAATAATCTTGGGGAAATAGAGAGTATGTTCCCTGTCATTTACATTGAAAGTTACCTTTCCTTGATTACAATTAATAACAGCTCCTGTAGTATTAAGAAAAGGTCTCCCAAGAATAATGGACATATTATCATCTTCAGGCATTTCAAGCACAACAAAATCATTTAATATCAAGAAATTATGAGCCACTTGAATAGGTACATCCTCACATATACCCATAGGAATAGTGGTAGATTTATCAGCCATTTGCAAACATATATCAGTTGGTATTAATTTTTCTAGTTGAAGCCTCTTATAGAGAGAGAAAGGCATAACACTAACTCCAGCTCCCAAATCACACAAAGAAATTATAATATAACTATTCTTAATAGAGCAAGGGATAGTTGGAATCCGTGGGTCTCCAAGTTTCTTAGGAATCTTACCATTAAAGGAATAATTAGCAAGCAAAGTAGAAATTTCTTCATTAGGGATCTTCCTTTTATTCGAGACAATGTCCTTCATATACTTTGAGTAAGGAGGCAATTTAATAGCATCAGTCAAAGGAATTTGCAAGAATAAAGGTTTCATCCACTCACAAAACTTATTACAGTGCTCATCTTCCTTTGACTTTTGTTTCTTATCAGGGAAAGGCATAGATTTTGGACCCAAGGTTCTCTTTCACTACCATATTTCTTAGCAATAAAATCTTCTTTGGTGTATTTAGTATTCTTAGTGTGGTTTTCAGGTTCTTCCTCAACTTTCTCTTCATTAGGAACTTCATTTTCTTCATTACCACTTTCAGTTTCAGCATTAGAGATAGATATACTATTAGGATCTATAGCATGTTCAGAGGGTTCTACAATAGTTTTATGTTTCTTTTTCCTTTTCTTACGAGTAGAGCCACTATTTTTAGCTTGTTGAGAATCCTGCTCAATTCTTTTGGGATGCCCCTCAGGATATAGAGGATCCTAGGTAGCAGCTCCACTTCTAGTTCTAATTTCATAAGCATGTTTTTCTTTGGCGGCATTAACTAGCAAGTCGTTTTGCACTTTAACGAGTTAATCTATTTGAATTTGAACCATTTTAAAGTGTTTAACAATCATTTTAACATCATTAGAGGTTCTTTCCACAATATCTTTCAACTCAACAATATCTCTAGTGTTTTCCATTAGATGATTTTGCACCCTTTTATTAAAATTATCTTTCTTAACAATAAAGATATCGAATTCTTCTAAGCATTGATCGGGAGGTTTAGAGTAAGGGATATCACCTTCATCAAAGTGTTGGAGAGAGTGTACCTCAATAGTGGGTGAGTAGGGAATAGGCTTACATAATTCTTCTATAGGAGGTAAATTCTTGACATCTGCAGCTTTAATTCCCTTCTCCTTAAGACATTTCTTAGCTTCCTTCATCACTTCATCATTCAATTCAATATCCCCCCTCTTCTTTGATGTTGGAATAGGCACTGGAATAGAAGGTTCAGGTACAATTACTTCAGGTATAGCTTGTCTAGGAGGAGTCCAATCTTCATAATTCTTACTTATTTTAGCCATTAATTCCTTAGCTTCCTTGGGAGTCCTATTCCTGAAAACACAATCAGCACAACTATCTAGGTATGTCCTAGATTCCTCGGTTAGTCCATTATAAAATATATCAAGAAGCTTATTCTTAGGTAATGGACTTCCAGCTTGTGCATGAATCAAAGCACAAAACCTTGCCCAAGATTCAGGCAATACCTATTTTTCTCCCTGTTTAAAATCAAATAGTTCCTACAAAATAGCATGTCTAGCACTAGGAGGAAAATATTTCTGCAGGAAAGTACTAATCAAGCAATCAGGGCTATCAATAGATCCAGGAGGTAAATTACTAGACCAAGTTTTAGCTTCTCCTTTCAGTGAAAAGAGGAAAATCTTAGCAACAAAGTAAGTACGCATCTTAATATCATCAGAAAACAAGCCACTCATGGTAGAAAGTTCATTCATATGTTCTACCGCACTTTCATTCTTAGTCCCACAAAAAGGTTCTTTCTCAACAATAGCTATGTAAGATAGATCGAGAGAGAAATCATAATCTTCATTTATAATGTTTATGGGATAGGCAACAAACTTAGCAATAGGAGATAATTTGGGTCTAATAGTACGCCTCTCAAGGAGACTCTTAGCAGCGCTCCTATCATGGGTGTTTTTACATTCTTTAATAAATTCATCGGACATCTCAACATAACCATCTTCAATATCATAACTCTCACTAGACTCAGGTGAACTAACAGGTATGGTAGTGTCTTCATTAGGAGTTTTGGTATTTCCAGCTATAGTTCTAGCAATCGTAGCATCTAGGAAAGGACCTAATGAACCACTCTTATCAAGCACAGTAGAAGCAGCATCATAAGCATCAGAAGTTTCAGATTCAACGGTAGTAGTAGTGTGTGTAGCATGTGTATGTGGTGGTATAACGAGCTTACTTATAACAGATGGTGAATCAAGAGCAACAGAGGTGTTCAGAACCGTACCTCTTCTTGTAGTGGATGGTAAAATAGGAAACTTGCCATCACGAGACTTACCCATGATGGATGGATAGCAGCGAACAATAGAGAATCCAAGTGAACTTGATAAATAAAGCTATCCTCCCCGGCAACGGCGCCATAAAATAGTCTTCATGACCCACAAGTATAGGGGGTGTATCGCAGTATTTTCGAGGGAAGTTAAACCCAATTTATTGATTCGACACAAGGGGAGCCAAAGAATATTTATAAGCCTTAACAACTGAGTTGTCAATTCAGCTGCACCTAGAAACAATCTTGCTCATAGCAGTTTATCAGTAGCAACAGTTTTGTAGTAGGAATAGCAAAGTAGCAATAGTAGTAACGTAAAGACAATAGTAACAATAGCAGTAAACAGTGGGATTCGAGTGCGCTAGGCATAGAGATGGATGGACGGGCGTTGCATGGACAAGACAATTCACATAGCAATCAGAACATAGGGCAATTGCAGATAAATAAGATAAAGCATCCAAGTACTAGATAATCCTAGGCATGTGTTCCATATATAGTCATACGTGCTCGCAATGAGAACTTGCACAACATCTTTTGTCCTGCCAGCCCGTTTGCAGCGGGGCCTCAAGGGAACTACTGACAATTAAGGTACTCCTTTTAATAGAGCACCGGAGCAAAGCATTAACACTCCATGAACACATGTGATCCTCACATCAAAGCCATTCCCTCCGGTTATCCCGATTTCTATCACTTCAGGGCCGTTGGTTCCGGACAACAACGTGTGTATACAACTTGCAGATAAGACCACAAAAAATACTATCATAATGAATCAATAACATGTTCAGATCTGAAATCATGGCACTCGGGCCCTAGTGACAAGAATTAAGCACAACAAGTCGCAACAAAGTCATAAAGCACTAATAAAAGATACTAGGCACCATGCCCTAACAATATGATGCCATTACATGAACGATCTCATCCAATCCCTACCATCCCCATAGCCTACAGCGGGGGATTACACACTCATAGATGGGGGAAACATGGATGGTCGATGGAGAAGCGATTGTGAAGATGATGGCGATGATCTCCCCCAATTCCCCGTTCCGGCAGGGTGCCAGAATGGAGTTTCTGGTGCTGGTTCGTGGAATCTGGTGGTGGCGGCGGAGCGGAACTCCTTCTAGAAAAACGTCCAACCCCTCGGAGTTTTTAGGTGAGAAGGCTTCTTATAGGCAAAGAGGGAGACCGAGGGGTTCCTAGGGGGCACACACCACCCCCTGGCGCGGCCTGGCCTGGCCCGCGCCACCAGGTGGTGTGGCCAACCCTGGCTCTTCTCCGTCTCGTATTCTGGCTCCTGGAGTCTTCGGGTGAAATAGGATTTTTGGCATATTTTCCGGGATTTTTCCTAATAGTTGATTTTCTGCACAAAAAGTAGACACTAAGGCAATTCTGCTGAAAACAGCGTCAGTCCGCGTTAGTTGCATCCAAATCACACAAGTTTAGAGGAGAAACAATAGCAAAAGTGTTCGGGAAAGTAGATACGTTTTGGACGTATCAGCCACCCAACATGATTATGATCATATTGATAATTCCTATGTGGTGGATCTTTGTTCTATGATTTGATATTTGAGTTTGGAATCTATTTTGTGTAAGATGTTTTAATAGATGCATATCATGCACCCCATTTTTCATTGCTTGTTTTAATCCAACTTGTATGCAAGAACTTGTATGGGGATAACTGTGTGTTAGATGGAGTAGCATGGGGGTGGAGATTGAATTGTGACACGTAATATTCAAGATCTAGTTTGGTTTTTACCTTTGTTTTGCTGCCCCAAGATACGTTGCAAATGTATATATAATTTTTGATGTTCCATGCTTGGTTTTATCCACTTTCTTGTATTTTGTTCCAACTTTGGAGTACTTTTCATATGATTTCTTGGACTAACCTATTAACAAGAGCCATAGTGCCAGCTGCCTATTTTCTGCTGTTTTTGGTTCCAGGAAAGTCAGAAAATGAATATTCTCGGAATTGGATGGGACAAAAGCCAAAGTGCCTATTTTCCAGAAGTCATCAGATGCCAGAATACAAGACGGAGAGGGGCCAGAGGGCGGCCACACCACCTGGCTGCGCAACCAGGCTTGGCCCACGCCAGGGGGTGGTGTGGCCAGCCCTGGCACCCCCTCGGCCTTCCCTTCCGCCTATAAGATGCCCTCGGGACGAAAACCCTAAGTACCCGATCAAAAATCCACGAAAGAGTCTGTAGCCGCCGTCATCCCCATCCCTAGATCGGGAGGGATCTGAAGCTCTTCCCGGCACCCTGCCAGAGAGGGGAATTCACCCTGGAGGCCTTCTTCATCACCATGCAAGCCTCTGGTGTGATGCGTGAGTAGTTCATCCTTGGACTACGGATCCATGTAGTAGCTAGATGGCTGATTCTCCTCCTGTGCTTTCATGTCTAGATCTTGTGAGCTCCGTTCATGATAAAGATCATCTATTTGTAATTTTGCATGTTGTGTTTGCGGGGATCCGATGGATATTGAGGTGCTATTTCAGATTGATTATTGATTCTATCATGTCTTTGTTATTTGTGATCTTGCATGCTTTCCGTTGTTAGTAGCTATCTTGGCCAAGTAGATGCTAGCAACTCCAAGAGTTAGTATTTATGCTCGATAGTGGGTTCATTCCTCTGGTAATCTGGGGAAGTGACAGAAATCTCTAAGGTACTAGATGCGTTGTTGCTACTAGGGAGAAAACAACAATCCTTTGTTCATAGAACAATCGTATTGTTTACTGTACACGCAATTCGTAAAGCAATAATCTGTTGCTTGCAACTTAATACTGGAGAGGGTTCGGATGATAACCTGAAGGTGGATTATTAGTCATAGATGCAGTTGGATGGCGGTCTATGTATTATGTTGTAATGCCCAATCAAGCTCCAAAGGAGTCAAGATGATTAGTATATGCATGTATTGCTTTCTCAATGTTTGTCAATTGCCCCGCTGTAATTTGTTCACCCAGCATGTTATCTATCTTAAGGAGAGCCACCTCTAGTGAACTATGGATCCCGGTCCTTGTCTTTTACATACAATCTACAATGTTTTACTGCTTTGTGTTTACTTTCTGCAAACTTTTACTTCTTTCCATTCGATACGTTTAATCCTTTGTTTTCCACAAAACACGGTGAGATTGACAACCTCATCGCAAGTTGGGGACAAAGTTCGGTGGTTGTGTTGTGAAGGTCTCCATGTTGCTGCTGGCACCGGTAGTGCGCCCTGCCATCGTTCAACTAGCTACACCTTTGGTGTGTTTCCTTGCTCCTACTGGTTCGATTAAACCTTGGTTTCATACTGAGGGAAGCATGTTGCTGTGCTCATCATACCTTCCTCTTGGGGTTCCCAACGAGCTCTACATCAACATCGCACCAGCACTTTTCTAGCGCCATACACAGAGCCATCAAGCATTTTTCTGGCGCCGTTGCCGGGGAGTTAAGGACATCTTCACAAGGGGAGTCCCTCATAACCAATCTCTTTACTTTGTTATTTTTGTTTGGCTTAGTTTATTTTGCTTTGTTTGCTTGTTTCTTTATGAAAAACACACAAAAAATTAGTTTTACTAGTTTGCTTTCTTATTTGAAAACCCAAAAAATGACTACTCTTGAAAACACTAAGTTGTCTGACTTCACTAGCACCAACAACAATGATTTTATGAGCACACCTATTGCTCCACCAATGCCTGAAGATACTTTCTTTGAGATAAAACCTTCTTTACTCAATCTTGTTATGAGAGAACAATTTTCTGGTATTGATCTTAATGCTTCTTCATTTGAGAACACTTGATTCTTTTTCTTGCTTCTTATGCCTAACTTAAAGGCGTTAAAGAAAAGTACTTATTGGGAGATAACCCAAAAGTTTTAGATGAGTCTTGGAAGTTATTACCTCTGTAATAACCTCTCCTTATCCTTTTTATTTGCTTTTTGTGCCAAGAGTGACCTCTAATGAGAGAGAAGTAATGATTGAGAAAGTTGCTGTCCCAAAACAGATTTCTATGCTTCACCATAAAAATTCGTGTAAAATCTCTGAACGTATTTTTGAGGCGTGAATTTTTGTGCTTCTGACCTAGGTTGTTATCTAACTTTAGTTAGTTCAACACTTTTTGATTTGAGCAACAGAAGGTCTTCAAACAAATTCGTCTTTACCTGCTGGTTTGTTTTGACAGATTTCTGCCATTTTATGCATTTGCTTCTTGTTGGGTCCTTTTTGAGTTCTTTTGGGGAATTGAGCTTTTTGAGGGAAGTACTACAGTAGCTAGTGTTCTAATGCAAGTTTATTTGCTGTTAGAACTGAAACTTAAGACCTTTTATCTTGAGTACACTAATGTTCCTAATGAAGATTGTGTGAAGTCTTGTATGAAGGAAAAATTTCAGGTGTATGGAAGGAAGGAGTAATGAGATGAAGGATGGACTAAAGCTCAAGCTGGGGGATGCCATGCGTGTTCCCCAAGAAATATCCAAGAATTACAAGCGTCAAAGCTTGGGGATGCCCAAGGCATCCCCTTCTTCATCAATAAAAAATTTAGGTTTTTTTCAAACACTTCATTTTTATTGTTTCATGCACAGTTGTGTTTTTCTTGGAGCATCTTCTTTTTCATTTTCGTTTTGGTTTTTCATTTGCTTTGTTTGCTTAGTTTTCTGAATAAATTGGTTGGCCCCCTCTTTCATACTTTGGTTTGCAAATAGTTTGGTTTGGTTTGGAAAAGAGTAGGAAAGTTCAAGCTTATGTGGTAAAAAGAGCTTGTTTTTTACTCTGGCCTATGCTCTATCATGCCATGCTTGATATTTTTTGGCTTTATGCTTAGTATTATTTTCCTTAGCATGACTTGTTATAAACAATTGAGATTGCTTAATGTGCCTTGGATGAATCATGCGTTGTTTTAGCATATTAAAGCATAGTATAGTGGTATTCTCCTTTGATGCTTTATTTAGGTTGACTTGGCGCATGCTCACACCATGTTATGACTATCTCAAGTCACCATAACCTTTATGATCCTTTAGTTTTCAACTTGTAGTATCACTTTATGCTTTGATCAATGATGTTTTGTCGCTCTGCATGATTATGGTCATTATTGCTCTCTTAGTTTGTCGCTCCCAGTCTTTTGCTAGCCTCCACAACCAAGTATGAGTTCCACTCATGCATCCAACTCCCTAAACCAAGTTACTCCAAAGAGTCCACCATACCTACCTACTAGCTTATGCTATTTCAAGTATATTCATGCTTTTGTTTACCTTCCAAATTAAACTTGTTATGAGAAAACTAGTGATTAAAGCTCTCACGAACTTGATGGCACACTTTACTTTTATTGCCTTAATAAACTTGAACCATTGTGTCATCTATGTTGTATATGCTTGCACTTATTTGTTGGGAATTAACAGAACCATGCTTTCATGGGGAACGCTTTCAACATTGCACTTGGTACTTATACCTAGTTGATATCATGCTTTTTTGTATATGGATATCGTCGGTGTGAAATGAAAGGGGAGCTTGTAAGTTCATTGAGTTATGTACATGTGTTAGAGAAACGCCTGGGCCGCTGGTCTAATCCATGCTGACATGGTGGAAACCTGCAGCATAACCATAATGAGCTGTCTATGAAGCATTCTTCTTATAAAAAAAAGAGTCCTATACTGAGAAAAAAGAGAAAAAAGAGATACTATGAAAAGAGGAAAGAGAGAAAAAAGCACCATATTCCCATGGTAAATAAGAAGAATGCTGAGATGCTCGTTGTCTGCTTGCCTTGTCATTTTGATATGGGGATTCTTCCGTGTCATCGGGCAAGGGGTACCCCGTTGCGGTTCTCAATGATTCACATATACTTACGATGACAAGAACTTACCGGTGACTAAACTTGAGTAGCATGAGGAGCAGCCCTCATATACAAGGGACATGAGATTTCTGACTTATATTTCGTCAAACATGTACACCATAGTTTGTTCACTTTAACCTTAATCACTTCAAGATGCTTATGATAGGGGCAATGAGAGCTCAAAGCTATAAGTACCATAATTTTTGGAAGCTCTTTATGAGACTTGAATCCCTACTTCCTTTTATAAAAATGCCTTTCTTCCACCATTATATTGAGTCTCCACCTTCTATCTTTATGCACCTACTTTGAGAGCATAGTGGCCATTCTTAGTTCTATGTGCATTGTCCCAAGACTAGTTGATTGATGCATACTTTGATATTGCTTGTTTTAAACTATTTGTATCTAGTCACTCTTATGAACTTTGAAGGTGTCCTATGCATTTATATTTGCTACACTATGAGGGACAAGTTGAATGCTATTATGCTATGTTTTCTTTATGTGAAACAAACAAACGTCTTGCAAAGCATTGTTATTCATGAATATTTTGTTTGTACCTTTTCATGTTGCATCATAGTTTCTTTGTCTTATTGCTAGAACTTTGTATTTCATGTTATGATTGAAGTACTATGATCCCAGCTTTGAATATTTTACAAATACTTTGATGAAGTCTTCGATGGTGCATGTCCCCTCAAAAATTATTCTTTCTTTTTATCACTTACCTACTCGAGGACGAGCAGGAGTTAAGCTTGGGGATGTTGATACATTGCAAATGTATCTATAATTTTTGATGTTCCATGCTTGGTTTTATCCACTTTCTTGTGTTTTATTCCAACTTTGGAGTAATTTTCATATGATTTCTTGGACTAACCTATTAACAAGAGCCACAATGCCAGCTGCCTGTTTTCTGCTGTTTTTGGTTCTAGAAAGTCAGAAAATGAATATTCTCAGAATTGGACAGGACAAAAGCCAAAGTGCCTATTTTTCCGGAAGCATCAGATGCCAGAATACGAGACGGAGAGGGGCCAGAGGGCGGCCACACCACCTGGCCGCGCGGCCAGGCTTGGCCCGCGCCAGGGGGTAGTGTGGCCAGCCCTGGCACCCCCTCGGCCTCCCCTTCCGCCTATAAGATGCCCTCGAGACGAAAACCCTAAGTACCCAATCAAAAATCCACGAAAGAGTCTGTAGCCGCCGTCATCTCCATCCCTAGATCGGGAGGGATCTAAAGCTCTTCCCGGCACCCTGCCAGAGAGGGGAATTCACCCTGGAGGCCTTCTTCATCACTATGCAAGCCTCCGGTGTGATGCGTGAGTAGTTCATCCTTGGACTACGGATCCATGTAGTAGCTAGATGGCTAGTTCTCCTCCTTTGTGCTTTCATGTCTAGATCTTGTGAGCTCCGTTCATGATCAAGATCATCTATTTGTAATTCTGCATGTTGTGTTTGCGGGGATCCGATGGATATTGAGATGCTATTTCAGATTGATTATTGATTCTATCATGTCTTTGTTATTTGTGATCTTGCATGCTTTCCGTTGTTAGTAGCTATCTCGTCCAAGTAGATGCTAGCAACTCCAAGAGTTAGTATTTATGCTCGATAGTGGGTTCATGCCTCTGGTAATCTGGGGAAGTGACATAAATCTCTAAGGTACTAGATGTGTTGTTGCTACTAGGGAGAAAACAACAATCCTTTGTTAATAGAACAATCGTATTGTTTACTTTACACGCAATTCGTAAAGCAATGATCTATTGCTTGCAACATAATACTGGAGGGGGTTCGGATGATAACCTGAAGGTGGATTATTAGTCATAGATGCATTTGGATGGCGGTCTATGTATAATGTTGTAATTCCCAATCAAGTTCCAAAGGAGTCAAGATGATTAGTATATGCATGTATTGCTTTCTCGATGTTTGTCAATTGCCCCGCTGTAATTTGTTCACCCAGCATGTTATCTATCTTAAGGAGAGCCACCTCTAGTGAACTATAGATCCCAGTCCTTTTCTTTACATACAATCTATAAACTGTTTACTGCTTTGTGTTTAATTTGTGTTTACTTTCTGCAAACCTTTACTTCTTTCCATTCGATACGTTTAATCCTTTGTTTTCCGCAAAACACGGTGAGATTGACAACCTCATCGCAAGTTGGGGACAAAGTTCTGTGGTTGTGTTGTGCAGGTCTCCACGTTGCTGCTGGCACCGGTAGTGCGTCATTCCATCGTTCAGTTAGCTACACCTTTGGGGTGTTTCCTTGCTCCTACTGGTTCGATTAAACCTTGGTTTCATATTGAGGGAAACTTGCTGCTGTGCTCATCATACCTTGTTCTTGGGGTTGCCAATGAGCTCTACATCAACATTGCACCAGCACTTTTCTGGCGCCATACACAGAGCCATCACCCCACTAGGGGTAAAGTGAAATCTTGTGGTACAGTTATGACGTGGCATTGTGATGACCTTGGCTAGATCAAGGTAGCATATTTGTATTTCAAACATCATATAATATTGCTTAAATCTATACTTTGATCTGTTCTTAAATCAAGATTGCATGGAGATTTCACTTCTTGAGGAGTATAAGAGAGAGATGAATTCCATCTCAATATTAGAATGTGATGCCCATATTAATTCCTTTTATCAAGTACATGTATAATTTCCATTAATCTTTATCGTTGATGAATTGTTTTATGATCACTACATCCTAAAAAGAGAGTAGACAATTGAACCCATGAACCCCGGTCCGATTTTTATCATAAGAAACACCTTTCCTTTGCATCTACTATCCTTTATAATTTCTGCAATTTATTATTTAGAAAATACAAAAATACTTTCTCTACATGCAATCACTTATAAAAACCCCAAAACGACTCTACTATCTTCCATATCATCTAGTTTGCATTACTTTACTTTAGTTTTTATTTTATATTATTTCATATTACTAATACGAAACCTTGTGTTTGACAACCACTTGGTGGAGTTGGGGATAAAGATAAATTGTTTTACTTAGCAGGTTTTTGAAGAGGAGAAGACAAACATCCTTCCATAACCAATTCCCCGAGAGTTCGATATAAACCCTCGAGTCACCCTTGTGGGAGAAAAGAGGCTTGCTACAACACTCTGTACTTGGAGTCCCAACGAAAAGTGGTTACATTTGTGGTCAACGGTTGGGACCATTTTCTCTCTCCGACGCCCCCATTTTGGCTTTTTTTGGCCTATAGGGGGGACGAGTGGAGATGCTTGATACGTTGCTAACGTATCTATAATTTTTGATGTTTCATGCTTGTTTTATATCTACTTTCTTATGTTCTGTCCACACTTTGAGGTACTTTATACACTTTCTGGAACTAATCTCTTGACAAGATGCTACAGTGCCAGTTGCTTGTTTTCTGCAGTTTTTGGTTCCAGAAAAGCCAGAAAATGAATATACTCAGAATTGCACGGGACAAAAGTCAAAGTCAATATTTTACCGGAAGACACATGTAGTCCGAAGGGCCTGGTGTGGGCCCCCTAGCCGGCCACTGACCTCGCCTCTTCGCCTATAAGAAGGCTCCCAATGCAGAAACCCAAAAGAATCTAGCCTCCAGCCACGAAAAGTTCCGCAGCGTCGCCGCCACCGAAGGGGAGATTTGGGGGACAGAAAGTCTCTCTGTTCCGACACACCCTGTCGGGACGGGGAAGTGCCCCCGGAGCCATCTCCATCGATCTCCACCACCTTGTCCATCACCGTTGCTGATTCCCATGATGATGAGGGAGTAGTTCTTCCTCGAGGCTAAGGGTTCTACCAGTAGCTATGTGTTCATCTCTCTCTCTCTCTCTCTCTATGCATGATCATATTGTGATCATGAGCTTTGTAATCAAGTAGATCTACCTTGCTACTCAAGTTCTTTAATAGATCTCTGCTCTCCCCACATGTGTGAAGTTGACAGTATGCACACCGTGTGGCACTTAGGCTAGAGATTACAAATACTTGTCATGAGTACAATTTGAGTTGGATGTCTCTATAAAACTGTGGTGTTTGTTAGAACCATCTAGATTTCAAGGTGACAGTGTGGGGTTATCTAGATGGGGAAAGCAAACTTTGAGGTGTGCTGTTATAGCCCTACCATGGAGTAGAGTGTCTAACCGGAGAGTAGTTCAGAGTAGTATCATAAAGAGATGATATTTATATGAGAGTGTTCACTAGTGAAAGTATCATCCCTAGGCCTTGTTTCTAAGCATTGAAACACCATTTGCAACTCGATCTGTTACATGTTTCCTTGCTTCCATCTTTATTTCAGATTTCCTTTAGTCTCTTCCTACCTGTCAAGCTCTTTTTCTGGCACCGTTACCACTTATAATTATCAATACCACTTGTATTTCACTATCTCTTCGCCGAACTAGTGCACTTATACACCTAACAAGTGTATTGGGTGTGTTGGGGACACAAGAGCCTTCTTGTATCTTGATTATAGAGTTGATTGAGAAGGATACCTTTGACCACTTCCTCCCTGAGTTCGATAAGCCTTGGGTGATCCACTTAAGGGAAACTTGTTGCTGTTGTACAAACCTCTGCACTTGGAGGCCCAACAACTGTCTACAAGAATAGAAGTGCGAAGACATCAAGCTATAATCATGGTGTGGCCAGCACCATATGTAAAAATACTCCAAAGTGTGTATAAAACATAAGAAAGTAGATATAAAACAAGCATGTAATATCAAACATTATAGATACATTTGCAATGTATCAATGCTCTAAATTTTTTATTGTCTATTGCAAAATATAGGTTTTTTGGTAGGTTAAAATAGTATACCAAATCTCATACATTTGAAAACAAAGATAGTATTTTACAAATAGGGGCTCTTTATTATTTAAAGTAATATTTACACCTAGCCTCTGCATAACTGAGATGCACACAACCAACAACCATCCAAAAATGCATTAGAAAAGAACAAACTGGCAAAAAGTATACAATTGTCTGATAAACATTTCGCCTAGATGGCAGGTCAATTCTCATATTACTCGGTCATCCATGTTGAGAAAAAATATCTCTCGTTGTATACTCCAAGCATGTACAACCCTACATAAATAGGTCTCAAAACATCACATGTTGTAGAGATGACTATAAACGGAGAGTAGCCATACTCCGGTAGATAACCTACAAACGGGAAGATAAATTTTTGTTAAAATTTTTGTCATTTTTACATAGCCAAAGAGATCAAATAATTCCACCTTAAACCCCTAAACAAAGTTATGTACTTATCAGCAATCTCATGTAACGAATTACCAAATGCGTTGGCAACAGAGCATGGACGAGATAAGCCAGATCATACTTGGATGATTGACCATATAGAATGAGCAAAATTACATTGAAAGAATAAATGTTTAAACGTCTCATCTCGATGACAAAGAATACATTATTTACTTCCTTGCCAATTTCATTTTACAAGATTAACTTTTGTAAGAATAATGCTATGACGTAAGTACCATGGGAAATATTTTCGTATTTAATGGTATTTTCATCTTCCAAATTGTATTGTTATCATCCAATGGAATATCAAGCTGTAGCAATACTCTATACATGGATTCTACTGAGAATTTTAGATTCTCAAGTAATTTCTAGCGAAACACATCAAAACTCTTCAGACAACTGCAATGTGGATAATCTATATAAGAAATCATTCCACGAAGCCAGCCTAGGTCCCATGAAGTCCCTCCTGAACGTCATATTTGGAGGGTTCGATTCCTTCATGGTGGAAAGTGTCTCTGCTTATGTTGCACAATATTATCTAGAGCAGGATATTATTCCTGTAGAGTAGAATGACCCAGTCATTTATTCCCAGAAACGTTTTTGTCATACATCCTTGATATTGAAAGCACCGAAATGGAAGAAATGTTTTTTGGACGTTATTAGTCCAACCCAAAAATGCGAATTTCTAGGCTTTCATAGCACTTGAGACACAGCTTTTGAGCCAACATATTTCCTCCAAAGAATGATTTGCCAAACACCGTCCTCTCTCAGTAGCTTAAAAATTCATTTACCCAGAAGAGCAGTATTCTTAACTTGTAGGTCATGAATACCAAGCCCACCTTGGTCTTTTGGCTGACAAACCACACTTCATTTGGCTAGTCGATATTTTTTCTCACTATCACCTTGCCAAAAAAATCTTGATCGAAAATAATCCAATCTATTCAAGACCCTTTTCGGTAATTGGAAGAAAGATATCATATACAATATCATGTTAGTAAATCCTGAATTTATGAGCACCAGTCTTCCACCCAGGAATATCAATTTACCTTTCCTACTACTAAGTCTTTTTTGTAATCTTTCCTCGACGATTTTCCATTTAGCATTTGTGAGTCTCCGATAGTGGATCGGGATTTCCAAGTAATTGATAGGAAATTGACTCTGCATGTAGCCGAATAGATCAACATACAGGTGAGGCTCGTCCTGGGACTTGCCAAAGCAATACAAGTCACTCTTATGGAAATTTATCTTCAATCTGAAAAGTTGTTCGAATGTTGATAAAAAATCGAGGGAGACAATAAGCATTTCCCTAGAGAGTTCTCTTTCTCCCAAAAATCGTGGGCGTCGTGAGGTTTATCGATATTCTCTAATAATGACTAGTCTAGGTGAAGTGAGAACGGTGATGTGCGTGAATGTGGTGGTAGTAACATCGAAGGAAGAAGAATGAGATCAAGACACAGGGTGGTCGATCTTTGAATTACACTAATCGCAACATAGTTGACCATGATCACCACATAGTCACAAAATTCTTGGGCGCGATAAGATTTATGAAGCAATTTGAGGTGCTTCATTGCTCACTTAAACTCCCACTGGCACACAGTGATGGAGGCATAACTGACGACAAGGAGGGTTAAGATTGGCAGTCGAGTACTTCTTCGATTTAATGGATTTGCAAAACATGAAAATTACGAAATTAAACAATTAGAATATAATATAGTTCTAGAACATGGGAAATTGGAAACTACGTGACTAGCACCAAAGAAATTTGACATACCACGGGAAATTTTAGAGGTGCTAGAAAGATCCTTTTGGCTTCTGAGATCGAGTGATCCATCAAAATCGAAAATCTGTTTTAGAAGTTTCAAAAATCTGAAAAGAAAAGTCTGGATGTAGTCAATGATGTATCATACAAATATGCATAGTCGCAACGCTAAATTATTTTAATACTAGGCAACACAAAACGATATAATCTGATGAATTTTAGAGTTCTGAAAACATGCACGAAACACTATATTCAGATCCATACTTTTAAATTTATTCGTATACAAAAATATAACATATTCCTTTTTTTTGTGTAGCTATAGTCAGATCCATACTTCTAGGACACATCATGGAGTACATTCATAAAGGTTTTACAATCTTTTCAAACTTCTGAACATCATTTTAATCTTATTTTAAATAAAGGGATCACTGGAGCACATGAGTCAGAGATCTCTACTCCGCCGAGCTCGACAAATTTGACGAAATCCAAATCTCGACAAACTTTGAAACTCATGCAAACTTGAGAGCTACAGTTAACAGAATTTAAAATTGGTCACGGGAATGAAAACCCATGTGAGGCTATCACTGGCGGAGCTATGCCTAGGTCAGAGGGGGCACCGCCCCCCATAGTTGGAAAAACTTTGAAGGGAAAAAATTACTGACTTAAAAACTTAAAATAGAAAATTTAGAGTCATTTGAACCCCCCCCCCCCCCCCCCCCATCATACATGCTGGGCTAGCTCCGCCACTAGAGGCTATGTACTGTGGTTATTGCATGGCTAGAGACAGAGGGCTATCACTTTCCATGCCCAAATTATGTGTCTACAGTGTTATAAACGCGACAAGCAAATAACGGAAAATGAAATTGAAATCACAGCAAGGGGACATATATTTAACGAGAAAAAATCTCTTGAACAAAGATGGAAAAAAACCACAGACGCCAACCAGCGAAACTTCACTATAACGTGGAGTGTTTACTCAGCGCCGGAGATTTTCACAGATGCAACTTATCCTAGCTAGCGGCTATAGCGGTGGAAACCTAGGTCTTCGATGATCCGTACCTGGCGACGACCTCGCTCCGCTCGTCAGAAGTTAACCTCCTTAATTGAATTTGGATTATACTTCAACATACATCAAGTGTCGTTCGTGTTGATGAGTAAGAGGCCTCATAGACATAGCCAAAACGTGTCTAGTTTATGATATTTTTTGAACGATAAAATGCCCCAAAGAACCTCAATGGTTCATTAAAAAGACAGATGGTACAATTTTACATAAAGAACCTGAGAGAAACCCAAACATTTAAATACAAGACCTTGATTTTTACAAATCGCTCCCTGAAAATTAATATGCAGCACTTGTTTCCGAAGCCGAGGAAGTAGCTCACAAGATGCTGAAGTGTTACCACATAATTGCAGATCGGTTGATGTCATCGCTCGCGTGAACGGTGGGTTCCTCCTCAAGCGACAATCACATGCTCACGTGAACGTGGAACTTGCCAAGAAAAGGCACATGCTTAATAATCCGAGTGATATGTGGCATTAAGATAAGTTTGTGTACTGAGTCTGCAATCACCAAGCCATAGCGTATAGTAGTATCCTATCATTATGATAACTAATTAGATATAGTCTTATCCATCACGTGGCCCCGAAGATTCTTCATTGTAGGAGAAGGATTGGAAAGGGTGGTTAAGTAGGTTAAACTGCAAACCACGGATGACGGACTCTGCGACACGATTGCTTACATAAGCAAGATGATGGTGAAGAAAGCGGAACAAGTCTTGTAAAGGCACGTACAATGGTGTTATCTTAGCAATGTCACATAGGATAATTCATGAGTTAGAGGAGAGAGAAACAGAAAAAAAGACGTCTACCTTCTTTTAGCTGAGAGATCATCTCTTACCAACAATATGCCTCACCACATATTTAGGAATATCTAGTGCTTAAAGATAAGACTAAAAAAAACTTATTGTATGCGTATTTTGTTGTCATATCAAATGATGTGTCATGTACAAGATAAGACTATGTCTTAACATGCCCTAATGGTTACATATAAACAAGTGTAGGTCACGCCCAGGTCATGATATGGTCAAGCTTAATTAAGTAATTTTAGCACATGCATGATTGCTGCAAATTTGCATTTGGCACTTGAGGTATTAATGAGAGCGTCGTTTTGGAACACGTCGAGGACATCTTTTTAAAAGTTTAAATTAAAGATTTAAAAAAATCTGAAAAAAATGCCGGATGTGGATGATTTATAATACGTGCGTGCAAACAATCATGTAAAAAAAACTTTGTATTCTGGGTTCAGAAAAAAGTGTAGATCTAGATGTGAACAGTGCAATTTTGAACGGGCCATCTTTTACTAAAATTTGCCATATGTCTCTTTTGCTGCGTTTGAAATACAAAAATGTTTTTAAAAATTTGCAGACTTGTATTTCATATTGTTGGCTACACAAATATATATTTTCCGAAAACATTTGATGCTTTTATAAAAATTCAAAAAAGTCCTCCATAAAGGACGGGCTCCAAAGTTATTTTACACTTCAAAATGAGAAAAGTACGCCCCTAGCTTTAAAAGAAACAAAGAAAAGGAACATATAAAAAGGGAACAAAGTACACCTCTTGGTGTTACCTAAGGGTAGTTTCTAAAGATGCCACCACTTCCAAGTTTTCATTTTTCTTATCGTCACGGTTCTACCTCTCCCAAGTCTTCAACAATAGCTCTTTTATGGGATGGGTCGGCCATTTTTCCTAACCAAATACAATATGTTTCCGTACTCCATGACTAATTCTTAAGTACCGACACCAAAAAATGAGACTAAAACCCTAGCGGCACTAGTCGGGAAGTCCTTAAGCATCTAATAGGCTACTAAAAAAAAATCACCCAACATGTTTCTATATCGTGAATATGGCTGGGATAGGGGCGAGCCCTTGCGGGCCTTTTTTTCAGATAAAAGGCAATTAGCCCGGCTTTATAGATAAAGCCCTAGATATCGTGAATATGGCTGGGATAGGGGCGAGCCCTTGTGGGCCTTTTTTTCAAATAAAAGGCGATTAGCCTGGCTTTATAGATAAAGCCCCACGGGACCGATTGCGGGCCTTTTGTGCAGGGCTTGCTCTGGACGTTAAATAGTGAGGTCAAACGAAATATGGTGGAAATTTGTTTTGTGCGGTGCGGTGCAGCTCCAACCCCGAAAAGTCAAAACCGCTCGAACCAGGGGTTGCACCTATGCACCGAACCCATGCTGATGTCGGTGCGCCGTCTTCATAAGAGCATCTCCAGCAGAGGCTGTAAAGTGGTGCTGCGCTAAAATAATTGCCGGTATGTCTGAAGTCAAAAACTGACGCTCCAGCAGAAACTGTAAAATTATTATGATCGCGCTAATTTTTTTTTGCAGTGACCACCGGCTATCCAAAGCCGTATATCTCCAGCTCCAGATAGTGCGCGTTGGAAACTCCGAGCGATTTGTGCGAGCGCAACTGCCCTGAAATTTCCGACTCGCCGCCGCCGCCCGTGCCGCTGCCGGCCATCGCCGCCCGAGCCAGGTCGCCCGCCCTGTTGCCGGCCGATTGAGAGCGAGGTGCTCCGCTCGAGCGCGGATGAGCAGATGCCTCCGAGAATTTGCGGACGAGCGGCGCGAACTAGCACGCAAGCAAACCAAAGGCGACCGCGCCGCTGCAGATACGTGTTAGCCAGTCTATGGTGCTAGCTCAATCAATTCTTAGAAAAGATGAAGGGTTGAAATTTTGTGTTTAATTTTTAGTCTATTTATTTGGTCTTGTTTGATCTTCTTTTGCCACACATATGTGAAAAAAGGTGTTTTGGCGCTGTATTTTAGGGCGCCTGGTGAAGGACCGATTTTTAACTTTTTGGCGCGCTGCAAAATAGGGTCTTCGGCGGAGGTCGCGCCGACGCCACGCGTTGTATCCAGATCGAGCGCGCTGCAAATGACTTTTATAGCGCCAAAGTTTATGGCATCTGATGCTAAAGTTACTAGCCATGGACAGCACACCCATCCCTGGAGTTCGCTAAAGGTTTCAATGGTGGGCGGATGAGTAGTGCGCATGTGTGGTAAGTTTTAAAACTCACGAACTTTGGGTTAACTTTCAGGTCAATAGCATTCATAACCCTAGATAACTCCGATGATTCATTGCATTATCAGACAAAACTTCCGTGGAAGATTGACGTGGTAAAATGGAGACGCGCGCCTCTCTTTCCAGCTTTCTACGTGAAACAACAAAGGGGCCCACGACGCGCAGCGCATACAGCTGCGTGTAAATAATTGCGCTCCGTGTGCGGTCGTGCACCGGGTCACGCCGTACAAGACAAAGCCCGATACTGATGAAACGCGAGAGATAAACTCGCCGAAGTAAATAATTGCACGAGTCGTATGTTACAGTTGAGTTTCGTACAGGTTTCTCCCCATCTCACGGCACAAAAACAATCTGAACACAGCTCAAAACAAAAATGAAAACCAATCTGAACAGATCATTGAAGAGTTTCAGAGGCATTCTCTTGTCAACTGTCTTAGAACTCTGAGGGAAAGAAAACGAATTCCAACTACGGTTCCACACCCATTTCGAGCGCGAAAAACATGCCGATATGGGAATTTGAAAGGAGTAGACATTTTGTCACTGTAATCGCTACAACGTGAGATCCTCCAAATTAGCAGACGCGGAGTAGGAACGCATTCCCTCGCTCTATAATACTCCCTCCGTCCATAAATAAGTGACTTGTATTTTATCTTGATTCATATGTATCTATACTAAAACTCGTTTGACAGCATCTCCATCAGTGTCCTCCAAAGGATGTCCGGCAAGTGCGCCCGCATGATTGGATGCGCTTCCAAACTGCCTGCAGTTCAGAGAGGTCGTCCCACACCGGCGCTCCCCAACGATCAAGTCATAACAGTTTCGTTTTGCAAATTGTAAAACATTTTTACCATACATAAATTCATGAAACTAAGATACATATGGAGAAATCTACATCCCGACGTCGAAGTTAGCGCGATCCTTCGCTCGTAGCTCCCTCTGCCTCCTTGCCGCCTCGGCATGGCGTCGTTGGTGTCTCTCCGCGGACAGGCGCTCCCTATCCTCGCGCGACCTCGCGTTGCAGAGGTTTCTCTCTGTCCGCTCCGTTGTTGTTGCCTTTGTAGCTGCTGCCGACGAGGACTCGGGCTGGTCCATGGCAGTTTGTCGGTGCCCGAGCTCTTGGGCGAAGCCTGTAGCGCGCTCGCGGCGCTCACGCGCCCGTTGTTCGCGAGAGAGCACGAGCGCCTCCATCATATCATCGGTGGCGCGGCGCGGCGCTTGGACGGACTCATCGAGCGCCCGGTGGTCGACGGGTTCCTCCGCCTGAAGTCGAACTCTTCTGCAATGGCGGCCTGCTGCGCCTCAAAGGCGCGCGTACACTGGATGTCGGCGAGAATAGCTCGTCGAGGCCGTCATCGTCGTCGTCTTCCTCCGGCTCCATCGGCGCCAGCTCCTCCGGGTAGCTGGCGCGGAGAGCAGTGCCCAAGTGGTTGGGAGGCGGCAAGACATGGTTGGTTTTAAGAGGTGCTGGTGTGCCACTCCTCCACAGCGCTCGCCCCCATTTTATAGAAGGACAAGCTGCTCTAGCGGGGTAGAGCGTCGGAACCGGCGAAAAGGAGAAACGAGACAGGAAACGGAAGGCGAAACTGGCGGGAGACGGTGGCAGTGGCGTCATTTTCCACCGTCGGGAGGCGAGCCATCACGGGGCGAGTTGTTCCTGTCGATGGCAAGGGGCTCGGCGCTGCCTTTCCAGCGTCGGGAGGCGAACCCTCACGGGCGAGTTGTTCGTGTCGATGGCAAGGGGTTCGGCGCTGCCTTTCCAGCGTGGCGCGAGTTGCAGGCAGTCCTAGCCCAACCCCTGATTGCAAGGGACGACAAGGGCGTGACAGACAGATTGATGGACGGCTCAATCTGCCTACGGCGGTTGGGGCCTGATTTTTGGCCTCCACCACAACTCGGTTGGGGGCGAGCTGAGGCGGCAGGGAATGTGTTCTGAGATGCGAATCTAGAAAAGTAAAGTCACGAAGGGAGTATATTTTTTTCTGCATATTTTCCATGCCCCTCCAAGAGATTCTCCCGTGGACCGCGTGTGTCCCCGTGTGGTGTGGTCGATCTCAGTGGGAATACTACTCTTCTCCAGTGACGCACAGAATGGGACACATCTTGCAGACTTGCAGCACCAACACCAGAAGTTGCTGCTGTAAGACGTGACGCCCGGGGTGACGTTGAGCACGATGACGTTTCCGGAGGGGATGGAGCCTACGTCAGATCCATCGCTCGAATTCTACCCAAGTTGCATCAGCGATCGACCGCGAGCGCGACCGCGGCCACCCGGTCGATCCAACGATCTGACCTGTCTCCCGATACCCCGCTATATTTACCCGCGTCCATGCCGATCCCAAGCGTCCAAGCGTCCTGTTCGGTATTCACGGTTGAGTCTTCAGGCATACAACTTGTCAGAGGTACTAGGAAACTCGCCTGACTTCCTGCCCGTGTTTCCGCTGATCGATGGACATGGCGCGGTGCTCGCCGGTCTGCCTCGACCTCATGGTCGGCCTGCCCATGGTCCGCGAGACGTCTCCGGCGAGGTGCACGCCGATGAGAACTGAAGCCGACATTGGTAGCCCGGCCTGTGGCGGCAGAGCAGCCTCCATGCCCAACGACGAGGTAAGCCACCGGTCAATCACTCTTGCCTTTCTTGCTATCCTTGGAGCTGCTGGTCTGATAGTGAAAATGCTGCGGGTGAATTCCAGGCGAAGGTCCTTGAGGCGAAGCTCACGCAGATGGGCGAGGAGAACCGGAGGCTGACCGAGATGATCGCCTACATGTATGCAAACCAGATGGCGCGCCACAGCCTCGAAGGCGAGGCCGGCGAGCCGCCCGCCTCGCCGACGAGCAAGAAAAGAAGCAGAGAGAGCATGGACACGTCGAATTCCGGCGATGCCAACAGCACCAAGAAGATACGCACAGTCGAGGCCGAGCACGTCGATGTCGAGAGTCCAGTGAGCGACAGCACTTGCCGGAGAATCAGAATCAGGAGAGTCTGCACCCCAATCGACCCATCGGATACCAGCCTCGTAAGTGCCAAATAAATCGAAGCTCAAATTCAATAGGGGTCCGCCATTGATAATCAAAGTAATGGCCAATTGAATCCAACTGATTCTGAAATTGGTGGCACCCGCAGGTCGTGAAGGACGGGTATCAATGGCGGAAGTACGGGCAGAAGGTGACACGGGACAACCCGTCTCCGAGAGCCTACTTCAGGTGCGCCTTTGCGCCCTCCTGCCCTGTCAAGAAGAAGGTTCAGAGAAGCGCGGAGAACAGCTCGATGGTGGAGGCGACGTATGAGGGCGAGCACAACCACCCGCAACCCACGAGCAACAGCGAGCTGCCCAGCTGCGCCACGCCGGGCGGCCCGGTGCCGTGCTCCATCTCCATCAACTCCACCGGCCCCACCATCACGCTGGACCTCACCAAGAACGGGGGAGGCGTCCAGGTCGTCGACACCCAACCGGACTTGACGAAGATGTGCCGGGAGGTCGTGACGCCGGAGTTTCAGAGGGCTCTGGTCGAGCAGATGGCCCGCGAGCTCACCAGCGACCGAAAGTTCACGGAGGCTCTCGCCGCGGCGATCCTGCGGAAGCTGCCGGATTATTAGTGCTTAGTACTCTCTCCGTTTCACGATATAAGTCTTTTAGCGAGCTATTTTAGTTTGCTAAAAATGCTTATATTATGAAAGCCGGATTATTTGTGTTTAGTAGTAATAGAAAGCTATAGATGGTGCATGCTTTAGAAACTCCGAAGAAGGGTCTGCGTGCAAGCAGGCTCTCTGACTCCAACTTTGCGAGTATATAGAAGTATTCTTTTCATAAATCTGGTATTTGGCGAAATTATTACTCCTCAGCAAAACTATTTTAGAATCTTGCCACTGTGTTTTGGCGCCAACGAGGATGCAACCAAAGTTGTGCAGGTTCACGCTAAGGATGTGCCTGCCATAACAAAGTTGGCGCAATGCCAATGGACGCCGAAGGTAAGTCGGCGCCATTTCCGTTAGCACCGAACCCTCGGACGGTTCTGTTCTCTATTTTCTTGGCGTCGGCCTGCATAAATTTGGTTTTATCCTCGTTGACGCCAAACCTTAATGCCAGATTCTAAAATAGTTTCGTCGATGGGCCATGTGAGCCGTTAATTTCGCCAGAGGGCCAGATCTATCAACAAATACTAGATGGAATATATTGGTTGCAAATGCCTTTCCGTCACGCACTCTCACGACATCTAGCTTAAGAACTCATGGAGTGGAGAGCATGAAGGGTGAGTACTAGAGGAGGAAGCACAGGGAGAAGGTGACGCGTGACCTAGGAGGCTAGCCAGATGTTATCCCTTTTCAACTAAAGTATCGAGAAAACCCTAGGACCTACACGTTGGTTTGGGAAGCAGAATCGTGTTGACACCCTTTCTCAAAGGTGTTATCTTCGTACCTAGTGATCGATCTATGGTTCATAGTTTTGATAGGCAGAATCGTAGCATGCCACCGTTTAGTTGTTGTTCTCCTCATTGTCTTAAGAATTGTGTCTCATTTTTGTTCCTTCTTGGGCATATTTGTGTTCTCGCCTCAACAATTTTTTATACTTGAACTCACTGTACAATTGTTGCTCTATTTATAAAATGCGGTGAAAGCATGCACATTTTCTCCATCTTTCCTGGTTAAGAAGGTGCTCATTCATGTCTAATCCTACCATTTGATTGTACTATGCTTAGCATCATAGTGACTAAAATGTGTCCCACATTTTCCAACAAACCCGAGCAATATTGCTGAAATTTGATGGTAATGTCTTGCAGGTGTAGAGAGATGTGGACAAGATGTGGATAACACGTCAATGCTAGTGGGGACCTACGAGGGCGAGTACAACCATGTCCAATCCTGGTAGTTATTAGTGTTTGCCATGGGAATATATAATGGCTAAAGATTGAAGGTTCTAAGCCTTGTATTAGAGACGGTTATTCGAGTATCGATAGTTGGAGTATCTACTTGCCAGGTTGGGTCCCTGTCATGTTCGATCTTTATCATCTCCATTCATCCCGCTCTCTTTCTTACTCAAGGGTCGGCCCTGTGAGACTGGTTAGATGAAGTAAGATAAAGAGGACATCAGTGCATTACGATCATGGAACAACATTGGATTGCAAAACTTGATACCATACTCATAGCATACTCATAGAAGATCTAGCTAAAACATCATATGCCCTCGGAAACATGAGAGACTACTCACACCTGCGAGACATCAATGGAGATGGTGATGAAGAATTTGATGGAGAGGTGAATCCTAAGGAGGGGGCATCCCCTTAGCCCGGTTCTTCCTTGGACTTGGTGCTAGTGTGGAGGTGGATTTTCCCATCTTTACGACTGCCAAAGGAGAGTTAAATCCGTGACCATGCATGGCCTTGCAAAAAACTAGGGTTTCCCCTCACTATATATACTTGGACATTGCATATTGGTGACGTGGTCCGTGCACCTTTGATCCAATGAATCTTGGGCACCTTTAGAACCTTTTTAGCAGGGACGGAGCTAGGGAGGCGAGCTGGTGTCATGCACCCCTCCCCCCATGTTGGATTCTTTGTGTGAAAGACCCCCTATATAGTATGCAAATTGTTCCCAAAAGTTGTGATAAATTACCTATATGGACCCCTCCAACTAACCGAGTGTTTAATCAACACCCTGCAAGTTTTATACCTAGCTCCACCCCTACATTTAGGCCTTCTCCCTGTCCACATGAGTCCGTAGAACCAAATCATGGTTGAATTCATCAAGTATATTAAGAGTTATTGGCAATCGCGTTATCCACTTTTGGACTCTCGGGGTGCAGTTCTAGGTCTTAAGTAGTTATTGTGATAGATGTTCATAAAAATGTTCTTTATATGAAAAATCATTTTCTTGAAACTTGTGGGCTGGAGGTCTCCTACATGCTCGGATTTGTACATTCCTCATAATTCATCGTCTTGAAATGCCCTCACAAATTTCATGTTGTGAATTGTTCCCTTTGATGACATACTTATGGTCATTTCGTGGTAAATTGTAAAAACTTTCCTTGTAGGGTCACATTTTGGGAAACTACGAATTTCATAACAGCAAGAGGCTTATTTGTGATTTATCCAATATCAATGTAATTCCTATACATGAAAGTGTAGAAAAATAAATTATTGCAACTATTAATAATTTATGTCCAATAAAAATAATAAAAAGGGTCAAATATGAGGAACTATAACATAACAAACTTCAAAAGTACATAGATGACATAAGAAAGGTTTCCACATATGATAAGTTTGATTGTGTTCTAGATATACTGGTATCTATGCATCCTATTACCCGTACGAGTCAGATATTGTTTTTTACTCATTGATTCTAGAGATCTAACCCATTTAGTGAATAGCACTTACTTTTCGTTTGCACTATCTTGGAAGTGACAAGATGTTTATATGACATGGTGCGGGATGAATGAAACCCATAATTAACTATCATAGATACTCGTTCCTAGAGATGGGAGAATAAGATTAGACATATGTTTCTTTAAAAAAAACTACTTCATATTACTGATGAACTATATCTTAAAACTAAAGTTGTACCCATATATGTAGCTAAGCGTGCTGCAAAGAGGAATATAGATGGATGTATTTCCATGCTACCACGGGAAGAAAAGACTAAGTGGGTTCAACACACCAAGGTGAAGCACGTTTAAGAAGGTGGAAATAATGCTAAATATTTTCACCTAATTACAAATAGGAAACATAAAAAAATCTAGCTAGAGTAAGATGAAGCGACTATAGTTGGGAAGCCAACTTGGAAGTATTTGTTGCGGAGTACTACAAGAAATTCTTTGGGTACCGGTTGTGGAATTAATACTTTAGAGGCAATTATTCGTATTATTATTATATAATCCCATATTCAATAGCTATGTTCATCAAACTATGTTATAATTGTTGTGACTTGTGAGTCTTGATTGCGTTAATCAAAGCAGATCTCACATGAAGGTGTAGAAAAGATGAACTAACCAAGATGTTTCTAGTATATCCTTTAGGACTAGCCCATGTGTTGTGTGATGATCAAGTTTCCTGATCATGGTATAGAAGTATGGTAACTAAGGATACCACAAACTTCGGGATTACATTGTTAGTCGAACAAGGGTACAAAATCTATCCAATGAATGATTTACTATGAGATGGTATTGGGAAGTAAATAGTAAAATTATTAGACCATTATCTTATACACAAGTCTTTAGGACCATGAAAATATCAATTACCCTCATGCTAGTAGAGTTGTCTTTAGCATTATCCCAACACCACCCGAAGAAGTGGCAATAATGGTGATCTCAAGATGAGTACGGAAATATGCCTCGGGACTTGGATAGTTTAATAAGTGGGATCACACTTCTCCTGATGGTGGAGAGATATTTTCTAGGCCCACGATTTTGGAGGAATTTTGCAAACATCAGGAGGTTATGTGTTGATGCAGAAGTGGGGACATGCCACCTTTAAAAAGAACGAGTTCCTTTAAGATGCACTAACCTTTCCTTATAAAATAGACACACCTACTTATTTTTTTAAACTGAGGCCAATACTCTGCATTGTCTCTAATTGTAGTACGTTACTACTATTAGTTGAATAAATGTGCTTCGCAACAATGTTTAAATAGATATATTAAACCATCATCTTTTTACCCCTCTTCCCCTCTATTTGGATAAGTCTTGTTTCTTGCATACGAGTGATTTCGCTGAAAAAATATACATGAGAAAGAGGTCGTCACTACACCATCCTTCACACTCTCCCCTGCCCCTAATTAAACACTCGGTTTTCCCAAGTTTTCTCACACTATTGTGCCTCCTCCACAATGCCCTCTCACCAGAGTCACTGGTCATCGGTTCAACTCCCTCCCTCGTCGCAGAGCCACTCACGCCCATGTCCTTAGGCCATGTTCCATGTACCGCGCGCCACTCCTTAATTATCTCGTGCATGCAATCCCCCTCTCTGTGGTTCCTCTTTGTCTCCCGGCTACAACTCTCTACGAGATCCCTCTCAACTTTGTCTAAATATGTTCTCTCGCTACTTCATTTTCCCATGTATGGTTCACTTTCTCCCTATCCGGACGCGGTCATGGAATATAACATCTCTACCGTTGACCTATGTTCTCCCATGTTGACCAAATCCTTGAGAGCGACACATCCATGCAAACCATCGAGCCCACCCTTTAGAGCGACATGGTATCCCATGTCGAGCCCTACCTCAACAGATGTCTATACGTTGATGACTCAATCGACTATGTGAGCCCAGGTCAAGCCCTACCTCACAAGTGGTATATACATTAAGGACTCATTTGACCAGTGACAACCATTGTAACAAGGACAAGGCCCATATCGAATTGGAGGCCCTTGACATGGAATAATATTTAGAATCTAAACTACTCCAACAACAACTTGAAATGATATGCTACAACAACAACAAGAAGAAGGGATGATAAAATCTATGTTTACATGTTCCTCTTATAAGTGCAAATCAGAACTATTTTGATAGTAGTGTTTCTCATCTGGTAACCATAATAAAATCCCAAAAAAAATTAAACAATATGTGGAACAACTAAAGTCTTATCCGACATAGTTACTCGCATAAAAGAAATCAATAAGGTTTTCTGCTCCTTTCATTTTTCCTAGATCATTCTTTCCTAAAGATGTTAGTACTATTTATATTGTTTTCCTTGCTACTCAGTTGCGTCCTCCACAAAACTTGATTTCCTAAATCTTCTCTCCATCTTCCTAGTCGACTAGTTCTGCCAATGAATGCTTTTCCTACCTTTTGGCACAATATGCACGTGTATGTTGATTGGCGGTATAATGGACATGAAACCGGGAGACGGCAGCAGTGTGAGAAAGGCCTGGGTGGCACCACTCATGTTCCTAATCGCCGTCTACAATCCAGTGATCGCGATCCGAGTTTAGAAGTAGTTTCTCCAGCTGCCATATCTTCAGACATAGCATGTGAAAGGGATAGAGATGTCCGATGGCCCAAACTATATCGAGCTCGTTGGGGAACCGCAAGAGGAAGGTATGATGAGCACAGCAACAAGTCTTTCCTCAGTTATGAAACCAAGGTTTATCAAACTAGTAGGAGCAAGGAAACACCTCCAAGGTGTTGCTAGCTGGCCATGGCAGGGCGCACTACCGGTGCTAGCAGCAACGTGGAAACCTGCACAACACAACCACAGAACTTTGCCCTCAACTTACAGTGAGGTTGTCAATCTCACCGGTTTTGCTAAAAACAAAGGATTAAACGTATCGAGTGGAAGAAAGTAAAAGCTTGCAGAAAGTAAACAGAAAACAGTAAACCGTTGTAGATTGATGATAAAAGAAAGGACCGGGGTCCATAGTTCACTAGTGGTGGCTCTCCTTAAGATAGATAACATGTTGGGTGAACAAATTACAGTGGGGCAATTGACAAACATCGAGAAAGCAAACATGCATATACTAATCATCTTGAATCCTTTGAGATTCGATTGGGCATTACAATATTATACATAGACCGTAATCCAACTACTTCTAGGACTAATAATCCACCTTTAGGTTATCATCCGAACCCCCTCCAGTATTAAGTTGCAAGCAACAGATAATTGCATTACACATTACGTTTAAAGTAAATAATACGATTGTTCAATGAACAAAGGTTTTTGTTTTCTCCCTAGTAGCAACAGCACATCTAGTACCTTAGAGATTTCTGTCACTTCCCAAGATTACTAGAGGCATGAACCCACGAGCATAAATACTAACTCTTGGAGTTGCTAGCATCTACTTGGCCAAGATAGCTACTAACAACGGAAATCATGCAAGATCACAAATAACAAAGACATGATAGAATCAATAATCAATCTGAAATAGCATCTCAATATCCATCAGATCCCCGCAAACACAACATGTAAGATTACAAATAGATGATCTTGATCATGAATGGAGCTCACAAGATCTAAACATGATAGCACAAAGGAGAAGAACCAGCCATCTAGCTACTACATGGACCCGTAGTCCAAGGATGAACTACTCACGCATCACACCGGAGGTTTGCATGGTGATGAAGAAGGCCTCCAGGGTGAATTCTCCCCTCCAGCAGGGTGCCGGGAAGAGCTTCAGATCCCTCCCGATCTAGGGATGGAGATGGTGGCGGCTACAGACTCTTTCGTGGAATTTGGATCGGGTCCTTAGAGTTTCTGTATCGGAGGCATCTTATAGTCGAAAGGGGAGGTCGAGAGGGTGCCCTAGGTGGCCACACCACCCCCTGGCGTGGCTTCGCCTGGCCGGCGCGGCCAGGTGGTGTGGCCGCCCTCTGGCCCCTCTCTGTCTCGTATTCTGGCTCTGTGTCCCCCTTGGTGAAAAACTGACTTTGACTTTTGTCCCGTCCAATTCTGATAATATTCATTTTCTGAGTTCCTGGAACCAAAAACATCAGAAAACACGCAGCTGGCACAGTGGCATCTTGTTAATAGGTTAGTCCAAGAAAGTCTATGAAAAGTACTCCAAAGTTGGAACAAAACATAAGAAAGTAGATAAAACCAAGCATGGAACATCAAAAATTATGGATACGTTAGCAATGTATTAACATCCCCAAGCTTAACTCATGCTCGTCCTCGAGTAGGTGGTGCGCTCGACTTTTGACGTAGAGCTCGTTGGGAACCCCAAGAGGAAGGTATGATGAGCACAGCAGTAAGTTTTCCCTCAGTTATGAAACCAAGGTTTAATCGAACCAGTAGGAGCTAGGAAACACCCCAAAGGTGTTACTAGCTGAGCTTTGGCAGGGCACACTACCGGTGCTAGTAGCAACGCGGAGAACTGCACAACACAACCACAAAACTTTGTCCACAACTTGCGATGAGGTTGTCAATCTCACCGTGTTTTGCGGAAAACAAAGGATTAAACGTATCGAATGGAAAGAAGTAAAAGTTTGCAGAAAGTAAACACAAAGCAGTAAACAGTTGTACATTGTATGTAAAGAAAAAGGACCGGGATCCATAGTTCACTAGAGGTGGCTCTCCATAGATAAATAACATGCTGGGTGAACAAATTACAGCGGGGCAATTGACAAACACCGAGAAAGCAATACATGCATATACTAATCATATTGACTCCTCTTAGACTTGATTGGGCATTACAACATAATACATAGACCGCCATCCAACTGCATCTATGACTAATAATCCACCTTCAGGTTATCATCCGAACCCCCTCCAGTATTAAGTTGCAAGCAACAGATTATTGCTTTACGAACTGCGTGTAAAGTAAACAATACGATTGTTCTATGAACAAAGGATTGTTGATTTCTCCCTAGTAGCAACAGCACATCTAGTACCTTAAAGATTTCTGTCACTTCCCCAGATTACCAGAGGCATGAACCCACTATCGAGCATAAATACTAACTCTTGGAGTTGCTAGCATCTACTTGGCCAAGATAGCTACTAACAACGGAAAGCATGCAAAAACTCAAATAACAAAGACATGATAGAATCAATAATCAATCTGAAATAGCATCTCAATATCCATCGGATCCCCGCAAACAGAACATGTATGAATTACAAATAGATGATCTTGATCATGAACGGAGCTCACAAGATCTAAACATGAAAGCACAAAGGAGGAGAAACCAACCATCTAGCTACTACATGGATCTGTAGTCCAAGGATGAACTACTCACGCATCACACCGGAGGCTTGCATGGTGATGAAGAAGGCCTCCAGGGTGAATTCCCCTCTCCGGCAGGGTGCCGGGAAGAGCTTCAGATCCCTCCTGATCTAGGGATGGAGATGACGGCGGCTACAGACTCTTTCATGGATTTTTGATCGGGTACTTATGGTTTACGTTCCGTGGGCATCTTATAGTCGCAAGGGGAGGCCGAGGGGGTGCCGGGAGCCACCACACCACCCCCTGGCGCGGGCCCAGCCTGGCCGCGCGGCCAGGTGGTGTGGCCGGCCCCTGTCCCTTCTCCGTCTCGTATTCTGGCACTTGATCACTTCCGGAAAATAGGCACTTTGGCTTTTGTCCCGTCCAATTCCGAGAATATTCATTTTCTGACTTTCTTGGAACCAAAAACAGCAGAAAACAGGCAGCTGGCACTGTGGCTCTTGTTAATAGGTTAGTCCAAGAAATCATATGAAAAGTACTCCAAAGTTGGAACAAAACACAAGAAAGTGGATAAAACCAAGCATGGAACATCAAAAATTATAGATACATTTGCAATGTATTAGTAGGTAAGTGATAAAAACAAAGAATAATTTTTGAGGTGACATGCACCATCATAAACTTGATCAAAGTATTTGTAAAACATTGATAGATGGGATCATAGTAATTCAACATAGCATGAAAGATAAAGTTATAGCAATAAGACATAGAAACTATGTTGCGACATGAAAAGGCACAAACAAAAGATTCATGTATAACAATGCTTTGCAAGATGTTTGTTTGTTTCACATAAAGAAAACATAGCATAGTGGCATTCAACTTGTCCCTCGTAGAGTAGCAAACATAAATGCATAGGACACCTTCAAAGTTCATAAGAGTGACAAGATACAAGTAGTTTAAGAACAAGCAATATCAAGTTATGCATCAATCAACAAGTCTTGGGACAATGCACATAGAACTAAGAATGGCCACTATGCTCTCAAAGTAGGTGTATAAAGATAGAATGTGGAGACTCAATATAAAAGTGGAAGAAAGGTCTTCATAGAAGGAAGCACTGATTCAAGTTTCATAAAGATCTTCCAAAAATTATAGTACTTATTAGCTTTCAACTCTCATTGCCCCTATCATAAGCATCTTGAAATGATTAAGGTTAAAGTGAACAAACTATGGAGTATATTCTTGACAAAGTATAAGTTGGAAATCTCATGTCCCTTGAATACCCCTATCATAAGCATCTTGAAATGATTAAGGTTAAAGTGAACAAACTATGGAGTATATTCTTGATAAAGTATAAGTTGGAAATCTCATGTCCCTTGAATACGAGGGCCGCTCCTTATGCTACTCAAGTTTAGTCACCGGTAAGTTCTTGTCATAGTAAGTACATGTGTATCATAGAGAACCGCCAACGGGGTACCCCTTGCTCGATGATACGGAAGATTCCCCATATCAAAATGACAAGGCAAGCAGACAACCAGCATCTCAGCAATCTTCTTATTTATCATGGGAAAATGGTGCTTTTTTCTCTCTTTCCTCTTTTCTCATATCTCTTTTTTTCTCTTTTCTTTTTCTCTTTTTTTCTCAATATCTGACTCTTTTTTATAAGAAGAATGCTTCATAGACAGCTCATTATGGTTTCGCTGCAGGTTTCCACCATGACGGCATGGATTAGAGCGGCAACCCAGGCGTTTCTCTAACACACATACATAACTTCATGGACTTACAAGCTCCCCTTTCATTTCACACCGACGACATCCATAGACAAAAGAGCATGATATAACTAGGTACAAAGTACCCGTGCAATGTTGAAAGCGTTCCCCATGACAACAGGGTTCTGCTAATTCCCAACAAATAAGTGCAAGCATATACAACATAGACGACACAATAGTTCAAGTTTATTAAGGGCAAGAAAAGTAAAGTGTACCATCAAGTTCGTGAGAGCTTTAATCACTAGTTTTCTCATAACAAGTTTAATTCAGAAGGTAAATAAAAGAATGAATATACTTGGAATAGCAAGTGATAATCGGTAGGTATGGTGGACTCTTTGGAATAACTTGGTTTTAGGAGTTGGATGCATGAGTGGAACTCATACTTGGTTACGGAGGCCAGCAAAAGACTGGGAGCGACCAACTAAGAGAGCAATAATAGCCATAATCATGCAGAGTGACAAAACATCATTAATCAAAGCATAAAGTGATATTACAAGTCGAAAACTAAAGGATCATAAATACTATGGTGACTTTGGATAGTCATAACATGGTGTGAGCATGCGCCAAGTCAACCCAAATAAAGCATCAAAGGAGAATAGCACAATACTATGATTTAATATGCTAAAACAACGCATGATTCTTCCAAGACATATTAAGCAATATCAATTGTTTATAACATGTCATGCTACAAAAAAGATCACTAAGCATAAAGCCAAAACAATATCAAGCATGGCATGACAAAGCATAGGCCATAGTCAAAAACAAGCTCTCTTTACCAGTTAAGCATGAACTGTCCTACTCTTTTCCAATCCAAACCAAACTATTTGAAAACTAATGTATGAAAGAGGGGGTCCAGCCTATTTATTCAGCAAACTAAGAAAACCAAAACGAAAAAGAAGATGCTCCAAGAACAACACAACTGTGCATGAAACAATAAAAATGAAGTGTTTGGAAGAAACCTGGGATTTTTATTGATGAAGGGGATGTCTTGGGCATCCCTAAGCTTTGACGCTTGTACTTCTTGGATATTTCTTGGGGTGACATGCGTGGCATCCCCAAGCTTGAGCTTTAGTCCATTCTTCATCTTATTACTCATTCCTTCCATACACCTGAAAATTTTCCTTCATACAAAACTTCACACAATCTTTATTAGCAACATTAGTGCACTGAAGACAATAGGTATTTGGGTTTAGTTCCAACACTAATAAAACTTCCATTTAAACACAAGCTACTGTAGCACTTTCCTAAAAAATCTCAATTCCCCAAAAGAACTTAAAAAGGAACCAACAAGAAGCAAATGCAAATAATGGCAGAAATCTGTTAAAACAGACCAGCAGGTAAAGAGAATTTTTTTCGAAAACCTTATGTTGCTCAAATCAAAAAGTGTTGAACTAAAGAAAGTTATATAACAACCTGGGGCATAAGCCCAAAAATTCACGCCTCAAAACGACCTATGGAGATTTTACACGAATTTTTACGGTGAAGAAGAAAAATCTGTTTTGGGACAGCAACTTTCCCAATCATTACTTCTCTCTCATTGGAGGTTAATCTTGCACAAAAAGCAATTAAAAAGGATAAGGAGTGGTTATTACAGAATTAATAACTTTCAAGACTCATAAAAAAATTTGGGTTATCTCCCAATAAGTACTTTTCTTTAACGCCTTTAAGTTAGGCATAAGAAGCAAGAAAAAGAATCAAGTGTTCTCAAATGAAGAAGCATTAATGTTGATACCAGAAATATCTTCAACAAGGTAAGGTATCTCATACAAATAAGACCTAGAGGATCCTTTCTCAATGCTCTTGGGTTCACTATATTCATCAAATGGGTTTTGAGGAACAATTCAATCAAGATTCTTTTCTATGGCTTCATGCATTGCTACACGTTTGAAAGGTATTGGTGTTTCAATTTCCTCCCCATTAGGTTCGGTTTTCTTCATATTTTCTCGTGTACCAATAACATCTACACATGAGCCTAGCATATTAGAATGTTTAAAGACTTTTCTAGCTTCCTTAGCAACATCATAAAATTCCTTAGGCAAAGTTTCCAAAATAAAATGTCGCTTTTCAGGGTCCTCAATTTCCTTAAGTTTAAGAAACATTACTTGCATTAAGGGGTTAAGGTTAACAAACCTAGCTTCAATCATGTGAAATAAAGAAGCTGCATCAATTTCATAATTTGGAGCAAGTTCTGCAAAGGATCTATCCTCAATATCCTCGTGCTTACTAACATGATTAAAGAACTCTTCAATATTATCTTTCCCAATTATAGAACCACTACCTATTGAAAGGTCTTTCAAGGTGAATTTAGGGATCAACATGGTGAGCTAAGAAAGAGGTAACAACTATAGTAAGACTTAATTTTTTGTGTTTTTAATAAAGAGAGCAAACTAGTAAAACTATTTTTTTGTGTTTTTGATAAAGAAACGAGCAAACAAAACAAAAATAAACTAAGCAAAACAAAAACAACAAAGTAAAGATATTGGTTATGAGGGACTCCCCTTGTGAAGATGTCCTTGTCTCCCCGGCAACGGCGCTAGAAAATATGCTTGATGGCCCAAAATATATCAAGCTCGTTGGGGAACCCCAAGAGGAAGGTATGATGAGCACAACAGCAAGTCTTCTTTCAGTTATAAAACCAAGGTTATCAATCCAGTAGGAGTAAGGAAACACCTCTAAGGTGTTGCTAGCTGGCATTGGTAGGGCGCACTACCGGTGCTAGCAGCAACGTGGAAACCTGCACAACACAACCACATAACTTTGCCCCCAACTTACAGTGAGGTTGTCAATCTCACCGGTTTTGCTGAAAACAAAGGATTAAATGTATTGCGTGGAACAAAGTAAAAGCTTGCAGAAAGTAAATAGAAAATAGTAAACAGTCGTAGATTGATAATAAAAGAAAGGACCAGGGTCCATAGTTCACTAGTGGTGGCTCTCCTTAAGATAGATAACATGTTGGGTGAACAAATTACAGTGGGGCAATTGACAAATATCGAGAAAGCAAACATGCATATACTAATCATCTTGACTCCTTTGAGATTCGATTGGGCATTACAACATTATACATAGACTATAATCCAACTGCATCTATGACTAATAATCCACCTTTAGGTTATCATCCAAACCCACTCCAATATTAAGTTGCAAGCAACAGATAATTGCATTACGCATTGCGTGTAAAGTAAACAATACTATTGTTCTATGAACAAAGGATTGATGTTTTATCCCTAGTAGCAACATCACATCTAGTACCTTAGAGGTTTCTATCACTTCCCAGATTACTAGAGGCATGAAACCACTATCGAGCATAAATACTAACTCTTGGAGTTGCTAGCATCTACTTGGCCAAGATAGCTACTACCAACGGAAAGCATGCAAGATCACAATTAACAAAGACATGATAGAATCAATAATCAATCTGAAATAGCATCTCAATATCCATCGAATCCTCGCAAACACAACATGTAAGATTACAAATATATGATCTTGATCATGAACGGAGCTCACAAGATCTAAACATGATAGCACAAAGGAGAAGAACCAGCCATCTAGCTATGATGGCCCAAAATATATCGAGCTCATTGGGGAACCCCAAGAGGAAGGTATGATGAGCACATCAGCAAGTTTTCCCTCAGTAAGAGACCAAGGTTATCAATCTAGTAGGAGCAAGGAAACAACCCAAAGGTGTAGCTACCTGAACATTGGCAGGGTGCACTACCGGTGCCAGCAGCAACATGGAGACCGGCACAACACAACCACAGAACTTTTCCCCCCAACTTGCGATGAGGTTGTCAATCTCACCGGTTTTGCTGAAAATAAAGGATTAAATGTATCGAATGAAAGTAATAGTTTGTAGAAAGTAAACACAAAGCAGTAAAGATTTTGTAGATTGTATGTAAAAGAAAGGACCGAGGTCCATAGTTCACTAGAGGTGGCTCTCCTTAAGATAGATAACATGTTGGGTGAACAAATTACAGCGGGGCAATTGACAAACATCGAGAAAGCATGCAAGCATATACTAATCATCTTGACTTCTTTGGAACTTGATTAGGCATTACAACATTATACATAGACCGCCATCCAACTGCATCTATGACTAATAATCCACCTTCAGGTTATCATCCGAACCCCCTCCAGTATTAAGTTGCAAGCAACAGATTATTGCTTTACAAATTGCGTGTAATGTAAACAATACGATTGTTCTACGAACATAGGATTGTTGTTTTCTCCCTAGTAGCAACAGCACATCTAGTACCTTAGAGATTTCTGTCACTTCCCTAGATTACCAGAGGCATGAACCCACTATCGAGCATAAATACTAACTCCTGGAGTTGCTAGCATCTACTTGGCCAAGATAGCTACCAACAACAGAAAGCATGCAAGATCACAAATAACAAAGACATGATAGAATCAATAATCAATCTGAAATAGCATCTCAATATCCATCGGATCCCCGCAAACACAACATGCAGAATTACAAATAGATGATCTTGATCATGAACGGAGCTCACAAGATCTAAACATGAAAGCACAAAGGAGGAGAACCAGCCATCTAGCTACTACATGGACCCGTAGTCCAGAGATGAACTACTCACGCATCACACCGGAGGTTTGCATGATGATGAAGAAGGCCTCCAGGGTGAATTCCCCTCTCTGGCAGGGTGCCGAGAAGAGCTTTAGATCCCTCTCGATCTAGGGATGGAGATGACGGCGGCTATAGACTCTTTCGTGGATTTTTGATTGGGTACTTAGGGTTTTGGTCCCGAGGGAAATATATAGGCGGAAGGAGAGGCCGAGGGGTGCTGGGGTCGGCCAGACCACCCCTGGCGCGGGCCAAGCCTGGCCGCACGGCCAGGTGGTGTGGCCAGCCCCCAACCCTTCTCCGTCTCATATTCTGGCATTAGATGTCTTCCGAAAAAATAGGCACTTTGGCTTTTATCCCGTCCAATTCCGAGAATATTCATTTTCTGACTTTCCTAGAACCAAAAACAGCAGAAAACAGGAAGCTGACACTTTGGCTCTTGTAAATAGGTTAGTCCAAGAAATCATATGAAAAGTACTCCAAAGTGTGGACAAAACACAAGAAAGTAGATAAAACCAAGCATGGAACATCAAAAATTATAGATACATTTGCAATGTATCAAGCTACTACATGGACCCGTAGGCCAAGGATGAACTACTCACGCATCACACCGGAGGCTTGCATGGTGATGAAGAAGGCCTCTAGGGTTAATTCTCCCATTCAGCAGGGTGCGGAGAAGAGCTTCAGATCCTTCTCGATCTAGGGATGGAGATGATGGTGGCTACAGACTATTTCGTGGAATTTCGATCGGGTACTTAGGGTTTCTGTATCGGAGGCATCTTATAGTCGGAAGGGGAGGCCGAGGGAGTGCCCTAGGTGTCCACACCACCCCCTGGCGCGGCCAGGCCTGGCCCGCGCGGCCAGGTGGTGTGGCGGCCCTGTGGCCCCTCTCCGTCTCGTATTGTGGCTCCGTGTCCCCCTTGGTGAAAAACTGACTTTGGCTTTTGTCTCATCCAATTCCGAGAATATTCATTTTCTGACTTCGTGGAACCAAAAACAGCAGAAAACAGGCAGCTTGCACTATGGCATCTTGTTAATAGGTTAGTCCAAGAAAGTCTATGAAAAGTACTCCAAAGTTGGAACAAAACATAAGAAAATAGATAAAACCAAGCATGGAACATCAAAAATTATGGATACGTTAGCAACATATCAATGTCGCCTAAAGGAGGGTGAATAGGAAATTTGAAAACTATTACGGTTTTGACTAGAAAGGATGCAGAATAAGCTAATGCTTATTTTACAAGCACAAAACCTAAATACAATAGGCTCTACAAAGTGCACTAACAACAAGATAAGCTAAGCAAGATAGCACAAGATATATATAACACAAGTGATAAGCAAGATATAATTACTTCAAACTTGATGGCTTTCATAAGGAAATTAAACTCAGGTATAGAGATAACCGAGGCACTCGGAGATGAAGATGTATTCCCGTGTTCCCTTACAAGTAAGGTAGGTCACGTTTGGAGAGGTGTGAGATCCCACAAAGGATTTCCCCAAGTCATGAAGGGCGCCTTATCTCCAGGGCTATCCTGATGAGGGAATAGCCACTTTCCTTATGGCTAGATTTTCCTCCATTCTAGAGATGGCAACCTCCACAACCACTTCATAAGCTCCTTGAAGGAGAAGCCTGAGACTCTTCACAATCTTCCACGAAGAGGATACCGCAGCACCAACCTCCAAGCCAACTAGGAGGTCACCCTCCAAGAGTAACAAGCTCACAGTCTCTCACTCGAATCAATCAAAATGGAGAGCTCAACACTTATGCAAGAATGAAAATCAAGAAGGGTGCTCAAATCCTTCACTTTCAAATCCTAGCAAAGCAAAAAGTGCTAGGGAGGAATTAGAGAGGAAAAACAATGGTGAAAATCAACCAATGACTCCAAGATCTAGATCCAAAGGGTTACCGTCACTTAGAGGAGGAATTTATTGGTGGGAATTATAGATCTAGATCTTCTCTTCTAAAGCCCTCAAAAAGATGCAGAAATCATAGGAGGGAAGAGATAGTAAGCAAGCTCAAAGGGATTAATAATGGTAGTTAATTTCGTGCTCAATAACCCTAGAAAACATTGAGGAAGAAGACACTTTTATAGGAGAAAGTAAATCAGACTATTGGGGGATTTCTACGAGTATCCCAGTTCAAAGTTAATAGAACCGTCCCAGAGACCAGGAATCTCGGTCCCCGAATCGGTAAACCGCACTATATACCAAAATGAGTCAATATACCATCTCGGTAAAGAAAAAGGTCGCGATACTAGGCAAGTCTGTTCAATCTCGATGCCAGCACCGGTCAAAACCAGACAACTCAGTGTACAGGCCGGTACACCGGTGCTGGCACCTACAATCCTAGTGCTAGCTCGGGCCAGCCGGATCTACGACCGGCACAGGAAAAGCTCCACAAAAAGGTCACAACTTTTACATCCGGACTCCGATTTTGACAAACTTCGCCTTTTTGAATTGTTAAGAACAAGCTATGTCTACCAGAGGCTATCAAACCCAAAAGAGCAAGAGGTAAAATTTGAAATAAGGAGGGGTATGAAACCTCCCTAAGAGAAGAATCAGTAAAACCTACAACCCCGATAATGCAAAACAAGATGCTTACGAAATCTGTTTTGGATGAACTTGGGCTTGTTGAAAAGCCATCAACAAGCTCAAGAACCTCACATAGAGAAGAACCAAGAAGAAACCAAATAGGGAGATGCAAAGAAAGGATTGATCTCCATAATATGATGTGATCAAGTTACCCAAACGAAATGCCCTCTTAATAGTGCGGCTATCTATCCTATAACCCGGTCTCCCAACAACCACCTTAAGACCAGTAAAAGGAAAACCTAGCAATACCATACCTTTTCCTTGTGCATACCGTTTGATCTTGATGATAACGCTTCAAGCTCCATTCAAGCCGGAATGGTTCACTTGATCAATGTTGCTTTGTGAAGACTCACAATTTGCTCCCCCATACACCAATATGGAATAGCTTCATTCAAGCACATATTCAGTTCTTCAAATGTCCATTATCAACAATATGGACAACAAGCTTCAACCATATGATCTTCTTAAGATGCTTATATTTAACTTGCACTTCTCAACCTTGATGACGATCACCACTTGATGTCATCCTCTCATGGGCTATATGAAATCTTCAACTTTGATGCATTCCCATGGAAAGATACCTAGCCTATATATAAAACTCAAAGGGACATATATAATGAGTTAGTTCATGAAGCATAATTGACAACGCTTACCGTAGCGTAAGATCCATGTGGTACATTCTTTGTGTTTCATGTTTTGACCAACTTGAATTCACTCTTCACTCTTTGTATGGTCAAGTGTGTACCTTCTCATGCTCTATCTCAATATCTTGAGGTACATAAATAATTATTCATTTGATTGCATGCTATAAATCTTAGTCAACCATAGCTTTACTCATGAGTCTATCATGACACCGACTTAGAGCCATATCTTGAATTCTTCTATTGAGATCAAACTCTCCAGATCTTGATCGTATCATATTCTTCTCTTCAAATCGATGATTTTGATGCCACTACTCTAGATATATCTTTATCTTCACGCATCCATACTTGAATCCAACACATGGACTACAAGCATTACCTATGAAATATCCCTACATATAAAATTCAATGAAAACATTAGACCATAGAGAACGTCATTAATTACCAAAACCACATATATGGACAATTACCCTTATAACATGATCTTTATGTACCAATGTGTGTTCTTGTTGCATCGGAAAGAAGAAATAAAGTTTTCATTTATTGCACCTCAATGTAACCACGACCACTAGGGTTCAGCTCTTCCATGATCATCAATGCATAGGTCATTCTATGTTTCTTCGACTTGGCAAGTTTGTTCGCTGAGGTGTTCATCACAATATTACACATAACTAAAGCTTGATATTTTATAGAATCTTTCTAGAGAAGGGCATGAAAATTTGGATACATCATGCCACTAACCGCTTTGACGTTCTTGCCACACCTGGTTGCAAAACAAACTCATCAACATGCCAGTCGTAAGGTTTTGCAACTGAAGACAGGAAAGGCAGATCTTTACATGTTAAAAAATGCGTCAACGTGCATCGAAGAGTCTGACATATGCTCCCAGAATTCTTTCATCTGTCTATAGCTATTCCTTTGTCTGCCTCAATCTTCCTTACCCTCTATTGGCACGAACACCTCACCAGCAAATTCCTTGGAAGTCACCATGCCTGCCAGAAGCAGAGCCATTCTTCTTCATTAGCTACATGGACAGAATTGTCAGAAGCAGAGAGCTTTATTCCTTTTTTTATATAAACGATTAAAAACTTGAGCAACCAATGCTGGCTATTTATATCATGAAATATATAGCGGATCTCACCTGTAGTATATTGGCTGGAAAAACTGAGACACCCTTGGAATCTACTAATTTCAAACGACAAACAGAAAACACCATTGATATGGAATAGATGTTTTGCTCAATCGTTAGGCAACGTACCAATCCATTTGGCGAAGTTCTCCTGCTAGAGGTAGTTTATGGATGCGTTCACCCCATCAAAGCGGAGCCTCGGTAGTGCATGCTGCATGCCGTCGAGAAAGCGGGGCCCGTGTAGTGCTGGTTGTGCGCTAGCTAGAGCGCATCAATGCTTGACGTCCATGACGGAGTCTGGCACCTGCATCGATGCCAACCTTGACGCTATGTGTAATATAACTCACAGTGGCGTGATACAGAAGGGGGGTAGGGGTGGATGGTACATGGCGTCGGCATAGCAATGATGGTTTTTTACTTTTTAGGATAGGACAAGAGGAGCGAGTCCTACATGAGGAAATTCTGTTGGGCGTTTGTTTTACTATTATTTGTTAGATAGACATGGTTGTTTGATTTTGATAGTGTTGGGTTCTACGTGATCATAGAGATAAGGAGAGAGGGCGTGCGAGAGATGTAGGATAAAATCGCATGTTTTAAAACTGGTTTTACTTGGGCCGGTCCGTTTGCTTGTTAATATAAGAGGCTTAGAGTGATATTTTTCTTGTAATTTGTCGCGGCAAGAAAAGTTTGTTAGCCAATTTATTTTAATATGTTAGCCAATTAGTTATACGGTAGAGTAGATATGAGCGTAAAAGAAGACGTGTTGTTGTTACCTGTGACAGTTTTCAAATAAAAGAAGGCGTTTTGTTTTGATGAGTGGCAGTATGCTAATAATTATGTTAAAATTTAACACCGTACACCATAGCATCTTTACATTTAATAATTTAAAAATATAATAGGGGCATGCCCTAGCTGGTTTTACAGCGATTAGAGCTTTTTAGCCGTTCGATCGAGCTCCTAGGATGCATCCAGACTATCCATTCGCGTCTGGATGTTTCAATCCTTGCAAGGTCTTATGCTCCATGCATTCTGAATCGCACACCGATGCAGCCACGCGTATACTAGAGTTGTACCAAGTGATCCCAGCCCCACCTCTCAGCGTGTAGGTTTTGTGTCTATGGCGATTTAATTTGGGGACGGACGAAGGCAGGGGCAGCGACTCCTCGCACTAGAAAAAAAGGCCACCCTAATCCCCAATCGCTGCACCATCTCGTCGTCCTCCTCCTCCTCCTTCCTCATCCCTAGCCACTAGTCCCCGATCCCCTCCCACACGAGATCCTCCCCAATCATCTTCCTCGCTCGTCCTTCTTGCCGCCCCCGTCGAGTCCCCTCCCCTTCCCTCTCGTTCTCCTCGTCTCTCTCTCCATGGCGACAGGAGCAGCAACCACCTCATCGAGTGGAGACAGGAGGCGGTGCATGGAGGAGCGGGAGCAGGGTGCCATGTCCACGCACCGCCGTCACAACCACGTCCTCCTCGCCCTCCCCATCGTCATGTCTGCGCAAGACGGAGCAGGCGCCGTAGGAGGAGGAGGAGGATCATGGCCGACTACCTCCAGATGATTTGTGATGTATGAGTCTATCATCCCGTATTTTTTTTCTTTATTCTGATTTGCCACATCGCTCATGACGGTTATTCTTGGATTTAATACTATGAGGTATTGCTTCTCCCAGGTGCGTGTGGACCTCGGACAACGAATTGCAATGTACGAGCTTTGAACAACTAATGAATTGTTTTCTCTGCTACACCACATTTTCTATGCTCTTAACTAAAGGTAAATATGGCTACAGTTTTTTATTCAGTTTAGCTGAAATGTGTAGACACGGATGAGCAAATTGATTTGTCTGTCTCTCTTATAGGATTTACTGAAATTTAACCGCTTGAGTCCGATCTCATATATAAAGCATGAAAATATTGATGTATGGTATCTCTATCCTTCAGACCATGGAAATAAATTCACACTTCGTTTTGATTTATTCAACTGATATTTTGTTTGAATCAGGATATTCAGTTGAGCTGCATCCGTCCTCTTTCTATTGGTGTTCCATCATATTGAGCTTTTTTTGCGGAGCCACCTCTCCCTCCTCCTTGCTCCTTGGTGGCGAGGTGTATGTTCAATTTTTTTACACTTCCACTAATCTTGAATACTAATTATAGTGTCTCTAAAAATTGGACGTGAGGAGTAACTATATGTGTCATGGAATCCTTCGAGACCTTGTTTTTGTTTGTGCAGAAAAAAGGAACCAATTATTGTAGTGATTAATATGTAGGGTAATTTGGCTCGTGAAATATTGGTCTGGAAATGGCTACTTTGAGTATGTTGGAATTTGCATATGGTCTTCTTTTATCCTTCAATCGATATAGGATGCATACCTTAAGGTCTGAAAATTGTGCTCTATTTGTTCTGTGCATTTCATATTTAGGTAGATCAGTATCACTATTAATTTTCTTGCGGTAAAAAACTATTCATTTGCTCCTCTCACTGTGTGCAATTGACTTTCATCTCTATTTGTTCACCTATTAACAGGTTGAAGCGATCATGAGACCGAATACATATCAGTCGCTGAGTTGCTCACCTCACCCTCTCATATTTATAATTTGTCATCCATTGTTTAGACACGCCTTCCCTCATCATCCTATTCATTGCTTGCACATGTCTGGATGATCAGGTCTTGGGGTCAGCGGCGGTACACCTCGTTGCATCCAGATCGACAACCTCTGACACTCATGAGCTCATAACATCTCTTGTTGTCATATGCTTCCTCTTACGAGCTTTGTTTTGATACTGTACATGTATGAGCTATCACGCACTAGGTATCGCATTTTTATCAGAGTTTTAACATATGCATGTAAATTTTGTTAATCAAAGTTTTGAGATGTGTAAGACTTTGGACTTCTCAATGATGAATCTTGGAGTGGTGATCCTCAAGATCATCTGGTTTTGATATGTTAGGTTGCATCTTCTCCCTTTTGTCCTCTGATGTGTTACAGGTTGTTAGAAATTATTCTGGATTTATTGTGTGTATGATGCTGATGTGACTACTGACTTGTACCTTGATTTTCTACATGATATAATGTCTCATGTTTTTAGACTGATTGTGTGCTATGGTATTTCAACCTGTTATGATGTGTATGGCATACGTGGAAGGAGTTCTGGCTTATCAGCAGGGAAAAACAATGCACTAATGTAGGAGGAGAAATATCACCGGTTCTTTTGGGTGACTACAATTACATCTACCATCGAGGTATGCTCTTGAATTTCCCCTTGTTCTACTCTTGGCCCTTAATAACTTCCCCTTATTTCATGCATTAGTTGGGAATGAGCAAATACAAGTTGTTTTTTCCATTGATCCTTAATCGGGTTGTTAATTTCCTATCAGTTTACTTAGTTGTATGAAGACATTCGGCCAATGTGTATGCGTTGTTGTTTCTAATGGTGGTTTTCCCTGCGTTATCTATCCTCGGATCATCTCCTCATATGCGGCACTTGGCAGTAAGAGCATGGGCCTCGGCTGCACCACGCCATTGAGCCTAGGTGAGTCCCTCTGATCCATCACTAGCCCCTCTTGTTTTTCCTTCTCTCCTCAGTTCCCACGTTTCATGCTCAAACTTTCGATAACTTTGTGTATTTTGTCTGCTTGTTTGTCCATATATTGTAGAAGGTAAAAAATTATCACCAATCTTCTCGTCTTTCATATTAGGTCTCTTTTTCTTTTCGGTTATACGGCGTAAATCCCTTTTTTTGTAATGACAGTGTCCATTAATGTTGTCTTATGGCTAATATTTTGTGAGAATGAGCCAACAGCCATGATTTTCTTTTGGATTAGATGTTGGTATTTTCTCAACTAGGCCTGGCAAGTATAAACAATACTCCATCTATCCAGAAAAAGATGTCTCAACTTTGTCTAGATTCGCATGTATCTACTGGGATAGTGGATATGTAGTTTATGCATGATGTGTATGAGTGATTGGAACCTTTTCTTCTTAAATCCGAATGCATGCAGGCACGGAAAGTTTATTGAAGGATGTACCAAATTTCATGACATAGTTCACAGGTCTGTAGCAAGTGGATATATACGCTGCTTATTGCTTTATACATTTGACTTCATTTCTCATTTGGTGAATCTTACATGGTACTTAGATCTTAAGACTATCTAACCTGAATCTATTGGAATATGTGTTTTAGCTTGAGAAATAATATTTCTTTTTGGTGAGTTTGTTGACCAGAATGGTAGCGTGAAATATGACCTTAAGCTCCCATCTGATGAAACCCTACTTGGTCAGGTTTCTTCTCTATTTGAGTGGGGAGAGACCAAGGAAAAAGGAAAAGGTGTATGCTCGGTATTACTTACCAGAACAGTTTTTTATTGTTACTCCCTCCGTTTTAAAATATAAGATATTTTAGCTTTGTGAAACGAGTGTATCTAGACCCCTTTTAGTGTGTAGGTTCGCTAGCTTTGTGAAAGGAGTGTATCTAGGGCCCTTTTAGTGTGTAGGTTCGCTCTAAACCTAGTTGAACCTACATACTAAAAGAGATCTAGATACACTCTTTTCACAAAGCTAAATCATCTTATATTTTGAAACGGAGGGAGTATTTTAATAGGATATTGCTTCCCTTTTTAGTTGCCATAGTCAGATGTTTCTCATCTGAAATGTATATGGGTAAACCACATGGTTCCCGATTTGTCTTTGTTTTGCTAGAATGATAGGTGACTCTTGGTTGGAAGATTAGCATAGGATAAGCATGAATTATTTTCTTACATGTCTTCATATGGTCTCACTGATTATCAACAGTTAAATAATGTTTTGTTTGCTGACAAGGACTGTTTGATCCATTCTTTCCTTTGTTTCAGATTTCTAGGCATATTTGTATCTTATTTGCAAGTGCATAATGATGAAGCTCTATCTCTTGTGTAAATATACTATGCACTTAGAGGCATTTTTCTACCTACGTTTCTCTTGATGGTTCTAATGTAAGTATTATTTGGCTGATATTAGTCTATGTTGGCTTTCAAATCATCTTTATGTGTTTCTGCTTGTGCATGTGATGTGATGCTTCCCATTTTGTGACCCCTTTATTAATTAATGGATCTGATTAGAATGGATCTGATTAGATTTGCTGGCAGTTAACTATTAGAATGGATATGATACTAGCTAGGAAAAATTTGTTTTGAGCTGACCTGAACATAGATTTATCGGAAAATATATACAAACCTCTTTGTTTGAATGTCAACTGTGGTGGATATTACCAATACACACATCGATGCACCTAGCAACAATGTTGCATTGCTCAAAAATGCAACAAGCCTTGTTTTCTGAAAGTAGAGGCCAAAATCATTCACATGAGAGATATATGGCCAAATAATCTCTAGTCTTCTAACTATGTTGTTCATTGGAGTCTTTTATTATTATTTTTATCTAAGCTTCAATACTTCGTTGCCCCATCTCTTACATTTCTTCCCATATGATTTTGCATGTAAGGAAGCATGCCCTTTTGTTATGAACTCTGTTATTGCTTGATGCTATCCATTATTTGTTGTCAGATAATTGAGATTAAATAGTTGACTATGCTTGAATAAAAGATGCAAAGGAAGATGCTTTTTTGGAAGCTAAATATGACGAATATTTAAAAATCAGTTCGGTCCACACAACGTGTCTTCGGTAGGAATGTAGAGAACTTATGCCGCAGAGTAGTTTCTGTCGAAAATCAATCATATTTTAGATTTTAAATGGCAATGTGACATGCTGAAGTAAAGTCCTCAACTGGTACGTATCAGCATGACTTAATGGTAGTTCAAGTGAAGTATATAGGTGCATATCAGTTCTGGATATCTTTATGGTCTAAATGACCTGCAACTTTTACCAAAATAAGGTTGCAGGTTATTGTGAATTTGTGACTTGATTAGCTATAAGGACAATGTTAATTGGGAGGGTGAAACAAGTACGCACCAAGTGAAGGTTAAGATGGATACCTCACTTACGTGAAATAGTTAATGTGCTACTTTGGATACCATTCTTAGCATAAGCCGTCTCAGAATGGTTGGGTGTTAGTTCAGCATATGACCGTTGCTACTTGTTAGATGTGGAGTCTGAGGTAAGGAAGTTTTCAGTCTTAGTTTTTTGGTTTATATCTTGATTCTAAAATTGTTATCACTTTGCAGTTTCCATTTTCGATGTTCATGACAAAAGTGAGGTTGGTGCAATACGTTGGCATTAGCTGGGAGTCATCACTTCACAAGGGCTAGATGATTGGTGGGAACCATTCATCATGGGCTTGTCATCTGCATCACAATTATGAACCTGTTTTTGTAGTTGGATCAACTTGGCAACGAGTTGCTGCTTTTTGATTGTTGTGTGGAAGTAGTGTGGAGTTACTTATTTGTGCAGACAAATAAAAATCTTGCAAGAAATAATGTGTATGTTAAACGAGTAATGAACTTTCTTGTGTGTACTTATGCACCTTTTTTACTTTAGTCTCTAACCTTGCACTTTATATTTGTAATATCACTGTTATAGAGGACTAGGTAGAAAATTTTGGCTATGTGCATTCAGTAAGAACATCCCTTGCATTCTCAAAATATTGAGGGAAAATACACTTCTTATAGACATATACACTTACATTCTAACTGTACAAAACAATATAAGCTAGATTCGCATGGGCACTGAGATCACACCAAGATCTGCAAGTTCTTAGGAACATATCATACCAATTGTGAGTAGCGAGCTGTGTTGTTTGGCTGAAAAAGGTTGATCTAGGAGGCACACTTTTTTGTACCTGCACTATGAAAAACTAGCTTCCGTATGGCCCAATAATTATGACTTTATTTATTGAGGGTTGAACGAGTTTTACAGTATTTAGAAGGGATGCAAGCACATAGGTGCATAGTCTGAGCACAAGAACCTAACAAGGATTTAGACACACATGTCTTTATCACGTGAAGGCGCAAGGAGCATCTCTTGATTTTTAGTGTTGTTTTTGCTATCATATAATGATCTTGCAGCTACTGACCATGCCTAAAAATCTATTACTTTAGTCGCATTATTTTCCGAGTATTATGTTTATTTTTCTTCTAAAATTGAATTGTAGGTAACCTAATGGGGTTTTGGAATTAAAATTGAAAGTCTTGCTCAAGACAATAGGAGGCATACCCATATGAGACTGAGTCTGGATTCACTGAAACTGAGCAGTTTCTTTGGCACTATGGGTCAGGTGAAGATGACTTGGTACATTGGGACTCTGAGGTCGACAACTATGACTATGACGTACTGAACATACTCCTTTTATGTAGCTTATTCTGGTGTTCCATTCTAGGTAGTGATCTCTGTGATCATCATGTCTCTCAGGTTCGATGTTTCACCTGATTGGTTAGACTCGTATGTGTGGTTGAATGAACGGCTCTCCGGCAATCTGACGCTGCGGATGGGGAAGACTTAGGGTTATTTGGGCAGCAAGCAGGTTAGGAACTCAGTTGTTGGATCCGACCTAGAAAAAAATTATTTTACCCTATTTTGGTTTATATACCACTCAAAGGTTTAGCCTATAGCCCTCAAAAGGATTTATTTATCGCAACACACAATGTAAGTTGCCACGACTCAAAGATTTAGCCTATAACCCTCAAAAGGATTAATGCTATTTTATTTACCATCGCAACGCACAATGTAAATTACCACAATGATCCCGGTTCGGGTTTAGGTTTTAGCATTGTTTCCGACAAATTTATGATCATCTCATTACAATGTTTCTCTTTGTTCCTAGCGATTACACAACAAATGTTTTTTCCCACTGAGTATTTATCATCGAAACACATAATGTAAATTCACACGGAAATCACGGGTCATGCGCCAAAGCGCACCCTTAAATATAGTAAAGATAAATTCTCCTTGTTACCCACAGGATTGTACAAGCGTTCATAACTAAAGTTTACATACGTCAGCAAGTGATGCCAATAGATCGAATGAATGAGTGAACACGTGACACACGCAGTACGCAGACTGATACACACAAGAAGTTTGTTTTGACTTTACTGGTTCCACGTGGTGCTAATTTTATAGCTGAATGAATATGGCTTGAAAGGGTTGACTCGTTTGACCAACATATAGTGACATGCATCAATGCCGAAACCGTCAGAACGAAGCAAGCTAGTGGCCTAGTTGCTCCTTAGAGCAACTCGCGTTCTCAGCACGCCGTTTCCAGGACGTATTTTTGGTCCGAGCGGTGATTTTTGTCCAGTCGCGTTCCCGTGATGTCGGTTTTGTCTGGATTTGGCCTAAAATACGTCTGGCGTTTCTAGGCCGAACCCAGGATGCTGGGAACCGCCTGGGACGCCGGACGCCGCTATTTTAGGCGAACCGGGCCCACTGCGCCAAATTTTGAGCCGGATTTGGGCGAACTAGGCCAAACTATGCCGAATTACACTGATTTTTTGCGCCGAATTTGGGCGAACTAGGGCGATTTTGGCGAACTAGACCAAACTAGACCAAATTTGGGCGAACTAGGCGAAAATAGGGCGAATTAGGCCAAACTAGGCCGAATTTGGGAAACTAGACCAAACTAGGCCAAATTTGGGCGAATTTGAGACAAATTTGGGACTAGGCCAAAGTAGGCGAATTTGAGACACATTTGGCGAACTAGGCCAAACTAAGCCAAAGTAGGGGGAACTAGGCCAAACTAGGCCAAAGTAGGGGGAACTAGGCCAAACTAGGCCGAACTTTAGTCGTATTTGGGCGAACTAGGCCAAAATATGGCGATTTTAAGACAAATTTGGGCAAACTAGGCCAAACTAGGCCGAATTTGGTCGAACTAGGCGAAAGTATGGCGAATTTGAAATAAATTTGGACGAACTAGGCCAAACTAGGCCGAACTATGCCGAATTAGGTCAAATTAGGCCGAATTTTAGCCGAATTCGGACGAAATATCGTCGTTTTTGCCTTGCCTGGGAACCGCGTCTGAAAACGCGAGTGGGAAACTAGACGTTCTCAAGCCGAAAACTAACTTCGTCCGGCGCTAAATAGGGCCAGATTGCGGTTTAGAAACGTCCAACGAGTGGAGCTGCTCTTAACAGACAACATCAATCTCGCTATTATTTGGAGCTGCAGACTTGGCGATCGAATGGATCCCTACTTCCAGTCTTCCAGATGACATAGCGTCGACTATTGGTCATCCCTGTGTACGTCACCGGGTTATCCTTGCCAAGTGTTTTTGTTAGAGCATCTACAAGCACTCTTCAAATATTATCTCTTTTTCACTTTTTTTAAGGGTTACTTTATCATTTAAAACATCTCATCATTACACCACCATCTGAATATCGAAGATGCATATAGCCGCAACATGTCCAACATAAATGAATAAAATGCAATACAAGTAATCACCAAATAATTGTAGATCGGTTCCATCCATTTTAGGCAAAATTACCACTCGACGTGTTAGTAGACACATGTGTAAACAGATCTCGATTCATCACAGTAGACGTAGAGACGATCATAAATAGAGCAAACCGGTGAACCAGTAGAGAACATGCATGAGATTCTTTATAGCTAAAACAATAAAATAACAACAAACACTTCCACTTAAATAGGAAAGCAAAACCTGACATGGTAGATGCAGTCACTCCACCTCCTGACCACCGAGTCGCGGACCTTGCCTGGTCCAGGGTGGACTGGGAACAGGAGGAGGTACGTCGCGTCCAACGTCTGCAGGAGCAGGCCGAGCACCAGGCCGGCGCGCCGTCAGCCGGCCTACCAGGGAGCGCCTCTCGTCGTCCTCGACAATGACGACGACGGCGGCGGACCTTCGTACCAGCCGCGGAGGTGCGTCGACGCAGGCCAGGGCAGCTCGGGCCCTCCGCAGACGCCGAGCGACGATGACGACGACGGCGACAACACGATGGACCCGGACTACACCAATTTCTACCGCAACTTTGGCATATAGACGGTCTCCACCGGCATCGGCATCGGCTCCGGCCTTTTTTATTATTATTATTTTTTATGTTTTTTTAGCCTAATCGAAGTTACCCGAATTCGACGTAATATGTACTAATCAGCCATCTATTAATCAAATCCGCCTATATTCACTCAAAATTTGCCGAGTTTTGCTAAATTTTGTCGAAATCCGGAAACTTGGCCTGGAAACGCGACTGGAAAACAGGCCATTCCTAGGTGTAAACTTATTCCGTCCGACGCTATTTTAACTCCGAATTTTGGCATGAAAACGGCCAAAGTGGAATGCTCTAAGCTCCAGGTCAAAACCATTCAGCGGGTGATCTGACGAGTTCCTTCTCCCCGGAAAAAAAAACTGACGCCTTCAGCTACGCTCCAGGTCAATAGCATTCAGAAAGACTTCCTTCGAGAATTGTCAAGCTGCCGTGCGCATCCATCTCTAGCTTCCACGTAATAGCTCTCTTCGTTTTCCTTTGCGTGGTCGTGCACCGGGTCACGCCGTACAAGACAAAGCAAAAACTACACCTAACACAAGGGGATAAAATGAGTGAATTAATTAAATGCTCCCTGCAGGTCGGGTGCTTTACCTCTGAATTTCGCACGAGTTTCTTCCAAATCTCTTTAGTAATAAAGATATATAAGTGATAAAAAACACCTTACAAAACAAATCAAAGTAATAAACAAGAAAATTTCCGCCCACAACTTGCCACCGAAGACAAAAAAAAACCGAGACCGGGGTGAACCGGGGCTCCACGCTGACACCCCCAAGAATAACGACACCGCGTCGCCGAGACCAATAGTCAAGGGTTTTCACCCCGGAAACCATCATGAAGAAGGTAGCCGCGACGACGCCCTGAGCAACGATACCGCAAACATCGTCGCCGTTGGTGCCAAGCACACAGCTTTCACCCGAAAAAACCTGTTTGCGCTCCCTGTCATCTGCTCGCGCCCGTTGTCCCCGAGCTAGGTCTCCAACACACGATCTGGGAGTTGCCAAAAACTGAATCGCCGCCAACACCAGGGACGGACCCAAGTACAGCCGAGTGGGGGCCTAATTTTTGAATTCATGTAATATTTAGTCATATTTGAAAGAAAAAATTTAAAAATTTTCAAGTTCATACATGAAATGCCCCCACTCGCCATATTGCCCCCCACTCATTATTTTCTTTGGGTCCACCCCTGGCCAACACCAAAGTCCCCCAACGTCTCCTCCTCATCATCCACATGACCGAAGAAAAGAACCACCACCGCCACATCGTTCGTTGAAGAGTCGTTCGTGCAGTCCAGGCATCCACGAACTCGGGCTGAAGCTTCGACCAACACCATATTAACGACCGACGATTGGAGCTGGTAGGTTAAACACGGACTTGCAAGCATCGAGCCACATGGCAGCCTAACGGAGGGGATCTGCCCTCCATCACCATTGGTGAGTGCCGTCCAGACGTAGCAGCGGTGCTAATTAGGCCTAGATCAAGCCCAGATCTAGGCGCCGCATGGGCTTTGCTCGGTGGCCCTCATCGGTGGCGGCAGAGGGGAGGGGGAGAGGGGCTGGGCGCCGGGATTGGGGAGTGCTCCCATTGATTCTCCCAGTTTCTTCTAGTCTCGCTACCGCAAAAACAATCTGAACGAAATATTGAGGTTTGGGAGGGGACACGCACACGCTATGACTGCGAAGAATTTCTCATTCGGCTTTCTCATCTGAACGGAACAGACATTTCGTCAATGTAACAATTCCACACCGCCTGATTATCCAAATGAGCAGGCGCCGAGTATGATCATTTTGGCGAGTTTCGTTTTATTAATCTGGTGCACGAGATTCTTCTCCGATGGTGTGGTGTCGCGTGGTCGGATTGTACGATGACTCTTCTCCGATGACGCGCAGACGGTGATAGACACCTCAAGCAGCCCCATGACGTGCGCGGCATGACGTCGCACCGCTTACGTACGTCAAAATTCACACGCGTGCGCGAGTCCTCACGACTCACGAGCCAGGCCAGTCAGAGATCGCTCAGCATCGTCTCGGATTACACCACAGGCACAGCCACCGCGGCCACCCGGTCGATCCAGCGAACCTGTCTCCCTATCCCCGGCTATATTTACCGGCGTCCATCCATGCTGATCCCAAGCATTCAAGTGTCCTGGTTGATTCTTCAGGCATAGGACTTGCAGAGGTAGGAAAGAAACTTGCTGACTTCTTCTTGCCTGCTGATCGATGGACACGGCGCGGTGCTCGCCTGTCTGCCTCGACCTCATGGTCGGGCTTCCCATGGTTTGCGAGACCTCTCTGGGGAGGAGCGCCGGAATGGGGACTGGACCCGACATTGCTAGTCTGGCCTTTGGCAGAGCAGCTTCCATGACCAACGACGAGGTACGCACCCGATCGATCGATGGAGCGTTCACTCTCCGCTGTGAGATTGCATTTCTTGTTTTGCCTCCCCTCTATCGAGGTGCTGATCTGATCGTGCAAATGCGGGGAATTTCCAGGCGAATGTAATTGAGGCGAAGCTGACGCAGATGAGCGAGGAGAACCGGAGACTTGCCGACATGATCGCCTACCTGTACTGCAACCAGACGGCGCGCCACACCCTCGATGGCGAGCCGCACGCCAGCACGGCCGCGTCACCGACGAGCAGGAAGAGGAGCAGGGAGAGCATGGACACGTCGAGTTCCGGCGATGCCAACAGCAGCAAGAAGATAGGCACGGTCGAGGCCGACAATGTAGACGTCGAGAGTCCGGTGAGCGACGGCACTTGCCGCAGAATCAAGATCAAGAGAGTCTGCACCCGGATCGACCCATCGGACACCTGCCTCGTAAGTGCCAAATCAATCAAAAAAAAATCAAAATCCCAAATCACAGTGGGTCCTTCATGGATGCAACGGTACTACTCACTCCCTTCAGAAATATAAGACATTTTAGCTTTGTAAAATAAATGTATCTAGACGTTTTTTAGGTTTATTCTGAACCTCTATTAACCTATACACTAAGAGACGTCTACATACATTTATAAAGCTAAAACGTCTTATATTTCCAAACAAAGGGAGTAACTGAAACTGAAACTGTTGGCACCAGCAGGTCGTGAAGGACGGGTATCAATGGCGGAAGTACGGGCAGAAGGTGACACGGGACAACCCGTCCCCCAGAGCCTACTTCCGCTGCGCCTTCGCGCCCTCCTGCCCTGTCAAGAAGAAGGTTCAGAGAAGCGCGGAGGACAGCTCGATGGTGGAGGCGACGTACGAGGGCGAGCACAACCACCCGCAACCCATGCACACCAGCGAGTTGCCGAGCTGCGCCACGCCGAGCGGCCCGGTGCCGTGCTCCGTATCCATAAACTCCTCCGGCCCGACCATCACGCTGGACCTCACCAAGAACGAGGCGCAGCCGGACCTGAATAAGGTGTGCCGGGAGGTCGCGTCGCCGGAATTCCAGGGGTCCCTTGTGGAGCAGATGGCCCGCGTGCTCACCAGCGACCAAAAGTTCACCGAGGCGCTCGCCGCGGCGATCCTGCGCAAGCTGCCGGATTATTAGCATTTAGATATTTTTAGAAGCTATATATATAGAGAGAGAGAGAGTGTGTGTGCATAATTCAGAAACTTCCACCCGTGTAGGTGTTCTAGCAGTTCTACTACGGATTCAGACTGTACTGTGAAGTTCTAGCCTCTCCAGATTGTACTGCAGAATCTGCATTTCTTTTTTCTTAGTGCTTCAGCATCTGAATTGTACTGTAGCGCAATAATGTTGCACATATCGGAACCCACAGTTTCATATTTCCATTAGGAATTTGGAATATAGAAAGACCAAGTCTTTTGTCAATTTTTGTGGGAAAAAGTCTTCTCTGGACGTCCTCTTCCTTTTCTTTTCCTGAAAGATAAACGGTCTTCTTTTTTTCTTTTTGGGTTGTTAGATTCAGACAAACAAGAGTCTACAAGCACGTGTTCAAAATTTGCTTTCTAGCGTGACACACAATCAGCACGGGGAACCAATCAGGAGAAGGAGAAGGAGGATTGGAATGAAGGTGTTGTCATTGCGGCAACCTCTTGTTTTTTTGGTTTTAGACGACGAAAAATCTACAACACACATTTTCAAGGTTTTGCTTTAGGCCCCGTTCGGTTAATCCGCTGGAGTCATGGTTTGGTCTGGATTGCAGCCCCATCCTGATTTTCAACCAGGTGCTGTAATTTTTTCCAAGCCAGCAATTTTAGCTCTTCGTTTAACCCCATCCGGTATTTCGGCCCAAGCTCATCCAGGCCATGTTACACCAAATCGGGCTGGAAAAAAATTATCCACTCACGACCCATGGAACCATTCCAGGACGTGCGCATCGAGCTAGCGAGCAACGGGCGACTCGGTGAGCTGGGCGGCCGGAATTAAACGAACGGCAAAGAAAACACATGAGGTAATTCGTGTGGGGATAATAGGGATTGGGTGTAGGGGTTGGATCAACCCAATCCATGTCTGGATCGATTCCAGATCTGGTTTCGTTCCAAGGGAAACGAACGAGGCCTTATGGCATTTAATGCGACAGGCGGGTTAGAGAGACATGAATAGGGGAAAGGATGGAGAACAATATTTGAGAAAATTTGGGATGGAGGAAAGAGGAAGGCGGGAGGGAGAGGGTTGACGTGCGATGCATTGACGAGATTGCACATGACAGTAGTGAGTGCGCCGGTGGCTTTAGAGGCGAGTCCTCCCCCCTCTACCTAACCAGAACGTCAAGTCGGGGATCCGTGTTAGGAAGAGGAAGATGAAGACGGATCGAGGAAGAACTTACTAACGATTGGAGGTTGGAAGAAGGAATGGAGGGCGAGGTGGTGTAGTTGAGGATGCAATGTTAGGAAAGAGATAACTTCTGAAGGAGGAGTTAGAATTTTTTTTTGAAGGGGCGGTGGAAGATTTCTTTTTTTTTGAACAAAACGGGCAATTTGCCTCATTTTATTAAAAAAGTAGAAGAGAATCGACCGGCTCATTAACGGGGAACCGGCCAAAAACCGCTACAAAGCATCAATGTGTCGTCAAGAAACACAACCACATTGTGTACACCGGCCAACCTGGCTACCCACACGAAGCACACACGCCATCAAGAGAGACCATTGTTGAGGACGTCATCGATCGTCATCGTCATCACTCCTCCACGAGCCAGCGACTCCGACTTCAACTTTGACAACCACAAACGAGACACTCACCACAAACGACATCAGAGCCCATGCCGGTCCATGCCAAACAGTCAACCCCAAAGCATGTCGAGGAGGAAGCAGCTCCGACTTCAACGATGACCTTCCGAGGAGAAAGTTGCACTCCTTGCACTGACGAAATCCACGCACCAGCTGGAACTCCAAGCATCGGCACAACCCATCAAGTGGCATCGTTGCCACACGCCGCCCCGCGACCGCAGCTCCGACTTCACCAACATGGCTGGACGCCGCAAAGAAGCCCAAAAAACGCACGGATAGCCGGTGACGAAGGACCTGCCGCGACTCCAATCCGCTCGCCGATGTCATCGTCGCCGCACAACTCGCAACGCCAATACCACCATCATCCGATGGTCCCTCCGGCCTGAGCGAGCTCCAGATCGATGCCTCCAAGAGGAAGACGACGCAACTGCGACGCCATCGACCGATCACGACGGATCTAGGGATTTCCCCGGAGCCTCCACAACAGGAAAGGTAGTGCATCACCTCGGCGATGCCTTCAAGAAGGGAGCGACGCCCGTAGCTGTCGCCATCGCCGGCCTCGGACAACTGCCGGCCGGCCAGCTGCCGAGAACAAGGCCTTAGCCAGGATCAGACACGAGCCTTCCTGCAACATGCACAAAACCAGACCACCATCAGCCCTCAGCCCAAGATCCAGCCCAGATCCAACCGCAGCACCGCAACTCCCACCATCCTTCCCGCTGCACCTCCTCGGGGCCGCAGCCCCGGCAACTCCGGCCGAGAACCACCGCCAGCAGAGGCCCGACCAGCACCCCCAACGCCTCCCAACCTGGCGGCCCGCCTAGGCCCATATCGGAGCCCAGACCGAGCCCGGCACGCGCCTCCGACCCCCTAGAGCCCCACACCACGCAGCATCTCCTGGGCCGACCGCAACCACCCGCCCGCCTCCACGCTCCAGCCCCTCCGCCCCGGCGAACTCCGCCAGCTCTGAGCTCGCCCCGCCGCCATGACAGAGCGCCGCCTTGAGCACGGATGCGCCCGCGAGGAGAGGAAAAACGCCCTGCCGCCACCATCCCTGGGGTGCGCGAAGGCTTCGCCGGTGCCCCCCTCCGGCGGCGGCGGCGGCGCGGGGAGAGTAGGGGAGGGGGGGGTAGCGGCGGTGGCGCGTGGGGTTCCCCCGTGTCGCCAGAGGAGGGCGACGCGGGGGACGGGTGGTGATCCGGTGGAAGATTTCTTGTCTTGTAAACTGTTGGGGAGGGCCAGCGTGCTAAAATACGCAAATTTGGGGCTGTTTTACGAAATAAATTAGGGGTTGTTCAAAAAAATCTGCATGTTAGGGGGGAGGGGCACGCCGCTGCCAGTCCCCCCTCTCTGCCACTACTTCTGAATAAGAGAGTGAAAAATAGCACCAGATGATTACGATGTTTTTCTATTCTTTATTTATATTTACATTAAGAGTGAATTCCGATTTTTACTCATTAGTTTTGCATTTGAGACAATTTTATCTCATTTAGTGGAACTTCTACCGAAATATCTCATTTAAGAGACTCTAAACCTAGTTTTATCCCCGTTTAGCACTTTGCTTGTTTTTGTCAGATATGATCGGCATGATACGTGAAGTGGCACAGTAAAATTTATAAAGATTGGAAGGCATGATCAACAATCATGTTCAGACACCTCTCATCCATATGTTTAATTTGTTCTTGTCGTCTTGATATTTTTAAACTCCGGCCAATAGCTTACACCTTGCCAAATATACACACGTCATAAAAGAGTGTTCAAAGTTTTTAAACGGGGCAATCGAGACAATTTTCCACTCGACGGATAATTTGTGTCACAAATACATAACTAGGGGTAAAAAGTGAAATTCACTTTTACACTAAACATAAGGTCTCCTTGTTTCTTGATTCTTATGATGGAACGTAACATCACACTTGAACTCTCGTTTCTCCAAAGGAACAGGGGGAAAATTCGCCCTCTCCCACCATATCTCATGCGAATAGTTGATAAGGTACATTTTACTTCACGTTTCTCGCGAGCGATGACTTACTTTCAAGAAATTGATAGCGCCTCGGCCTAAGATTTAGCTTGAAAATGATCGAACAGGCATTACCGAGGCACTAGAAACGCAAGATCGAAGACGATGTCAAAAAAAAGTCTCGTGTATGATCTATAGCACATCTTGTTCTTCCTCCCACAACACCGCCACAACCATTGACAGAAGAAAAATTGTCTGACGTAGAAGACTACCTTATTTGGCTGATATAAGTCTACAGATTTAGATAATCCGTACCCAAGCACCAACAATTTCAAAATGGTGAAGAGACGGTAACATAATGGTGGGGATGAAATTGTCGAGGCTTAATCCCTGCAATGTCTTATCTATGCTATATGATGACATCCATGTCCACATAAACCGTAAAGAAGGCTTGGTGGCATGGGCAGCCCTACTCGACGGCTCGACCCAAAAGCTTGGTCGAGGTCAGTCTCCTCTTTCCACTTAAAACCTTGGAAAATTTGATATGCATTAAATGTACTATCATATTCCAAAAGTATGTTTACTTTAAAACTTTGATACCTTGAAATAATTAAATCAATAAGAAAATACATTGTTCACATGTTTCTGGCAAGGTTGAGTCCAGCCCGGGGTGGGCTTTGCATTTTTAGGTAGGGTTTCTCAAAAACCGACCGGAGAAATTCCCAAGCTTGCCAAAAACGAAAAATATAAATCTATTCCATGGAATCCTATTGTTTCTTTGAAATGAAAAAAAAATACGCGTAATCTATGGTGTACACACCTACCGCGGAAATCGCTTGCATAAGACGTGGTTCACTTTCACTTTTTTTTCTTCTTTTTTTCAGGGTGAGCGGGCCTTCGTTTTTCTTGGTCCTGTGCTTCAGGACCAGGGTGAAGGATACATATTTGGGTAAAGTCATGGACCCAATTGCTAGTGCATTAGTCCCATCAATGGCCTGGCCCATAACGTACATTTCAGGCCTGGTAGGTGCGTCACTTGAACATAGCCCGCCGTCGTGAATGGCCCATTCCAAAGTTCAATTGACGGTTAAACCGCCGGAATTCTGGGCTGCAGGTGGGACTGGATTTCTTCCCATGGAATTTGCATGAAATACTCGTGGTAGTTAGGCTTAGGCGTTCGGATCATGCCATAAGCAGAGCTGTCGTTGTTGGCTTGTTGTTGCTCTGAGAGTCATGTTCAGCTACCAGAGTTTTCGACTTTTCGTAGTACCTAGGGTGTTAGTAGGATCCCGTCAAAGTTCTACTTATAATTTATTTACAGTTTTACAATCAGTATTTATAAATATAAAAATAAACTAGACGTGAGATTTTGGTGGGATCTCACTTAACACCATAGTAGTAGTAGTACCGCTGCCAAGAAAACTTTGCACGTACTCCGTGGGATCTCACGGTTGTCGGCCGGATCCGTTGGAGAAGGCCAGTTCTCACCGTTCGAATCGCTTTCCGTCGTGTATGAAGAAGAAGGAGAACAAGCCCACCCGGCCGGCCCCTTCCCTTCGCAGGCCATTCTCACGTCAGCACGATTTTTCTTCTGAACCAATGATATGCTGCAAGAATCGAGTTGTTAGCATGAAACTACCACTTTACATGTTAAATTTTTCGAATGGTACCAGTCGATCTCTAAATCGCATAAAACTACCACATCGAAGCCAAATTTTTGCAAAAAACACTAATCCGTGTTTAAACGCGAATTGAAACGCAACTGACAGTGGGACCCACATGTAAATCCGATGTGGCATCAAAAATTCACACCCTTTAACTTTACCGTCGAAGTCAAAGTGGCCCACCTGTCAGTCTCCCTTTTATTTTCTTTTTTCTGTCTCACCCCTCCCTGTCTTCTTCCTCCTCGCCGCCGGCATGCCCCTGACTCCGCAGCACGAACTCCGTCGGTACCACGCGCGCCGCCGCGAATCCGCTTCAAGTCCTGGTCCACTGCGGGCGCGCCGTCGCGAATCCGCCGCAAATCTAGGTCCACCGCGTGCGCGCCACCGGGAATCCGCCGGAGAAGAGCGCGAGTTTGTTCCCTTGCTCGTCGGGACTGAGACAATCATGTCTGACGGCGGCGCGCTCGTAGCCACCGTAGTAGTCAAAGCCCAGGACGCCAAGTGCGCCTCGTTGCGGAAGTCAGACAGCGGACGTGAGCACCGGGCCGCCCCGCCATGGCCGTGGGCCGGGGGATCTCGTGGCGGAAGTGCGGGTCGCTGTCAGCGACGAGGCGGTGGAGCAGCGGGGCACTTGGTGACGACGACGTAGTCGCCGGTCTTGGCGAGGCAGCGGAAGACGGTGGCAACACAGTCGGCGACGTGCACACGCGAGGTGCCGGAGGTGAAGCGGAGCACGTCGCGGACGTGGCGGTCGTCGGCGGGCGCCTCATTGTGGAGAGGGAGGAAGGGTAGGGGCGTGTCGGTGGAACGGAGGAAGGGAAAGGGTTGGGCGGTGCTCACCGCCGATGGGCGAAGGAAGGGGAGAGGCGGTCCTCGCCGGTGGGAGAAGGAAGGGGAAGGGCGGTGCCGCCTCCCTTGACTTTTTTCTTTCCCCCGTAAATTGAAAACGTTATAAATAACTGTGCCTCTCCATGCCGTCAATTACGTGCCATGTCACCATAATGGGTGGGTCCCACTGTCAGTTGCAGTGTCAATTCACGTTTAAACACGAATTAGTGTTTTTTTGCCAAAATATGGCTTCGATGTGGTAGTTTTATGTGATTTAGAAATTGACTGGTATCATCCGAAAAGTTTAACTTGTAAAGTAATAGTTTTATGATAGCAACTCGCAAAAATCGGACAGGCTAGCGAGTAGCGAGCACATGTTTCGGGCCAAGTCCTCCGTAGTTTTCCAGCACCACTACCTTTCTTCCTCGCGCGTGTCCCGTTTCAATCATGGGTTTGACGTGCTGTCTAGCTTAGATATTTCCCTCGAAACATCGTGGTTGACTTGGGATTCCCAGACGCGGCGGGGTGTGGCGCAACGTCAACTCGCAGGACAGGAGTGTGTGTGCTAATGGATTCCACGTTGACGTCGCTATGAAAGGATGCTGACTTTCTAGTGAGAAAGGTGCACCTGTTTGGACTTGTGGTTTGGACGAGCTCGGCCGGGCCTACCTACCGGGATAAGGACGATGGATATATGTTGAGGCTAATAAAATTAGCATCAGTCAAACTGCAATTTAAGGATGTTTTTTTTTGTTGCGGATGGCAAATTTAAGGATGTGTTGGTTAAAGAAAGTACTAATCCTTGCCTCCATATGTGACGAGTGAAGAAAGTATAAAATGATATGAAGTCACCGATGGACATGTTCCGTAAAATGATATGAAGTCACCGATGGACATGTTCCGTTGCATTCTGTAGTTTGAAATAGGATTTCGTCCCGTTTTATAAATAAAGCAACTATCCATATAACATTACAATGTTTGAACAAATAAAAACAGAGTGTGTTGGGGCAACAACATAAGTAAGCCCAAACGAAAAGAGAGCATACGCAGAGAGCGACGAGTAAAAGCACGGCCTCATTGGGAGCAACAAGCGGTTTTGCGAGGAGTGCTCCATGCTCGCCACGTGGCGGCAGCATACAACAGCGAGCAGCGGTGGAGCCAGGAATTGAGACGAGGGGGGGGGGGACTTTTAAGGTCTAAATTTTTTAAGGTGCAAAAGAAAGTCTAAACAGCAAAACAAATTGCCCACAACGATTCAATTTTTACAACTGATAAACTACAAGTACCAATACATAAATGACATAAAACTACTAACATGGACTCCTTGCACTTGGGTTTCTCAACTGATTGGCACCATATGATCTCAATACTCCAAGAGATACCTACAGCATCAACATGCGACGAATTTCTGAGTGTAAATCTTAGCATAAATATGATAATAGTTGCAACTTTCAAGAATATACTATCATACCATTAAGTTGTATTTAAGCTCGAAAGAATAAAATGTCGAGGTAGATGACCTCGACGGTTCTTGTAGGAATCAAAACATAGCATAATCTTCTTGTCATCAATTTTTTTTAAAATATGTCTTTCTCAACATAACATATCATCAAATCATTTAGCCAATCATCACCAATCTTGTTTCGAAGATATGTCTTTATAATATTCATTGCCAAGAAAATTCTCTCAACCGATGCCGTTGCAAAACGGTAATGTCAATGCAAGTGTAATGAGACGATACACCAATGGAAAGATCAAATGTTGTCCAGTTTGAACCAACTTGGTAGCAAGACCACTTAGACTATCACAGGTTAAGAAATCAGGACTTCTCTTCATCATATGAATGTATATGTTGAGTTGATCAGTCAAGATATAGCAATCATGTGGAGAAATCAACAAAGTAAAAACTTGCAAGCTCAACTAGCTTATCATGATCAAATCTGCTAAATGAGTCTCTAGGATCAAGGCATGCAATCCACTATAATAGGCATGTAGAAGTTTCACCAAATCTGTTGTTCATATCAACTATGTTTCTATCAATCACCTCATTAAATATTTGTACCTTGTAATAATGGAAGCAAGTAACCATTTTGCGTGAGCTCCTTGGATAACCCCTAGCTGAAATGTTATCATCCATATTTGGCACTATGATATTTCTTCCACTACAAAAGTTAGTAGCGGCCAACAAGAGAGGCTCCCATCCATCATCTCTCAAATTCTGCAATAGACTTTTCACAGAGACAATCATATTCATAGCACAAAATATGTTCTGATCTTTTTGTTGCAATGCTTGTGACAAAGCATTTGTTAAACTAAGCACTTGGAGCATCAGATGCAAGATAATAAAAAATTCAAAGGTTTCCATGTTTATCATATAACCCGAAGCCAAACCTCTCTCCTGAGAATCTGTCCCATTGTGAGCAATACTATCTAGCACTTCAATAACTGAATCCCACATTTGATGAATCCATATTAGTGTTCCATGGTGTGACCCTCAACATGTATCACCTGGTGTTGCTAAACTTGTCTCTTGATGTTGACCTCTTTCGGACGAGATCTCCAAATGGTCATGATGCTTCTGCAACAATGCATCTTTCTTCTTACAAGAGGCACTCACCTGCGAACACGTGTGTTTAGAAATTAGGATACATATATAGACCTTATTCACAAACCTGTAAATTTGGCAATTATCTACAAGAACTCAAGGACTAACCATGTTGACAATCTTAAGTAACCAAAGAAATGGCCAACAGCTAGAACTCCTTTTATAACATCCACGACCACTAATTGAAGTTGGTGGACAAAACAATGCACATAATAAGAACGAGGGTTGTCAGCCAACACCAATGTCTTTAAACCATGTAGATCTCCACGCATATTAGATACGCCATCATATCATTGTCCACTTAATCTAGACATGGACAAATTATGTTTAGCAAACATTTCATCCAAAAAATTTCAAAGAAGCTGATGTAGTGTCAACAACATGCTTAACACCAAACAATCTTTCCAAAACCTCTCCTTTTTGGTTCACAAACCTACAAAAAAAAAATAAGATTAGAACATTCATATGAGTTGTGAGAGTATAATAAATGAATTATGTAATACGAAATAACTAACCTCGCCATCACGGGTATTTGCTCTCTAACTGATACATCACGAGACTCATTAACAAGTAGAGAGAAACTAAAATTCCCAAGCTCACTCATTATGGCTTGTGTAGTATGTTTTGCGCATGATTATGTTATATCTTGTTGGATTTCATGAGATGTCAATTGACAATTGCCAGGAGAATTTTCATTAATCACATCTGCTACATCCTTACATCTTGCGCCATACCAATCCAACAACTCACTGAAATTACCTTTATTTTTGGAAGTGCTAGACTCATCATGACCACGAAAAGCTAGACTTTGTTCAATAAGAAACCTTTACAACACCCACAACAACCCTCAATAGAATTTCATAATCAATATGTGATTCTCATCATGAGTAGTGATAGCATATGACACACTTTGATTTTTATTTAGGAAATCTCCACAAGCACTTCTTGCATTGTTATGAATGCTATTTGGTCCACCTATATGACTCTTGAAATTCCCCCCGTCTTTGTGAAAGCATCTTGTCCAAAGTGTGAAGAAGTGGTTGCACATTTCACTACTAGGAAATAACTTATAGATAGACAAGATATTCAGTGGCGCATATGTAAAACCATGCGCCACAGATATATATCAGTGGCGCACTAGAAAAAATGCGCCACAGAAGTTTGGCACTTTAGTGGCGCACGAAACCAATATGCGCCACATAAGTCCATATTTCTGTGGCGCATATTTTCTTGTGCGCCACAGAAAGTGATGATTCTGTGGCGCATATAAGCGTATGCGCCATAGAAGGTTGATGGGACCAAGCACCAAAAAAAGGGGGATAAACTTCTGCATATGTGCCACAGAAAGTGATGTTTCTGTGGCACATATAGGTGTATGCGCCACAGAACAAGCAAAAACAGCCCCCCTCCCCCCGTGGATCGCCTTTTCAGTTTTGTAAAAAATAAACAAAAATGATAGAAACTTCAAAAAAATAGCTCCTTTGAGTTGTAGTTAGATTTTAGGGTATAGATCTAGAAAAAATTGAAAAACATGAATTTCGATGTATTTTGCAAAAATAGGTCATGCCACGGTAAAATGGCTCTAACTTTTGCATACGATGTCGGAAAAAAAATCTTTAACCTATCAAAATGATCGTCTCAAAATTCCCTACTCGAATTCAATGACCTATGGTCATTCTGAATTTTACAGAATCCCCAAATTCGAAAAGAGTAAAAAGTTATTTAGGGTAGAAGATTTTTTACTGCAAAAAAATAAAATAGGGGGAGAAACTTCTGTGGCGCATTTCTCCCATATGCGCCACAGAAGTCTTGGGCGGGATTCGAAATTTGAAACCCGCCGGCGCTCTTCTCCCTCCCTTTTTTCTTTTTCTCCCCCTCCCCACTTCTTCTCCCCTCCCCACTTCTCCTCCCCTCCACACTTCTCCCCTCCCCACGTCTCCTCCCCTCCACACTTCTCTCCTCCCCACTTCTCCTCCTCCTCCTCCTCCACCACCAACTCTGGCGACCTCCGGTGACCTCCTCCTCCACCACCAACTCCGGCGACCTCCTCCTCCTCCTCCTCCACCACTTCGGCGACCTCCTTCTCCTCCTCTTCCACCACCAACTCCGGCGACCTCCTCCTCCTCCACCACCAACTCCGGCAACCTCCTCCTCCTCCTCCACCACCAACTCCGACAACCTCCTCCTTCACCACCAACTCCGGCAACCTCCTCCTAGCCCTCCTCCAGCCACCACCACCACCAGCCACCACCACCACCACCACCAACTTTGGCCAGATCTAGATTTGGCCCGGTTTTTTTTGAAATTTGAAAAAAACTTTTGTGGCACATATTGGCCATATGCGCCACAGAAGTTTGAGATCTGGCCCGCCTTTTTTTTAATTTTGGAAAAAAACTTCTGTGGCGCATATTAGCCATATGCGCCACTGAAGTTTGAGACTTCTGTGGTGCATTTTGAAATGCGCCACAGAAGATAGTTATCAGTGGCGAGGTATCAGTGGCGACTAGGAAATGCGCCACGGATAGTGAAAAAAGGTGCGCCACTGATAAGTTGTTTCCTAGTAGTGTTTGAAAAGAAAATAATGAAACAATATGCAACATCTTTCTCCACACTATACTCTAACCAATCATATTTGGTATACAATCCATCTAGAAATGACCGCCAATCTTCCCCAAATTTTGTTTTTGGAGAAGTATGGCCAATTAAACGACTTGGTCCCCTTGACAAATACGTTCTTATCATGTCATATCTAATTTCTGGAGTACCAAATTCATTGATTTGTCTGATCAGAAATCACATTAGCAAGATTGAAGACTTCAGGAACATGTTCTAGAGGATCCTGCAACATCAATTTGGAGAGTGGTATTCAATGGTTAAATCTAGCATCAAATTAAATTATAATAGTACCATAAGTTAGTGCAAAGAGAAATCAATCCAAATTCCCAATAGAAAAGGGGATGAATCAGTACCTGCTGCTGGTCATTGGCGTCCTCCTGTGGCCGTTTGCATCTTGAAGATGCGCTAGCGCCGACATCTCCTCCCGCTCTGGCCGCCGCTGCTGCCCTCACCCTTGTGACATCTGCCTCGACATGAAGCTCGACTTCAATCCATGTGGCCTCCTCCTCCTCAGCATCCATATCGACGTGGACGGCTCGAAAGCTAGGGCCTGGGATCATCGGGGTAGCGCTATTATGCTAGATGACATGGGTATGATTACTCGGGTGCTTATGTTTGGTTACCCTAGCTACATAAAGGCTCACAGCACACGAAGACCAAAGGAGAAGTCCCAATAAGCAATCAATGGAAGTCTTGGTTTTGTTAGATAAGGAAATAGAAACCGACATTGTATGGATGTTGTAATCGTAAATATGTAACATGTCCGCATACGGCTTCGGGGCCCAGCCTATTATATATAGTCTGGGAGGAGCCAGCGGAGAGGTACCGAAAAACTCCCAAGCAATTCATAATAGCATTGTCCATCGATGATAAGACGACCTCGACTCCCTTGTTTGTCTAACATCCAATGAAATCCCCAACGTTCTCTTTTCCTCAAAACCCTAAGTCCATAACCATGGGCATTGCCGAGGTTACCCCTCGTCAATTGGCATCGTCTGTGGAAATCCTGAACGCTGGAGTCATGGATTCGGCAGACCCCCTCTCATCAAGCAGTAATCCAACAGGAGCAGATCCACGTCTACCCACCCCTGTCTCGGTTCCCGCTGACTTCAACGGGGGATCCGATCTTATCATCGGAAGTTTCCACTTTCACGTGGAGGAACCTGAAGAACCGCGCCTCTCGGTTCCGATTTTGTCGGGACCATCGGTCGAAAAAGTTGCGCCTACGGCGATACCCGCATCTTCCGTCGGGTCATCCGCAGAAGTCACAGCCTAACTGGAAAATGATGAAGAAAACTCTAAAAACACAGTAGATATGGGGTATCTTGATGGTCTCCACGATGATGTATCCCTCGGATCAGACTCCCAGCTAACACCACCACGTGGATCAAGCCCAGTAAACACTGAACCCGAAGAAAGTGGCGAAAGTATGGACTTCAGAATCAGGATGGCCGAAATCTACCCAGAACAGAAACTGATGGAACTCACTGATCCCCAGAGCAGTGTATCCCTCGGATCCAATGACGACGTCACTAGTTCATACATAACTTACCACCGAGTGTGCGTGATCATCAGCGACACCTCAACACAGCACGACTCTAACGGTAACCCTATACTTGACCCTAACGATATTTTGTCGGATGACAACACAGGTAATCATGGGAAAGGCGGAGACCACAAAAATGAAAGAGATCCGACAAACAACCGCGTAATCCTAGGAGGAGGAGAACCACGTAGAGGCGATCGGCAAAATCTCCGGCTACTAGCCGCGGCATGGAAAAAAGCAAGAGAAGCAATCTCGGGTGCGGTCCCAATGACGGTTGAGGCCATGCACAAAGATATACTGGCATACCAATACCTGCTCCATCACAAGAAAATAGATCTATTAAGGATACAAAGGCAACTTGACGAGAGAAAAAGGATAGCGGACGAGTCCAGTCTTCGACGGGCTCAACAAAGTTCTACCCTGAGGATCATGCTGTATAATCGGAGGAGCACAACCAAGAAGAGAAGCCTCACGACTACAGAACATCCCCGAAGCCGAAAGAAATGAACTGACATGATATCTCGATCTATCGTTCATGTTAGTAGATCCAACATGGCACATAAAAGCAAAAAGATCCCAAGCCGCAATTGTAGCTGCACAAACATATCTGATCACAACTCAACCCGCACCCGACGACCCCCGCGCATCTCTCCATTGCTCCGCTCCCATGAACCTCGGTATGGTGGGCGGATCTCTCGCACAAGTGGAGCAAGGAATCACACAACAACCCGACAGATCCCCACGCCGTCGCAATAGCCCTCAGCAGGTGGGGCACACCTGACGATCGCGGTCGCCACATCAGGTGCACTTTTCGAGCTATGAGCCATGAAACGATGCAAGAGACGACCTCACACAACGCAGGATCGACAAATCCAGGGAGGATCGTGGCATCCGAATATACTACGATGGTCACATCGAGGATGATTATGAGTTATGTGGAGCCAGTTGCTTTACCCAACGGGTTCGCAAGACTCCAGTACCCAAGGATTTCAAACTCCCCCAGGATAGCCAGAAATACGACGGCCTCCAGGAACCCGAAGCTTGGTTGGTAGATTACCTGGCTACTATCAAATTATAGGGTGGTTCCAAGGCCACCGCAATGCAGAGCCTGCAGCTGCACCTAACCGACGCTGCCCGGTCCTGGCTAAGGTAGTTACCCGAAGATTCCATCAGCAACTGGAATGATCTTGAAGAAAAGTTCATCCAAAATTTCCACTCCACATTAAAGCGACCTGCATCTCTAGAGCAACTGCGAGCGTGCAAACAGAAATCCAGGGAGTCAATACGAGCCTTCATCTAGCGGTGGAACATTATCATTTTTTTAGTTGAGGCTATATCCGATGAAAGGGCAATCGACGCCTTCAACGACGGCCTTTGCTGACGGGAATTCATAGAAGAGATGGGAAGGGTCAAGCCCAAAACAATTTCATAGCTGATGGATGGAAAATCGCTGGGCTGATGGAGAAGACGCAGTACACAACAAACGAGCATGTTCACTTGAAGAAGATAGAGAGAGACGCAACAATGACAGGAGACGGAGGAGCAACGACGGACACGAGGGACAAAGTTATGTTACAGCTAGCTTCTCATGAGAGGATAACCAAAGAAATAATGATTATAATAGTGGGCACCACAATAACCGAGGCGACATTGGAGGAAGTCAACCAACACAGCGATACCAGCCAAGAGCTTGAGACCCACCAATGTCCGCAACACAAATGTTGGATGGACCCTGCAATATGCACTTCTACGTTGACTCAACAGGTAAAAGATGATCCAACCTTCTCATGAAGGATTGCCAAACGTTTTTAAAGATGCAGGAGGTATGCAACGCAAAGGCAACCGAAGCAGCAAGCCGAGGATATGCCACTACACCCAGCACTTTCGCCATTAGCGCACCACCACCACCACCAGTACATCTGCTAGCAGGGCAGCCGCAAAACACAAAAAATCGAGAAGGCGAATACCCTAGGTCCAAGATCGCAATGTCGATGATTCAGAAAGGCGCACATCCAATAGGATCCAGAAACTAATTATATGACAAGTCAACATGGTAGAAATGGTCCCACAAGCCACACCTGAATATCTCCATTGGTCAGAACAGGAAATCACATTCAGCAGAGTTGATCATCCACTTCTAGTCCCATGACCGGGCCACTCGGCCTTAATAGTAGAAGCGCAAGTGGGTGGATTTGATATGAGCAAAGTTTTCATGGATGCAGGGAGCAGCATCAACCTAATTTACGCCAAGACACTCAAGGCGATGAATTGTTCTTTAATGAATCTAGCACCAACTAAAACATCCTTCCACGATATAGTATTAGGTAAATCCAAAATTCCCTTAGGTAAAATATCTCTTGACCTTGTTTTTGGATCCAAGGAAAATTTCAGGCGCAAAAATCTCGAGTTCAAAGTCATGGACTGGTCTTCATAGTATCATGCGATCCTAGGTCGCCCAGCCTTTGCACTATTCATTGCAGTACCACATTATGTGTACCTTGTTATGAAAATGCCAGCTCCCAAAGGGGTCATAATAGTGAAGGGAAGTTTTACGCGTTCCGACAATTGTGATCGGGAATTCAACAAAATCTCTGAATCCTTTGGGATGGCAACCGAGTTTGAGCAACTAAAATCTCAGCAAATGTCGAACCTATGGCAGTAGAACGTGTCAATCCTGATCAGGCTTTTGACACCACAAAAGATACAAAGGAAGTCTAGATTCACCCTACCGACCCAAGGAAGACGACCTTTGTGGCTTCTAATCTTGGTCCCACATAGGAATGCGCGCTCATCGAGTTCCTCCGTGAGCACTGGGAGATTTTTGCATGGTTACCAGCCGACATGCCGGGGATTCCCAGGGAACTCACTGAGCATGCATTAAACTTGGATCCAAAAGCAAAACCAGTAAAATAGACACTTCGCCGCTTCTCAGAACCAAAACGAAAGGCCATTGGAAAGGATCTCCATCGCCTAACTGATGCCAAATTTATCAAGGAATTAAAGAAAGCAGAGTGGGTCGCAAACCCAATATGTGTTCTAAAGAAAACACAAAAGAACTACATATGTATATTGACTTCACCGCATTAAACAAGCACTATCCAAAGGATCATTTCCTACTACCAGTAATCCATCAAATAATCGATGCAACTGCGGGGTGCGAACGTCTTTCCTTCTTGGACGCATATTTAGGATTCCATCAAATTCAAATGAAAGAGGAATACCAAGATAAAAAACATTTATCTACCCCTATGGTGTATTCTGCTACAAAACAATGCCCTTTGGACTAAAAAACTGCTTGGGAACCCAAATTGGAACAAACGTACAAGTTTACATCAACGATGTCATAGTTATAACAAAACAAGGGTCAACCCTAATCAATGACCTCCAAGAAATGTTCAAGAACCTCGACAAGTATTGCATCAAGCTCAACCTGACGAAGTGTTCCTTTGGAGTCCCCGTAGGGAAACTCCTCGGACACCTCGTATCAGCAAGGGGAATAGAGGCCAATCCTGAAAAAATACAGGCAATCCTAACAATGAAAAAACCAACAAATATTCGGGGTGTACAACAGTTGGATGGGCGAGTCGTAGCACTTAGTCGTTTTATCGCCCGTCTAGGAGAAAAGGCACTACCATTCTATGCCCTTATGAGAAAATCAGATAAATTTGAATGGACGGAGGAGGATCAACGTGCTTTGTTGGGGATATACTTTCCAAGTATCCTCAAAGTTCCTCACTGACCAGGGTGGCCCACTTAGGGTTAGAGCTTTGCTTCACAGGCGGCCCAGTCAGGGAGAAAGACGGAGTCCAATCCGGCTACGGGGAGGCCCAGAAGACTTACTGACTTAGGCCCATAATGTTACTTGTAGTTCAAGATGTACTCTGTAACCAACTCTTAGTCGTAGCCGGATTGATCTCTCCTGTAAACCCTAGGCTGGATATCTATATAAGCCGTCCTAGGGAGAGCCTTTAGGGCACACCTCAATAGTCTACAATCTCAACTCGCACAGGCGATACCCTTGTAACCCATATTCCGGCTCTCCCGTATTACTGGATTGCTAGCAGGAGTAGGATCCGTCCAAAGCCGGCGGATTCGAACTTGGGTAAAATTGTGTGCTCACCGTCCCGGAACACCGTACATCTTACACCCCTCTCTTCCACATGCCTCGAGGACCCCCTCATGGCGTACTTGTCCTCAATCCGATGACAGTTGGCGCCCACCGTGGGGCAAGTGAGCTTCAGATCTACGTTCCGAGCGGAATCTGCAAAAATTGGAATCGGTGAGACCATCGCCATCGGTTGCATCCTCTATGCCAGTGACGTCCCTCTCATCGTTCTCGACGAGACTTGGATTCCGGCTAGGGAAGCCGTGACTGCCTACACAATCATGTCTTCTGGCGAGATCGATGTTTACATCGGTTTCGTTGAACCTGCCCAACCCACCCCAGCGGTGATGATAGAGGCAGAAGAATCTTCTGGGTCCCCTTTGTCCATGGAGGCGGCAGAGTTCCGGATCTCAGAAAACCCTAATCCCACCCAGCCCGCACCAGTTGCGGAGATAGTGGAGAAATCTAAGCCTGAAGAAGACCTTGCGGCCCAAGTCGAATCTGGAGTGGATCTCCCTGGAGAAGCCGGATCCTAGATCGACCTACCCGTGGAAGTTGAAATCCAGGAGGAGCATATCAACGACACTGATTCCGGATCTGATGATGCCGGGACAGACATGCCTTTCCTAAGGTACACACTACGACATATGATACTACAAGGCGAAAGCGCAGATGCAATCCTCGAGACCATTAAAAGTTTCGACATGGCTGATCGCGAAAGCTGCAGGTACCTCAGGAAGCATGCGACGCACTTCGTCGGATACGTAGGATCCGGATCCGGCTCTGTCGATGCTGGAGAAAACACCGACTCTATGCTGGAGGCAATTGGAACAAACGCCGACGTTCCCGCATCCTCAGATGAGTCTATGACGTCGGCAGATTTCCGAAAGTTCTCCGCAGAATATGAAGAGGAGTACAACTCCAAAGCTGCAGAAGAAGAAGATGCCATGGATGAAGGATCCGAGGAACACTCTCCCAAAGCGCAGGATGACATGGATGTCAGAAATAATCCCGAAGTCCAGATGTCCGAAAGTACCGATCAGAGCTTGACTCTGAGAAACAGACCCAAGGCCGTCTTTGCTACCGGCGCTGCCAAGAAGGCAAAGAAGAAGAACAAGAAGAACAAGACCCCGGCAAAAGACCCTCTCACAGAGGAGGTGATTGCCGAGGAATACGAGGAAGACTCGGATGGAGCACTTATCCCAGACGAGCCGAAAAAAGAAGCATTGGTGGATGGACACTTGATCACAGAAGGTGCGCGTAAACTCATTGATACCGCATTAACCACACCTATCCCTACAGCTGCAGAACTTACTGCGGATGAGCTGGAAGAAAGGGCGCAAGCCCTAGAAGCGCGTCGTCAACAACTCCTTGATGAAGCCAAAAACATCGAGGTGGAGAAGAAACGCATGTCAACTAAGGACTACATGTCTCGGTTGCATCAGAAGACACGGAAGCGTCACACCCATGATGACCAATTCCCACGTGTCCGTGCCGTCCTTTTTGGGGATGAGATGGGGAAGCCACGGAAAGATAGCAACGGAGATTGGGTATACCCAACCCAGTACAGAATACCGTGGCAGCCCGAGAAATTCTATCGGCTAATCCAGGACCGGAGGAGATCCGTTTGGGTATCAAGCTACTCAACAAGGGACTGGAACAGCAAAAGGTCGCCCTGTCCGGAAGTCAAAAACTGGTCTCAGATTCTGACCAATGTTGCACAGATCCGGCATGGGCTGACGTAAGATCCCATTACGTTCGGGCGCAGTATCATCACCCCGAACGCAGGGAAGACAATTATTCAAGTACCGGATCGTCAGGACAGCACCGCAGAACTACGCATAACTGGAGCAATGTTGCTCCAGCGGCCGAGAAAGACGCGATCGCTGCACTGAATCCGAGGAACCCTCCTCGACGAGAGTCCAACGATCGAAAGGGAGAAGATAAAGAGAAACGTCGGGAGGAGGATCATCAGAGAATGCCACCTCCTAGACATGAGAACCGTCCGGCTGAGCCTCACCATGGTGGGAACGATGGACGAAGGAACGGCGGAAACCATGCTGGGACAAGCCGGCAGGGGGGTCGTCGTAGTCAAGAACCTCCCCGAAACCAGAATAATGACGCTCTGGACAGAGGCCGGCAAACAGCCGGAAACAATTCAGCTGCCCCACCCCCTCCACCAGGCAGTTATCACAACGGCCCCCAAGGAGGGCAAGGAGGACGACATGGCGGAGGAGGTGGTGGCAGAAGCCGAAGTCCGGCTCAAGGCACCGCAACCACAGCCGACATTCGGGACGATCTCTATCCTCGAACGACGCAAGGCACAGGATCAACTCCAATATAGAGGCGTGGCGCTACGAAAACGATGATTTCTATGTGGGCCCAAAGTGTTTTGGACCACGTGTCAGAACTACAAGATTCTCAAAAGGATTTGCTATCTCAAGGCACATCCAAGCCTACGACGGCATTGCTCGGCCAGATACCTGGCTACATGATTTTTTCCAAGCTTGCTGCATCGCCAAAGGCGGAAACAGCCTCGTCGCAACCCGACATCTCCCACTTATGTTGTGGACGACGGCACGATCATGGCTCAATGAACTTCCGGAGAACACCATCCACAACTGGTATGACATGCAAAGTGCATTCTTTCGGAATTTCGAAGGCACGTATCGGAGGCCCTGTACGGTTGGAGACCTACAGCGTTGCACCCAGAAAGCCGGAGAAACTTGCCGGGATTACCTCGGATGATGGATCGACACCAAGAACTCCTGTGAAGGAGTAAACGATCAAACCACGATTGAAGCTTTCATCGCAGGACTCCCAATTGGTCTACTACGACACCGCTTGAAGTGTGACAAGGTTACTGATCTGGGAGAGATGATAGAAACAACGAGCAAGTATGCAGATGCTAACGACGATGTAGAGGGATTACTCAATGTCCTGGCTGTGCCTCAGTCGGCAAAACAACCAAAGCAACAAGCTCAGAAGCGCAAAAATACCTCGGAAGAAAAACCCAACGCGGAGACAGCGGTGGTCACTACTGTTTCCGGGTCTGGAGGACGAGGAGGACGTGGCGGAGGCCGCGGGCGTGGCCATGGGACATCAAGGGTCCAAGGTAGAGGAGAACAACAACCAGGCAAAACCTACACTTGGGCCGACATTGCCAATAACCCATGTGTACATCACCTAGACGCCAATGGGGGCTTGTCCCACACCAACACTGAGTGTCGTTTTAATGACAACATCAAGAGAGATGATACCAAGGGCTACAAAGCTAAGCGGAAGAAGGGAAAGAAAAATCCCGAAAAAGACAAGGAGACCAAGGAAGATTCCGACATGGAGGAAGCTGATGCTTCAAATCCCAAGTCGGAAGGGAAGAAAAATTTTCCCACCAAGAAGGATACTTACGTCACCTTCCTCGGATCTCAACCAGCAAAGGTCAAGAAAGCAGTTCTCCACGAGCTCAATGCAACAGTTCTGGCTGTCCCTCAGTATTTGTACCGGTCGGAAGTGGCAATCACGTTTGACCGCGCTGATCATCCGCCTAAGCTACATAGGCGAGGAAAATACGCCTTAATCGTCAACCCAATTATTGACGGTTATGGTTTCTCCAAGACCCTCATGGACGGTGGTAGCAGTATCAATATTCTCTATGTCGAAACGCTACGCCGGATGAAGATCTCGGAAACACAGCTGAACCATAGCTCTGTGATCTTTCACGGAGTTGTCCCAGAAAGACAAACTAATTCCCTGGGAGAGATTACTTTGGATGTTACCTTTGGAACTCCAAAGAACTATCGGACGGAGGCACTTTCCTTCGAAGTGGTCCCGTTCAAGAAAGCATACCACACTATATTCGGACGTCCGACTTACTGGGCATTTATGGCTCGTCCGTGTTACATTTACAATATGATGAAAATTCCAGGTCCCAACGGTGTGATCACCATCAGGGGAGACCCGAAGAAGGCGCGAGAGTGTGAGGATGGAAATGTCGCCTTTGTCGAAGCCGTGCTGCACGCCCAGGAGTACCAGGAGATCAAGAAGAGCATAGATCCGTCCGAGATGCCCGCAACAAAGAAGGAGGTGCAAAGCCAAATCCGGAGTTCAAGGCATAAGAAGAGACGAAGAAGATGCCGTTGAAGGATGATGACCCCTCCAAGGTGATCCAGATAGGCGTAGGCCTAAGTAGCGCATAGGAAAGCGCGCTCGTCAAGTTCCTCCAAGCAAATCAAGATATCTTCACATGGCAGCCATCTGACATGACCGGAGTACCTAGGGAACTTGCCGAGCACTCTCTAAATGTAAACCCGAACGCTAAACCCGTCAAACAGTCATTACGACGGTTTGGCGATGAAAAACGTAAGGCAATAGCTAAGGAACTAGCACAACTCGAGTTAGCCGGATTCATAGAAGAGGTCATCCACACTAAGTGGTCGGCCAATCCTGTAATGGTCCCTAAAAAGGACACCACTGATTTAAGGATGTGTGTTGATTATACTGCCTTGAACAAGGCTTGTCCAAAAGATCCGTTCGCGCTGCCTAGAATTGATCAAGTTATCGATTCTACGGCAGGCTCGGAACTCTTCTGTTTTCTCGACACATATTCCGGTTATCACCAAATCTGGATGAAGGAATCTGACAAAGTCAAAACTTCATTCATAACCCCCTTCAAAACCTTCTGTTTTGTTACAATGCCCTTTGGGCTGAAGAATGCAGGAGCTACGTACCAGCGCACGATGCAGCATTACCTCCATGACCAACTCGGACGCAATGTACATGCATACATGGATGATATTGCGGTGATGTCCAAAAAGAGGGAAACGCTGATTTCTGACTTGGAGGAGACGTTCGCCAATCTACGAAAATACAACATCATGCTTAACCCGAAGAAATGCTTCTTTGGAATACCAGCCGGAAAATTGTTAGGTTTCATCGTGTCTCAAAGAGGCATAGAGGTGAACCGAGACAAAATCAAGGCTATACTCAATATTTCCAGGCCAACTCGCCTAAAGGATGTATAAAGATTAACTGGTTGCATTGCTGCGGTCAGTCGATTTGTAAGCGGGCTTGGTGAAAGAGCCACACCATTATATAAACTCCTGAAAAAGACCAAGGATTTTGTCTGTACGGACGAAGCTGAAGCTGCACTACAAGATCTGAATAGAGTACTCTCATCTGCTCCTATCCTTGCAGCACCGGAACCCCAGGAACCGATGTTGCTTTACATTGCTACGACAAATAAGGTTGTCAGTATCGTCATGGTGGTGGAGAGACCAGAGGAAAATCAGGAAGACCTGGTGCAGCATCCGACTTACTTTGTCAGCGAGGTCCTGCCAGAGTCCAAGCAGCGGTATCCGCATTATCCGGCTTGACATTGCGTCAGTCGCACATCCACAGGCTAACGGACAAGTCGAAAGAGCAAATGGTTTAATCTTACAAGGCCTGAAACCGAGACTCGAAGCACCACTACAACGTGCTGCGGGGGCTTGGGCAGAGGAATTACCCTCTGTAATTTGGAGTTTACGAACAACTCCGAACAGGTCAACAGGATACACACCTTTCTTCTTGGTCTATGGCGCATAAGCAGTTCTTCCTAGTGATTTAATTCATACTTCTCCAAGAGTGGCCGCGTATATCGAAGAGGATGCCGAGATTTCTCGAGAAAATGATCTCTACTTAGTCGAAGAAGTTCGCGTCGTTGCTGAAATGAAATCTATAGCCTATCAGCAGAAGTTACGCAAGTATCATAGCGAGAGAGTCCGAACTAGATCTTTCAATAAAGGTGATTTGGTTCTCCGGCTTGTGAAACAAAGAAAGCACAAACTTTCCCCAGTATGGGAAGGGCCCTTTTTAGTTAGTCGAGTATTGCACAATGGATCATAGTACTTAACTGACATGAGGCCAGTCAAAGAAAGACCTGCTACTAGGAAGAGAAAGAGAGCTGGAGGCAGTACATATCCGGATGAGTTAGACAGACCGTGGAATATTGCTCAGCTACGTCCCTTTTATTCTTAGTTTATCCTTCTTTGTAATCATACATATGTACATGTTCTGAGAAATAAAAGTTTTGGTTGCCTCAAGATTTTCTGAGAAGTTTTTACCATCTTATTTCCAAATGATCATGTCATAGTCGAAAATCCCAGAATTCTTGAAAGTACTTTATGCTCATGTTCGTTCTGGTTCAGATTTCCGATTCTAAAATTGCTACCTTTGGGTATAACTCTAAAATTTCTAGTCTTTACTTTGGTTATTTGTCTGATTGCTGGATGCGGGTATTTTCCGAGTAGTGAATTGTTGGTACTAGAAGCCGGCTTTGTTTCCGAGTTTAAACTGGTTTAGCAATTGAGCTCCGTTGCTCGACAAAGTTTTCGGCGGAAGGTTTAGCCGGCTCGCGAAAGGGACGAAGCGGAAAGCCAGATAAACGATAAGTGAAGACGAAAAAAATACAAAGTGCTTATGTAAAATTTCAGGCACACAAAAAAAATCAAAGACAAAAGTGCTGAATAGATCAAAAGCTTAGCACTAGCAAAATAAATAGTACTTAATATTTACAAATGCATCATGTTCTTTCCGGAATAATACATAAGTTTCTGGTCTATGATGTAGGAGGAGATGAAGGAGCTGCTGGCTCGCTGGTTACTCCGCTTTGATATCGTTCTGTGATGTCTGGATCTAAAGTGGTCCGTTCATCGTCGGAAACTTCTTCGGTTTCTTCTGGAGGAGGAGGCGAAGTAGCTACGCGGGTGAAGAAGGGGATCTCGTAGCTGGTCAGATCAGCCACGTGACACCCGTATCCGGCGCAGGAATGCATGATGGCTTGAAGGTCCTGCTCATGGCCGTCTTCGTCTACCTTGCAGTACCCTCTGGTCACTTGCCCTATCTCCATGTTTCCATGGTGGCTCATGACCATGGTGAGAGCGTTCTGCGCAGCAGTCCGCGTGTAGGACATGTTCCAGTCCCGAACAAGCTGCGACATCTCCTTGGCATTGTCCCGCACCTAAAATTCTGACATGCTTGACATATCCGGAATCCTTAGAGCTTCGCCAATGTCCTCAAGGGACTGGCGGAAGTCATGAAGAAGGTCACCGACTTGGGTAAGCCGGTGGGTGCGGGGCTCGGAGGAGGAAGATCTGTCAAGTTCTGAGGACCTATACACAAAACAAAGTTAAGAAAAATCCGACATTGATAGAAGTCGAAGAAAATGATAAGTCAGACAGATGGAACGTACCGAGAATGACGTCGTCAATCTTGGTCTTCTCCTCCTGGAGGCTCTGGAGTTCAGCCCGGAGCGCCTGGGAGATGTCCTTCTCTCTGCCAAGATCATTCTTGAGGTCCGAGATTATTTTATCTTGAGCAGCGATCTTGCGATCATGCTCATCAGTGGCCATGGAGCAGGATTCAAGGACTTGAGCTATGCTCCTTTCATGATCCGCCTTGAGCTTTTCCAGCTCTTGGCGAAGTCCCTTGTTCTCCACCACCAGGGTCTTGAGGTTCTCGGCCTCTTCAATCATGGCGATGGATTGTTTCACCAGCACTGTAAGTCAAAAAAGAACAACAGTTCAGAAAAATTTGACATTGAAAAATAACAAAGACAAGGTTTGAGTCTCGGAATGTTTACCTTCGGCTTCATCCTTGGCGACTTTAAGTTCAGCATTTTTAAACCAGAGAGCTTTGATCTCTCTCCGCTTATCACAAACATTCTTCAGTAATTCCTGGTTATAGGAACATACTTTCTGTAAGTCAGAATACCCAAAGTCAGAAAGCTACTTAAGACGTGGGCTAATATTTTTTGCTAAATATCAGCATGAGCCTTGGGGGCTACACTAGTTCGTTCTTTGGCATCCTAATGAAGCATAAACCCGGATTATATATCCTACTTCATGCTTGGGGGCTAGAGGATATGATATAACATAATGGAAAAACAAGAGTTGAAATTCTGACTTACATATTGTTCACGGGTGAGCTTATCCAAACCCGCGTTCACTTCAGCGGCCACCTTCTCGGCAAGAGTAAGAGGGATCACTGGGGCTGTTGGAAGCTCGCTAGTCCTAATCCTCTCGTCACGAAGGCGGACTTGAGCGAGAAGGTCAGAGAACTTGATGTCCTCTACTTCTTGCGCTTCTTCTTCGGGAGATAAGTGACTTTTCTCCAGGACTTGCCTGGCTAGCCGCTGGATCTCTTCTGCAGATTTCCGGGACAGGAAAAACTTGGCGAGTCCCGGATTGCCGATGAGGTTCTCAGCGAAGGTTTCAGCCGAGGGATCATCACCCTTATCTTGATCTGACGCACCCATGGTGACATCAGTTTGCGACCCAAGGATCGCAGGCTCCGTTGGAGGAGCCGGATCTTCTGCAACCACCGGAGAAGAAATGATCGCCGGAGTTGCAGAAGGTTGAGGGGCAGGAGTCGGAGGAGCCACGGCAGGGGAAGCTATGGTGAGCTTCATCTGTCGCAGGGGCTTCGAAGGAATCCCCTTCCCCTTACCCTTGATGAGAGGCTTTGCTCTGAGAATGTAGTAAAGTCGGAAACATTACATCTCGGAAGAAATTCGAGAAAGGTACAAAGGCGGAAATTGTGACTGAAAGTTACCTCTTCACAACAGGCACCTTCTTTGTGCCAACATCCACTGTCGGAGCTTTGCGCTTCTTGAGCACAAGGTCCGGCAATGGGACCACTTCTATCTCCTGAGAAAACTCAGGAGGATATCCTTCGAGCGGAGCAAGTTCCGACTCGGGGAGGTCAACAAGCTGAAAACAAGAAAACATATCAATATTGCAGTATAACTCAAAGAATGAAACACATAAAAGGTGTGATGATGGAAGCTTACCGACACCACGGGGTTGTCCGTCGTGTGCATATCCAGAGAAACCTCCGGAATTCTCCTCTCAATCCGCTCCTTGATCAACCATTTGATTTGGCTTATGTAGCCTTGAGTGGTGTAGGCTTTAGGGCTGATGCGGAGGGAGTCGGTTTTGGACGACATGATGGAGTGCATCAGTCTATCCCCGTGGTACTGAAGTGGCTGGATCCGACGTGATACCCAACACTGGACCAAGTTGGATCCCTTCAGACCCTTGTGCTTGATCAAATATTCGATCCGCCTCTTAGCGAGGATCAGATCGTCGGAAAGAGCCGGAGCAGCCTCGTCCCAGGAAGGCTGGGCCGTGGCAGCTCCGTCGACAAAAGCTGGCAAAGCAGTAGCTTTTCCGGGAGCCGGAATATCCCTATGATAGAAAAATGTGGCTGGCCATTGTTTACCGAGTCACTAGCTGAAATTTTGGGATAAGCCCGGTCACGTCTAAGCGAAAAGCTGATAGTGCCGGTGATGTAAGGAACACCGGCAGTGATGGAGTTTCTCCGGACATGAAAGTAGTACCGGAAAAGAGTCAAACTCGGCCTAATGCCGAGAAAGCCCTCGCAAAGCGAAGCATACACACTCATCTCTAAGAGAGAGCTAGGAGGAAGATTGTGGAGTTGAACTCCGTAATGATCTATCACCTTGGAGAAGAACTTCGAGGGAGGAAAAGACAGACCTCGGTCGAGATGGGTGCCGAAGTGGACCCGCTCGCCGTCATGTGGGTTGGGGACGGTTTCACCGGAGCCGCTTCGCCAGTCGCCGGCGATGAGAAGCCCCTCCTTCTCCATGTTCTTGAGGCCCTCCTGGTTGAGGGCGCAGGGGATCCAGATTCCCCGGAAGCTCTCCTTCTCCGCTGCTGCTTCCGCAGTCGCCGCCGCTGCTGCCGCCAAACCGGAGGAAGAAGATGAAGCCATTTTTCTCCGGTGAGAAGATGACCTGAAAGTGGCAGCGCTGGGAGTTCTGTGGGGAAAGGACGAGGAGGCTCTGTGCGCGCAGGAGGATTGGGAGGAAAGGAAACGACAAAGGACTGGTGGAAAGGAGAAGGAGAAATCCAAACCCCTTATATCCACCTAACTGCGCCAAGATTCGTGCAAATGCTATAGTGTAACCACCACACGTCGTGGAAGGAACTGGGAAGGACCCACGCGATGATTGTGTCGCCTCGATCTCCACGCACGCATTGAAACGGCGCCTCGGTTCCGCGAACCGCGGACCCACCAATGGTCGTGCTGACGGAACGCTTGTCAGATGACGTGACTTGACCATGACTTGTGTCAGGTGGCGTTAGAAATCAAGTTCCGGCTTAGTTTAAAATCAAGCTGGAAAATCCAAGTAACCTATTGATAGGTTCAACTTATTTTTAAGACCCGGATCATATTTTTTGTGAAGTTTCAGGAACCCTTCAAGATTCTGCAAGCCGAAGATCAAGCTAGACGATGACAAATCTAACTTTGGATCTTGGAGGCCTCCGGGGGCTGCTGTTGGGGATATACTTTCCGAGTATCCTCACAGTTCCTCACTGACTAGGGTGGGCCACTTCGGGTTAGAGCTTTGCTTCACGGGCGGCCCAGTCAGGGAGAAAGACGGAGTCCAATCCGGCTACGGGGAGGCCTAGAAGACTTACCGACTTAGGCCCATAATGTTACTTGTAGTTCAAGATGTACTCTGTAACCAACTCTTAGTCGTAGCCGGATTGATCTCTCCTGTAAACCCTAGGCCGGATATCTATATAAGCCATCCTAGGGAGACCTTTAGGGCACACCTCAATAGTCTACAATCTCAACTCTCACAGGCGATACCCTTGTAACCCATATTTCGGCTCTGCCGTATTACTGGATTGCTAGCAGGAGTAGGATCCGCCCAAAGCCGGCGGATTTGAACCTAGGTAAACTTGTGTGCTCACCGTCCCGGAACACCGTACGTCTCACACCCCTCTCTTCCGCATGCCTCGAGGACCCCCTCATGGCGTACTTGTCCTCAATCCGACGACATGCTTTTGAAGACCTCAAGAGAACACTTTCGACATCTCCTATCATTGTCTCCATGAGAAAGAGCCCCTACTTCTCTACACTGCCGCTACTAATCAGGTGGTCAGCATAGTTTTGGTCATAGAGCGACCCAAAGAAGGGAAAACCCACGGCATTCAGAGACCAGTCTATTTTCTAGGTGAAGTCCTTTCTCCATCAAAGCAAAGATATCCGCACTATCAGAAACTAGTGTATGGAGAATTCATGACAGCACGTAAGTTGCGCTACTATTTTTCGGAACACCCGATCATAGTGTTTAATGAAGCACCTCTTTCAATATTCTCAATAATCCAGAAGCTACAGGACGCTGATACCTTCGATCCGGATTACGGATGTAGTATAGCTTCTTTTTCCCTAGTAGACCTAGGTTATCGAATCCTCAGGAATCAGATGTGTTGTGAAGTTACTTTAACGGACCTTCGGGAGTTTTAGAATTCCTTTTGTGTTTTTACTGTACCAAGAGTTTGCGTTTGTTGTTGTCGATGATGGAGAGAGAGGGCCTAGGGCGTTCAGTTTTACCTATAGCTGTGCAAAACATCTGATGGGAATAAAAGATAAAGATAAAGTGTGCATGTAATTGTTAGAGCAAGATAAATTATATGTGGGAAGTGCATCCAAAATTGCTATTGCCTCCGCAACCACTTATAGCAATAACCTACTAGTCTCATCCATATAAGAAACAGAACTAATGATATGCATAGTGACGTCACCGTTAATCCCAAGTAAATCCCTCACATACAGCCGTACTGCCCCTTCTGTCACTAGGGTTCCCATCCTGCAGTTTAGTCATTACTCATACTCCCTATACCTGGCTCATTCCTTAGGGTCTTGGGTACCTGAAAAGTCCTTAGATTGAGGCAAGAGAGGATACAATAATCATCATGTCATACAAACTAATACATTATCCCATCTATGATAAATAACATGCACAAAAGCTACATGGCTAGGCCGAAGCCCTTAGCCCAAGGAGAATTACTCACACATAGAGATGAGATCAACAATCACAAACATTGTAATGGAAATCATGAGATTCATAGCAAATAGTCTTACAATGTCGCCAATCGAAGATGAGATCTACTATTACAAGTGGTAGAATATGGCTATGGTGGTTGAGAAGGATTTGGAGATTAGATCTAAGTCTATTCCTCCGGCGGCTGATGATCTGGGGCAGGGACTCTTGAGGCTCTTTTCTTGTCGCCCGAGGCTTCTTTATATAGGGGTCCCTTCATGAAAGTTGTTCTGTTTGACCTAGCGGTGTTGTTGGCAACTATACGGCCGAAATTTTATTATGGTTGTATAGTTGGTCATTAAACCGTCTGCCTCCGACCCATGACTCCTGGTTTCTTCTGGTTGTTGGAAATCTCGTATCTTTGACTTTAATATAGTGATTCCCATCATCAAACGTCATTATCTATGCAGAAAAAATGGAAAGGAAAGGATTGCATACCCCTTTGATTATTAGGCATCAGCGGCAGAGTTTAGAGAGATATTTCATCAAAAATATGAATAACATCCAGTTTAAATGTGGACGTAGATGGCTATATTTCAGAGCCATCAACCTCCCCAAGCTTAAACTTGATCGTCCTCGAGAAAGAAAACCAAAAACAAAAAGGAACTCTGCATTTAAACTGAAATAACGAGATGATGATCTTACTCATGATTGGTAGTCTCATGTTTCCTCCACTTCATAAATCTGAAAAACTTCAGCATAGATAGAGTAATGGCAAGCATAGCATACGGGCTTTCATGCATCCTTATAGTGCAGCAAAATTATTGTTAACATGGATGATTCAAATGAGTAAACTTTATTCCATGTCATGTAATCAACTCATAGGCTTGCCTTTGAACAATAAAGTATAATCATGTAAATTGAGAGTGTGAGAGTTGTCATGAAAAGCATATACACTAGAGTATCTCAATTCTCCCACATCAATAAATCAAGACTTTTAAGCACTACTTTTCTATTCATTGTCCTTCAAGAATTTCAGTTCTTGAGTAATTGAGAGCATGCCAAAAATATATTAGTTTATCGGGTTGTGATGGACACTCATGGAATCACTAAGGTTTTTGTTCCATATGCATAATCATTACTCATAACAGCCAGACGAGTGATTCCATCATGAACACAGTTATCCGGGAGTGCCAAGAATCTTACCCACTATAGCATTGCTGCTACATGTGTTTAATCAATGCATAGCCAAAATCTAGGAGTTTCCTCCATGAAGATCGTTCATAGGCCAGCGGAGTTGTTGGCATCCCATGAAGTTTGACACGCATAAAGCTATATCATTCTTATGATTAACAAGTCAAACTTTGGCATGCTCACAAAAACCGCTAAACATTAATTCAATCGAACAAATCCTTTTAAAGAGAGCTATCAAGTCAATCAACATTTTCAGTAGTGTTGAGTGTCTCTAGAAATAAGGCTTCAAGACTAAACACTACAACACCCAAGCCTTCAATTGCGAGACTTTTTCGTATTACAATTGTTGCAAATTTTTAGGCAAGACTTGGTTAACTACAACAGCTGGAACAAAACGTACCCAACTAAATAACGATGCGAACAAAAATCTTACCACAGTACAAAGACTTACTCCACTAATATAACATCTCAACATCTACTACTAACTAGCATGGGTTTCTCAAACTTCAAAAGTGGGGAGTCATAAGGCATACCTCTCATGTTTGGTTCCACTTCTCTCTTCCTTTTTTATTTGTTTCTTGGAAACTCAAAGTTGATCACTCTCCTGCAAATACATGAGAACCTCGAGGCGGAAGAAAAGAAAGGGGGAAAATAAAGAAAAATGGAGAAATCTTTTTGTTGTATTTAAGAGAGGGAATTTAAAGAATAGAAAATTGGCGGCAAAGCTCGGCTAGAAAATCTTGAAAGCAAATAGAAATAACTAAAGATAAAGTGTTGGGGAAACCAACACGAGTGCTTATAAACTCGAATTAAAAACACAACCTCGAAATAAATAAAAGCAAATGAGCGCCAAATAAAGATACACGAGGAAACTTCCCCAAGCTTAGGCTTTTGCAAGCCCGTCAAATCATTGCGGTGTTGGGAAAAAGTTGTTACTCTAGTTCGCGAATTGAGTTGATAAACTACTAGTTATTCCTCGGAGGTTCATAGAGAGGCTATGCATTCTCTCCATAGTCCCTCCAAGTTCTTGGAAGTCTTAGTATGTGGCGAAACGGGTTTGTGGCTGCTCCTCTTGATGAGGAACTTCTTGCTCCTCTTCTTGGTCCTCATCCTCTTCCGAAATCTCCTCCTTGGGTTGGTGTTGGTCAACCTGCAAGTCATATAGCAAACGTCCTTCCTCGATAGAGAAAAGACCATTAGGCATAGGAGTGGGGTAAAGACGCCCGGCTCCAGCAGTATGCAGGTAATAAACACCACCTCTCCTAGTGAGCATTCCACAAGCCTTTAAAGTAGAGAAACCATCACGTCGCTTACCTAGCACATGTTGCAACTCACCTCGGTCAATGCCTAGGGCAGTGGCAAGCATGGTGATGACGCCTCCACCTGTGATTGGTCTTTGGCTTTGGGAGGATTGGTGTTCTAGGTAGCACACAAGGATTGCGCCCAAGTTGAGCGACAAGTCGTAGTTGGTGTAAGCAGCCTTTGCAAGGACTAAGATGTCCTCCTCATTGAGTCTTTTGAACTCATTTCTTACCTGCAAGGTGTTAGCAATAACATAGAACAAATAGCAAATTGCAGGATGTTGAATATTCTTCCCCTTGCTTACTCTAGTAGTGAAACTTATTCCATTATAATATTGTGTAGGGGAAGGGTCTAAGCCAGTAAAGGATGCGCGTAAGGCATTAACATCATTGTTTGGGAAATTAAAACATGCGCATCATTCGTCTAGTGTTAAAGTGTAGTTGTTGTTCATAAGTCAGAAAGAAATTGTGTCCTGTCCTTGCCATAGTTTAACGGTGCTTTGTAAAGAACTTAGAAATTCAATAGTTAAGCGGTGATAAGTAGGCACATCATTGTACACAAAGTTTTGCAGGCCAACTCTATTGCAAAGGAAATTAAAGTCATCAGAAATACAGAGTTGGTTCAATATAATGGGGCAAGCCTACTTGGTTGCCTTCACTTCTAGGTTCTTGATCTTGTTGAAGCGATCATGTTGGAGCTCATTCCTGAACCGTATCCCCATGCGTTCTTGAGTGACAGTCCGAGAAGCGCTAGCGGCGGCACGAGCATGAGTTTGGCTCCTTGTGTTCATCATCTAAAACAATGAAGAAAGACAAAAAAATTAAACTTTTTGATCCAACAACAGTAAGTATAACATATTCCTCATCATAGCACACTGAAGAATCTCCTCAAAATAATAATATAGGCAAGAGAATCATGCCAATTAGTTCATAGTAGGTCTCACCCTAGATTGATAATGAAAATAGATCAAAGATGAATTTACAAAAATTAATTGGAGGATCAGAGGAGAAACATACCATAGATCACTTGTGTGCAAGGAAATCGAACGAAGTTGAGTAGAGATGAAGATCTCTTGAAGTTTTGAGAAGGTTTGGAGGTAGAAGAGAGAAAAAGACTTTGAAGTTTTGGGGTTGGAGGTACCTCCTGTGGCGTTTTTGTGTTCGTACGCAACTATACAGGCGGAACTATACGACCGGAATATTGTGTTCCCGCCGTATAGTTGGCCTGCTATCAAAATTTTAGGATTTCCACCTGGTGGCATGATACGTTGCAAACGTATCTATAATTTTTGATGGTCCATGCTTATTTTATATCTACTTTCTTATGTTTTGTCTACATTTGGAGATACATTTTATGCATTTTCTGGAACTAACCTATTAACAAGATGCCACGGTGCCAGTTGCTTGTTTTCTGCTGTTGTTGGTTCCAGGAAGTCAGAAAATGAATATTCTCGGAATTGGAACGGACAAAAGCCAAAGTCGATATTTTACCGGAAGACTCATGGAGCTAGAAGACGAGACGGAGAGGGGCCACAGGGCGGCCACACCATGTGGTGGCGCGGGCTAGCCCTGGCCACGCCACCAGGTGGTGTGGGCCCCCTGGCCACCCACCGACCTTTCCTTTTCGCCTATAAGATGCCTCCCGATGCAAAAACCCTAAATCGACAAGCCTCTAGCCACGAAAAGTTCCGCGACACCACCGCCACCAAAGGGGAGATTCAGGGGACAGAAAGTCTCTGTTCCGGCACCCTACCAGGACGGGGAAGTGCCCCCGAAGCCATCTCCATCGATCTCCACCACCATCTCCACGCCGTTGCTAATTCCCATGATGAGGAGGGAGTAGTTCTTCCTTGAGGTTAAGGGTTCTACCGGTATCTATGTGTTCATCTCTCTCTATGCGTGATCTTGTTGTGATCATGAGATTTGCAATCATGTAGATCAACCTTGCTACTCAAGTGCTTTAATAGATCTCTGCTCTCCCCATGTGTGTGAAGTTGATAGTGTGCACACCATGGTGGCCCTTAGGCTAGAGATTACAAATACTTGTTATGAGTTGTATTTGGAGTTGGATGTCTCTATGAAATTGTGGTTTTTGTTGGAACCATCTAGTGCTCAAGGTGACAGTGTGGGGTTATCTATATGGTAAAGGCTTACTTTGAGGTGTGCTGTTATAGCCCTACCATCGATTAGAGTGTTCAACTGAGAGTAGTTCCGAGTAGTATCATAAAGAGAAGATATTTATATGAGAGTGTTCACTAGCGGAAGTATGATCCCTAGGCCTTGTTTCTAAACATTGAAACACTGTTTGTAATTAGATCTGTTACATGTTTGCTTGCTTCCATCTTTATTTTAGTTTGCCTTTAATCTCTTCCATGCCATCAAGCTATTTTCTAGCATCGTTACCACTTATAATTATCCATACCACTTGTATTTCACTATCTCTTCGCCGAACTAGTGCACCTATACACCTGGCAAGTGTATTGGGTGTGTTGGGGACACAAGAGACTTCTTGTATCTTGATTGCAGGGTTACTTGAGAGGGGATACCTTTGACCACTTCCTCCCTGAGTTCGATAAACCTTGGGTGATCCACTTAAGGGAAAATTGTTGCTGTTCTACAAACCTCCGCACTTGGAGGCCCAACAACTGTCTACAAGAATAGAAGTGCCTAGACATCAAGCTATTTCTGGCGCCGTTGCCGGGGAGGTAAGGTAAAAGGTACTCACATCCTCTGGTGTGAGTGCTCGAAGTTATTTCCTTTAGATTCTCCAATTTTGTCAATTTGTTTCTTGTTTTCACTAGTTAGGCTTAAAGGAAAACAACAACAAAATTAGAGAGCTTTATAGTATTTATCTTGAGTTAGGACATGAAGTGTTTGAAGAGAAGATTGAAAAACCTATGGAACTTTATTTGCATGCTAATAGCAATGTTGTTAGTATGAATTCTTTGGACACCATTATTGCTAATACTATGGAAAAGTCTAAGCTTGGGGAACCTAGTTTTTATGAAAATGATCTTTTTAGTTCCCCGGCTTTGGAAGATAGCTATTCTATTGCTTACGATGATACCAAACCTCCAATATATGATGATTACAATTGATGAATATGATATTTTCAGTCCACCTACTATTGAGGAGAAAAAATTATGATTATAATATGCCTCCTATATTTGATGATTATGGTGATGAGAATAATAATGATAGCTATTTTGTTGAATTTCCTCCCACTACAATTAATAAGAATAACTATGCGTATGTGGAGAGTAATAATGATTATATGCATGTGGCTCATGATAAGAATATTTTATGTGATAGTTATATTGTTAATTTTATTCATGATGCTACTGAAAGTTATTACGAGAGAGGGAAACATGGTTTTATGCATCTCAATAATATTAGGTTTCCCCTCTTTATGTTGAAAGTCTTGAAGTTGCACTTGTTTTGCTTTCCTATGCTTGTTGCTTTGTGCTTTCATGACTTGTTTCTTTACAAGATTATTTTTCATAGGAAGTGGGCTAGACTTAAATGTGCTTTGAATTTGCTTCTTGATGCTCTCTTTTACTTCAATTCATATTTCTTATGTGAGCATCTTCTCAAACTATCATGTCTAACTTAAAGGCGTTAAAAAAAGTACTTATTGGGAGATAACCCAAAAGTTTTAGATGAGTCTTGGAAGTTATTACTTCTGTAATAACCGCTCCTTATCCTTTTTATTTGCTTTTTGTGCCAAGAGTAACATCTAATGAGAGGGAAGTAATGTTTGGGAAAGTTGCTGTCCCGAAACAGATTTTTGTGCTTCACCGTAACAATTCTTGTAAAATATCTGTACATTTTTTTGAGGCTTCAATTTTTTTTCTTCTGCCCCAGGTTGTTATCTAACTTTCGTTAGTTCAACACCTTTTGATTTGAGCAACAGAAGGTCTTCGAAAAAAATAGTTTTTACCGGCTGGTCTGTTTTGACAGATTTCTGCCATTATTTGCATTTGCTTCTTGTTGGTTCCATTTTGGGTTCTCTTTGGGGAATTGAGCTTTTTGAGGGAAGTGCTACATTAGCTTGTGTTTTATTGGTGGTGAAACTGAACCTAAAGACTTATTATCTTGAGTGCACTAATGTTGCTAATAAAGATTGTGTGAAGTTTTGTATGAAGGAAAAATTTCAGGTGTATGGAAGGAATGAGTAATGAGATGAAAGATGGACTAAAGCTCAAGCTTGGGGATGCGACGCGTGTCACACCAAGAAATAACCAAGAAGTACAAGCGTCAAAGCTGGGGGATGCCCAAGGCATCCCCTTCTTCATCAATAAAAAATCTCAGGTTCTTCAAAAACTTCATTTTTATTATTGCATGCATAGTTGTGTTGTTCTTGGAGCGTCTTCGTTTATGTTTTTGGTTTTTTGTTTTCTTAGTTTGCTTGAATAAATTGGTTGGACCCCCTCTTTCATGCATTGGTTTTCAAATAGTTTTGTTTGGATTGGAAAAGAGTAGGAAAGTTCATGCTTAAGTGGTAAAAGGAGCTTATTTTTGACTGTGGCCTATGCTTTGTCATGCCATGCTTGATATTGTTTTGGCTTTATGCTTAGTATTCTTTGCTGTAGCATGACTTGTTATAAACAATTGAGATTGCTTAATGTGCCTTGGAAGGATCATGCGTTGTTTTAGCATATTAAAGCATAGTATTGTGGTATTCTCCTTTGATGCTTTATTTGGGTTGACTTGGCACATGCTCACATCATGTTATGACTATCCCATGTCACCATAGCCTTTATGATCCTTTAGTTTTCAACTTGTAGTATCACTTTATGCTTTGATCAATGATGTTTTGTCGCTCTGCATGATTATGGACATTATTGCTCTCTTAGTTTGTCGCTCCTAGTCTTTTGCTAGCCTCCGTAACCAAGTATGAGTTCCACTCATGCATCCAATTCCTTAAACCAAGTTATTCCAAAGAGTCCACCATACCTACCTACTAGCATATGCTATTCCAAGTATATTCATGTTTTTATCTACCTTCTGAATTAAACTTGTTATGGGAAAACTAGTGATTAAAGCTCTCACGAACTTGATGGCACACTTTAATTTTCTTGCATTTAATAAACTTGAACCATTGGGTCCATCTTTGTTGCGTATATGCTTGTGCTTTATAAGTTGAAGTTAGAAGAACCATGTATCATGGGGAACGCTTTCAACATTGCACATGTACTTTGTACCCCGTTGATATCATGTTCTTTTGCTTATGGATCGCGGTGGTGTGAAATAAAAGGGGAACTTGTAAGATCATGGAGTTTGTATGTGTGTTAGAGAAACGCCTGGGACGCTGGTCTAGTCCATGCTGTCATGGTGGAAACCTGCAGTGTAACCATAATGAGTTGTCAATGAAGCATTCTTTTTATAAAAAAAAGAGTCAGATATTGAGAAAAAAAGAGAAAAAGAAAAGAAAAAAAGAGATATGAGAAAAGAGGAAAGAGAAAAAAGCACCATTTTCCCATGGTAAATAAGAAGATTGTTGAGATGCTCGTTGTATGCTTGCCTTGTCATTTTGATATGGGGATTCTTTCGTATCATCGGGCAAGGGGTACCCTGTTGGCGGTTCTTTATGATACATATGTACTTACAATGACAAGAGCTTACTTGTGACTAAAGTTGAGTAGCATGAGGTTCGGTCTTCGTAAGTAAGGGGCATGAGATTTTGGCTTATAACTTGTCAAGCATATCCTCTTAGTTGTGTCACTTTAACCTTAATCACCTTCAGATGCTTATGATAGGGGCAATGAGAGCTGAAAGCTAATAAGTACCATAATTTTTGGAAGCTCTTTATGAAACTTGAATCCCTACTTCCTTCTATGAAGACCTTTCTTTTAGTTTTATGTTGAGTCTCCACCTTCTATCTTTATGCACCTACTTTGAGAGCATAGTGGCCATTCTTAGTTCTATGTGCATTGTCCCAAGACTTGTTGATTGATGCATAATTTTGATATTGCTTGTTTAAACTATTTGTATCTAGTCACTCTTATGAACTTTTAAGGTGTCCCATGCATTTATATTTGCTACTCTATGAGGGACAAGCTGAATGCCACTATGCTATGTTTTCTTTATGTGAAACAAACAAACGTCTTGCAAAGCATTGTTATTCATTAATCTTTTGTTTGTGCCTTTTCATGTTGCAATGTAGCTTCTTTGCCTTATTGCTAGAACTTTGTCTTTCATGCTATGTTGAAGTACTATGATCCCAAATACCAATGTTTTACAAATACTTTGATCAAGTTTATGATGGTGCATGTCACCTGAAAAATTATTCTTTCTTTTTATCACTTACCTACTCGAGGACGAGCAGGAGTTAAGCTTGGGGATGTTGATACGTTGCAAATGTATCTATAATTTTTGATGTTCCATGCTTGTTTTATATCTACTTTCGTATGTTTTGTCTACATTTGGAGATACTTTTTATGCATTTTCTGGAACTAACCTATTAACAAGATGCCACAGTGCCAGATGCCTATTTTCTATTGTTTTTGGTTCCAGAAAGTCAGAAAATGAATATTCACGGAATTGGTCCAGACAAAAGCCAAAGTCGATATTTTTCCGGAAGACTCATGGAGCCAGAAGACGAGACGGAGAGGGGCCACAGGGCGGCCACACCATGTGGTGGCGCGGGCTAGCCCTGGCCGCGCCACCAGGTGGTGTGGCCCCCCTGGCCGCCCACCGACCTTGCCTCTTCGCCTATAAGATGCCTCCCGATGCAAAAACCCTAAATCGACAAGCCTCCAGCCACGAAAAGTTCTGCAGCGCTGCTGCCACCGAAGGGGAGATTTGGGGGATAGAAAGTCTCTATTTCGGCACCCTGTCAAGACGGAGAAGTGCCCCCAGAGCCATCTCCATCGATCTCCACCACCATCTCCATCGCCGTTGTTGATTCCCATGATGAGGAGGGAGTAGTTCTTCCTTGAGGTTAAGGGTTCTACCGGTAGCTATGTGTTCATCTCTCTCTCTATGCGTGATCTTATTGTGATCATGAGCTTTGTAATCAAGTAGATCTACCTTGCTACTCAAGTTCTTTAATAGATCTCTGCTCTCCCCATGTGTGTGAAGTTGATAGTGTGCACACCATGGTGGCACTGACGCTAGAGATTACAAATACTTGTTATGAGTTATATTTGGAGTTGGATGTCTCTATGAAATTGTGGTGTTTGTTGGAACCATCTAGTGCTCAAGGTGACAGTGTGTGGTTATCTAGATGGTAAAGGCTTACTTTGAGGTGTGCTGTTATAGCCCTACCATCGATTAGAGTGTTCAACCGGAGAGTAGTTCAGAGTAGTATCATAAAGAGAAGATATTTATATGAGAGTGTTCACAAGAGAAAGTATGATCCCTAGGCCTTGTTTATAAACATGGAAACACCGTTTGCAATTAGATATGTTACATGTTTGCTTGCTTCCATCTTTATTTCAGTTTGCCTTTAATCTCTTCCACACCATCAAGCTATTTTCTAGCACTGTTACCACTTATAATTATCAATACCAGTTGTATTTCACTATCTCTTCGCCAAACTAGTGCACCTATACACCTGACAAGTCTATTGGGTGTGTTGGGGACACAAGAGACTTCTTGTATCTTGATTGCAGGGTTGCTTGAGAGGGAATACCTTTGACCACTTCCTCCCTGAGTTCGATAAACCTCGGGCCATCCACTTAAAGGAAAACTTGCTGCTGTTCTACAAACCTCTGCACTTGGAGGCCCAACAACTGTCTACAAGAATAGAAGTGCGTAGAGATCATGTCACGGCTATACGACCAGAACAATTTGTTCCTGCCGTATAGTTGGTCGTCAAACCATCTGTACCTGGGAAAAGAAATTGTACAGATGCATCGATATATATACGACCTGAACTATATGGCTGTAATTTTTATTCCCGCCGTATAGTTGGTCATTCAACCGCCAGTACATGGAAAAGAATTTGTACAAAATTGATGAGTGCATATTTGCATCATGTTTTACATTATTATTTTGCATTGTAGATGTAGGATCTTGGTATTTTACGTCGTCATGCGCATATTTTATGTATGTTTTCACCAGGATTGGGATATATGATGGATCCAATGGATACAATTCTTGGAGCAGTTGTACTATGGAGAAAAGGAGTCAACAACAACGTAAATCGCTTATTTGGGAAATATTAATAATACCACAAGAAAACCAGAAGCGAACAAGGGAGGCAGAGAGTCCAACGACCAACTATACGACTAGAGCAATTTTTCTGGCCGTATAGTTGGCGCCGCCTCCGCCTCATCAAATAGTTTCACCCCGTGCAATTGGTTCGAAGGGATGACATACAGAACACCCAGAAATTGCAGAAACCTCACCTCTGGAAGGCATCTGGAGGGGGTACTCATCCACCAAGGATCCATCTTTGGCCTATGCAGATCCGGGAGGCTAATGCATCGATCTTCATCATCGACCGCTGCATCACCACCATCTCCATCCATCCCATTTACATCTTGTCTAGATCTTGTTGTAATTCCCATACTCGTTGTGGATTTATACAAGTACTATTCATCTATGATTGTTTCCATTACCATTGCTATGATGTTGATTGCCTCCATGTCTGAGTAGATCATAAGTTCTCGGGGAGATGGAGAAACCCTAGTATGAGATTGAAATAAGATAAAGTCTATTATGATATTCATTGTTGTGACCATGTGTTAGATTTTCTACATCTTGATGTTGAGAGAAGTCGGCCTCTCAATATTTGCCTCTCGTGGGGGCTCGATCGAGGAAACTACTTATTGGTAGATGGAGGTGTGCTAGCACTTATAGTGACTATAAAGCTGTTGGCACCCCTTACGTATCAACTTGGGAACCGAGGAAACACACATAACACTATCCATGCCATGGGATACGTCCTACGGGATTACGTTCCTTAATAGCGCAGTAATTTGATTGTTGTGGATTGCTGACTGTTGTGGTTACGAGGATGATGTGAGCAGCGGTTGCTGCCTATTTGTCCAATTACGGAGTTCCTCCCACACATACATAGTTGAGAATGTTCATGATGATAATCTTTATCTTAGACCCTTATAATAGTAGTGGTGTATCCGCTACTCCCTGAGAGCGTTTTTTTCCCTATTGCAGTTCCAATCTCTCTTACATACTCGATACTTACTTTCTGTACTTAGTTGTGTTACTTTACTTTATTATTGTTGTTATACCCAAAATCCAAAAACACCTTTTGACACGATACTCACATTTTATCTTGTCACTTAGAACTTTATCTAGCATTTCTATCATAACACTTATTTCAAGAGTTATTAGACTTCAGACTCCTGCTCCCTGTGGGATCGATATCTTTATTTCGAAACTAGCTACAAACGATTTGTGCACTTGCAGTCATCAGAAAGCACCGATATCTATACGACCGGAGCTATACGGCCGGATTTTTTTATTTCCGCCATATAGTTGGTCATTAAACCATCAATACATATGAATGAAAAATTGTCAATGGCAAAAATAGCTATACCACCGGAACTATATGGCCGGAATTTTTATTCCCGTCATATAGTTGGTTGTTAAACCTTTTGTATACATCAAAAAAATTATGTTTCTTCAAAAATTATTTCTTATCCTGTAACTTAGTGAAATACCTTTTTTCACAGAAAAATGACAGTAAATATTGTCGACCAACAACAACATGAATAAAACAGGATTTTTAGTACTACCGAACTTCTTATCCTCAGTAGGAGTTTTCTAGCTCTCTATATTAAAACTAAAACTAGAAAACTTCACAAATTACCTTTATTTCACATGGGTTGCCTCCCATGAAGCGCTCTTTTATGGTCAATAGCTTGACCTCGATGTTGCTCACTTAGGCGAGATGAGTGGAAGACCCACTCCAAAATAGTTGGCCTTCAAAGTGATGGCCTCCTTTTCATCATGCTGGGCTTTCTTCTTCCTGGGGAAATGATCCCGTGAAGGCAATTGAAGCTTCACATTCCCTTCATTTAGATTAATCAAAGCCTTAATAGTTCTTAAGAAAGGACGACCTGATATAATAGGAGCAGTAGCATCTTCAGGCATGTCAATAATAACAAAATCAATAAGAGCAGGACAACCTTTAATGTATACTAAAGTATTCTCCTTAATTCCTATAGCTTGTTTGTAGGTAGAATCTGGTAGGTGCAATTTTAACTCAGTGAGCTCAAAAGAGCCAAGATTTAACTTGTTTAAAAGACTCTTTGAAATTGTTGAGACGCTTGCACCTAGATCACAAAGTGCAGCTATCTCATTGGTCCCAATTTTAATCTTAATAGTAGGCTCAAATATATCATCAAGCCTCACAGGTAATTTTTCAGCAATTTGCTTATATTCTTCCTCGAGCTCACGTACCTTTATTGCTACCTGATTAACGAAGTGTTGGTACATAGCTTCCTCATTTCCTTCACTTACCGGAATCTTAACGTTGATCCTTTTTACGAGATCTTCAATGGTGTAACTTGGTTAAGGAGCATTACCATAATCAAGTTCTTTAGGCTCCTCCCTTTGGATTCTCATCATCTTGAGGTCTTCAAACGGATTGGGTTCAGCTTCACCTGCAAATTTAGATAGAATGAGAGTTTGACTCTGGTTTATCTTACCTAGCTATGCCTCAACGTTCATCGTTCTTTCTTGGAGGGCCTGCAAATCATTTCTCAATCTTACAACTTGGTTAGGTAATTTACCAAGCATAGCATCATGGTTCTCCGTTATTATAACAAGAATATTGTTTTGTTCATTTTGTGTGTCTATAAAAGACTTAAGTGTTTCTTGGAGGCTACCATTACTAGTTCCCATATTATTATTAGAGTTACCTGCAGGATTAGAATAGTGTTTCTGAAAATTAGGATTATAATTCTTCTTCCAAGAAGGGTTATAATCATTACGAGCTATGAAGTATATTTCTTCAATATTTGTTTCAGGGATAGCTCTTACCTGGGTTTCCTTACCTTTTACGACTAGTATGAGCTCATCCAACTTAGCATTGAGTTCTTCATTTTCTTGTGGTGAGACAGAGTTCATCTTCTTCGTGTTTGATATATCCACATGCCATTGGGCATGGTTGTCTTGCATATTGTCTAGCAGCTGCTTTGCTTCAGTAATATGTTTACCCATAAATGTTCCTCCAAATGCAGTATCAAGCATAGACTTAAACACATGGTTAAGAGCATTATAAAATAGATGGAGAATTAACCAGTCTTCCATCCCATGACTAGGACAGTTTCTCATGGATTGTTTCATCCTCTCCCATGCAAGCGCTAGTCTCATGCTCTTCCGTTCTAAAACCAGTAATATTAGATCTTAGTTGCATAGTCTTTGTAGGTGGGAAAATTTACTCATAAATAAAGAAGTGCATTCCACCCGTGATGTAATAGTATTTCTAGGCAAAGATAGCAACCATTATTTTGCTCTTCCTCTAAGAGAGAAAGGAAATAAATGCAATTTGACCGCATTGGGGTCAATGTCTTTTATACGCATCATATCACATAATTCAGTGAAAGTATTCAAGTGCATACCTACGTCCTCAACAGTAGAGCCTCCAAATTGATTATGTTGAACCAAACTTAAATAATGGGGCTTAATTTCATAGTCATCGGCAACAATTACTGGCTGAGTAATAGGAGTACGCAAATAATCATTGTTGGGAGTAACAAACTCCCCAAGCTTCTTTTTAGCCATATTTCATATGTTTTTGGATTATCTTAAATAGAGACTTATAGTAATAAAAGTAAGAATTTAAAGACTAATATTTTTTTGGGTTTTTCAAATAAAGACTGAAAGCAAACTAACAAAATTAAAAACAAGAATTAAAACTAACAAGGTTCCTACAAACCTCACCAGGATAGCTATTGCTTCCCCGACAATGACGCTAGAAAAAGGGTTTTGATACCTTCGATCCGGATTATGGATGTAGTATAGCTTCTTTTTCCCTAGTAGACCTAGGTTATCGAATCCTCGGGAAGCAGATGTGTAGTGAAGTTACTTTAATGGACCTTCCAAAGTTTTAGAATTCCTTTTGTGTTTTTACCGGACCAAGAGTTTGCGTCTTTTTGTTGTTGTCGATGATAGAGAGAGAGGTCCTAGGGTGTTCGATTTCACCTATAGCTGTGCAAAACATCTGATGGGTATAAAAGATAAAGATAAAGTGTGCATGTAATTGTTAGTTATATGTGGGCAGTGCATCCATAATTGCTATTACCTCCACAACCGCTTATAGCAATAACCTACTAGTCTCATCCATAGAAGAAAGAGAACTAATTATATGCATAGTGACATCACCGTTAATCCCAAGTAAATCCCTCACATATAGCCGTACTACCCCTTCTGTCACTAGGGTTCCCATCCTGTAGATTAGTCATTACTCATACTCCCTATACCTGGCTCAATCCTCAGGGTCTTGGGTACCTGACAAGTCCTTAGATTGAGGCAAGAGAGGATACAATAATCATCATGTCATACAAACTAATACATGATCCCATCTATGATAAATAACATGCACAAAAGCTACATGGCTAGGCCAAAGCCCTTAACCCAAGAAGAATTACTCACACATAGAGATGAGATCAACAATCACAAACATTATAATGGAAATCATGAGATTGGTAGCAAATAGTATTACAATGTTGCCAAATGAAGATGAGATCTACTATTACAAGTGGTGGAATATGGCTATGGTTGTGGAGAAGGATTTGGAGGTTAGATCTAAGTCTATTCCTGTGGTGGCCGATGATCTGGGGCAGGGACTCTCGAGGCTCTTTTCCCGTCACCCAAGGCTTCTTTATATAGGGGTCCCTTTATGAAAGTTGTTCTGTTTGACCTAGCGGTGTCGTTGGCAACTATACGGTCGGAACTATATGGCCGAAATTTTATTTCGGTCGTATAGTTGGTCATTAAAGCGTCTGCCTCTAACCCACGACTCCTTGTTTCTTCTGGTTGTTGGAAATCTCGTATCGTTGACTTTAATGTAGTGATTCCCATCATCAAACGTCATTATCTGCGCAAAAAAATGGAAAGGAAAGGATTGCATACCCCTTTGATTATTAGGAATTAGTGGCAGGGTTTAGAGAGATATTTTATCAAAAATATGAATAATATCCAGTTTAAATGTGGATGTAGATGGCTATATTTCGGAGCCATCGGACACGTCTTCTCTATGGGGCATCGAGTTGTCCCCTCGAGATATCACGAACGAGAAACGCAAAGCTATTAAATCACAGGTTTGCTTAACTTCATTACTGAATGGGCAGACCTACAGTGCACGGGCCCACCAAACCTCTCTAGCGCATGGAAAATGTATTTCGACGGGTCAAAAAGAATGGAAGGAGTAGGAGCAGGAGCTGGAGTCATATTAGTGTCACCCCAAGGCGATAAAATGCGATACATACTTTAGATAAGTTTTGCAAATGCATCCAATAACGAAGCTTAGTACGAGGGCCTATTGCACGGTATGCGTATGGCTAAACCTTGCGGTGCAACTCGCCTAAAAATAGTTGGTGAATCCAACCTTGTGGCACAACAAGCAATGAATAAGTGTGACACTATCAGTGACAACATGATCGCCTACCACGATATGTACAACATCATGGAAGCTCAATTTGACGGGTGCAAAGTTTCACACATAGGAAGAGCAAGCAACGAAGAGGCCGACAATTTGGCAAACGTCGGATCCTTATGCCTGCTAGTACCACCCGGAGTTTTCTGGGAGGAAATAACGGAGCACTCCATCAAGGCCAAGAGGGTGTCTAAGGTTATAGCGCCTAAGGCACGGAAAAATGTCAAGCCGCAAAAATACTCGGGGACTATGCCAGCACATGAAAACATAGAAGAAGTCCTTGAGGAATATCCAGAAGTTGATGAAGTCATGATATTGGACCCTACATGGATGCAACCTTACATAACATATATCATAATGTGAGAACTCCCTGAGGATGTGATAGAAGCTCCATAAATCACCCGATGATCAAAAGCCTTGAGGATCATCAAGGGAGAACTGTATAAAAGAAGTATTTTGGGTGTATTACAACGATGTGTTACACCTGATGAAGGAAATATCATACTCAAGGACATACATGAAGGAGTCTGTGGTCATCACGCTTGCAGCCGAGCAATTGCTGCCAAAGCATTCAGAGCAGGATTCTACTGGATAACAGTAGTAGAAGATGCAAAATATATTGTCAGAACATGTGAAGCATGCCAGCGATTCGCAACAAAACCTGGTGCACCTGCCGCTGAATTAAATCCCATACCTCTTGCTTGGTCTTTTGCTCAATGGGGTCTAGATATGGTGGGTAAACTTCGCAAGTCATCCCAAGGAGGACATGTCTTTTTGCTAGTAGCAGTCGACAAATTCACCAAATGGATTGAAGCAATGCCTGTTACCAGCCAAGATGGAACTTCGGCTGTGTACTTCATCAAATCAATAATATTCCGATTTGACGTACCAAACAACATCATCACTAACAATGGAACTAACTTCACCTCCAATGAATTCAAGGAATACTGCGAGGAGATGGGTATAAAAGTAAGCTATGCATCAGTTGCTCACCCGCAAACCAATGGGCAAGTGGAAAAAGTCAATGGCCTCGTAACTGCTGGTGAAAGATCATGGATGTCGCCTAGAGGGTGGTGAATAGGCGGTTTAAAACTTTTACAAGATGGGCTTAACAATGGCGGAATAAAACTAGCATTTTTTGTCAAACACAAAGCCTAGATATACTAAGGTTCACCTATGTGCACGAACAACTTATGCTAAGCAAGACAAGTAACAAAGTGATAGCAAGATAGATTACTTCAAGCACGAAGGCTATCACAATGTAAAGTGCATAAGTAAAGAGCTCGGGTATAGAGATAACCGAGGCACACAGGGACATCGATATTTTAACGAGTTCCTCCCAACAAGGGAGTACGTCTCGTTGGAGGGGTGGGCGGTACTAAGACCACCAACACCAAAGAGGCCTCACCCTATTCTCCTGAGCACCCACCACACGGCAAGTACTCGTTCCACTATGGGACACTTGAGGACTGTCACCAAACCCGTACAAGATTGGGGCAATATCCACAACTATTGGAGGCTTCCAATAATCGCCACCAAGTCCTCAATCTTGGGGAGAGCCTCACAACTTAATTGAAGGCCACAAGAACTCGCCACAAAGGCCACACAACCGTCTAGGGTTCCAAGAACCCAAGAGGGACAAGCTTCTTGATTTCACCAACCAAATCCACAGGGGAGAAATCAAACAGATGCACCTAATGAAAATGGCAAGAACACCACAAATATGATCCTATCCTTCACTCTCAAATTACAACAAAGCTACTAAAGCAATTGGGGGAATAAGAGAGGTAGAATCAAAGGAGAAGACAAAATCCTCCAAGATCTAGATCCCAAAGATTCACTCACAAAGAGATGATTTGGTTTGGTCAAAATGTAGATCTAGATCTCCTCAATCTTCCTCTCAAATATGGGCAAGAATCATTGGAGGGAAAGAAAGGAAGCAAGATCAAAGAGATTAGAACAATGGGGCAAAGATTGAGGAAAAAGAGAGGAAGAACAACTAAAAAAGGAGAGGGAGAAAGGTTTAAATTGGGGGCAAATATCTGCCTGTTAGGGACTTTTTTCACCCTGGGCCGGTAATACCTCAATTGTGCCGGTACTACCAGACCCTGAGCAAGCAGCGCTAGCAAACGCGGGCGACAGGCGCACAACAACCTACGACAACTAGCGAGAGAGGGGGTCGGGGAGGCGCACTAGCAAGCGAGGCAAGCGAGATCGAGGTGCGCGCTAGCGAGAGCGTGCTAAGCACGTGCGCGCACGAGGCAACAAAGGTGGCGCGACCCAAGAGAGAGGCGGCGACAACTAGAGCTCAGGCGAGCAAGCTGGGCGAGCGAGACGGGCCGACCCGGTAGTATCGGCCTAGCTGGCGGTACTATCATGATGGGACGGTACTACCGGCCAACACAGCCGGGCCGACCAAAGGCCGGTGAGAAACATTCAGTACCGCTCGGTACTGCATGCGATAGTACCGCCGGTCCAAGAAAATATTGTTCCCCCTTTTTTCTTTTTAAATCAAATAAAAGGCAACCTTCAAATAGAAATATTAGAGTTAGGAAACTCCGATTGAGCCAAAACCAATTTTGTTGGAAAGAGGGAAACAAGAGATACCCAACAAAATATTGGATACCACCAAGTGAGAATTGTCAAGCATTATAATGTGAGATACCTCACTTGGTGAGAATCCAGAAAACCTCTAAGATAAAAAAACACAATAGGGTATAAAGGGGAAATCCATTTTTCATGAACTAGAGCTTGTAATAAACACAAGCTCTAGAATCAAACATGGAAAAGATCCAACAAACAACCAAGAAAGATGATGCTAAGAATGCAAAGGTTTGACCTCTCTCCGAAAGATATGATCGAGCTACTCACTCGAGAGCCCCTCTTGATAGTACGGTTATCTATCCTAAACCCGGTCTCCCAACTACCAACATGAGACTGGCAAAAGGGAATACATTTCAAGATTATACCTTTGCGTTGAACTAACCACTTGAGCACGATGTAGACAATCTTTTGCTTCTCAAGATGGACACCTTTCTTGATTGCTCTTACTCACACTCGATTGATGAAGACTTGCCATATGCTCACCAATACACCATGCGGAAGCCTCTTCTTTGACCTTGTCTTCATCGAACCATGTCCACCGAGAACGGCAAGCTTCAAGCATGAGATCTTCTAGAGATGGTGAATCTTGATCTTGCACAACATTTCTTCAAACTTCATATGACTCCAAAAGGCCCAAGGCCCTTGGACAATGCTCCTTCTTCTTCATTTATTCCATAGGAATACAACACATGGTCCAAGCGAAACCAATGGAGAAATCCTACAAGTGCAACTCAATGCAAACATTAGTCCATAGAGATTGTCATTTATTACCAAAACCACACATGGGGGCCCACATACTCTTTCAGCTAGATTTAAGAAAAGATTTCTAGCACCACTCGACAGAACAAAAGGAGCATGGTTTGATGAGTTATCGTCTGTTTTGTGGAGCCTGCATACCACTCGAAATAATTTGAAGCAAGAAACACCCTTTTTTCTGGTCCACGACACTGAAGTTGTTCTTCTAATCGAAGTAACTCACGAGTCTCCACGGGTCGCTGAATATGATGAGGAAGCATCCAGGGAAGCACTTGAAGACGATGTTGACGCACTCGGAGAAGCTCATGATGTTGCCTTACAAAGGGCCACTGTATATCAGCAGAACTTGTGCAACTATCACAACTGATGATTGTGTCCAAGGTTCTTCGTTGTAGGGGACCTAGTTATTCGCCTCAAGCAAGATGGTCACTATAAACTGGAGTCACCTTGGGAAGGGCCTTACATTGTTACAGAGGTTATCCTCGGAGGAGCATATCGGCTTCAAGACAAGAAGATAGGAGTCAAATACTCCAGTCCGTGGAACGTCACACAACTACGGTGTTTTTACGCTTATAATTTATTTTTATTACACTTTAAATTACAATAAGGCCTATGACCCAGCTTCTTAGCCATAATATTATTCAATAAATTCCAACGTTCAAGAGAGCACGCCAAACCATGTATCTTCGTCTTCAGGTTAAAAAAAGATAAGTTCTCCAAACTCAGATTTCCTTTTTCTACACCCACAATCGGGGGCTTTATTGTTAAAAAAGTTTCTCAAAAATAAAACATTCAGAAAATTTGAGAATGTTGCTCTGACGACACTAACAGAAAGTTATGAGTCTATGTCCCGATGCAGGCATCAGAACATAGCCTCGGGGGTTATTCCCATCGGGAGCACTATCGCGCACCCGATAGAAAACTATATTGTGCAGGTAAGGTAAAAAAATTGACCCGTAGAAACATCATCATGGCCTATGAGTATTACATCAGTGTATCCTCGAGTCGTTACTCCCATTGGGAGCTTCTATAAAACATAATCCGATAAAATACAATGTTAATAAACTTCAACAATTCCAATAGCCAAACAAGGCAGTCGATAAAAATCATACAAAAATCTTAGATCGCGCCTGACGCGATAAAACTCTGAATATTGTGTCCATGACGTGAAGATAAGACCCCAGGATTCGTCCTATGTGGCCTGGTAATCGCACAAGAATGTGATATGCCAGTAAAATATCCGTATCCATGATACGATGAAAAATCGCGACAGATGCGTTGGGTACCTGATATAATAGAACTGGAATTCAGTATTCGATAAGACCTGAATGGCTCGAACTACATTATGCCAGTAAAATTCTGAGTTCCGGCCTGGGGACTTGAATTTGATGTAGGTCTACAGTGTTTTTCCCAGGAGCAATTAACTGATTCCCGATTCATCGGATGCATCAGGCTTGTTGCCAAATCCCTACAAAAATAAAAAAATGATGAAAAATAAAATATCTCGTAAAGCTTCAAATCATAAATACTGAGAAATATCTTTGAGACTCAACTTGAATCTACGATTCAAATGGAGTCTTGGGGGCTACTGACATCGGTATGATTACTCGGGTGCTTATGTTTGGTTACTGATGACTGCAAGTGCACAGATCGTTTGTAGATAGTTTCAAAATAAAGATATTGATCCCACGGGGATCAGGAGTCTGAAGTCTAATAACTCTTGAAATAAATATTACGATTGAAATTCTAAATAAGATTCTAAATAACAAGATAAAATGCGAGTATTGTGTAAAAGTGTGTTTTTGGGTTTTTAGGTATAAGAGCAATAATAAAGTAAACTAAAACAATTGAATACAGAAAGTAAGTATCGCGTATGTAAGAGAGATTGGAACCGCAATAGGGAAAAAAGCGTTCTCAGAGAGTAGCGATACACCACAAGCATTATAAGGATCTAAGATAAAGATTATCATCATGAACATTCTCAACTATGTATTTGTGGCAGGAACTCTGTATTTGGACAAATAGGCAGCAACCACTACTCACATCATCCTCATAACTACAACAGTCAGTAATCGACATCAATTGAATTACTGCGCTATTAAGGGACGTAATCCCGTAGGACGTATCCCATGGCATGGATAGTGTTTCGCGAGTTTCCTCAGTTTCCCAAGTTGATACGTAAGGAGTGCCAATAGCTTTATAGTCACTGTAAGTGCTAACACACCTTCGTCTACCAACAAGTAGTTCCCTCCATCAAGTTCCCATGAGAGGCAATTATTGAGATGTCGACTTCTCTCAACATCAAGATGTAGAAAATCTAACACATGGTCACAACAATGAATATCATAATAGACTTTATCTTATTTCAATATCATTCTTGAGTTTCTCCATCTCCCCAAGAACTAATGATCTACACATACATGGAGGCAATCAACATCATGGCAATAACAACAGAATCTATCATAGATGAATAGTACTTGTATAAATCCACAACGAGTACGGAAATTACAACAAGATCTAGACAAGATGTAGATGGGATGGATGGAGATGGTGTATGTGAGATCAGGCACATGGCTTAATAGGATTGATAGAATACTCATACCAAACAAGTTGCAACTTCTTTTCCGGAAGCTCATTCGAAAAGAACTCTAAGGTTAAGTGTGCTTGGCCTAGAGAAATTCTAGGATAGGTGACCGATTGGGAAGTGGGTACCGGGTGCGCACGAGTGAGGACAAAGTGCACAGAGAAGACTAGTGTTGGTCTGTGGGGCTAGTCTAGATATCCTATTAAGCTGCCAGGAGTGACACCCCCGGGCCTAGTGAACGGGGTGTTACAAGTGGTATCAAAGCCAACCTCATGGTTAAACGGGTGTGTGTGGGTCAGTGGCGGGACATGTGGAGCATGGCGCGTGTGGCCCGGAGTGGACACGGCATGGCACATGTGCCGGCACTGGACGCACAGACGCGTGCCAAGAGGGACCGTTCCTGGGGTGTGCTTGATCGATGAGGGCATCGATCTTCTAAAGGGTGGGTGTATGTGAGACCAGGCACATGGCTTAATAGGATTGATAGAATACTCATACCAAACAAGTTGCAACTTCTTTTCCAAAAGCTCATTCAAAAAGAACTCTAAGGTTAAGCGTGATTGGCCTAGAGCAATTCTAAGATGGGTGACTGACCGGGAAGTGGGTACCGGGTGCGCACGAGTGAGGACAAAGTGCACATAAAAGACTACTGTTGGTTTGTGGGGCTAGTCTAGATATCCTATTAAGCTGCCAGGAGTGACACCCCACAGGCCTAGTGGACGGGGTGTTACAGTGGTGATGCAGCGGTGGATGACGAAGATCGATGCCTTAGCCTCCCGGATCTGCATAGGACGAAGATGGATCCCCGGTGGATAAGTTCCCCCTCCAGATGCCTTCGGAGGTGAGGTTTCGGTGATTTCTAGGTGTTCCGTATGTTGTCTCCCCGAACCAGTTACACGGGGTGAAACTATTTGAGGAGACGGAGGCGGCGCCAACTATACGGCCGGAAATTTTATTCTGGTCGTATAGTTGGTCGTTGAACCTTCTATCTCCTTTGTTTGCTTCTGATTTTCTTCTGGTATTATTAATATTTCCCAAATAAGCGGTTTACGTTGTTTTTGACTCCTTTTCTCCTCAGTACAACTGCTCCAAGAACTGTATCCATTGGATCCATCATCTGTCCAGATCTTGGTGAAAACAGACATAAAACATGCACGTGAGCGCTGTAAAATACCAAGATCCTACATCTACAATGCAAAATAATAATGTAAAACATGATGCAAATATGCACTCATCAACTTCCCCAAGCTTAGACTCTTGCTCGTCCTGAGCAAGTTTTAGCTTAATGGATGTGATCCTCATATTCATAAAGCCGAGTCGATAAAATAAATGAGGTAGTTGCAGCATGTGTTTATCATATACAATACATAGGAATAAGTTCATGAATAGTACCTTACTCGAACCATCTGAATAGTATTAGCAGGCTTCCACACTTTAGTGACCAATAGTTCATAAAAGATGAATCTCAACATAATGTAAAGTATCCGGTTCAACCAAATGAGTTAGCGAGGTAGTCCCAAGTGTTTTAGGATCAACGTATTCACTTGGGATTTAGAATCTCAAAAGTATCTCTTTGTCATACTACAACAAAGTGGTATATGCCTACTTTCTCTTTGCACGCTCGCTCTTTTTATTCTATTTTTTCTTTTCTTTTGTATATATGCTCGCACTTTTGTTTAAGTGATGTGCAAAGGAGTTTGCCATACAATCCACTTCACGTAGGAATTCAAAGTTTAACGATCTCAATTATCAAATTCCAATTGTATATGAAGCATTCTTATGACTTGAAGATTCTACCTAGACTTGTTCTCACTCTATTTTGATAGCACTTTCTTTTTCTTTGTTCAAGATTTCTTTTTCAACTTAACTGTATAGACAGTTATTCTTTGCAAATCAGACTGTAAACTTACAACATATTGACCAAATTATCTTTATGTGTTCCATTAATACCAATGGTGTGGAATACTCCTATTGCTATCATCAAGTGCAAGTAAAATTATACATAAGCCATTCATATATCAATAAAGCAAACACAAACTTAATATTGCTCCATATATAATAATAAACTCGGAATTTCATAAAAGGAATCGACTATTCCTGAAGGGAATTCTAATGATGCAAACTTTATTGCTAGTTTCAACTAATGCAAAAAATAGTGATAAAAACTTATAGGGTAGATTACAAGGTCTTAAAGATCTCCCCAAGCTTGGAATCAAGCCAGGCAGGATCAAACAATCCCTTGCGATTATTTGATACTGTGATTGTCGTAGATCACTGTGGTGCCATGGCACGTGATATCTTCTCCTCACGGGCCAGCCTGAGATGGAGGGATTGATTGATAGCTTCTAATTCTTTAACACGCAGCTTGTAGAAAAGATTGTTCCTGTCCAGCACTTTCACTTGTTCTTTAATGAACTCATTGTTATCCTGAAGTGTTTGTAGCGCCTTAAGGCTCATAGAAAAACCTGCTTCAGTTGTCCGCTTGATATCTTCATCAAGTTTGTCAAGATAAAGTCGTATCAATCGAAGGTGTTTGGGTGTCCCTCGCTTCTCCTTGTCCAACTTTTCAATCTTCAGCTCTAGGGCCTTCAAATCCCTCTTCCGACACCCATGGTCGGTGTCGAGGAACTCTATAGGGATGGTCTTGATCTCCTTGCTTTGCTCACTATTGCTCCCGATCTCCATAGGAGCCTTTCTTCTTGGCTTCTATCCCTTGGTTGTGAGTCCTTACGTGATAATAAGAGGTAGATTTGTTCATGGAGATTATGATTAGAGAGAGAAAATGGCAGTATATAAGGGGGTCAGAGGTCGGTAAAACTCTCGAAACACCAAATTGTCGTCCAAGAAAAGAATTTTAACGAAACAGGGAAAGAAATCACGGATTTGGAAGTGTCCTACCGCGTAACGACCAACTATACGGGTGCAGCCCGTATAGCTCCGGCCGTACAGTTGGTTCCGGGCAGATATTTACAAATATCTCGAGTCCAGGTCGATTAAATCACGACTCGGAACCGACAATAACATTTTTTTGCAATAAACAAAAAGTGTCTGAGAGTTTAACGACCAACTATACGGCCGAAATTTTGGCTCCGATCGTATAGTTGCGGCTGTATAGATACAGACACCAAAGATCAAAAGTGTCTAAGAGTTTAACGACCAACTATATGGCCGGAATTTTGGCTACGGTCATATAGTTGCGACCGTATAGGTATAGACACCAAAAATCAAAAGTATTTGAGAGTTTAAGGACCAACTATATGGCCAGAATTTAGGCTCCGGTCATATAGTTGCGACCGTATAGGCTCAGATATCGAAAACAATTTCACGATGATGATACAGAGAGTTTAATGGTCAACTATACGGCGGGAGCTTCCTCTCCGGCCGTACATTTCCACCCGTATAGTTGGTAAAAACCCTCTAAAGATTCAGAAAAACACAAGGAATTCAAAGGCAGAATATTCAAAAGTAAATATTATGAAAACAAATCACTTATTTGAGTAAGAACACTTACCTTGCACTTACCGTGTGATTATTCGGGGATGAAAAGTTCCTCCACCAACACAGACTTCTTCTCTCTTGGATGAATTGACCTTAGTTCATCGAATAATTCTCGTAAACAAAAATCACCAGGACTAAAGTTGCTCTCAACAAGATTGGTGTCTTGCTGGGCAAACATGGATACTGCATCTAACATATTTATTTCGTTCCTCTGCATGATCTGCAACTCAAATCCTTGAAGTGAAAGAATCCAACGGATCAGTCTTGGCTTATGGTCTTTCCTCTCAAGGAGTTCTTTTAAGCCATCACGATCCGTGTGAACTCTTACCTTTGCATCAACTTTGTAAGAAATTTTTTTATCACAAGATAAAAATAGAGCAAAAAGTTCCCTTTCTTCCTTAGGGTAATTTTTCTGAGCACCATTTAGAGTTCTACTAGCATGATGTATAATGTTAAATCTGCGGCCAATGTGTTGTCCCAGAGTTACTCCTACAACATAATCACTAGCTTCACATATTAAGTCAAAGGTTTAATAATAGGAGCACGGGATGAAGTATTTTTGAGTTTGTCAAAGGCTTCAAGACATTTATCATCAAAATTAAATCTTATTCCCTTTTACAGGACATTAGTCAAAGGTTTAGATATTCCAGAGAAATTTCTAATAAACCTTCTATAAAAACCCACATGACCAAGAAAACTTCTTATACCTTTAATATCCCTTGGTTTTGGCATTCTCTCTATTGCCTCCACCTTAGCTCTATCAACTCTAATTCCCTTACCTGATACCTTGTGTCCAAGGACTATACCTTCTTTGACCATAAAATGGCACTTATCCTAGTTTAGAACAAGATTAGTGTCTTCACAACGCTGCAATACTCTTTTGAGATTATCCAAGCAACTTGTAAATGAAGTTCCATAGACAGAAAAGTCATCCATAAATACTTCCATTATAAGTTCTATAAAATCTACAAAAAAGAAGTCATGCATCTTTGAAAAGTAGCTGGAGCATCACATAAACCAAAAGGCATACGTCGGTAAGCATGTAAACCATAAGGACTAATGAAAGTTGTTTTAAGTTGGTCATCCGGATGAACATCTATTTGAGAAAAACCAGAGTATCCGTCCAAGTAGCAAAAATGAGTATGGTCTACTAACCTTTGATCTATGAATGGTAAAGGATAGTGATCTTTCCTAGTTTCTTTATTTAATTTTCTGAAGTCTATGCACATCCTATGCCCAACAATAGTTCTACTAGGTATCAATTCATTATTTTCATTAGGAACAACAGTAAAACCGCCCTTCTTAGGGACACAATGAACATGACTTACCCATTCACTTTCTTTAACAGGATAGATTATACCTGCGTCCAGTAGACATATAATTTCTTTTCTTACCACTTCCTTCATTTCAGGCTTCAATATTCTATTAAATTCTGCAACTGGTTTAGCACCTTCTTCCATGAATATTCGATGGACGGCTATCATGGGACTAAAGCCCTTCAAGTCATCGATTGAGCACCCAAAGGCCTTGCGATGCTCCTTAAGTATCTCCATGAGTTCTTCTTCTTCTTCTCCTAAAAATTTAGTACTAATAATAACAGCAAATTTATTTGTATCATCTAGAAATCTGTATTTGAGATTATCTGGTAGAGTCTTCAACTCTGGGGGTGGTAGTTCCTCGTCCCCTCTCTTTTCTGTCTCTTCAAAGGCCTCGTTAGTTGGAGGTCCCATAATGGGAAGTGAATCGAATTCATCTTCTAATTCTCCTAGGGACCTGTCCTCCACAACTATCTCTTCATAATTTGGGTCTTCATTTATTTCTTATTCTTGATTACTAAAGAAAAGAGCCACCAGTTCCTCAATAGTTCTCTCTTCCTCTTCTTCTTGTATTTGTGGAGGCATGTCTTTAAATTTGGAAAAGTGGAATTCATTTTCCGCTCCCCAAGCTTAAGAGACACAATCTCCTTCTTGAAATTAACATAGGCACCTATATCACCCAAAAAGTTCCTTCCAAATATAATTGGGCAAAGAGTGTCCGCTGGCATATTAACAACTACGAAATCGATAGGAAAGTTTTTATTGCCAATTGTGACAGTTGCATCTTCAACTACTCCCATTGGAATTCTAAGATTTTTATTGGCTAACATAATTGTCATATCAGTATTTTCAATTGTCGTCGGTTTTATTTCTTCTTTTATTTCTAAGTAGAAATCATAAGATATGACATTAACTTCGGTGCCAAGATCACATAAACCATAATGCGAGGTTTGTTTAAATATATAGGGAAGAATAGGCTTACCCACATATTTTTCCTTCGTTTTACCTTCAACCAATACAGAAGTCTCTTCATCAAGTTCAACTATGTTACAATGTGCGTACATAGCCATAATTGCTTCCTTGGTTACCTCTTCAACTTTGGTTTCTTCCAGATGTTCCACGACTTCTGGCATACTTTGTTCTTCCTTCTTCTCCTGTACTGTTTTGACCTGTTCATATCCAAGAATATCCTTTTGTGCAGTGTTAGGGAAAGGCATCTCATGTATTGGTTCCAAGGAGGCCAGTGTTGCTTTATTTTCTCTTTTCTTCTCAGGTTTGGGTGGTGGATCATACTTGACCAGACCCTCTTTTGGAGCTTTTATATTTAACAACTTGCAACACAAGATCTGAATCCAAATAACGTTCTTTAGATAATTCTTTAACATTGCCTTTTTTATTATAGTCATGAATACAATCATGTTCTATTTCTACGCCTCCTTCACTTCCTAGACCAAAATTCCATGAAACTCTATGATCACGAATTCTATTAAGTAAAGCCCAAGCTTTAGGTATAGGAAGATTCATAAAGGCTCCTTCCGCGAAAGAGTCTAGTTCAATTTCATTAGGTTAAATTAAACCGCCATAAAAGATATGTAATAAATACCATTTAGGTAAATCATGATGAGGATATAGATGTAGTAAATCTTTAAATCTGATATAAGCCCTTACTAGTCCTTCATTAGAGAGATTCCTCCAAGTCATTATAAGACGCCTAATTCCAAAAGATTTTGATAATGGATAATATTTTGCTATAAATTCATAGGCTAGATTATCCAAGTAGTAGTGGCTTCAGGGGGTAGAGATCTATACCACGAGAGAGCTGAACTAGTCAAATTCTGACTAAAATTTTTAACCCTTACCTCATCAGTGGTATATCCCGTCAATAGAAAAGGCCACATATATCTTTGAAACATGCAATATGCTCATATGGATCAGGATCTTCTTCATCTCCAGTAAATTGCTTCTTATGTAGGATACCAAGTAGTAGAGGATTTATTTCAAACCCCCTTGTCTTCTCATTGGAGTTGTCTCTTTTACAAATATCATAGGGATTCCCAAGGTAGTTGAGTGGGTTTGCACTAGTCATATGCTCAAACTCCATCAGTTTGGTGGAAACCTGTAACTCAAAACAAAATTTAGCAAGACAAAAATAGATAAGCAAAAACTAAAAGACCTACAACGCTTAGCTCCCTAGCAACGGCCCCAGAAAATAGCTTGATGACTACAAGTGCACAGATCGTTTGTAGCTAGTTTCAAAATAAAGATATCGATCCCACAGGGAGCAGGAGTCTGGAGTCTAATAACTCTTGAAATAAATATTATGATAGACATGCTAAATAAAATTCTAAATAACAAGATAAAATGCGAGTATTGTGTAAAGGTGTGTTTTTTGGTTTTTAGGTATAAGAGCAACAATAAAGTAAAGTAAAACAATAGAATACAGAAAGTAAGTATCGTGTATGTAAGAGAGATTAGAACCGCAATAGGGGAAAAGCATTCTTAGGGAGTAGCGGATACACCACTAGCATTATAAGGATCTAAGATAAAGATTATCATCATGAACATTCTCAACTATGTATGTGTGGGAGGAACTCCGTATTTGGACAAATAGGCAGCAACCGCTACACATCATCCTCATAACCACAATAGTCAGCAATTGACATCAATCAAATTACTGCACTATTAAGGAACGTAATCTCGTAGGACGTATCCCATGGCATGGATAGTGTTCCGTGAGTTTCCTCAATTTCCCAAGTTGATACGTAAGGAGTGCCAACAACTTTATAGTCACTTTAAGTGCTAACACACCTCCGTCTACCAACAAGTAGTTCCCTCCATCCAGTCCTCATCAGAGGCAAATATTGAGAGGTCGACTTCTCTCAACATCAAGATGTAGAAAATCTAACACATGGTCACAACGATGAATATCATAATAGACTTTATCTTGTTTCAATCTCATAGTAGGGTTTCTCCATCTCCCTAAGAACTAATGATCTACTCAGACATGGAGGCAATCAACATCATGGAAATAACAACGGAATCTATCATAGATGAATAGTATTAGTATAAATCCATAACGAGTACGGAAATTAAAACAAGATCTAGACAAAATGTAGATGGGATGGATGGAGATGGTGGTGATGCAGCGGTGGATTATGAAGATCGATGCCTTAGCCTCCTGGATCTGCATAGGATGAAGATGGATCCCCGGTGGATGAGTTCCCCCTCCTAATGCCTTTCAGAGGTGACATTTTGGCGATTTCTGGGTGTTCTATATATCATCTCCCTGAACCAGTTGCACGGGGTGAAACTATTTGAGGAGGCGGAGGCGGTGCCAACTATACGGCTGGAACTATACGACTGGAAATTTTATTCCGGTCGTAAAGTTGGTCGTTGAACCCTTTGTCTCCTTTGTTCGCTTTTGGTTTTCTTCTGGTATTATTAATATTTCCCAAATAAGCGATTTACGTTGTTTTTTACTCCTTTTCTCCTCAGTACAACTGCTCCAAGAATTGTATCCATTGGATCCATCATTTGTCTTGATCCTGGTGAAAACAGACATAAAACATGCGCACGAGCACCGTAAAATACCAAGATCCTACATCTACAATGCAAAATAATAATATAAAACATGATGCAAATATACACTCATCAGTTATCCTAGCTACATAAAGGCTCACGACCCATGAAGACTAAAGGAGAAGGCCTAAGAAGCAACCGACAGAAGTCTTGGTTTTCTTAGATAAGGAAATAGAAACCACCATTGTATGGGTATTGTAATCGTAAATATGTAACCTGTTCACATACGGCTTCAGTACTCAGCCTATTATATATAGGATGGGAGGAACCAATGGAGAGGTACCGAAAAACTACCGAGCAATTTGTAATATCACTGTTCATCGATAATCAGACGACTTCGACTCCCTTGTTTGTCTAACATCCATTGAAATCTCCAGCATTATCTTTTCCTCAATACCCTAAATCCATAACCATGGGCATTGCCGAGGTTACCCGTCGTCACTAGGTATTTCCTGACTGCGCATCCATGATTGGAGATTTTTCTCACGTCCTTCCTATTCTCACGTCCTGCCTATTATCATGATGTTGTAGGAGTAACTTTAGGACAACATATTGGTCGTAGATTTAATATTATACATCATGCTAGTAGAACTCTCAATGGTGCTCAAAAGAACTACCCTAAGGAAGAAAAGGAACTTTTTAATGTATTTTTCTCTTGTGATAAATTTCGTTCCTATATAATTGATGCAAAGGTAAGAGTTCTCACGGATCGTGATGGCTTAAAAGAACTCATTGAAAGGAAAGACCATAAGCCAATATTGATCCGTTGGATTCTTTCACTTCAAGAATTTGAGTTGCAGATTATGTAGAGGCAAGAAATAAAAATGTTGGATGCAGTGTCCATGTTTGCCCTGCAAGACACCAATCTTATTGAGAGGAACTTTAGTCCTGGTGATTTTCTCTTACGGGAATTATTCAATGAACTAAGGTCAATTCCTCCAAAAGAGAAAAAGTCTTTGTTGTGGGAGGAACTTCTCATCCCCGAATAAACAATGGTAAGTGCAAGGTAAGTGTTCTTACCCAAATACGTGATTTATTTTCACAATTTTTACTTTTGAAATTTTTTCCTTTCAATTCCTTATGTTTTTCTGAAGTTTTAGAGGGGTTTTACCAACTATACGGGCGGAACTATACGACCGGAGAGGAAGCTCCCGTCGTATAGTTGGTCATTAAACTCTCTGTATCACCTTCGTGAAATTGTTTTCGCTATCTGAGACTATATGGTCGCAACTATACGACCGGAGCCAAAAATTATGGCCGTATAGTTGGTCGTTAAACTCTCAGATGGTTTTTCTTTAGGTCTCTGTATCTATACGGTCACAACTATACGACCAGAGCAAAAATTCCAGCCATATAGTTGGTCATTAAACTCTCAGACACTTTTGATTTTCGATGTTTGTATCTATACGGTCGCAACTATGCGACCAGAGCAAAAAAAATCGGCCGTACAGTTGGTCGTTAAACTCTCAGACACTTTTTCGTTTGATATTTCGTTTATTCAACTAAAAAACATTATTGTCGGCTCCGAGTCATGATTTAATCGACCTGGACTCGAGATATTTGGAAATATCTGCCCGAAACCAACTATACGGCCGGAGCTATACGATCTGTGCCCGTATAGTTGGTCATTACGTGGCAGGACACTTCTAAATCTTTGATTTCTTTCCCTGTTTTGTTCAGATTCTTTTCTTGGGCGCCAATTTGGTGTTTCTCGCGAGTTTTACCGACCTCTGACCCCCTTATATACTACCATTGTCTCCCTCTGTAATAATAATCTCCAGGAACTGATCTATCTCTCAACCAAGGGGTAGAAGTCAAGAAGAAAAACTCCCATGGAGACTGGGAGCAATAGCGAGCAAGGCAAGGAGATCAAGGCCATCCCTATAGAATTCCTCGATGCCGACCATGGGTGTCAGAAGAGGGATTTGAAGGCCCTGGAGCTGAAGATTGAAGAGTTGGACAAGGAGAAGCAAGGGACACCCAAGCACCTTCAATTGCTGCGACTTTATCTTGATAAACTAGATGAAGATATCAAGCGGCAATCGAAGCGAGGTTTTCTATGAGTCTTAAGGCGCTACAAACACTTAAGGATAACAATGAGTTCATTAAAGAACAAGTGAAGGTGCTGGAGAGGAACAATATTTTCTACAAGCTGCGTGTTAAAGAATTAGAAGCTGTTAATCAATCCCTCCGCCTCAGGTTGGCCCGTGAGGAGAAGATACCACGTGTCATGGCGCCACAATGATCTACAACAATCACGGTATCAAATAATCGCAAGGAATTATTTGATCCCGCCTGGCTTGATTTCAAGCTTGAGGAGATCTTTAATACCTTGTAATCTATCCTATAAGTTTTTATTAATATTTTCGCATTAGTTCAAACTAGCAATAAAGTTTGCATCATGAATATGAGGATCACACCCATTTAAGCTAAAACTTGCTCGGGACGAGCAAGAGTCTAAGCTCGGGGAAGTTGATGAGTGCATATTTGCATCATGTTTTACATTATTATTTTGTATTGTAGATGTAGGATCTTGGTATTTTATGGCGTTTGCGCGCACATTTTATGTCTATTTTCACCAGGATCAGGACATATGATGGATCCAATGGATACAATTCTTCAAGCAGTTGTACTATGGAGAAAAGGAGTCAAAAACAACGTAGATCGCTTATTTGGGAAATATTAATAATACTAGAAGAAAACCAGAAGCGAACAAAGGAGGCAGAGAGTCCAACGACCAACTATACGATCGGAGCAACTTTTCCAGCCGTATAGCTCCGGCCGTATAGTTGGCGCCGCCGCCACCTCATCAAATAGTTTCACCCCGTGCAATTGGTTCGAAGAGACGACATACAGAACACTTAGAAATCGCCGAAACCTCACCTCTGGAAGGCATCTAGAGGGGGAACTCATCCGCAAGGGATCCATCTTCGCCCTACGCAGATCCGGGAGGCTAAGGCATCGATCTTCATCATCCACCGCTGCATCACCACCATCTCCATCTATCCCATCTACATCTTATCTAGATCTGATTGTAATTCTTATACTCGTTGTGGATTTATAAAAGTACGATATATCTATGATTGTTTCCATTACCATTTCCATCAAGTTGGTTGCCTCCATGTCTGAGTAGATCATTAGTTTTTGGAGAGATGGAGAAACCCTAGTAGGAGATTGAAATAAGATAAAGTCTATTATGATATTCATCGATGTGACCATGTGTTAGATTTTCTACATCTTGATGTTGAGAGAAGTCGACCTCTCAATATTTGCCTCTCGTGGGGACTTGATGGAGGAAACTACTTGTTGGTAGATGGAGGCGTGCTAGCACTTACAGTGACTATAAAGCTGTTGGCACCCCTTACATATCAACTTGGGAAATTGAGGAAACTCACGGAACACTATCCATGCCATGGGATACGTCCTACGAGATTACGTTCCTTAATAGTGCAGTAATTTGATTGATGTCAATTGCTGACTATTGTGGTTATGAGGATGATGTGATTAGCGGTTGCTGCCTATTTGTCCAAATACGGAGTTCCTCCCACACATACATAGTTGAGAATGTTCATGATGATAATCTTTATCTTAGATCCTTATAATGCTAGTGGTGTATCCGCTACTCCCTAAGAATGCTTTTCCCCTATTGCGGTTCTAATCTCTCTTACATACACGATACTTACTTTCTGTATTCTATTGTTTTACTTTACTTTATTGTTGCTCTTATACCTAAAAACCAAAAAACACACCTTTACACAATACTCGCATTTTATCTTGTTATTTAGAATTTTATTTAGCATGTCTATCATAATATTTATTTCAAGAGTTATTAGACTCCAGACTCCTGCTCCCTGTGGGATCGATATCTTTATTTTGAAACTAGCTACAAACGATCTGTGCACTTGTAGTCATCAAGCTATTTTCTGGGGCCGTTGCTAGGGAGCTAAGCCTTGTAGGTCTTTTAGTTTTTGCTTATCTATTTTTGTCTTGCTAAATTTTGTTTTGAGTTATAGGTTACCACCAACATGATGGAGTTTGAGTTACAGGTTTCCACCAACATCCTGCCCCCACCTGTCAGTATGTAACGGTCGATGCGACGTAATGTAACACTCAACGCATGACCCGGGCCAACATGGTCCCACCGGTCAGCATCTAACGGTCAAGCCTTTGACATGATGGCATCCCCCCGTCCGAGCGCATGTGAGGGTTTCGGAATGGAGGGAGGGCAAAAGTGAGAAAAAACTAAACGGCTAGGGAAAACTGAGTACAACTAACGAACCAGGGGCACGAAAATAGAAGTCCCTATTAATAGATGGGTGGAATTTCACAAAAAAAGAGCTAAATGACTATGCACGTACGGTAAATCTCCACCGCATCTTCAGTATCACGGACTTCGTGCAGCCTAGTGGAGGCTGACATAGTTGTTTGACGGTGCAGAAATGAATTCGTAAGGTGCTGCTTTGACATATATATTATTGACCAGCAAATTAATGCAAAAAAATGATTTGAATAAATAAACTAGTAGTATATGGGTACAATGTACATGATGCTTAAACCAACTTACAATTTCAAACCACGCATAGATATAGACACAAACAAAGACACCGACTAAAATTTGGCCTCAATATGAAACCTAGCGAGAGCAGAACCAAAACAGAAGCAAGCTACACTAAGAAGAATCAACAAACACCGTGTTAACGATTATAGCCCACAGTCACGGAAACAGCCCCCGCCTAAGAAACCATTATCTCCATCCTCCTCCATAGATCGGTCCCCCTCCTCTGGCTAACCTCGCTGGTGTCGGGAGGCATGGAGAACCCGATCTATGAGTGCAATTTTTAGTAAAAGTAGTGATTTTAATAGATTAAGTTCGGGTTTTGCTAGCCATCTTTCTCTTGGCATCTGCGTCAATGGAGATGCCATCGTCTACAATACGTGATCTTCATCTCTTTGTTCAATGACAAGATCTACTTCTCGGCATAAATTGTGGTGTTGGAAGATTACAATTCTTTAGGTATGGGCCTTCGGATCTTGCTTCTCCAGATCGATCTTTTTTATGGTTCTCGCGAGGAGGTTTGTCCTTGCAATATTTTTCACGGCTGCTACGTCCTAGACAATGGCGATTCATACTTTCGGTTCGCCAACGACGTCAACCAAGCTATTCGGTTACTTTTCGGAATATTGGTGTTGGTATTCTTGCTAATATTGATTGATTACTCTAATGACTGCGCGCATGCATGTAGCCGCACTGCAGCTCAAATTAAAGTTATGGGAGAACATTCATTGGTATTTACAGTTTGTGGTTTGATATCTGTCAGTTTTCGGTTGCCTTCTAAAAAATACAAGATGATGTCTTGAAATAAGAAAGAGTTTGAAGATCTCGAAGATTTGCTAGTTCCTTTAGATTTTATTGTGTAATAGTTGGAGAAAGCTTTTGTATCTCTACCATATAATATTTGGTACTATGAATATATCATGGTATTGACTGTCAAAAAACCCAGATGTTGCCAACTTAAGTAGTAATAAAACCATCGGGGACGCTATCGGGGCATCAATTTCGGTGACTGGAGTAGAACACATGTCCCCTCGCCGATGAGAATTGCAATACACAAGATATAGGAGAACCCTCCATATCTCAAGCTCACACCAACAAATACTCGACTAGTACACACTGCAACACATCATCCTTGGCATTCTCGAACATCACAAATGTCACCACCATATCACCACTAGAAGAGCAAAGAACTAGAGTTGTAACACAACCCATTCAGGAAGTTCATCTCACCAAAGCACCACCACTGCCTAATCCCGACTATGTCAAGGGTTTTAATTCTAAGTAACATAAGGGAGGAGGAAACACAATTATGCCTTCTATAAGGGCATCAGGCCCAAGGGCATCGTTGACATCACTCTTAGCCCTGTAGGGCTAGGATTTTCCCCCGAAAAAGTTTCACACCTCCCACTCTAGATCTAGGCTCAAATGGCGCCAAGACACATGTATGACCCCAACATCACACCCCACTCGACAGCTGGCACCCAACCGAGGCAACCAAAACTGTTGACTAGCACCCAAGTCGTGACCGTCAAAGAAGAAGGTATCCTTCTTTGAAAATGCATAAATTAATGCAACCTAAATAAACATATGATCCTAGCTAGATACGTTGAGAAATCAAATAGCTAGGTTCATCCATCACCACCTCATACTCATAATCACATTTCTCATCTCAAACCACCAAATATAAGATTTTGTCATATGAATATATTGATGAGCAGATCCACAACGAGACATTTGGGGGAAGGGGTGCACAAAACAGCTGGTAGAACAAATTTCTTTTGTAAAATAGTTTTTTACCTCATATGTACCCTACTCGGTATCCTAATTCAAAATGCTCTAGTTCCATCCCTGAATATACTCCCACTGTTTTGAAATAGAGATATTTTCTTTTGCCCATTATATATATGAGTTGCTGAAATTCTTATGTTGCCCATCTATACTTCTTCACAACATCATTAAATCACTAGTACATATTTTCCCCTCTCCAAAGCAAGGCACACTAGTAGAAAAATGGCCTTTACTCCAGGGGTTTAGTCCCGGTTTTGCTACAAATCGGGACTAATGCCCCGGTCCCAACGGTTAGAACTAGCCACATGAGGCGGCAGACACTAATCCCGGTTTGAACGGACCCTTTATCCTGGTTTGTGTAACAAACCAGGACTAAAGGGTTTCAGGCACACTGGGGCCAGCGCCAGACCCTTTAGTCCCGGTTTGTTAAACGAACCAGGACTAAAGATTGACCTTTAGTCCCGTTTCTAGACACCAACTAGGACTAAAGTCTCAGCTATATCATCTTCCTCCCCTGCCTGAGCCATACTCCATTTCAAGCTGGTGGCTCCTCTCTCTTCTTCGTTCAATCTTGAGTTCATGCCCATTATTTCTCAAGATTTGTCAAGATTTTGCGGCGCCTCATCTATCCAAAGGTTCTAAAAGGTTAGTAACTTCATCCTTTCAACTATCATTGCTAGATTAGCTCATTTCATGCTCTAGAAGTTGAGGGATTTGTGGGTTTAGTTTGGAAGTAATTTTTCAATAATAACATGAGATCGATGAACTTGTATTAATTTTGATTCTATCTATCTTGTATTAATGTAATGAACTCCAAGGTAAATATCATTTTCACAAGGATGCATTTTGCCTATTTATAGATTAAGCGGCACAACATAGTGTCGACACTCACGATACAATGTCGACACTCGGCACTGTCATAGTGCCGCCACCCACCCAAAGAGTGTCGGCACTCACTGGCATAGTTCTTCCCACTCACGACATAGTGTCGACACTCACTTAGTCCCAGTTAGTGCTAAAGGTTCATCATATCATTAGTCCCGGTTGTGTGATTTAATTATTATTTTTAGACCAGTACTATTTTTAGCATCATGATTCTGTTTGATTTACTTAATTATATATATAATGAAGTTGCCGGTAATGGGTGTACGCTGACCGACGCTCTGGCAAATTCATTAAAGGCGTGCATTCTTTTGTCCTTGTGGCTGAGGCAAACACGCGGAATGGTTTTATGTGTTGTCCATGTGGTGTCTGTCGAAATCATAAGGAATACTCTTCCGCAAGATTCCTTCACAGCCACCTGTTTCGGTCTGGTTTCATGTCCGGCTATAATTGTTGGACCAAGCACGGAGAAAGAGGAGTTATGATGGAAGACAACGAAGAAGAAGAGAATGATAACCACTACCCTACTATGTCCCCTAAATATAGTGGTACTATAATGGAATACAATGATGAAGAACAAGCTGAAGAACGGGCATCAGATGAGACCGATGATGATCTTATTCGAGACATTGCTGATGCAAAGGGAGAATGCGAAAGCGAAATGGAGAGGTTGAAGTTCGAGCAGATGTTAGAGGACCATAATAATTGTTGTACCCAAATTGTGAAGATGGCCACAAAAAGGTGGGTAGCACACTGGAATTGCTGCAATGGAAGGCAGAGAACAGTGTGACTGACAAGGGATTTGAAAAGTTGATAAAAATAATGAAGAAGATGCTTCCAAAGGAGAATGAATTGCCCGCTAGTACGTACGAAGCAAAAAAGGTTGTCTGCCCTCTAGGATTAGGGGTGCAGAAGATACATGCATGAATTAATGACTTCATCCTCTACCACGGTGAGGAGTACGAAAATTTAGATGCATGCCCAGTATGCACTGCATTGCGGTATAAGATCAGACGAGATGACACTGGTGATGTTGAGGGCGAGCGCCCCAGGAAGAGGGTTCATGCCAAGGTGATGTGGTATGCTCCTATAATACCACGGTTGAAATGATTGTTCAGAAACAAAGAGCATGCCAAGTTGTTGCGATGGCACATGGAAGACCGTAAGAAAGACGAGATGTTGAGATACCCTGTTGATGGGTCGCAATGGAGAAAAATCAAGACAGAGTTCCCGGACTTTGCAGGTGACGTGAGGAACTTATGGTTTGGTCTAAGTACAGATGACATGAATACTTTTGGGGAGCAAAGCTGCAGTCATAGCACCTGGCCCGTGACTCTATGTATCTATAACCTTCCTCCTTGGTTGTGCATGAAGTGGAAGTTTATTATGATGCCAGTGCTCATCCAAGGCCCGAAGCAACCCAGCAATAACATTGATGTGTACCTAAGGCCATTAGTTGAAGAAATTTTACAATTGTGGCATGGACAAGGTGTACGTGTGTGGGATAAGCACAAACAAGAGGAATTTGACCTATGCGTGTTGTTTTTCATAACAATCAATGATTGGCCTGCTCTTAGTAACATTTCAGGATAGATAAAGAAGGGATATGATACAATGCATGCACACACTGTTTAGGTGAGGCTGAGAGTACATATTTGGATAAATGTAAGAAGAATGTGTACTCGGAAAATCGTCGTTTTCTTACGCCCACACAGTCCCTAAGAAAGAAAGGTAAGCATTTCAATGGTGAGGCAGATCACCGGAGTAAGCCTATCCACTGTAATGGTGATGATGTATTTGATATGGTGAAGGATTTATAAGTAATCTTTGAAAAGGGTCCTGGTAGACAATCTGTTTTGAAGGACGATGACGGACACGCACCCATGTGGAAGAAGAAATCTATATTTTGGGAGCTACCCTATTGGAAAGTGCTAAAGGTCCGCTCTGCAATTGATGTGATGCATGATGACCCACAAGTATAGGGGATGCATCGCAGTATTTTCGATAAGTAAGAGTGTCGAACCCAACGAGGAGCAGAAGGTGTTGACGAGTGGCTTGGAGTAGGAATTCTCTGTAAATACTTAGCAAACGGATTTTTAGGGGTTTTTGATAATGCAGATAAATAAAGTGCGAGTAAATAAAAGACAATAATAATAAATGCAGCAAGTGGCCCAATCCTGTCTTTAGCAAAGGACAAGCTGGTTGTATTACTTAAGATGACCAAACGTTCTCGAGGACACACAGGAATATCGTCAAGTGTCTTCGCTTCATATAGTTGATTAATCGTCTTTAGTTTGATAAGTGTTGTGTGGGTGAACCTGTGCTAATGTACCGACCTTCCTAGGACTAATACATACTTGTGATTAAACCCCTTGCAAGCATCTGCATGTACAAGAAAGTAATTAAGGTAGAAACCTAACCACAGCTTTAAACTCTAAGATCATAACATCCCTTGTGCAAAGGTTTCCTAACGGGGGTTCAGGATTCTGTCACTCCGGCAACCCCTACGATTAGTAGCCAAATACACAATGCATTCCCCTAGGCCCATAAAGGTGAAGTGTCATGTAGTCGATGTTCACATGACACCACTATAAGAATAACACCACAACTTAAATAACAAACTATTGAATCTTTCTCAACACAACTCCACTACTAACAATATGACTTCTCCCATGTCCTCAAGAACTAGACGAACTACTCACAAGACATCATATGGATCAAGATCAGAGATGAAATAATGATAAGAAACAATCTGAACATGAACGACAATTCAATGGTTCGACTCAATAGCATCAACTACAACAAGTAATCAACACCGGGAAAGTTTCCCCTAAGAACTATGCAAGATTCAACCCAATTGTTACAGCGGTATAGAGTGGTGATGATGGTGCTGGTGGAGATGATGGTGATGATGATCCTGATGAAGTCCATCTTGATGGTGGTGTTGATGGCGACGATCTCCCCTCTCTGGGAAGGAATTTCCCCGACAGATTTCTGCCTACCGGAGAGCTCTTTCTCTCTCTGTAGTTTTCCGCCCCGCAGAGGCGGCAGAATCTTTCTATGGTCGCTCCCCTAGGCTTAGGGTTTCATGGGGATAATATACGCCAAAGGGGAGAGCTGGAGGTGGGCCAGGGTGGCCACACCACCTGGTGGCGCGGCCAGGGGTGGCCCGCGCTAGGGGGTGGTGTGGGCCCCCTGTGGCCCAACTCCGCTCCCCCTTCTAGCATCTTTTGTCTTCTCGAAAAATAGAATTTTCGATGTATTTTCTGGAATTTTCTGATCTTCACGAATTTCGCCTCCAAACCGTGCCTTTTCCATCAGAATCCTGACTTCAGTGGTCCATCCTCCAAAGGTCATCAACCATGCAAAAACAGATGAAATAACATAAGTATCATCTCTTAATATGAAATATATCAATGAATAGCAGTAAATTATGATATAGAATAGTGATGCAAAATGGACGTATCAATGCACATGACGCAGAATCTTTGCATGATACTACTAGGCTTCTTGGGCGTGTATGGGAAGAATAAAGATACACTGAAAGCACGGCAGGACTAGCAACATATGAAATACCAAGACGATATGCATCTAGAGTTGTTTCAAGGTACTGCCAGCTACGCTCTTACCAAAGAAGAGAAGGAAATCTTTTTTTGAAGTCCTTTATAGTTTCATGGCCCCATCTGGCTTCTCGCCAAATATAAAGGGAATAATAAATAGGGATTTCTATTTTCGTGCCCTCGGTTCGTTAGTTGTACTCAGTTTTCCCCAACCGCTTAGTTTTTCCTCACTTTTGCCCATCTCCTTGTACGAAACTCTCACATGGTCTGAAACTCATCGTCCATCAGCCTTGCCATTATGTGCTGACAAGTGGGGATGCGTTCAGTCGGGTCCCGTAGTGGACCCTCACTGTTATGTGCTGACGAGTAGGGTCACGTTCTGTCGGGTCCCGTAGTGTACCCTTGGCGTTACATGCTAACAAGTGGGGCCGCGTTCAGTTGATTCATGTAGTGGACACCTCTCTCAACTTATCCAGATCAACATCGGACCCACAGCTTATCCATGTGAGGGCCGGACCCATAGCTTATCCATGTGAGCGCCGGACCCACAACTTACCCAGGTTGGCGTTGCAAGGTGGGACCCCAAGCCAGCCCGCCGCCCGCGCCCGTGCTGTTGCTTCATTTTCATATAGTGAAATGTAATACATATACGAAAATTATACACCTTTGAACTCTTTTAAATTGCACTTAGGACATGATAATGTTGTGCTAATAAAATCCTGATCATTTCTCATTTCCATGGAGTGACATATAATGTATAAACTTGTGTATACACAAATTATACACCTTTGAATTCTTTGAAATCGCACTTAATATGTGATAATGTCGTGCTAAGAAAATTTTGAGAGATTATCATTTTCATAGTGGAATGTAATGCAAAAACTTGCATATGCGAAAATTATAAACCTTTGAACACTTTTAAATCACACTTAATACGTGATAATGATGTGCTAACAAAATTTTGAGAGATTATTATTTTCTCCCCGATTTTCATAGAGTGGAATGTAATGCAGAAACTTGCATATACGAAGTTTATACACCTTTGAACTCTTTGAAATCTCACTTAATACGTGATAATGTCGTGCTAAGAAAATCTTAAGAGATTATCATTTGCATGGAGTGAAATATAATGCATAAACTTGAGAATACAAAAATTATACACCTTTGAACTCTTTGAAATCGCACTTAATACGTGATAATGTTGTGCTAAGCAAATCTTGAGAGATTATCATTTTCATATAGTGGAATGTAATGCATAAACTGGCATATATGAAAATTAAGACCCCAGCAATGGCGCCAGAAAATAGCCTGATGTCTGCAAGAGCACATATTGTTTGTAGCTAGTTTCGAAGTTCAGATATCGATCCCATAGGGAGCCCAAAGGTAAGTGTTTATTGGTGAAGTCTCTATCACACCCAAAGTTGTCATAGGTCTTCGAGTGAATTGACTGCAAGTGTTGAAATACGAATGGGGTTTTGATTAAATGCGATAGATTTAAATAAAACTAAAATGTAAACTTCAGAAAGATAAAGCATAAAAATAAAGAACGACTTTGCTTGTTTGTTATTTCCTGCAAATGAAGAAAGAAGGCATAGGGAGATCCAGTTCATGGTGATAGTGACTGTGCTAGGTGGACGAGTGGTAAATGTAACAATTATAATCATATAGATATATGTGTAGGCGAGCAACCCATAATTAGCCAGAACTCCTCTTGGTGGATTTCATCCCAACTTCAATAATCCTACTAGCCTGCTACCAAAACCATGGTCAGACACTAGACGATTAAGACCCTTCAGGTTGCTTAGCGATTAAGCTCCTTAGATCGGACTAATGCAATAGGCACAGTGGTTACTCGTTATCCTCGAGTCAACTAGCTTTCCATTGATATCCCTGTGTCACCCAAGGGTCACCGGTCCACTAGCGTACACGATCTTATCTGTGTATAATTGGTATCATATTGTCTAGGCCCTTAATTGGACAACAAGCATTAGGCATCCCACAGATAGTCAAGAACACATAATATAGCAATTAGAATCAATCACAAACTAGCGGAAAATATATGAAGGCACGTCACATCTCACCAATCCCCTACATCTCCCACACCCAAGGGAATTACTCACACATGAGAGTAGAATAGATCATCAATATAATTGAATAAAGGGAATTCGTCTTTGTATTACGGTGGAGATCCACAATAAGAATAGAAAAATATCCAACACAATTCAAGATGATAAGAAACAATCTCAAACCCTAGTGTTGCAAGGTGGAGATCCCTTTCTCTCTCCAGTACAAGTAGTGGCTATGGGGTGCATTGGCTAGGAGGTCGAAGATCGTGGAGCGAGATGAAGAACCTCTTCTCCTTCTTCTTCGGATCCCTTCTTTCTCCCTTCTGGATGGTGTGGTGGCTGCTGCGTTGGAGATCCCTTTCTCTCTCAAGTACGAGTAGTGGCTATGGGGTGTATTGGCTAGGAGGTCGAAGATCATGGAGCAAGATGAGAACCTCTTCTCCTTCTTCTCCGGATCCCTTCTTTCTCCCTTTTGCATGGTGTGGCGGCTGCTGCGTTGTGTTTTCGTCCCCGGTCCCTCCATGGAAGTTGTCCCTTTTGACAAGACAGAGGCGGTGACGAGGGTTTAAATCATCAATGCTCATTGTTATGGACTTAGGTTCGAGGAATAGGGGTGCGCTGGAAGTCTCGATCGCCTAGCAAACAAGCACACAGGTAACACGAGGTTTTACCCAGGTTCAGGCCTTGTAGAGGACCCTACTCATACTTGTCTTCTCTTGATTGATGATGATCCGAAGGATTACAATGTCGCTGATGGCGGTGGATGTGCAGATTGGATCTGGTGTATGTGTATGCTACGGGTGTTGTCTAGATCTATTGTGGCGTATGGGAGATCGTAGATATGTCTATTGTCTATTGCAGCATATAGATCTATTGTCTATTGTGGGAGTCGTGATGTGGGATATCGTAGATCTATCTATTGGAGTCGCGATGAGGGAGATCGTAGATCTATCTATTGGATTCGCGATGTGGGAGATCGTAGATCTATCTATTGGGGTCACGATGTGGGAGATCGTAGATCTCTCTATTGGAGTCACGATGCCCTTCTTGTTGGCCCCTCCTAGCCTTTATATATGGGGAGGCTAGATCTCAGGTACCAATACGAGTTGGTTACAAGTTAGATTCAAACTCTAGTATTGAGATTTCCTTGTCTTGTGCGTTTGCGAGTCCGTGTCCATATGGGCTTCATAACACTTGAACCGTCATAGGTGTCATGGACCTTGGCAATTCATCGAGTGGGCCTTCCGTCGAGCCGCACCAAGTAGGCTGTAGTTGGGTGCCTATTGGGCATAACCATGTCAGGCGGTGACAACTATACGGCGGGAACTATACGGCCAGAGTATTCCCGCCGTATAGTTGCTCGATAAAGCTTCTGTTGACTCCTCTTGCGTGCTTCCAAAGTGAGACTCTCTTGTTTTCCCCAGAATATTGTGTTTCTCTAGTTAAATCCTCCTGTTGACATTCAGACCCGGAAACACATATTAAAAACCAAGTTTTCTTTGCTACCGAAGTATTAGTATTAGGTAAAGCCAAAAAACGATCAAATCCGGGAGAAAACTATCAAATAAAGCCATAAAAAATGTGTCAAATCTCACAGCTATCAACTCCCCTAATCTTAGATGTTGCTCGCCCTCGAGTGTCAAGGAAATAAAGAAGAATAGCAGAGATTCGAAACTGAAAATAGAGGAACTCACAAGTTTGAATTGGTGTCAAATTCTTTTATTCACAATCCCTACAATCTTAAATATAATCATACAAGTATTCACAAGATTGCACTAAGTCCACTTCCTAACCACGTGTATCTTGTTAGCAAATAAATCATATACCCAAGCAAGTGTCGAAACTTTTAGCTAGGAAAGTGAGACAAATTCTTTTGGTCACTCTCTTTATAGAGAGATGAAATCCTTTTGTTCTTGAATTAAGAGTACTCAAGTAGGCATCAAATTATGTAATTTGAGAACAACTCATCTATCCCATGTCAAAATCTCAAGACTATCAAAGCACCTTCTTTCTTTTCTTTTGCCTTTCAAAAACTTCAACTCTTTCATAGAGAAATCATGCCACTATTTTTATCATGTTTAATTGGGGTTGTGTTGTGCACTTGTGACCATGATAATAAATAATTGTTGAGCAATAATGGGCCATAGAAGTACTACAACTTCACTTGGAACGTGAGCCATGAGGAGACTAAAATTTTTACCCATCATAACATTGCTGCTACAGACATTTACATAACTCAATAGCCGAAATCAAGTGGTTTCTCACATTTAGATCGTTCGTTGGCCAGCGGAGTTAATAGTTCCCCATGGAGCACGACAGAGTTGTAATGACACACGTAAAGCAATATCTTACGGTAATTATTAGAAAAAGTAGTGGCATAATTTCTACTACTTCGAGGCATCCGTTTCAACAAACAATTTCAATCAAGGGTACTATCAAGTCTATTCATATTAAGCACAAATGGGACGGAGTGGTTCCAAAATTAAATTCTCCGAGCGAAACATGGACTCAAGTCATCTTTCAGATGTTTTTTCTTGTTGTAAAAATGTATGAAGTGTTTTAAACCAAGTTCTTTGCTCATTATTTCAAGGATAAAAAGGAGACACTAGCAAAGGAATAAAATTTATGGGATAACAAGCTAAGTGGGGAGCGTCCTTAGTGCAAGCGAGTAAATATTTGTAGGATCAATTTAAGGTTGCAGAGAGGATGATGAAAGAAACGTGATACCTCTTCTAACTTGCTTCATTCTTGTATTTGAGTCGAAACCCCTCTATGCTTTCCTATTGCCAAGTCACCTGAAATTAAGCAATCTCTGAGAGAAACAAATAAACAAACTTGCAAATAAAATTACAACTATTTCTTTTGTACTTTTTGTTTAGACTTGCAAAGCTGAAAGTAAACATGCAAATTTGTAGTAATAAAATAAATCAAAAGAAGAAAACAAAAATATGTATGCAAAGTTTGGAGGTTTTCAAACCTCCCCCAAGCTTAGGCAATTTCCAGGCTCAGTTGTTGCCGTCATTTGGCGTCTGGTGCGGATACTACTGGTAGAAATCGGGGAAGTGGGTCATGAAGTGACTGAAGTTGTGAGTCAAAGTGTTCACATCTTCATTTACATCCTGAAGAGTGTGGTCGATCGCCCCAACGTGCTGGTTGAGCTGCTGGAACTCCTGGTAGGGGACATAGCCATACCGCAGTTGTGGCTGGTTGGGCCACGGGTCCCATGCTCCTCCTTGTTGCTGCTGCTGTCCTTCCCAAGAAAGGTTGTGTACCTGCTCTTCCTCCTGCTCCTGCTCCTGCTCCTGCTCCTGCTCCTGCTCCTCATCATCCTACTGCCCTTCTTCTTCCTCCTCGGGCTGGTGCTCGGCCAAGATTGTCGTCACTTGGTCCTTGGTGAGGATCCAAGTGTTCTGGTCCACAATTGAGAAGGGCTGGGGGCAGCGCAACTGAACCTGCTCACCCTGTACATCATCAAGATAACCGAATTGATATGCTCGGAGCCTCTAGTTAGCATAAGTTTGGAGCCGTCAGCAGGTTCCATAACAGGTAGTACAACATTCAATGCATAGGCAATGTGGGTTACCAATCCACCAATGCAATATCACCTTTGGTCTTGTTGCTTTGGTGGCGGAAGTGCTGGATGAGTAGAGCTACAGGGCTAGGGCTCTGTGGTGAAGTAGGGAAAGAGCCTTGGTGATCATTTCCATGTCCGCATTCGCCATGGAGCCTGTGTCACCTCTCCCTAGTAGTGTGTTGTCGAGGAACAGAGTGTAGTAGCGAATGGTTGGGTTCTGAATGGTGGACATCTTCTTCTGATAAAAATGACTGCCACCATTAACAAAAATAACCCCCAAGTCGTCCCACTTGTGACGCTATACAGGTTAGTAATATTGGGCTCCCCGTATGGGGGAGGCTAAAAGCAGTGCAAAATTGTTCGAAATTTATTTCATAGTGTTGTCGGTTCATGGTGAAGCTGATAGTGCACATGTTACCTTTCTCCTTGTGGTCGTCATAGAAGGAGGCAAGGAACTCATGGGTGAGCTCAGCGTAGGTGTCGTGGCTTGCGAAGTTGATCACCGCCAGCCCCGACATGCTGCACATGAGGTCGAAGTCCTCCTTCAACCCTGCCGCGGTGAGAAAGTTGTGGTCGGCCCAACATGTGTGCAGCACCCTCCTTGCTGAGACAATGTCCAACTTGGAGTTGCGCGAAGCTCGGAACCCTGAGCTTGAGCCCTCACCCTATTGGCGCTTGCTCAAATGAAAGAGGTTACCCATTTTTTTCATCGTGATGGACTGAAATTTTTTACCATAAAACCTGAGGCATATAGTTTCTATATGATATATGAACGATTCTACGTGGAATAATTCAATCCTAATGTGAGAAATTAATAGGGAAAAGAATATAAGCTTGAGTTTGTCCACTAGATCAATGCGAGAGTTTCAACCATGGAAATCTGAAAATAAAGCATGGATAGGGAGAGAAACATACCGATATGTTGATTCCCCTACTCATACGAACGAAATCTGCGAAGAATCGAAAGTTCTAGGTGGATTTTGAGAGGTTTGAATATGAGAGAAATAATGAGGAGAGGAGGAAGACCTAGCCTCCCCAGTGCGATTAAGTGGTCGCGCTGACCTATATGGCCAGAACTATACGGGTGAGTCATGTTGCTCCGCCCGTATAGTTGCGGCGACACAGCAAACTAGGGTTTCTTTATTCAGAAAACAGCTATACGGGCGCAACTATACGGCCAGATCAAAATGATCCTGCCGTATAGTTGGTCGTTAAATCATCTACCTCTCGAGATAAATTTCTAAAACTAGCATGGATATCTATACGATCGGAACTATACGGACATAATTTTTATTCCCTCCGTATAGTTGGTTGTTAAACTCTGAGTACCTTTGGAATGAAATTCTACAAAGGCATCAATATCTATACGACCGTAGCTATACGGCCGGAATTTTTATTCCCGCCGTATAGTTGGTCGCTAAACTCTCAGTACCTTTCAGAAATCTTTGTACGGAGGCATCGATATCTATATGACCGCAGCTATACGGCCGGAATTTGTTATTCCTGTCGTATAGTTGGTCGTTAAACTCTTTGTGCCTTCGAAGAAAATTTGTTGATGCAAAGATAACTATACGACCGGAACTATACTGCCGGAATTTTTTATTCCTGCTGTATAGTTGGTCGTTAAACCATCAGTAAACATCAAAAAAATTCTATTTCTTCGAAATACCTAGTTTTTAACAGAAAAATGACAGTAAAAACTGTTGACCAACATTAGCATATTAAAATCAAAATTTTAGCTTCTGGAAATAGAAAACTCAAACTTTTATTCTTATTATTATTCTCTACTTATTCAATCGATGTTTCTACTACTTTTTGGCAGCTGCATCTTTACGAGCGCGCTTCCGCAAGAATGTCGGTGAAAAAGTGGTAGGAATGCAATGAACTTCTTATTCTTTATTCTACTAAATTGACGAAAATGGGTTGACTCCCATCAAGCATTTATTAAGAATGGTTGAAGAACTCAACCTCTTCTCTCTTCTTGAATTCTTACCTACGGTTACCCCTTATCAATGCCACTTCCCACGTGAACTCATTTTGCTGATGGAACATATCTTTCTCCTTCTTCTAGCTTCTTTGGAAAATACCAGATTATTTCAGCATCATAAACATTAAAGATTATGTTCACTTATGCACAATCTAGTGATGCACCTGCAGTACTAAGGAAGGGTCTTCCAAGTATTATAGATAATCTTTCATCTTGAGGCATTTCAAGAATGATAAAATCAGTGGGAATAACATGTTCATCTATCCTAAGTAATACATCCTCAGTCATACCAACGGGTTGTTTAGTGGACTTGTCAGCCATCTGTAAAGTGATAATAGTAGGAGAATACTCCCCTAATCCTAACCTTTTATAGAGGGAGTATGGCATTACACTAACTCCTGCTCCTAGATCACACAAGGCATTGTGAATATCAGTTTTACCTATTGAGCATGAAATAGTTGGTATTCCGGGATCTCCATACTTAGACAACAGCTTCCCATTAACAGGATAGCTAGTTACCTTGGCATTAGTTTTAGTTATTTCTTTCTTTCTACTAAGAATATCACAAAGGAATTTACCATAAGTAGGAACTTTGATTGCATCTACAAATGGAATTTCTAGATGAAGGTCACTAAGTGCCTTTGTAAAAGAATTATAAATTACCTTATCCGGTGCTTTCTTTTTTCGATCAGGATAAGGAAGCTTTTTCTCACTTGACTTACTCTTGTCCTTTACCTTTTTTGGGGGGTTGGGTTCTTTTGTTGCTTTCTTTTGCTGTTGCTTATTGCTTTTCTTCTTTTCTACTACAACTTCATCTTCCTTACTTGTTTCTTTATCTTCTCTTGGATCAACCGTCTCTGCATCAGAGTCATAGTGATCATCTTGTGCATCATTTTGGTCCCCCTTTGTCTGTTCTTGCATCTCAGTTTCATCTTGAGGATCCACCAATGTATCATCTTCCTGGCTTGCTTCAAGAAAGGATTTTTCCTTGCGCTCTTTTTCAGCTTCATATTCTAGTGGTCCTAAGGTTCCTGTAACAACTGCACCCCTTCTTGTGACAACATTAGAAGAAATAGGAATATCTTCATCTTCACGAAGAAAAAATTGATAACCAGATGCTATTTGCTCACACTGGGTGTTAATCATACTAGGATACTTATGAAATAATTTTATTTCTTGGCCTATCTCATCATAATTTTCCGTGAGTTCTGCCAAAATCTTTTTATTTTTTTTGGATGCCTATGCAAGTTATTATGAGATTTTACCTGTTGATGTTTTAATTCTTGAAAAACTTTTCTAGTTTCATCTTCTTCAGTAAAAACTTGGAACAAATCTTATTTGTTTCCCTTAGCAAGTTCAGAAGGTATACCTTTTTCTTTCATAGTTTTGCGTACCTCAGGCATAAGATCAGGAGTTATCCGAAGTATCCCTTTCTCCAGCTTAGTGCCAAAATCAGGATTATATAAAGAATCATTCTTAGCCCTAATAGACATTAATTCCAAATATTCTTTAATAGTTAAAGTATTTATCAATCCTCCTACCGAGAAGTCAAGCAACTCTCTACATTGAGTATTGAGACCATGGTAAAATAGATGGAAAATTGTTAGTTCAGAATAGCCATGATTAGGAATACTATTGATCATTCCAAAGAATCTTTCCCAGGCTTGTGGGTAGTTTTCTCCCACATTCTGACTAAAATTGCCTATGTTATTTCTTAGTTCAGTTACCTTTTTAAAAGGAATATACCTGTTTATGAATTTAGTAATGCAGTTTTCCCAACATTTAATGTAATGGCAGGGGAGAGAGTATAACCAGTCTAGAGCTTTACCTTTAAGATACCATCGAAATAATTTAAGACGAGAGAAGTCTCTAGGAAAACCTTTTGGTCCGAGCGATGTTATCACATCGTCGAATTCTCTAATGTGTCTTCCTGGGTCTTCATCTTCCCTTCCACTGAAAGTTTTTTCCTGCAAAATTTGAATGATTCCACCATCAAATCGATATTCTCTAACTCCAGGATTAGGGAATTCTATTGGTTGTGTAAGAAATTCAAAACTTGGAGCACTGTATTCCCTTAGAGTTTTCTCAGGTTTCATAGGAGTTGTCCTATAAATAGACATAATTTCCGTAATATCACTCAGGTTTTCAACTTCAACTTTATTTGATCTTAAAAGTTTTTCAATAATTTCTTCGTGCCTTTGAGCAGGCACGCGCTCAATATAATCTGGCTGGTAGATTCTACCAGAGCATGTAGACCCTTTGTCTCCTGAGGAGAACATTTTGTAGTAGCAACACCTGAAATGTCAAAAGAGAAACACTTCGCACTTAGCTCCCCGGCAACATCGCCAGAAAATAGCTTGATGTCTGCAAGAGCACAGGTCGTTTGTAGCTAGTTTCGAAGTTCAGATATCATCCCACAGGGAGCCCAAAGGTAAGTGTTTATTGGTGAAGTCTCTATCACACCCGAAGTTGTCACAGGTCTTCGAGTGAATTGACTACAAGTGTTGAAATAAGAATGGGGTTTTGATTAAATGCGATAGATTTAAATAAAACTAAAATGTAAACTTCAGAAATATAAAGAATAAAAATAAAGAACGAGTTTGCTTGTTTGTTATTTCCTGCAAATGACGATAGAAGGCACCGGGAGATTCAATTCATGGTGATAGTGACTGTGCCAGGTGGACTAGTGGTAAATGTAACAATTATAATCTTATAGATATATGTGTAGGCGAGCAACCCATAATTAGCCGGAACTCCTCTTGGTAGATTTCATACCAACTTCAATAATCCTACTAGCCTGCTACCAAAACCATGGTCAGTCACTAGACGATTAAGGCCCTTCAGGTTGCTTAGCGATTAGCTCCTTGGATCGGACTAATGCAATAAGCACAGTGGTTACTCATTATCCTCGAGTGAACTAGCTTTCCATTGATATCCCTGTGTCACCTAAGGGTCCCCGGTCCACTAGCGTACAAGATCTTATCTGTGTAGAACAAGGTATCATGTTGTCTGGGCCCTTAATTGGACAACAAGCATTAGGCATCCCACAGATAGTCAAGCACACATAATATAGCAATCAGAATCAATCACAAACTAGCGAAAAATATATGAAGGCACATCACATCTCACCAATCCCCTACATCTCCCACGCCCAAGGGAATTACTCACACATGAGAGAAGAAAAGATCATCAATATAATTGAATAAAGGGAATTCGACTTTGTATTACCGTGGAGATCCATAATAAAAATAGAAAAATATCCAACACAATTCAAGATGGGAAGAAACAATCTCAAACCCTAGTCTTGCAATGTGGAGATCCCTTTCTCTCTCAAGTACGAGTAGTGGCTATGGGGTGTATTGGCTAGGAGGTCGAAGATCATGGAGCGAGATGAAGAATGTCTTCTCCTTCTTCTCCGGATCCCTTCTTTCTCCCTTCTAGTTGGTGTAGCGCCTGCTGCGTTGTGTTTTCATCCCTGGTCCCTTCATGGAAGTTGTCCCTTTTGACAAGACAGAGGTGGCGGCAACTATACGATGGGAACTGTACAGCCGGAAAAATATTCCCGCTGTATAGTTGCTCGTCAAAGCTTCTATTGACTCCTCTTGCATGCTTCCAAAGTGAGACTCGCTTGTTTTCCCCAGAATATTGTGTTTCTCTAGTTAAATCCTCCTGTTGATGCACATACCCTAAAACACACATTAAAAACCAAGTTTTCTTTGCTACTGAAGTATTAGCATTAGGTAAAGCCAGAAAACAATCAAATCCGGGAGAAAACCATCAAATAAAGCCATAAAAAATTTGTTGAATCTCACAGCTATCATTGCCTCATTCAAACAAACTATGTTTTGGGGAGGGATGTTTGGGGAAGAGGCTTGAGTAGAAAGCCATGAACCTTCATAGATAGTAGGTGATTTGAGAAGTGGTGATTTAGGTTAAAACTTGGTTTATATACATTTCTTATGGTGGCAGGTCACATAATAAGACTCCCTGGGTAGATGCCACTATGTTTTGCTCTTTTTGAATTTGTTGTGCATAAAATGACTCAATTATCTAGCTAAAACCTATTCGTTGACTCTCTGTTGACCAGCCACCGGAGGGTAAAACTGAGTATATTGCACACATCAGTGTTAGTACTGGAGGGAAAAACTAAGTACAACCAAACTGCCAGTGTTACACTCAAGGGAAAAACTAAGTACAACTGAGCCGCCAGGGTTAGACACGAGGGAAAAAACGTGACACATGGTACGCATGTGCGGTGCACGGGACGGTAGCGGACACGTGTGGCCGTGCACAGTGCAGTAGCATACGCAGTTATACGGTGCATGGTAGTGCAACGAAATGTCACTTCCCTTCTCCTTTAATAGAGGCCTCCCCACTCTCACTCATCACTCACTCACTCACTCAACCATCTGCACTATCCCATCACCGTCTGCAAACCCCCAAGAAAATCCCAACCACGCCGGCGATGGAGAAGAACGGCGTGGTGGGCATCGGTGCCTCCAAGGCCACCGGTGAGGAGGCCCCCGTCCCCCTATAGGCCCCCATCCCCGTCCCCGTCCCCGCATCTGCCGTAGCTGCTAGCGAGGAGGCCCCCGCCAGTCTCGGGCAGATCCGGCTCGGCTGGGACCCCTACGAGGAGGTTGTTTACATAAGGCCAGAGAACCCCTACGACACCAGCATCATCGACCCATGGTCGGAGGTAACCAGGGTTTTCTCCCCTTCCCTTGTTATTCCCCCATTTCCATCGTTGGATGCTAGATCATATGTTATTAGAGCTCGGCTATTCGTATTTTTACAATAGCTAATCCTCTTGTGTTAGATATCGTATTTCGATGAATCCCCCTATTCGTATTTGAACCCCTATTCTTAGTTGGGATCAGCATTAGATTTGTTTAAGATTTGGGGAATAATTAGGAGATCTCAATCGGTTAATTTATGCAAATAATCAATCTCGATAATCAAAGTATCTCAATCATGTCCTTATTGCACTCTACTGTTTTTTCCAACAGGAGGATAGCAGCGACGTCCGCAGCGGCGACGAGTCCAAGGACACCAAGACTCGTCATGTGATGAGGAGGCTGAAGTCCGGCCAGTACAACAACTTCTTCGCTGACAACATGTATAGGTACCCCTTCTGCCCCACCAAGAGGCTCCGCGCCATGGACTTCAACTCCCTCGTGAATCATGATGATGATGTGAGGACCTGCGGTGAGTCCATGAACGTCCACAGCTTCATAGCCAAGCACCAGGCGCTCGGTCTTTACCTCCACAACCTCTAGAAGGTGGCTATCGAGGAGGGTCGCATGACCCCGATCAAGCCCAAGGCACCCAAGGTCAAGGGACTGGGCAGCAAGAAGTGGAGGAGGCACCAGAGGGAGGAGGCAGAGGCCCTCCTGACAGAGGCCATAAGGGGCCACTAATCTGCTTCTGTTGTAAAGCAGCCTCTTTTGTCTTCTCTGTGTTGAACTTGTCCGCTACTGCTGAGCAGCCTAATTATTGAACTTTGTTAAGTACCATACTATATAACCTACATTAGCTGCTTTATCTACATCTGCTCTGTTTACTTAATTTATTTATGGTGCTGGTTAGTTTTGCTGCTCTAGATTTGCTATTATATTGGGGAAAACGAGGGCAAATGGAACAATGAATAAAGAGAGAAGATACTCTAGATTTGCTACCTTTTTGGGCAAAAAAACATAACTGTTTGCAAGAGAGAGGGGAAAAGGCGCTCTTAAAAAGGCCAATCATAAAAATAAAAAAATAAAACTTCCAATTTAGGAGACAGGGCGAACGTAACCACCAAACGTGCCCACATGGTCCCACACCACGTCCCCCATAATCAGCAAGAGATGGATGGCTACTGTTGTGTATCCTAGCCGCACCTGTCAACATGTAACGGTCGAGGTGACGTAACGTAACGCTCAACGCATGACCCGCCCCAATGCGGTCCCACGAGTCAGCATGTAACGGTCAAGCCCTGGACCTGACGGCATCCCCCCGTCCGAGCGCATGTGAGGGTTTCGGAATGGAGGGAGGGAAAAATTGAGGTAAAACTAAGCGGATGGGGAAAACTCAGTACAACTAACGAACCAGGGGCATGAAAATAGAAATCCCTAATAAATATGGCAGTGAAAAAATTCCAAAACCTAAAGTCTCATGACTGCCACGTGCTTATGATGCAGTTGCTTCCAGTTGCATTGAGGGGGCTTCTGCCAGAAAATATTCGAGTACTCATTGTGAAGCTATGTGCATTCCCCAATGCAATTTCTGAGAAGGTAATCGATCTAGATAGTCTACCAAGGTTACAGAAAGATATGTTCCAATGTCTTGTCAGCTTCGAGTTGGTGTTCCCACCATCCTTCTTCAATATTATGATGCACCTCCTAGTTCACCTAGTCGAAGAGATTAACATTCTCAGTCCTGTATTTCTACATAATATGTTCCCCTTTGAGAGGTTCATGAGAGTATTCAAGAAATATGTTCATAACCGTGCTAGGCTAGAAGGAAGCATATCCAAGGGATATGGAGCAGATGTAGGGGTTCACGTACGAAAACAATAAAAATTTACCCTACGCCCCTGAACCCCTGATGCTGCCAGGACCTATCTATTAGTAATGCAGTAACATGAGGGGCTTTTCGTGAACTTACCCTTGAAGATCGAAAAGCGTTGTTAACGCTCAAGAGAGCATGGTTGATGTAGACGAGTTGAAGCCAACCTCAAGGTCGTGATGAAGTCCTTGTGCTCTTGTGGCTCCAACGACTTGAGTGCCTCAAGTGTGACACCTCGCGGGGAGTTACATGCATCCGGTGCCTAACAATGACTCCCGCTTCCCCGATCCAGCAACAGTTGCGGAAGTAGAGCTCCTGGATCCGAATCCCGCAACACGACGGTGCTCTACGGTGAAGATGTCTCTCATTCGTGCAGTCCGAACTCGGGACCACGGTCACGGGAGAGAGAGAGAATATCAATTGGGGGTATCCCCAAAAGTGACGAAACCTTTATTGAATATTGGTTGTGTATTTTCTGGTCAAAATACCCCACTATATATAGGGGGAGGGGAGGTACTACCTCCCTCAAAGTCTCGGGGTGGGACTAAATGAGGGGGAGAGGGGAGGCTCCACCGGCCAGCCTTAGTGGGCCCTGCACGGGGGGGGGGGGGGGGGGGGATTGGCCCAGCCGGCCACCCCCTTGCCTCCTCTCTCCTCTTGCCTTTTCCTCATGGCCCCTTCTCCCTCCGGAATTGGCCAATTAAGCCTTTTTGACCTTTATTGATTTCTCTTTTATTAAATAATTATGAATAAGTGATTAAATCAATATTTAACATTCATTCACATATTATTCAATCTTCGTGGCTATGGAACACCTTCCACCTCCACTCCGGACATCCTCTGGACTTACCGAAACCCTTCCGGTTTTCTCTCTTCTCTTCTTCCATGATTCTACCGATCCTGTAAACACTCTCTAAGCATCATCAAGCCCTTAAGCATGATACCCCACGGTTCTGGAACACTCCAGACATGGTCGGGACACTCCCGGACCAATGATCGACAGAGGGACCTGGATGGCCATGTGACCCCTGTGCATTCCACAATGATCTTTCGTTGTTTGAACTAGGACAGTCACATATTATTCCTTTTGTCTCTCGATACTTGCATTGCCCGAGATCTGATCAATGACATCACCATGTCGTGTTCAATATCGTTACCGAACAATGCTATTTGACTCATTTCGACAAGTGATATCCCTATGATCAAATCACACGCTATGCAGCTATTGGATATAACTTCTCTGAGTGGTCCCTAGAGTATCTTTCCGTCACGCGGATGGACAAATCCCGCTCTTGACATATATTGCCTCTATGGTTCCTCCGAATACCCGAACACACCTTTATTATCACGGTATTACCAAGTGACGTTTGATGCTATCTAAGCACTCTTGGGAGACAGTGATTGATATAGTCTCATGGTCCAAGGAATAGTCTATGAGGTCTATTCTAATCATCGTAACTTGAACTTCGTGACATGATCGGGTCACGATGTTTAGGTTGGGTATTGGTTCATCATATCATTCTCAGAATGAGTTGACTCCATTTCCAACTGGCATAAATGCCACACGATCAGGAAACCTTGATTTTCTGTTGACCAATGAACAGTGACTAGAGTTTCACCGGGAACCCCTAGTTGTTTATATGTCACACGTGTATTGACGTTTCCTTTCAATACATTTATAGCATGGTATAAAACTTAATCATAAACTTTATGAAATATGATAATAATCCTTATTATTATTTGTCTCTAGGGCATATTTCCAACAACAGAGGAGGTCATTGAGTTTTGTGTTGACTTTATTCCTGACCGTAAGCCCATCGGTGTTCCTGAATCACGGCATGAGGGTGGACTGAGTGGAAAAGGCATGCTAGGAAAGAAAGCAAGGATATGTATGGATGGTCATTCTTTCAATAAAGCACACTACACAGTTCTGCAAAGTTCCATCTTGGTGGCTCCCTATATCAAGGAACTCAAGAATATTGTATGCTCCAACAACCCGGGGAAGCCTGGCTCCTGGATTAGAGATGAACACATGAAGACTTTTGGCGGTTGGTTGTAGACACATCTCATGAGTGACATCACTGTTGGAGATCAGTTGTACTTGTTGGCCAGGTCACCCTCTTCCAAGGGTACGAGATAAATGGGAATACATTTTACACGATTGCCCAAGATAAAAAGAGCACCAACCAAAACAGTGGTGTCTAATTTGATGCAACAGACGAGAATGGGAAAAAGGACACATATTATGGTTACATAGAGGAGATATGGCAACTTGACTATGGACCTTATTTTAAGGTCCCTTTGTTTCGGTGCAAATGGGTCATGCTGATAGGAGGCGGGGTTGAGGTAGACAAGAAATACGGAATGACAACAGTGGATCTCAACAATCTTGCATACAGAGACGAACCTTTCGTCCTAGCCAATGATGTGGCACAGGTTTTTTATGTGAAGCACATGACTACCAAGCCGAAAAAAACGAAAGATAAGCAAAAGAATACATCATACGATGAGCCAAAGTGCCACATAGTTCTTTTAGGGAAAATAAATATCATGAGAGTGGAGGACAAGATAGACATGTCAGAAGATTATAATAAATTTCATGAAATTCCGCCATTCATAGTGAACATTGACCCAAGCATCCTGTTAAGTAAGGAAGATGCTCCATGGTTACGGACTAGAAGAAAACCCAACATTAGATGTGTGGATGTTGGTGATGTATAATAATATATGAAACCTTTATTTTTAGTGATCTTATATGGATATGAACTGTCTCGATCTCAATAGGTAGTATTGCAACTTGCTGTGGCAACACCCAAGACATTTATTAATATTAAAAATTAAAAATTAGTCATAATCATCTCTAGCCTTGTAGTACACAACTTCAGGGTCATCTTCGGAATCGTCATTGCCATCGTCGTCATCGCTAGTAGCACGCGGTTGGATCCTCAGCCCTTCCACAGCTTGTGTACGGGGAACGGGGGAGGAGGCACCTGCCACTCCAGCCTCGAATTCACGCCGTGCAGGGGAGGGGGCTCTTGGATGACGATGCCTCTACGCCCTCGGCCTTCACCACCACCACCATTCTTGTGGCTCTACGGCTGGTGAAAGTCCGGGTGCCGAAGGAGAGGATGATCTCCCATCGCTATGTAGTGTGACCGACTTCATTGTGGTTCACTCGGGGAGGGCCGTCACCCTCGTACATGGCGAGCTCCCTTTCCCGTTGGTTAGCGAAGAAGGCATTTCAGGTGTTGTAGTTATCGGGATCCCAATGGGGATCCATCTGTTGATCTAGCGTGAGATCGAGGTAGAAGTGGTTCATGATGTCCGCTTAGCGGGCGGAACCTTGAGGCACAGGAGGGACAAGAACCCCTCCAGCGCTCAGGATCCAGCCGGCGAATAGCCAGTACCTCGGTGGGCATGGGTAACTGGAGGCGCACAACGCCTCGTTCTCCTCGAGGGTCAGAAAGGCCCAGTAAGCGGTGTCCATTACTGTTAGAGAGGAAGGTGTGCATGTGTGGATGGCCTTGGCGGTTGGCCTAGATATAGAGGAAAATGGTGGGAAAACATGGCGAGAAGCGGGGGGAAATGGCGAGAAAGCATGACGTGACGGCTCTGAGATTTGCGGGAAATATCTTTAGTCCCGGTTAGTGGCTCCAACCGGGACTAAAGGCCCCTGAAATATCTTTAATCCCAGTTACTAATTTTAGTATGAAATATTATATTTCTAATGGGTAGATTTTTTTGTGAATATTTGGTATATTATATGTATTTTTATTTTTTTTAATAATAAAATATGTTTTTCCAAGATTTATACTAAATAGAATATTTGTTAAACAATAAATTATTTCATTTAAGTTGTATAGCAGAGTATGATAATAGATTTAAATTATAGATCTTCTTTTTCTGAAAATTTTGATATATAATACATAATTTTTAGAAAATTATACATCATTTTCATTTTGGCGCCAAAAAAAACCTTTAGCCCCGGTTTGTGATACAAACCAGAACTAAAGGGTAGTCTTTAGTACCGGTTTGTATCTCAAATCAGGGCTAAAGGGTTGCAGCCCGCGCGCAAAAAGCGGCGATCGAAAACACCTTTAGCCTTGGTTTGAGATACAAATGGGGACTAAAGGCTTCCCTTTTGTCCTAGTTTGTATCACAAACCGGGGCTAAAGGGTGGGGGTATAAATACCCACCCCTCCACCCTGGTTCTAGACACGAACCGGAGCATGCCGTCTTCTTCCCGAGACAAATCGCCATCGCCCGGAGGAATCGCCACCGCCCGCGCCCATGGAGGAGTAGTCCGCCGCCGTCCGCCACCCCACACCTGTGCAGTCCGCCGCCCCGCGCCGTTCCACCGCCACGTCGAGCCGCCCGTGGGAGGAGGAGGCTCGTCGAGCCGCTAGGAGGGAATTGCCGCCGTGCGCGCGCTGCCCCTCCCTTCGCCGCCGCGCGCCGCCTCCACCGTCCCGGCCACGCCTCCCCCGTAGGTGAGCTCTCCCGAAGTTTAGTTAATTAGGGATTTAGTTAGGTAATTTAGGGATTTAGTTTAGGTTAGGTTTTAGTTATTAGTGTCTACAGATTTAGGTTTAGTTTTAATTTAGGGATTTAGGTTGAATTTAGGTCTAGTGTTTAGGGATTTAGGTTTTAGTTAGTTAGTGTTTAGGGATTTAGGTTAGTTAGTGACCTCACCGAATTTAGTTTAGGTTTAGTTTAGTTAGTGTTTAGGGATTTAGTTTTTGTCATCGACGGATTTCGGGTACATTATCTTCTTAAGTGGGAATATTACATTATCTTCTTAAATTGATTACATGGTTCAACTGAGTTTAGTGATTCGCCCATTGTTCTGTAGTGTGCTGAGGTTTTATGATTTAGTTTAGGGCCGGGGTTTAGGTTATTATGTAGTTTAGGGGTTTAATTTAGTGTTTATGTTATATGATAGTTTACATTATGATTTAGTTATGCCCATCCTGTATCCTCGTCGCCGACTCGGTGGCAACGACAGAGTACTGGGCTCCGCCGAGCAGGCACTGGGAGGTGCTACCTGCTAGGACGCGTAGCTTGGTGAGGAATCCGGGTATCGTTGTCGACCGAGAGCTTCTTTGGTGGCGGTCGCGTGGTCCCCCTAGCTGTGCAGAGGGAGCCGACCCCCGAGGAGGTGGTACAGAGGCGTGTCAGAGAGGAGGATGAGCATGTCTGCCGATATATGGATATTCTGGAGGTCAAGTTCTCCAAAACCTAGAAGATTCTTTAGGGATCTCGCCTGAGCTCTTCTCCAGTGATGGTTCCTTCTCTTTGGGTGTTCACCTCCCATGGCTCAGGACCTGGTAGTTGACGTCTAATTTGATATGAGTGAGATGTATTATTGTACTTTATCTTATAATATTGTACTTTATCTTATATTATTGTTGCATTATCTGGATTATTCGAGATGTATTATATTGTTTCATTATTAGTACTTAATCTTTCTTCTATATCCGAGTTGTCGCAATTGTAATATTTTTTTTTACTTAATGCAAAATTATTTTATCTTTCTTCTGTATTAGTTAAGCTATGGACGATAGAGACAATGAAGAGGTGGTGCTTGACATGATAGATGAGGGTATCGGAGGTTGTTATTACGATGGAGTAGACGACGGTGGAGATGATGACTCCCAGTATCTTAATTTGTCTAGAGGAGATGATGGTGGAGACGATGGTGATGGACACGATAGTGGAGACGACGGTGGAGACCATGGTGGAGACACCTTCATAACAAAGTCCAATGAGGTATATAAAGCCTCTGTCGATCATTAGTAGATGCATTAATTGATTCATATATATATACTAACGAATGTTTCTTCTCTTAGACCTTCGCATCAGGCCAATCTTCTACAAAAAAAGAGGCCCGACAAAAAAGTTGGCCGCTGATGTCCATTTCACAATTGACCTAGTCTCTGAGCTAGGTGAATCATTGGAGCTCATAGAGATCATAAATGCATTTCTACATCAATGCGGAGTGATTGTTAGCGACACCATCCCGATCACCACTTGGGAGTTGGAGCTAGTTTTGCTGACGACAGAGCCAAAGATTGTCTTTGGAATTCTCTGATGAAACATTTCACCCTACTAGTCTTCCCGACAGGTGAGCTCACACATAATATGAGGTTTGAAAGTCAAGGAGTGGGATCTTAAGAATATGGGCACACAATTCAAGAACTGGAAGAAAAGGTTATACCAAAACTATCTGAAGGATAAAAAACTCCTGAATTCACTGGCGCACTAGAGAAGCAGCGGGATAACTGGGCAACATTTGTGGAATACAAGCAATCAGAACCATCTAAGGCAAGGTCGGCAAAAAATAATCTAAATGCTTCCAAAAATAAATATCACCATCATATGGAGACATGTGGCTACATGAGTGCCATGCCTAAGTGGGATAAAACTGAGGCCGACCTGACGGCTAAAGGGGTCACTCCATCTACAAGTGGTTGGCCCTTGAGGTCAAGAAATTGGATACTTGGGCATCGGGATCGTATGACCCAGAAATAGGGGAGATTGTTGCAAACAAAGAAATTGTTGAACCCAAGAATGCACTTATTAAAGTGATAAAAGAGGTTAAAGAGGGAAAGTTCATTCCTGACAGAGAGAACGATGAGTTGACAAAGGCCCTCGGGAATCCTGAAAAGGTCGGATGAACACGAGGATTTGGACCTTCTTATCCATGGGCTATTGGGTTTCTCGAGGACATAGACACTTACAAAAGCCGAGCGAGAAAAATGAAGTGGCAGTAGGCGGAGGAGGCAGAGCGGTTGGCGAAGATTGAAGCCATGTTGCAGCTGCAGCTGGAGCAGATTGATGAACTTAGAGGACTGGCCTGACAGCAAGATCCTGCACTCGACAGTACGGCCGGCTCATCTCAGCGGAAAAGCAGCGTGGCTTCCACGTAGGTCCAGGCTAATGATGCAACGATGGATGTCTACCCCATGGATGCAATCAAGGAGAAGACTAGTTGTGAGCTCCATGTTGAACCGAAGAACATATCCATGAAGGTGGCGGTTGGCTTTGCTTTACCTTCTGCACCGGGAGCGACCTACCATTGCAATCCGATTCTAGCTGGCTATGCTCGTGTCAGTGTGGATGAAGTTCAACCGTTATTTCAGTCACTGCAGCTTGACATCCCTGGAGGTGAAGGGGAGATGACACTGGGAGAAGTCACGAGTGGCTTCATTCTTAGGAAAAAAGAATACATCAAGTTTCCAGGCTCGACGCCAAGGCCACCATCTCCACCGAGAAGCAATCCACCACCTCCAAGTCCAACCCTCCTCGAGAAGGACCGTAGTGCGAGTCCATCTCGATCTACGGCGCCTCAGCCGCCTCCACCCACTAAGGGCCAAAAGCAGAAGATTACCACCTCGATGGATAACCGGGGCGAAAAGCGACAGTTTTCTCCCCTCTCAAGAGTACCGCCGGCTCCTCCCAAGTTAGCTTACCACATGACTGATGAGGATACCAAGGCGGTCGTAGATGCCGAAGTGAGTGCCCTTTTTAAAAAGAAACACATTGAGCCAAAGGTCCCAATAAAGCCAAAAGTCAAGGAGCACTTTAGGAGATTTCTGACGCATCCATCCCAAGCTCGGATAAATGCGCCAGAAAAACTATACGAAACAGAAGAGAACAAGTGGTAGAGGAAGCATTAAAAAATACGTTCCTAGGCTTGGAGAACAAGAAAAACAATCGATCCCCCCGCTCAAGGTGTTACCCGAACATCAACTATATGGGGGAGAACCTTTGGATATACAAACAACTATTACATTGGCCGAGCAATGTAATATGTCTCTTGATGACGTACTTGGCAATGCGGATTTCACCACGGTTCCTGTAGCACGACAATATGTCCATGAGAAGCCTACGGTTAGTTATGAGAGGCTCTAGGAAATGCGACAATTGCATGAATGGTATATGAAAGCCGCAAAAAAGGGCGAGAATGGATCATGGTGAAAGTTAGAGAGGAGCATTACTTCATTAAAGATGAGGTCCATGTTGAACTTTCGGAAATATTTCAGTTATTCAATCAAAGGGACCTCGACAAATCTATCCCCAATTGCTATTGTCTGTAAGTGATTAATTTATTTATATAATTAAGTATCTAGCTCAGCTCGTTCAATTGATTTCCAGTAATTATCCTCATTATATTCTTTTGTACGCTATGATGCAAAGTTAAGATTCTCGAATGTAAAAAAGGGAGAATCCATGGATTTGGATTCATTGACCCAAATCGAGTTAATGAAGCTATGCTAAAGATGAATCCCGTGGACACGGAGCGTACCGGTTTCTCAAGAAGCAACATTTTTGTAAGGAAATAATATTTCCTTACCACTTCGGGTGAGAGTGTTATGTCTTATACACATTAACTTTTGCTTACTCAATGTTAAGTGTAAATGATGAGTTACTGATGTATACAAACCTTGCGTAGCTTCCACTGGATTCTTCTAAGCATTTCCGTTGACTTGGAAAGAGTTCAAATCATGGACTCGTTACAAAAGGACATGAAAGAGTACTGCAACATAATCGATATGTTAAATAAGTAATTTCAATCATTATATCACTATATCGGTCTCTTTCATTCAATTTCTGAGATATCAAGTAATTATGAACACATTTATTCATTTTTATGTCGGGCAGTGTTTGGACACGGTTCAAGACTATGATCCGCGGTCAATCGAGTGAGCAACTGAGTTTTAAACCGATCTCGGTAAGTAGTAGGAGCTAGGTCCGTGCATCTCTTTAATTCTAGTTTCAATACAATTATCATGTTTGAGTTATTATTTGATTGAATTCTATTCTTGTAAAATGCGCGAGGCAGTGATACATTGCAAATGTGTCTATAATTTTTGATGTTCCATGCTTGGTTTTATCTACTTTCTTATGTTTTGTCCACACTTTGGAGTACTTTTCATATGATTTCTTGGACTAAACTATTAACAAGAGCCACAGTGTCAACTGCCTGTTTTCTACTGTTTTTGGTTCTAGGAAAGTCAGAAAGTCAATATTCTCGGAATTGGACCGGACAAAAGCCAAAGTTGATATTTCACCGAGGGGAACACTCATGGAGCCAGAAGATGAGACGGAGAGGGGCCACAGGGCGGCCACACCATGTGGTGGCGCAGGCTAGCCCTGGCCGCCCACCGACCTTGCCTCTTCGCCTATAAGAAGCCTCCCAATGCATAAACCCAAAATAGTCAATCAGAAATCCACGAAAAGTTCCGCAGCGCCACCGCCACCGAAGGGGAGATTCGGGGGACAAAAAATCTCTGTTCCGGCACCCTGCCGGGACGGGGAATTGCCCCCGGAGCCATCTCCATCGATCTCCACCACCATCTCCATCACCATTGTTGATTCCCATGATGAGGAGGGAGTAGTTCTCTCTCGAGGCTAAGGGTTCTACCGGTAGCTATGTGTTCATCTCTCTCTCTATGCATAATCATATTGTGATCATGAGCTTGTAATCAATTAGATGTACCTTGCTACTCAAGTTCTTTAATAGATCTCTACTCTCCCCATGTGTGTGAAGTTGACAGTGTGCACACCATGGTGGCACTTAGGCTAGAGATTACAAATACTTGTTATGAGTTATATTTGGAGTTGGATGTCTTTATGAAATTGTGGTGTTTGTTGGAACCATCTAGTGCTCAAGGTGACAGTGTGGGGTTTTATAGATGGGAAAGATGAACTTTGAGGAGTGCTGTTATAGCCCTACCGACGATTAGAGTGTCCAACCGGAGAGTAGTTAAGAGTAGTATCATGAAGATAATATATTTATATGAGAGTGTTCACTAGTGAAAGTATGATCTCTAGGCCTTGTTTCTAAGCATTGAAACACCGGTTGTTACTAGATCTGTTACATGTTTGCTTGCTTCCATCTTTATTTCAGTTTTGCTTTAGTCTTTATTTCACTATCTCTTCGCCGAACTAGTGCACCTATACACCTGACAAGTGTATTGGGTGTGTTGGGGACACAAGAGACTTCTTGTATCTTGATTGCAGGGTTTCTTGAGAGGGGATACCTTTGACCACTTCCTCTCTGAGTTCGATAAACCTTGGGTGATTCACTTAAGGGAAAACTTTCTGTTGTTCTACAAACCTCTGCACTTGGATTCCCAACAACTGTCTACAAGAATATAAGTGCGTAGACATCAGGCAGCCACATGGGACTAATCTATGTGGATACTACGTTTGCGTGTTCCTTCGCGTTAGCACTACTGAGCAGAACTTGGAAACTCTTTGAGTACGTAAACAATATATTCATAATTTACTTTTATTACCATCATTTGTGTTGAGTTCCATTCATATTTTTTATGATGATTGATATATTCATATTGATCTCCTTCTATAGTTGGACGCGATGCGGGAAAAGCTCCTACCACAGGAACGCCTACTAGCAATCCAAAAGGAATTGGCGGGATTTTTGGTTGATGAGGTCATAGACGCCCATGTGGAGAATACTTCTAGATAGACCCTAAAGCATCCATGTAATAATCTCCATGTAATTAAATAGACGGGCTCTCAAACCGGTTGGGACTCGTATACCAAATCGTGTATATATGTATGTATGCTTGTAAGAGAAATTATATTATATATGCATCAACGTGTACAAGTACTATGTAGTACCGTCTTTGAAATGAAAACACAGAATGAAAAATAATTGAACACAAAACACAAAATTAAAAGGAAACCAAAAACCCTAAAACCCCATCTCTTGTTGCGGCAGCCAAATGGCCCAAAACGCTACCGCGCAGGGACCCTTACGAACCGGGACTAAATGTCCTCCAGCCTAGCACACGACGCGAGCCCACGTGGTGAACCGGGACTAAAGGTCGGACCTCTTGTACCGATTCCACAGTCCCGGTTTGGCAACCGGGACTAAAGGCCCTTACGAACCGGGACTAGATGCATGTTTTCTACCTGTGGCATGCAAGAATAAAAGGAGCTTGTTAGCTATTTCTTATCAAGGAAAAGTAGGAACACAATGAGTTAAATTGTACTCGCTCCATTGTAAAATAAGTGACTTGGTTTGTCTAACTTCGCATGTATCTATACTCTAAAACATGTCTAGATACATACGAATATAGGCAAAATCAAGTCACTTATTTTAGGACGGAGGGAGTACTTGGAAGGTAAAAGGAATAAGTACTTTGACTAAGATAAATGAAGAGACTAAAAAGAGACAAATTTGGTAGTAAACATGGGAATAAGTCAAACGCTTAGGCCTTGTTTAGTTTTCTCATACTTTTACACCCTAGAGGATTGGGGATGAGATAAGATTTGATGTCCAGCCCTAAAATGCGCTTCCCCGGAAATACAATACTATGGATAAGAGTTTTTAATCTATACAAAAAGCAAGAGAATTCGTGGAGATATCCTGTAATAATCCTGGCTAAATCGGCAGATTTTGCGGCAATTAGAATAATTCCTCCGATAACCACGAATACACTAGCACACACGAGAAAAGTAAACAAGGCTTACTCGTGACACAAATTAAGAGAAACTGTCATTGGATTGATGACAAGTACGCCATGAGGGGGTCCTCGAGGTGTGCAGAAGAGAGGGGTGTGAGACGTACGGTGTTCCGGGATGGTGAGCACATAAATTTACCCAGGTTCGAATCCGCCGGCTTTGGACTGTCCTACTCCTTCCAGCAATCCAGTAATACGGCAGTGCCGGAATATGGGTTACAAGGGTTCGCCTGTGCGAGTTGAGATTGTAAACTATTGAGGGTGCCCTAAAGGCTCTCCCTAGGACGGCTTATATAGATATCCGGCCTAGGGTTTACAGGAGAGATCTATCCGGCTACGACTAAGAGTCGGTTACAGAGTACATCTTGAACTACAAGTAACACTATGGGCCTAAGTCGGTACATCTTCTAGGCCTTCCTGTAGCCGGACTAGACTCTGTATTTTCTCCCTGACTGGGCCGCCCGTGAAGCAAAGCTCTAACCCAAAGTGGGCCACCCTAGTCAGTGAGGAACTGTGAGGATACCCGGAAAGTATATCCCCAACAGCATCCCCTGGAAGTCTCCAAGATCCAAAGTCGGATTCATCATCGTCTAGCTTTATCTTCAGCTTGTAGAATCTTGAAGGGTTCCTGAAACTTCACAACAAAAAATACGATTCAGGTCTTAAAAATAAGTCGGACCTATCAATATGTTACTTGGATTTCCCAGCTTGATTTTCAAACTAAGCCGGAACTTGGTCTCTGACGTCATCTGACACTGGTCATGGTCAAGTCACGTCATCTGACAAACATCCTGTCAGCACGATCGTTGGTGGGTCCACCGTTCGCGGAACCGAGGCGCCGTTTCAATGTGTACGCGGAGATCGAGGCAACGTAATCATCGCGTGGGTCCTTCCCAGTTCCTTCCACGACGCGTGGCGTTTACAGAGTGTAGTTTGCACGAATCTTGGTGCAGGTAGGTGGTTATAAGGGGTGAGGATTTTCCTTCTCCTCTCTTCACCTGTTCCCTTTGCCGTTCCTTCTTCTCCACATCTCCCTAGCGCACAGAGCTCTCCTGCCTCCCAGATTTCCTATTGCCGCCCATCCAAGGTCACCGGCGCACCGGAGAAATGGCTTCCTTCTCCTCATCCGGATTGGCAGCTACAGCGGCGGCAACGGTGATGGCTGTAGCAGAGAAGGAGGGCAACCGGGGAGTTTGGATCCCGTGCCTCCTCCACGATGAGAAACTCCAAGGTGTGGAGAATGAAGGTCTCCTCCGTGCCGGCGACTGGTGGAGCTGTTTCAGTGAAACCATCCCCCACCCGCGCGCCGGCGAGCAGGTCCACTTTGGCACCGACCTCGACAGAGGTTTGTCTTTCCCTCCCTCGGAATTATTTTCTGAGGTGATTGATCATTATGGTGTACAGCTCCACCATCTTCCCCCCAACTCCATCTTAGAGATGAGTTCTTATGCAACTTTGTGCAAGGGATATCTCGGCATTAGGCCGAGTCTCAATTTGTTTCGTTTCTACTTCCATGTTCGTAGAAACTCCATCACTGCCGGTAGTCCTTACATTACCGGCACTATTAGCCTTTCTGTTAGACGCGGGCGTAGCTATCCTCGCATTTCTGCCAGTGAGTCAGTCAAACAATGGCCGACCACTTTCTTTTATCATAGGGATATTCCTGCTCCCGGCAAAGCCACTGCTTTGCCGGCTTTCATTGATGGAGCCGCCAAGGCCCAACCGTCTTGGGACGAGGCCCCTCCAGCTCTCAGTGACGATCTGATCCTCGCTAAGAGGCGTATCGAATATCTGATAAAACACAAGGGCTTGAAAGGATCCGACCTGGTCCAATGCTGGGTCGCATGCCGGATTCAGCCTCTCCAATACCACGGCGACCGTCTGATGCACTCCATCACGGTGTCAAAGAATGATTCCCTCCGCATCAGTCCTAAGGCTTTAAAGCCACAGGATTACATAAGCCAGATCAAATGGCAGATCAAGGAGCGGATTGAAAGGAAGATTCCGGACTTGTCTCTGGATATGCATACAGCGGAAGACCCTGTGGTTCCGGTAAGCTTCAATAATAAATCCTTTTATGTGTTTCATCTTTTATTTTACAATACTGAGATATTTTCTTCTTTTCAGCTTGACGACCTCCCCGAGTCGAAGCTAGCTCCCCTCGAGGGATATCCTCCGGAGTTTTCTCAGGAGGCTAAACTGGTTCCACTGCCGAACGTTGTGCCCAGGAAGCGCAAAGCTCCGACAGTGGCCGTCGACACAAAGGAAGTGCCAGTCGTGAAGAGGTAACTTTCAACACAACTTCCGCCTTTGTTCCTTACTAGAATTTCCTTCCGAGATGTAATGTTTTCCCTTCTATTACATTCTCGGAGCTAAGCAGCTCATCAAGGGCAAGGGGAAGGGAACTTCTTCAAAGCCCTTGCGGCAGACGAAGCTGGCCATAGCTTCTCCTGCCATGGCTCCTCCGACTCCTACCCCTCAACCTTCTGCAACACCGGTGGTTATTCCATCACCAGTTGTCGCACAAGATCTGGCTCCTTCAACGGAGCCTGCGATCCTTGAATCGCAGACTGACGCCACCATGAGCGAGTCAGGTTTGGATAAGGGTGAACCCTCTTCGGGTAATGATCCCTCGGCAGAGACCTTCACCGAAAACCTCCTTAACAATCCGGGGCTTGCCAAATTTGGCTTGTCCCAGAAATCTGCGGAGGAGATCCAGCGGCTCGCCCGACAATGCCTGGAAAGCCGTAATCTCTCTGTCGAAGAAGTAACACAAGAGGCGGAAGACATCAAGTACTCCGACCTTCTTGAACAAGTTCGCCTTCGCGACAAGGGACTTAGAGCTGGTGTGCTTCCACCACCTCCGGTTATTCCGCTCACCCTCGCCGAGAAGGTTACCACCGAGGTGCACATGTGTCTGAGCAAGCTCACACATGAACATCATGTAAGTCGGAATTCCAACTCATGATTTTCTTTATTGTATTTTATATCATATCCTCTAGCCCCCAAGAATGAAGTAGGATATGCAATCCGAGTTTATGCTTCCTTAGGATGCCAAAGAATGAACTAGTGTAGCCCCCAAGGCTCGTGCTGATATTAGTAACAATATTAGCCCGAGACTTCAGTAGACTTCTGACCCTGGGTATTCTGACTTACATAAAGTTAATTCATATAACTAGGATTTGTTGAAGAACATCTGCAACAAGCGGAGAGAGATCAAAGCTCTCCGACTTGGAAATGCTGAGCTGAAGGTCTCCAAGGATGAGGCCGAAGGTAAACATTCCGAGACTCAAACCTTGTCTTTGTGTTTTCATAGTCGAATATTTTTGTTGAACTGTTGTTCTTTTTTGACTTACAACACTGGTAAAATAGTCCTGCGCTATGATTGAAGAGGCCGAGTACCTCAAAACCTTGGTGGTGGAGAATAAAGAACTCCGCCAAGAGTTGGATAAGCTCAAGGCGGATCATGAGAAGAGCATCGCTCAAGTTCTCGAATCCTCCTCCATGGCTACTGACGAGCGTGATCGTAATATTGCGGCTCAAGATCAGAGAATCTCGGATCTCAACAATGAGCTTTGCAGACAGAAGGACCTTTCCGAGGGGCTCCGGGCTGAACTCCGGAGTCTTCGAGAAGAGAAGACCAAAGTTGACGATGTCATCTTCGGTAAGTTTCCATCTTTCTGACTTGTCTATATGCTTCGACTCTTTCGATGTCAGATTTTTCTTAACTATTTTGCGTTATGTGTATAGGTCCTCTGAACTTGACGGACTCCACCTCTGCCGAGCCTCGCACCCACCGGCTTACCCAAGTCAGTGATCTGCTTCATGACTTCCGCCAATCCCTTGAGGATATTGGCGAAGCTCTCAAGGTTCCGGACATGCATAACATGTCAGACTTTTAGGTGCGAGACAAGGCGAAGGATATGCCGCAACTCGTTCAGGACTGGAGCATGTCCTACGCGCGATCCGCTGCGCAGAACGCTCTCACCATGGTCATGAGCCACAATGGAAACATGGAGATATGGCAGGTGACTAGAGGGTACTGCAAGGTGGATGAAGACAGCCAGGAGAAGGATATCAAGGCCATCATGGACTCCTGCGTCGGATATGGGTTTCATGTAGCTGACTTAACCAGCTACGACACTCCCTTCATCACCCGCGTGGACACACCGCCTCCGCCTCCGGAAGAAGCAGCTGAAGTTTCCGACGATGAACAGATCGTATCGGATCTGAACGTCTCGGAGTGTTATCAAACCGAGGCCGATGCATCCAGCGAGCTGGCAGCTCCTGCATCCTCTCCTGTATCATAAATTATCAGAAACAAATGTATTATTCCGAGAAACATTTATGGGTCTGTAAATATGAGTACTTATATCTTTGCTAGTGCTAAGCTTTTAATCTATTCAGCACTTTTAGCTTTAAATTTTTGTGTGCCTGAAATGTTTACATAAGCACTTATACTTTTTCGTCTATACTTATTGTTTATCTGGCCTTCCGCCCCATTCCTTTCGTGAGCCGACTAAACCTTCTGCACGGAAACTTTGCCGAGCAATGGAGCTCAATTGCTAAACCAGTTTAAACTCGGAAACAAAGCTGGCTTTCAGTACCAACAATTCACTACTCGTAAAATGCCCGCATCCGGTAATCAGACAAATAACCAAAGTGTAGACTAGAAACTTTAGAGTTATACCCGAAGGTAGCAGTTTTAGAATCGGAAATCTAAACCAGAACAAACATGAGCATAAAGTACTTTCAAGTATTATGGGATTTTTGACTATGACATGATCATTCTGAAATAAGATGATAAAAACTTCTGAGAAAAAACTTGAGGCAACCAATACTTTATTTCTCACAGAACATGTACATATGTATGATTACAAAGAAGTATAAACTAAGAATAAAAGGGACGTAGCTAAGCAATATTCCATGGTCTGTCTAACTCATCCGCATTTGTACTGCCTCCAGCTCTCTTTCTCTTATTAGTAGCATGTCTTTCTTTGACTGGCCTCATGTCAGTTAAGTAGTACGGACCATTATGCAATACTCGACTAACTAAAAGGGGGCCTTCCCATACAGGGGAAAGTTTTTGTTTCTTTGTTGCACAAGCGGGAGAACCAAATCACCTTTATTGAAAGATCTGTTTCGAACTCTCTGGCTATGATACTTGCGTAACTTCTAATGATAGGCTGTTGATCTCATTTCAGCAACGATGCGAACTTCTTCGACTAAGTCGAGATCATTTTGTCGAGAAATCTTGGCATCTTCTTCGATATACGTAGCCACTCTAGGAGAAGTGTGAATCAAATCACTAGGAAGAACTGCTTCTGCGCCATAGACCAAGAAGAAAGGTGTGTATCCGGTTGACCTGTTCGGAGTTGTTCGTAAACTCCATATTACAGAGGGTAATTCCTCTGCCCAAGCCCCCGCTGCACGTCGTAATGGTGCTTCGAGTCTCGGTTTTAGGCCTTGTAGGATTAAACCATTGCTCTTTCAACTTGTCCGTTAGCCTGTGGATGTGCGACTGACGCAATGTCAAGCCGGATATTTTGTTCGTTATAGAATTTGGCCAATTCTCCCATAGAGAAATTACTCCCCTTGTCCATGATAATGTTATGCGGACAACCATACCAGATTATAACATCCTCGACAAATCTTTTAGCTGTTGCTCCATCACAACTAGTGACGGGTTTGGCCTCAATCCATTTTGTGAACTTATCCACCATCACTAAGAGGTGAGTAAATCCACTTGGATCCCCTTTAAACGGTCCTACCATGTCAAGCCCCCAGACCGTAAAAGGCCATGTTATAGGTATTGTTCGCAGCTGATTAGCCGGAACATGAGCTTGTTTGACGTACTTTTGGCATCCCTTGCACGTCTTGACCAGCCGTTCGGCTTCTGCCTTGGCTGTAAGCCAGAAAAAACCGTGTCTGAAAGCTTTTGCCACTAAAGATTTGGCTGCAGCGTGGTGACCACACTCTCCTTCGTGGATTTCTCTTAAGATTTCCACTCCTTCTTCCGAAGATATGCAGCGCTGAAAAACCTCAGAAACACTCCGCTTATAGAGGTCACCTTTAACTATAGTATAGGCTTTCGCTCGTCGGAGGATCTGCTGGCTCAAAACCTCGTCTTCGGGTAATTTGCCATCTACCAGATAATCAAGGTAGGGTTGGGTCCAGCTAGGAATTACAGCTAGAACTTCTATTAGAGGTGAGTCGGATTTGGTCGGATATTCGTCATCCACTCCCATTATTGAGGGAACTTTGAGGTGCTCTAAAAAAGCCCCATCCGGGACCTCTTTCTGTGCAGAGCCTATCCGAGATAGTGCATCTGCTTCCTTGTTTTCTGCTCGAGGGATGTGTTGAACCTCAAACCCTTCAAACGATTTAGATAAATCATCCATGATAGCTTTATATGCTGCCATGTGTTTATTTGCATTACAAATATCCGACACTTGCTGAGCAACAAGATCTGAATCTCCGTAACACATCAAATGTTGGATGCCAATATCTTTAGCAATCCGGATTCCATGTAGCAGTGCTTCATATTTGGCAATATTATTTGTCGTTGTGAAGTGGATCTGCAACATGTATAGAAGTTTATCACCTTAGGGTGATTTGAGCACCATGCCAGCCCCCGAGCCCCCGCGAGCCTCAGACCCATCAAAATATAGGATCCAATATTCCGACTTAGGGAGGGTCATATTCTCCTTTGTCTCTGTCCAATCAGCAACAAAGTCGGCAAGGATTTGGGATTTGATTGTTGTCCGAGGTTTGTACTCAATATCGAAAGCTGAAAGCTCTATGCCCCATTTGGCGACGCGTCCTGTGGCGTCACTGTTGTTAATTATGTCTCTCATGGGAGCTGTGCTCACCACGGTAATTGGATGCTCCTGGAAATAGTGTCGTAGCTTACGAGATGCTAGGAAAACACCGCAAGCCAGCTTTTGATAGTGCGGATACCGCTGTTTTGATTCTGTCAGGACCTCGCTGACAAAGGAAGTCGGACGCTGCACCAGGTGTTCCTGATTTTCCTCCGGTCTCTCCACCACCATGACGATACTAACGACTTTGTTTGTCGCAGCAAGATAAAGCAACATCGGTTCCTATGGTTCCAGTGCAGCAAGGATAGGAGCAGATGAGAGTACTTTCTTCAGGTCTTGTAACGCAGCTTCAGCTTCGTCGGTCCACACAAAATCCTTGGTATTTTCAGGAGTTTGTATAATGGTGCGGCTCTTTCACCGAGCCAGCTTACAAACTGACTAACTGCAACAATGCAACCAGTTAGTCTTTGTACGTCCTTCAGGCGAGTTGGCCTGGAAATATTGAGTATAGCCTTGATTTTGTCTCAGTTCACCTCTATGCCTCTTTGAGACACGATGAAACCTAACAATTTTCCGGCTGGGATTCCAAAGAAGCATTTCTTGGATTAAGCATGATGTTGTATTTTTTTAGATTGGCGAACGTTTCCTCCAAGTCAGAAATCGGTGTTTCCTTCTTTTTGGACATCACCGCAATATCATCCACGTATGCATGTACATTGTGTCCGAGTTGGTCGTGGAGGCAACGCTGCATCGTGCGCTGGTACATAGCTCCTGCGTTCTTCAGCCCAAAGGGCATTGTAACAAAACAAAAGGTTTCGAAGGGGGTTATGAATGAAGTTTTGACTTTGTAAGATTCCTTCATCCGGATTTGGTGATAACCAGAATATGCGTCGAGAAAACAGAGGAGTTCCGAGCCTACCGTAGAATCGATAACTTGATCAATCCTAGGCAGAGTGAACGGATCTTTTGGAAAAGCCTTGTTCAAGGCAGTATAATCAACACACATCCTTAAATCAGTGGTGTCCTTTTTAGGGACCATTACAGGATTGGCCGACCACTCAGTGTGGATGACCTCTTCTATGAATCTGGCTAACTCTAGCCGTGCTAGTTCCTTAGCTATTGCCTTACGCTTTTCATCACCAAAACGTCGTAAGGACTGTTTAACGGGTTTAGCGTTCGGGTTTACATTTAAAGAGTGCTCGGCAAGTTCCCTAGGTACTCCGGTCATGTCAGATGGCTGCCATGCGAAGATATCTTGATTTGCTTTGAGGAACTTGACGAGCGCGCTTTCCTATGTGCTATCTAGGCCTACGCCTATCTGGGTCACCTTGGAGGGGTCATCATCCTTCAACAGCGTCTTCTTCGTCTCTTCTGATGCCTTGAACTCTGGATTTGGCTTTGTCACCTCCTTCTTCGTTGCGGGCATCTCGGATGGATCTATGCTCTTCTTGATCTCCTGGTACTCCTGGGCGTGTAGCACGGCTTCAGCAAAGGCGGCATTTCCATCCTCGCACTCTCGCACTTTCTTCGGGTCTCCCCTGATGGTGATTACGCCATTGGGACTTGGAATTTTCATCATATTGTAAATGTAACATGGACGAGCCATAAAAGCCTAGTAAGCCGGACGTCCAAATATAGCGTGGTACGCGCTCTTGAACGGGACCACTTCAAAGGAAAGTGCCTATGTCCGATAGTTCTTTGGAGTTCCAAAGGTAACATCCAAAGTGATTTCTCCCAGGGAATTAGCTTGTCTTCCTGGGACAACTCCGTGAAATATCACAGAGCTATGGTTCAGCTGGGTCTCCGAGATCTTCATCTGGTGTAGCGTTTCGACATATAGAATATTGATACTGCTGCCACCGTCCATGAGAGTCTTGAAGAAACCATAACCATCAATAAGTGGATTGATGATTAAGGCGTATTTTCCTCGCCTGTGCAACTTAGGCGGATGATCAGCGCGGTCAAACGTGATTGCCACTTCCGACCAGTCCAAAAATTGGGGGACAGCCAGAATTGTTGCATTGAGCTCATGTAGAAAGTCTTTCTTGACCTTTGCTAGTTGAGATCCGAGGAAGGTGACATAAGTGTCTTTCTTGGTTAGAATTTTTTCCCTTCCGGCTTGGGATTTGAAGCATCAGCTTCCTCCATGTCGGAATCTTCCTTGGTCTCTTTATCTTTTTCGGGATTCTTCTTTCCCTTCTTCCACTTAGCTTTGTAGCCAGCGGTGTCATCTCTTTTGATGTCGTCATTGAAACGACACTCGACGTTGGTGTGGGACGAGCCCCCATTGGCATCTAAGTGATGCACACATGGGTTATTGGCAATGTCGGCCCAAGAGTAGGTTTTTCCTGGTTGCTGGTCTCCTCTACCTTGAACTGTCGAAGTCCGATGGCCACGCCCGCGGCCTCCTCCGTGTCCTCCTCGTCCTCCAGACCCGAAAGTAGCAGTGACCACTGCCGTTTCCATGTTGGGTTTCTCTTCCGAGGTATTCTTGCGCTTCTGATCTTATTGCTTTGGTTGTTTTGCTGACTGTGGCACAACCAGGGCATTGAGTAATCCCTCTGCATCGTCGTCAGCATCTGCATACCTGCTCGCCGTTTCTATCATCTCTCCCAGATCAGTGACCTTGTCACACTTCAAGCGATGACGTAATAAACCAATTGGGAGACCTGCAATGAAAGCTTCAATCGCAGTTTGGTCATTTACTCCTTCACAGGAGTTCTTGGGGTCGATCCATCGTCCGAGGTAATCCCGGCAAGTTTCTCTGGCTTTTTGGGTGCAACGCTATAGGTCTCCGACCGTACAGGACCTCCGGTATGTGCCTTCGAAATTCCGAAAGAACGCACTTTGCATGTCATACCAGTTGTGGATGGTGTTCTCCAGAAGTTCATTAAGCCATGATCGTGTCGTCTTCCACAACATGAGTGGGAGATATCGGGTTGCGACCAGGCTGTTTCCGCCTTTGGCGATGCAGCAAGCTTGGAAGAAATCCTTGTAGCCAGGTATCTGGCCGAGCAATGCTATCGTAGGCTTGGATATGTCTTGAGATAACAAATCCTTCCGAGAATCTTGTAGCTCTGATGCGTGGTCCGAAGCACTTTGGTCCCACATATATATCATCATTTTCATAGCGTCGTGCCTCTATATTGGAGTTGATCCTGTGCCTTGCGTCATTCAGGGATAAAGATTGTCCCGAGTGTCGGCTGTGGTTGCAGTGCCTTGGAGCCGGACTTCGGCTTCTGCCACCACCTCCTCCACCATGACGCCCTCCCTGGCCTCCTTGAGAGCCGCTGTGATGGCTACTTGGTGGAGAGGGTGGAGCAGCTAGGCTATTTCCGGCTGATCACCGGCCTCCGTCCGGAGCGTCATTACTCCAGTTCCGGGGAGGGTCTTCATTGTGACGAGCCCCCTACCAGCTTGTCTCGGCATGGTGTCCGTCGTTCCTTCGTCCGTCATCCGGACGGCTTGCATGTCTAGGAGGTGGCATTCTTTGTTGGTCCTGCTCCCGACGTTTCTCTTCATCATCGTCCCTGCGGTCTTTCAACTCTCACTGGGGCGGGTTCCTCGGATTCAGTGCAGCAATTGCTTCTTGCTCCGCAACTGGGTTAATGTTACGCCAGTCACGGGTCGCTTTGTGGTGTTGTCCCGAAGATCCGGTTCTTGAGTAATTGTCCTCCCGGCGATCGGAATGGTGATTCTGTTCCGAAACGTGCTGGGGTCTTACGTCATCCCATGCCGAGTCTATGCAACACTGGTCAGAATCAGAGACCAACTTTCGACTTCCGGACATGGTGACCTTTTGCTGCTCTAGTCCCTTGTTGAGTAATTTGATTCCTAACCGGATCTCCTCCGGGCCTGGATTAGCCGATAGAATTTCTCGGGCCGCCACGGTGTTCTGTACTGCGGTTGGATATACCCAATCCCCTTTGCTATCTTTTCAAGGCTTCCCCATTTCTTCTCTGAAAAGGACGGCGTGAATCTGCGGGAATTGGTTGTCATTAGTATGACGCTTCCTAATCTTCTGGTATTGCCTAGAGTTGTACTTCTCCGCAGATGCTATGCGTTTCTTTTCCTCCTCAATGTTTTTGGCTTCATCGAGGAGTACTTGATGACGCGCTTCTAGGGCCTGTGCCCTCTCGTCCAGTTCTTCAGCAGTAAGTTCTGCAGCTGTAGGAATAGGTGTGGTTAATGCAACATCGATGAGTTTACGCGCACCTTCAGTGATCACGTGTCCATCCACCGATTCTTCTTTTTTGGGCTCGTCTGGGATAAGCGCTCCATCCGAGTCTTCCTCGTATTCCTCGGCAATCACCTCCTCTGCCAGAGGGTCTTTTGTCGGGGTCTTGTTCTTCTTCTTTGCCTTCTTGGCAGCGCCGGTAGCAAAGACGGCTTTGGGTCCGTTTCCCGGAGTCAAGCTCTGATCGGTACTTTCGGACATCTGGACTTCGGGATTATCTCTCACTTCCATGTCATCCTGTGCTTTGGGAGAGTGTTCCCCGGATCCTTCATCCATGGCTTCTCCTTCCTCTGCAGGTTTGGAGTTATACTCCTCTTCATATTCCGCGGAGAACTTTCGGAAATCTACCAACGTTATCAATTCATCCGAGGATGCGGGTATGTCGGCGTTTGTTCCAATTGCCTCCAGCACTGAGTCGGTGTTGTCTCCAGCATCGGTTGAGCCGGATCCGGATCCCACATATCCGACAAAGTGCGACACGTGCTTCCTAAGGTACATGCGGCTCTCGTGATCAGCTTCGTCGAAACTTTTGATGGTCTCGAGAATTGCATCTACGCCTGAGTTTTGCATTATCATACGTCGCAGCGTGTATCTCAGGAAAGGCCTGTCTGTACCGGCATCATTAGAGCCGGAATCAGTGTTATTGATATGCTCCTCCTAGATTTCGACTTCCGCGTGTGGGCCGATCTGGGATTCGGTCTCTCCAAGGAGATCCGCTCCAGATTCGATTTGACCGCTAGGTCTGCTTCAGGCTCAGATTTCTCCACTATCTCCACAACTGGTGCGGGCTAGGTGGGATTAGGTTTTTCTGAGATTCAGAACTCTACTGCCTCCACGGACAAAGGGGATCCAGAAATTTCCTCTACCTCTATCATCACCGCTGGGGTGGGTGGGACAGGTTCAGCAAAATCGATGTAAACATCGATCTCGCCAAAAGACATGATGGTGTAGGCAGTAACAACCTCCCTAGCCGGAATCCAGGTCTCGTCGAGAATGATGAGAGGGACGTCGCTGGCGTAGAGGATGCGACCGACGGCGATAGTCTTGCCGATTCCGATTCTTGCAGATTCCGCTCGGAACGTAGATCCGAAGCTCACTTGCCCCACGGTGGGCGCCAACTGTCGTCGGATTGATGACAAGTACGCCATGAGGGGGTCCTCGAGGCGTGCGGAAGAGAGGGGTGTGAGACGTACGGTGTTCCGGAACGGTGAGCACACAAGTTTACCCAGGTTCGAATCCGCCGGCTTTGGACGGATCCTACTCCTGCTAGCAATCCAGTAATACGGCAGTGCCGGAATATGGGTTACAAGGGTTCGCATGTGTGAGTTGAGATTGTAGACTATTGAGGGTGCCCTAAAGGCTCTCCCTAGGACAGCTTATATAGATATCCGGCCTAGGGTTTACAAGAGAGATCTATCTGGCTACGACTAAGAGTCGGTTACAGAGTACATCTTGAACTACAAGTAACACTATGAGCCTAAGTCGATAAGTCTTTTGGGTCTTCCCGTAGCCGGACTAGACTCCGTCTTTTCTCCCTGACTGGGCCGTCCGTGAAGCAAAGCTCTAACCCAAAGTGGGCCACCCTGGTCAGTGAGGAACTGTGAGGATACCCGGAAAGTATATCCCCAACAGAAACTCCAACAGAGGCTGCAAATTTTGGTGTTGTAAAACTTGTTTGCAGCGTGCTCTATCCACTTTTAGCGCGTGGGGCGGACAACACCTCCACCGGAAGCTCTAAAAATATAGCGCGCAAAAGTATCACTTCACCAGGCACTCTAAAATAGAGCACCAAAAACACCTTTTATAAAGATATGTGTGTCAAAATAAGATCAACCAGGACCAAAAAATAGACTAAAAATCAAACACAAAATTGCTAGCATGTTGGAAAAAAGCAATTGGGTGCGGTTGACCGACAGAGACGCAGAGCTCCGGCGCGCGGGGCAGCGGAAGGCCGAGAGGAGGCCAGGTTGGGGCGAAACTGTTCGTGCGTTCGATTCATGAGTGTGTGCACCTGCGTCCAAAATCGATTCATATAGAAATCGACGAGTTGAGCAAAATCTATTCATATAGAAATCGGGCGGGTAGACCGCCGGTCTCCAGCGGCGGAGGGTCGGGCGCGGCAGGCTAGACGAATGTGGTGGACCGCCGGACTCCACCGGTAAGGCGCGGGCGGCAGACTGCCGAGCGCGGGTAGCCAGGCGAGGGCCGCTCGCCGGCGGCGGAAGGCCCATATGTTGCCAGACGGCGGAGAGAAGACGAGGAAGTTTCCGGCGGCGGCCTCGTCGGGGTGGCAGCGGCCTCGCCTAGGTCGGGGTAGAGGGCGGCCAGGTCAAGGCAGAGGGCAGCGGAGGACCAGCGCGAGGAGCCACGCGCTAGAGCAAGACGAAGACCGTGACGATTTTTCTTCGCGCGTCGCGTGGTAATTTGCAGCGTGCGCTAGTTAGCGCACCAAGTTTGCAGCACAGGATAGCACAATTTGACGCACGCTGAAAACTTTTTTAAGCAAGCGCTAGTATAGACGTCTGCTGGAGCACGATTTAGAGCTTCTCGCGCGCTAAAAGAGCAGTTATTTTAGCGCACGCACGCTTTAGCGTGGCTGTTGGAGTTTCTCTAAGGACTGTTATGTCCGTTAGTTTAACAGCTATGTTAATTAAATTTTATAATGAGGATAGAGCTAGAGGTTAGTTTTGCTCTCTCACCAATCCAAGTGGGCTGGATGAAGTAGGCTGTTTGGTTTAAACAAACGCGGCAGCTGCAAATTTAACTTTTCTACAAGGAGATCGAAACCATCATCCGTTCTTCCACTAAATAACCTCACACACAACCAGCCAAACGCTTTGATTAGTGATAACCATTGTCGCCGCATAGCTAGAGGCCGACCCATCACCCCGTTATAAATAGCCGGCGTCACCAACTCCGTGTAGCTTAGCTCCCACCTCGCCATCCTCCCAAGTCTCCATCCTTCTCTTCCGACTTCGGTTTTATCCTCCTAACCCTAACCTACCCCGTCTCGTAAGCCCTAGCTAGCGCGCGATGCAGCCGACGACGCGGGAAATGCAAGCCATGGCAGCCGCCGGCGCCGGCCAGATCTCCCTCGACGACCTGCGCAACGGCCACGTCGGCGCTGCCAATGGCGGCGTGCACGACGACTTCCTCGACCAGATGTTCGGCAGCCTCCCGCCCTCGGCGTGGCACGACCTCGCCGCCGGGACGAAGCCCGAGGACGGCGGCGCGCAGGGCGACGGGATGCAGCAGTTCGGGGGCCCCTACGACGAGTCGGTGATACTGGCGTCGCGGCTCCGGCAGCACCAGATTAGCGGCGGCCAGGGCGGCGGCGCGGCGAAGCAGATGGTGCTGCAGCAGCTCGCCGATCTGAGGCAGGGCCACCAGCACCACATGATGCTCCAGGGCATGGGCCGCTCGCCGTCCCTCGGCGGTGGCGGCGGGGACGGCGGCGGCATGCTCCTCCCGCTCACCCTCGGCAACGGCGGATCGGGCGGCGACGTGCAGGCCCTGCTCAAAGCCGCCGTCAATTCCGCCGTACTGATAACCCGTCTCCCTTTTCCCGAATTAATCCAATCCACTTGCTGCTTTTTTTCCTTCCTTCTCCCCGGCCCTGACGAATCGGGTAACTTTTTTCCTTTGCGAAAAAGTTCGCCTTCTCATTCGCTGCTGGTTAATTTCAGGGAGGGGACGGCGGCGTCTACGGCGGCTTCGCCGGATCGCTCCAGCAACAGCAACATTTCCAGCCTCATCCACAGGTTTGCAACGTACATAGCTTTGCTTCTAACCTACCGCCGGGTCGCGCTCCCTTTCCCCCTCTCTAAGCGCGTACGTGCTTTTCGCTTCTCGCAGCAGCAAACGGCGGCCATGCCGAGTCCGACCTTCGGAGGAGGAGGAGTTGCTCCCGGAGGCGGGGCGCAGCCGCAGGCCGGGTCCGGCGGCGGCGCGCCGGCACCGCCGAGGCAGAGGGTGCGCGCGCGGAGAGGCCAAGCCACCGACCCCCACAGCATCGCGGAACGAGTAAGTTAGCCAGCGCCACTCCTACACTACTGTTGTTAGTTAGCGACGGAGTACTTTTGTCCGGTATTAGGAGAATAACACCAAAGTGAGCAGTTAGCGCTAATCAGTTCCCGTGTTTTGTTATTGTTTCCTCGGTTTGGATCGTTCCGCCAACTTCTAGGAGTATTATTATTCCTCTGTCTTTTTCATTGTTCCTATATTGCTCTTGTTCTTCACTACTCATGTGCAGAGCTTAATTTAGCACTGCCTCCGCCGGTCTTCTTCCTTTCTAAATTTGATGTTTAACTGCTACTAATTAAGCACGCCGTCGTATGATGTTTCGCAGCTCCGCCGGGAGAGGATCGCCGAGAGGATGAAGGCGCTGCAAGAACTGGTGCCCAACGCCAACAAGGTGAGCATCAGCTGGAGATGGATCGATAGGATTGTGCTTGTAGCGAAGCTTACTAATTTTAGATCCAAGCGAAGACGAAAGCTTCCATCCACTAGGGTTTTGGTTGGGGAGCTACTGTTTTACTGAGTACTAGTACTAGATCAGTTCAATGCCGGCGGGGGTTGGATTAAAATAGGGGCTTTCAACAGTACCCGTAGCTGATGGAGCAAAAAAGTTGGAGCCATCAGATTGAGATTTCATTTCATCGAGTTTGCCACGGGTGGGCGCGCGCGCGTGCGGGCACATTTACCCGCACGTTGGCCTACTTGACCACCGCCGTGCTGTCTCGGCAACCGCGCGTGCTCCATGCTGGGGTCTTCCTGCTGCCATGGCTTTCCCCGCCTCCGCCTAGAATTCCGGCATAGGAGTACGTACCCCCGCTCGTGTGTCGTGTCTCGTCGCCCGCCGGCGCCGGTTCCGAAAAGCTTTTCTTTCGAGTTCGCTGCATGCCCATACTTTCGCTGTTTTTTTCAGGCGGACAAGGCGTCCATGCTGGACGAGATCATCGACTACGTCAAGTTCCTGCAGCTCCAAGTCAAGGCAAGCATCCTCCTCAATTTTGCTTCGATCATGAAATGTTGAGTACATGATGTCTGGTTTCGAGCTTTACTGACGTCTTCGTGTTTTACAAACGCACGCAGGTGTTGAGCATGAGCCGGCTAGGTGGCGCCGCTGCGGTCGCGCCGCTGGTGGCCGACATGTCCTCGGAGGTAAAACCTCTCTCTCCATCCCACATAAGACCAGTACAGTACCGCTCGCTGCCCTCCTCGTCTTCGTCTCGCACGCTTTTTCCCCGTGCTCGAAAGAATCACCAGGATGTGACTGGCCTTTTCAGTACTGCCACGGCTGATAGCTACTGCCATGCCACAGTGCCTCGCGTGCTTCCGCGCGAAATGACGCCACTACCCCCGTACCTGTCATTCATCGTACATCGTACAATCGCTGCTGGGCTGATACGTACCACCATGTCTTGTTCTGCGTGCTTGCAGGGGCGAGGCGGCGCGGCCAGCGGCGGCCCCGCGGCGGGGAGCGAGGGCCTCACGGTCACGGAACAGCAGGTCGCCAAGCTCATGGAGGACGACATGGGCGCCGCCATGCAGTACCTGCAGGGGAAGGGCCTCTGCCTCATGCCCATCTCACTCGCCTCCGCCATCTCCTCCGCCACGTGCCAGCTCCGGCCCCCTGTTGCCGCCGCCGGGCCTCCCTTCACCGCCGCGCAGCACCAGCTCAACGCCGCCATGCGCGGCATGAGCACCGCCTCCGACGGCGCCGCGCCCTTGCCGAGCATGTCCGTGCTCACGGCGCAGTCCGCCATGGTCAACGGCGGCGAGGGGTCGCATCCCAAGGACGCTGCCTCCGTCTCCAAGCCGTGAGTCCGTTGACGGCTCGCGGTATCTACGAACCTGGACGTGCCTACGACGGACGTCAGAGTCCACGGAATCATGACCCGGTCTGCGCTCCGCCCGTTTCCACGGTCGCATTTGCTTGGACTCGTGGGCTCCGCCGTGGGCCCACCAGCTCCCCTCCAGGCCGCAGGCCCTGGCTCCACTCCTGCGGCTGCAGCCCGCGGGCGCTCCTTTTTTCTTTCTTTTTCCTAATCGTATCATTAGTTTTACTTCTTTTCCTTTCTATACATTTTATTTAGTACTACTACTAGTTTTGTATTCCATGTTTGTTATTTAATTTTAGTAAATATATTAATCAGGGACTGGTGGTACTTCTGGCTTTGTACCAGCTTTAGCCTTTCTTTCCCCTCCAGCTGCATCAGCTTTTTTCCCTCCTCTTTTCCCTCTTGCTTGGCCCTACTTTCCGTTTAGTTTACACACTCAAGTTTGTCCTTTGCGGTTGGATGGGGAATTTGGTCGTCCTGCTTTAGATACTAACCTGCTTTATCTAATTTTTGTGCTATATTTCCCCATTCTTATATCGTGACTATGATGCTTGGAATCTTAGGTTGCTCATTGTTATCTTGCCTTGTCATGGGCTGATATTGCATGTGATTTCATCGTTTATTCTATTGGTAGCTTGGTTGGTTGAGTGAAAAGAACGCATGTTTGTTTTGTTTAGAATGGATTTTTTTTCCGGAATGACGTGACCGGTCACCGTTTTGGAGATACAACGGTTGCAGATAGTCTCTCTTTCATGAAAAGCCTGCTTTGTGTGCTGCAACATATATTCCTCTGGGAGAAGAAAGAATAATTAAAATGGAACATGTCTATGGGAAGAGGATGAGAGAGGATCTGCAACTCGGTTAACCTTTTAGTTTTACCTAGGGAGGGTGAGAGATATCATATTATACATTTGGATTAGAAAGTGCAGATCAGGTGTATCTGGATGAAGACCGATGGTCTTTTTGGGTGTGGGGAGGTACTACTGGTCCAAAACCACTTTTTACTAAGCTTTTCTAGAAACATGGAAATATAAAATGAGAATGAAACACAAATTTAAGTGCAAAATGTATAACTGCAGAAAACAAGAAAAAAAATGTAAATATGGTTGTCTACATAAATATACAGAAAAAACGCGAGAAAAGTGTTTCAGCCTTACGTGCATAGGTGTAAACTAGTGGTAGGAAAGATTGAAATTCCTATAAAAGCGGGGCACATATAAGGAGCTGTTTGGAAGCTTGTATAAGTCGTAAAAGAATCCTCCTATCTAAAGTGTGTCTTCGACAAAATTTATTGGGTAACATACAATAGACCTGACACCTAAAAACAAAGTGACCCGACGAGTCCCTAGGGCTTACCTTGCCTTTCAAACTGAAGTCCAACCTCAACTCTTGAGCCCGGTCCTAGGAAACTCAGACCCAGCGAGTCCCTAAGGGTTGCCTTGCCTTGCAAACTGAAGTCCAACTTCAACTCTTGAGCCTGGTCCTAGGAAGCTCTTACTGCAGATGAAGGTAGAAGTGGTGGTGCCTGCCTAAATAACAACGAAAATCGATTGAATTGTAATCCCAGACAAGTTACTTAAGTGTTATAAATAAAAATAACTTCAATATAAATATTTGTTGAGTGTCATAAACATATTTAGAAGTGTATATGGATGGATTTAAGGAAATATTTTTCAAAATATGGTGCTTACCTTGCATAATTTGATCGTAGATGTTTCTATAGTTAGGATGCTAATATGTGCTATTCTCCAAAATTTGCTTATTTGATGCATTGTCGTGATATTTTGCCCCATAATAATCTATAAGACGGCATAACTTTACATTGATGCACAACTAATTATGTCCTTTGTTTACAATTATCCCTCTAGACCACAAAACCATAAAATCGTGGACAAAGTTTCGTCTAGAGTTTTAAATCTTTGACCACCAAAATTCATAAATACAATTGGTTGTTTCTAAAATTCATATGTATATACTTATATCAAAATAATACCATTTTAATTTGGTTTTATTACTATATTGTTTAATCAATAAATTAGCATAGATATTTATTTTTTGAAAATGCATCGATGTCCAAAACAAAGGTAATTAAGAAGTAGTTCGATGTATGCATAAATCTTGCTAGCAATATACCGGTAATTATTTTTCACATGCGATCTCTCATATCGTTGCTGGTTCCCGCTCATATATGTAATCTTGAACTTTTTTTTTGAGAAACACAGTACAAACGCAGACGCTCACAATACGTATATACACTTTGTCATCATATTATGTATTTACACCATTGAGATATTTATTAAAATCAAAACGGAGCGAATCACCTTGTTTCATTCCACTCGCTTATGGTTCGGTAGAGAGCCAGGATAATTTTGTTGGGGTTTAGCGTCAGAAAACAATATTTTTTTCTACCCAAATAACCCTAATGTCAGGATCTATCTCTTAGTAATGCAGTAAAGGGAGAGCTTTTCGCGAACGTACCCTTGAAGACCGAAAATCTTTGTCAACTTTCAGGAGAATGTGCTTGATGCAGTCGTACTGACACCGACCTCCAGGTCGTTCTGAACTTGGACGGCTCTACCAGCTCCAGCTCAACCGGCTCCAATGACTCCGATGGCTCGAACGACTCGAGCGCCACTAGTGTAGCGTCTCGTAGGGGGTTATTACACACATCTGGTGTTTGACAGCGACTCCCAGACCCTGATCCAGCAGAGGTTGTGGAAGTAGATCTCCTGGATCCGGACTTCTTGCGGTGCGACGGTGCTCCGCGGTGAAGAACTCTCTCGTTCGTGCAACCCTTACAATAGGGGCGCACTCACAAGAGAGAGAGAGAGAGAGAGAGAGAGAGAGAGAGAGAGAGAAAGAGAGGATTGGGACTTGGAGGGGGAAGCCTCAAAGCTCTGTTAGTGTGTCGAAATACCTCCATATGCCCTCCTTCATATAGGGGGAGGGGAGCCCCAAGTCCCTTGGCTTAGCCATGTGGGACTAAAGAAGAGGAGGAGGGTGGGAGGCCACCTTGGCTGGCCGGCCAAGTCCCTCTTGGGCCCAACGTGGGGCACCAAGACCCATGCGGCCAAGCCCTCCCTCTCTCCTTTGGGTTGCCCTCCCTCTTGGGCCTTTTCCCCTAGGGAATTGGCCCATTAGGCATGGGCTTCCCATTAAATCGTATTTAAATCATTAAATAAATGTAAATAAATGTATAATTCAATAATTAAGATATATTAACATATTATTTAATTACGTTGCACCGGAACTCCTTCCGGAGCACTTTGGACACCCGCCGGACTTCCCTAGAACCCATCTGGTTTTCTTTTCTCTCTTCTTCGGTGATTCCTCTGATACCAAAACTATTTCCGAGTGTTGTCAAGCCCTTAAGCATGATACCCTACGGTTCGGGATCGCTCCAGACATGGTCGAGACCCTTCTCGAACCAGTGATCACCAGCGGGACCTGGATGCCCATAATGACCCCTATGCATTTCACGAGAATCTTTGTCATTGAACCATTAAACATAGAGTCATATTCCCTTTGTTAATTTGATACTTTACTTGTCTGAGACCTGATCAACGACATGGCCATGTCGTGTTCGATCTCGTTACCGAAAATTACAACTTTACTTGTTCCGAGCTATGCCATCCTGATGTCTACGCACGCTTCTATTCTTGTAGACAGTGTTGGGCCTCCAAGTGTAGAGGTTTGTATAACAGCAGCAAGTTTCCCTTAAGTGGATCACCCAAGGTTTATCAAACTCAGGGAGGAATGTTGGGCCACGTAGAGATAAACAAAAACTTTTTCCCTACGCGGTGATCCCAAGATCCAGCTCAGGTAGAAGGCCACGAGGATTACCACTAGACGTGCAGTTGCGGAATTGATGAAGCACGTCGCTTGATGCAGTGCAGTCCTCGCGATCTGTTCCGGTTCCACGATCCACGATCCGTACTTTCTTCACGATCGTCGAAGTGCTGAAAGTACAGCACCTCCGCCGGTATCCACACGTACGAGGAGGAGCGTCGGCGATGGACTGCTAGATCCGGTACGGCGGCGACAGGACGGACTGGGGCTAGGGTTTCCAACACATGGAGTGACCTAACCTTGTGCTCTAAGCACCTGCGCCCCAGCTTATATAGGGAGTGAAAGTGGGCTCCACTCACTTGTGGTCCATTCACTAAAAAGGCCTATATTAGCCACTGCAAGTCTCACTTGCTGACTAAGTCCATGTCTCTATTTGGGTCCAACCCAAATAGGCTTCCTATTTGGGTCTAACCCAAACTTGCTCCCGCTCTTAAGTGTGTGACCCGACAGGCTCATGGTAACCCGGACACGATTCCGAGTCTCACTCGTGATCAATCAGTTGGTAGCGGCTCCTAGCAGAACGTGCCAACTCCCAGGTACCAATAAGTCATGACGACATACCTTCCAATGCGACTTTCGTCTGAGTCCCTTTTGCCTCACGATATGCCTTGTCGGACTATAGGCGAATGATCGTCATCCCTTAAATAGTCCGACTCTCTTTCTCGATCCGAGATAAGTGATTCATCTGACTAACTCTTAGTCGGCTGCCTCGGTTAACACTTAATCCGAGACGCGCATGGCCATGCTTTCTGAATCATATCTTCCGAGAGGGCCCAGAGAATATCTCTCCAGATGGAGGGGCAAAATCCCATCTTGGCTATTCACATCACGCAGCTTGATTCTCAGTCGACCCAAACTCCGCCTTTATAACTTCCCAATGACGGAACAACGTTTGACAGAACCTAAGTCGGAGATCCTCAACTCGGATTGTGCAATAACCTCAGGTCTAAGGATTACATTGATTGAGACATGCAAATGACGACTTGTTCGTTGCATCTCAATATGGGTCAGTCCGACTCGCTAAACTCTTTAGTCGAATCCGTGTAAGTCGGAATAGCATCTCCATGCCCATGACAAGTGGAACCTAGTCATCTACCGACTTTCACATTGGTCTAAGTTGTGTGTCCGGCACAACCTCAATGACGAAGGACAATTAGTATGAACAACATGAATATGTAGTTCCACAATCAAATCACATATTCGATGATACATATCAGTAGTTCATATATGGACCATAACCTTATGAATACATAGGAATATCATCATTCATGATTGCCTCTAGGGCATATTCCCAACAGTCTCCCACTTGCACTAGAGTCAATCTTCTGACATCACATGTCCAGGCATCTGATGCCCATTGCTCTCAGGTGCGCCTCATGCTTCGGCTGTGGAAGTGGCTTTGTCAACATATCCGCAATGTTTGCATCCGTGTGTACCTTGCATAACTTGATATCACCTTGATCCAAGAACTGGCGAATAAGGTGGTACCGCATGAGTATATGTTTGTTCTTCTATTGTTGTCTAGGTTCCTTGGCTTGTGCAATAGCACCATTGTTGTCACAATACACGTCTAACGGATTAGACGAGCCCTGAACCACACCAAGATCCATAAGGAAATTCCTCATCCAAACGGCTTCCTTTGCCGCCTCCGTGGCAGCAATATACTCAGCCTCTGTCGTAGACGCAGACACCGTTTCTTGCTTGGAACTTTTCCAGCTCACAGCCCCTCCGTTTATCATAAACACATATCTGGATTGCGAACGAGAATCATCCGAGTCAGTGAGATAACTCGCATCCGTGTAACCCTTTACACTGAGTTCATCCTCACCTCCATAAACCAGGAACATATCCTTAGTCCTTCTCAAGTACTTGAGGATATTTTTAGCCGCTGCCCAGTGGATCTCTCCAGGGTCAGCCTGGTACCTGCTCACAACACTTAGAGCATAGGAAACATCCGGCCTAGTACAAATCATAGCGTACATGATGGATCCGATTGCAGAAGCATACGGAATCGCACTCATCCGACTTCGCTCATCAGTTGTCGAAGGACACTGAGTCTTGCTAAGTTTTATGCCATGGGACATCGGTAAGAACCCCTTCTTAGACGATTCCATGTTGAACTTCTTCAACACTTTGTCCAAATATGTACTCTGATGCAATCCAATGAGCCGCCTTGATCTATCTCTATAGATCCGGATTCCTAGTATGTAAGTCGCCTCACCCAAGTCTTTCATCGAAAAACTCTTTTCCAATGATTCCTTGGTCTCTTGCAACATCTGGACATCATTTCCAATCAGTAATATGTCATCCACATATAAGATCAGAAAGTTTACTTTGCTCCCACTAAACTTCTTGTATAAACAAGAATCATGATCGCTCTTGATGAAGCCAAACGATTTGACTACCTCATCAAAGCGAATGTTCCAACTCCGAGATGCTTGCTTCAACCCATAATTGGATTTCCGAAGCTTGCATACTTTGTCGGCATTAGCCGGATAGAAAAAACCCTCGGGCTGTATCATATACACGTCCTCGGTTAAATTTCCATTAAGGAAAGTCGTCTTGACATCCATTTGCCATATCTCATAGTCAAAATAGGCTGCTATGGCTAACATGATCCGAACTGATTTAAGCATCGCTACAGGAGAGAAAGTCTCATTGTAGTCAACTCCTTGAACTTGTCGGAACCCCTTTGCGACAAGCCGTGCTTTATAGATAGAAACATTTCCATCCATATCAGTTTTCTTCTTAAAGACCCATTTGCACTCGACGGGTCTTGCACCATCTGGCAGATCAACCAAGTTCCAAACTTGATTTTCATCCATGGACTTTAACTCGGATCTCATGGCTCCAAGCCTTGACTCGGAATCAGAACCCACCATCTCTTCCGAATAAGTTGTCGGCTCATCCTCTGTCCAACATCATCACATCACGAACACTTCGCAATCTAGCCGATCTTCGTAGTGCGGTGCAGTTTCTGGCTCAGGTACCACGTCCGGCTCAACCTCTAAGGCTTTTGCCGACTCACTGCTAGCTGGCATCTCTCGAATTTCTTCGAGATGCAACGTACTCCCACTGACTCCCCGACCGAGAAACTCTTTCTCAAGGAAGACACCGTTTCGAGCGACAAACACTTCGCCCTCTTCTCGGTTGTAGAAGTAGTAACCCAAGGTTTCCCTCGGATACCCCACGAAAATACACTTATCCGACTTAGCTGTAAGCTTGTCCGACTGAAGTCGCTTGACAAAAGCTTCACAACCCCAAATCTTAAGAAAAGACAAACTCGGCTTCTTGCCAGTCCACATCTCATGCGGTGTCTTCTCTACCGACTTTGATGGTACTCTGTTTAGTGTGAACGCTGCAGTTTCTAGACAATAACCCCAAAATGATAAAGGCAGATCTGTCCGACTCATCATTGACCGTACCATGTCCAACAAGGTCCGATTCCTCCTTTCCGACACACCGTTTCTCTGCGGCGTTCCTGGAGGAGTGAGCTGGGGAACTATTCCACAACTCTTTAGATGGTCATCAAACTCATGGCTCATGTACTCGCCTCCTCGGTCCGACTGAAGAAACTTTATTTTCTTGCCAAGTTGATTTTGTACCTCATTCTGGAATTCCTTGAACTTTTCAAAGGCTTCCGACTTATGTTTCATCAAGTAGATATATCCATATCTACTCAAATCATCAGTGAAGGTAATGAAGTACTCATAACCACCTCTAGCTGTCGTGCTCATTGGGCCACATACATCACTATGTACTAGTCCCAATAAGTCGGACGCCCTTTCACAACTCTTTGCAAAAGGTGTCTTGGTCATCTTGCCGAGAAGGCAGGATTCGCATGTCTCGAACGACTCCAAGTCGAACGAAGTTAGGAGTCCATCATCATGGAGCTTCTTCATGCGTTTCTAGCTTATATGACCAAGCCGACAATGCCAAAAGTAAGTCATATTCAGATCATTTGGTTTTAACCTTTTTACATTTATGTTATAGACAGGTTCACTATCAAGACTCAAAATAAATAACCCGTCCCGGACGGGTGCAAAGCCATGAAACATATCATTCAAATATAAAGAACAACCATTATTCTTAATATTCGACTCATAGCCCTGTCTCATCAAACATGAGGCAGAAATGATGTTTCGACTAAGCACTGGAACATAATAACAATTATTTAGCTCCATTAAGAAACCAGAAGGTAAATGAAGTTGCATTGTGCCGACTTTGAACGCAGCGACTCTCGCTTTGTTTCCGACTCTAATGTCAACCTCGCCTCTTGCAACGCTCCTAGTTCTTACCAGTCCCTGCAACGAGTTGCGGATGTGAATGACTGATCCGGTATCATATACCCAAGAACTACCAAGTGCATCAGCAAGATAAATGTCTATAACATTGCAAACAAGCGTACCTGAGCCGGAAGTCACACCTCCGCTCTTGGCTTTATCAGCCAGATACTTGCTGCAATTCCTCTTCCAGTGGCCATCCGACTTGCAGTAGAAGCAAGTGGATCTGGCTGTAGGAGATGGCTTAGTCCCTGAGGAAGCGCTTTGGATTGGGTCCTTCGCCTGACCTCCTGACTTTGGCTTCTTCTTCTTAGTCCAAGAACTCTTCTTGAACTTAGCCTTGTTTTGTACCATCAACACTTGACTGGCACCTTTCTTGAGATCCGCCTCAGCCTGCTTGAGCATCCCATGTAATTCAGTGAGCTTCTTATCCATACCATGCATGTGGTAGTTCGATATGAACTGGCCATACGCACTAGGAAGAGAGTTCAGAATTATGTCCGTAGTGAACTCTTCGCTAATGGGGTAGCCAAGCCTTTCCAGAGACTGCACGTAACCAACCATTTTGATCACATGCGGACTCAGTGGATCGCCATCCTTAAGCTTGCAGCTCAACAAAGCCTGAGAGACTTGATACCTCTCAGTCTTTGCCTGAGCCTGGAACATACTTTTGAGGCTTTCGATCATATCGTAGGCCTCAACATTCTCGAACTTCTACTACAAGTCTGGTTCCATGTGAGCAAGCATAAGACAGCTAATCTTCGTGGATTCATCACAAATCCTACGGTAGGCATTGGTGGCTGCGACAGTCGCATTCTCATCCGGCTCAGCTGGAAGTGGGTTGTCTAGGACACGATCCCTTTTTTCTTGTTTGAGAACAATTCTCAGATTACGATACCAGTTGGTGAAATTAGTTCCATTCAGCTTATCTTTCTCTAAGATGGTTCTCAAAGCAAACCGGAAATCTGAGGAAGACTGCTAGGTGCCATTGATCTACAATAGAAAATATGCAACACACTTAAGACATGTATCCATAAAGAGCAAGCATATTAAACCCTTTAATATTTATGCTCCCACTAGAACCAACACCCCTCCGATGGTTACTTAGTGATTCAAGACCCTAAATAAGCAAGTCGACTAGTGAGCTTTAGCATCACCGCTAGCCGTCAAGTGATCTAGGTAGACAACTCCTTGTCAATCGTATCTCATACGACTCCTGTTGGATGGGTGGCATCACATGCCCCGGCTCTCATCCGACTTTTCCCCAAGTCCCACAACCGTTGTGATAGACCTCTCTAGATTACCAAGTGCTTCCGCTATAAGAGTCCGACTCGAACCCACCTAGTCGGAAAGAATTGATAGCACCTCAATTTTATGAGCCCACTACCAAAAATATCCGACTTGTGATGGTGCAGCACTGGCGGGGAAACCGACTAGACCTTCTTTGAGGGATTATATTCTACCAACTATCTAGTGGAGGTAAAACAGAGACATAACAATAACACAAAATAAAGCAATTATAATGTGAAATGGTATGGCTCTCTTCATGGCGATCTCCATCTCCATAAAGCCTGTAATCTGACTCGTGTCAACTCTTGTCACGTGCCGTCTTACACCATGTAGCCGACTTGTACACCGACTTGCATGCTATCCGGATTCTCCAAACAGCTACACTAGCTAGTAATCCAAATTAAACAGAGAATCCGACACGCAGGCCGTTATACAATAAGATGACAACACCTAGGCTCCAGCCAACTAACAAAATCCGTGATACACAGATCATGTATGGATTACACACATCACATGCACATAAGCCATACCATTCACAACATCATCCTGCAAAAACAAGTTATGCATAGATATAATATCTACCGGCGTTGTGAAACTCGCAACGACATCTAAGGCGCTACGACAGGGCGAAGCCGGCAGTCCTGCAAGCCGGATAGCGGGCAGGGATCGAAGGGGTAGCGCCCGACGATTTTTCCAAAAACGCAGATCTCATATGCATTCCGGACATGGATTTCATCATCGGATAAAACAATTTTACCCAAATCTGATCCGGACTCCGTTTCGATCAAACCCTTTGATCTTCGATCACCGCATCCGGGTTTACGTGTCACAGTCTACCCCGATGGCGGAAACCGACCGGTAGGGGTATGTCGTTCCACGACCTTAGCAGTTAGATCACGGAACCCAGATCATCCATTCCCCCGAGTACAGTTGATCCAATCAACTTTGTACAAAATCGATCTATCTCATAGATCGACCACCAAAACTGCAATTCAATCTAACGCCAACCGCATATCACATATGCGCGATCTTGAGCCTAAAACCAGAAGCTAACGCTCTGATACCACTGTTGGGCCACGTAGAGATAAACAAAAACTTTTTCCCTACGCGGTGATCCCAAGATCCAGCTCAGGTAGAAGGCCACGAGGATTACCACTAGACGCGTAGTTGCGGAATTGATGAAGCACGTCGCTTGATGCAGTGCAGTCCTCGCGATCTGTTCCGGTTCCACGATCCACGATCCGTACTTTCTTCACGATCGTCGAAGTGCTGAACGTACAACACCTCCGCCGATATCCACACGTACGAGGAGGAGCACCGGCGATGGACTGCTAGATCCGGTACGGCGGTGACAAGACGGACTGGGGCTAGGGTTTCCAACACATAGAGTGACCTAACCTTGTGCTCTAAGCACCTGCACCCCAGCTTATATAGGGAGTGAAAGTGGGATCCACTCACTTGTGGTCCATTCACTAAAAAGGCCTATATTAGCCACTACAAGTCTCACTTGCTGACTAAGTCCATGTCTCTATTTGGGTCCAACCAAAATAGGCTTCCTATTTGGGTTTAACCCAAACTTGCTCCCGCTCTTAAGTGTGTGACCCGACAGGCTCATGGTAACCCGGACACGATTCCGAGTCTCACTCGTGATCAATCAGTTGGTAGCGGCTCCTAGCAGAACGTGCCAACTCCCAAGTACCAATAAGTCATGACGACATACCTTCCAATGCGACTTTCGTCTGAGTCCCTTTTGCCTCACGATATGCCTTGTCAGACTATAGGCGAATGATCGTCATCCCTTAAATAGTCCGACTCTCTTTCTCGATCCGAGATAAGTGATTCATCCGACTAACTCTTAGTCGGCTGCCTCGGTTAACACTTAATCCGAGACGCGCATGTCCATGCTTTCCGAATCATATCTTCCGAGAGGGCCCAGAGAATATCTCTCCAGATGGAGGGGCAAAATCCCGTCTTGGCTATTCACATCACGCAGCTTGATTCTCAGTCGACCCGAACTCCGCCTTTATAACTACCCAATGACGGAACAACGTTTGACAGAACCTAAGTCGGAGATCCTCAACTCGGATTGTGCAATAACCTCAGGTCTAAGGATTACATTGATTGAGACATGCAAATGATGACTTGTTCGTTGCATCTCAATATGGGTCAGTCCGACTCGCTAAACTCTTTAGTCGAATCTGTGTAAGTCGGAATAGCATCTCCATGCCCATGACAAGTGGAACCTAGTCATATGCCGACTTTCACATTGGTCTAAGTTGTGTGTCCGACACAAACTCAATGACCAAGGACAATTAGTATGAACAACATGAATATGTAGTTCCACAATCAAATCACATATTCGATGATACATATCAGTAGTTCATACATGGACCATAACCTTATGAATACACAGGAATATCATCATTCATGATTGCGTCTAGGGCATATTCCCAACAAGGAAGTGGTCAAAGGTATCCCTCTCAAGCAACTCTGCAATCAAGATAAAATAAGTATCGTGTGTCCCCAACACACCCAATACACTTGTCAGGTGTATAGGTGCACTAGTTCAGCAAAGAGATAGTGAAATACAAGTGGTATGAATAATTATAAGTGGTACGGTGCCAGAAAAGAGCTTGACGGGTAGGAAGAGACTAAAGGCAATCTGAAATAAAGATGGAAGGAACCAAACACTAGTAGAAAATGGGCCTTTGGTTCGGGCCACTAGTCCCGGACGTGGTTGGGGCCGGGACTAATGGTCTGAACCAGACGGCCCGAGGAGGCCGAGGCACTTTGTCCCGGTCCGTAAGGAACCATTAGTCTCGGTTTGAGATACAAACTGGGACAAATGGGTCTGGGCCGGCGCGCGTGCTCCTGGCAGAACCTTTAGTCCCGGTTTGTATCTCAAACCGGGACTAATGGCCTGGCCCTATATATATGCACCCATCCCTCCACTATCTCCTATTTTTTTCCTATGTGAGAGGTGGGTATAACTTTGTGCTAACTTTCTTTTCATATGCACTAGAGGTGTTCGGTGAAATGCCTGTTAGAGCGATGCCACTTGAGTTCACACAAGACAAAATATGATATGAGGTGCCAGAGCGACATTTAAGGTTTCTCCTCTTTGTTTTGAAGTGTCCTAAAAGGTTAGCAACTATTTTCTCATTTTGACCATGCGGTACTAATTTAAGCATCGTGATTGCGTTTGATATATATGCATGGTTGTATGATGCAGATGAGCCACCCATGGATGTACGGTGACCGACGCTCTGACGCTTACAGAGAAGGCGTGCGTTCTTTTCGCCTTGTGGCCGAGGCGAACAAGCGGCGGGATGGTTTTATGTGTTGTCAATGTGTTGAATGTCGAAATGAGCAGGCTCACACTTCCTCAAGAGTCATTCAGAGCCACCTGCTTCGGTCCGGTTTCATGTCCGGCTATAATGTTTGGACCAAGCACGGAGAAAGAGGGGTTATGATGGAAGACGGCGATGAAGAAGAGAACGATGATGACAACTACCGATCTATGTTCCCTGAATATGATGATACCGCAGTTGAAGATAATGAAGAAGAAGGGGGTGAAGAACGGGAACCAGATGAGCCCATTGATGATTTTGGTCGGGTCATTAGTGATGCAAGGTGAGACTGCGACACAGAAAAGGAGAGGTTGCAGTTCGAGCAGATGTTACAGGACCACGCCACATTGCTGTATCCAACTTGTGAAGATGGCCAGAAGAAGCTGGGTAGCACATTGGAATTGTTGAAGTGGAAGGCAGAGACCGGTATGACTGACTCGGGATTTGAAAAGTTGCTGGTAATAATGAAGAAGCTGCTTCCAAGAAATAACCAATTGCCCTCTAGTACGTACGAAGCAAAGAAACTTGTCTGCCCTCTAGGATTAGACGTGCAGAAGATACATGCATGCCCTAATGACTACATCCTCTACCGCGGTGAGAAGTACAAGAATATGGATAAATGCCCGGTATGCACTACATTGCGGTATAAGATCAGAAAAGATGACCCTGGTGATGTTGAGGGCGAGCCACCCAGGAAGAGGGTTCCTGCCAAGCTGATGTGGTATGCTCCTATAATACCACGGTTGAAACGTTTGTTCAGAAATAAAGAGCATGCCAAGTTGTTGTGATGGCACATGGAAGACCGTAAGAAAGACGGGATGTTGAGGCACCCTGCTGATGGTCAGCAGTGGAGAAAAATCGAGAGAGACTTCCCGGACTTTCCTGGTGACGCAAGGAACTTATGGTTTGGTCTAAGTACCGATGTCATGAATCCTTTTGGGGAGCAGAACTGCAGTCACATCACCTGGCCCATGACTCTATGTATCTACAACCTTCCTCCTTGGTTGTGCATGAAGCGGAAGTTCATTATGATGCTAGTGCTCATCCAAGGCCCGAAGCAACCCGGCAACGACATTGATGTGTACCTAAGGCCATTAGTTGATGAACTTCTACAGTTGTGGGCCAAACCAGGTGTACGTGTGTGGGATGAGCACAAACAACAGGAATTTGACCTACAAGCGTTGTTGTTCGTAACCATCAATGATTGGCCTGCTCTTAGTAACATTTCAGGACAGACGAACAAAGGATACAATGCATGCACACACTGTTTAGATGAGACTGAAAGTATATATCTGGATAAATGTAGAAAGAATGTGTACCCGTACAATCGTCGTTTTCTTCTGCCCAATCATCCCTTAAAGAAGAAAGGCAAGTATTTCAATGGCAAGGCAGAAACCCAGACGAAGCCTGTCCCCCGTAGTGGTGCTGATGTATTTGGTATGGTCAAGGATTTGGATGTAATCTTTGGAAAGGGTCCTGGAGGACAACCTGTTCCGAAAGACCCCATTACCGGACACGCACCCATGTGGAAGAAGAAATCTATATTTTGGGAGCTACCCTATTGGAAAGTGCATGAGGTCCGCTCTGCAATCGACATGATGCACCTGATGAAGAATCTTTGCGTGAATATTCTAGGCTTCCTGGGCTTGTATGGGAAGTCAAAAGATACCCCGGCAGCACGGGAGGACCAGCAACATCATAAAGGACGAGACGACAAGCATCCAGGGCAGTTTCAAGGGCTTGCCAGCTATGCTAGGCCAGAAGGAATCATCTCCAAGGGCTATGGAATAGAGGAGGTCATTGAGTTTTGTGTTGACTTTCTTCCTGACCTTAAGCCGATTGGTGTTCCTGAATCTCGGTATGAGGGGAGGATGACTGGAAAAGGCACACTAGGAAGGAAATCAATGGTATGTAGGGAAGGGCATTCTTTCACTCAAGCACACTACACGGTTCTACACAATTCCACCGTGGTGGCTCTGTATATCGAGAAACACAAGAGTATTCTACGCTCCGAAAACCCGGGGAAGCCTAAAACCTTGATTAAAGGGGAACACGAGAAGAATTTTGGCAATTGGTTGCAGACACATCTCATGAATAACACCACTGTTGGAGATGAGTTGTACTCATTGGCCAGGTTACCATCTTCGACTATATGTACTTTCCAAGGGTACGAGATAAGTGGGAATACATTTTACACGACCGCCCAAGATAAAAAGAGCACCAACCAAAATAGTGGTGTCCGCTTTGATGCAACAGATGACAATGGGAAGAAGGACACATATTATGGGTACATAGAGGAGATATGGGAACTTGACTATGGACCTACTTTTAAGGTCCCTTTGTTTCGGTGCAAATGGGTCAAGCTGATAGGAGGCGGGGTACATGTAGACCAAAAGTACGGCATGACAACAGTGGATCTCAACAATCTTGCGTACATGGATGAACCATTCGTCCTAGCCAACGATGTGGCTCAGGTTTTCTATGTGAAGGACATGTCTACCAAACCGAGAAAAAGGAAAGATAAGCAAAAGAGTATAGAATACAATGAGCCAAAGCGCCACATAGTTCTTTCAGGGAAAAGAAACATCGTGGGAGTGGATGACAAGACAGACATGTCAGAAGATTACAATAAGTTTCATGAAATTCCGCCCTTCAAAGTGAAAACTGACCCAAGCATCCCGTTAAATGATGAAGATCCTCCATGGCTACGGTGCAGAAGAAAACCACAACACTAGATGTTGGTGATGTGTAATAATGTATTAAACCTTTTATTTGAGACATAAATCTATGTAATGTATTAAACCTTTTATTTGAGACATAAAGGTCCCCTTTCATGTAATACATCTTGCTCAATCAAACCAGATGTTGACAACCGGGTTCTGAGCCGTGGGAGGTGATCACCCAAAGAGAAGGAAACATCACAAGAGAAGGAACCCACAAACACTAAGGATACATAGCACAACTAAAAATTAAGATACATAGCACAACTAAAAATTAAGAAACATGCCTAATGTTGGAGTGATTCAGTCATGCTCCTGCCTAGCCCTGTAATACGCGCCACTGTAGTCGTCGTAGTCGCCGGCGCCGTCATTGCTATCGTCGTCGGGGTCGCCGTAGTCGAACCTTGAAGGTTGGGCACGCGTGGGCTGGATTTTAGGGTACCACAGGCGGGGGTTATTGCCGGTCGTGTTGTAGGCCATGACACTCCGGAGAGTCCGGACGCGCCACCACAGCCGACGGCCGGCCTCGTTGAAGTTCGAAGGAGGTGGGCCGTCCTCCTCGTGCCTGGCGAGCGCCCTCTCATGCCGATTGATGAAGAAGGCTTCCCAAGTTGGGATGCTAGTTGGGATTCCTCCGCTGCTTTGGCGTGAGCTCGAGGTAGTAGTGGTTCGTGATGGCCATCCGGTGCTCCACATCAAGAGGGACAGGAGGGACCGACACGCCTCCGACGCTCAGCATCCAGCCGGTGGGGACATGGTAGTTCGAGGCGCAAAGCGCCTCCGCCTCCCGAGTGGTTAGAGATACGATGGAAGCCATGGGAAGAGAATGATGAGTCTAGATGTGATATGTAAATGGAGGCCAAGCGTACATATATACTAAAAAAATGGCGGGAAGACAGAGATGGGAACCGGTGGAAAGCGCGGGAATGTTGTGGCGCGGGAAACTTTCATCCCGGGTGGGGGCTCAAACCGGGACAAAAGATGGGGGGGCCCTTATCTGGGGGAGGCTTATCTGGGAGGGCCTTATCTGGGGGGTGGCTAACCTTTAGTACCGGCTGGTGGGTGCAACCGGGGCTAAAGGTGGTTTTTGTGTCATCTAACAAAACTGTCGGTGGGATAAGGACGCGTGGGTAACCTTTAGTACCGGGTGGGGGCTCAAACTGGGACTAAAGCTGTCGGTAGGATAAGGACGCGTGGGTGGATGCAATGCTCAATGAGATAAAGCATGTAGCGCACGACGCCCTGTCGGAGGAAGAAGACAAAGTAGAAGCGGCGCCGTGCCTATAAAAGGAGCATCGATATGCCATGGCAAGCGACTCAACAAGCCAACATGGATGGAGAGTTTCATCCCCATGGATGGAGGAAAGGGTTGGGAAATCTCCCGTGGCGGAACTTCTCGAAGATGCCCTTGGTGCACACGCCCTATGGCATCTTCAGAAGTTCCGCCTCGGAAAATATTTTCCTGCTAGCCCGTGAAAGACTCCATCTCCGTCTCCCTGGGGTTAGAGGTATGGTGGAAGCCATGGGATAGAGTGGAGAGAGGCGGCATATATGAGTCTAGATGTGCTATGGCAACGACCAAGCCTACATATATATAGCGAGAAATGGCGGGAAGTCAGAGGAGGGAAGCCTAAACCCTAAACCCTAAACCCTAAACCCTAAAGGGGCTACGATCCGGAAGAGAACGGGCGGGAAAAAATAAGGTGTGGTAGACGATCCGGGGCCCCCGGTCTAGGGTTTCGCCGGAGGAAGACCACCGGAGCGTCGGAATCACATGAAAATGGCAAAATGGTTAATAGTTTGACTAGTTAGAATAATTATTTTATAAAACAGAAAATTGATTTGAATCACTTATTCAAAAATATGCAAAATATAATAGTTAATGCATTTTAAATTGAAAATGGCAAAATGGTTAATAGTTTGACTAGTTAGAATAATTATTTTATAAAACAGAAAATTGATTTGAATCACTTATTCAAAAATATGCAAAATATAATAGTTAATGCATTTTTAAATTGAAAATGGAAAAATGGTTATTAGTTTCACTAGTTAGAATAATTATTTTATAAAACAGAAAATAGAATTGGATTACTTTAGCGTTGGCGCGCGATGTGTTGGGCGGTACCGAAAACCCTTTAGTCCTGGTGGGTGGCACGCACCTGGACTAAAGGGGGGACCTTTAGTCCTGTTCCGTATAACGCACCAGGACTAATGACCCTTTAGTCCCGGTTCGTTATAGGGCCAGGACTAAAGGTTCCCCACCTATATATCTTCTCCCCACGTGCCCCTTCTTCTCCCCACGCAGAGAACACCCACGCACGCGAGGACGACGAATCGACGCCGGCAGGCTGCCCGACTCTCTAGCCGCCACCACCCCAACCGCCGCCGCCACTCACTCCAGCCGCCACCGCCCCCAACCGCCGCCGCCACTGCAGCCGCCTTGCGCGCGCCCCCAGCCAGAGGTACACCGGCCCGCCGCCCCCTCCCCTTCGCTCCCCCGTCCGGCTACGCGCCGGCGCGGCACTGCCGGCCACTGTGGGCGAGTAGGCCGGGCCGGCGACAGCTGTGCACGCCGGCGGCGGTGCGGGCGATGCGGCCGGGCCGGCGCCCCCGGCCAAGTTCTCTGTTTTTAATTTTTCCATTTTTTATTTTGTAGTATATAGTTAATTGTAATATTATTTAGTAGTTGTAATATTATTTAGTAGCTAGTGTAATAGTAGTCTATATAGTTGTAATTTTATTTTGTAGTGTAATATTATTTAGTAGTGTAATAGTAGTGTATAATTGTAATATTATTTAGTAGTTGTAATATTATTTAGTAGCTAGTGTAATAGTAGTGTATATAGTTGTAATTTTATTTTGTAGTGTAATATTATTTAATTTTGTGGGTAATATTATTTAGTAGTGTAATAGTAGTGTATACTTGTAATATTATTTAGTAGTGTAATATTATTTTGTAGTGTATATAGTTGTAATTTTTTTAGTACTATATTTCATTATAGTAGTATATTATAATATTATTTTGTAGTGTATATAGTTGTAATATTATAGTAGTATATTGTAATAGTAGTATATTGCATTATAGTAGTATATTGTAATATTATAGCAGTGCTCGCGGGCCGCCGCACTTAGGGTTAGGGTGGTGGTGCTCGCGGGCCCCTGGACTTAGGGTTAGGGTGGTAGTGCTCGCGGGCCCCCGCACTTAGGGTTAGGGTGGTGGTGCTCGCGGGCAGCCGGACTTAGGGTTAGGGTGGTGGTGCTCGCGGGCCACCGGACTTAGGGTTAGGGTGGTGGTGCTCGCGGGCCACCGAACTTAGGGTTAGGGTGGTAGTGCTCGTGGGCCCCGGACTTAGGGTTAGGGTGGTGGTGCTCGCGGGCCACCAGACTTAGGGTTAGGGTGGTGGTGCTCGCGGGCCACCGGACTTAGGGTTAGGGTGGTAGTGCTCACGGGCCCCCGGACTTAGGGTTAGGGTGGTAGTGCTCGCGGGCAGCCGGACTTAGGGTTAGGGTGGTGGTGCTCGCAGGCCACCGGACTTAGGATTAGGGTGGTAGTGCTCGCGGGCAGCCGGACTTAGGGTTAGGGTGGTGGTGCTCGCGGGCCACCGGACTTAGGGTTAGGGTGGTAGTGCTCGCGGGCAAATTGCTATTGTTTAGTATTATTGTAGCAAATGCCGTGTTCATATTATTGTTTAGTATTATTTTATGCAACAATATTGAATGAAAAATGTTATTGTGTGCATTTTGTAGAAAACTATGGATCCAACCCAGAGAGACCTAGCCTAGGAAGAAATTCTCGAGGATATGATCAACGACACCCCCCATGTTGATCCACCCGAATCTCCGTCGATTTATCTAAACCCCTCCGGTGAGGGAGAGGAGGTCGACTGAAATGATCAAGGAGAAGCCAATGGCTTCGGTGGTGGATAAGCCGATGGCTCCGGTGGTGGAGAAGCCAACGGCTCCGGTGGTGGAGAAGCCGACGGCGAGGTATATATATGAAGTCTGGTGATCAGTAGATGCATTAACTAAGTTGTATATATATATATAAATTGACGAATGTTTCTTCTCTTAGGCCTCCACATCGAGGAAAAAAATATTCCAAACGAGGCCCGACCAAAAAGTTGGACGCATCTACGCGTTATACAATTACGCGGGTATCACCACGGGGTGAACCGGTGGAACCTGAAAAGGCTAAAACTGTATTTAAACAACAATGCGGAGTTATGGTTAGGGATCGCATCCCGATCACCGTTCGAGAGTGGAATAAGACCAAAGGGGCGAAAGAGGGTGAGTATGTCGCCGACAGGTGCAAAGAGGGTCTTTGGAATGACCTCATGACACATTTCACCCTGCCAGAATGTGAGGATGATGCCGACATAGCTGCATTGAGGAAGAAAGTCAAGCAGTGGACTCTTACGAAGATGGCCAAACTATTCAAAAACTGGAAGAAAGCATTATGGCAAAAGTATCAGAAGACGAAGAAGACTCCTAAATTTGAATGCTATCTAACGAAGCAGCAGGCTAACTGGGATGCATTTGTGAAGTACAAGGAGTCACAACCTGCTATGGAAATGTCGGAAAAAAACAAGAAAAATGCCGCGATGAAGAAATATCACCATCACCTAGGGCCAGGGGGCTACGCGGCTGCCATGCCAAAGTGGGATGCTAAAGAGAATGAGCTGCTTGCTAAAGGGATCACTCCAGAACCAATACGCGAAGAATGGGATCTGAGGGCAAGGAATTGGTTCCTTGGGCATGAGAGTGAGTATGACGAAAGTACAAGGGACCTTATTTGTAGTGACTGGATTAGGATACCCCGGGATACATGGCAGAAAGTGGCGAAGGAGATTAAAGCGGGGACAACAAAGTTCCGTCCTGATAGAGAGAAAGACTTGCTGACAAAGGTCCTCGGGAATGACGAACACGGAGGACGTGTACGAGGCCTTGGCCCTAGTTATATGTGGGAGATGGGGTTTCCCAAAGACAGAGATACTTATAGGAGCCGAGAGAGAGCAAAGAGGCGACGGCAGGAGGAGGAGGGAGACAGGTTCACCGAGTTGCTAGGAACACTTCGAATGCATCAGCAACAGATTGACGAACTTCGAGGAGAAGCGCACCTGCAAGATCCTGTACTCGATATTACCGCCGTCCCATCTCAGGGGAGAAGCAGCGTGGCTGAATTGGAGGTCCCTTCTGACGATGCACGTATGGTAGATGGCGGTCCCCGCTACCCCGTGGATGGAATCAAGGAGCAGGCATCTTGTGAGCTCCATAAGAAGTTGAAGAACCTATCCATCTAGGTGGCGGTCGGATGTGCTTTACCTTGTCCACCTGGCACACGCTGGCATGGCCGTGAGATTCCAGCTGGCTATGCTAAAGTTGCTGTGGATGAAATTGCAATGGGGTGGGACTCAATGGAGCTTGACATCCCTGGACCTGAAGGTGAGAGGACACTCGGAGAAGTACTGGGTGGTATCATTCTATGGGACAAGAACAACATCAAGCTTCCAGGCTGGACGCCAAAGCCAACACCGCCTCCGAGTGGTCGCATGTCACCTTCACCTCCATCACCTCCAAGAATCCCACCCCATGACTACGACCACCACAGCCTGAGTCCATCTCGATCTCCGCCGCAGCCTCCGATTAGTACTAAACGATGCAGGAGCCCAAAAGACAAATGTCGCCCCTCCCAAGAGTACCTCATAAGAATCTTCCCATCAGACCTTACGATCGTACTAACGAGGAAACCGACATGATCGTAAAGGCTGAATGTGTTGCGCAGCTTCAAAAGAAGAAACCCGAGCCCGCCCCGGTATACACCGAGAAGCAAAAAGCGTATGCACTTTCTTTTCTGAACACAAAATCGCAATATGAATTGCACCATAAGCCAGATGACTATCGACGCACACTTCAGAAGGTAGTGAAGAAGAGCAAATCAAGTAGAAGTGCAAGCGGGAGCAAATCATCAGGTCAAAGTGCAACCAAGAAAAGAATGGACCTCCCCCAGCTCGGGGAATAGGCCAAAACATCGATCCCACCCCTCCAGGTGTTATCCTATGACACTCCCCAACAGGATATGGAAGAAGCTAAGAAGCTTGCGGCCGCTATGAATGTGACTGTTGAGGAATTGCTAGGTTCCCAGGACGACAAGTTACCCAAGGCTCAGGTAGTCCCTACATATGTCCCAGGGAAGCCTCTGGTCAGCTTTGAGCAGTTCCAACAACTGCCAACACAAATGCAGAGTTTACATAAATGGTACTTGAAAGCCGTAAATCAGGAGAGAATAATGATCGTGGCGAAAGTCCCACATGACTACTACTTCCGAGAAGAAGAGGTCCATGTTGAGTTTCCAGAACTCTTCCAGTTATACACTTTCGACGCCCTCGACAAAAGTCTCATGAGTTGCTATTGTCTGTAAGTTGTTGAATTCATTGTCTATATATAAGTTGTTCATTTTTTTTAGTTGTTCAGTTCATTGCATGTAATTATCCTAATTATATCCTTTTGTACTCTTTTATTATGTAGAATGAAGATCATGGAATGTAAAAGGAGGTCAATCTTTAGTGTTGGGTTCATTGACCCAGATAAAATACATGTAAAGATGCTAACGACAAAACCCGAGGAGACGCAGGAAAACCTTCTAAGGTTTCTAACGGAGCAAAATTTCTGTGACCACATACTGTTTCCTTACAATTTCGCGTGAGGGTCTTACTCTATTGTACACATTCTCTTTTGCTTACTCGATGTTAAGTGTAATTGATGAGTTACTGATGTATATATAAACGTGTACAGTTTCCACTGGATTCTCATGGACATTCAACTTGATAAGGGAAGAGTTGAAGTCATGGACCCATTAAAGAGACCCCTGGAAATGTTTAGGGACATGCAGGACATGATCCAGAGGTAATTTTCGCACTACATTGGTCTCTTTCGTTGATATCCTGAGATATCACGTAATAAATAACTCATTCATTTTCTTTACCGGGTAGGGTTTGGAACCAGTTCAAGAGTGCGGTTACGGGTGACCTTAGTGAGAAGCTAACGTTTAAGCCGGTCTCAGTAAGTAGTATGCTCATTTCTTTACTTCTAGTTTCAATACAATTATGATGCTGGATTATTATTTTGATTGAATTCTATTCTCGTAAAGTGCGCGAGGCAGCCACCGAAGACGAATCTATGTGGATTCTACGTTTGCGAGATCATTCGCATGTTTACTAGTGAGCTGAATGATTATAGAGTCGATGTAAGCAATACATTCATAACATTATTTTTATTACCTTCACTTTTTGTTATCATGATTGATATTCATATTGATCTCCTTTTCTTATATAGTTCGAGAAAATGCGGAATCAGCTCCTACCACAGCAACGCGTAGTAGCAATTGCTGAAGAACTGGCAGGATTCTTGTTGAACGAGATGATAGATGACGCCGGAGAATTTAGTGTGAATAGGCGCCGATGATCCCCGACCGTGTAATTGAATAGACGGGCTCTAGTCCCGATAATTGTGATCTCCATGTGTAACTACCATGTATATATTTGTATGCTCGATCTTAAGAGAAGTTATCTTATGTATGCACGAACATGTACGGTATGTGGTAGCATAGAAAACTATTTTGAAATGAAAAAAAGGATACAAATTGAATTCTCTGCCGCGGCAGAGAAAGTGTCTAAAATTCTGCCGCGTCAGAGAACCATTTGTCCCGGTTCATAATATGAACTGGGACTAATGGGGGGCACCCAGCGCCCGCAGAGACAGCCACGTGGATGCCCATTGGTCCCGGCTGGTAAGAGGGCCGGGACTAGTGGGTGGGCCTTTAGTCCCGCCGCTCCAGTCCCGGTTACCAGGACCGGGACTAAAGCCCCTTACAGGCCGGGACTGGAGGCCCGTTTTCCACTAGTGAAACATGTAACAGATCTAGTTGCAAACGGTGTTTCAATGCTTAGAAACAAGGCCTAGGGGTCATACTTTCACTAGTGAACACTCTCATATAAATATCTTCTCTTTATGATACTACTCTGAACTACTCTCTGGTTGGATAACTCTAATCCACGGTAGAGCTATAACATCACACCTTAAAGTTCGCTTTCCCCATCTAGATAACCCCTCACTATCACCATGAGCACTAGATGGTTCCAACAAACACCACAATCTCATAGAGACATCCAACTCAAATTGTACTCATGACAAGTATTTATGTAAGGTGCCACACGGTGTGCACACTGTCAACTTCACACACGTGGGGATAAGCAGAGATTCATTAAAGCACTTGAGTAGCAGAATAGATCTATAGATTACAAAGCTCATGATCTCAATAAGATCATGCATAGAGAGAGATGAACACATAGCTACCGGTAGAGCCCTTAGCCTTGAGGAAGAACTACTCCCTCCTCATCATAGGAATCAGCAACAACGATGGAGATGGTGGTGGAGATCGATGGAGATGGCTCCGGGGGCAATTCTCCATCCCGGTAGGGTGCCGGAACATAGACTTTCTATCCCCTGAATCTCCCCTTTGGTGGCGGCAGTGCTATGGAGGTTTTCGTGGCTTTCTCTTGGATGATTTAGGATTTTCTCATCGAAGGCTTCTTATAGGCAAAAGGGGAGGCCGAGGGGGTGCCCGAGACGGCTGCACCCCCAGGCGCGGGCCAGGCTAGGCCGCGCGGCCAGGAGTATGGCCCCCTCGAGGCCCTTCTCTATCTCTGCTTTGTGTTTCCATGTTGCTCTGCGAAAAATAGGCATATTGGCTTTTGTCCCATCCAATTTTGAGAATATTCATTTTTTAGCTTTTCTGAAACCAAAAACAGCAGAAAATAGACAACTAGCACTGTGGCATCTTGTCAATAGGTTAGTTTTAGAAAGTGTATTAAAATACCTCAAAGTGTAGACAAAGCATAGGACAAATGATATAAAACAAGCATGGAGCATCACAAATTATAGATACGTTTGCAACGTATCACATCCCCATGACCTAGTCACACGCTGCAACTTTATGGATGTCATGTCTCCGAGTGGGTCCAGAGTATCTCTCTGTCACCCGGAAGAACAAATCCCGCTCTTGACACATACACCTCTACATGCCCCTCTGAATACCCGAAGACACCTTTATGATCACCATTTCACCGAGTGACGTTTGATGCAATCAAGGCACTCTCGGGTGACAGTGATTAGATATGGTCTTGTAACACCCTCGAATCGGCCCTATGCAGATTTTAGCGATTCCCGCCAAACTCGCATAGAAATGATTCAAGGATGCCCACCAGGCACTTGCGTGCGGGTGGAAAATGAAGTAGTATCATTACACAATTGTTCACGATGGAACCCACAGAACATATATATACAACAACGACTTAGTGAGTCAAGAATACAGATATACAGTACAAAGATCCAAATCACCTTGAAAATGATACATCATCCGAGTACGGATAAAAAGCAAATTAGGCTAAGAGCCCTAAAAATAACCAATGATGTCCATAACCCAGCCCAGGCCAAGTTGGAAGGGTAACCCTGCTAACGACGTCGAACTTATATCTGTCAAAGCAAAAGGGGTGCTGACAAAGGGAAAAAGAAAAAGGGAGCGGTCAGTACTGAGGCCAGTACACAGCAAGTCTAGAATTCATCGGCTCTCGCCTACATAGGTATGGTGGACTGAAGCGGTAGTGGAGCATGCACTAAACAACCTATAGAGACTCGGTACAATTGTCGGCTATCAGAGAGGGATAAGAAAGACCTATTTGGAACCAACCTATTACTAACACCAAACATACCCATCCTAGTATTTTCCCCTCGAGACCAAACGAGGAAGTCATGCCGAGGAAACTCACACAGATGGCAGTTTTATTCATTCATTCCATGGTGTCTATCCAACTTACTAGTCATATCATAACCAAGTCAAATTATAACAGTTATTCTTTAGTTATAGTTGTCTATAATCGAGAAACTATGCTCCAAGTTGTCCATAACCGCGGACACGGATTTTCTCAAAGATTTAACCCTGCAGGGGTGCACCAAAGTATCCACACGCACTTCAACCCTTGTTGTCAGATCCGATATGTGTAAGATCATGAAACATACACCCAATAGTTTGTTGACGGGGCCTCGAACACGATGTTTCCTAGACCCAAAGCAAGTACATGGGGGCCACCCCACTAAGCTAGCCGCAACGAAGTCGGTTGTCTCCGATACAGACCCAGGGTGTGTGACAACAGCTATAAACGACTGGGAACCTAAAAGTGTGACTGGGCTTGTCGATATAGAGAAAACATGGCACTGGGTTCCTAAACAATACAGGCGCTTGATACGGCCATTTCGCATCACTATTCTATATCATAATTTACTGATATTCATCGATACATTTCATAGTAAGAGATGATACTTATGTTATTTCATCTATATTTGCATGGTTGATGACTTTTGGAGGATGGATCGCTGAAGTCATGATTTTGATCGAAAAGGCACCGTTTGGAGGAGAAATTCACGAAGAGCATAAAATCCCAGAAAATATATGGAAAATCCTATTTTTCCAGAAGATGAAGGATGCCAAAAGGGGGAGTGGAGATGGGCCACAGGGGGCCCACACCACCCCTGGTGTGGGCCACCCCTGGGTGCGCCACCAGGTGGTATGGCCACCCTGGTCCACTCCTGGATCTCCCCATTGGCGTATATTATCCCCACGAAACCCTAAGCCTCGGGGAGGGACCACAGAAAGGTTCCACCACCTCTGCGGGGTAGAAAACTACAGAGAGAGAAAGATCTCTCCGGCAGACAGATTCTTGCATAGTTCCTTCCCGGAGAGAAGATATGTATATGAGAGTGTTCACTAGTGAAAGTATGATCCTGTAACATCCCAAAACTTCAATCCAAGCTTATCAAGATCTAAATCATCAAATTTGGGGTTAACAAAAACTTTTCCAAATTAAAAATGAAAGCATTCATGTGTATGTGCTTTTAAAATAGGGATTGATTTGAATTGCCTTGGTTCTGTGATTCTTTGCTTTTAAAATGTTTCTTAGGTGATTTAAACATCATCTACATCTTTCCCAAAATTTTCCTAAAGAAAATCAAATTAAAAAGAATTAAAAAGGAGGAATTGTCATTTTGGCCATTTTAATCCACTACACTACTTTGAGTGTTCCTAACACTCATTTCTTAACAGAAACAATTCATGATCTTTGTACCCCTTGCTAGTAAACATAATGAGGTACCAAGGCCCACCTTTCGATCTGCTAAAAACATTCTTTTACTTATTTTAAATGGCATTTAAAAATTGAATCCAATGCATATGCATAGATCACCCCTATTTCAAAAACCACCTATTTGAGCTCCACTTCCAAAACCCTTGCAACTAGAGACTACCTAGCACCAGTGGAGATCACTCAAAAATTTTGAACTAAAAATTCAAAAGATTTTCTTTTTCGGCCATTTCATCAAACACTTGGTGGGCAAGATCAAAGTGGTCTAACTATTACTATTTTGGGTTGATTTTTGTCTAGCAAATTGAAGTGCTTTGATCATATTTGTCTCCCTCAAGCCCAACCAGACCCACACCAGCACATCCCCTACCTTCTAGCTGCACTGCATTGCCATGCCGAGCCACTCCTCGCCGGCCGACCATGCACTCACAGCAGCAGACCTCTCCAGCCTCTCTCGCCATGTCTAGCACGTCGCTAGTGGTCCACTGCCACCGTCCAACCAGCCCCAGGCCAGAGCCAGAGACAGGAACGGCCAGAAACTGCCGCGCCCGGAGCTGGTCGACCATGTCGACGCCGCCCGCAGAGCACGCTCTGTCCCCGCGTGCACAGACCGCCCCTTGGCCGCAGCCCACGCCCACCGCTCCGCCACGACCTGGAGAACGCCCCAGACACCCCCGCTGGCCGCCCAACGCCTCACAGCCACCGCTCGCCGTGGACACCGCCGCCTCTGCTGCTCAGAGCGCCACCTCGCCCAGACCGCATACCACCGCCCCTACGCCTGCATTCACTTCCTAGAGCACCGCTAGGAGACCGCCTGTCGATCGCCACCCGCAGCCATGCCGCTAGCCACCCGTAGCCGTGTCGCCGGAGTCGCCTTCCCATACCCTTCGGTCTCACCATCGGGCCTATATAAACCGGCCTCCCCAGCCTCTTTTCTCCACACCCACTCACTCCCCACCTCTCAGTGACCATCCCACACCATTAGATGGAGCAAGGGGAGCAGCAGCTCGTCGGAATTGGAGCCGGAGCCGCCGCCTCTGGAGGAGAAGGGCGCCGCTGATTGCGACCACCCCCGGAGCTACCTCGACCGTCCCTGAGCTCGCCATCGTCTCCCAGTTTGTTTGCCCGCCTCGCCGTCCCCGCTAGAGCCCTGGTACGTCCCCAGCAGACCCCCACCGAGCCGCTAGGGTTTGAGCTTGCCGGCAACCTGTTCATCGTCGACGACGATCCTCAGCCGTAGATCCCCCTTATAATCCTACGGCCCACAGCGCGTGTACCATTTCGCGTCTTAAGACCCACTGACAGGCGGGACCCCCCTGTCAGCTGAGCCCCGCACTGCGGAGCGCCACAGGGCCAGCCCAAGTTCTTTCCCGCGCTAGCCCAGCCATTCAAAATTTGATTTTTCTTTTTAAGTTGAATCTAGTTTCTGTCCACTAGTTTAAAATTCAATTCTGAGAGTTTTACAAATCCAAATTGCATGAAACCAGTTTTGTCTGAAAGATATTAAGATGATATATCCAAGACCATTGGATTTAAATCTATTAGAGTTATAGATCTCTCATAATAAAAATAATAAAACAGAAGCTTTTGCACCTTGCAACATTTTTATAAAATCAACCAATTTAGCTTTTGAGTTGATTCCAACTCTCAAAAATCACATTTCATCATATCTATCTAAATATGTAATAATAGTAAGGTTTACATATAGTAACTTTGGACTAGTACCAAAATAATACTATATAGGCATTTCTAGTCACTTTAAATCATTAAATAATGAACTTAAACCAAAGTAATATTGATCCAACCTTTAAATCTCATTCCCCCATGTTAGAATATGTGGTGATGACATGCGTCAACATGATCCCATATTTTAGGTGGTGAATATTAAATTTTAGTCAATTTTTCAACGAGTAGAAATTACTTTTCTAAAATAAAAAGGATGAAACCATTGAATTAAACTTGTGATGCTTGTGATGGTAATAGATTAGCAAATATGTGTCTTAGAATGCTACTTAGCCTAGTTAAGTATTGTGTGGTGATTGTGTACTCCATATGTATTTATAGACGATAGTAGTGACCAAGCTTTCGAGGAGGAGGAGTTCTACCAAGAAGAAGAAGAAAACTTCAACCACTGCACCAACCAAGGCAAGCCACCATTAACAGTGCAAGCTAACACTTGCAAGTTTAGTGCTTCACAAGTTAGGATCAAACTAGATGGTTTAACAAACATGCCTTAAGCATGCTTTGATCACACCCCTTTGACTATTAGTACCCCAAGTCTTAATTACAAGTTTTACTTCTCTTATTTTACACAAAGTTCTTTATTTGTTTTAAAGGTAGCATAAAAAGTATAAAACTTGACCTATTCAGAACCCTTTAGATGTAATTCTATGGCATGAGATTGAACCCATCTTTTACACCTTAGTGAACACTCTTAACTTAGTAGTTTAGAGTAGATCAAAAACTTGAGTCACTTCAGATGGGAATACTTGGTGAAAATGAATTATGAAAACCTTGGAATGATGAGTCATTCTATTGAAATGTTTTGACATGTGTTGAGAAACACAAAAATGGTTGATGATGATGAAAATGTTGAGGCATGAGCCTTAACCCTTTTATAAAACTGATGGTTGGATTCGGATGCGATACCATTCCAAATTTACCGTACAACCACACTACCTGAATTGGGTAAGGCTTAGCTGGAAATTTATATGCATTAGTATTAGTTCCCTCACGGGAGAGGTTTGAGCTGAGGCTACCTCTCAATGTTGTCCACCTATGCAGTGCCCAAGATGACTGATGGTCATGGTTGGGAGGCCATGCTCATAGGAGAGGTGCTTATACTAGGGTGTGTAAAGGGAAGGTTATGTTTGATTATCTACATACTAAGTATGATGATTCAGGGTTATCCCTGACAGATGTATTGAATCTTGTGGTGAAAGTGTACCACCTCTACAGAGTGTCAAACTATTCGAATAGCCACGTCCACGGTTATGGACAGTTGGAATGGCCATACTGTTTCGTTGTCAGATGTTTTCTAAGTACTTTGAAATGAATGATGAATTTTGACTTGACCACAACAGGGTTGTGTTTATGACCTTAGCTTCCCACTAAGTGATTCTAGAACTTTACTTTATCTTTCTTTGCTTCTGAACTCAGCTTAGGTTTCAAACTTAACTTTATAGTTAAACTTGGATTTAACACTTTAACTTAGAATTATAGTACTTGTTAGTGGTAGTTTGCGAGTACTTAAAAAGTACTCATGGCTTTTGTCCCTGGCTATTATCATGGCCAGACTATGAAGGAGATTATCAAGATGATGGTCAGTAGGACGGCTATGATAAGTAGGATTATTTGCCTTCGTCAGCATTGCCTGTGCCCCTGAAGATGGACCCCACCGCTACACTTATCTTTTATTTCCGCTGCTTGTTGTATTAAGCTGGATCATGAGATCCTTATTTGTGTAAGACCTTATGTATGGTTTGTAATGGATGATGTACTGTGATATCCAATCCGTTATGTCTCGCAAAAATGGTAATTCTGGGATTGCGAGGTATGGCATAACGGGCATCTGGGATAAAAAATCCGGGTGTTGATAGATCCCTAGGCCTTGTTTCTAAGCATTGAAACACCGTTTGCAACTAGATATGTTACATGTTTGCTTGCTTCCATCTTTATTTCAGTTTGCCTTTAGTCTCCCATGTCAACCAAACGCCATCAAGCTATTTTCTGGCACCGTTGTCTTATAATTATCTATACCACTTGTATTTCACTATCTCTTCGCCGAACTAGTGCACCTATACACCTGACAAGTGTATTGGGTGTGTTGGGGACACAAGAGACTTCTTGTATCTTGATTGCAGGGTTTCTTGAGAGGGAATACCGTTGACCACTTCCTCCCTGAGTTCGCTAAACCTTGGGTGATCCACTTAAGGGAAAACTTGTTGCTGTTCTACAAACCTCTGCACTTGGAGGCCCAACAACTGTCTACAAGAATAGAAGTGCGTAGACATCAAGCTATTTTCTGGCGCCGTTGCCGGGGAGGTAAGGTAAAAGGTACTCACATCCTCCGGTGTGAGTTCTCGAAGTTATTTCCTTTAGATTCTGCAATTTTGTCTTTTTGTTTCTTGTTTTCACTAGTTAGGCTTAATGGAAAACAACAACACAATTAGATAGCTTTATAGTATTTACCTTGAGTTAGGACATGAAGTGTTTGAAGAGAAAATTAAAAAACTATGGAACTTTATTTGCATGCTAATAGCAATGTTGTTAGTATGAATTCTTTGGACACCATTATTACTAATGCTATGGAAAAGTCTAAGCTTGGGGAAGGTAGTTTTGATGAGAATGATGTTTTTAGTCCCCCAAGCATAGAGGATAAAATTTACTTTGATGATACTATACCTCTGATATATGATGATTACAATGATGAGTATGATATTTTCAGTCCACCTACTATTGAGGAGGAACTTAATTATGACTACAATATGCCTCCTATATTTTATGATTATGGTGATGAGAATAATAATGATAGATATTTTGTTGAATTCGCTCCCACTACAATTAATAAGAATGACTATATTTATGTGGAGAGTATTAATTCTTTTATGCATGTGGCTCATGATAAGAATATTTCATGTGATAGTTATATTGTTAATTTTATTCATGATGCTACTGAAAGTTATTATGAGAGAGAGAAACAAGGTTTTATGCATCTCAATAATATTAAGTTTCCCCTCTTTATGTTGAAAGTCTTGAAGTTGTACTTGTTTTGCTTTCCTATGCTTGTTGCTTTGTGCTTTCATGACTTGTTTCTTTACAAGAATTCTATGCATAGGAAGTGGGTTAGACTTAAATGTGTTTTATATTTGCTTCTTGATGCTCTCTTTTACTCTAAATTCATATTTCTTATGTGAGCATCATTGAAATTATCATGCCTAACTTAAAGGCGTTAAAGAAAAGTACTTATTGGGAGATAACCCAAAAGTTTTAGTTGAGTCTTTGGAAGTTATTACCTCTGTAATAACCGCTCCTTATCCTTTTTATTTGCTTTTTGTGCCAAGAGTAACCTCTAATGAGAGAGAAGTAATGATTGGGAAAGTTGCTGTTCTGAAACAGACTTCTGTGCTTCACCGTATAAATTCGTGTAAAATATCTGTACGTCCTTTTGAGGTGCGAAATTTTGTGCTTCTGTCCCAGGTTGTTATCTAACTTTTGTTAGTTCAACACTTTTTGATTTGAGCAACAAAAGGTCTTCGAAAAAATTCGTCTTTACCTGTTGGTCTGTTTTGACAGATTTCTACCATTATTTACATTTGCTTCTTGTTGGTTCCTTTTTGAGTTCTTTTGAGGAATTGAGCTTTTTGAGGGAAGTGCTACAGTAGCTTGTGTTTTAATGGAAATTTTATTGGTGTTGAAACTAAACCCAAAGACTTATTATCTTGAGTACACTAATGTTGCTAATAAAGATTGTGTGGAGTTTTGTATGAAGGAAAAATTTCAGGTGTATGGAAGGAATCAGTAATGGGATGAAGAATGGACTAAAGCTCAAGCTTGGGGATGCCACGTGTGTCACCCCAAGAAATATCCAAGAATTAAAAGCGTCAAAGCTTGGGGATGCCCAAGGGATCCCCTTCTTCATCAATAAAAATCTCAGGTTTCTTCCAAACACTTCATTTTTATTGTTTCATGCATAGTTGTGTTGTTCTTGGAGCGTCTTCTTTTTCATTTTCGTTTTGGTTTTTCTTTTGTTTTGTTTTCTTAGTTTGCTGAATAAATTGGTTGGACCCCCTCCTTCATACATTGGTTTTCAAATAGTTTGGTTTGGATTGGAAAAGAGTAGGAAAGTTCATGCTTAAGTGGTAAAGAGAGCTTGTTTTTGACTGTGGCCTATGTTTTTTTATGCCATGCTCGATATTGTTATGGCTTTATGCTTAGTATTCTTTTCTGTAGCATGACATGTTATAAACAATTGAGATTACTTAATGTGCCTTGGAAAAATCATGCGTTGTTTTAGCATATTAAAGCATAATATTGTGGTATTCTCCTTTGATGCTTTATTTGGGTTGACTTGGCACATTCTCGCACCATGTTATGACAATCCCAAGTCACCATAGCCTTTATGATCTTTTAGTGTTTGACTTGAAATATCACTTTATGCTTTAATTAATGATGTTTTGTCACTTTGCATGATTATGGCCATTATTGCTCTCTTAGTTGGCCACTCCCAGTCTTTTGCTAGCCCTCGTAATCAAGTATGAGTTCCACTCATGCATCCAACTCCTAAAACCAGGTTATTCCAAATAGTCCACCATACCTACCAATTAGCAATTGCTATTCCAAGTATATTCATGTTTTTATCTACCTTCCAAATTAAACTTGTTATGTGAAAAATTGGTGATTAAAGCTCTCACAAACTTGATGGCACACTTTACTTTCTTGCAATTAATAAACTTGACCCATTGTGTCCATCTTTGTTTCTATATGCGTGCGCTTTATAAGTTGAAATTAGCAGAACCATGTATTAAGGGGAACGCTTTCAACATTGCACTTATACTTTGTACCCCGTTGATATCATGTTCTTTTGCTTATGGATCCCGGCGGTGTGAAATAAAAGTGGAACTTGTAAGATCATGGAGTTTGTATGTGTGTTAGAGAAACGCCTGGGCCGATAGCCTAAGGCATGCCTAATCATGGTGGAAACTTGCAGCATAACCATAATGAGCACTCTATGAAGCATCCTCAATAAAAACCTATGCAAATAGCAAATAAAAAGATCGCTGAGATGCTCATTGTCTGCTTGCCTTGTCATTGTGATTATGGGATAGCTCTTGTATCATGTGCAAGGGGTACCCCGTTGGTGGTTCTTTATGATACATATGTACTTACAATGAAAAGAGCTTACTTTTGACTAAAGTTGAGTAGCATGAGGTTCGGTCTTCGTAAGTAAGGGGCATGAGATTTCAGCTTATAACTTGTCAAGCATATCCTCTTAGTTGTGTCACTTTAACCTTAATCACCTAAAGATGCTTATGATAGGGGAATGAGAGCTGAAAGCTAACAAGTACCATAATTTTTGGAAGCTCTTTATGAAACTTGAATCTCTACTTCCTTCTATGAAGGCCTTTCTTTTACTTTTATGTTGAGTCTCCACCTTCTATCTTTATGCACCTACTTTGAGAGCATAGTGGCCATTCTTAGTTCATGTGCATTGTCCCAAGACTTGTTGATTGATGCATAGCTTTGATATTGCTTGTTTTAAACTATTTGTATCTAGTCACTCTTATGAACTTTGAAGGTGTCCTATGCATTTATGTTTTCTACTCTATGAGGGACAAGCTGAATGCCACTATGCTATGTTTTCTTTATGTGAAACAAACAAACGTCTTGCAAAGCATTGTTCTTCATGAATCTTTTGTTTGTGCCTTTTCATGTTGCAACATAGTTTCTTTGTATTATTGCTAGAACTTTGTCTTTCATGTTATGATTGAAGTACTATGATCCCAGCTTTGAATGTTTTACAAATACTTTGATCAAGTTTATGATGGTGCATGTCACCTCAAAAATTATTCTTTCTTTTTATCACTTACCTACTCGAGGACGAGCAAGAGTTAATCTGGGGGATGTCGATAAATCGCAAATGTATCTATAATTTTTTATGTTCCATGATTCGTTTTATCTACTTTCTTGTGTTTTGTCCACACTTTGGAGTACTTTTCATATGATTTCTTGGACTAATCTATTAACAAGAGCCATGGTGTCAGCTGCCTGTTTTCTGCTATTTTTGGTTCCAGGAAGTCAGAAAATGAATATTCTCAGAATTGGACGGGAGAAAAGCCGAAGTCGATATTTCACCGGAAGACTCACGGAGACAGAAGACGAGACGGAGAGGAGCCAGGTGCTGGCCACACCACCTGGTGGCGCGGGCCAGGCCAGGCCGCGCCAGGGGGTGGTGTGGGCCCCTCCTGCACCCCCTCGGTCTCCCCTCTCGCCTATAAGAGCCTCCCGATGCATAAACCCTAAATAGTCAAGCCTCCAGCCACGAAAAGTTCCACAGCACCACCGCCACCGAAGGGGAGATTCGTAGGACAAAAGTCTCTGTTCCGGCACCCTGCCGGGACCGGGAAGTGCCCCCGGATCCATCTCCATCGATCTCCACCACCATCTCCATCGCCGTTGCTGATTCCCATGATGAGGAGGGAGTAGTTCTCTCTTGAGGCTAAGGGTTCTACCAGTAGCTATGTGTTCATCTCTCTCTATGCATGATCTTATTGAGATCATGAGCTTGTAATCTATATATCTACCTTGCTACCCAAGTGCTTTAATAGATCTCTGCTCTCCCCATGTGTGTGAAAGTGACAGCGTGCAGACAGTGTGGGGTTATCTAGATGGGAAAGGCTTACTTTGAGGTGTGTTGTTATAGCCCTACCATGGATTAGAGTGTCCAACCGGAGAGTAGTTCAGCGTAGTATCATGAAGATGATATATTTATATGAGAGTGTTCACTAGTGAAAGTATGATCCCTAGACGTTGTTTCTAAGCATTGAAACACCGTTTGCAACTAGATCTGTTACATGTTTGCTTGCTTCCATCTTAATTTCAGTTTGCCTTTAGTATTTTCCCACGTCAACCACACGCCATCAAGCTATTTTCTGGCACCGTTGTCTTATAATTATCTATACCATCTGTATTTCACTATCTCTTCGTCGAACTAGTGCACCTATACACCTGACAAGTGTATTGGGTGTGTGGGGGACACAAGAGACTTCTTGTATCTTGATTGCAGGGTTGCTTGAGAGGGAATACCTTTTACCACTCCCTCCCTGAGTTTGATAAACCTTGGGTGATCCACTTAAGGGAAAACTTGTTGCTGTTCTACAAACCTATGCACTTGGAGGCCCAACAACTGTCTACAAGAATAGAAGTGCGTAGACATCAGTTACTAATGCTCAAATGTCCCATTCATGAGCTCCCCAACAATATTATTATCAATAACTTTTATGCAAGAATTTCTCTTCATGATAAGGATCTATTGGATGTTTCTTGCGCTGAATCATTTACACGCATGGAAGAAGGAGCTAAATGGGATCTTCTAGACCATATCCAAGACAATGCTGAAGCATGGGAGAATGACAAAGGAAGAAAGTCAGGTATAAATTATGATTATGAATGCATTGAATCTTTTATGGGAACTGATGACTTTCAAAATATTAAAAATGCTTATGGTCTTGACTCTCAAGTTATTGCAAATTGTTTTAAGGCTTTTGCCTCATATATTGAAATTCCAAAAAGGAATGGAACAAGTATCATGCGCCATATAAAGATATTGTTGATTGTGTTCCTGCTAGAAGTACTGAATTTTGCACTATTGATCACATCTTACATGAACCTTATATCCAGAAAATACCTTTCCCGGATAAGGTAACGGAGCATCCTATGATAACTAGTGTTAATAATAAAAGTACAAAGAGAACTGTAAAACCTGATGAACAAATAAACATTGAACTTGTAGTAGCAATTGTGAAAGACCTTGTCACTAAAAGTATACAAGATGGAGACACTGTCTTCTGTCAGTACGCCTCTAATATTGTCTCACATCCTAATAGAACTAGAAAAGCTAGTGTCCCTGTGCTTTCTGTTAGAATTAGTGATCACTCCTATTATGGTTTATGTGATATTGGTGCAAGTTCAAGTGCTATTCCTTACGAGCTTTACAAAGAAATTATGCATGAAATTAGTCCTTGCAAACGAGAAGAGATTGATGTGGTTATTCACCTTGCTAATAGAGAGACCATCTCTCTAATTGGTATTGTAAGAGATGTGGAAGTTCTTTGTGGTAAGACTAAATATCCTGTTGATTTTCTAGTACTTGGTTTAGCTGCTAGTAAAACCTATCCTATTATTTTTTGTAGACCTTTCTTGAACACGTGTGGAGCCATTATAGACTATAAAAGGGAGAAAATTTTAACTAAATTTGATGGGGAATCTTATGAGTTTAATTTTTCGAAATTTACTAGAGTTCCTTGTGAAAATGAAACCCCTAATGAGGATTTTAGAGTTGAACAACTTGCTTCTAGTTCTCTTGCTCCTAACAATGCTTTGCAGCAATTTATGGAAGACCACGAAAGTGAAATCTTTATGGAAGAAAGAAATGAGATTGACGAGATTCTCCATCGTCAACCTAAGATGCTTAAGCATAACTTGCCTATGGAAGATTTGGGTACCACATTGCCACCTAAAAAGGATCCGGTTTTTGATCTAAAACCTTTACCTGATGATCTTAAATATGCTTACATTGATGATAAGAAAATATATCCTGTTATTATTAGTTCTAAATTTTCGGGGAAGGAAGAAGAAAGATTATTGGAAGTATTGAAGAAACACCGAGGAGCTATGGGCTATACCCTTGATGGTTTAAAGGGGATTTCTCCTACTATATGCCAACCCGCTATCAATATAGAACCCGATGCAAAACCACTAGTAGAACATCAACGTCGTTTAAATCCTAAGATGAAGGAAGTGGTAAGAAACAAGGTATTAAAACTCCTTGATGCTAGTATTATTTATCCTATTGCTGATAGTGAATGGGTTAGTCCTGTTCATTGCGTCCCTAAGAAAGGGGGAATTACCGTTGTGCCTAATGATAATGATGATCTTATTCCCCAAAGAATAGAGGTAGGGTATAGGATGTGCATTGATTTCAGAAAGGTTAACAAAGTTACTAAGAAAGATCATTACCCACTGCCTTTTATTGATCAAATGTTAGAAAGGTTGTCTAAAAAGACCCATTTTTGTTTTCTTGACGGATACTCTGGGTTTTCTCAAATTGCTGTTAAACAACAAGATCAAGCAAAAACTACTTTTACATGCCCTTATGGAACCTACGCTTATAGGCGTATGACTTTTGGTTTGTGTAATGCTCCCGCTACTTTTCAAAGATGAATGTCTGCTATCTTTCATGGTTTTTGTGAGGAAATTGTGGAAGTATTCATGGACGATTTTTCCGTCTATGGAACTTCTTTTGATAATTGTGTACACAACCTTGATAAAGTTTTGCAGAGGTGTGAAGAAACTAATCTTGTTCTTAATTGGGAGAAATGTCACTTCATGGTCAATGAAGGGATTGTCCTTAGACATAAAATTTCTGAGAGAGGCATTGAAGTTGATAGAGCTAAAGTTGAAGCAATTGAGAAAATGCCCTATCCAAGATACGTCAAAGGTATTCGAAGTATCCTTGGTCATGCTGGTTTCTATAGAAGGTTTATTAAAGATTTCTCTAAGAAATCAAAACCCCTCACTAACCTTCTTCAAAAAGATGTACCTTTTGTTTTTGACGATGATTGTAAGGAGGCTTTTGAAACTCTAAAGAAGGCTTTAACTACTGCTCCTAGTGTCCAACCACCTGATTGGAACCTACCCTTTGAAATCATGTGTGACGCTAGTGATTTTGCTGTAGGTGCTATCCTTGGGCAACGGATAGATAAAAAGTTAAATGCTATCTATTATGCTAGTAAGAGTCTTGACGCTGCTCTAAAGAATTATGCTACTACTGAAAAAGAATTCTTAGTTGTTGTCTTTTCTTGTGATAAGTTTAGACCTTATATTGTTGATTCAAAAGTTACCATTCATACTGATCATGTTGCTATTAAGTACCTTATGACGAAGAAAGATGCTAAGCCAAGGCTTATTAGATGGGTGTTGCTTTTATAAGAGTTTGACCTACATATTGTAGATAGGAAAGGTGCTGAAAATCATGTTGCTGATAATTTATCTTGATTGGAAAAAAACTCTTTTGATCCTATGCCTATTAATGATAGTTTCCCAAATGAACAGTTGGCTGCAGTAGGGGTATGTGATGTCTACGCACTTCTATTCTTGTAAATAGTTGTTGGGCCTCCAAGTGTAGAGGTTTGTAGAACAACAGCAAGTTTTCCCTTAAGTGGATTACCCAAGGTTTATCGAACTCAGGGATGAAGTGGTCAAAGGTATTCCCTCTCAAGCAATCCTGCAATCAAGATACGAGAAGTCTCTTGTGTCCCCAACACACCCAATACACTTGTCAGGTGTATAGGTGCACTAGTTCGGCGAAGAGATAGTGAAATACAAGTGGTATGGATATAAGACAACGGTACTAGAAAATACCTTGATGGCATGGAAGAGACTAAAGCCAAACTAAAATAAAGATGGCAGCAAGCAAACATGTAACATATCTAATTTCAAACGGTGTTTCAATGCTAAGAAACAAGGCCTAGGGATCATACTTTCACTAGTGAACACTCTCTCATAAATATCTTCTCTTTATGACACTACTCTTAACTACTCTCCGGTTGGACACTTTAATCGATGGTAGGGCTATAATAGCACACCTCAAAGTTCATCTTTCCCATCTAGAAATCCCCACACTGTCACCTTGAGCACTAGATAGGCCCAACAAACACCACAATTTCATGGAGACATCCAACTCCAAATATAACTCATAACAAGTATATGTAATCTCTAGCCTAAGTGCCACCATGGTGAGCACGCTGTCACTTTCACACACATGGGGAGAGCAGAGATTCATTAAAGCACTTGAGTAGCAAGGTAGATCTACTTGATTACAAAGCTCATGATCACAATATGATCATGCATAGAGAGGAGATGAACACATAGCTACCAGTAGAACCCTTAGCCTCGAGGAAGAACTACTCCCTCCTCATCATGGGAATCAACAATGGTGATGGAGATGGTGGTGGAGATCCATGGAGATGGCTCCGGGGGCACTTCCCCATCCCGACAGGGTGCTGGAACAGAGACTTTCCGTTCCCCGAATCTCCCTTCGGTGGCGGCGGTGCTGCGGAACTTTTCGTGGCTGGAGGCTTGATGATTTAGGGTTTTCGCATCGGGAGGCTTCTTATAGGCTAGAGGGCAAGGTCGGTGGGTGGCCAGGGGGCCCACACCATGCCCTGGCGCTACCTGGGGTGGTGTGGCCACCCTGTGGCCCCTCTCCGACTCTCCTTATGGCTCCGTGAGTCTTCCGGGAAAATATCAACTTTGGCTTTTGTCCGGTCCAATTCCGAGAATATTGATTTTCTGACTTTCCTGGAACCAAAAACAGCAGAAAACGGGCAACTGGCACTGTGGCATCTTGTTAATAGGTTAGTCCAAGAAATCATATGAAAAGTACTCCAAAGTGTGGACAAAACACAAGAAAGTGGATAAAACCAAGCATGGAACATCAAAAATTATAGATACATTTGCAATGTATCAGTAAGCTCGCAGGGAGCCCTTGGTATGCTGATTATGCTAACTTTATTGTCTCCAAGTATTTGCCTCTAACTTTTACAGCTTAGCAAAGAAGGAAGTTCTTTTACGATTTGAGACATTATTTTTGGGATGACACATATTTATATAAAGGAGTAGATGGTATTATGCGAAAATGTGTTCCAGAATATGAGCAAAAGGAGATATCACAGAAATGTCATGGTAGTGCCTATGGAGGACATCATGCGGGAGATAGAACCGCACAAAAGGTGTTACAATCAGGTTTTTACTAGCCTACCCTTTTTAAAGATGCAAGAAAATTTGTCTTATCCTGTGATGAGTGTCAACGAGTTGGTAATATTTCTAGATGCAATGAGATGCCTGTGAACTCCTATCTTGTTATTGAACCCTTAGACTGTTGGGGATTTGATTTTATGGGTCATTTTCCTCCCTTAAAAGGTTATACTCATATTCTTGTTGTCGTTGATTATGTTACTAAGTGGGTAGAAGCCATACCTACAAAGAGTGTTGATGGTGAGACCTCTTTAAAAATGCTTAAGGATATTATCTTTCCTAGGTTTGGGGTGCCTAGGTATCTTATGACTGATGGAGGTTCTCATTTCATTCATGGTGGTTTTAGAAAGACCCTTGCTAAATATGATGTTAATCACAGAATTGCTTCAGCTTATCATCCCCAAACTAGTGGGCAAGTAGAGCTATCAAATAGACAAATTAAATCCATCTTGCAAAAGACTGTTAATAGATCTAGAAAAAATTGGGCTAAAAAGTTGAATGACGCTTTATGGGCTTATAGAACTGCTTATAAAAATCCTATGGGAATGTCTCCTTACAAAATGGTTTATGGGAAAGCTTGCCACCTGCCTTTAGAATTAGAACACAAAGCTTATTAGGCAGTGAAAGAACTTAATAGAGACTTTAAACTTGCTGGTGAGAAAAGATTATTTGACCTAAGTTCGTTAGATGAATGGAGGAGTGAAGCATATGAAAATGCTAGACTCTTTAAAGAAAAAGTTAAAAGATGGGATGACAGGAGGATTCTTAAGAAAGAGTTCCATGTTGGTGAGAAAGTTCTATTGTATAGGTCTCATCTCAGATTTGTTGCAGGTAAACTACTCCCGAAATGGGAAGGACCTTTTGTTATTGAAGAAGTGTATCGTTCAGGTGCAATAAAAATTTCTTCTTTAAAAGATAATAGTACACAAGTGGTGAATGGTCAGAGACTCAAGCACTACATTTCTAGAGATTCTTACAATGAGGACGTTGATGCTATTCAAATAGTAACTCTAGAAAAATTTATCGAAGACCAAGTTCAGAGACCTTCAGAGTCCGTTTTCGAATAGGTAATAGTTCTGGTAAGAAACGTTCCGTGAAAAATCTGTCAATTTATATTTTGCAGTTTTTATCTAACAAGGAAAGCAACGAAGCGAAAGAGAGACGGAAACGGAGCCAGGGTGGCTCACACCACCCTGTGGCCCAGGCCCCCTAGCCACGCCACCAGGTGGTGTGGCCACCCCGGAGTCCATCTCCGACCCGTTTTCTCCCAGGACCTTCCTTTTGTTGTAAACATTTGTAATATATAATCCCCCGGATCCCCCGAGGTTCGTTTATCGTCTTCTCGTCGTGTTTTCGTTTCAATCTGTTTCTGCCAGGAACTATTCTTAAAGTTTAGAAGCACAATGGTCTCTGCCAAGGATAAGGGAAAGGAGCCTGCGGAGGAGGATCCCCAAGACCCTGGGCAGGAGAAGGAGATCGAGGGTAAAGATGAAGAGGAGGAAAAGAAAAGCTAGCATCCACACACCGGCACTACCATTGCAAGCATTGGAGTGGTGGCAAACCCTACCAGGATCAAAAGGACTGCACGGATGTCAACTAGAGGGAAGCCTCCACGTCACTATTTGGCTCCATGGTCACCTTCTCCACGCACCAAGAATCCCTTCCATACCCTTATCCATGAGCATAAATTCTAGATTATGCCCAAGGAGAAACTATACTCCAATTGGGATTTGCCTCGTTCTAACCATGCAGGAAAAGAAGATTTCAAGGAGCAAGAGTGGTGTCGTGGTGGTGTCACATCAGATGCCATGCATAGGCTAAAGGTGGGGCCTAATACACGCTAGGGGAACCCAGGGAGGGATAGTGAAGTGATTCTCCACACAATTGTTCGTATTGCTTTGCTTCCAAGATTACAAGTGCTCCTAGAGCTGTAATGGCGAGAGGAGGAAGAAGGAGCTCTCTTAATCTCACATACAAATCACCCTCAAAACCCTAGCCAAAACAGAATCGTGGAACCCCTTCTACTGAAACCCTAGCCCTCCTTTTATAGAGGGAGCTCGGCCTCTGCCTAGGGCATACGTGGAGGCATATTCCTAAGAATATGCATCCTCCCAAAGTAGTAAGACGACTGGGGTGATTTTCCCCCGCGTCACACATGCAGAGGCTACGTGAGCCTCTGCGGCGCCCGCGTTAGCCGACATGGGAGTCGTCACCCTTGTCAGCCATGCCCCGGTGGTCCTGCCCTTGCTTGCTTCGCTCAGGTAGTGCGTACCGAGGCTTCTTTTGACCAGCGAGATTCCTTCCTTCTCCTAGAAGCTAGACGTGACCCAGATCATAGTTGATCCGGCCACACCTGTTCCTGCATACAAGTAAAACAGACATCTCCGACTTACTCCTTAAGTTGGTTGAGACTTAGTCAGGCGAACGCCCCTGGTCCGGGTTACCCCGTGATTCGGCCTGCCTTGAGGTGACCCGTCCAACATCCGCTTTGGCCTTGCCGAACCTTGGCTAACTCGTCCTTTATACCCCGGCGTGACCCTACCCGGGGGTATCCCCCCAACATTAGTCCCCGAAGCTGGTGCGGTCTTAGCTGCCTTGGCCGCTAAGGCCACATCAGGTTCAATTTCGAGCTCCGGTCGTTATTGTCGAGTTACCTCCTTACCTCAGATTATATGGATTTACGTTCCCTTCGCAAGTTTTTACTTGCCGCCTGGGTTACCACTTTAATTCGGACCTCATGGTTTTACTTTCCCTCTGCTCATTCCAAGTTTTCACTTGCTGGCCAGGTTACCACGGTTCCATCCGGGTCTTGTTTCCTTCTCTCGTACACCAACCCATGTGAAGGGTAATCATTATGTTGTCTTATTTTAAGGGCCTGCATAGTAACCGCCGCAGTAATTGTCAGTTATCACTATGCGCGGGTCACGTCATGCCTGCCTCCTTGTTTATCGCATCAGAGTGTCACGTCATGGGATCCTCCGCTCGGTGGCCTTTCGTGTGGCTCCCCACTGATTGGCCGAGGCAGGTGATACACGGCCACTGCGTTGGCTGATCCGCAGGATGCGATCCCACTCACCCCTTGAGGGAGTGGTTAAATAGCAGAGGGGCGCGCCCCTTGGGATTTCCCCTTCCGTGCCCCTCTTCCCGTTGCTCTTCTCCTTCGTATTCCTCGCGACCGCGCCGCCCCCAGTGCTCCCAAATAGCAGCGTCGCCGCCACACTTTTCCCTCACACCTCTGCATCGCGGCCACCGCTACGCAACTCCGTCGCCATGGGTCCTCGCCAATCCAGGCCTCTGCCCCCCGCCGCCGCTAGCGCCAGCGAGGGCAGCGAAGACCAGATGACGGAGGAGGAGCACATCGTCGCTGAGCAAGAAATGGAGGAGGACGCCGCGGTGGCGGACCGCGGTGCGTGGGCCGGATCTTGGGTCTGCGAAGAGAACCTTGATTGGCTCTACCGCACCAGGCGCATCCCCGCCGGTGTTGCGGCTCGTCTTGCCTCCTCCGAATTGGCCTCCTCACCCAATCCGGGTGAATACGTCATTTTCTGGTCCCACTTCCAACGGGGCTTCGGTTTGCCGGTGAGCGACTTTTTCCGGGACTGGCTTAGTACCTACCAACTCCAGCCGCACCATCTTCCTGCCAACGCCATCACTTCTCTTTCCGCCTTTGCTTCCACGATCGAAGGCTATGCCGGACTGTGGCCCACGAAGGAGCTGTGGATCTGGTTTTTCGGCCTTCGTCACAATGTCATCCCAGACATCCACATCGATCCGGAGGACAAGAAGCTCACTCAATTCGGAGCTGCTTCCATCTCACCCCAGAGGTTTTCCGTTTTCCCCTGGGTCACCGGGTTAGAGTCCTGCAAAGGGTGGGCCCGGACTTTCTTTTACGTCCGGAATACCGGCACCGAAGACTTAATCCGGCTGCTCCCCTATACTCCGGGTCCACCTAACCCGGAACTGTGGGATGCCGTTCCCAAGAAGCCCACGGCCTTGGCCAACCAGGTTAACAAAAGGTTCGCAGAGCTAAAGAAGCTGGGGCCACGCAACGAGGACGCTATGATCACGTTCGTGCGCAACCGAATTTCCCCTCTCCAGAAGCGCACCCACAAGGTGTGCCACATGAGCTTCGGCCGCGACCCCAACCGGACCTCATCCTTCGAGCTGAGCAACACTGAGATATATCGTCGGGTTAAGGCTCTCTTCACCACCCACAAGGACTTCTGCTCTAAGTGGACTGGGGGAATTGAGCATTATTGCCGGGATAGGCTTCCTCCCGCGGTAAGCTTCATGTTGCAAACTTACCCCGGACTAATTACATGTCGGTTGTTGCGGCATTTTTGATTCCGTTGTTCCTTTTGTCAGCAATTCCTTCAACAGACCCTCGAGGACGGCATGGGTCTGACCCTTAAGTGGGCGCCGGACCGAGAGACCCCGGATGAGGAAGAGCCGGACTAGGAGATGTTCCTCCTGATGACCGATGCTACAAAGCGACCCACGGGTAAATCCTCTTCTATTAGAGATTGGCCCGATGATGAAGATGACTCGGATGTCGAGGTGATTGAACCTGTTGAGGCTGTCCCCCTTTCTTTTGCTTTTCCGGCATCAGCTCACCCCAGTGGTCATATCCACGAGGATCCTCCCCTCGCTACGGGCGAACCTGTTCCGGTAGCGCCGAAGAAGAAGCACGGGGCTGCTCCAAGTTCCTCTACCGGACCTTCTCAGCCCGCTAAAAGGCGAAAGAAGTCCGGGGACAAGACTGCCTCCAAGCCAGCAGGCAAGGCCCCAACACGAAGGGCTCGGAAACATAAGGAGGCCTAAACCTCGGATGCGTAAGTCATTTTTCCTTCTGTAACTTGCTCTTCCTTGCATCATTGTAATTTCGCTTCTGACATTATTCTCTTTTGCAGGGCTCCGGTGGAGGTTCCTCAGAGTGGGTCTAGCATCTCTTCACCGCTCCGACCTAGCCCTTCTCCCCCTTGTGACGACGAGTCACGTCCGCTGAGCCCTATTCCAGAGGGTTATGCGGCTGCTCCGGGTTCTCCTCCACCTCGTCAAGAGGAGGGCAACCTTGGAGCGGGAGAGACCGGTCGGGCTGAGGCGACAACATCCACAACTTCGGCTTCGCCGCAACCAGCAACTACCGAAACTACCTCGGCACCAGCACCAGCTCCAGTACCAGCAACTAAGCCAGCACCAATACCAACTCCGGCATCAGCACCAACTCCAGCTGCAAAAACATCAGCAGCGGCACCAAGTCCAGCAACAAGAGTACCAGCGCCAAGCTCCTCGGCCTCGTCCGAGTCTTCTCAACCTCGGCGAGGAACTACTCCAGCAGCTCCTAAGGGGAAATCCGCTGCGACGACTTTTTCTTCCCAGCAAGCTAAAGGCAAAAAGGCTCCGGACGCTACCAAGTCAACATTCATCGAGGCTGGGCAGCGTACCCTCGCATCAATGCTTCCCAAGAAACCTCTAGCAGCGAAGGACGCCCCTGCCGAGCCAACTGATGCACAGCAGATGGTTCTGCACACCAGCCCAGCCCTTGCCTTGATTGAGAGGAAAGAAGCGCACGCGAAGGGCTTGGTGGCGCCCCATATGACCACCGGTGAACGGTACCCTCCGAGCTTGATTGAATTTGTCATGAATTGGAACAAGGCGGAGGTAGTTCAAGACGCTGATCTCCCGGAGAAGTTCGGCCCCGCCGAGTTTTCCGCCCAAATGAACACAGCCGCTAAGGCAATTAACCTCGCCGGGCGGATGATGGAGGTACGTCGCTTCCCCTTTACATGCTATAGATAGTGATGATATAACCATTAGTCCCCGAGCCTCCAGGGGAGTAACTTGTTACTCGGCTGGATGCTCTTTAGAAAACTAACGTAGCTCCATGAGAACTTCGAATATGCACACACCTAGAGCCGGGTTAGGTTCCACTTGGCCCGGATTTTAGTACACTTCGAATATGCACACACCTAGAGCCGGGTTAAGTTCCACTTGGCCCGGATTTTAGTACACTTTGAATATGCATACACCTAGAGCCGGGTTAGGTTCCACTTGGCCCGGATTTTAGTACACTTCGAATATGCACACACCTAGAGTCAGGTTAAGTTCCACTTGGCCCGGATTTTAGTACACTTCGAATATGCACACACCTAGAGCCGGGTTAAGTTCCACTTGGCCCGGATTTTAGTACACTTCGAATATGCATACACCTAGAGCCGGGTTAATTTCCACTTGGCCCGGATTTTAGTACACTTCGAATATGCACACACCTAGAGCTGGGTTAAGTTCCACTTGGCCTGGATTTTAGTACACTTCGAATATGCACACACCTAGAGCCGGGTTAAGTTCCACTTGACCCGGATTTTAGTACACTTCGAATATGCACACACCTAGAGCCGGGTTAAGTTCCACTTGGCCCGGATTTTAGTACACTTCGAATATGCACACACCTAGAGCCGGGTTAAGTTCCACTTGGCCCGGATTTTAGTACACTTCGAATATGCACCAAGCTAACTTATGTTTCAGTATCCCTTTCAGGTGACCACCAATCGCCGGAGTGCTGAATTCCAACGCTTGCTGGATACCCACAAGATGCTACGCGCAAAGCAGGCTGCACTTATCGCAGAATATGAGAAAAGGGGTAAATTTCTTCCTTATCGCTTCTTTGTTTTTCTTCATCTTCTTCTGCCAAACTAATCTCATCATTCGGTTTCCACGGCTGGGGTGGAGGCTGAGAACACGATTACGCGGAAAAATCTGGAGCAGATCAAGGGTAAGTCATTTCTGTCCGACCTTGCAGTGCTTTCCACTTCCTTCTCTCCTTGGCTTGGCAAACATTCATACCTCGGCTCTGCCGGGCCAACACACTATTTCAGCATCGCTTGAAGATAGTGTGCCCGTGCCTGATATGATGCTGCATTTTCTCGAACAAGCAGGGCAGCACCAAGCCGAGCTTAAGAAGAAAGATGACAAGCTCGCCCTCCTCTGGACCAAGGACGATGAGATTGCCAGGCTCAACGCAGAGATGGAGAAGATGAAGGCCCAGCACCAATCCGAGCTCAAAAAGGTTGGCCAGGATTACACAGAAGAGCGCGAGCGCCTCAATCTCCAGATTGCCAAGGACCAGGATCTACTCAAGGAGTCTGGCATCCAGCTTGGGTCGGCGAATGCTGAACTTGAGCAGCTTCGGAAGAGACGTGATGACTGCACCAGGGAGATGACCCGGATCCTGAGCCATATATCACGTAAGTTCCTTTCCCTTTTCCGACCTACTTCTCCGGGTTACTTCATAAGTCTTTTCTTGACCTTCCTCCTTTGCATCGTTTCTAGGCAAATTTCCAGAGGGGACTGCTATTGCGAGCGCAGCAGTTGCCAACTTCCGCCGAGAAAGGGGTACTCCGGCCGCTTCTGATGGTGAAGGGATTCCTTATGACCTGGAGGACCTGTTGGTCAGCTTGTCATCTCGCGTGGAGCTCATCAAAAATTACGGCAAGGACATCCTCGACGCTGCAGCTCGCATCTTCAACACATTCTGGCCCGGCGAAGATGCCCCGTAGACCACCGCAATGCTCGTTGAGAAGCTAATGGAAACTGAGACCCAGCTCGACCTCTGGAGAGAGTCCGCTGGACGTGCCGCAGCTGATACCATTCTTCACCACATACTCACGTGGTATGAGAAGATCGATATCAACCTCCTGACACGTCTGCGCATAGGATCCAGATGGACCAATGACCCGGAGTGGGTACCTTGGCGCCAGGCTTGCGCCCATAGCCTCATCGAATACGCTCCCATTCATGAATGGGTTGAGGGGCCGAGCTTCCTGGAAGCTGCTGGGGACGAAGAGGTTGAGCACGATGAAGATGGCTCGGACGGTGAAGAAGAAGATGACGCCTCGGATATTGAAGGCAGCGAAGACGATGCTGAACTTCCTCCTCCTACTGCTCCTTGAGCGAAAACACTTGAAAATTTATCAGATCCCCGGTATGCCGGGTGGAGTTGTATTCCAGATACATGTGATATTTTGCTACTAAGTTCTTGTGCCGGATTAACTTGGGCGCAGTCCCCGAGTTTCTTTTTCTTGTTCGTTCAATTTCTTGGCTCGGTTCGTGTCTACCTTGATTCAGTTTTACGACTTACGAATCCGAGCTTCAAAAATTGTCTTAACAATACTGGGAAACTTTTAGACTTAGCTCAAGAAGAAAACTGCATAATAACTTGAAAATAAATACAGGGTTAGTCCGAAAAACAAACGTCGGCTCGAATAAATTCTTTTCCTTAGTCGTTTTTCATGTGCTACGCAATTCCAAACTTGTTCTCTTGCTTGCCATGAAGCCAATTCTTGTTGGACATCAGCAAGTCGAAGAGTTGGGTTCTTGGTGCTCGCACATTACTAATCCGCGTTAAGTAGAATAACTTATTCCAGCTAACGCACAAAAAATGACAAATATTATTAAGGCAGTCCCCGAGTTACTGCTCGAGGTGCCAACATTTCATTGATAAGTTCATTGCCGACATACATACCGACATATGACTCGGATACATACACTTCTTAGCTAAGTGTAGAAAGGACGAAGTAGAGCTATATTCCATGGTCTCTTGGATTCCTCTCCGGACCTGTCTGCCTTGTTCTTTTCCTGTGGCTTTGCATCTATAAGATAATAAGAATCATTGTGCAATGCTTTGCTCACGATGAACGGCCCTTCCCATGGGGGGGATAATTTATGCATGCCAGCAGTACGTTGTACCAACTGGAGCACCAGATCGCCTTCCCGAAAGACCCGGGGGCATACTTTTCGGCTATGATAGCGTCGGAGATTTTGCTGATATATGGCGGATCTAGACAATGCCAGTTCTCTCGCTTCTTCCAGCAGATCAACATCATTTTGCTGGGCTTCTTGCACTTTGGCTTCTGTGTATTGGGTGACCCTAGGCGAATCATGCTCTATGTCGGCTGGTAATACAGCTTCTGCCCCATATACCAGAAAAAACGGCGTATAGCCTATTGATCGATTCGGAGTTGTTCTTAAACTCCACAGTACCGCTGGTAGCTCTTCTATCTAGCACCCCGCTGATCTTTGCAGCGGCTCAATGAGCCGGGGTTTTATCCCGGATAATACTAATCCGTTGGATCTTTCCACTTGTCCATTCGATGCGGAGTGGGCTACCGAGGCTACGTCCAACCGGATCTTCTTATCCCGGAAAAAATGCACAAATGCTCCTTCCACAAAATTTGTGCCATTATCAGTTATGATACTGTGAGGATAATCGTACCTCAAGATGATATCTTTGAGAAACGTTACGGCCGTAGCTCCATCACATTTTCTTATAGGCTTTACCTCAATCCACTTCGTAAACTTGTCCACCATTACTAAATTGTGAGTCATATTTCCCCTTGCTGGTTTAAACGGGCCGACCATATCCAAACACCATACGGCAATGGCCAAGTAATTGGTATGGTCTTGAGTTCCGACATTGGCATATGTGTATTGGTAGCATACCTCTGACAACCATTACATTTTCTCACCAGATCTTCTACTTGCTCTAAGGCACTTGGCCAGTAGAATCCGTGTCGAAAAGCTTTTGCTACCAAGGCTCGGGATGAGGCATGATGCCCACATTCCCCCTGATGTATATCTCGGATGATTTCAAGCCCTTCTTCCGGGTCAACACATCGCTGGAGGACATTGGTCACACTTCTTTTGTATAGTTCGGAATTGATGATCGTGTACACCTTTGCCCTCCTCTGTGTTTGCCTGGACAACACTTCCTCAGTGGGTAACGTTCCATCTTTTAGGAATTGAAATATAGGTAGTGCCCAAGCTGGTATTGTTCGCACAGGGAACACATCCTCATCAATCTCCATCTGATCCACCGGCATAACTTCAACCGGACCGCGCTGAGTAGTCCACGGGTCTTGCGAAGCAGTCCCCGGGTTCACTGAAGCAGCCCCCGGGTTTGCCGAGGTGGTCCCCAGGTTTCGTACACCACTTCCCATGTCAATGTCCATGGGCACAGCTCCGGATTCTGTGTCCTCCGGGACATAGATTGAGTCAGTTTCTGGGGAGGGCCTGATGGATGGTTTCCTGAGGTACTCTAATGCTACACCCGGTGGAATTGCTTGTCGGGTTGACCTGAGCTTCGACAGCATGTCGGCAGCCTCATTTTCCACCCGAGGTACATGGTGAAATTCACATCCCTCAAAGTAACCAGATATCTTCTGCACATGAAATCTGTACAGTGCCATGTTTGGATCCAGGGCGTCCCACACTCCCGACACTTGCTGCACCACCAAATCCGAGTCGCCAAAGCATATGATCCGACGTATCCCAATTTCTTTTGCTACCTTGAGCCCATGCATAAGTGCTTCATACTCAGCGACATTGTTTGATGCCACGAAATGGATCTACAACACGTACTTCAATTGGTCCTTCTTTGGCGAAGTGAGTACAACTCCGGCACCTAGCCCGGTTTTGGTTTTTGATCCGTCAAAGTGCATCTGCCAATAGTTCGGATCTGGGAGTGGTGGTTCGTATTGCACCTCGGCCCAATCCACGAAAAAGTCCGCCACAGCTTGAGATTTGATGGCCTCTCTTCTGTCATATTGCGGAGCATAAGGAGCTAGCTCAATTGCCCATTTTGCGATTCTGCCACTCGCATCCTTGTTACTCATTATCTCGGATATGGGGGCCTCGCATATGACCCGGATGGGATGCTCCTCAAAGTAATGCTTCAGCTTCTTGGCTGCCATGTACACGCCATACTCCACCTTTTGATAATGTGGGTAGTTCTGCTTTGAGGCCGACAACACCTCGCTCAAGTAATACACTGGTCTTTGCACGGACTTACCTTCCTCGTCGTGCTCCACCACTATTACTACACTTACAACTCGGTTGGTTGCGGCTATATAGAGCAACATTGGCTCCTTTGATAGTGGTGAGGCCAACACTGGTGCAGTGGCTAACATCTTTTTCAAGTTGGCAAAGGCTTCATTGGCCTGCGGTGTCCAAACGAACTTGTCCGACTTTTTCATGAGTTGGTAAAGAGGCAATGCCTTCTCTCCCAACCGACATACAAACCGACTTAACGAGGCCAGGCAACCTGTGAACTTCTGGACATCGTTAAGACACTTCGGCAGTTCCATTTGTTCGATGGCCCGGATTTTGGTCGGATTAACCTCGATACCTCGGCTAGAAACAAGAAAACCAAGCAATTTCCCAGCCGGGACACCGAAGGTGCATTTTTCCAGGTTAAGCTTCATCCAGAATCTCCTTAGGTTCGCAAACGTTTGCCTGATATCGTCAAGGAGCGTTTTGCTTTCCTTGGTCTTGATAACCACATCATCCACTTACACTTGTACATTTTGACCTATTTGGTCGTGCAAATTTTTTTGCATACATCTTTGGTACGTCGCTCCTACATTACGGAAACCAAACGGCATGGTGCGATAGCAATAAGCCCCATATGGGGTAATTAACGCAGTTTTTATTTGATCATCCGGATTCAGAGGTATCTGGTGGAAACCAGAATATGTATCAATGAATGACAACAGTTCACATCCAGCAGTTGAGTCTATGACCTGATCTATTCTTGGCAGCGGAAATGGATCTTTTGGACACGCCTTGTTCAGGTTCGTGTAATCGATACACATTCGCCAAACCACTGCCACGTTCGGATCATCCTTCTTCTTCTCCACCAGCACCGGATTAGACAGCCAATCCGGGTAAAGAACTTCCATGATAAATCCTGCAACTAGAAATCGAGCTATCTCATCCCCGATGACTTTTCTCCTATCTTCGGCGAAGCGGCGGAGAGGTTGCTTCACCGGTTTAGCTCCGGATCTCACATTCAAAGAGTGCTCGGCCAACTCCCTCGGAACACCTTGCAAGTCCTGCCTGGACCAAGCAAAAATGTCCCGATTCTTACAGAGGAAGCTGACGAGCTCGCTTTCCTATTTATCACTTAACCCGGCACCAATTGTCACGGTGCACTCTGGGAACATGTCATCAACAGGAACCTTCTTGGTATCTTTTGTGGCCTGGAAGGAGACACTTCCATGCGGGTTACTCAGCGCCGGCATATACTGCTGCGCGGACTGAGCCAATGCCGCCACCTCTTGAATTTTCCTTTTTTCCTGCACAATCACAAGTGACTCGGCTAAGTTAGACCCGGCCGACGCACACTCCATGGAACGTCGGAAATCCCCTGCAATGGTAATCACTCCGTTTGGTCCAGGCAATTTCATCTTCAAGTAGCTAATATGACAGCTTGCCATGAACTTGTTCAGGGCTGGCCTTCCGGGTAACGCATGGTACGCACTTTCCAAGTTCACCACCTCGAACTCCAAATATTCAGTTCGGCAGTTATCCCTCGTGCCGAACAATACGTCAACCCGGACCTTGCCTATGGGCTCACAAGAAATGTCGGGCACAATACCATGGAAAGTTGTCCTCGTGGCCTGCAGCATGTTCTCCGAGATACCCAACTTGCGCATTGTGTCCGCATACATGATGTTAATGCTACTGCCATTGTCGATCAGTACCTTTGAGAACCTTACGTTAATGCTAGGTCCAATGAATGTCGGATCCAGTACCAACGCATACGAACCAGGACTTGGCATAAGCTTGGGATGATCCCTGATGCTCCAGGTGATTTCCTGATCGGACCAAGGCATGTACCTCGTCACTACAGGCATCACTGCATTCACCTCAATATGCCTACGCTGCAAGCTCTTTCTATCTGTTTCCTCAGTGGTGAACACACAATAGCTCTGATGATGCTCCCTGTACTCATTTCTCCCCTCATTTCTGGGGTACCTCTGATCCGGCTGATGCTGGTTTTCCACCTGATGCACTGCATCCCTTCTCTCATTGTTATCATACCTCGGTGAAGGGGGAGGCAATATTAGCTGTTGCGTGTTCGCTTCGGAGAGCAATTGCTGCCGGGGTAACTCCTGCCGAGGCTGATCCTTCCGGGGTGCCTGAGCATTCCCCGAACCACCTTGTTCAATCTTGTGCATCCACTCGCATTGCCTCGTCGTATGACCCACTGGGTTATTCGGATTTGGCATGTGAAATTTACATGGCTGATCCAACATCGACTCATAAGTATACCTCGGGCGGTCTTTCCTTTCTTGCCACTGCTTCTTTTGCTCTGGTGTCCAGGTTTTCTTACCATCGTTTCTCGGAGTCCACTGCCCTCTAGTTTTTTGGCGCTGACTGCCCCCTGCTCCGGGCTGATCTTGATTCACAGCTGCAACCTGGTGCGAACTGTATCGATGATCCGGTTTATCCTCTCTCCTTTTCCCTCTGTAATCATTCCTCTGGGATGACCCGGCTCCATCTCTCTAGTAATACTCATCGTTTGACTCGTTTGATATGAGCCTAGGTTGAGTCGGATCACCCAAAGCATATGAATCCGCGATCCGGATCATCTCTGCCAACGTAGTTGGCATTTTCCTTTGCAACTTCTGCCACAGCTCGCTTGCATATCTGCACCCTTGTGCAAACCATGCTATGGCCTGTGATTCTATCACGCCCTCACACGAGTTTCTCATAGTACACCACCGGGTTAAAAACTCCTGATCCGTCTCATTAGGTCTTTGCTTGCACATACCCAGGGTTTGTGGCCTATTTGGCCTGTGATACGTACTCGAGAAATTCCTGATGAACATTTCCTCCAAGTCTATCCAGCAATTGATGCTTCCGGGCGGCAAATTGTTCAGCCATACCCTTGCTGGTCCTTCCAACATCTGGGGTACATATCGTACAGCCCATCTCAAGTTGCTAGTGGCAATTTTCACAGCTGTAGCATAGTTTATCAGCCAATCCTCTGGCTTGGTACTGCCGTCATACGTCTTCGTGCCCCTGGGTAACTAGAAGTTGGGTACCGGTGGCTCCTTCATGATCCGGGGTCCAAAACACGCTGGACCCGGTGGACCTTGACATTCAATCTGTTCCGACCTATACAGTCGATCCAGTTTCAACCTGGCATCATCCGGCATCAAATCCCTGCTTCCCAATCTTGACCCTATCACATGATAGTCCGGTCTTGGGTATCCCGCATTTGCCATTTCCGAATCTCCATCATTATACCTGTCTTGCTCACGTGGAGCACCTTTCTGTTGCATACCTCAGCCGACACTTTGCTCTTGCCTTGGTATATTCCGTTGTTGCGGTTGTCCTGCTCGTGCCGAGTTTCGCTGCCCGGCATTGCCGTTGACTGCGCTCCCTTGACCAGCGTTGCCTTGGTCGCGGTTACTTCGGCCAGCTTCACCTCGGCTCACACTCCGTCGATCATCATTTTTCTGTGCTTCTTTTCCTTTCCCTGCCCGTGTTGGGTCATACGGGACGATCTGTTTGTTCCGTCTGGCTGAGGTTACTACCTCTTCTCTCCTTGGACCACCATGAGGGGACGATGCGGCTCTAGCGGATTTCTCCGGGTTACCCATCGCTGAATGGACGATCTTGGAGGCTCCAGTTCTCTCCGGGTTAGCTCTGAGTAGTTCTTCGTTTTGTCTATTCGTGATTTGAACCAGCTCGTTAACCCTATCTTGCTGTCTTTGACGGGCTTCACCCGTCAGACCCTCTAACTCGGACGCAGCTGCATCCGCCACTCTGAGGTTCTTTGCCAGGGTACTATACCTCGGCAGCCCCACGGACAAACAGTTTTCTGATTCCTCAATTCCAGTATCACCTTCTCTGTTCATCTCGCTCATGAGATTTCTTCCCTTCACTTTTACAGCGTCAACTTTGTTCGCCTTTGCGTACTCACACAGCGCCATATTCAACGGCTGCTGAGCCGCGGCTATTTTCTTTGCACCCTCTAGTATTTTTTGCCTAGTTTCCTCTAGCTCAGCATGCGCTCGAGCCGGATCTACTGCTGCTACCACAGGATTTGCCAAGCTATCCATCGCTTCCCTCAACACATTTTCCGGCCTCTGTAGTGGAGGACTTTCCTTGGTGCCTTAGGTGTTACCTCCGGATCTGGCACCGAATCCTTGCTCGCGCCCGCACCAAGCACGGTCATCATCACCTCTACGCGGTCCGGGGAGCAAGCGATACGCGCCCCGCGAACCACGATGAGGGGCGGCTCCTCTGCCTCGACGACGTGGCGCGGGTGAACGCACGACACGTCAACAGCAACGTAGACCTTGTGCGCGCCGAGCTTGAGGAAGAGGCCATTGCGCGGAAGAGGGCGCGTGCCGAAGCAGCCAGCGTTGTCGCTGACGAAGTCCAGCGCTCCAAAGCGCTGAACGAGCCTGGAGACGATGCGTTCGCCGGTGCCGATGAGGTTTCCCGTATGGATCTTGACCCCTGCTAGCGCTGCTAGCCCCACGGTGGGCGCCAACTGTCGTGGTGGTGTCACGGCAGATGCCATGGATAGGCTAAAGGTGGGGACTAATACACGCTAGGGGAACCCAGGGAGGGATAGTGAAGTGATTCTACACACAATTATTCGTATTGCTTTGCTTCCAAGATTACAAGTGCTCCTAGAGCTGTAATGGTGAGAGGAGGAAGAAGGAGCTCTCTTACTCTCACATACAAATCACCCTCAAAACCCTAGCCAAAATAGAATCACGGAACCCCTTCTACTGAAACCCTAGCCCTCCTTTTATAGAGGGAGCTCGGCCTCTGCCTAGGGCATACGTGGAGGCATATTCCTAAGAATATGCCTCCTCCCAAAGTAGTAAGCCAACCGGGGTGCTTTTCCCCCGCGTCACACATGCAGAGGCTACGTGAGCCTCTGCGGCGCCCGCGTCAGCCGACATGGGCGTCGTCACCCTTGTCGGCCACGCCCCGGTGGTCCTGCCCTTGCTTGCTTCGCTCAGGTAGTGCGTACCGAGGCTTCTTTTGACCAGCGAGATTCCTTCCTTCTCCTAGAAGCTAGACGTGACCCGGATCATAGTTGATCCGGCCACACCTGTTCCTGCATACAAGTAAAACAGACATCTCCGACTTACTCCTTAAGTCGGTTGAGACTTAGTTAGGCGAATGCCCCTGGTCCGGGTTACCCCGTGATTCGGCCTGCCTTGAGGTGACCCGGCCAGCATCCGCTCTGGCCTTGCCGAACCTCGGCTAACTCGGCCTTTATACCCCGGCGTGACCCTACCCGGGGGTATCCCCCCAACAATTCTAGAATATGCCCAAGGTGAAACTACCCTCCAATTGGGATTTGCCTCGTTCTAACCATGCAGGAAAAGAACATTTCAAGGAGGAAGAGTGGGGAAAGAATCGTATGAGCTGGGATTCACAACCCAACATGATCATGAATCGCATTGAGCAAAACTCGGAGTTGATTCGTACTCTCACCTTCGAGATTGAAGACTTGAGGAAATTGATCGAGGAGCTCATCGAGAGAACACCACCACCACCGAAGGAGTAATTCGTCATCAGGTTTTGGCATCCCCTTGGTTTGTTCCAAGCTTGGGGGAGTGTCGTGGTATCACATCACTATCTTCTATCTTTTTACCTTTTTAGTAGTCATATCATGAATAGAGAAGTTATCATATAGGATGGTTTGCATTATGGAAGTGTCTCCCCTCTCGTTAGATATCTATGTATCCCTTAGTGTAAGTTTCCGTTATGGAATATTAATGAGAAGTTCTATCATTTACTCTTTTGCATATCTTATAATAGTTTTTAATTCCTGTTATATGATTGATCTTGTTATTAGTATTGGTATCACTTTGGGATCATTGAGTAAATTTAGTTGGTTTTGGAAAACTTAGCTCTGGTTAGTAGCAATACTACTTTGAGAATTGAATGAAAAAGATAGAAGTACTCTCAAGAAATATAATTTCTCATCTTTCTTTCTTGATTGGCTCATAAGCTTAGTATTATCTAGTTAAGATATTTTTTGCTTCCAAGGAAGATTGCATTTTTTTTATCACCTGTATGTTTGTTTGTTTCCTTCAACTCTTATACTTGCTACCCAACCTTGCTAGCCAAAAACCTGTACTGAGAGGGAATGCTTCTCCTGCATCCAATCCTTAAACCAAAACCTATGCCATTTGTGTCCACATTACCTACCTATTAGCATTATTGCTATTCCAGGTAAATTCATGTTTTTATCTACCTTCCGAATTAAACTTGTTATGTGAAAATTAGTGATTAAATCTCTCATGAACTTGATGGCACACTTTACTTTTCTTGCATTTATTAAACTTGAACCATTGTCCCCATCTATGTTGTGTATATGCTTGTGCTTTGTAAGTTGTAAATTAGCAGAACCATGCTGTCATGGGGAACGCTTTAAACATTGCGCTTTATTTAGGTGATATCATGCTCTTTTCCTTATGGATGTCGTCGGTGTGAAATGAAAGGGGAGCTTGTAAGTCCATGGAGTTATGTATGTTAGAGAAACACTTGGGCGGCTGGTCTAATCCATGCCTAATCATGGTGGAAACCTACAACGTAACCATAATGAGCAATCTATGAAGCATTCTTCTTATACAAAAAAAGAGATAGAGATTGAGAAAATAAAAAAAGATGAGAAAAGAGGAAAGAGAGAAAAAAGCACCATTTTCCCATGGTAAATAAGAAGATTGCTGAGATGCTCGTTGTCTGCTTGCCTTGTCATTTTGATATGGGGATTCTTCCGTATCATCGGGCAAGGGATGCCCCGTTGGTAGTTCTCTATGATACACATGTATTTACTATGAGAAGAACTTACCGGTAACTAAACTTGAGTAGCATGAGAAGCGGTCCTCGTATTCAAGGGACATGAGATTTTCAACAAACAACTTGTCAAGCATATCCTCATATTTGATCACTTTAACCTTAATCACCTAAAGATGCTTATGATAGGGGCAATGAGAGATGAAAGCTAATAAGTACCATAATTTTTGGAAGCTCTTTATGAAACTTGAAATCCCTACTTCCCTCTGCGAAGGGCCTATCTTTCCTTTTAGTTGAGTCAGTAAACCTATTCCCTTATATCTCAGCAAGTATTTTGAGTTGTTGTGTTTCATTCATTCATATGATGATTTAATCAATCATGTTTCTTATGTTCCTTGTTTTGCACATTGCTCTTATCTTAGTGAGTATTACTTTGAAAGCTATCAATTGAAAACCCCATCATGTTTGAACTCTTGCAAATTGTTAAATCTTCTTTGACCAAGAGCAAAGTTTGCCATTACCAATTATGATTTACTTTATGTATCTTTATGTCGTTTCCTCTACTTATCGCAAGTTAAGTTGTATAACAGTGAGTTGTCTGCTATTATGATTTATGTATTGATGAATGTGATGCTTCTTGTTCGTATTCTTTTATCGACTCTTCACTCCATAAACCTGAGGTCATGTTTATTGAGCTCAGTTTTCGCTTGGGGACAAGTGAAGTCTAAGCTTGGGGGGAGTTGATACGTCCATTTTGCATCACTATTCTATATCATAATTTACTGATATTCATCGATATTTTTCATATTAAGAGATGATACTTATGTTATTTCATCTATATTAGCATTGTTGATGACTTTTGGAGGATGGACCGCTGAAGTCAGGATTCTGATGGAAAAGGGCTGTTTGGAGGCGAAATTCACGAATATCAGAAAATCCGGGAAAATACATGGAAAATTCTATTTTTCTAGAAGACGAAGGGTGCCAGAAGGGGGAGTGGAGATGGGCCACAGGGGGTCCACACCACACTTGGCACGGGCCACCCCTAGCCGCGCCACCAGGTGGTGTGGCCATCCTGGCCCACTCCTGGCTCTCCCCTTTGGCGTATATTATCCCCACGAAACCCTAAGCCTTGGGGAGCAACCACAGAAAGATTCCGCCGCCTCTGTAGGACGGAAAACTACAGAGAGAGAAAGATCTCTCCGGCAGACAGAATTCTGCCAGGGGAATTCCTTCCCGGAGAGGGGAGATCGTCGCCATCAACACCACCATCAAGCTGGACTTCATCGGGATCATCATCATCACCACCACTACCATCATCTCTACCAGCACAATAATCACCATTCCATACCGCTGTAACAATTGGGTTGAATCTTGCATAGTTCTTAGGGGAAACTTTTCCGGTGTTGATTACTCCTTGTAGTTGATGCTATTGAGTGAACCATTGAATTATTGTTATGTTCAGAGTGTTACTTATCATTATATAATCTCTGATCTTGATCCATATGATGTCTTGTGAGTAGTTCGTTTAGTTCTTTAGGACATGTGAGAAGTCATGTTGTTAGTAGTGGAATTGTGTTGAGAAACATTCAATAGTTTGTTATTTAAGTTGTGGTGTTATTCTTCTAGTGGTGTCATGTGAATGTCGACTACATGACACTTCACCTATATGGGCCTAGGGCAATGCATTGTGTATTTGGCTACTAATCATAGGGGTTGCCGGAGTGACAGAAACCTAAACCCCCGTTTGGAAACCTTTGCACAAGGGATGTCAGGATCTTAGAGTTTAAAGCTGTGGTTAGGTTTCTATCTTAATTACTTTCTTGTACTTGCGTATGCTTGCAAGGGGTATAATCACAAGTATGTATTAGTCCTAGGAAGGTCAGTATAGTACCACAGGTTCACCCACACAACACTTACCAAACTAATGAAGATTAATCAACTATATGAAGTGAAAGCACTTGATGATATTCCCGTGTGTCCTTGAGAACGTTTGGTCATCTTAAGTAATACAACCGACTTGTCCTTTGCTGAAGAAAGGATTGGGCCACTTGCTGCATTCATTATTGTTATCTTACGTTTACTCGTACTTTATTTATCTGCATTATCAAAAAAACCTAAAAATCTATTTGCTAAGTATTTATAGAGAATTCCTGCTCCAAGCCATTCGTCAACACCTTCTGCTCCTCGTTGGGTTTGACACTCTTACTTATCGAAAATACTGCGATACACCCCCTATACTAGTGGGTCATCACACATCACTATCTTCTATCTTTTTACCTTTTTAGTAGAGTCATATCATGAATAGAGAAGTTATTATGTAGGATGGTTTGCATTATGGAAGTGTCTCCCCTCTCGTTAGATATCGATGTATCCATTGGTGGAGTTGCCGTTATGGAATATTAATGAGAAGTACTATCATTTATTCTTTTGCATATTTTATATTAGTTTTCAATTTCTATTATATGATTGATCTTGTTATTAGTATTGGTATCACTTTGGGATCATTAAGTAAATTTAGTTGGTTTTGGCAAACCTGGATCGGTCAGTAGCAACACTATTTGAGAATTGAATGAAAAAAGATAAAAGTACTTTCAAGAAATATAATTTCATCATCTTTCTTTCTTGATTTGCTCATAAGCTTAGTATTCTCTAGTTAAGATCTTTTGTGCTTCCAAGGAAGATTGCATGTTTTGTTTTTATCACTTGTATGTTTGTTTGTTTCCTGCAACTCTTATGCTTGCTACCCAGCCTTGCTAGCCTAAAACCTGTACTGAGAGGAATTACTTCCCGTGCATCCAATCCTTAAACAAAAAACCTATGCCATTTGTTTCCACTATACCTACCTTTTAGCATTATTGCTATTCCAAGTAAATTCATGTTTTTATCTACCTTCCGGATTAAACTTGTTATGTGAAAATTAGTGATTAAAGCTCTCACGAACTTGATGGCACACTCTATTTTCATACACTTAATAAACTTGAACCATTGTGCCCATCTGTGTTGTGTATATGTTTGCACTTTATAAGTTGAGAGTTAGCAGAACCATGTTATCATGGGGAACGCTTTCAACATTGCACTTATTTAGTTGATATCATGATTATTTTGCTTATGGATCCCGGCAGTGTGAAATAAAAGGGGAACTTGTAAGATCATGGAGTTTGTATGTGTGTTAGAGAAACGCCTGGGCCGCTAGCCTAAGGCATGCCTAATCATGGTGGAAACTTGCAGCATAACCATAATGAGCACTCTATGAAGCATCCTCAATAAAAACCTATTCAAATAGCAAATAAAAAGATCACTGAGATGCTGATTGTCTGCTTGCCTTATCATTTTGATATGGGAATGCTTCTGTATCATTAGGGAAGGGGTACCCCGTTGGCGTTCTCTATGATACATATGTACTTACAATGACAAGAGCTTACTTGTGACTGAAGTTGAGTAGCATGAGGTTCGGTACTCGTAAGCACGGGGCATGAGATTATCAACTTATAACTTTTCAAGCATATCCTCATATTTGATCACTTTAACCTTAATCACCTAAAGATGCTTATGATAGGGGCAATGAGAGCTGAAAGCTAGTAAGTACCATGATTTTTGGAAGCTCTTTATGAAACTTGAAATCCCTTCTTCCCTCTGCAAAGGTCCTACCATTTTACTTTTTAGTTGAGTCAGTAAACCTATTACTTTCTATCTCAGCAAGTATTTTGAGTTGTTGTGTTGCATTCATTCATATGATGATTTATTCAATCATGTTTCTTATGTTCCTTGTTTTGCACATTGCTCTTATCTTAGTGAGTATTACTTTGAAAGCTATCAATTGAAAACCCCATCATGTTTGAACTCTTGCAAATTGTTAAATCTTCTTTGACCAAGAGCAAAGTTTGCCATTACCAATTATGATTTACTTTATGTATCTTTATGGTGTTTCCTCTACTTATCGCAAGTTAAGTTGTATAATAGTGAGTTGTCTGCTATTATGATTTATGTATTGATGAATGTGATGCTTCTTGTTCGTATTCTTTTATCGACTCTTCACTCCATAAACCTGAGGTCATGTTTATTGAGCTCAGTTTTCGCTTGGGGACAAGTGAAGTCTAAGCTTGGGGGGAGTTGATACGTCCATTTTGCATCACTATTCTATATCATAATTTACTGATATTCATCGATATTTTTCATATTAAGAGATGATACTTATGTTATTTCATCTATATTTGCATTGTTGATGACTTTTGGAGGATGGACCGCTGAAGTCAGGATTCTGATGGAAAAGGGCTGTTTGGAGGCGAAATTCGCGAATATCAGAAAATCTGGGAAAATATATGGAAATTCCTATTTTTCTAGAAGACGAAGGATGCCAGAAGGGGAGTGGAGATGGGCCACAGGGGGCCCACACCACCCCCTGGCGCGGGCCACCCCTGGCCTTGCCACTAGGTGGTGTGGCCACCCTGGCCCACTCCTGGCTCTCCCCTTTGGCATATATTATCCCCACGAAACCCTAAGCCTCGAGGAGGGACCAGAGAAAGGTTCCGCCGCCTCTGTGGGGCGGAAAACTACAAAGAGAGAAAGATCTCTCCGGCAGACAGATTCTGCTGGGGAAATTCCTTCCCGGAGATGGGAGATCATCGCCATCAACACCACCATCTAGCTGGACTTCATCGGGATCATCATAATCAGCACCACCATCATCACCACCAGCACCATCATCACTACTCCATGCCGCTATAACAATTGGGTTGAATCTTGCATAGTTCTTAGGGGAAACTTTCCCTGTGTTGATTACTTGTTTTAGTTGATGCTATTGAGTGGAACCATTGAATTATTGTCTATGTTCAGATTGTTATATATCATTATTTAATCTCTGATCTTGATCCATATGATGTCTTGTGAGTAGTTTGTTTAGTTCTTGAGGACATGGGAGAAGTCATGTTGTTAGTAGTGGAATTGTGTTGAGAAAGATTCAATAGTTTGTTATTTAAGTTGTGGTGTATTTCTTCTAGTGGTGTCATGTGAACGTCGACTACATGACACTTCACCTATATGGGCCTAGGGGAATGCATTGTGTATTCGGCTACTAATTTTAGGGGTTGCCGGAGTGACAGAAACCTGAACCCCCGTTAGGAAACCTTTGAACTAGGGATGTCAGGGTCTTAGAGTTTAAAGTTGTGGTTAGGTTTCTATCTTAATTACTTTTTTGTACTTACGGATGCTTGCAAGGGGTATAATCACAAGTATGTATTAGGCCTAGGAAGGTCGGTACATTAGCACAGGTTCGCCCACACAACACTTAGCAAACTAAAGAAGATTAATCAACTATATGAAGAGAAAGCACTTGACGATATTCCCGTGTGTCCTCAAGAACGTTTGGTCATCTTAAGTAATACAACCGGCTTGTCCTTTGCTGAAGAAAGGATTGGTCCACTTGCTGCATTTATTCTTATTGTCTTTTGTTTACTCGCACTTTATTTACCTGCATTATCAAAGCCCCCTAAAAATCCGTTTGCTAAGTATTTATAGAGAATTCCTACTCCAAGCCACTCGTCAACACCTTCTTCTCCTTGTTGGGTTTGACACTCTTACTTATCGAAAATACTGCGATACACCCCCTATACTTGTGGGTCATCAAGACTATTTTCTAGTGCCGTTGCCGGGGAGTGAAGCGCTATTGGAGAGTGGAACTGGTAAAGGAAACTTCTACTGTGAGTATTGTTTATTTCTGTTAGTTACTTTATTTTCAATATGGATAATCCACTTAGTTTCTTATTTCGTAATTCTACTACCACTACTAAGGTAGTAGATGAACCACCACCTTCTGAGAATGATACTTTTAAAATACCTACAAGAATTATTGATCGTGTTATGGATAACTATTATGTTGGAGATGGAACTGTCCATCCCGGTGATCATTTGCTCTTTATACATGAATTAGGCGGGTTGTTCAAGTGTGCAGGTATTACAACTGATCAAGTCAAGAAGAAGTTATTCTAATTATCACTGAAACGAAGAGCTGAGGAATGGTATAAGCTGCTGAAGTATGGCCAATCTCTTGAATGGGAGGAAATAGTGCCTCTCTTTTATTTAAAATTTTATCCTCCTAGTGAGATTCATAAAGATCGGAATCAAATATATAACTTTTGCCCTCTTGATGGAGAGAGTATAACTCAAGCTTGGGGGAGATTGAAGTTACTAATGCTCAAATGTCCTATTCATGAGATCCCCAACAATATTATTATCAATAACTTTTATGCAAGACTTTCTCTTCATGATAAGGATCTATTGGATTCTTCTTGCGCTGGATCATTTACACGCATGGAATAAGAAGCTAAATGGGATCTTCTAGACCATATCCAAGACAATGTGAAGCATAGGAGAATGATAAAGGAAGAAAGTCAGGTATAAATTATGATTATGAATGCATTGAATCTTTTATGGGAACTGATCACTTTCAAAATATTAAAAATTCTTATGGTCTAGACTGTCAAGCTATTGCAAGTTATTTTAAATCTTTTGCTTCTTATATCTAAATTCCTAAAAAGAAGTGGAATAAGCATCATGCACCTTATAAAGATATTGTTAATTGTATTCCTGCAAGAAATACTGAAGTTTATACTGCTAATAATGTTTTACCCGAACCTTGCACTGAGAAAATGCCTTTCCTAGTTAAGATAAAGGAACATTCTATGATAGCTAGTATGGTTACTAAAAGTACAAATAAAGCTGTTGAACCTGATGAACAAGTAGCTGTTGAACCTATGATAGCAAATTTGAAAGACTTTGTCACTAAATATGTAGAAGATGGACACACTATCCTCTGTAAGGATACTTCTAATATTGTTTCACAAAGTAGTGTTATGAGAGCCAATGTCCCTATTTTTTCTGTTAGAGTAAGTGATCATTGCTACAATGGTTCTTGTGATAGTTATATTGTTAAATTTATGCATGATACTGAAAGTTATTATGAGAGAGAGAAAAGTGTTCTTATGCATCTCAATAATATTAAGTTTCCTCGCTTTATGCTGAAAGTCCTTATGTTGCGCTTGTTTTGCCTTCCTATGCTAGTAGCATTTGGTTTCAACAATTTATTTTCTTACAAAATCCCCTTGCATAGGAAGTGGGTTGGACTTAAACATGTGTATTTTTGCCTCTTGATGCTCTCTTTTTCTTCAATTCATATTCCTATGTGAGCATCATTGAAATCATCATGCCCATCTTAATGGCTATAAAGAAAGGAGCTTTTTGGGAGGCAGCCCAATATATGTTTGCTTTCAGTTTGTTTTTGTTTATTTGAGTCTTGGAAGTTATTACTTCAGTAATAACCTCTACTTATCTTCTTTGTTTGGTTTTAGTGTCAAGATCAACCTCTAATGAGAGACAACTAATATTTGGGAAAGTTGTTGTCCCGAAACAGATTTTTGTGCTTCGCTGTAAAAAATCGTGAGAGATCTCTATACGTCGAATTGAGCTATAATGTTTTGTGCTTCTGATACAGATTGTTATTTAACTTTCTTTAGTGTTGCACTTTTTGATTTGAGCAACAAAAGAATTTCTAAAAATTTGATATTTACCTGCTGGTCTGTTTTGACAGATTTTTGCCACTCTTGCATTAGCCTCTTAAATCGATTTCCTTTTTGAATTCCTTTTGGGCTTTCGCAAGGAGTTGTTTCAGTAGCTTATGTTTTGATGGATTTAAGTTGAAATTGAACTTAAAAGGTTATTTACCTTGCATGCACTAATATTGCTAATGAGAATTGTGTGAAAGAAATTTCCAGGTTGTAGAAGAAAATGGTGTAATAAGATAGTGAAAGGTTAAATGACTCAAGAAATAAATGTATGAAGATGAAGATATTGATGTTATTCAAGCGGTGATGCCGGAATAATTTATTAAATACCAAGTTCAGAGACCTATAGAGTCTGTTTTCGAATAGGTAACAGTTCTGGTAAGAAAAGGTCCACGAAAAATCTGTCAAGTTATATTTTTGCAGTTTTTAACTAACAAGTAAAGCAACGAAGCGAAAGAGGGACAAAACCGGAGCCAGGGTGGCTCACACCACCCGGTGGCGCGGCCCCGCGCCACCAGATGGTGTGGCCGCCCCTGAGTCCGTCTCCGACCCGTTTTCTCCAAGTACCTTCCTTTTGTTGTAAAACTTCATAATATATAATCCCACGGATCCCCAGAGGTTCATATATCGTGTTCTCGTCGTGTTTTCATTTCGACCTGTTTCTGCCAGGAACTATTCTTAAGGATTAGAAGCAAAATGGTCTCCGCCAACGATAAGGGAAAGGAGCCTGCAGAGGAGCATCTTCAAGACCCTGAGCAGGAGAAGGAGATCGAGAGTAAAGATGAAGAGGAGGAAGAGAAAATCCAGCATCCGCACACCAGCACTACCATTGCAAGCATTGGAGTGGTGGCAAACCCTGCTAGGTTCAAAAGGACCGCACAGATGTCAACTGGAGGGAAGCCTCCGCGTCACTGTTTGGCTTCGCGGTCACCTTCTCCATGCACCAAGAATCCTTTCCATACCCTTATCCATGAGCATCAATTCCAGAATATGCCAAAGGAGAAACTGCCCTCCAATTGGGATATGCCCCATTCTAACCATGTAGGAAAAGAAGACTTCAAGGAGGAAGAGTGGGGAAAGAATCGTACAAGCTGGGATTCAGAACCCAATATGATCATGAACCGCATTGAGCACAACTCGGAGTTGATTCATACTCTCACCTTCAAGATTGAGGACTTGAGGAAATTGATTGAAAAGCTCATCGAGAGAACACCACCACCACCTAAGGATTAATTCGTCATCAGGTTTTGGCATCCCCTTAGTTTGTTCCAAGCTTGGGGGAGTGTCGCGGTATCACATTGATACGTCCATTTTGCATCACTATTCTAAATCATAATTTATTGTTATTCATTGATATATTTCAGATTAAGAGATGATATTTATGTTATTTCATCTGTTTTTGCATGGTTGATGACTTTTGGAGCATGGACCGTTGTAGTCATGATTCTGATGGAAAAGGGGCTGTTTGGAGGCGAAATTCGTGAAGATCAGAAAATCCAGGAAAATACATGGAAAATTCTATTTTTCCAGAAGATGAAGGATGGCAGAAGGGGGAGTGGAGATGGACCAGAGGGGGCCCACACCACACCCTGGCGCGGGCCACCCCTGGCCGCGCCACCAGGTGGTGTGGCCACCCTGGCCCACTCCTGGCTCTCCCCTTTGGTGTATATTATCCCCACAAAACCCTAAGCCTAGGGGAGTGACCACAAAAAGATTCCGCCACCTCTACGGGGCGGAAAACTACAGAGAGAGAAAGATCTCTCTGGCAGACAGAATTCTACTGGGGGATTCCTTCCCGGAGAGGGGAGATCGTCGCCATCAACACCACCATCAAGCTGGACTTCATCGGGATCATCATCATCATCACCACCATCATCTCCACCAGCACCATCATCACCACTCCATACACCATTGAATTATTGTTATGTTCAGATTGTTACTTATCATTATACCATCTCTAATCATGATCCATATGATGTCTTGTGAGTAGTTCGTTTAGTTCTTGAGGACATGGGAGAAGTCATGTTGTTAGTAGTCGAATTGTGTTGAGAAAGATTCAATAGTTTGTTATTTAAGTTGTGGTGTTATTCTTCTAGTTGTGTCATGTGAACGTCGACTACATGACACTTCACCTATATGGGCCTAGGGGAATGCATTATGTATTTGTCTACTAATCGTAGGGGTTGCCGAAGTGATAGAAACATGAACCCCCGTTAGGAAACCTTTGCACAAGGGATGTCAGGATCTTAGAGTTTAAAGTTGTGGTTAGGTTTCTATCTTAATTACTTTTTTGTACTTGCGGATGCTTGCAAGGGGTATAATCACAAGTAGGTATTAGTCCTAGGAAGGTCAGTACATTAGCACAGGTTCACCCACACAATACTTAGCAAACTAATGAAGATTAATCAACTATATGAAGTGAAAGCACTTGACGATATTCCTGTGTGTCCTCAAGAACGTTTGGTCATCTTAAGTAATACAACCGGCTTTTCCTTTGCCGAAGAAAGGATTGGGCCACTTGCTGCATTTATTCTTATTGCCTTTCGTTTACTCGCACTTTATTTACCTGCATTATCAAAAACCCCTAAAAATCGGTTTGCTAAGTATTTACAGAGAATTCCTGCTCCAAGCCACTCGTCAACACCTTCTGCTCCTCGTTGGGTTCGACACTCTTACTTATCGAAAATATTGCGATACACCCCCTATACCTGTGGGTCATCAGCGCTCTACACACAATCGTAAATAAAGCAGTAAAGCATGGCATGAGTATAGGATAGTAATAAATCCCTAAACTAGTTTGTGGCCCCCAGCATAGTACTTTGAAGTCAGGTAGTAAGCCGATGGGGGTGCCCACACACCCAACTTGTGGTTAGCACGCTCGATCTCGGAATAGGTGTTAAGGACTCAGGTCTTAGGTGGACACAAGTGGGCCGTTAAAAACCAAATAACATCTATTACCCACCGGTGCCTCAGCATTATATCTATTTCCAGCATTTTAATTAACAAGTTGTAATGAAAGCCATGATCATCTGCACCATTAAGTATGTGTCAACCCCCAACAACGGTGGAACATCGATGATGCGAAGTAACACCTGAGCAAGCAACTACGACTCACAAGGCCGACTGTATATCAAACAATAGGAAATAGGAGGTGTCCAAGGCAATATAGGTTGCAGGGGATATAACTAGTATGGAGAGCTAAACCATCGATAACACATGTAGCAATGGATGAACAGGAGGAAGTAAAGACTATAAATGCAAAATAAGTAGAAAGGGAAAGAATGCTCGCCTGGGAAACACTACTGAAGGTTCATCTGAAGGTCGGGTAGACACTCACTTCAACTCATCGGCCTAATCCGTGAAGAAGCAAAGCACTAAAAGAAACACCGGATACACTATTTAATTCTACGACAGAAGATCGGGCATGATGCATGTATGATGCATGACATGGCAAATATGAGATGCAATTAGGAAATTTTAAGCGGAACCGGGGTCCTGATAATTAATTAAATGGTTCATGTTATTTAGATACCCCGCAATTTAAATGTTGGAATAATAAGGCAAAACATGATATCGGTTCGCTACACAAATTTAAATGGAGCCAATAGAATAGCCCACATTTAGTCTCCATATTTAATTATGAGGTGAATCAGAATAAAGCCCCCAAACCAATATTATGTATGCGAGAATGAACAATTTATATGCAACAAGTACATAGATAGTAATTTATAAAATAGAGGCTCAGATCAGGGTCACACATCGGGGGTTCGGCAATCTTGGGTTTCGAGGGTGTTCGGGTTCGGTCTCGGCGGGAAGAAGAACTTGGCATTCTGAGGGGTTGACGAGGTTTGAATTCGGTCTACGGATCCGGGATCAACCTTCGGGGTCTCGGCCATCGGATCCATGAAAGAGGTTGTGGTGTTCCATGTAGAAGACCTCGGGGCGCGACATCCGATCGGTCTTGGAATCCGAGATGGAGAGCTTATCGTCCTTCACAGAGAGCTTGAGGTTCCAACCATTGTCGGTCGAGAACTTGGAACTGGCGCCAGGGTCCTACAATAGCCATACAATATCCCGTCGGTAACACTTGTTCGAGTCTTGCTGATCTACAAATTCTCTCTCCTATCTTCGCAACACCAACACGGCACGGACCCGAGCAGCACCACAACATAACCAACATCCCCACACCACTCTATCTCCACATCATCAGATAATACAATGTGACAGAGGACCACGACTGTGATGAATGACCTCTGATAGCCAGAGCTCCTGTAGAGGACGTACAGGGCCAAGGGGTGGCGTGGAGCGTCTGCTACTGGTAGAGGCGGGGTGATGTATATGCACTTCTATTCTTGTAGACAGTTGTTGGGCCTCCAAGTGCAGAGGTTTGTAGAACAGCAGCAAGTTTTCCCTTAAGTGGATCACCCAAGGTTTATCGAACTCAGGGAGGAAGTGGTCAAAGGTATTCCTTCTCAAGCAACCCTGCAATCAAGATACAAGAAGTCTCTTGTGTCCCCAACAGACCCAATACACTTGTCAGGTGTATAGGTGCACTAGTTCGGCAAAGAGATAGTGAAATACAAGTGGTATAGATAATTATAAGCGGTAACAGTGCGAGAAAATAACTTGATGGCGTGTGGTTGACGTGGGAAAAGACTAAAGGAAAACTGAAATAAAGATGGAAGCAAGCAAACATGTAAGAGATCTAGTAGCAAACGAAGTATCAATGCTTAGAAAGAAGGCCTAGGGATCATACTTTCACTAGTGAACACTCTCATATAAATATCTTCTCTTTATGATACTACTCTTAACTACTCTCCGGTTGGACACTCTAATCGATGGTAGGGCTATAACAGCACACCTCGAAGTAAGTCTTTCCCATCTAGAAAACCCCACACTATCACCTTGAGTACTAGATGAGTCCAACAAACACCACAATTTCATAAAGACATCCAACTCCAAATATAACTCATAACAAGTATTTGTAATCTCTAGCCTAAGTGCCACCATGGTGAGCACGCTGTCACTTTCACACACATGGGGAGAGCAGAGATCTATTAAAGCACTTGAGTAGCAAGGTGGATCTACTTGATGACAAAGCTCATGATCACAATATGATCATGCATAGAGAGAGATGAACACATAGCTACCGGTGGAACCCTTAGCCTCGAGAGAGAACTACTCCCTCCTCATCATGGGAATCAGCAACGGTGATTGAGATGGTGGTGGAGATCGATGGAGATGGCTCCGAGGGCATTTCCCCGTCCCAGCAGGGTGCCGGAACAGAGACTTTCTGTCCCCCGAATCTCCCCTTCCGTGCCGGCGGCGATGCGGAACTTTTCGTGGATTTCTGATTGCTGATTTAGGGTTTTGGTATCAGGAGGCTCTTATAGGCGAAGGAGACAAGGTCGGTGGCTGGCTAGGGGGCCCACACCACCTGGTGGCGCGGCTAGGGCTAGCCCGTGCCTGGGGGGGTGTGGCCAGAGCCTGGCCCTCCTCCGTCTCGTATTCTAGCTCCGTGAGTCTTCCGGTAAAATAGGAACTTTGGCTTTTGTCCCGTCCAATTCTGAGAATATTCATTTTCTGACTTTCCTAGAACCAAAAACAGCAGAAAACAGGCAACTGGCACTGTGCCATCTTGTTAGTAGGTTAGTCCAAGAAATCATATGAAAAGTACTCCAAAGTATGGACAGAACATAAGAAAGTAGATAAAACCAAGCATGGAACATCAAAAATTATAGATACATTTGCAATGTATCACGGGGTCACAGAGCCGGGGAACAACGACGATGCACGGCGGAGGTCGCGGGGACGGGCGGGAGGCAGAAGAAGGAGAGGTCGGTGGCAGTGTCAGCCTTGGAGACAGAGGAAGCCGGCGTGTGGAGCAGAGGGCCACATGCAAGCTTGGGGAGCACGCGGGCAAGGGGAAGGCCGACGGTGGCAGACGGCAAGGCAGGAGGTCGCGATAAGGGCGGTCTCAGCATTGGGCAGCGGAGATGGAGGTGCGGTGCGGCTTGCTGCAGGTGGCCGTAGACGGTCGGAGGTCGACGTCGTCGGCGTGGGCGAGCTCAAGGTCGAGCCACGCCCTGCAGAGAGGGAGCTCTAGGAGGCAGGTGCCGTAGCGACGAGGAGATCGAGGAGCGGCGGTGCTCCAGCAAGGTCGACACGGAGGGGCTCAGCGCTCGGGTCAGGAGGAAGGGCGCCGGAGAGGGGGTGCTGGTGGCGGCTTCTGCGCGGGATTGGAAAGTGAGGTGAGGAGAGGTTGGGGACGGGGTCCGTGGGAAAGAGGGATTGTGTCCCTCGCGTGGGGTGGGCCGAGGCATGCATGGTGTGCAGTGGGAGAGACATGCGGGCAGAGGGATCGATCGAGGCAGCGTGCATCATGGGCAGAAGTGTGGCGGTAGTGTGCGCCGCGAGAGGTAGGCCTGGGGGCGTCGCGTCGGGGTGGGGTGAGCGCGACGTGGACGGGGCTTGGCGCGTCATGGTTGGAGGATGCGGTCGTGGTGGGTGCGTGGGGCTGGGAGAGGTTGGTCGGTCGGGGCAGGGGCGTGTCCAGAGCGTACCGCGGGGCAGTTCGGTGCCGCTATGCGTGCATTACGCGGCCAGTGTGCATGTAGGCATGTAGGGCAGGTGTGTGTTGGTTGGCAGGTGGGGTGAGGCAGCTAGTGGGAGTGTGGGGCTAGGGTTAGGGTTAGCATAGGTAGGGTTTGTTCTAAATTTAGATCTAGGGTCAGGATTAGTCGGGATGGTAGGCTTCTGCCAGCTAGGCCCTTTGGGCTTGGCCGGTGGCGACCTCCCCCGGAAAAAAATAGTTTTTATTTCTTTTAGTTTGTTATAATTTCAAAGATGGTTTTTTAAACAACTTTTAGAAGAAATAAAATATCCACAAAAAAAGGCCGGAGTTTTAATTTGAAATAGAGACGGGGGACATTTAGAAAACAAAGGTAGGATTTTAGAAAATAGTTTTTGAAAAAAATATGCATGATGACATGACGATGCTTAAATGCAATGTGGCACGATGATAGGAGCATGCGACCATGATGATGCACAAAAAACACGCAACTTTCTAGTAGTGGATTTATTTAGGGTGCTACAGGTCTCACGGTCTAAGGAATTGGTTACTATGTTTCCCAGTCATTGTAACAGTTGTCAACACCCGGATTTTTAATCCCATATGCCTGTTATGCCATACATCGCAATCCCAGGATTACCATTTTTGTGAGACATACAGATTGGATATCACAGTACATCATCCATTACAAACCACAATAAGGTCTTACATAAATAAAGGATCTCATGATCCAGTCTTAATACAAACAAGCAGCGGAATAATAAGCGTAGCGGTGGGCTCCATCTTCAGTGATACAGGCAATGCTGACGATGGGAGATGATCCTAGTTGTCGTAGCCGTCCTGCTGTCCTTCTTCCGGATAGTCCTCCTCATAGTCTAGCCACGGGAATAGCCAGGGACAAAGCCACGAGTACTCTTTAAGTACTCACAAACTATCACTAACAAGTAAGGTAGTTCTAGTAGGAATGCTAAGCTCTAAGTTTATTTGCAAAAGCTAGATTTATCTTAAGATGAGTTTAGAAGTAAAGAAAGCTAATTTAATGTTCTAAAAGCACTTAAGTTGGGAACTTAGTTTTCATAGTCACAACCCTGTTGTGGTTAAGTCAAAGTCACCATTCATTTCATGAGTCATTTTGAAAACATCTGACAACGGAACAGTATGGCCACTCCAACTGTCCATGACCGCGGACATGGCTATTCGAATAGTTTGACACTCTACAGAGGTGGTACACTTTCACCACAAAATTCGATACATCCGTCAGGGATAACCCTAAATCATCATACTTAGTATGCGGGTAATCAATCATAACCTTTCAATTACACACCCTAGTATAGGCACCTCCCCTATGAGCTTGGCCTCCCAGCCATGGCCATCTGACATCCTGGGCACTGCATAGGTGTACATCGTCAAGAGGTAGCCTCAGCTCAAACCTCTTCCGCGAGGGAACCCATACTAATGCATATAAACTTCCGGCTAAGCCTTACCCAATTCATGTATTGTGGTTGTACAGTAAAATTGGAATGGTATCGCGTCTGAACCCAACCATCAGTTTTTAAAAAGGGATAAGGCTCATGCCTCAACATTTTCATCATCATAAACCATTTGTGTTTCTCAACACATGTCAAAACATCTCAATAGAATAACTCATCATTCCAAGGTTTTCATAATCACCTTCACCAAGTATTCCCATCTAAAGTGATCAAGTTTTATGCTTAGCACTAGTCACTAAGGTTAAAAGTGTTTACAAATGAGGGGTGCTAATATCAATATCATGCCATAGAATGACATCTAAGTATAATTAGATAGGCCAAGTTTTATACTCTTTATGCTATCTATAAGAAAAGTAAAGAACTTTGGTAAAGTAAAAGAAAGTAAAGCTTGCAAGTAAAACTTGGGATTGGTATAATAAAAAATGGTATAACAAAAGCATGCCTAATGCATTTTGCTTAGGTTATCAAGCTCGCAAGTGTTAGCTTGCATTGTTAATGATGGCTTGCCTTGGTTGGTGCAGTGGTTGAATTCTCCTCGTCTTCTTCGGGGTAGAACTCCTCCTCCTCGTAGACTTGGTCGGTACTATCGTCTATAAATAAATACAGAATACACAATCACCAAACAATACTTAACTAGTCTATTTAGCACACTAAGGCACACACTTGGTGATCTAGTATCATTACAATCATCACAAGATTTAAAGAACTAGTTTCATTATTTTATTTGAGAAAAGTAATTTCTACTCATTGGAAAATAATTAAGATTTAATATTCTCCAAATAGAATATGGGATCATGTTGACACATGTCATCACCACATATTCCAATACATGGGAGTGTGATTTAAAGGGTTGGTCTCATTTTATAAAGTTTAAGTTTATTATTTAATCAATTTAAAGTGACTAGAAATGCCCTAATAGCATTCTTTTGGTATTAGTCCAAAGTCACTGCATGCAATCCTAGATATTTTAACATATTTAGATAGGTATTGTCAAATGTGATTTTTGAGAGTTGGAATCAACTCAAAAGCTATTATGGTTGATTTTTGAAAAATGTTTGAATGTTGAAAAGTCTATATATTGTTAATTTTGCTATATGTGATCTCTAACTCTAATTGATTTAAATCCAACGGGCTTGGATAGATACTTTAATTATCTTTCTAACAAAATTTGAATCATGCATTTTGGTTAAGTGAAACTCTCTGAATCTATTTTTGAAATACTGGACAGAATCTAGTTTAAACCTAAATGGAAAATCATAAATTTGAAACTGTGGGCTAGCGCGGGAAAGCTAACGGGCCGGCCCAGTGGTGCTCCGTGGTGTAGAAGGCTACAAACAGGTTGGTCCCGCACATCAGCGGCACATCTAACGCAAAGTGGTACGGGGCAATCTCAGCGCTATGATTAGAACGAGATCTACGACCGTGGTTCATCGTCTCCAGTGAACAGCTCCGGCGAGAGAAAACCCTAACATGGCATGGTGGGGGTCTACGGTGGCTCACCTGGGCTCCAGCTAGTCATGGCGATGGGGGCGATCGAGCTGGTAGACGATGGCGGTTCGAGGCGTGGTTGAAGCGGCTCCTGGGGCAGCTCCAATCGACGGCGCCTCTTCTCCTCTGTAGCGGCAACCTTCGGCGAAATTTCGGCAAACTAAGGCTCGCCTAGCTCTAGCGATGGGGTGGAAGGATCAGTGGTGAGAGGGAAGTGAGATGGTGTGGGGAATTGGGGCAGAGGAGGCCTCCTTTTATAGGCTTGATGAAGGGACCACGCAGCGTGGGCGCGACTCGTCGGTGGCGAGGGTACAGGCAGCTAGCAGCACGGCTAGAGGTAGGGGACGGTGCGCAGTCTACTGGTGGTCATCTACGGCGTAAAGGCGCGGCTAGGGACGGTGGCATTTGGTCGGGAGCGGGCGATGCTCTGCGCGGCAGAAGCAGCGTTTGACGCGGCGCACACTGGCTGCGGGTTAAGCGGCGGCGAACAGGCATGTTTGGGTGGTTCCTGGGGTCGTAGCGAAGCAGTGCGCGCGAGCTGCGGTCGAGGCGCGGTATGTGCTAGCTTGTCGGGCGCGACGCTCTAGCGCGTGCTCGGCATGGCGCAGACGTTCGAGACGCGGTTGTTCTGCGGTGGTCCAGGGCTTGGCTGCGCTCGGGGAAGGGACAGAGAGGGGCATCGCATTGGTGGCTATCTCCTAGACATGGTGGGAGAGAGCGGGCGGTCTGCTGGGAGCGGTCCATGCTCGACCAGCGGGCATGGCACCAGGGTGGCTCGACACTGCTGCAAGCGGATAAGGGGACCACTTTTATGGCATGGTTGGAACTGGGGAGACCAGGGGCATGGATTGAGGCCTTAGTGGCGCTTGATCATTGCTCTAAAACAGTAATTGTTAGGCAAGATTAATTTTGTCTACCAGGTGTTCGATAAAATGGCCGCAAGAAATTTACATTCGAATTATGGAAAGATTTTTGGTTTGTGATCTGATCTTATGCTTGGTAGTCTCTGGTTGCTGGGAATTGTCAAGGTGAACTCATTTGATGGGTTTTTCAAAAATGAGGATCTTCACATATGCATTGGATTCAATTTTCAAATGTCATTTAAATTGCTTTGCTAGATGTTTTTGTAAGTGTGTAAAGTGGACCTTGGTACATCTTTACTTGGTCTAGCAAGGCGTGAAAAGAGTTCAGAAAGTTTCTGTCTGAAATTGACTTCTAGGAACACCTAAAGTGGCCTAGTGGATTAAAATGGTCAAAATGACCATTTGGTCTTTTTATTCTTATTTGATTCTTTTTCTTTGGATTTTGTTTGTAAATGGTCTAGATGATGTGGCATTCACCCTTTAACCATTTCACAACATTTAGAACAATCAAGCATGGAATTTCCAAACAATTCTACACTAATGCAACATACACATGCATTCATGAACCATTTTAATAATAAAAAGTTTTTTTGTTAACCCTAAATTGGGTGATTTGAACTTTGATAACCTTGATTAAAGTTTTGGGATGTTACAAACCTTCCCTCCTTAAACAAAATCTCATCCTGAGATTTAAGAAAAACTAGGAATTAAAGAGATCTGGAAACTCAGTCCTAATGTAATCTTCTCGCTCCTAAGTGGCTTCTTCTTCGGTATGATTGCTCCATTGGATCTTGAGAAACTTGATACTCCGAATTCTGGTGGTTCTGAAAGCTTATTCCAAGATACGAATGGGAACTTCATGATATGTCAGATCCTTGTTGATATCAATGGCTCGGTGATCGATGTTCTTGAAAACTTCGGTCTTCTCTGGCACTTCTAGTTATTTGCGAAGTAACGAGATGCGGAACACATTATGGATGGCTGACATCTCCTCCGACAGTTCCAATTGATACGATACTTCTCCTCAGTGATTCAGAATCTTGAATGGTCCAATATATCTGGGGGCTAACTTTCCTTTCAGCTGGAAACCCTGCATTCCTTTCAACGGCGACATTTTGAGATACACAAAATCTCCGACATTGAAGGTCAGGTCTCTATGTCTCTTGTCGGCATAACTCTTATGTCTGGATTGGGCAGTCTTGAGGTGCTCACAGACTTTGTGAACCTTCTCTTCGGCTTCTTGTAGGATGTCGGGTCCAAAAATCTGACTCTCTCCTACTTGCGACCAATTCAAGGGTGTACGACACTTCCTTCCATATAAAAACTCAAATGGGGCCATTTGCAAACTTGCTTGATAACCGTTATTGTATGAGAACTCTGTGAAAGGCAAACAATCTTCCCATTTTGATCCATACTCTAACACACAGGCTCTCAACATATCTTCTAAGATTTGGTTGATTCTTTCAGTCTGTCCATCAGTCTGTGGGTGATAAGCTGTGCTGAAATTTAAATTGGTTCCTAATCCTTCTTGGACTTTCTGCCAAAATCTTGAGGTAAATTGGGTTCCTCTATTCGACACCATGGTCTTGGGGGTTCCATGCAAACTGACGATTCTAGCAATGTACAACTCTGCTAGCTTCGAACTCTGGTAGGTTGTCTTGACAGGTATAAAATGGGCTACCTTGGACAGTCTATCAACTATGACCCAGATAGAGTCATTTTCCCTATTATAAGTAGGCAAACCGATGATAAAGTCCATTCCGACAGAATCCCATTTCCATTCTAGAATCTGCAATGGTTGCAACAATCCTGCGGGTCTCTGATGTTCCGCTTTGACTCTTTGACAGATATCACACTTGGCGATGTAGCTTCCAATTTCTCTATTCATTTTGTGCCACCAAAATTGCTCCTTCAAATCCTAATACATCTTTGTTCCTCCGGGGTGGATAGAATAAAGGGTATCATGAGCTTCTTGCATGATAACTTGCTTCAGCTCAGAATCTGCTGGCACACAGATACGTCCTTTGTACCACAAAACTCCTTCTTCATCCTCAGTAAATCTAGGTACCTTTCCTGTACCAATACGACGCTTGATTCCGTCGATACTTGCATTTCTCTTCTGGGCTTCCTTGATCTGGCTGATCAAAGTGGGTTGAAGTTTAATGCTAGCTAAAAATCCTTTGCTAACTAGCTCCGTTCTAAACTTCTCCAACTCTTCATGCAAACTTGGCTGGGCTTCTTTGATCATGGTGTTTAACCTACACGGCAATCTGCTAAGAGCATCCGCTACCACATTGGCTTTGCCGGGGTGATAGTGAATGTCAAGGTCATAATCCTTGATTAACTCTATCCATCTCCTTTGCCTCATATTCAGCTCCTTATGAGGGAAAATATACTTCAAACTCTTGTGATTCGAGTAAATCTCGCAGCGGTTACCCATAAGGTAATGATGCCATGTCTTCAGGGCTAAAACTACGGCTGCTAGTGCAAGATCATGGGTGGGGTAGTTCTGCTCATGCTGCTTCAGTTGTCTCAACAAATAGGCTATGAATTTACCTTCTTGCATCAAAACACATCTGAGACCAATCTTGGATGCATCACAATACTCATCAAACGACTTCTTGATATCTGGCATAATCAATATTGGGGTTGAAATCAATCTCTTCTTGAGTTCTTGAAAACTCACTGCACATTTGTCCGTCCATTCGAACTTCTTATCTTTCTTCAACAGTTGGGTCATCGGTCTTGCGATGCTCAAATCCTTCTATGAACTTGCGGTAATATCCTACTAATCCGAGAAATGCACGGACTTGGGTTTGAGTGGTTGGGCTTCCCATTCTTCAACATCTTTGATCTTGGTAGGATCAACAGCGACTCCTCCTGCTGACACAATATGTGGGGCCCCCGGATTTTATCCTTCGAGAATCCCTATTATGCATACAACCACGATCCCATGATCAGTTAGTCGTGGCACATAACCGACAAGTATCATTACAACATCCGAGCATATACCGAATTACGAGACTTACATAAATGCTGTTATGGCTACATCAATAATCATCAGTGGAACTTCATCAAGCGTAGAGCCCGAGCCATGCCTTACCCTACAGGAAAGTGACTAGGAGAACGTCCTAGCTCGCATAGTCACCAACGCCATCTTCTTCTTGATATCTGGCCAAGTTAATAGCCAGGGACAATGCTAGAGAGTACTTTGAATGTACTCGCAAACCACCTTAAGATAATAACAATAACAAGAGGATATGCATTATGGCAGTGGTAGGAGGACGGCTCCAAGAGAGGTTCATTTCTCACATAGTTTCTCTTGTAGATATAGCATCTACATATCTTTGTTGAAAACTTTTGTAAACCATTTTGGAGACCGTTTTGAGAAGTTTTGGAAACCAATAGGACTGGGTCACCCATTTGTTCCTGTTTTCAGGTCGTCCCACGACCAAACTCCTTCTATCCCTTTCTGACCATCCCATGGTCAAAACAGGGATCTTTTCCGACCATCCCATGGTCAAAACATTTCCAAAGCCATTTCTTTTTAGAAATCCTTTTTGAAAACAAAACCAGCACCGCTCTACAGCAACGTTCCCAACCATCCTTGACCGCAGACACGGCTATTCGAATAGATTTACACTCTGCAGAGCTTGTACACTTTACCCACACCATCCGGGTACACTACCCTGATCTTCACCGATCGTGGGTCGAGTAACCGATCAAGACTCTCTGGATGCCCACTCCAATATAAGTGCCTACCCTATGAGTGTTAATCCCCTCAAAACTGGGACGTCGGGCGAGGACCAACCAGAGCGCTTTTTCCACTTCTCTAGTGTGCGCTTTCAATGAGGGGCTCATAGTAACGCGTGGAGGCCTGCCGACCCTTCATTCCTTCTCCAGGTCGATGTCCCGCATGGACCTTTATCGGAGAAGGCCCACCCTCCAGGGATCCCCGATCCCCTGTAGTTGTTGCGAGGAAGCTTATACCAGAATAGACAAACATCAAATCTAGCCCTGTCCCATACCGGAGTAATGTGGTTGCACGGGTTAATTGTTCTAGCAAAACTACAAAGAACCGGGTGCGTTTTCGTAAACCTTTTTCCTCCATCTTTCCTTCAGCATTTTGTAAAACAAAACCTTCTTCTTTTTCAACATCTCTTGGGAGGTCCCACCTCACCAAGGTTTTGTCATAAAACATTTGGTAAAACTTTTTCCGGGGTCTTCCCATCCTCTAGCTTTCCTTCGGCTAAATCGGGGTCTCCAAAGGGGTATGGTGTAATACACCATCTATTCCACTACGGGCAAATAGGTATCACCAAGGGGGTTATACGTAGTAGTACCAAGAGTAATAGTTCGGAGGAGCCAAACCACCACCATATATATATACATCAACATAAAGTAAAACGATGCTGTTTTAATAAACAGTAGACAAAACATGCATAAGTAAAATAGTAGGACAAGGCTTATGAGCAAGAAGGTGGCTTGTCTGGAATCAGTAATATGGCATAATTTTCCCTGGACTTCTTCTTTAGATAACCCAGAATACCAATACCAACAATAAATACCACTTCTTCTGCTCTCCGATTTCATCGCAATTATCGTCGTCCCGACAGCACATGCAAACAAACCAAACCACAATCAACACAAGACAAACAAGCACCATTACATACAACAAATAATTGAATAATACTAGATTAGGATTTAGATGGTTTTGAGAGGATTGGTTTTAGGAGATTGAGATGGCCTTGGAGAAAGGAAAGGATACCCCTTAGGATTTATAGTCTAGAAACTACCTAAGAGATGCATTTTTGGACAAGACCAAATTCGGTGTGGTACTATTGTAAAAACATGATACCAATAGATAGGTATTGATAAGATTAAGCCAACAAAAGTGGTTTCACTATTTTATCACCTTTCTTGAAATACTTAGGAAAATTCTAGTGTTAAAGGCTCTAGTTTTAGGAAATAATTCACCAGAAGAGTTCTGAAGCTCCAAAAATTATTTCCCTGGATGGTTCAGTAGGGTTTGATTTACTTGTTCACTGAGAGTTGGAATCAAGTCAAGAAAATTAACAGAATGCCCTCAGGAAATTCCTAATGGCGGCTATGTAGACAACTTGTCGTTTTCACCATATTAGATCTGCAGAAGCTATTGGTATGAAACTAAGGACACCTGTTAGGTATTTCTAATACCCATATGTAGAAATTGGATTCACTCTTTTTGGAGTTACAGAGATTCTGTAGTGATGTATCTAGTGAATTGACTAAGCCCAGAACAGATTAATTCACCATAAATCAACTGAGGCTTAGAAAATTATGAGCTCCTGGATTTTGATAGATATTGATGGTCCACTTCTCTGGGATTGGAAGTAGACTAATATGTTCTGTAGATATGCCTAGGGAATTTTCTAAAGTCAGATTGTCTCTGTTTTTGTTATTTTTGTTATAGAAACTTCCAGGCTCCACTTGGTATGGGACCAAGTCTTGCTAACGGGTATTTCATAGACCAAAGAATTGCAGTTGGATTTACTCCATTTGGTGGGGTGGAACTCCTTTGAAGGTTTATTGCATGAAAAAGGTACTATCTAGGAGATAAATCTACAGAAAATGTACAGATGTTATTTGGCCGAACTTTTGGTATTGCATGGTAGAGTAAACCTTCAGTAGCCCTAGTAAATTTAGATCTAGGCATAATTATTTTTTTTCCTATTTTATTTTAAATTAAACCAAACTGCTGCTTTTTTAGATCTGGAGTAAAAGTTTAAAGAAGAAGGGAGGCTGGGCTGGGATCTGACAGAAACGAGCCACAGTGGGGAGGATTCGGCCCATCCAGGCGCGCGGCACGCGGGAGACTGGGATTCGAATCCCTGGGCACGGGGCCTGCTGGTCAGCCGCACGGGGGCGCGAAGAGGTATCACCACGCATAGGCCGTTGGATTAAGACAGATCGGAGGGCGGGCGTCGTCGTCTTCAGCAAAGGGAAATGGTAGCGGTGGAAACCCTAATGGGGTTCGGACAGCACGGGGGAAGCTCACCTGAGCGGCAGGGAGGCACCGAGGATGGGCGGAGGCGACGCAGCGCTCGATGGCGAGCCCGACGATGGTCAGTGAGGGCGGGTTCGATGCAGGGAGGTGGCATCGCGCGATGGTGGCGATGGAGATCGTTCGGGAGCTCGCCGACGAGGTGGTTCCGGCCGTTCCTGAGGAGAGAGAGGCACGGTTAGAAAGAGGAGGGGAGGGGATCACCATAGAGGGACATGCATCAGGGGAGGAGGAGAGGGGAGAGAGCTTAGCTCGATTTGGGGGGGACGCCGATGCTTCTCCCTTGCTCTCTCTTTAGCAGGGCAAAGCAGTGGAGGGGGAAAGGGGTGCTCTGGGGTGGTGAGGTAGAGGGGTAGGAGTCAAATGAGGCCAAGGGGGAGAGGGGAGCTGGCCGATGGAGCTATATACCGAAGGGGAGGGGTTCATGGTGGATCTAGTCCATGGGGAATGGGAGAGAGGAGGGAAACCAGGGGCTTGTTACTGTGGGGATGGGGAGGTACCTGGTCTGTGCTGAGGGCAGAGGAGAGGTGGAATGGCTGCTGCAAGCTAAGTAAAGAGGTTTTTCAAGCTAAGACAACCACATGGGGTTAAGTGCTAGTGTCCAAGCACTAAAGGACAAGATGCTACAGTGATCATGACCAGAGGAGATGGTGTTTGCTGTGGTGAGTGGTGGTGAGCCTAGGTGGTGATTTTAATTTGGTCTTGGCCACTAATTCCTTAGTTTGCCACATTTGATCAAAATGGGGTTTTTGAAGGAAGTTTAATATTTTACACTGGTCAAGGTGGGAAGATGATACTGGTAGATAGATGAGGTCAAGGTAGATATCCAGGAATTATTTGGGATTTTTCTGAAGATTTTTAGTTCACTTAAAATCCTTTATTCAAAAAGTACAGAAGTAGTTTCTAGGACATCATTTGATAACTTTACATTGGACTGGTGGATTTTTTTTATGTGATATGGTCCCAAATAGGAATACACACTTAGGGGAATTTTCCCAAGATTTATTGGGGCTTAAAAGTATTTAAAACATTTATTACTCCAATTCAGCCATTTAAGAAAATGGGCAAAAAGAAATAATAAGACCCTTGAAAAATATTTATTTTTGAAGTTGGAAGTTAGGGTATGATATATGGATCTCAATTGGGCCAAAACTTGGGGAAGTGTTTTGGCAAAAACCAAACTTTCCTTTAGGGAATGAGTTTTGGGGATTTTGTTTATTAAAGAGATTAATTTGATTTGGAGCCATAATAATTATGGATAATGTTTGATAAATCTTGGTGATCAAGGTAGATGATGTAGACAAGGTGTGGCAAGCACTTTCAACCTTGGGATTGGAGAATCCAAGTTGATTTGGGTGGAATATCCTAGATTAAGGATCTAGGGTTATGTTAACTTCATACCATCAAAACCATGTTAGATCTTGGAGCTCAGAGCTCCCCTTGGGCCATGGGATATATGGCTGGATATACCAAGTTATTTAGATTGCAATGGTGTAGAGGTTTGAGCTTGATCCTGCTTGAGCTCACCAAGACAGGCTTTCAAACTTTGGATAAAATAAGCCTACCAAAGTAGATTATCAACTAGCCTTCAAAACCTTGTTGTTTTAAGGTGCACAAGGATCCACTTGGAACAAGGGAAGTATATATTGATAGACCTATATGAGTAGAACACAACCATGCAAATATTTGGTCCATAGAAGGTTGGATGGTAGTGTGAGCTTCTAGCAAAGTAGGCATGTTGACTAGATTTGCAGGAAAAGTTATTTTCTTGCCTGCAAAACCATCAAGAACAAGTGGGTTGGAGGATGATCTATCCAAGGGCAAGAGTGGGCCTTGGTAGTCCTTAGGATGGTTAACAACATGATTAAAGTGCATTACCAAAAATTCACAAGGGTGGAGAAAGGTAAACATCCAAAAAGGTGATGTTGGAAATAGTTTTCCAGACTTAGCCAAATTTGGCAGATTTAGGGTTTTTGACTAGAATATGAGATGGGATGCTTTTGATGGGGTGCAAGGTACCCCAAGCATCCTCAAGTGGATGATGTTGAAGTGTGGATTGAGTATAAGGGATCCATGCTTGATATTGGTCTTCATTGACTTGGAAGCTTCTAGAAGGGGTCACTTCAGAAGGGGTCTGGTTAGGGGTTTTAGATGATCACCTAGTAGCTAGAGATCAGATCCAGGTTTCTACTCTTGCTTAGGGTGTGATTTGGAAGCATCTTTATCCTAGTGATGAGCTCCTAGGGTAGCTTATACTATCTCCTAAGCAGACAAATCAAACAGCAGATCAAGGCAATTCATCAGACAGCAGAGCAAGACAACTCATCTTATAAACTAAGCAAACCTACTACTAGGGTTACCATCAAGTCTGACTTGAGGTAAGGTTGGGAAATTTGAAAAGGGTTGGAGTTTGAATAATATGAGAGTCTTTGGTATCTCTACCAAGAGTAGATTTCAAATTCTTCATAATAAGGTTTTGTTAAATATAGAGATAAGAATAGTAGAAGGTTCTGTCTTGGGAACAAAAGGAGATTATGTTATATAGCTCTCCATAGTTTGATCAATAGAAGCTACTAAAATAGTTGGTTTGCAAAGGCTTCTTGGCTCAGGTTTTGAAATGCCAGAACATTTGAGAATATATAAAATGAGCCAGGATAGTTTTGTTAAATAGCTTTTGTCAACTGATGGTGAGGTAAGGAACATCATCTAATACCTATTCATATGCATAATCATATTCAAACAACAAGCAAACACTTCAGCACTAAACAAGAAAAAGTTTTTCTTCCCCCTGATTTTTGCATTCTGGACAACTAATCAGGGTTGCGGAAAATGGGATGTTACACAATATGTCCGAGGAATCCTACCTCTTTCAACCAAAAATCACATTTGCTAAACTTGACATACAACGGATGCTCTCTAAGGGTTTCAAGGATGGTTCTCAGGTGTAGCTCATGGTCTTCTTATGACTTGGAATAGATAAGAATGTCGTCGATAAAAATAATGACAAACTTATCCAGAAAGTTCATAAAAATCTTATTCATGTGATTCACGAAATAAGCAGGGGCATTGGTTAATCGAAAAGACATGACCGTATACTCATACAATCCATATCTAGTGGTAAAGGCGGTCTTTGGAATATCCATTGCACGAATCTTGAGTTGATGATAACCAGTTATAAGGTCAATCTTAGAAAACACTCTGGCACCAGTCAACTGGTCAAACAGATCCTCAATCTTGGGTAATGGGTACTTGTTCTTTATGGTGACGTCATTCAGCTTCCAGTAATCTGTGCACAAATGGTTACCTCCATCCTTCTTATCAACAAATAAAACAGGTGATCTCCATGGCGATGCGCTTGGTTGAATCAAACCTTTCGCCAGCATAGCATCAAGTTGCTTATTCAGCTCCACTAGTTCAGATGGGTTCATGCTATAAGGTCTCTGAGCTATGGGTCCAGTTCCAGGAATTAGTTCAATGATGAACCCGATATCTCGATCTGAGGGCATACCGGGCAATTCATCTGGGAATACGTCGGGGTATTCACACACTACTCTGACTTGGTCTATGGTTGGTTGGGCAAGACTCTTGTTGCACTTGAATTGACAGGGCAAGGTTTCAGATACATGCTCTACTGATACTCCAGAGCTACTGGACATGGTTATGGCTTTCTTGGCACAGTCGATCAACCCTTTATGTTTCGACATCCAATCCATTCCTAGTACTACTTCGAAACCTTTGGTTCCAAGTACTATTAGATTGGCATAAAAATCTATCCTATGGATTCTGATAGGTAAATTTTTCTAGCTTTGGTGGTTGAACCAGTTATTTGAACTATCATAACATGCTTCAAATTGGTTGGGTAAATCTTACTAGTGCATGCAAATTCTTCTGTAACAAACGAGTGCGATGCTCCAGAATCAAACAACACTCTTGCTAATACTGTGTTAACAGAAAACATACCCAGCACGACATCTGGCGCTTCCTGGGCTTCTTCAGCATTCATGTGGAACAGACGGCCGTTGCGGTTGAGCGAATTCCCTGGGGCAAATCTTCTTCCGGGTTGAACACGGCGCTGCTACTGAGCTGGGGCATTCACATTGGTAGTGGCTGCAAGCTTCTTGGGACACTCGTTGGAGTAGTGACCTTTCACTCCACATTCCAAGTAAGTAATCTAGGACTTGTCTTTGGCTGCAACAGGCACGGCATTGCTTCCAGTCCTTGGGGCAGTATTGTTGTTGTTGTTGTTGGACTTGGGCGGTGCACGGTTGAAGTTGTTGGAGTTGCCGGGGTTATTATTGTGGTTTCCTCCGGACTTCACATTTCCTCTGCAACGATTGGGGTAGTTTGGACGAGACATTGGGGGTCTATTGTTCCTTGGGGCATATCCTGCTGACGGGTTGGGGCGATACTTCTGGTTATTGTGGGATCCAGTCTGGTGCATCATGCGACGCTTGTGATTGTCATTGGATTGGTTTATCTTCCCTTCCATCTAGATGGCAGAGTTGACTAGCTCTTCTAGGTCATCAAAACGAATGTTGATCAACACCGTTTGCATCTCATCACGCAATCCATTCAGGAATCTCTCCTTCTTCTTGGCTTCAGTGTTGATCTCATCAGGTGCATACCTAGCGAGCGATAGAAATTTGTCACGGTATTCAACTACCGTCATCCTGCCTTGCTTCAGCTCTCTGAACTCATCTCTCATTCTAGTGACTAAACCTTGTGGCACATGGGTGCGGCTAAACTTGGTCTTGAAGGCTTCCCACGTCATCACTTGACCGTGGTTCATAGTACGGGTGCTATTCCACCAGGCTCTTGCATCTCCTGCCAGATAGTGGGTGGCAAACAGTACTTTCTCGTTGGTGTCAACTCTTGCGACTTCCAAGTTGTTCTCCATGGTTTGCAACCAATCATCCACATTCAACGGGGCTTCAGACTTGCTAAAGATAGGGGGATTGGTATTCTCAAATTTTTTAAGCTTTGATCCATGATGATCCTGATTTCCTTGGCCTTGATTATTGTGGGCCTTCTGAGCTAACTGTTGTAGGGTGGCTAGATTGGCTTGGCGCTCGGCTCTACTAGCTTCACGGTCGGAAACTAGCATCTGCAGAATCTGTAGCATCGGGTCCTGCGATGAGCTGCTTCCTCCGGGGTTTCCACAAGTCATCTGAAGATTGAGATAGATAAAGGGGTAAGAGGGAAAGTTCTAAGGTTCATGATTTTGTTTTCAAATAGCTAAAACTTTGAGTTTGACTCAGGTTTGGCAAACTAACTCCTTTGCATTCATTCATTCATTCAAGCACCCAATACAAACATACACATCACAAAATAAAAGGAAAACAGATGGTTTTAAGAACCATTCTGTGAACTAAGATATAGTGGGACCAATACAACTCATTCCTATGGTAGTGATCAAGTGCATCTACTCATCATCAATGAAGTCGGAGTCGTCATCATCGGTGTAGAAGTCCATGGCATCATGCTCCAGGTAGTCATTGTCATCACTGAGGTACGAGTGAAGATCTCCCTAGATGTCTTCACCTTCTTCCTCTTCTTCTTTTGCTGCAAGTTGAGCTTCTTGTTCCTGGATGGTCTTCTCGAGGACGGTCACCTTCTTGCAAAGACGAGCAATGGTGTGATCCTTCTTCTCGCGTTGACGACGAAGTGATTGACGATCCTTGATGAGCAGGGCGAAAGTCTGGTCCTTCTATGCGGCAATGGCAAGGTTGTGGTTGGCGTAGGCTCGAGCATTGTCCAACTCCTTCTGCCTATCATATAGCAGGAAGTCAAGGTTCTCCACTTGGCGCATCATCTCCGGGTGACTTGGCATCTCCAATGGCATTCCCATAGAATCATGCCTTGCATAGTGAGCAAAGTGACATGTTGTAAATGTATCCATAAATTTTGATGTTCCATGCTTGGTTTTATCTACTTTCTTATGTTTTGTCCACACTTTGGAGTACTTTTCATATGATTTCTTGGACTAACCTATTAATAAGAGCCACAGTGCCAGCTGCATGTTTTCTGCTGTTTTTGGTTCTAGGAAAGTCAGAAAATGAATATTCTCAGAATTGGACGGGACAAAAGCCAAAGTCAGTTTTTCACCGAGGGACACCAGGAGCCAGAATACGAGACGGAGAGGGGCTGTGCCCCGGCCACACCACATGGCCGCGCTAGGGGGTGGTCTGGCCGCCCAGGCACCCCCTCGGCCTCCCTCTTCGCCTATAAGTTGCCTCCTGACCTAAAAACCCTGGGGGTTTGACGTTTTTCTAGAAAGAGTTCCGCTCCGCCACCACCACCAGATTCTACGATTCAGAACCAGAAACTCCGTTCTGGCACCCTGCCGGGACGGGGAATTGGAGAAGATCACCACCATCATCATCACCATTGCTTCTCCATCGACCATCCATGTTTCCCCCATCTATGAGTGAGTAATCCCCCACTGTAGGCTATGGGGATGGTAGGGATTGGATGAGATCGTTAATGTAATGGCATCAGATTGTTAGGGCATGGTGCCTAGTATCTTCTATTAGTGCTTTTTGACTTTGTTGCAACTTGTTATGCTTAATGCTTGTCACTAAGGCCTGAGTGCCATGATTTCAGATCTGAACATGTTATTGATTCATTATGATAGTATTGTTTATGGTCTTACCTGCAAGTTGTATACACACGTTGTTGTCCGAAACCAAAGGCCCCACAGTGACAGAAATCGGGATAACCGGAGGGAATGGCTTTGATGTGAGGATCACATGTGTTCACGGAGTGTTAATGCTTTGCTCCGGTGCTCTATTAAAAGGAGCAACTTAATTGCCAGTAGTTCCCTTGAGGCCCCGCTGCAAAAGGGCTGGCAGGACAAAAGATGTGGTGCAAGTTCTCATTGTGAGCACGTATGACTATATATGGAACACATGCCTACGATTATCTAGTACTTGGATGCTTTATCTTATTTATCTGCAAATGCCGTATTTCTTGAATGACATGTGAATTGTCTTGTTCATGCAACGCCCGTCCATCCATCCCTATGCCTACCGCGCCTTAATCCTACTGTTTACTGCTACTGTTACTATTGTCTTACTTTTAGTACTTCTATTACTTTACTATTGCTACTGATAAACTGCTATGAGCAAGATTGTTTCCAGGTGCAGCTGAATTAACAACTCAGTTGTAAGGCTTATAAATATTCTTTGGCTCCCCTTGTGTCGAATCAAAAAATTGGGTTTCACTTTCCTCGAAAATACTGCGATACACCCCCTATACTTGTGGGTCATCACAAAGCAAGTCCCCTGGATCAAGTTGATGTTTTGTCCGCAAAGGCAGGCGAGAGCTACATGCATGGCCCTGGCTAATCCATCTAGCCAGTTGTTCTCTCTCACGGTGAATTGAATCTTCTCCGAAAGGGGTGCTGCCATCTTGCCTCGAAGATCAGCAACTATGAGCCATTGTAGATCTCCTCCTGGGTGATCATTGAGTTGAGCCCCAAAGAATTCTGGATGCGGACGCTCAAGATATTCAGACAGTGCATCGAGATCTCTCTCAAAGATTAGTTGGCCCCCGTTGCCCAACTGGTAGAACTTGCAATACTGAACTTCCATCTACAAGAATTTAGGATGAGTAAGTTAGTGAGGTGATCAAGTGTGTCAAATTTTATGTAGTAATGTAAGAATTTTTGAGGAACATGAATTTTTTTGAAAGAATCAAGGATAAGGGTGGGAATAGTTTTTCATAAATACTCACTTCATTTGTTTTTGAAACTAAGTTTTTGTTTGGACGTCCATTCTAACTAGGGTCTCCTATGGTCAGGATGGCTCTGATACCAACTTGTCAACACCCGAATTTTTAATCCCAGATGCCTATTATACCATACATCGCAATCTCAGGATTACCATTTTTGCGAGACATAACAGATTGGATATCACAGTACATCATCCATTACAAACCATAATAAGGTCTTACACAAATAAAGGATCTCATGATCCAGTCTTAATACAAACAAGCAGTGGAATAATAAGCGTAGCAGTGGGCTCCATCTTTAGTGTCACAGGCAATGCTGACGATGGGAGATGATCCTAGTTGTCGTAGCCGTCCTGATGTCCTTCTTCCGGATAGTCCTCCTCATAGTATGGACACGGGAATAGCCAGGGACAAAGCCATGAGTACTCTATAAGTACTCGCAAACTATCACTAACAAGTTAGGTAGTTCTAGTAGGAATGCTAAGCTCTAAGTTTATTTGCAAAAGGTAGATTTATCTTAAGCTGAGTTCAGAAGTAAAGATAGTTAATTTAATGTTCTAAAAGCACTTAAGTTGGGAACTTAGTTTTCATAGTCATAACCCTGTTATGGTCAAGTCAAAGTCACTATTCATTTCATGAGTCATTTTGAAAACATCTGACGACGGAACAATATGGCCACTCCAACTGTCCATGACCGCGGACGCGGCTATTCGAATAGTTTGACACTCTACAGAGGTGGTACACTTTCACCACAAAATTCGATACATCTGTTAGGGATAACCCTGAATCATCATACTTAGTATGCGGATAATCAATCATAACCTTTCAATTACACACCCTAGTATAGGCACCTCCCCTATGAGCTTGGCCTCCTAGCCATGGCCATTTGCCATCCTGGGAACTGCATAGGTGTACATCGTCAAGAGGTAGCCTTAGCTCAAACCTCTTTCGCAAGGGAACCCATACTAATGCATATAAACTTCCGGCTAAGCCTTAACCAATTTAGGTATTGTGGTTATATAGTAAAATTGGAATGGGGTATCGCATCCGAACCCAACCATTAGTTTTTAAAAAGGGCTAAGGCTCATGCCTCAACATTTTCATCATCATAAACCATTTGTGTTTCTCAACACATGTCAAAACATCTCAATAGAATTACTCATCATTCCAAGGTTTTCATAATCATCTTCACCAAGTATTCCCATCTAAAGTGATCAAGTTTTATGCCTAGCACTAGCCACTAAGGTTAAGAGTGTTCACTAATGAGGGGTGCTAATATCAATCTCATGCCATAGAATGACATCTAAGTATAACTAGATAGGCCAAGTTCTATACTCTTTATGTTATCTATAAGAAAAGTAAAGAACTTTGGTAAAGTCACTAATAGGAAACAGCCTATAGATAGACAAGATATTCAGTGGTGCATATGCGAAACCATGCGTCACAGACAAATATCAGTGGCACACTAGAAAATATGCGCCACAGAAACCTAGAAGTTCTGTGGCGCATTCTCCACAATATGCACCACAAAAGATTGGTGGGACCCGCTAGCCGGGGTGGGTTGATCCAAGTTCTATGGCGCATAGCGAGATATGCGCCACAGAAGTTGCCTCTTCTGTGGTGCATATTTTGTTATGCGCCATAGAACATGGAGGGGGGCCCCACCACAGAATCTAATTCACCCAAGTTCTGTGGCGCATTTTCTGATATGCGCCACAGATGTGTTTCACTTCTGTGGCGCATATCCCAAAATGTGCCACAGAACATGGAGGAGGGCCCCACACAGGAATATAATTCACCCACTTCTATGGCGCATATGAACTTATGCGCCACAGAAGATTCAGCTTTTGTGGCGCATTTCCTCCATATGTGCCACAGATGAGGGCGTCCAGATCCCATGTTAAAAAGGTGACAAAAGCTAGCTCTTATCTATCCACCACCACCCATTTCACATCTCTTCCTTTCTACCTCCTCCCAACTCGTCTTCCTCCTCCCCCATTTTGCCCATGGTTTCTCCATTTTCTTGTAACTAAACCTACTTTAATCCATAGATTGGTAAGTGGAAGCTTCCCTCCAACTTCTAGATCCAAAAGTTCCTTACTTTTCTCTCTCACATCTCTATTTGTTTACTAATTTCCTCTCCACCAAGTTGTAGATCTATTTGTCCACACTCTCTCATCGCGCGGTCTCGTCTCGCTATTATTGTGTCTACTACGTGAGTACTTGGCCATGAACATGTAGGTGAAGCTTGTCGTGCGGGCGGTGTGTGTGTGTGATCCATGCCGAGACGATGCTTGTGTGGTGCATGAATGTTTGCAGTGGGAGGAAGTTTTTGTTGCTTGCTTGTTGTTGTCCTGGCCGGTGTGGTTGCATGGATGTTTGCTAAAATGTTGATTCATTTCCATTTCGACAAATTTTTGCACTACCCATATGTCCTAATTTTAGGAAAGGTCATGCCAAATTTTTTCCGGCTAGCATTCATGCATGTGTGTGTTCATATGGTGTGGTTCTCACCTATACTCTCTGTTTTGACCGCTCAGGCAACCATGGTCCTCATGATGAGCGAAGGTCGAATTGCTAGGTACAAGAAAGGCGCGAAGGAGGACATGATTCTGAACAACAAGACCATGATAAGGTGTCCATGTCGAACATGCAAACTGTAGCGTTGGATCGACCCTGAATCTGGACAATTGGAGGGTCACCTGCTCAGGCGCGGTTTCATGTGCGACCTCAATGAGGCGCCGGCAGGACATGGTGGTGGTCACGAAGACGTGGGCGGGCGAGAAGACGAAGAGTCTACCGGGCATGATCATCATGACGAAGGAGATGCTAGCGGGCATGATCATCATGACGAAGGAGATGCCGGCGGGCATGATCGGCATGGAGAAGGAGATGGCGATGGGCATGATCATGATCATGAAGAAGGAGAAGACGCGACCACACAGGCGCTGCTAACTTCGGTCTTGCAGGACCCTCATGTTCAAGAACTGCTCCTCAAGGCGACGAGCAACGACAAAGCTGCAGCCAGAGAGAAAGCCAAGCTGGCCCAAATGGAGGTAGACGGGATGACTCCATTGTATCCTGGGTGTCGCCCCGAGGATATACGTTTGAGTGTAACGCTCAAGGCTCTAGAGATGAAGGCCGAACACAAATGGACCGATGTGAGATTCAACGTGAACATGGAACACTAGCACGACCGACTTCCTAAGGGGAACACATTGCCAACAAGTATCGAGGAGGCCAAGAAAATCGTGTGCCCTCTCGACCTACCACACATTAAATACCACGCATGCATCAATGATTGCGCACTTTATCGGAACGAGTACATGGATAGAACCACATGTCCGGTGTGTGGCCAAGGACGGTACAAGAGAGGGAACAAGAAAGTTCCTCGAAAAGTGGTATGGTACTTTCCTATCACCCCCCCCCCCCCCCCCCCGTCTGCAGTGATATTTCGTAGATCCTAAGGAAGCAAAGCTCATGAAATGGCACGCGGAAAGAGAGAAAATCGAAGATGATCCAAAGAAGGGCAAGATCCTGACACACCCTTCAGATGCTAGCTAGTGGAATGCATTAGATATCGAGTTCGAAGAGTTCGGGGGCGATGCAAGGAACGTCAGGTTGGGTATGAGCACCGATGGACTCAATCCTTTTGGAAACCAGAGTAGCACGCATAGCACCTGGCCATGTTTGTATGGCCGTACAACCTCCCCTCGTGGCTATGCACGAAGCAAAGGTATGTACACATGAGCATTCTTATTTAGGGGCCGAAACAACCAGGTATCGATATGCATCTGTATCTCGGGCTATTGAGAGAGGAGTTAGCCAGCTTGTGGGAGACGCCGGCCCGTACGTGGGACTCCTACACTAAAGAATATTTCCATCTGAGAGCCGTGTTGCTCACAAAAGAAAGTAAAGCTTGCAAGTAAAACTTGGGATTGGTATAATCAAAAATGGTATAACAAAAGCATGCCTAATGCATTTTTCTTAGGTTATCAAGCTCGGAAGTGTTAGCTTGCATTGTTAATGATGGCTTGCCTTGGTTGGTGCAGTGGTTGAAATTATCCTCGTCTTCTTCGGGGTAGAACTCCTCCTCCTCGTAGACTTGGTCGGTACTATCGTCTATAAATAAATACGGAATACACAATCACCAAACAATAATTAACTAGTCTATTTATCACACTAAGGCACACACTTGGTGATCTAGTATCATCACAATCATCACAAGATTTAAAGAACTAGTTTCATTATTTTATTTGAGAAAAGTAATTTCTACTCATTGAAAAATAATTAAGATTTAATATTCTCCAAATAGAATATGGGATCATGTTGACACATGTCATCACCACATATTCTAATACATGGGAATGTGATTTAAAGGGTTGGTCTCATTTTATAAAGTTTAAGTTTATATTTAATCAATTTAAAGTGACTAGAAATGCCCTAATAGCATTCTTTTGGTACTAGTACAAAGTCACTGCATACAATCCAAGATATTTTACATATTCAGATAGATATTGTCAAATGTGATTTTTGAGAGTTGGAATGAACTCAAAAGCTATTATGGTTGATTTTTGAAAAATGTTTGAATATAGAAAAGTCTCTGTCTTGTTAATTTTTCTATATGTGATCTCTAACTCCAATGGATTTAAATCCAACGGGCTTGGATAGATATTTTAATTATCTTTCTAACACAATTTGAATCATGCATTTTGGTTAAGTGAAACTCTCTGAATAGATTTTTGATATAGTGGACATAATCTAGTTTAAACCTAAATGGAAAAACATTAATTTGAAACTGTGGGCTAGTGCGGGAAACATAACGGGCCAGCCCAGTGGCGCTCCACAGCGTAGTGGGCTACTGACAGGTTGGCCCGCACGTCAGCGGCACATCTAACGCGAAGCGGTACGGGGCAATCTGAGTGCTACAATTAGAACAAGATCTACGACCGTGGTTCATCGTCTCCGGTGAACAGCTCCGGCGAGAGAAAACCCTAACACGGCACGGTGGGGGTCTACAGTGGCTCGCCTGGGCTCCAGCTTGTCGTGGCGATGGGGGTGATCGAGCGGGTAGACGATGGCAGTTCGAGGCATGGTCGCGGCGGCTCCTGGGGCAGCTCCAATCGACGGCGCCTCTTCTCCTCTACAGCGGCAAGCTCTGGCGAAATTCTGGGGAACTAAGGCTCGCCTTGCTCTGGGGATGGGGTGGAAGGATCAGTGGTGAGAGGGGAGTGAGATGGTGTGAGGAATTGGGGCGGAGGAGGCCTCCTTTTATAGGCTCGACGAAGGGACCGAGCGGCGTGGGCGCAGCTCGTCGGGGCGACGGTACAGGCAGCTAGCGGCGCGGCTGGAGGTAGGGAAGGTGCACGGTCTGCTGGCGGTCATCTACGGTGTAAAGGCACGGCTAGGGGCGGTGGCATTTGGTCGGGAGCGGGCGATGCTCTACGGCAGAAGCGGCGTTCGACGCGGCGCACGGTGGTTGCGGGTTAAGCGGCAGCGAATGGGCATGTCTAGGCGGTTCCTGGGGTCGTGGCAAAGCAGTGCGCGGGAGCTGCGGTCGAGGCGCGGTCTCTGCTAGCTTGTCGGGCGCGGCGCTCTGGCGCGTGCTCGGCATGGCGCAGACGCTCGGGGCGCGGTTGTTCTGCGGTGGTCCAGGGCTTGGCTGTGCTCCGGGAAGGGATAGAGAAGGGCGCCGCATTGGTGGCTATCTCCTAGACATGGTGGGAGAGAGCAGGGCGGTCTGCTGGGAGCGATCCATGCTCGACCGTCGGGCATGGCGCTCGAGTGGCTCGAACCTGCTGCAAGCGGCTAAGGGGGAGATCTTTTATGGCATGGTTGGAACTAGGGAGACCAAGGGCGTGGATTGAGGCCTTAGTGGCGCTTGATCACTGCTCTAAAACAGTAATTGTTAAGCCGGATTACTTTTGTCTACTAGGTGTTCGATCAAATGGCCGCAAGAAATTTACATTCGAATTTTGGAAAGATTTTTGGTGTGTGATCTGATCTTATGCTTGGTAGTCTCTGGAAGCTGGGAATTGTCAAGGTAAACTCATTTGATGGGTTTTTCAAAAATGAGGATCTTCACATATGCATTGGATTCAATTTTCAAATGTCATTTAAATTGCTTTGCTATATGTTTTTGTAAGTGCGTAAAGTGGGCCTTGGTACATCTTTACTTGGTCTAGCAAGGGGTGAAAAGAGTTGAGAAAGTTTCTGTTTGAAATTGACTTCTAGGAACACCTAAAGTGGCCTAGTGGATTAAAATGGTCAAAATGACCATTTGGTCTTTTTATTCTTATTTGATTTCTTTTTCTTTGGATTTTGTTTGTAAATGGTCTAGATGATGTGGCATTCACCCTTTAACCATTTCACAACATTTAGAACAATCAAGCATGGCATTTTCAAACAATTCTACACTAATGCAACATACACATGCATTCATGAACCATTTTAATAATAAAAAGTTTTTTTGTTAACCCTAAATTGGGTGATATGAACTTTGATAACCTTGATTAAAGTTTTGGGATGTTACAATGGTGAACTTCATGACTTGATCATGTTGCAATTTATGTGTTGGGTATGTCCATCACTTTCATTCACCTAATGAAGTGACCCAATTGTCAATTGACATAAATGTCCATGATCGGGAAATGTTGATCATCGATTGACCAATGAACTAGTGTCTAGAGGATCACTAGGGATTCCAGTGGTTTACATATCACATGTGTATTGATGTTCCTATCAATACAATTATAGCATGGTATAAAACCTACTATGAACTTAATGAAATATGCCAATAATCTATATATTATTTGTCTTTAGGGCATATTTCCAACAGTCTCCCACTTGCATTAGAGTACAAATAAACTAGCTGCATTTGATAATAATCATTACACCATAATATTTTTGGGGTTTTGATCAGGCTTTCTCATGGAAGAGGTTTTGTCTATGGACTATACTATATATATCCTTATGTCTTTGTGAATTGTTAATGTCACCTAATTTTACATTCCCTTCATCATCACATGATAACCTTGTGGTATAAATATTTATGCTTTGGCGACAAATTGTTTTTTTGTTCCTTCTGCCATGACATCTGATTAATCACTCAAAAGGTGATGTTTTCATTGTCATGAGCATTAGGAACACACTCTATGAGAAGATGGACTTCCCCAGCTATAACATTGCATATTTTACCATTGAAGTAATCATATACTTCTTATGTTGATGTAAATTTTATCGATAGTCCAATAAATGCCACTTCGACGTCTAACCATGCTTCTCATATTATAAGGCACTCAGTGTTGCAAGAATTCCAATCATCTAGGTTGGATGAAACTTCCTAGTGTAACTGTTTTACGATCAAGTTCACCGTCCTTTACAGATCAGATGTATACCTTCAGTTCTCTCTAGAGACTGAAGACTATACTTAACTTTTTATTCAATGATTCACTCATATATCACTTCAAAACCAGTTCTTTTGATTAAGAACTTGGGTCATATTATGTTGAGTATACAATATGGTTTTATAAAATGGAACCTATGACTGAGGCATAGTAGATGTTACACATCTTTCCCTTCTTTTAACCATCATTTTACCGAGACAATCTCAATGCTTCATCTAGTTAGACAAGTAAGAACTTTCTTCTTAACTTGTTCCATTCTGAACTTCTTCAGTATCCAATCTAGGAAAACATTCCGACTTAATGCTATTAAACATATCAATCTATCTTGATAGATTTCAATGTACAATATTCATTCAACTTCATATACTTAATATTCTCTAATAATTACTAATACCAACAATACCATTCACAGTATGTCAATCACATATGAGAATGTTTCATCAAGCTCCCACTCAAATATGTCAGTTACATATAATAGTATGGAACTCACATAGCTCCCACTTAGTTTATTGTAAATGCAAATCTTCTCAATATTCTAGACATAATCCTAAAATCCTTTGATCATTCATCAAATTGCAAATTCTAGCTACGAGATTCCATTTGTCTGACTTAGGCATTGCTACACATTATAGTCAACCATTTGAATTTGTTCAAGATATTTCTTGACACAAATCAAGCTTTATGTCTTACTTGTGACCCATACAGAGAGACTATAAACTTGGGTATGGGGGCACGAATACTTTCGACCTTGCCCCATGATCATTTGCTCTAGTGGTCCCTTTGGGAAGATCAAGTAACATCTTTACTTTGATAGGATCAAGTAACATTTTACTTTACCATGTAACTTTAATGTACAGGATTTCATGACTCTAAGTCATTTCTTGTACTTGGGTTCACCATCGCTTCTTTGTAGTTCCTAGGTATCTCATTGTTCCATTAACATGATAAGTGAATCATGAATTCAATTCTGCAATGAGGCAGAACTTATTCATGAATCCTACTTTCTTTTAGTAAAAGGTCACACTGAAACTTTTGATCATTATCACTAGTATCCCCTCTATTTGTAGAGTTTTGTTCCAGAATCAATTCCGTTGCGCTACTCTCACATTTGGAGGCAAGGTTCTCAACCTTATTTAAGATTTCACCTTTATCCTTCAACTCTTTTATTGAGAAACTATTCTCGATAAATCACCACCTTGAGCAATACTAATTTGCCCCTTTGGTTGTAGTTGTGGAATACGTATTCTTAGTTTCCTAGGAACACACTACAAAGTTTTATTCATTCTAATTCTGAATTATCACATAACTCTAGAATTTCTAAAAACCACATTGTGACATACACTTATGGTGTTGTTTCCACGAATCCTTGATGATTATTTATACAATAAGTAAGTGTTTTCTATTATAATTTTTATTCTCTAAATACTAATGCTAACACGATAAGATATTACTTTAGACCATATGATATCTAATATGGTATGATTACAATTCTTTATACATGTCAACACATTGACATATTCTTAGCATTGTAATATGTGGAACACTTTTCACAAGTCTTATAGACCTAAATCAAAACTCAAATACTTGTCATTTTGATCAAATCACAAAGACTTACATTCTTGGTAATTCAATATTCTTCTTCACTCTAAAATTATTTGTTCATAACAAATAGTTTTAGACTTGTGTCTCATTCAGTGAATACATTTATTTGCTTAGATTCACAATGAAATTTTATGAAATAATGATATCCACCATTTTCTTGAACAATATAACATATCATCATGTATGATATCTAATTATTCAACACACACTTGTTTCATTCAAAATGATGTCATTATTAAGTTTCAATATCTTGGCATTTTCACATCCTTATAAACATTAAAATTTCTATCATCAAGATCAAAATATGAATAACCCATTCATAATCAAAACCATGAACATAAAAGATATTACTCATAGGAATAAAACAGCCGATTTGTCTTGAATTCATATGAATAATTGTCTTACAATTGCAAGACACACACTAATGTAGTTCACTCTCATCGATTACAAATTTATTCAAATATTCTAATCCAAATGATAACTTCAGAAGGAGAGCATGGTTGGCATCTTGCTTGCCATCAACACGCGTTGTCGCGCCCACTCCTTCAATCACTTCTCAAGTAGCGGGTCCTGTTTTTCACAAATAGTACAAGTATCAAATACTTCGTAAACTGCTATAAGTGTTTGAATATAAACATTTATAACTTTGTATATCAAATATATACCTTTCCTTTTGATGAACGCTCCTGGAGCAGGCACTACATTTCGGGTTCTCATATGAGCCATGAACTCAAGGAAGGTAAACTCCTTCCCTTCCACGAGGTAGCTCAAGACAACATCTTTGTAGATGTGGGGTAGCGAGCGTAACACCACATCTATCGCAAATTTGTAGTTCACTCACTAGTACATGATGTCCACAAGGCGCTCATGAATCCTTTCAATGATATCCAAGTGGTCTTCTAGGCTGGTGTCTTCCCTCATTTTGGTTGAGAAGAATTCACCCATGTACTCAAACTCCATGATTCTGACTTGATATGGAAAGAGCATCTGAAGTCCTTCGGCCAGGCTGAAGGCCTCAATATCATGGAACTGTGCTCCCAGAGCAGGATCCATGACATGAACCATAGTGCATTTGATTGTCATGAAGGCATCACGTTGGGCACGATAATCATGATCATCGGGCAATCCGGTGAAGCCCACGGGAAAATCTCCTAGCGGTTCTCACAGCACATAGAATAGACGTGGAAGATGAGGAGATTCCTTAGGAGTTGGTACTAGTCTATGAAGTTGGACCCATCTACTTTGAGTCTCTCACTCTCCATGAATCCCTCAAAACTCAACAGAGACTTGGGTTTTGACATGATCTACAAAATTCACTCCAAGACATTTAGACTAAGTTCATAATAAGATTTCAAATTATAACCACATTATATTAGATGAGCTCCTACTAAAACAAACATTCCTAAATAAGTTTTAGTGATAACACGATCCCAATTCACTATGTCACCCCCGATCGTCATGGCCAGCAACATAGCTACAAAGGTAGACATTCTCCAATGTCAATCACATCATTCATGTGACTCATGCTCAATATTTCGATCATCCGTGTTCTGAGGCCATGTATGTACATGCTAGGCTCGCCAATTCAACCTTACATGTGTTTTGCTGTGCAACATGTCTTACACCCACCGTATGTGAACGCAGATATATCTCGCACCCGATCGTCATGGCGTGCCTCATAACGGAGAACTTTCTTGGTGGTGCACACTAAGGGAGAACACAATGTTGGTATTACATTAAGGGATCATCATATTAATGCTACCATCGAGTATCTAATATTTGCACAAACAAGATGCACATGATAAACATCAAATGTAAACAAGTGTGACATGACATGGTCATTGATCGTCGCGCCATGATCTCCATCGTGCACTCCGGTTGTGTGGCGCCAAGTCCTTGATGCCACCATCCTATTACTACAACTTAGCAACAGGAAAGTAAACTACTTTACCTTTTACTTTGACCATATCATATCACAAGCCCCTGCAAAATAAAGTTAGATGCCTCTACTTTATCTTTTACATATTTTACGTGACTGCTAGGGCTTTCGCACAAGAACTGTTTCTTACCTATGAACATGAACCACAACGTTGATTAAATAATTATCGCTACTACACCCCTCTCGGGGCCCTCCATTGTCAATGGTATACCAACTACTGCGAGAGAAACTCACACCCCCTAGCCACTTATACGGTGCCAGTCGTATGTCAAGCGTGGACTAGTCTCGCGAATGAACGCATAATGTCGGTTGGGGGCCTCTTCGATCATGCAGTGTTGTGGTATACGCAAGTACACGTGGGAGGATAACAATTATAGGATCAATGCCCATAGAATCAACATGTGTTCTACCCGTACTAGCATAATTACACATAGATCAGCCTTGATACCACTATTGGGGTTTAGCGCCTAAAAACAATAGTTTTCCTACGCAAACAACCCTAATGTCAGGATCTATCTATTAGTAATGCAGTAAAAGGAGGGGCTTTTCACGAACTTACCCTTGAAGACCGAAAAGCTTTGTCAATGTTTGGGAGAACATGGTTGATATAGTCGTACCGACGCCGACCTCAAGGTCGTCCTAAACTCGGATGCTTCACCAGCTCCAGCTCCACCGTCTCCAATGAATCTGATGGCTCGAACGACTCAAGCGCCACTAGTGCAGCGCCTCGTAGAGGTTACACACATCTGGTGTTTGACGACGACTCCCGGACCCTGATCCAGTAGAGGTTGCGGAAGTAGATATCCTAGATCCAGAATTCTTGCGACGCGACGGCTCTCCGCGGTGAAGAACAGTCTCGTTCGTGCAACCCTTCCAATGGGGTCACACTCATAAGAGAGAGAGAAAATAGGAGGGGACTTGGAGGGGGAAGCCTCAAAGCTCAGTTGGTGTGTTTAAATCCCTCCATATGCCCTCCTTTATATAGGGGAGGGGAGCCCCCAAGTCCCTTGGCTTAGCCATGTGGGACTAAAGGAGAGGAAGGGATGGGAGTCCACCTTGGCCAGCCGGCCAAGGCCCTCTTGGGCCCCACGTAGGGAACCAAGGCCCATGCGGCCAAGCCCTCCCTCTCTCCTTTGGGTTGCCCTCCCTCTTGGGCCTTTTCCCCTAGGGAATTGGCCCATTAGGCATGGGCTGCCCATTAAATCATATTTAAATTATTAAATAAATATAAATAAATGTATAATTCAATAATTAACATATATTTACATATTTTTTAATTCTCGTTGCACTGGAACTCTTTCTAGACAACTCCGGACACTCACCGGACTTTCCCGGAACCCTTTCGGTTTTCCCTTCTCTCTTCTTTGATGATTCCTATGATACCAAAATGATCTCCGATTGTTGTCAAACCCTTAAGCATGATACCATAAGGTTCGGGAACACTCCATACATGGTCGAGACCCCTCTTGAAACAATGATCATCAGCAGGACCTGGATGCCCATAATGACCCATGTGCATTCCACGAGAATCTTTGTCGTTGAACCATTAAACATAGAGTCATATTCCCTTTGTTACTTTGATACTTTACTTGTTCGAGACCTGATCAACGACATGGCCATGTCGTGTTTGATCTTGTTACCGACAAGTACAACTTTACTCGTTCCGAGTTATGCCATCCCCGTGACCTAGTCACACGCTGCAGCTTTATGGATGTCATGTATCCAAGTAGGCCTAGAGTATCTCTCCATCACGCGGAAGAACAAATCCCACTCTTGACACATACGCCTCTACATGCCTATCTGAATACCTGAAGACACCTTTATGATCACCGTTTCACCGAGTGACGTTTGATGCAATCAAGGCACTCTCAGGTGGCAGTGATTAGATATGGTCTCACAGTCTAAGGAATTGGTTACTATGTTTCCCATTCATTGTAAAAGTGAACTTCGTGACTTAATCGTGTTACAATTCTTGTGTTGGATATGTCCATCACTTTCATTTACCTAATGAAGTGACCCCATTGTCAATTGACATAAATGTACATGATTGGGAAACATCGATCATCGATTGAACAATGAACTAGTGTCTAAAGGATCACTAGAGATTCTGGTGGTGTACATATCATACGTGTATTGACATTCCTATCAATACAGTTATAGCATGGTATAAAACCTACTAGGAATTTAATGAAATATGTCAATAATCTATATTAGTATTTGTCTCTAGGGCATATTTCCAACAAATTTGACATCTTCATAACTCATCAACTCCAAACTATTACAAAGCATCCTTATCATAGAACTAGTTGGCGTGAATATGTAGGAATTGTAAATTATCTCCATCCTAAGAACACATTGACATGGTCAGTCCCAAGCAATACAAAGTAGTTCCCCATGTCGTCGTTCCAACATGAGCAAATATTTCCCCACCAGTGTTGGTCCTCATCCTGTAACATAAGCATTTCACATTTTTGTAGTTGCAACCCTGATAACTAAATTCATTTCGCAAGGTCCATATAGTCTAAGAGGAGAACATGTTTCTGGGAGAATTGTTTTTCAAAATGGGCCACCAATTGCACATCTCACTAACTAGATGAGGGCTATCAGATTCAAAGATCTTAGAGATAAAACCCAACCACACATCCAAAACAATAAATTCTTAATAGTATCTTATTCACCACAAATAAACGGGTTGGATCATTAAGCTTCGGAAGTCCTACATATACCCAAATTATCTCTGGTCAAACTTTTATTGTGAACCAACAACCAAATAAAGATGTAGATTTTTGTTGGATTGGAAAATTTCCACAAAGTAACACTTTCCTGCATATTACACCCGCACCCCTCCCCTAAGAAAAATTACTATCTCGTAAAAGGGCCAGGTTAAATTATTGCCTCACAGTTCATATAGTGCCATAAGAGTTTATCATCATTAAGTTAAAAGACATATTATTTGCAAGTTACCCCAATATCTCATAGAATCTTGGTCAACAGACCTACAAAAGGTGAGACTCATGTCAACACCATTTGAGACCTATGCCACATAGAGATTTTGTTGATAGCAAATGTCGTACATAGCCCATGTAGATTTAAGGGAGTTATCCCCATCCATACATTGGGCAAGAAACTTTATTGAACACTCATTTCTTAACTACAATTAATAAAAATGTCTACAAGCATTAACTCCTAAACCAACCCCTTCCAAAAAAGAACATGCTGAGAGGAGAACCAGAGTAGGTTAGAATTTTTAGTATCATATTTGAAATGACTAACATATCTAAATTTTATTTTCACTTTGAAATATCTTCTTGCCCAAGAAGATAGAAAATTGAGGCTGAAATTAACCACACTAATACCACCAAATTGTTTTATCTGGGAAATTAAATTCCAATCAGTAAGGTGGTATTTATGAGAGCCATCCGCATTACCCCAAAAGAACTGAGCCATTTGAGAAGAAATAATAGCAGGTTTACAGAATTTGACCATAGAAAACAAATAGGTGGAAATACTAGAAGTTGCAAAGCCCCCAACCCCAACCCAAGACACACACACCAACAGATATTTTATGAGTGATTTTATCAATAATAGGTTGAAGGTCTTGTTTTGGGAAATGGAGCAAACACCAACATTTAGGGGAAGGCGCCAATCTTACAATAAAACTTTTGAACACAATTTATAACCAGAGTGTTCTTCAAATTATAGTAAGAATATCACCTATATGAATATTTTTGTTAGGGCAAAAAGTTTATTATAATAGGAAATGATCCATTTGAAGTTTCTAGCATTTCCTCTTAAGATTTCATGAAAAGAATGGTGTCATGAGTGTATTGGGCATTGTTAGAGGAGAAGCCCTCTCTGATAAGATTGGAAAGACCATGCACGTCAAGATCTTATTGAGCTCATCGCTCAGATATAGATATGCATTGTATCGCATGCAATTGAAGTGGATTCCAAATGTTCATGACCATGTTAGGGAATATATGGCTGACCCCTTAAAATTTAGAGGGGTATATGGCCTCTTATCTTTTAACTATTCAAATTTGCTCCTCTAGAAATTAGCAGTTTCCAGTTGATCCCTTAAACATAACTCCTTCAAAAATTGAACATAAATTCATGCAAATTTGATTCAAACTACTCAATCAAAATCGATCCAAACTACTAGTATAAACTATATTTACATAGCTTTAAACAAAATTTAAACTAAAATTGCATATAGCCAAACAAACTAGTCACTGTTGGTGAACTGGGGGTTCGTTGTCGGAGTGGATTTGGGGAACGAGTCATGACTGGATCGAAGTGACGGTGGGGAGCGGTGTGGTGCTATGGGCTATCGACGGTGGCGCATGATGGTTGACTGATGCAAGGAGGAGGATGCTAGAGTGGATGCAGCCAGATCGGCCGTGGCAAATTATCCTCGTCAAGTCTATGGCTGAGTAAATATAAGCGGTCGAGCAGCTGAGAAAAAATTATAATCCTATAAAATTGATAAGGGACGCGTTTGGTAGGCTGCAGCACCTCAGGATAGGCCCTTTATGGTCCCTTTCTAGACAAAATCGGCTTTTGGTTGCTTGCATGCCTCCTGTGTTGTGTCCAGCGCGGGTTGTAAAGGAGGCCTCGGCCAGGCCCACGGGATGCGCTAAAATCAAGCATTCCGTGGAGCCTATCCACACAGAGCGCAAGCGTGGCCACCGTCATGCAAAGCTTCCTCCTCTCTCCTCTCTAAACATCCTTATCCTTGACCCCTTGTAATTAGCACAAATAGGATTCGAGTATCAAATTATACATGGAAAAGATGCGCATCGACGATGGGATTCCATTCTGATCATTGGCTTCGAAGTTCGTGAACGTTATCTTCTCATATTCATGGTCAAAGTTGGAGTTTTTTGGACTAATTTCTTCTGATCTATCGCACAGAATCAACCGTTTGAAATTTTCTTTTAGGGGTAGCTTGATCTTGTTGTTCCTCACAACGCTCCTATTATAAGTTATTTGTTTTGGTGGATGTAAAGGAATCCATCTGAACCTTCTGAACATGTACATGAGGTTAAAGATGAATATGTGGTTGAAGATGAGGTTGAGGAACAAGGCCTACTCGACGGGCGGGTCGTGTAGGTAGAGGAATGCCAAGGTCGTCATCGCCGTCGACTGCGGAGGCGACCTCGCGGAGCTCCCCTTTGTTGCTTGCACACATGTTCCAGACGTTCTAGTTTGTCGTGTTATAGATCGAATTATTGGCCGCTGCGAGCAAGGACGTCGACACGGCGAGTAAGGTCGAGCGGTTACTAGTCCATCCGGCCGTCGAGCGGTTCCTCATCGGCGTTATTCTGTCCGGCCATGTTTGCGTTCTCTAACATCGACACAGCCGTAGTAGGTGTCGTGCCAAACGCCGGTACACCCGCATCAGGTGTCGTGTCGCACGCCTGCGTGGCCACAGCAGGTACCCCGCCGCCTAGGCAGCTGCAACATGTGCCTCACCGTCCTCCGTTGTCAGCGCGACTGCAGCAGGTGACGTGCCAACCGCTGTAGCAGCCCACGGACAAAGAACAGATCAATGCTAATGGCTGCTTAGGTGTGCATGTTAGTGTGACAGCCAAACCAGTGTAGGCAACCAAACCAACATGCATATGTTGCTGTCTTGATGCAATAGCTCTCCGTTTACCTACCAAACTACCTTCAAAAGATAGCTTTTCACATGTATTAGTGTGGCATTGTCCACCGCGGACATGCCACGGGGAGCCAAAAAAAAATACTATGCTACCTACCAAACATCGTCCTAAGGTTTCCGCTGGATACGGTTTAGCCCCTTAAAACTAAATGTTTACTCTTCTTACCAATTTTCCGGCACTGGTTAGAGATGCCCTTATACCCCGCGAAAAAAAACTGTTAATCGCCATGCTCGTCCGATGGAACTCATACCAGATGCGACTTTGCTTCGGCTCCTGGATGATTCGTTTAGGATTTCGTGAGATCGCACGCTTGCCCCGTTGACGTCTCCTGACAAATATCTTCCACGCCTGTTGACTCCGGAGCTAGCCGACGTACGCGCACCACGCCTAGCTGCTTGATTGACGTAGGTGACCTAGCCTTTGTACGATGACTTTTTGCAGGTCGATCGAGGCACTAACGAAAACCAGGCGGCGAAAAGGTACCGACCGATTCGCGTGTGCGGCCGAGAAGCCAATCACATGCATGGTGTGCGCGTCCGTTTTGACTCGTGCCGTCTCGTGATTGGCTATTGGCCAGCAGACTTTACATTCGCCCTCCGTGCATAGAGAAACACTTGGGCCGTGTTTGTTTGGCTGGGCTATTTAAAAAAAAATCCAGCCCTATGTAACAACGCATCCAGCATTACGGATGCACATAAATAGAAAAAAAATATAAAATGAAAAATCTCACTACAGAGAATGATTACTCGAAGCAACGACACTAATATCACCAGAACAACACCAATAGTTCAACCACTCTAATAGCGACGCCTTCAAAAGGTAGACCGCCCGATCAAAACCCTCGCTCGCAAAACAATAGTTTCAACAAGGTCATTGTCAGGGACAACCAATTAAGGTCATACCTTGGATTTTCACCCTGCAAGGTAAGACTGGAAACTTTTTATGTGTTGTCGTCCTCACAAACAGTCGCTGCTACGAGTCACAGATCACGCAGCCAGTTTCTCATCGCCAAAAAGACTCAAATCACCATCGTTGCCCTGATGTTCCTGTTTTTCTGATATTCTCTGTATCTGACTTCACCATGAATCGTCGAAGACATGCCACATGATGGTAACAAATATCAGAGCTTCGTAACGTTCTCGCTGGAAAAACATGGGTACGCCCGACCGAATTCAATCCGCTCCAGCAATCTCCGGGCATAGTCGCCCATGGGAGTTCGCCGGTGGAGCCTTCCGAAACTCGCCGCTCCAGACCAGATCATCGAGGGCAGGCAGCAAGCAGCCCTAGGACCTCCACGTTTATTCACATGACTCGCAACCCCCACGCTACCCGTCAAGATCTAGGAGGAAGGCAACAAAAAATAAGGCAGCAGGAAGGCACTTTTGCAGAGATCCGCAATAGATACCCAATTTGGGCTCCTCTAGCTCAGATCGCAGCCTAGGAGGACCAGATCACAGCCAAGAGAAGAACCATATCGTGCGCTAGCGACTGATGACCGCAACGGCGGCGCACCGCCGCCTGCCGAAAACCTCAGGCACCAGCCACACTGGTTGTGCCGCCATTTGTGGCCGCGCCACCGCCCCTACCCGCTTCAACGCAACACGCGCCCCCTCCCTCCGCCTTCAGCGGGACGGGCGCCGCCACCGCCAGCGACGACGGCAGCAGCGACCAGGCGGGAACTTGGGGGAGTTGGAAGGCGGCGTCGGGGGACCTCCGGGATCGCCCAACAGGAGCGACCCGGGAGGTTTCGCGTTTTTGCTACTTGATCCGGTGGAAGCTGTATGGGGGATATTTTTCTTGGGTCAACTTTGCCTCTTGATTGGTAGCTTGTTTTCTTGTTTCCCCTAAAAAAGACTTGGCGTTTGGCTCGCACGATTTGGCTCGCGCGTATAACAGGAGAGAATAGAGTGTTATAGCTTTAAGTAACATATTTGATCTTAATTCCCTCTAATATATCTAACTATGCCTCCATTCGAGAGAATGTCTACATGAAAAAGATGCTCCTCGATATTATGAATCCATTCCCGCAAGCGGTTTGTAATTTCGTTGAGTGTTTGAAAAGCTACGTCGTGTTTCGTTTTAGAGCTTATTTGAATGAATTTTCCTAAATTCGTCAACCATTTGAAATTTTCTTTCAGGGGACGCTTCAATTTTTCATTTCACACGACTTTCATTATAATATTTCTGTTTTAACATTTCTATACGAATAGATCTACATCAACAGACAGTGTATTAGGACAGGTTAGATCTACTCATTTATAAATGTCAAAAAAGCTTATAATATGGAAGTTGTGTGAAACAGTGAGACAAAGCTACACCTGAGGGAAATTTCAAACGACAAATTTGACAAAATACATCTGAAATACGTATAAATATGAACACGAAATAGTACCATAAAAGGTCAACAAAACCAAGAACTATGTGTGGGAATAAAAACACAACATCGATACGCATCTTTTTCATGCAGAACTTATTTTGAATCGGTGATTAAGTTAACAATGTTAAGTAAGCAAGGTTATGTGCTGCACCCGGCGAGCCAAAGCCTACACGTCCAGGCTTGTCCGCGTGGAAATGGCCGATTTCGACGTTTTCAGCAGGCTAAATTTTGAATTGTTTTAAAACTTTTGTTGTGCAAGAAAACGATACGACCTATTAAAACGAACGCGCCAAATTCTTACCGCCGCCGGATGCGAGAAACGAGAATCCGGCCCAGCGAACCAGCAAACACGCCCTTAAGATACTTTCTTGAGCATGCACATGACATTGTGAACTGCATGATGTTTCTAGCGACAGAACCAAGACTGAGCGCGCTGAGTGTTGTACAGACTTAAACCGTTTCTGAATTTTTGGTAGGCCGTCGATGAAGGCGACATCTGCACACTAAGGAAACCCTAATGCACGGGTCGAACATTAGCAAGGCTCGTGGCGTGGGTCCGTTGACCACACCACCACCAGGACCACCATGCCATTCCATTGCCAGCGAATCCCTGGAAGATCACCGCCCAAGACTGCCATCTCCCAGCCCAAAGGCCTGTAATCATCGCGTACGCTCTGGGAGTGCGGAGAAAGTCGGTTCGTTCGCTAGTGGGGTTTGATTTGAGTAACCCGTACTACTACTACTCTGCTGTCCTCTCCACGCACCCTGTCAATATTACTGGTACACAGCTTTTCCTTTTGACATTACTCTCAACAATCCACAGCTTAATCGGGACAGCCGACGGCGACACTAATTCCGGACTAGCTAGTGCGGGGGATTTTTGACTTCGTGGGCTAAAATGACTTCGTGATCGTCAACGCCACTAAGGAGTAGTACTAATCCAGGGGCACTTACCTAGTGCTATGTCCGAAGACATGGGAGAAGTGGAGCAATCGGGCAATTCATGAAATGGTAGAGGATCATGCATCGGTATGTCTTTGACGGGAAGGCTCAAAATTAGTCTGATGACTTCAGCAATTGAGCCGTAACCAGCCAATGGGAACAAGATGGGTTGCCATCTTCAGCGTTGGTGAAGTGAAACAAATAGACACAGGTCAAAATAAAGTCCAACCGGAGCACGACATTTCACCATAGTACTCCCTTTGACGGACCCAGCGAGACCTATAACACGACGACATGGATGCGATGGTAGACGATACGGATCTCCGGAGTGTCTTCCCAAGTCAACCCCTCTGTCCGTAGTGTGCATTTGTTTATCTATAATCAGCAAAAACAATTAATCAACCAACTAGCAGGGCGAAAAGGTTTACTTCTATCTAGTGTAGTGACAGCCAGGAGGAGCCGTGATAGTCTAATGGAGTGCGGGGCAGCTTTCGACGTCGCTGGCCGTCGAAGCTTTTCGGGAAAATGATGATGGCGACGGCGACGGCGACGGCGATCGCGATCGGCGACGGGGATGCGTGGTAGCGTCGGGCAGCTTTCGCTCTTCTATGATCAAATGTTGTTTATTCGTCACTCTTCCTCTTGCCGATCTTCCTTTCTTCCCGCGAGATCTGCAGCGGCATCCACATGCCAAAATTTGGACCACGAGTGGCAGCAGGGTTGGTGTGAGTGGTGAACTGGTGATTCAGGAAAGGGTTTCACACGCTGCTCTTTCTCTCTCTCCGGCTGTGATGTCATCCTAGGCTCATCATCACTGTCTCGGTACTACAGTATAATATAATCAAGGTCAATTTTGATTTGTTTAATCTGTCCTGTCCAACTCTTTGCCAGCCAGCTGGTTTTGCTTACCTGATTGGAGTCTGATTAAGCACGGTAAGTCAGCCTAGCTAGCTGACAAAGCTAGTTTAAGCTCCTACTCCTCCTCAAAGCAGCCTTTCGTCTCGCTATATTAATATATATGTAACATGGAAAAACTACGAGTCCACTGCTGGGCTAAACACATCACAATCAAGCCGAGTGGAAAAAAAGAGAATAAGAAGAGAAAAAAATGGCGACACTCGAGGATCAACAAAAACGAAGATGATCCGCAACCGTTGCGTCCTCCGAAGGATTCCCACAACGAACCTAACACTCTTCGCCGCATACCAAGCAGCACCTCTAAGGAGGAAATCGATGAAAACGACGTTGTTGTCCGGACTGGTCCCTAGGGTTTCCCTCGGTATGTTCGGAGGACTGGGGAAGAGGTACACTCGATGCCCTTCATGGAGGAATGGTAACACTCTCAAACATCACTGTGTCGGTGCCAAGATAATAGGGATTTCTTCCAACCCCAAAGAAACCACACCCCGGACAGTCGGTAGCGCTCCACCAATCTTCTTACCATATGCCACAACGGTCTTGAAGTCACTGTCGTCGTCTTACTATGGTAAACATAGCGAGACCGGCCGCCCCGAGATGAAAGACATGTAGACAAGGGGTAGCAGTAACACAGTCACACGGGTGGAAACAACCTCCACGGCCGTAAACGGTGGCCGATCGGATGCAGCAACAAGAGCATGCCAACCCATTGGAGAAAGAGGGTGGCAGTAGCACATCCACCTGGAGGTCGTCCTCCGCAGACCTCGGCGGGTAACCGGACGCGGCAGCATGTACACACCATGCTGCTGCACGTAGTCAGCCACCGCCGCTACCCTCTTGTTCGGCCCCATAGGGCTCAGCCGAATCCATGCAGGCCCGCGATACTCCCGCCGCCATGCTACAACAAGCACAACGCCATCCCCTTCACGCACCGCTCATCAGGACAACCGGAGGCAGCGAGGCCAAAACCGACCCGACCTATCCTGACTGAAGGGCTTCACCGACAGAGCTCTAGCACAGCCGCCCTTCCACCAACTAGTGGCACCACCACCCCGTCGACCACCCATACTGCACTAGAGAAACCCCGCCGGGCTGGACCAAAGCTGTCGAACTACACCTCCAGTATCTAGGGCTGCCCCGCGCCGTCCAAAGCCAAGAGGGGATTGTCTGTGGGCCACCGCCGTTGGCCCGCCCAGCCTAGGCCCAACTCTGCACGCCGACAATAGCGGGAGATGCGGGTCACGGGAGGTGGGAGAGGCTTTTTTTTTCGGGCTCTGTGTTAATCAGTACTCCTAGCTCACTCCGTAAATAAGTAATTTCTATTTGTCTATATTTGTACATATTTACACGCGTTTTGAGATACATGCAAATTCAGATAAATTTAAATCACTTATTTTCGAATGGAGGGAGTACTAAGAGTGAGTTGGCTACTAGTCCGCATTTTGGTTACTGGTTTAGCAAGCTCCGTACTAAGACGTGTGCAGTAAGATCGCAATACTACATGCCTACTACTACTTATACTATACTAGTCCATCCATTTCAAAATATAAGATATTTTAACTTTTCTAAAACGGATATACTAAACGTCTAGATACATTATTTTCATAAAAATTAAAACATCTTATAGTACTATGAAATGGAGGGAGTAGTAGGTTACATAATCGATTTGGAATTGTGGTTTAGAGTGTAGGCCCTGTGTTTGAAAATATATGATGTTTTAGATTTTGGGAAAGAGTAGTACTGCTGGGTGTTTAGGTTTCTTTTGCGCAGGGTGACGAGCTGATTCGGACAGTGTTATCACCACCGTTGAACAGTTCTCTGAATATTGGAGTAGCACCAAATATCTTGGCTCAAACGGGCCGATGCCGTCGCTGAACTCTTTGTCGATCCCGACATACGTCGTGGATTTGTGGATACCTGTCACGACTCACAAGTCGCCCCAAGCTCGAAACATATGCAGCCTGTTGAGGAGGAAGGTCCTTAGATTCCCGTCCGCTCGGGGAGTTTTTTCATGAACCAACCCAATGAGGCCCAGATAACCAGGTAAGTATTTCCTTTTTCCTTTTTCTTGTTTTCTTATTTTCTGTTTTAAAATAAAAGAGTAAATTTGAACTTTTTTAACTCTGAATGTTTTAAACCTCAACTTTTTCAAAATCGACATTTTCATAATCTGAACAATTTTCGAAAACACACATTTTTTAAAATGAATATTTAAAACCGAACATTCTTTATTCGAGCAATATCACAATCTGAACATTTTTGGAAATGAACAATTTTAAAACAGAAACATTTTTAAAATTGAACAAAATTTTCAAAACAGGAAGATCGTAAAAAGTAAAGTAAAATTAAAAAAAAACAGAAACGGAAAATGTTCATATGTCAAAAAGTTCATATTTCGAAATTTAAAATTATTGGAATTTTTTTAAAAAAATAACAACAAAAAACATTGAAAAAACTAGAAGAAAAAACCGCCAAAACCACAAAACCAGCCAGAAATATTGCCGCCACGCTAAAGCCGCGGCCCAGGACCGCTATGCTGAGCGCGACGTAATCCATCCCGGTTAGAGCAGAGAATAGGGCTTACCGTTGAGCAGATCTCGACGGATTGGTTTGGCTTTGTCTTTGTCCCAACTCGATAGCGAAGTCTCGAGATCCAGTCCACTACAAAAGTACATATAGAGCGTGTTTGGTAGCTGGCAGTCCCTCCAGACAGGCCCATGAGCGACGCAAAAGGGTCGATTGGTTGCCTGGATCCACTTTTGAGCCGCATCGGTCCGAACATCAAAGCACCCTGCAGCTAGGCCTGAGGACAACGCTAGATTCAGGCGTTTCAACACAACCAACTTCACCGCGTGTAAATCGGGGAACGCGGGGACTGAGCTCGTGCTGGCAGCGAGATGGTGGGAGATCACGCGTTGACGTGAGTTTTGGCGGGAGAAATTCGGTCACCCCGCGCGTATTCTGCTTGCTATTTAGAGATAGCGGTGTTCCACCCCTAAATCTGAAACCACCATTTCCCTCCTTCGAGCTAGTCTACCACCAGATCTAGAGAGATGTCGGTCGAGTCTTCTGCGTCGAGCACGAAGACGATGGTGCTGCGGGCTTCGCTGACGAGCACGACGTCGATCCTGCGGCTACTCCCTCGATCACGGCGGCGATGGTCCTGTCGAAATCTTCCTCCAGCACGACAAAGGTGGGCCTGCCGAACATCTTCCTCTACCACGACGAAGGTGAGCCTCGCGGCATCTCCCTCGATTCCAACCTCTATGCTACATCATCCAAGAGCTGGTGTAAGAAACCTCTCACCTTGTTGTACATGTGGGTAGATCTATCAGTATATTTGGGTACATCTTCAATGATCCGATGGTTTGCTTCTTGATAGTTGTTGTAAGCAAACATGTGCATCAATGTTCAGTGTAAATAGATCTGTCAACATGTGATGTTTTGCTTGTTGGTAGATAGTGTAAGCTTGTGTAATTTCTTCACCAAGGTTCATGCTCTACAAATCTCTTGAAATGTGATGTTGTGCTTGTTGGTACATAGTGTCAGCCTATGTAGGACAATTTTATTGTAGGATGAACTGCTTAGTGTGTTATTCACTATTGTAGGTCAAGTCTACATATTTTCTTGCTGCCAGTGTGATATCTTTGGAGCGTAAGAAGGCAATCCCAGTTTGAGCTACGTACATATTGCAACTTCCAATGCAGTGGGACACTTCTCTATCTCTATTCGTTCTAAATAGGCTTTGTGGGTTCGTCAAAAAAGGGATTAGATCTTACAACGTCTTCAAAGAGATTTACCTACATCGTGTATGCAATGATGTTATTGACTTAACCGGAAAGAGACTCACCCAACTCAGGTTTACAACCACGTGAGGAAGTGGAAGAAGAAGTGGGCACACGTGTGCAAGCTGATAAATTTGGACGGAGTCCAATGGTGTTTGGAGACCACGTCCTTCAGGATGGAGAACGCCAGGCTGATGGATCTCTCCAAGGTTTTGCTGAACCGATGAATGAATGTTTACTTGCTTCATGATTTGCTCGCCTTCTTAACTAACAAAGATGTTTTGATGTGAGAAATTCCCGCCGAATCTCCTTAGCAATCCCTTGGAAAACCATTCTCAGATAGAGCTCATCTTCACGCATAAGCCTCTTATTGAGAAGAATCGGTACACCACCCACCAGCTGATCCTCACTATGGACCACCTTACTGATAACAAGATCCAAGGTTGATTGTACACTTCCATGCCTATACGACAGAGGAGGTATGATGAGGTGCTGGCTTCACAGGAACTACGTCTAAGAGGAGTACCTACCTTTTGCAACAATGTTAGTCATACTTCTTGCCTACCTTAGTTGTATGATCTTGTAGATTTTTTTATTGAACAAGAACTTGTATATTTTGGGAGGTGGTGAAACATCTATAGGGGTTTGCGCATGAAAACAATAAAATTTTCCTACGGCAAGAATCCTAATGCCAGGACCTATCTATTAGTAATGCAGTAATGGGAGGGGGTTTTCGCGAACTTACCCTTAAAGACCGAAAAGCGTTGTCAACGCTCGGGAGAGCGTGGTTGATGTAGTCACTCCGACGCCGACATCGGAGTCATGTTGAAGTCATGCGGCTCCGATGACTCCTAGTGCCCTAAGTGTTGAACCTCCGAGGGAGTTACACACGTCTGGTGCCTGACGATCACTCCCGCTCCTCCGATCCAGCAACAGTTGCAAAGTAGACCTTCCGGATCCGAATCCCGCAGCGCGCCAGTGGTTCGTGGTGAAGAAGTCTCCTGCTCGCCCGATCCTAACATGGGACCATGGTCACGGGGGAGAGAGAATCAACTGGAGGTCTCCCCAAAAGAGAGGGAACCTTTATTGACTATTGTTGTATTTATTTTGTCAAAATACCTCTCTTTATATAGGGGAAAAACCACCCCATAGCTAATTAGCTTAGCCATGTGGGACTAAACAAAGGAGATGGGAGAGGGGCTGGCCGCCGCCGGCCAGGGCCCAAGTGGGCCCCACACAGGGTCCCATGGCCCAACCGGCCACTCCTCTCTCTCCTCCATTTGGTCTTTCTCTCATGGGCCCTTTTTTCCTAGGGATTTGTTTTAATTAGGTATTTTACCTTTTAATTCATTTTCCTTTTATTAAATAATTATAAATAAATGATTAAATCAATATTTAACATTTACTTACATAGTATTCAATCCCCATGGCTATGGAACTCCTTCCACCCTACTCCGGACATCCTCCGGACTTTCCAAAACTATTTCGGTTTTCTCTCTTTCTATTCTGCAGTGATTCTGCCGATACCAAAATGATCTCCGAGCATGATCAAGCCCTTAAGCGTCATACCCCATGGTTCATGAAAACTCCATGCATGGTCTATACCCCTCTCGTACCAATGATCATTAGCGGGACCTGGATTCCCATGATGACCCATATGCATTCCATGAATCTTTCATCGCTAAACCATGAACATCGTGTCATATTCCTTTTTTCTCTTCGATACTTTCATTATCCGAGATTTGATCAGTGACATCACCATGTCGTGTTAAATCCTGTTACCGAAAAATGATATTTAACTTGTTCTGACAAGTGATATCCGTGTGATCAAATCACACGCTGCGCAGCTATTGGATATAACTTTTCCAAGTGGACCCTCGAGTATCTTTCTGTCACGCGGATAGACAAATCCCTCTCTTGACACATAATGCCTCTGCATGTTCCTCTGAATACTTGAACACACATTTATATCATCCTTTAACTGAGTGACGTTTGATGCTATCTAAGTATCCTCGGGTGACAGTGATTGATATGGTCTCACGGTTTAAGAAATAGGACACTAGGTCTTTTTTAATCATCGTAAGTTGAACTTCGTGATATGATCGAGTCATGATGCTTAATTCGGGTATAGCTCATCATATTATTCTCGTAATGAGGTGACTCCATTGAGCATAAATGCCTCGTGATCAGGAAACCTTGATCATTTGTTGACCAATGAACCAGTGCCTCGTGATCACGAGATGCTTCGAAACGACGAGTCTTAGCAATGGTGCCAACTAAGGACGAACACTATATTACTTGATATTTTAGTGAGAGGGATCATCTTATAATGCTACCGTCACGATCTAAGCAATACAAGATGCATAAAGGATTAACATCACCGGCAATTCATAATATGTGATATGATATGGCCTTTCTTCTTGTGCCTTTGATCTCCATCTCCAAAGCATGGACATGATTTCCATCATCACCAGCATGGCGTCAAGGTCCGTGGCGCTGCTTCATGGTTGTCCATCACCAACAGCAACTATTACAACTACTTGGAATAAAGCTATTACATGATGAATAGACACGCAGGTCTTAAACAAAATTTAAAGACAACCATTAGGCTCCTGCCGGTTGCCATATTACAATAAGGATCATTGCATACATCAAATATAATCACAATCACATAATGTCCATATCACATCACAAAACCCCTGCAAAAATAAGTTAGACGCCTCTAATTTTCTTTGCATGTTTTACGTGGCTTGAGGCTTTCGAATAAAAACGGATCTTACCTACGAAACTAAACCACAACGTTGATACAAGTGCTATCAAGTGCAAAGTGTAGATTGGATCTATACTATGGTGGGAGAGGCAGACACCCGCAAAGCCACTTGTGCAAAGCAAGTTACACATCAAGCGTGGAGCAAGTCTCATGTGCGATGACATGTAAGGTTAGCCCGAGCCGCTTCATCCCACCATACCGCAAGATGCAAAGTACACAAAGCAAAAGACGGCACGAGCACCAACGCCCACAAAACCATTGTGTTCTACTCGTGCAATAGATCTACGCATAGACACGGCTCTGATACCACTGATGGGTTCGTAGCATGGAAAACAAAAAATTTCTACCGCAAGAACGAACAAAACCCAGATCTAATCTAGATAAAAGCCAAGATCTAATCTATTAGACATGTGCAACGAGATAGATCTGTACTAACCCTTGTAGATCCGAAAGCGTTACGAGATTCAGATCTCGTGGTTGATGTAGTCGATCACTTGCCAATCTCAAGATCGAGTAGACGATCCTTCCGGCGCCGCGTTCCGGCAGCGCTTCCACAGTCGGTCACACGTGCGGAGTCGAAGCAGACCTTCCTCTCCTCGTTCCAGCGAGCAGCGGAGGTAGTAGATCTACTCCACGGAATCCCAGCAGCACGACGGCGTGGTGGTGGTGGTGGAGTAGAGAATTCTGCAGGGCTTCGCCTAAGCCTGAGCAGAAGAAAGGAGGAGGAGAGAGGCGGCTAGGGCAAGAGTGGGAGTGGGCTAGGGGTTGGTGCCTCCACCCCTCTATTTAAAGGAGGGAGGTGCCATGGGGAGGTGGAGTCCTTGTAGGACTCCCCTCTCCCTTGGCCGGCGGATCAAGGAGGTGGGGGGAGAGTCCTACTCCCCCACGAATCCTTGTCTTACCCCACAAGGATTCCTTGATCCTTTCTTGGTTTTCAATCAAACTCCAAGAAATCTTCCAGAACCTTCCAGAACATTCCGAAACCTTCTAGAATCCCCATATAAATACTCCGGAACATTTCCTAACTTGGAAAATGATCCCCAATATATGAATCTTATTCTCCGGAAAATTCCGGATCTTCTCGTGATGTCCCGGATCCAATCCGAGACTCCGAACAACATTCGGTCTCCAACGCACATTCCATATCTACTTAAAACAACTTCGAACCTTAAGTGTGTCACCCTACGGTTCGTGAATATGCAGACATGATGGAGACACCTCTCCGATCAATAACCATCAGCGGGATCTGGAGATCCATAACGGCTCCCACATACTCAACGATGACTTCGTGATCGATAGAACCATTAACATACGAAACTAATTCCCTTTGTCACGCGATACTTTACTTATCCGAGGTTTGATCATCGGTATCTCCATACCTAGTTCTACCTCGTTACTGATAAGTACTCTTTACTCGTTCCATGTTATGTCATCCCTTGTGACCCAGTCACATGCTTGCAAGCTAATTAGATAACATTCCACCGAGAGGACCCAGAGCATATCTATCCGTCATATGGATGGACAAATCCCAATCTTGCCTCCGGCGTGGTAGTCCATCATCACCATGACCGTTACTACTACTTAGCAGCAGAAAGTAAACTACTTTACCTTGACTACTACCATATCACATCACAATGCCCCTGTAAAACAAAGTTAGATGCCTCTACTTTATCTTTGCATGTTTACGTGGCTGTTAGGGCTTTCACACAAGAACTGTTCTTATCTACGAACTTCCACCACTACTCTGATCAGATAGATGTCTATACTACACCCCTTTTGGGGATCTTCTTTTCAAATGGCATACCAACTAATGCAAGAGAGACATACACCCCCAAGCCACTTTATACAGTACAAGCCGTATGTCAAGCATGGACTAGTCTCGCAAATTAACGCGTAAAGTTAGTTGGGGGCCGCTTCATCAAGCATTACAACAGTATGCACAAGTACACGTGGGAGGGTAACAACTAAAAGATCAACACCCACATGCTACAAATCGTGTGTTCTACCCGTACTAGCAATACTACACATAGATCTAGCTCTGATACCACTATAGGGGTTCACGCATGAAAACAATAAAATTTTCCTTTGCCAAGAACACTAATACCAGGACCTATATATTAGTAATGCAGTAACAGGAGGGGCTTTTCGCGGACTTACCCATGAAGACCGAAAAGTGTTGTCAACGCTCGGGAGAGCGTGGTTGATGTAGTTGCTCCGGTGATGACCTTAGGGTCATGTTGAAGTTCTGTGGCTCCTATGGCTCCAACGACTCTTAGTGCCCAAAGTGTTGCACCTCCGAGGGAGTTACACATGTCCAGTGCCTAACGATGACTCCCGCTTCTCCGATCCAGCAACAATTGTGAAAGTGGACCTTCTGGATCTGAATCCCGCAGCACGACGGCACTCCGTGGTGAATAAGTCTCCTGCTCGCGCGATCCTGTATTGGGACCACTATCACGGAAGAGAGAGAGAATCAACTGGAGGTCTCCAAAAGAGAGGGAACCTTTATTGATTATTGTTGTATTTATTTTGTCAAAATACCTTACTTCTATAGGGGAAAACCACCCCATATTTAATTAGCTTAGCCATGTGGGACTAAACAAAGGACAGGGGAGAGGGAGGGTTGGCCGCCACCAGCCAGGGCCCAAGTGGGCCCCACGCGGGGTCTCTTGGCCTAGCCGGCCACCCCTCTCACTCTCCTCCCTTTGGTCTTTATCTCATGGGCCCTTGTTTCCTAGGGATTTTAGCCCAATTAGGTATTTGACACTTTAATTCATTTTTCTTTTATTAAATAATTATAAATAAATGATTAAATCAATATTTAACATTTATTTACATATTATTCAATCCCTGTGGCTATGGAACACCTTCCACCCCAATCCGTATATCCTCCGGACTTTCCGAAACTATTCCAGATTTCTCTCTTTCTATTCTTCGGTGATTCTGCCGATACCAAAACAATCTCCGAACATCATCAAGCCCTTAAACGTGACACCCCATGGTTCGGGAATACTCCATACATGGTCGAGACCCCTCCTGTACCAATGATCATCAGCGGGACCTGGATGCCCATGATGACCCATGTCCATTCCACAAACCTTTCATCACTGAACCATGAACGTTGTGTCATATTTCTTGTCTCTTCGATACTTGCATTGTCCGAGATATGATCAATGACATCACCATGTCGTGTTCAATATCGTTACCGACAAATGCTATTTTACTCGTTCCGATAAGTGATATCGCCGTGATCAAATCACACGCTGCCCAACTATTGGATATAACTTCTCCGAGTGGGCCCTCGAGTATCTTTCTGTCACACGGATGGACAAATCCCGCTCTTGACATAATGCCTCTACATGTTCCTCGGAATACCTGAACACACCTTTATGATCACCGTTTAACTGAGTGACGTTTGATGCTATCTAAGTATCCTCAGCTGACAGTGATTGATATGGTCTCACAGTCAGAAATAGGACACTAGGTATTTTATAATCATTGTAACTTGAACTTCATGACATGATCGGGTCATGATGCTTAGGGTATATAGCTCGTCATCTCATTCTCGTAATGAGGTGACTCCATTGTCAGTTAGAATAAATGCCACTTGATTAGGAAACCTTGAACATCCGTTGACCAATGAACCAGTGACTAGAGATTCACCGGGAGCTCCTGGTTGTTTATATTACTTTTAATACAGTTATAGCATTATATAAAACTTAATCAGAAACTTTATGAAATATGATAATAATCAATATTATTATTTGTCTCTAGGACATATTTCCAACAACATCCCCTCCATTAGCTACAGTCAATTGAACTATTATCGGAGATGATATATATTAACCCCTCCAATGATAAATTGCTTCTGTTGATCTGTTTGTGATGAAATATGCTTGTAATGAACTACTTGTGTTGAACAATTGTGATGAACTCCTTGTGATGAACGGCTTGTGTTGGGTATCCCCACCACTACAATGTGAAAGGTTACCACAAATTTCCATACGAGCAACCAAATAAATATGTTTGTGTACTCACTGGGTTGGTGAAGCCAACCAAACACATGGGTTGCAGCTCTCTACTCATGCAAAAATGGTATGCAGACTACCAAACTGGATACACAACCTGGTCTAGAGGTTGTTTCATGCTGGCATTGCCCATATGAGCATTGTCGGGCTGGGCCGAGATTCGGATGCAGGCTACCAAATGCGCACATAATGTTTTAGCTACCCTGCCCAAAACCTAGACGTCCACTCCACTCCATTGGGAAATCCATAGGGGTATCTCCAACAGCAACGCGTAAACAGACCACCGACGCCCGAATCGGTCTGACCGGACCGAGGGCATGACCCAACTTTCACCCGCAAACAGAGTCAGCGCATAGAACCGATTCATTTTAACACAAACCCGGTCCAAAATTGGGCATGAAATACGGTGGAACAAACAACTACAATGGTCTGGATGTGTCCTCCTGAGGCTTCTGCCGGTCCTACCCGCTTGTGGCCGATGGAGGGGAACTGTCGTCGCTGGTCCTTTTTAATGGGGACCATGTCGTCCCAATCAAGTTCCCCTCCGCTTCCCCACCTGGTCAAACCCCTCCTAAACCATAGCCAGCTCCCTCGCCACCGACCTCGCCAGCTTCCACGCCACTAGCTGCCGGCAATGACGTAGTCGTGGAAGTGGTTCAAGAGCGGCCGCAATGAACACGAGGTCGGGTCATCGTCGGTGGCGGCTACAGCCGACATTCCTTCTCCTGCTCCCCACCGACATGCATCTCCTTCTCCCGCCCCCATCCACTCACATCGCAGCACACCGTCGCGTCCTTGCTCAGAGCAACAAGTGAACATGTGGGCCGCCATTGGAGATCCCTAATCTTAGAGCTCCGATTCAATCCATTTGAACCCAAAGGCAACTCCCAAAAACCATTGCACATAATAAAAAAGAATAAAGGAAAATTGCAATAATATACATATATACTAAAACTTAACATTGTTCACCATTGTTGCACGTTCAAAATGCAAAAAGAAAAAAAGAAAACACCGCATAATATTGGGTGGTCGTTGGAGATCCCTAAGCTCTGGAGCTTAGGGATTATTATGTTTCCTCTGATCCAGCTCACTGCATCGCGTATGGAGCCGTCTCGCACCGAGCATCCTTATCTTTCCTCGTTACTGAGTCGGCCAAGCAACATGTGTTTCGGGTTTTCTAGTTGTGGGAAGCTTCTAGAAGTTTCTGGTTCGGTTCCTTCTAGCCTTTTTTGCTTTTCTTTTTTCTGTTTCTTTTTCCTTCTTTTTTCTTTTTCTATTTGTTTCTTTTCTTGTTAGTAAATGTGAAAATTATCAAATTTTGAACATTTTAAAGTTTGAACAATTTTTAAATATGATATATTTTTAAATCTGAACAATTTTCAAATTTGAATATTTTTGCAATATGAATGATTTTCAAATTTGAATATTTTTAAATATGAAACATTTTCAAATCTAAACCATTTATCATATTTGAACCATTTCAAATTTGAGCAAATTTCACATCCGAACATTTTTCAAATCCCAGCGTGTACGAAATCTGAAACATTTTTAATCTGAGTATTGTTTTTTACCAAATATTTTAAAATTCACAGAAAAATAAATAGTAGAAAGAATAAGGAAAAGGAAAAAAATCAGAAGAGTTTGGCCGGCCCAGCCCTGGAATGCCCTCAGGCGTCGTGTCCGTAATGGAGGCCTGAAGCGTCGTGTAGGAGCTCCCACTTCAGAGATTTCATCACGGGCTATTCCATAAGCTACTTGGACGTATTTGGAGGCCCAACCCATTGTCTGGATGGTGGCACTAGTCACTGGAGGTTATGAACCACTCATGTACTATTCAGAAAGGATTCCGCTCAAAAAATAAAAAATGTAATCAGAAAGGATAGGATTAGAATTTAGACTACATCGGAAAACCTTTTCTGCTAAATCGTGTTCAGACTGCCAACATATGGTGCCGGGCGGAACCGGCATTTTGGTAGGACTTCTATTTGACTACAGTCCAGTTTGCGAAGACAAGAATTGGAGTATTGTCTAACAGAAGCAAATATTGTACTACAGTATTTAGTTGTTAGTTCATACTCGAGTTCATGGATAAGGAATCACCTCCACATCCCATGGCCATGTGTAAGCGATCCTCCTGACATACTTGGTGTATGATGCACCCGTCAAAGAAAAAAGGTTATCTTTTCTGTCAAAAAAAAGAAGAAGAACGCGCTGCGTGCTGAAGCGTTAAGAAAAAGATCCATGTATGACGGACTGAATCCTGCTGCTCAAAACATCCTGAGTGGATTCGATAGACCCCTCACACGCGGCAGATTATGTGCTCGACACCGAGAAGCATGCAGCACGGTGGAATGGATTCTTGAAGCACGGGCGTGCCGTTTCCGCAGACGATTATCTTCATGGCATCCAACTGAAGCAATGAGATGTCTTTCCACGAGCAAACCATACTGAGTAGTCGGCGCAGTCGCCATTGATGTGTCCAGCGGAAGAACAAGAAGAAAAGGCTGGTGCCCGAAATCGATGCAACCACGCAGGAGCGCGAAGATCAAAGACGACGGAGGTGAGTATGTGCGCACGCCCGACCACCCCGTCCTGCCGTCGTCTGTCATGCAGCGCGCGAAATCGATGCGACGTTGCAGACGCAAAAGGACCTTTTGCTCCGCCTCGATCGACGCAGTCACGCCCAAGTGCGATCGTGCTCATTCGTGTAGCTCGCGCGTCTTCCCCTGTAAAATCTTGTCAGACTCCAGGCAAGGTAAAGCGTGAACCAGCAGCTACTCCGGGTTGGAACGAGCGAGCCTGGTCTTTTTTAGGTTGCGTCATGTCGATGGAGACGCCCGGGCTGGTTGCATGTGCACGTCAGTTCAGTTCAAAGATTCCATGGCTACACAGCTCGGCGCCAGAATCACGAACCAGACAGATTTGGCATCGTCTAACTCCACCGAACCCCTGTCGCCTCTTGCTTTCCATTTTCCAACCCTACTGAGCTGCGTGACAATCAGACACACAATGCATGTCTCCGCGTGACGAGCTATAGTAGCTCCGGGGTTTTGGATTGTCTCGGCATGCCAACGAAATCTCCAGTTCCCAGAATCAGCGGCGGTTTCAGCGCCACGTTTTTCAACGACGCTCCGTTCACATGCATGCGGTTTCTCGCACAACACGTGGCGAATAAATTCCAGAGAACATTTTCAACAAGCAACTACCCCCTGTGCCAGTCTGCCAGGCAACGACCACTCATGTCTCTACTACTCTTTCTGCGCATGCATATAATTAGACTATGACTTGGGTAGGAATATAGTTCTATTTATATCGGCAACTAAGCATTTACTACAATTAGGAATATAGTAGTAGATGACATAGGATATAATTAAATGACGAGAGAGAGCTTTGTAGTAACTAACTATGTTACCATAACGTCACATATTTCAAGACAAAATGAGTCGACATTGCAATAAATGAGGCTTTGTATGCTATCACACGTAGGTTATTTTTCACTATGAAGAGTAACTTAGACCTTTCACAGGGTGTTTCTTGGCGCAGTATCCTAGATGTTGCCTATGTGGCATGTCATTTAATGAAGAAAGAGAGTGTTATTGTATCTTAGTTAAGCTACACCCCTTGCACGATATCATAGACAAAAAACTTGGCTAGACCAATCACACACATGCATGAGACTAGAATCATTAAATGCAACCCTTCTAAGAAACAGCAACTAAGAAACACTCCATTGTCATAGTTGTTTCTTAAATTTTAAATGCTCCTATAAAAACGTGCTAAGAGACCCTCCATTGTGAAAGGCCTTAGACTAGTAACATATGCGTGTTACTACTCTAAGTTACTCCCCACTATGACCAGCCTCATACACCATTGTCCCGTCATTACCGGTGCCCCGTAGTACTTTTTTTTCTCGAAATTCCATGGACCTATTAATAATCAATAATAGCAGTACAAAGAGCTCTAAAATTAATAAAAATTACAAATAGGTCAATGGATCACGTAACGACGACTACTGACACTAGCACGAGCCAAAGGCGCGCTGCCGTCCTTGTCACTCCATCACTGGAGCCGGTCAGTGTTTGTCGTACTAGAGCTTTTTGTAATAGACAAACAGGAAGTCGTCGTGCTAAGGCCCAAAAGAACCAGCACACCAGAACATCAACTATCGCCAAAGAAGACAACCATCAATCTAAAGAGACTGACATCAAATAACACCAATGAATACGAAAGACGACAAGATACCAAGAGATCCGCCGGACACACGACTCCACGCATCCTCCGTCAACACTATACGCACCACCAGAGCGAGGATAGGACGAAAAGGATATTATTCTGACTTCAAGATGTAGCCATCGCCTCAACATCCCAAAAAGACCTGAAAAAATACCTAAAAAGGAACGAAAACCCTCCGGTCGGTGAGAGTTTGTGGTCCGCCACGCCTCCATGGTCCTAAGGCCAAAGGAGACGGAGCAGAACGACGTCATCGACGGCGAGGGGACGAAACCCTAGATGGGTTTGCACCCGCCGCCTACCAATCACATGTGCCTTTTTCGGTACGGGAGTTGGGAGGGATAGATCGTGCACAACAACTTTGGTGCCCGTACTACTTCGATGGTCGCGGATACTTAGGGTCTGTATAGCAATGCTACGTAGAACGATTAGTGACGTGGAGGTGAAGAAATAAAAAAAGAGGGTTTGCTTCTCTTAGCTAGGAGATGATGTGGAGGAAAGAGAAACAATATTTCTCACCACATATTTAAAATGTCTAGTTATTAGCGAAAATACTAAATAATATCTAGATTACGTTACAGAATTAAGACAAGACAGCCTCATTAGCCATTCTACATGCCCTTAGCCTTACACCGGTGGTTTCAGTGTGCTTAATTACAGCTTGCGTTCCATAATATAAGTATACATTTGCTACACAGCAGCTAAAATATTTTATATTTTAGAACGGATGGAGTAGAAGATGGTCATTACGAAATGCTTGGAGTACCTTTTGTTCTTAAATATAAATTTTGACAGTTTAAATTAAAACTGATAAAATGTCTTACATTTAGTACCAGAGGGAGTAGTTGATATCCGATGTGCATAGACTGTTCAAGGGCAAGGTGTTCGGGTTCATCGACCCGACGCCGAAGTGGTTGCTTCTAGGAGAATAGGAGTTAGTTTCTCAGGGAGTTGTCACCCTTGTTGCAGCGTTGTCACCATTTCTATACAGGGTTTGTAAACTGCCGCTTGGCTCTCCTTCTATAAAAAATCAATAGCACATTTCCAAGGTGCATTCTCGACAGAAAAAAAATTGACTTGTCGTGTAGGAATTATTGAGAAAAATAGAAGTGATGTTCTTTTAGGGAATAAAATTAGAAGAGATAGCACATTCACAAACCTACAAATCTATAAATACACGCAACCAACCTGTGGTTGGGTGGTTAGGAGGGTGGTTGTACCCCTGGCCCATCAGAGTTTAAACTCCAGATTTGACTGTGTGTTGCATAAAAGTGAAATATTCTTACAGTGAAAGACGACGTTGATCCGATGCGCCACATTTGGCGATCGAGAAATGGCAAAGTCGTCTCTTCAGCATGGTGGCCCTCTCACATTTCACTCGCCGCCTCCATTGACAAGTTGATTAGAAAAAAAAATGCAGCCAACCGACCGAGCGGACAGGATCATTATTTCGACCATACAAAACTGTATATATCAGCATATATAACCATTTCTACCATAGTACAAGGCATTAACAGTTTGCACCCATCGTGTCCGTGATCATCTACTCCATAACAGTTGCCAGGCATTATTGCGTTAGGCCTACGTCTTGCTCGAATTTGTGACCTGCGCGTACGTGCAGCCTAGCGGCCAGTCTTTCACTTCACTATACCACATTGATACCACTACTCGAGAGAATCAACTGTTGCCGACACTGCTTGGATTTTTTCTGCATGGTTATTGTTGGTCAAGGCATCAAGAGGGTTTCTTAGGGTGTTTGGAGCATAGATTGCATGCATGCATGGGGGTGGAACAACTATCCATTTATTTGATAGAGGTAATAACATGTCTTTTTTCACAGGGAAGAGGCCCTAAGGCCCCGGAAGCTGTATTACGCGGCAGGGTAAATTACCACGAGGACCTTAACAGAAGCAAAGAAATTAAAACAGTCCTTAACTTTTACAAGAAGAACCCCTGGAAGAAGTGGGAAAAGGCAATCGGGTCCTTCTCTGCCGTAACTCAGGGAAGAGCTCGAAGCACGGCCGCCACCAGCAGCATCGGGGACTTCGCCCCTTGGTCTGCTATCGTCGTGGAGCGTCGTCTTGAGCTCGGTGATCCTCCGCATCGGCTCGACGGCCTGGAGGAAGAAGATGATGTGGTGCCAGCCGCACACCACAGTGTGGAGTGGCCTCTGTTGGCCAGAAATCACGTCAGCAACATGTGCTTCTGTGGAGGAACTCTGCCACTGAGCTTCTGACATCAACCCCGGAGCTCGAGCATTCCTCTGCGCCCACCTCCTCTCACTACCATGACAACAGGGAATAAGAAACAAAGCAGAGACAAGGGCTCCCGCACAAGATCCCAACTGGCTTCTTGACGATGCTGAGGACGCCAGGCTCCTTGACCACTCCCCCTCGCCGCCACGGTCATCTGGGAAAATCTCCATCAATAAAGAACAGAAAAGCAGGAAGTAGGATTTTCTCTATGGTCTGAACTTGGGTAAATTGTCTCCCTTGTTTGTCTGTTAAATCGACGAAATCACCAGCGCTCTCCTTTCTCTGAAACCCAAGTCTATGACTATGGACATTGCTGAAGTTACCCCTCGCCAGGAATGGCGGAATGGGCGCCCCTTTAGGGGCACACACAGAAAAGGGAGGACCCGTCCGTTTGTGTCCTCCCGGTGGACCAAAACAGACGATTTCGGTGTTTGGAATGGATCGACTGGTTGGAGATGGCCTTAGCATCACATTAGCGGTTCTAGTTTGCTTAATTGATAGAAAATGGTCACAAAGTACGACTTGTAAATTGTTACCTTTGTTTCTAAATATAAAACGTTTTGATAGTTTAAATTTAAATGTGAAAACGTCTTATATTTTGGGAACAAAGGGAGTAGATTGTATCCCATGCATTTGTAGAAATTATCGAAAAAATAGAGTAGATGTTCTTCTAGGGAATAAGTAAAATTAGAATAAATACTAGTACTCCCTCCGATCCAAATTAATTGATTTGGATTTGTACCCGACCATATATACCCTAGACAAATGTGAAAATGACAAATTAATTGACTTGGATTTGTACCCAATCATATAGAATAGCAAATTAATTGACTTTTGGATTTGAACCCGACCATTCATACGACAAATTAGAATAAATACTAGTACTCCATCCGATCCAAATGAATTGACTCAAACCTACAAATGCACATTAGTTGTTAGTGTGACTTTTGCCATTGAAAAATACTTCACATGTTTCGTAATATAAGATGTTATTGGGAGCAATACACTTAGGTTGCACTAACATTATATTATAGGATGGATGATGTTAGCGTCCACTCGGCCCAGCCCAGCACCCAGACTACGTTCTGGACGTTTATGCGCACACAACCCAACAATAAGAAGAGAGCCCACTGCACCCTAAAAGCCCGGACTAAAAGGAGGAAAAAATCTCTCCTTTTAGAGGTGGGTGTGGTCTCCTTCCGTAGGCGAGGTGGGACTAAACTAGTATAACCTCCACCGGACCATCCCAACTGTGCCACATGTTTGAGTGCTGACATCCCATCCTCCTAAACAGGAGCGATGCAGATCGCCACACACCTAATAGTGGTGCGCATACTGACTCTGGTACCAGATGTTAGCATTCACTTGGTCCAGCTCAGCACTCAGCTTACGTTCTAGACATTTATGCGCACACAACCCAACAATAAGAAGAGAGCCCACTTCATCCCAAAAGTGCGGACTAAAAGGAGAAATGAATCTCTCTTATAAGGTGGATGTGGTCTCTTTCCGTAGACGAGGTGAGACTAAACTAATGTAGCCTCCACCGGACAATTCTAACTGTGCCACCCGTTCTGGTGCTGACAGAGAAAGTAGCAATTTTTTATCTCCAACGTGGCAACAGATGGAGTTGATTAGAAAGAAAATACAGCCAACCGATCCAGCACACGAAGACATGATAATTGTTCCACACAATACAAAACTGTATACATTAGCATACATAATCTGTTCCACCTCAATGCGAGGCATTTAACAGTTTGCACCCGTCGTGTCCGTGATCATCTACAACAGTTGCCAGGCATTATTGCGTTAGGCCGACGTACTTGCTCGAATTTGTGACCTAAGCGTACGTGCAGCCTAGCGGCTAGTCCTTCACTTCACTGTTCCACTACTCCATGCATCGACCACACCTATGCTAGGCTACGCTAGGCGACCAGATCCAGGCTCTGAACACCGAGCACTGTGGGCAGTGCCGTAGGGACGACCGAGAAAGATACGATCGCTCGTGCTCGACGCGCACTCATCACTGCCCGGTCGCGCGTACACCGCATCACGCTGATGCGGGGCTAGAAAAATCCAGTGGATCGAACCTACCCTTGCCTGCCTAGCTTCACTGCGCGAGCACATGCCGCCCGTGTCCCCTACCCCTGAGCCTGTTCCTCTCGGCGCCAGAGATTCTACCGGATGGCTCCACACCCCCACCAACCACGCCGGCCGGCCGGCCGACGGAAAAGCTTTACGTGCCGGTGAGCCGCAGGTGCATGATTGCGCCCGGCGTCGTGGATCCAGAGGAGGCAGCAGTGCAGCACGTACAACCAGAATGTCGCATCAGCCAGAAGGATCTGCCGGGTGAAAAGTGAATTGAACACGTCGCATCAGCCAGACGGATCTGCCGGGTGAAAGTGAGTTTTAGAACACCGATTGAGATTTCAGATCATAGTACTATACCACGGTGCTAGCTGAGCACAATAGTCGCCGAGAGTTGAGCCCCGACCTGTCTCCCTCCTCGTCGCTCCCGTGAGCGACAGGACGGAACCCTAGCCATCCCCGCCCTGGTCTCCTCCTCTGCTCCCTCCTCCCCTCGCCGCCGCCGGACAACGTCGCTGGGCAACTGCGCGTTGGCGGCGGGGACTTCTTCCCCCTCATGCGGAGGACTCAGCGCGGGCAGATGGGGCCGGTGAGGGCGACACGCTTGCGAGGGGCGCGGCTGGCTCGGTAGCGGCGTGGAGGCTTCACAATGGGGCGGCGTATCCATGGCGGAGGCGGTGGCGGCCTTCGGGCGTCCTTCAACTCCGGCTGCGGGCGGCGCGGGCTTGGCCCAGATCTCGGAGGCGGGCTCGGCCCTGAGGCTGGCGGTGGCGGAGTCCCCTGGCGCCGGCGATGGGGCGGCGATGATCAACACGAGGTGGCGGTCGGAGGTGAGCCGTGGCGACGTGGGGGCTCGGCCTAGATCTGGGCCAGGTTGGGCTCGATCTGGGCTGGCCTGGCCCGGGCCCTTCGCGTGGTTCCAGGGGCTGCCGTTGCGGCGGCCGGAAACCCACCTCCCGGCGCACGGGCTGAGCACCGGAGCTGGCTAGGCGGGCCTAGCACCGGTGGTCCTTGGACAACAGGCTGTGTGGCGTGTCCCGCAGCGCTACTTCCTCTGTGTCGAAGGATCTAGGCTAGGTGGGCCCTGATCTTGCTTCGGCCCCCATGTCGGCACCAAGGGCCCCACCATGATGGTGCTTGTCGCTCCGAGGGGTTGAGCTCATGGAGGCCGGGGTGATTCTCAGACCGATGGTGGTCCGGTCAACCAGGTGAGCACGGTGATGGTGGTGCTACTACTTGGCGGTAGGGATCGACGGTGGCAGTTGATCCCCTAATGGACGGAGAAGTAGGGGCTTGCATGGGGTTGGCCTAGACGACGGTTCCCCTGATGCTGTGCAGCGGCAGGGCTTCATGAGCCCTCGTGGGATCGGCTAGGCCAGGTGGGCCTGGTTTGCCCTACGGTTGTATCCGGTCGGCTACCGCCTTCCGGTGGTGGAGGTAGTTCTCTCCCGTAGAGTGTTGTTCTGGCAACCCCCACTGTTGCTTCCTCTTTGCTGGTTTATCGGTCCTACTTCGTGTGTCACGGTGATATGATGGTGGCGGATGCAAGACTGGTGTGGCGTGCGCTCGCGGGCGGCGAGCATGGTGGAGCACTGCGAAGTGTCCGGGGGTGTGGTTTTTTAGGTGTGAGGAGAAATCCTTGTCATCTTGACACCGACGTGGTGACGTCTGCGGGTGCCACTATCCTTATTGAAGGGTGTCGGGTGTACCTCTTTCCCACCTCCCGAAGCGTACTGGGGGAAATCCTAAGACATGTCCGGGCAGCAGCGTCGTCATCGTCGCCTTCCTTCCTGGAGGTGTTGTTTGGTGCGCGACGCTTCAGAGTGCTAGTCTTGTGGTGGAACTTAGCTGGAGGACGCGACAGTCGCGATTCCTCCTCATTTTCGTCGAGCCACTATTATCGGGTTTGCTTTCTTTTCCTTTTCTTTTTGTTTCTTTTTATTTCTCTTTGAGCGTTGTGCTGTCTGGCCCATCAGCGGTATCAAATGGTTGCTATATTAATATAGTTGGGCGCATGCCTGTTTCGAGAAATAGTCATCGAGAGGAGAGAGGTCAGGGCATAGTAGGATACTAACACTACCATGGAGGGAGGTCCCTCGATTGGAGCTCGAAATTTCCTTATTTTCCCTAAAACCTGCAAATCGAGAAAACGATCGAGTAACAAAAATACTATGATTGGAAACCATATACTTAGCCACTCCTATGTTCACACAAAGTTTTAGGGAAAAAACATTTTTTATGACCACTCCAAAAATAGTTTTTCTTGTATTATTTAGGACACAATATCTTTATTTTTTACAAAAATTTGCAAACATATAAAATACATAAATATGTAAAGTGTAAAGAAAAGTTTAACATATTCTTGTATGAATTTACTGTTCGTCCAAGAGCATCGGCTCTCATGAGGCAAAACACCACCCTCAAAATCAGAGCCAATAAAATCTCAAAGAAAAAACAGTGCCAATATGGTGGCGCATGAGATAGCTAGGGTATGTTGTTAGAGTATATTGTCGGTTACGGAAAGATTAGGTAGAGATATGATTTGTGTCTTCCAAGTTGATCCCTGTACACCTATATATACTCGTCCATGAGGCTCAACAATATCATCCATCATATTCCATTAATCTCTGTCCCTCTCTATCATCCGACATGGTATCAGACTAACCTCAATCCAAACCCTAGCCTCCGCCACCGACACGCTTCCGAGGGGACCGATCTCCATGATCTCCGCCGGGGGGCCGCGCGATTCCTAGCAGGGCTCGTCCGCCGATCTTTGATTGGATGTCCTGGAGTTATGTTTCTTCTATTTGGTTCAATGAGCCCTCAAGCTTTCTGGTACAATGGTTGATAAGGCCGACTTATTATAATTACGCCGCGTAATGTAGATATAACAATAAAACATGTTGTACAATGGGTTGTGTTTTAGTCTGATCTTTAATAACTAGACATTCTAAATATGTGGTGAGAGATTGTTACTAAGGGCATGGGCAAGTACAATGGGGTGAACTCAGCCTTCCCTTTAGATCTGCTACGTGGGAATTTTGCTTAGTTGGAGGAGAGATAATTAAGAAAAAAGAGTTTGCCTTCCCTTAGCTAAAGGATGATCTCTTATGAAATAAGAGAAGACCATTTTTTATTGTACGATAGGTCTTTCCTTAGCAACACAATTTCATACAAAAAATATTTAACTCTCATTAATTGGTAGGATGGTAGTTAAAGATAATGTGTTGTATGACTTATCTCTAATCCCTTCATCTCTAGATGATATGGAAGGCTAAGAGAAGGCATGCTCTCTCTCTACCATTGTGCATGGCCTAAGAAATCATCTTTTAGCGACGAGAAGACCATTTTTTTGTTTCTCTCTTCTCCACATCACCAATCATCCTACATGGCGTTTAGATATAATCATTGTATGTGTCGTTATGCCTATACTGCTAAACAATGCAAAATAATCAATAATGTGCGCCTGATGGCTTTCCCTAAAAGAATATTGTGTCCCACAAAATAACAAAGGAGACTAAGGAGGAGCAACTACATACAAGTTCTGCCACGCTAATATCCTAGGTCACAAGGTGTAACCGATGCCAACTTCATAGAACTTAAGGCAGATATATGTACCTGCTACTTAAAACTATGACACATAGTGGATTACTTGCGCTTAGGGGGAGTCTCAGTCGCATGCTTTTATGGAAGCGGGTATTTTAGAATGTGATGCACGTATAAAGGTGAATCAAAATAAGCATTCATGCACTTTGCAGTTGTATTTATCATGTTCCTTATCTATGCTTTATTTTGTGCCATCATGTTTACAAGAGAGATAAAGTGAACACATAAATCCCGGCCTTTTTCCTACTTGCATCTCTCTCTCTCTCTCACACACATTGTTTTAATTTGTTTACTTATACTTTACTTATTAAGTTTTATTATTCTAGACCTCTCCATAGTTTTGTTATTTGTTCACTTCATAGAAGCTAGGTAAGTGACAATCTAGTTTAAGAGAATGAAAAAATTTACGTTCTTCCTACTGCGGTTCGCTTCCTACTCAAGTTTGGGACCAAAGCGGACGCTTGGATAGTCATCCTGTGTGCTAGGCGCAACTTGATTACGAGCCCTTCTATTTTCTCTTCCTTCGGACTATGTAAAATAGTCGATTTTTGGCATCTTTTCAATCAAACTTCTGAGGAAACTCACCTCCTCCGGCAAACATTCAAAATAGTAGTACTCTCTACAACTTTTTTTCGAAATGGGGAGCATAGCCATGGTCTCTGCATCAAGTGATGCACATAAATTTTCTTATTACGAGGTTCCAAATATTCAGCTATTACAATCCTGGATCACATATGGTTGAAACATGTATCAACAATCTAAAAAAGGCATAAAGAAGCTATTCATTCTGAATTCTACTAGTGCGCTACCAACCAATATCCTAGTAGTAGATATCCCGAGCAACCACCAACAGACGGCATCCAGTAGCCATATATTTTCGCTGATCCACCAGGAGAAGATAGGACCATAGTTGGATCCGATGATTAGTGAAGTGAATAACCTGGAAAAATGTGTACCTTTTTCTTGTGCACGTCCAAATAGACCAACACAAAGCTGAGGCGCCAATATGTATTCTAGCTTTATTCCTCCTATCTACCCCATCTCACCATCTACCAAACACATCAGTAATATTGGTCGGGGGAGGTAAGGATTATGGGCCATATGGTTCATGCAGGACAGGTAAGGAATAAGTGTTGCATGGTCTCCATTGAGCAACACTTCTGACATCCATTTTGGTTCCTCTTTGCTAGGTTATCCTTTTTTTAAAACTTTGTTACTAAGGAACCACGTGAAAAAATTACTTTGAGTGGGATCTTTTAACTTCCACAAGTATTTACGTAGAAACCTAGTATGACCACTTGTTAGATCTAGATACATATATTTTACGGTAAATAGAACCGTGGATTTTAGTTTCCACACAAGTTTGTTTGGCATATCAGGTGTACCATCATTAATCTTTGGCAAAAAATTAATCAGTTGTTACATTTGTTGCGATTTGAAGCCCTCCTAAAACCAATATTTAACGGGGTTTGTGAAACAACAGTAGCAACTAGGACATATTTCCTACGTAATATGTTATATAATGATGAGCATCATTGTGCTATGGGAATGTCTCCCATCTAGATATGTTCCAAGAAGCGTGTGTTAGTCCCATCTCCCCTCAAAAGTGCTCCTGCTCAAGAAACCATCTTTAACCTGCATTAGACCCTTTTAAAAGGGAGAATCTGGCTTTTTTCTTAAACTTCTGACAATGTTTTATTCAGAGGATATTTATTATGTAACAACTCCTGCCACGCGCCCTCTTAATTAAGTAGTTTAAACACACATTTGTCGAGCAAACACTTATTTTTTTGTTCAAGCACCTTAATACCTAAGCCACTCTGGTCTTTTAGGTGACATATCATATTACATTTTGTTGTACTTCTTCTTGTTATCATCACTATGCCAAAATAATCTAGATAGGAAAAAATCTAGGCACTTTCTCACCCTCTTTGGTATCTCGAGAAATGAAAGCATGAACAAGAGCATGCTAGTCAATAAGCACTACAAGACGGGTCATGTGCCCTGGCACTTATAGAATCCGACCCACACGTCTAGTCTCTGAGATTGCGCTGGCATGCAAAAAGGTCATCAGGGATAACTGTATCGGGAAAAGTTTTTAGGCAGCACTTTTTGTGGCTCGGCATATCGTCATCCGCCGAGCTAGCGCTAGCATGGCAACACGACCTTAACATCGCGACCCATTGTAGACCGACACTAACTAGGTGCTAGACAATATGTAGGATAACAACACAAAAATATTGCCTCCTATCTGGCAGTGGATGCTTTGGTGCATAGCAATATAATTAATTTTATAATTATTCCATCATATTTTCTATAATATAAAACAAATAAAGAATAATAGAAAATTCATAATACACAGAAACTCATAGCACATAGCACATGACAGTAATACACACAATTCAGATGCAAATTTAGTTCACATATAACTTGATAAAACTAACTTACTAATCTAGAACAACTGACTTAAATTTTATGCACTGTGATAGCCAAATAGACCTCCTTTACTTGAAACTTGAATGCACAAACATCTCCTTCTTCCAGCTTCTTCTGAACAACACAGTCTAGGCAATTTGATTTCAAAATGACAGTGCCATCATTTCCATACTTCACACGAACTTCTCCAATGGTCTCATTGCCACTGCAATCTTCGATCATGTATCGGTCTCGATGAATGCAAGGAATGAGAAATAAGCGGGCAAAAAGTCATGAAAAGTACTACATAGGAAATAAGGAAACAATTACAGGTTGTGGCAAGTTCTAACATCGATAGTGTGTAGGCATCAACATGATTGGAATTCAAAGAAATCTACCATGTTTCCTTTGTTGTTCTTGTTCATGGTGCAAATACAATAAGATATTGTTGTCTTGTATCTTTTGACTATCCTCCTGGTTTCTCCTTGTTGATCGAGTCATGTTGATACCATTGCCAAACCTATAGTGAAGGACATACTTGTCTAAACATCAGACATCTAATCCTGAAATGAATTTAGATTATTTCACACACATACACACATGTTACTACAATCAAGTCTCACCACCTCACCTCGCATCGTAGAGGGCACAGACGGACAAGAACTAGGTACCTTCTCAAGGTATTTCTCCACAATAGACATTTCTAATAACCTATAGAGTCCAATGAAGTACAAACTTTCCTTATGCTCTTACAATAGAAATTCATAACATATAGATCCCATTATATTGTGTGGGGGAAGAACTAGGTACCGTGCGATTGGGAGGTGGAGGGCATCAGAGAGGTGCGTGCCGCCACGGTGGAGGGTGTCGGAGAGGTTCGCGCAGCCGTGATCGAGGGCACCAGAAAGGTTCACACCATCGCGGTTGAGTGAGAGTTGTGCGCAGCCGTGGTCGAAGGCGCCGGATAGGTTAGCGCAGCCTCGACCGAGACCGTTGGAGAGGTTCACGCAGCTGCGGTCGAGGCGCTAGAGAGGTGGAAGGTTAAAGTGGAATCTAGAGGTGGGGGAACTTTTTCGAATAAGGTTTAGATCTAAAGCTGGGTGGGATTGGTCGCTCTGGCCCATGAAAAAAAGTTTGTATTTGCAGAAAGGTAAACAAGTAGGGAAACAACAATGGATTAAAATAAAGGATACAATACTTTTCAAACAACTGAAGGAAGACGATAAAGTACTCAAATAAGAAGTATACAATACATGTTTAAACTAAAGAAAAAACAAGCACAGTAATACTCATTATCCCAGTAATCCGACTCAACAGATTCAATAGAGGTAACATACTCTAAATCCGAATCCGATATTGCATTCACATATGAATCAACTAATAGACGCATTTATCAACAATGTCCATCGTCTCAAAAAAAATCTGCTTGCATTCGGTCTTCTGCTCGTGGAGAAACTGCGTCGCCTCTTTTGTAGCTTTCTCGTTGATTTATTTTAAGCGACGCATCTTCTAACCCTCGCACTACTCTTCCTTGTATTTAAGTCGATTCCATAGACAACACAATGCACACTTCGGGTACACATAAGTGTTCTACCTGTCAGCCGAAGAACAAGCATTGCATTGGGGATTCAGTTCACCGTAGCCAAGGAACATGTCATCAGTGTTAGCGCTCTGATTATTGTCACACATAACTCTGCGATGCGACATCAAGACGCACACGTGCCGAAGAGGTGTCTCTATGATGCATCACATTCCATTGCGGGTCATTGTCAATAGAATAAGGTGGATATGGTCCATCCAGAAACTGCAAAAGGGGTGATTGAGCTGTGAAAAAAGAGATGGATCACTATTAGGAAACCTAGATGGATCTCGATCAAGAAACCACAAATATCCTCCTAAATCAAAATTAAAAGTCAGAAATACATGCTTACATTCATCTCCATATCCATCTCTGTAGAGCACCGCCCAGGTCTCGTTGAAACCGCTCCACCGCCCGCTAAAGCTTTCTTGCAGAGAGAGGGTGAAGAGAAGTGGGGAGTGGGGAGAGGTTGAAGAGAACTAACAATATATTTACAACCGCCCGTCAAACGCTTGCCTTCCTTGGTGGGGCTTAGAGATTAGTGGGACAGGGTTAACGTGCCAGCTTAGAAGGATCCACTGTGCAGGTCTCGTATAATCCACGATGTTGGTGAAGGAGTTATGCCCTAGAGGCAAATAATAAAGTGTATTATTTGATGTATCTCCTATATGTTCATAATACGTTTCATACTGTGCTATAACTGTGTTAATACGAAACGTTGATACACATGTGGTATGTAAACAAACCACGTCTCCAGTTGCCTCTAGTGAACTAGTTCATTGGTCACGAGGATGGTCATGTTTCAAGACCATGGGCATTTATGCCAACTGACAATAAGGTCATGTTATTGTTGAATAACATGATATAGTTACAAAGTTCACCATTGATGATAAAACACAGAGAACCTCGCAACCCGATCCTTTGACTGTGAGGTAATGCAAATCACCATTCCGGAAGAAGCTTAGATGGTTATCAAGAGTCATCTCCTCACAGGGTGATCAAAAAGGTGCCACTCAGATTTTCTGAAGGGATGCGTAGATGAGTACATATCAAGACCAGGATTTGTCTAGTCTGCGTAACAGATAGATACATGTGGCCATCTCGGTGACGTTGCATTAATGAAGCTTGCAAGCATGTGACTAGGTCACGGAATGCAATGATATGAGAACGAGAAAACAAGTTCATTAGTAACAAGATCGAACTAAGGTATGTAGATACCAAAGATCAAGTCTCGGATGAATTAGGTATCGAATGACAGGGAATGGGGAACGACTATCTCACGGTTCGAGCGATTGTATTTGATGGGTTCGTAGCATGGAAAACAAAAAAATTCTACCGCAAGAACGAACAAAACCTAGATCTAATCTAGATAAAAGCCAAGATCTAATCTATTAGACATGAGCAACGAGATAGATAGGAACTAACCCTCGTAGATCCGAAAGCGTTAACGAGATTAGATCTCGTGGTTGATGTAGTCGATCACTTGCCGATCTCAAGATCGTGTGGACGATCCTTCCGGCGTCGCGTTCCGGCGTCGCTTCCGTAGTCGGTCAAGTGGACGATCCTTCCGGCGCCGCGATTCGGCAGCGCTTCCGCAGTCGGTCACACGTGCGGAGTCGAAGCAGACCTTCCTCTCCCCGTTCCAGCGAGCAGCGGAGGTAGTAGATCTTCTCCACGGAATCCCAGCAGCACGACGGCGTGGTGATGGTGGTGGAGTAGAGAATTATGCAGGGCTTCGCCTATGCCTGTACAGAAGATGGTGGAGGAGAGAGGCGGCAGAGATTGGGTGTTATGGGAGCAGGGGAGGAGGGGGCGCCCCTGCCCCTCTATTTAAAGAAGGGAGGCGCCTAGGGAGGGGGAGTCCTTGTAGGACTCCCTTCCCTTGTAGGCCGGCGGATTGGAGGTGGGGGGAGGAGTCCTCCTCCCCCACGACTCCGTATCTTGACCCACTAGGACTCCTTGATCCCTATCTTGATTTTCAAGTAAACTCCAAGATATCTTCTAAAACCTTCCGGAACATTCCGAAACCTTCTAGAATCCTCATACAAACACTCCGAAACATTTCCTAACTTAGAAAATGATCCCCTATATATGAATCTTATTCTCCGGACCATTCTGGATCTCCTCGTGATGTCCCGAATCCAATCCGAGACTGCGAACAACATTCGGTCTCCAACGCATATTCCATATCTACTTAAAACAACTTCGAACCTTAAGTGTGTCACCCTACGGTTCGTGAATATGTAGACATCATAGAGACACATCTCCTATCAATAACCATCAGCGGGACCTGGAGATCCATAATGGCTCCCACAGACTCAACGATGACTTCGCGATCGATTGAACCACTTACATATGAAACTAATTCCCTTTGTCTCGCGACACTATACTTATCCGAGGTTTGATCGTCGGTATCTCCATACCTAGTTCTACCTCGTTACTGATAAGTACTCTTTACTTGTTCCGTGATATGTCATCCCTTGTGACCTAGTCACATGCTTGCAAGCTAACTAGATGACATTCCACCGAGAGGGCCCAGAGCATATCTATCCGTCATATGGATGGACAAATCCCAATCTTGGTTCATGCGCTTCAACACATACTTTCAGAATACCCAATGACACTTTTATAACCACCCAGTTACGAAGCGGCGTTTGATGTCATCAAAGTATCCATCTGGTGATGGTGATTAACATAACCTCATGGTCGAAGGAATAGGTTACTATGTATTTGAAAGCTTACAGCAATATGAACTTAATGACTTGATCTTATGCTACGCTTACTATGGGTGTGCGTCCATCACATCATTCTCCTAATGATATAACCTTGTTATTAATCACATCCTAATGTCCATGATCAGGAAACCATGATCATCAATTAATCAACAAGCTAGTTCAACAAGAGGCTTACTAGGGACTCTCTTATGTTTACAAAACACACATGTATTAGTGTTTCCTCATAATACAATTATAGCATGTGATGTAAACATTCATCATAAACACAAAGATATAATAATAATCACTTTTATTATTGCCTCTTGGGCATATCTCCAACAGTCTCCCACTTGCGCTAGAGTCAATAATCTAGATTACATGGTAATATACCGAACACCCATGGCGTTCTGGTGTTGGTCATGCTTTGCCCTAGGGAGAGGTTTAGTCAACGGATTTGCCACATTCAGATCAGTGTGTACTTTGCAAATCTTTATGTCACCATCTCGGACATACTCGCGAATAGCGTGGAAACGTAGCTTGATGTGCTTCAGCTTGCTATGTGACCTTGGCTCCTGCGCATTAGCTATGACACCTGTGTTGTCACAATAGATGGCCATCGGGTCCAACGCACTGGGAACCACGCCGAGTTCAGTAATGAATTCCTTCATCCAAACGGCTTCTTGTGCAGCCTCCGAAGCAGCTATGTATTCCGATTCAGTTGAAGATTTCGCCACAACGCTTTGCTTCGCACTCCTCTAGCTCACTGCAGCACCATTCAAAATAAATACGTAACCCGACTGTGACTTCGAGTCATCCGGATCGGTGTTCCAACTAGCATCGGTGTAACCGTTTACAACAAGCTGTTCATCACCTCCATAAGAAAGAACCATATCCTTAGTCCTATTTAGGTACTTTAGGATATTCTTGACCGTTGTCCAGTGTTCCATTCCAGGATCACTTTGATATCTGCTAGTCAAACTAACAGCATGTGCTATATCCGGTCTTGTACACAGCATGGCATACATGATAGAACCTATGGCCGAGGCATAGGGAATATTATTCATTTTCTCTCTATCTTCTGCCGTAGCTGGACTTTGAGTTTTACTCAAGGTCTTACCTGACAACATGGGCACGAACCCTTTCTTGCTATCTTCCATTCTAAACTTCTTTAGAACTTTGTCCAAGTATGTACTTTGTGAAAGCGCTATTAGGCGTCTTGATCTATCTCTATAAATATTGATGCCTAGAATGTATGCCGCTTCGCCAAGATCCTTCATTGAAAAACTATTATTCAAATAGGTTTTGACGCTATTAAGGAGTTCTATATCATTCCCAATCAACAATATGTCATCTACATACAGTACTAGGAATGCTACAGAGCTCCCACTCACTTTCTTGTAAATACAAGCTTCTCCATAAGTTTGTATAAATCCAAATTTTTTGATTACTTTATCAAAACATTGATTCCAACTCCGGGATGCTTGCTTCAGTCCATAAATGGAGCGCTGAAGCTTGCATACCTTGTCAGCATCTTTAGGATCGACAAAACCCTTGGGTTGTACCATATACAACTCTTCCTCAATGTCTCCATTAAGGAACGCCATTTTGACATCCATCTGCCAAATCTCATAATCGAAATATGCAGCAATTGCTAACACAATCCTCACAGACTTTAGCTTCGCTACTGGTGAGAAAGTCTCATCATAGTCAACTCCTTGAATTTGTCGGAACCCTTTCGCGACAAGTCGAGCTTTATAGACGGTAAGATTACCATCAACATCTGTTTTTCTCTTGAAAATCCATTTGTTCTCGACAGCCTTACGGCCATCCGGTAAGTCCACACTTGGTTTTCGTACATGGATCCCATTTCGGATTTCATGGCTTCTAGCCATTTGTCGGAATCTGGGCTCATCATGGCTTCTTCATACGTTGCAGGGTCATCAGCGTTGTCCACCAACATGACGTTCAAGGCAGAGTCATACCAATCAGGAGTGGTACGAACCCTCGTTGACCTGCGAGGTTCAGCAGTAACTTCATTTGAAGTTTCATGATCATTATCATTAGCTTCCTCTCCAATTGGTGCAGGCGGCACAAAAACATCTTCCGGTGCTGCGCTACTCTCAAATCTGAGAGAAGGTTCAATAACCTCATCGAGTTCTACTTTCCTTCCAGTCACCTCTTTCGAGAGAAACTCCTTTTCAAGAAAGGATCCATTCTTTGCAACGAAAACTTTGCCTTCGGATCTATGATAGAAGGTATACCCAATTGTTTCTTTAGGGTATCCTATGAAGACGCATTTCTCCGCTTTGGGTTCTAGCTTATCAGGTTGTAACTTATTTACATATGCTTCGCAACCCCAAACTTTAAGGAACGACAACTTAGGTTTGTTGCCAAACCACAATTCGTACGGTGTCGTTTCAACGGATTTAGATGGTGCCCTATTTAAAGTGAATGCGGCTGTCTCTAATGCATAGCCCCAAAATGATAACGGTAAATATGTAAGAGACATCATAGACCGAACCATATCTAAGAGAGTTCGATTACGACGTTCGGACACACCATTACGCTGTGGTGTTCCCGGCGGTGTCAACTGTGAAAGTATTCCACATTTCTTTAAATGCATGCCAAACTCGTAACTCAGATATTCACCTCCGCGGTCAGAACGCAGAAACTTAATCTTCTTGTTACGATGATTTTCCACTTCACTTTGAAATTCCTTAAACTTCTCGAAAGTTTCGGACTTATGTTTCATAAAGTAGACATACCCATATCTACTCAAGTCATCCTGAAAGTGAGAACATAACGATATCCACCACGCGATGCTACACTCATTGGACCGCACACATAGGTATGTATTATTTCCAATAAGTCTATAGCTCGCTCCATTGTACCATAGAATGGAGTCTTAGTCATTTTTCCCATTAGACATGCTTCGCATCTTTCAAGTGATTCAAAATCAAGTGATTCAAGAAGTCCATCAGAATGGAGTTTCTTCATACGCTTCACTCCAATGTGACCAAGACGACAGTGCCACATGTATGTAGAATTATCATTCAATTTAATTCGTTTAGCATCTATGTTGTGAACATGTGTATCACTACTATCCAGATTCAGTAAGAATAAACCATTCATCTCAGGTGCTTTACCATAAAAGATATTACTCATATAAATCGAACAACCTTTATTCTCGGACTTAAAAGAGTAACCGTCTCGCAATAAACAGGATCCAGATATAATGTTCATGCTTAACGCAGGCACCAAATAACAATTATTTAAATTTAAACTAATCCTGAAGGTAGATGTAGAGGGAGCGTGCCGACGGCGATCACATCAACCTTGGAGCCATTTCCAACGCGCATCGTCACCTCATCTCTTGCCAGTCTTCGTTTATTCCGCAGCTCCTGTTTCGAGTTACAAATATGAGCAACCGAACCAGTATCAAATACCCAGGCACTACTACGATTACTAGTAAGATACACATCTATAACACATATATCAAATATACCTTTCTTCTTGATGTTGCCGTTCTTCAGATCCGCCAGGTACTTGGTGCAGTTACGCTTCCAGTGACCAGCACCCTTGCAGTAGAAGCACTCAGTTTTAGGATTAGGACCAGCCTTGGGCTTCTTAGCAGGTGCGGCAGCTTTCTTGCCGTCCTTCTTGAAGTTGCCCTTGTTCTTAGGCTTGCCCCATTTCTTGAAATTGGTGGTCTTATTGACCATCAACACTTGTTGCTCCTTCTTGATCTCCACTTCAGCAGTTTTCAGCATGGACGACAGTTCAGGCAACGTCTTGTTCATGCAGTGCATGTTGAAGTTCATCACAAAGTTCTTGTAACTTGGTGGCAGTGATTGAAGGAGACGGTGGATCCCCAATTCATTAGGAATCGATATTCCCAACTCTTGGAGCTTCTTAGCGTACCCAGACATGGTGAGCACGTGCTCGCTAACGGAGCTTCCCTCTTCCATCTTACAGTTAAAGAATTTCTCGGAGGCCTCATAGCTCTCCATGGCCGCGCGAGTCTCAAAAATTAGCCTGAGCTCCTTAATGATCTCGAACGGGTCGTGGTGCTCAAAACGCTGTTGGAGCTCCGTTTCTAAACCGTACAGGATGGCACACTGAACTGTGGAGTAATGATTCTTCCGAGTGGCGAAAACATTCTTTTCGTCATCGGTGGCATTATCTGCAGGTGGGTCACCTAGCGGTGCATCGAGCACATAGGTCAACTGACCAGCCCTGAGGACGATCTTCAGTCCACGGAACCAGTCCGTGAAATTGCTTCCATTGTTTTTAAGCTTTTCTTTCTCTAGGAACGCATTGAAATTGATGGAGGGGGTCGCCATAATCTACAATAATTTGCAAGTAGTTTAGACTAAGTTTATGACAAATTGAGTTCAAATTTAATTATTAAACTAACTAGGTGAACTCCCACTCAAAACAACATCCCTCACATTGTCTTAGTGATTACACGAACCAAGTCCACTACACGAAGTCCGATCTTCACGAGAGAAGATGTAGTTTCATCGGCGAACAATCTTCATGTTCATCATATCAATTATATGACTCATGCTCTACCTTTCGGTATTCCGTGTTCCGAGACCATGTCTGTACATGCTAGGCTTGTCAAGACAACCTTAGTTTCCGCATGTGCAAATCTGGCTTGCACCCGTTGTATGCACACGTAGAATCTATCACATCCGATCATCACGAGATGCTTCGAAACGACGAGTCTTAGCAACGGTGCCAACTAAGGGTGAACACTTTATTACTTGATATTTAGTGAGAGGGATCATCTTATAATGCTACCGTCGTGATCTAAGCAATACAAGATGCATAAAGGATTAACATCACAGGCAATTCATAATTAGTGTGATATGATATGGCCCTTTCTTCTTGCGCCTTTGATCTCCATCTCCAAAGCACGAACATGATCTCCATCATCACCAGCATTGCGTCAAGGTCAGTGGCGCAGCTTCATGGTTGTCCATCATCACCAGCATCTATTACAACTACTTGGAATAAAGCTATTACAAGATGAATAGACACGCAGGTCTTAACAGAATTAAAGACAACCATTAGGCTCCTGCCGGTTGCCATATTACAACAAGGATCATTGCATACATCAAATACAATCACAATCACATGTTGGCCATATCACATCACAAAACCCCTGCAAAAACAAGTTAGACGCCTCTAATTTTCTTTGCATGTTTTACGTGGTTTGAGGCTTTCGCATAAGACCGATCTTACCTACGAACAAGGACCACAACGTTGATACAAGTGTTGTCAAGATGCTCATTGTAAATTGAATCTTAACTATGGTGGGAGAGACAGACACCCGCAAAGCCACTTGTGCAAAGCAAGTTACACATCAAGCGTGGAGCAAGTCTCATGTGCGATGACATGTAATGTTAGCCCGAGCCGCTTCATCCCACCATGCCGCAAGATGCAAAGTACACGCTAAGACACCGACAACAAAAGCATCAACGCCCACAAATCATTGTGTTCTACTCGTGCAACAGATCTACGCATAGATACGGCTCTGATACCACTGATGGGTTCGTAGCATGGAAAACAAAAAATTTCTACCGCAAGAACCAACAAAACCTAGATCTAATCTAGATAAAATCCAAGATCTAATCTATTAGACATGAGCAACGAGATAGATAGGAACTAACCCTCGTAGATCCGAAAGCGTTAACGAGATTAGATCTCGTGGTTGATGTAGTCGATCACTTGTCGTTCTCAAGATCGTGTGGACGATCGTTCCGGCATCGCGTTCCGGCAGCGCTTCCGTAGTCGGTCAAGTGGACGATCCTTCTGGCGCCGCGATTCGGCAGCGCTTCCGCAGTCGGTCACACGTGCGGAGTCGAAGCAGACCTTCCTCTCCCCGTTCCAGCGAGCAGCGGAGGTAGTAGATCTTCTCCACGGAATCCCAGCAGCACGACGGCGTGGTGATGGTGGTGGAGTAGAGAATTCTGCAGGTCTTCGCCTATGCCTGTGCAGAAGATGGTGGAGGAGAGAGGCGGTAGAGATTGGGTGTTATGGGAGCAGGGGAGGAGGGGGCGCCCCTGCCCCTCTATTTAAAGAAGGGAGGCGCCTAGGGAGGGGGAGTCCTTGTAGGACTCCCCTCCCTTGTAGGCCGGCGGATTGGAGGTAGGGGGAGGAGTCCTCCTCCCCCACGACTCCGTATCTTGACCCACCAGGACTCCTTGATCCCTATCTTGATTTTCAAGTAAACTCCAAGATGTCTTCTAAAACCTTCCGGAACATTCCGAAACCTTCTAGAATCCTCATACAAACACTCCGGAACATTTCCTAACTTAGAAAATGATCCCCTATATGAATCTTATTCTCCGGACCATTCCGGATCTCCTCGTGATGTCCCGAATCCAATCCGAGACTCCGAACAACATTCGGTCTCCAACGCATATTCCATATCTACTTAAAACAACTTCGAACCTTAAGTGTGTCACCCTACGGTTCGTGAATATGTAGACATGATAGAGACACATCTCCTATCAATAACCATGAGCGGGACCTGGAGATCCATAATGGCTCCCACATACTCAACGATGACTTTGCGATCGATTGAACCACTTACATATGAAACTAATTCCCTTTGTCTCGCGACACTATACTTATCCGAGGTTTGATCGTCGGTATCTCCATACCTAGTTCTACCTCATTACTGATAAGTACTCTTTACTTGTTCCGTGATATGTCATCCCTTGTGACCTAGTCACATGCTTGCAAGCTAACTAGATGACATTCCACCGAGAGGGCCCAGAGCATATCTATCCGTCATATGGATGGACAAATCCCAATCTTGGTTCATGCGCTTCAACACATACTTTCAGAATACCCAATGACACTTTTATAACCACCCAGTTACGAAGCGGCGTTTGATGTCATCAAAGTATCCATCTGGTGATGGTGATTAACATAACCTCATGGTCGAAGGAATAGGTTACTATGTATTTGAAAGCTTACAGCAATACGAACTTAATGACTTGATCTTATGCTACGCTTACTATGGGTGTGTGTCCATCACATCATTCTCCTAATGATATAACCTTGTTATTAATCACATCCTAATGTCCATGATCAGGAAACCATGATCATCAATTAATCAACAAGCTAGTTCAACAAGAGGCTTACTAGGGACTCTCTCTTATGTTTACAAAACACACATGTATTAGTGTTTCCTCATAATACAATTATAGCATGTGATGTAAACATTCATCATAAACACAAAGATATAATAATAATCAGTTTTATTATTGCCTCTTGGGCATATCTCCAACAGTATTCGTGAAACGCACGGGGTCACATGGCCATCCAGGTCCCTCTGTTGATCATTGATATGAGAGTAGTCTCTATCATGTCCGGAGTGTTTCCGAACCGAAGGATATCACTCTTAAGGGTAGAGACGCTTATGGTAGATGAGGTATCATATGAGAAATAGAGAGAGAGAGAAACCGGAATAGTTTCGGTAACATCCGATGGAGATCGGAAGGGGTCCGGAAGGTGTTCCGGAGTAAAGGAATAATATAATATGTGTATTTAAATGTTAATTGGAGAATTTATATTAAATATTTTTATTTTTTATTTTTGAAGGCACTATATTGCTAATGGGCCTCACCCGAAGGGAGGCCCAAGCGGGCAAGGCGCATAGGGAGTGGGGGCCACCCGACCTAGGGCTGGTGGGCCACCCCAGTGGGGCCCACCTAGGGCCGGCGGCTGCCCCAAGGTGGCTGGCGGGTGTGGGATTAGTCCCACACCGCCTGGCCCCTGGGTGGTGCCCTCCCCCCTCCCACTATATAAAGGGGCCCCCCTTCCCCCTTTGGAATCACCCATTCCTCTCATTCTCTCTCTCATCTGCTGAGGACTTCCCCGTAATATTGGGGAGGACCTCGTAGTTGAATTCTCCACCTTCACACTACCATCGTGTGATCGGCGATCTGACATCTACTTCTTCCGCTGCTCGGCTGGATCGGAGTCTGATTGACGTCTCCTACACCGGACGTGTGAAGAACTTCGGAGGCACCACACTTGGGGTGCTACTCGTCTTCATTAATATACGCCTTCCTGCGTAAGGCGTGCCTCTATTTTCAAAGGTATGAATAATGTATTCCTTGTCCGTTACTTATGTCTACATAGTATAGATCCTGGTATTAGTGTTCGAGTAGATAGAAATTTTTGGTTTCTGCTACGGAACCCTTCAGTGGTACCAGAGCGGGTCTATGGGTAGACATGTCGTACGAATAGAACACATAGCAATATGTGGGCATTGATTCTCTAGTTTCTACCCTCTTTAGTGTTATTGTTCATATCGCGACACTGTTTGATGAAGCGGCCCCCAACCGACCTCACGTGGTGATTCACGAGACTGGTCCATGAATCGAAGTGGCTTAGGGGGTGTCTGTCTCTCTGTAGTAGTTGATATAGCATTGACACTAGAGGGCCCTGAAAAGGGAAGAAGAACGGCAATCATTGAATCCATGTTGTGGCTCGACGTTCGTAGGTGGGAAGGGGTTCTACTGCGAAAGCCCTAAAGCCGCGTAAAACATGCAATAGTTAATATAGAAGCGTCTATCTTTATTATTGCATAGGGGCAAGTATTATAACATGGAAATGACCAGTTTGTGAAACTCTCATTGAAGTTAATATGATGGTCATAAAGCAATAACCATGTCATAACACTTCACTTTGGAAGTAATACTTATTGTGCTAGTATACTTACTAGACGGTAGCATAATAAGATAATCCCTCATAGTATTCTAGTTATCGTATTCCCCTTGTGTGTGCACCACCAAGAAAGTTCTTCGATATGAGGCGATCCAGGGTTATAGGTCTGGGTGTCAGACATATCTACGCTCGCATATAGTGGGTGTAAGCCATGTTGCACTGCAAATACACACGAGTTAGGACTGGCGAGCCTAGCACGTTAGAGAAACATGGCCTCGGAATACAAGAGACTAAAAGGTCGAGCATGAATCACATGGTTGATGTGATCGACATTAGGGAATGTCCACCTTTGATACTGCACTGATGGTCGTGACGATCGGGGGAGGTGCAGAGGATAGGGATCATGTGATCATTGAACGAGTAGAGGGATGTTCATTTAAGTGGGAGTTCTTTTAGTTAAAACTTGAACTCATTATTATGAGCATAGTCTAAACACTTTGCAAATCCTTTGTAGATGTCTCGCCCACCCATCTTCAACCTTAGCACTTTCCTCGAGAAGGACAAGCTGAAAACTGATGGAACCAACTTCACCGCATGGTTCCACAATCTTAGGATCCTCCTAGTCCCCTATAAGTTGACTTATGTCATCGAGGCTAAGCTTCCAGCTAAGCCTGCAGATTCCGCCTCTGAGGACGAGAAGAATGTCTGGCAGTCCAAGGCGGATGATTTCTCCCTCATCCAGAGTGGAATTCTCTATGCCATGGAGCCGGAGCTTCAAAAGCGTTTTGAGAAGATGAATGCTTTTGAGATCATTGAGGATCTCAAGGTTGTCTTTGCTCCACAGGCTTGTGCAGAGAGGTATGATGATTCCGAGCTCTTCTTCTCTGCTAAAACGGAAGAGCACAGCAGTATTAGTGAGCACGTGGTCAAAATGTCTGGCTACGTTAAACACTTAAACGCCCTGGATTGCAAAATCCCGGAGTAACTCGCTATAGATATGGTGTTGCACTCGCTGCCCCCTAGCTACAAGGGTTTTGTGATGAACTACAACATGCAAGGGATGACTAAGACCCTTGCCAAGGTGTTAGCCATGCTCAAAATTGCTGAGGTTAAAATCAAGAAGGAGCACACGGTGTTGATGGTCAACAAGACCACCAACTTTAAGAAACCGGGGCAAAAGGGAAAAGGCAAGGGTAAGAAGTCTAAGAGGGATGGCAAGTTTGTTCCCAACACCTCAAAGACTGCCAAGCCTGGCCCTAAGCCCAGCACTTCGTGCTTCTACTGCAAAGGGGATGGGCACTGGACGCAACTGACCCAAGTACCTTGAAGACAAGCGAGCTGGCAAGATAGCCATTCCGGACAAAGGTATATATGATATACATGTTATTGATGTATTCCTTACAAGCGTCAGGAGTAACACCTAGGTATTTGATACCGGATCTGTTGCTCACATTTGTAACTCTCAGTAGGATCTACAGAGTAGGAGGCGCCTAAGGAAGGACGAGGTGACGATGCGCGTCGGCAATGGTTCGAGAGTCGAAGTGATGGCCGTCGGCACCTTGCATCTGCGTCTACCGTCAGGATTATTGTTGATTTTGAATAAATGCTATTATGTACCCGCACTGAGTATGAATATTGTGAGTGGGTCTTGCTTGTTGCAAGACTGTTATTCGTTTAAATCAGGAACAAATGGTTGTTCAATTTATATGAATGATGTTGTCTATGTTCATGCTCCTGTACGTGATGGTTTATTCTTACTTGATCTTGATTGTGATACACACATCCATAGTGTTGATGCTAAACGTTGTAAGCACAGTGACGATAATTCCATGTACATATGGCATTGTCGTCTTGGTCATATTGGCGTGAAGCGCATGAAGAAGCTTCATGCAGAAGGGCTTCTTGGATCATTGGATTTTGAATCCCTTGATACATGTGAGCCATGCCTCATGGGCAAGATGACAAGGAAACCATTCTCCGGAATAGTGGAGAGAGTTGTAGACCTACTTTGGATCATACATACAGATGTATGTGGACCAATGAGTGTCTCAACACGCAATGGTTATCGTTACTTTGTTACCTTTACTGATGACTTAAGCAGATATGGATATATCTACTTGATGAAGCACAAGTCTAAAACCTTTGAAAAGTTCAAGGAATTTCAGAAAGAGGTAGAAAATCAACTTAACAAGAAAATCAAGCACCTTCGATCGGATCAAGGAGGCAAGTATTTGAGTTATGAGTTTAACATGCACTTGAAGGACTGTGGGATTATCCTAATGGTGTGTCGGAACGTCGTAACCGAACCCTATTGGATAGTGTATGGTCCATGATGTCTTTAACTGATTTGTTTGTGTCTTTTTAGGGATACGCGTTAGAAACCGACGCTTTTATTTTAAACCGAGCACCATCCAAATTCGTGGAGACAACCCCATATGAGATATGGCATGGCAAGAAGCCATTGTTGTCATTTCTGAAAGTTTGGGGTTGTGAGGTTACGTTAAGAAACTGCAGCCTCACAAACTCGAACCCAAATCAGAAAAATGTATCTTTGTTGGATATCCAAGGGAAACCGTTGGGTATACTTTCTACAACCAAGCCGAAGGCAAAACGTTTGTCGCAAAAACCGGCACCTTTCTCGAAAAAGAGTTTCTTGCAAAAGGAGTGAGTGGAAGGAAAATCGAGTTAGATGAAATTGTTGACCCTTCTCTCCAAATTCCGAGTAGCGCAACGGTAGCTTTTCCGAAACCGCTCTCAAACATGGAGGAAGAGCTCATTGATGATGATCAAAACAATGACATCGAGACTCCTGAGGTTCGCATGTCTACAAGGGTTCGTGCCACTCCTGATTGGTACAGCAGCCTTATGATGCTTGTCATCCTAGATGAACAGGAAGAACCTGCAAACTACAAAGAAGCTATGGATAGTGCTGAATCCGAGAAATGTCTAGAAGCCATGAAATCCGAAATAGGATACATGCATGAAAACCAAGTTTGGACCTTGGTGGATATTCCAGAAGGCCGCAAGGCCGTGGAAAATAAATGGATCTTCAAGAAAAAGACAGATGTGAATGGTAATGTAACCATTCACAAAGCTCGACTTGTTGCAAAGGGGTTTCTACAAATTCAAGGAGTTGACTACGACGATACTTATTCTCCCGTAGTGATGCTTAAGGCTATCAGGATTTTAATAGCAACTGCTGCACATTTCGACTATGAAATTTGGCAGATGGATGTCAAGACGCATTCCTCAATGTCCACATTGATAAAGAGTTGTATATGATGCAACCAGAAGGTTTTGTCAATCCTAAGGATGCTGGAAAGGTATGCAAACTTCAACGGTCCATTTATGGATTAAAGCAAGCATCTTGGAGCTGGAACCAACGTTTTGATCAAGTGATCAAGAGTTTTGGATTTGTCCAAAACCAACAAGAGTTCTGTGTTTATAATAAAGCGAGTAGGAGCTCGGTTGTTTTCTTTGTAGTATATGTGGATGACATATTACTCATGGGAAACGATGTGGATCTTATGAAAAGCGTGAAAGCATATCTGAGCAACCAATTTTCCATGAAGGATCTAGGTGAAGCTGCGTATATATTAGGAATCAAGATCTATAGAGATAGATCAAGGCGCCTAATAGCATTGAGTCAGAGTACTTACATAGATAAGATTTTGAAGAGGTTCAAAATGGAAAACACTAATGTCTACGCACTTCTATTCTTGTAGACAGTTGTTGGGCCTCCAAGTGCAGAGGTTTGTAGAACAGCAGCAAGTTTTCCCTTAAGTGGATTACCCAAGGTTTATCGAACTCAGGGAGGAAGTGGTCAAAGGTATTCCATCTCAAGCAACCCTGCAATCAAGATACAAGAAGTCTCTTGTGTCCCCAACACACCCAATACACTTGTCAGGTGTATAGGTGCACTAGTTCGGCAAAGATATAGTGAAATACAAGTGGTATAGATAATTATAAGTGGTAACGGTGATAGAAGATAACTTGATGGCGTGGAAAAGACTAAAGCAAAACTGAAATAAAGATGGAAGTAAGCAAACATGTAACAGATCTAATAGCAAACGGTGTATCAATGCTTAGAAACAAGGCCTAGGGATCATACTTTCACTAGTGAACACTCTCATATAAATATATTCTTCTTTATGATACTACGCTGAACTACTCTCCAGTTGGACACTCTAATCCATGGTAGGGCTATAACAGCACACCTCAAAGTAAGCCTTTCCCATCTAGAAAACCCCACACTGTCACCTTGAGTACTAGATGAGTACAACAAACACCACAATTTCATAAAGACATCCAACTCCAAATATAACTCATAACAAGTATTTGTAATCTCTAACCTAAGTGCCACCATGGTGAGCACGCTGTCACTTTCACACACATGGGGAGAGCAGAGATCTAATAAAGCACTTGAGTAGCAAGGTAGATCTATAGATTACAAGCTCATGATCACAATATGATCATGCATAGAGAGAGATATGAGCACATAGCTACCGGTAGAACCCTTAGCCTCGAGAGAGAACTACTCCCTCCTCATCATGGGAATTAGCAACGACGATGGATATGGTGGTGGATATCGATGGAGATGGCTCCGGGGGCACTTCCCTGTCCCGGCAGGGTGCCGGAACAGAGACTTTCTGTCCCCCGAATCTCCCTTCGGTGGCGGCGGCACTGCGGAACTTTTCGTGGCTGGAGGCTTGACGATTTAGGGTTTATGCCTCGGGAGGCTTCTTATAGGCCAGAGGGAAAGGTCGGTGGGCGGCCAGGAGGCCCACACCATGCCCTGGCGCGGCCTGGGGGGACCCGCGCCATGGGGTGGTGTGGCCACCCTGTGGCCCCTCTCCGACTCTCCTTCTGGCTCCGTGAGTCTTCCGGGAAAATATCAACTTTGGCTTTTGTCCGGTCCAATTCCAAGAATATTGATTTTCTGACTTTCCTGGAACCAAAAATAGCAGAAAACAGGCAATTGGCATTGTGGCACTTGTTAATAGGTTAGTCCAAGAAATCATATGAAAAGTACTCCAAAGTGTGGACAAAACACAAGAAAGTAGATAAAACCAAGCATGGAACATCAAAAATTATAGATCACCATTCCGGAAGAAGCTTAGATGGTTATCAAGAGTCATCTCGTAACAGGATGATCAAAAAGGTGCCACTCAGGTTTTCCGATGGGATGCGTAGAGGAGTACATATCAAGACCAAGATTTGTCTAGTCTGCGTAACAGATAAATACATGTGGCCATCTCGGTGACGTTGCATTAATGAAGCTTGTAAGCATGTGACTAGGTAACGGAATGCAACGACATGAGAACGAGAAAACAAGTTCATTAGTAACGAGATCGAACTAAGGTATGTAGATACCAAAGATCAAGTCTCGGATGAATTAGGTATCGAATGACAAAGGGAATGGGAAACGACTATCTCACGGTTCGAGCGATTGTATTCGTGAAACACACGGCGGTCACATGGCCATCCAGGTCCCTTTGTTGATCATTGATATGAGAGTAGTCTCTATCATGTCCGGAGTGTTTCCGAACCGAAGGATGTCATGCTTAAGGGTAGAGACGCTTAGGGTAGATGAGGTATCATATGAGAAATAGAGAGAGAGAGAGAATCCGGAATAGTTTTAGTAACATCCGATGGAGATTGGAAGGGGTCCAGAAGGTGTTCCGGGGTAAAGGAATAATATAATATGTGTATTTAAATATTAATTGGAGAATTAATATTAAATATATATTTTTATTTTATTTTTGAAGGCACTATATTGCTAATGGGCCTCACCCGAAGGGAGGCCCAAGTGGGCAAGGCGCATAGGGAGTAGGGGCCAGCCGGCCTAGGGCTAGTGGGCCGTCCTAGTGGGGCCCACCTAGGGCCGGCGGCTGCCCCATGGTGGCCGGCGGGTGTGGGTTAGTCCCACACCGCCTGGCCCCTGGGTGGTGCCCTCCCTCCTCCCACTATATAAAGGGGTCCCCCTTCCCCCTTTGGAATCACCCATTCCTCTCATTCTCTCTCATCTGTAAGGACTCCCCCGTAATATTGGGGAGGACCTCGTAGTTGAATTCTCCACCTTCACACTACCGTCGTGTGATCGGCGATCCGACATCTGCTTCTTCCGCTGCTCGGCTGGATCGGAGTCCGGTTGACGTCTCCTACACTGGACGTGTGACGAACTTCGGAGGCACCACACTTGGGGTGCTGCTCGTCTTCATCAATATAAGCCTTCATGCGTAAGGTGTGCCTCTGTTTGCAAAGGTATGAATACTGCATTCCTTCTCCGTTACTTATTCCTACATAGTATAGATCCTGGTATTAGTGTTCGAGTAGATAGAAATTTTTTGTTTTCTGTTACGGAACCCTTCAGTTGGTAATTATGCCAGGTCCACGAAAACCACGACAATACATTTGTGTGCCGCCCTCGAAAACTGTCGTGGAACCATGATTCTTTGGGTAATCAACTTTCACAAGTAGTTTTCGCTTATGTCGTCCCAAAAATGTGTCGTGCACTAGGGAGTTTTTGGTAGTGAAGAAATTGATAAGGACAAAACGATCTCCATAAGATAGTAACTTTTCTTGCCAACATCCTAGCTTAGTCATAAAACAACTTTCCACGATATTTCACTCAGCATTTCGTAATTTTCAATAACGGATAGATATCCCAGGATATCGTAAAGGTAGGGAACCAGTCTAACATCCAAAAATCTACTTGTAATGTTCCAAAACCTTTTTATTTTCCTAAATAGAAAATCTCACTCTTATGAAACTTAATTTTAAAACATGAGAGTTCTTCAAATATACATACTATGATCTTCATATTAACTGCCTTCTAAAGGTCATGCTTCACAAATAATGTCATATCGTCAGCATATTGTAGGATAGAGACCCCTCCATCAACTAAATGAGGTATGAGGCCTCAACCAAACCATCTGTCCTTTGCTCTAGCAATAAGAATTGCTAGCACATCAACGACAATGTTAAAAAGCATGGAGAAAGAGGATCACCTTGTCTCAATCCATTTTTGTTTGGAAATAATTCCTAATGTCATCATTGACTCTTACCCCCACGCTACTGACTTGCACAAATTTCTTAATCCATTCACACCATATAGGATCCAAATGCTTTATGCTTAATAAGCCTTTTCAAAATCAATTTTAGAAAGAACCCCATACAACTTATTTTGGTGAAGTTCATGGATGGTTTCATGCAGAACAATCACGCCTTCAAGAATATGGCTCACATGAATGAAAGCAATTTGTGTTGGTATAATCACCTTATGTGCAAAGTCCATAATGTGATTAGTGGCCATATTCGTAAAAATCCTTATGCAGAAATTCCAAAGAAAAACGTGTCTACATTAATATATTTGAACCACATTTTTTTGGGAAACAAGATGATTACTCCCAAATTCAACTTAAATATAGGTAAATCACCTATTTGTAATTGTGCAAATAGTGCCATTAACTTAAGTTTAATGACATCCTAGATTCTCTGATAAAACTCATTTGGATATCATTTGCTATTGGCATTTCATTATGTTCCATCTGAGAAATAGCATAAAAAACTTCCTCCTCAAACTATTCATCTTAGTGTGGTCGAGCGGGACACATTAAAAGAGGCAAATAAAAAGGTTAACAAACTAAGAAGAGATGAGAAATTAAGTGGGATCAAAGAGCCATGGTCAAGCATATACCAGAAGGTGCCAACAATACAAAATATTTCCATCTTATTGTGAATGGAAAACATAGCCGAAAGAAAATATTTCAGTTAGAGCAATATGAAGGAACCTTACTGGGAAACTATAATCTCAAGGTCCATATTACATAATCTTATAAATTGTTATTTGGGGTGCCGACCCCATCTAATGTTTTTCTTCTGAAAAATGCCATCCATGACACACCGCACATTTCACTTGTGGAGAATTGTATTATTATGGCACTTTTTTTTGGGAAAGGAAGTGTATGACGACATCTCTCAAATGGAGCACAACAAGGCTCCTAGACCGGATGCGGAGTTTTATCAGATTTTTGGGATGTTATTGAAGAGAATGGGATGGCACTATTTGGTCAGTTATATACATGGGATTTGCTTCTATACAAAATAAACTTTGGAGTCATTACCCTACTTCCCAAAAAGGAGACTGCGATACAAATATGAAAATATAGACCAATTTTTTTGTTAAATGTTAGTTTCAATTTTTTCACTCAATTTGGTACTAACCAAATTATGGGAATTTCCCATAAGGTTATTAGACCTACTCAGGAAGCTTTATGCCAGGACAATATATCCTAGAGGGAGTGGTTGTGCTCCATGAAACCATACATGAACTTCATATGAAGAGTATGTATTGTGTTTTGTTCAAGATTGATTTTGAAAATGCGTATGACAAAGTTAAATGGTCGTTTCTACAATAGGCCTTGCGTATGAAAGGATATGCACCAGAGTGGTGTAGATTAATTACACAATTTGTTTAGGATGGTAGTTTGGTACAAATATTAATGATAACATTGCTTATTATTTTCAAACAAGGAAATGTTTGAGGTAGCGAGAACTTTTGGCTCTGATACTTTTTAACATAGTTGCAGATATGCTAGCTATCCTCATTGCGAGGGAAAAGTAGGATGGTCAAGTGGGAGTCCGTATTCCTTATCTTGTTGATGGAGGGGTTTTAATCTTGCAATATGTGAATGACACTATTTTTATCCATGGAACATGACCTTGGGAAGGCCGTGAATATGATATTAATACTATGTATTTTTGAGAAACTTTCGAATCTAAAAATAATTCTACAAGAGTGAGATATTCTGTTTTGGTAAGACAAAAGAAGAGGAACAACAATACAAAGAAATCTTTGGATGCGAGCCTGGTTCCTTGCCTTTTAGGTATCTAGGGATACATATACATTGGATAAAACTTAAAAATTCAGATTGGTATTCGGCGGAAACCTGCTTCGAAGGGAAGCTGGGACTCTAGAAAGGCAAGATGTTATCATACAGGGATTGACTAGTCCTTATCAATTCCGTTTTAACTAGTTTATCTATGTTCTTGTCGTCGTTTTTGGAGATACCTAAGTGGACAAGGAAACATATGGACTTTAATAGATCTCATTTCTTTTGGCGAAGTGACGATAATAAATGAAAGTATAGATTAACGTAGTGGAATATATTTGTAGACCGAAAGATCAGGGAGGTTTGCGAATTGAGGTGCTTGAACTAAAAAAATAAGCGTTTGATGAGAAAATGGCTCTATAAACTGGTTAATGAAGAGGGAGTTTGGCAGAAGCTATTACACAATAAGTATCTGAATCATAAGCCACTAGTCGAGACCAATCTAAACCCACGTATTCACTCTTTTGGAAGAGACTCATGCGAGTCAAGGATGGCTTCTTTAGTAGAGATCATTTTAAGTTTGGAGATGGCTGCGAGATCCTAAGAAGTATAACATTATGCAATAGAAGAATGTTTTGCTTGTCGATGTGTTAGCTAATGTACCACTAAGTATTGAATTCAGAAGTGCACTAACAGGCAATAAGTGGATATCTTGGTTATATTAATGCCAACGGATAATTGTGGTATACTTGACCCATGAGTGAGATATATTTAGTTGGAACATTATACCTTCGGGTACTTTCACGGTTATAATCTATGTATGAATATCTTATGAATGGTCATACATATGTTTAAAAAAAATACTTATGTAAATTAATGTTCTCACTAAAGATAAAAAAATATGTGATTCCTTCATAGTAAGGTTTTACTCGCAAAGGATAATACTGCAAAACGGAATTGGGTTCGATGCACCAAGTGTTATTTCTGTGTCTAACGGGAGTTCATTGAGCATTTATTTATATCATGCCCGTTTGCGTGACTTATATGGTATATTGTTAATATTGCTTATGATCTTTCACCTCCAACTAATGTATCAAATATGTTTGGCAATTGGTTAGTTGGGTTGGATACCAATACAAATGCTAGAATACAGATAGATGTTTCATCTTTATGTTGGTTCATATGGAAGTGCAAGAAATTTAACAAGAGGAAAACTTTTAAACTTTTACAGTTTATTCACATGATGGCACATTGGGTGCATCATTGGCTGTACCTTTTTCCACCGGAGCAGCGGGATGCTATGGTTTCTGGCTGCAATCGTCTACTTTTGTTTGTTCAGGATATCTTTAGCCAGGCTGTCCAGCAGCGTATTAGTCGACTACAAGATGCACAATTACTTTATTTTTATATTTTTTGACGGTTGATTTTTGTATTAACATTGGCTAATCCTTGAACTCTAACGCAAACCAACCTGTGGTTGGGTGGCTAGGAGGGTGGTTGTACCCCCAGCCCACCAGAGTTCAAACTCCAGGTTTGACACTGTGTGTTGCATAAAAGGCGGAATATTCTTTCAGTGGGAGGCGACGTTCCCGTCGATAGCGAGGCGCCCTGGTGACTTCGTCAATCTCAAGACCCGCTCTACCGGCTCAGACTATCGGAGGTGTTCATAGGGGTAGGGTGTGTGTGTGCGCGTTCATAGGGGTGGGTGCATGTACGTGTGGTGAGCGTCTACGATTGTACTGTGTTTCTCAAAAAAAAAAATCCTTGAACTCTAACACTACTGGATGAAACTTTTTTAATAAAAGGCTTGATGCAGAGGCCCGGGTGTCCCCATTTTGTTCGAAAGAAAACGTATCAGCTGTATTTCCATCTCAACTCCACCATATACTAGTGTAGTTAAGAAAGTGATAAACGTGCACCACTTAACAATCGTGTTGATTAACAAACTGAGAAATGTGCACCAGTTAGCAACCGGCTTGATTATTTTGTTACTAAAAGAGAGAAGTGACCATGTGAGGACAGTTTTGAACCGGGTTTGCCCTTGGGATCACAGCTGGGCGCCATGTTGATTTGTCAGTTGCGGCTGCCCATCTTCTTGATCAGCTAGCAGATTAGCCTATGTACCTCACCCTCCCTCATCAAGCTTGACGTAATCCGAACACCCACTCTTTTATAAATCAATCAAGCTCCTAATCCTAACCCGCTGTGCCACATGGAGGTGGAGAAGGCGTTACTTGATAGGAAAGCAGATTTTTTTAGCAGGAATTGTTGTTGTCATTAATCCAACAAATAAAACGCGGAGCGCTGCAGTAGTACGGCGTGCGTACGCATACGCGTACGAGGACGGCCTCGACTCGGCTGGTATAACGAAAGCCCAACTGATTGGGAACAGTCTATTGATGATGTATGGACGTACACGAACAAATATACATACATATACCGTACACTATAGTCTAGTGCACAATACCTCAGATGCGACGCCTGCTCTGAAACTGCGTATACAGTACTCCACGAATCGATCTCTACAAGATCGCCCCATGTGGCAAGTGTGATCACAAGGATCTAAGCCAATCTGGGCCATGTCGCAGCGGTTAGATTTAGACCAATTTCATCAGCCTTGAAGTGTGAAGCAGAGCAGTTATTCTCAAGAACATGCAAGGAAAAGCTGGATCATGTGGACCATCGGAGTCTTTCGGGCTGGCAAAGACCAAATGATGAATGATGGACCAGCATTAAGATAGTACTGAATCGCCTTCTTCTACATCCTCTTTTTCTCATCTCTAACACACACACACACACACATACACACACTTTCCTGTTACGCTCTCCAAGAGAAGATCATGTGCAAAGCTAAAGAGCAACCATGGCTGACGCTGACCACTAGGTGTAGTAGTATGGCTAGATTTAACTAGTAAAACTATCCCATGTACAAAAGCAGGAAGAAGAAGAAGAAACAGAGCTGCGCTTATAGATTAATCAAAGCGAAAGCGACTACTGGGAGCAAAGAACATCTGAGCTTGTGCCGATGCGCCCGAGCACGTGAGGCTCCACCAGCGCCGGAGCATAAACAAAACAAGCATTGCCCATGCTCCACCAATCACTCCATCAACAGGCACCGAGAGAGAGAGAGAGAGAGATTCCCGGTCTCCAACGCCATTGCCAGGCCCTGCTTGCTCTCTGCTTCCCTGTTGCAAAATCAGGTTAATCAGAGGTCGCGTTAGTTTTTAAATCTGACAAAGAAAATGTCATCAGAAGCAGCAGTACAGTACAGTACGGCAAAGAGCACTAAGATGTGTAGAAATAGGAGTAGTCGTAGCTGATTCGATCGAGTGCTCGTATGCAGGAGAAGGGGGTACGTGTACTTGTGTATGGTACAAGTGCGAGCGCTATGATGGCCGGCCGGGGGACCTTTGGAGTATGGACCGGGGGCGACAATGGCTTCGCGTGGCCCGATTACCGTTGGGGCTCACGCGCGCGCCCGCGCTTACTTTGCCGGAAAGCAACAAAGGTGAGCTTGGTTAACAACGGCCATGGCGGCCCTCGAGGCAAAGCAAGCGCAGCACCGGCCAAAGAGACGACCAGGAACAGGATTGACCTCATTCCAGTTCTCCAGCCACCCTGGTTATCTTTAATCGTCCCAAGTGGGAAACAAACAGCTGACACTGTGGTTTAGTGAGCTTGTTGAATTCTCCAACTCACTAGTTGCTCTGCTGTTGTGTGTGGAGTGTGGACTATTAGTAGCTCACGGATTAATTAAAGAGACAATTTGTGTGCTTGCTAGGTTCTGTTCAGCCATCTGTGACTGTGACACACAAGGATGGAAATCCCCCATGATTACACATCTTGTTTACTACTACTAGTAGCTACTACTAGTTGACACTGACCGGCTCTAGTGACATGTGACAAACAAAACTGCTAGAACATCGACGTGATAGTGGAGTAAAAATGCAGATGAACTCCAGCGTTGCTTCAGTTTACTGTCATTGTGTAGCACTGAAGCAAGGGATGTGTTTTCATCTTTACCTGTGTTGCTGCATCTGTTCCTGGGTCGAATCTTTCTGCTGCTGCCTTAGAACGGCAGGCTCTTGGAGGTGGACGAGGCGGTGAGCGCCTTGAGGCTCTCGGCCGACGCCGGCGCGAGCTCCCGCGGCAGCCGCGCCCGACGCACGATCCGCCGCATGTTGCTCTGCAGGCTCTGCTGCACCAGCTGCCGCACGGCGCGCTTCTCGTTGCTCATCATGCACGCCTCGTGGGCCTCCGCCTCTTCCTCGTCCTCCTCCTGGCACCGGCCCCCGGCGCCGCGCTCCTGCGGCGCCGACACCGTGGCCACGATCCCGGAGGCGTCGGCCACCTGCTTGCCCTTGTCGGCGCGCAGGATCTCCAGGATCCTGGACGCGCGTTTCTGCGCCAGCGCCGTGCCCACGAGCGTCAGCTCCAGCAGCGCGGACGTGGCGCCGGCCTCCGCCATGGCCGCGCGGTCGCCGTAGCTCCGGTGCGCCAGGACCATCAGCACGTACGCCGCCTTCTCCTGGCACCCGGCCTCGTCCGACCAGTTGAGCACGTCCACCAGGGTCGGGACCCGCGTCCGGGACGCGGCTCACCGCGCGCCGGCCTTCCGGGCAGGCCGCCACGATGTTGCAGAGCGCAGCGAGGGCCCAGTCCGACGCCGACGTGTCCCCGACGGCGGCCAGCAGCGACGGCGCGAGACCCGCGGCCAGCAGGTGCGGCGCGTTCGCCGCCGCGATGGAGAGGTTCAGGAGCGCGCGCAGGGCGTCGTGCCGCGCCTGCGAGGTCGCCGCGGCCTCGAACGCGCGCACCAGGAAGGGGGCCGCCCCGGAGGCGCCGATGATGGGCTTGTTCGCGTCCAGCGCGCTCAGGCACAGGAAGTTGGCCACCAGCGCCTCCGTCAGGCCTCCCGACGCGCCCTCCGCAATGCTCAGCATCTTGTGCACGGCGCCGGCCTGCACGATCGCTGCCTTGTTCCTACCGAGTCGAAGCAGCAAGGCAAGAATCAGAAACCCCAACACCCAGATCTGATCAAGAAACAGAGGCGGCAGAAAAAAAGAGCTCACGTGTCATTGCCGATCCCCAAGTTGAGAAGCGCGTACAGCGCGGCGGCCAGGAGCTCCTCGCCGCCTCCGCTCTCGTCGAGCATGGCGACGAGCGGCGGGATGGCGCCGAGCATCGAGAGCAACTCCCGCGCCATGGGGTCGTCTTTGGCCTTCCTCCGCACGACCGTGGCCGCCTCGACACGCCACGACACACCGCCGGCATTGTCTCTGTCTCCATCCTGAAGGGCGTCGACCACAACCTTCAGCTCCTCCAGCGCCGCGGCCTTCCTGGCGGACGCGTCAGCCTCGCCCTCGTCATCCCCGCACTCGGACGGCTCCGCCCTCAGCAGCTCCGCGAGCCGGTCCGACCGCGGCCTCGGCTGCGACGGCTGCGTCCGCGGTTGGGGCGACCGGAAGGACGTCCGGCGGCGGCATGAACCTCCACCCCCGCCGCCGCCGCCGCCGCACGTAAGGACATCGAGAAGCTTGCGCCGCAGCGTGGCGGCCGAGAGGATCGGCCAGAGCCGGAAGCCGTCGGCGTGCACGCACCTCGCAACCATCGTTCTTCGTCCCCGTGCAGCTTCGACCCCAAGTCACATTGGCCGGGGGACACTTGTCGAAGGAGAGGCGCCTTGGGGTAATGGCGTGGAGAGGAAGCCGTGGCGCGGCGCGGCGCAGTAAACAGAGGGGTTTATACCTCCGTGCGAAGGACAAAGCTTGTGGCGGAAGACTGACAGGGTGGGCCCATGTGGGCAGTGGAACTCTATCTAGTAAGAGTACTCCCTTTGTCCCGGTTTAAATGGCCTACTATCTACGTCATTTATTTGATCAATAAAATATAAATTATTTAACACAAATATTATATACCATTACATAGTATAACGTCTAATTTTTTTAATGATATAATTTTATGTTAAATAATTAATATTTTATATGTCAAATTAATAACCGAGATATACGCGCGTAGACCCTTTAAACCGGAACAGAGGGAGTATAAGACTAGCGCAAATGGGAATATCATAGGTAGTATCATGCATGTCATGTTGGAAATTCTAATGTGACATGCTAATTAAGGATGAAAGCGATTGTGTTGGTATCATAGCACGTAGAATTAGAAAAACTAATCAAATGAATCTTGTACACAATTTTGCATTAAGATTCTACAAAACAATAAATATACTAAGACAGTGATACTACTACATGATATTATGTATTATAGAGATGGTATCATATACTAGTATGATATGCATGATACTACTATACGATACTCTCCATCGTGACTAGTCGAAATGGACGTCACCAGTTGAACAATTACTAAATACCAAACTGCCATGAATGCTGGATTTACAGTTGGAGGACCATCATCGGAGAGGTGATTAAAAACTGTGTTGAAAGCTGTCAGCTTAGCTGCACCAGGTCAGCATATGAACGATCTGCGTCTAGTTTAAGAATATATTTTCCTCAGGATCGGTGTATGTGCAGCCGTGCAGGATGGTGGAGCCATTTCGATCCGGTTTCACACCTTGGCACAGTAGATTTAAGTTTTGAAGGTTGACTTGACTGTGTACTAATCTAGGATCATTTTTTTCTATAAAAAAAAATCTAGGATCATTTTGGCTCACCGCCAGGGCAAGTGACGAGGCACGCACAATAACTCCGTGCTCGGCGGTGCACGCACGCGCGCGGTCAGTCGCTTGATGCGCAGCGCACCCAGTGGCCAGTGGCGTCGCCCGCCGACACACAACTCCAAAACACGGGTCTACTCCCGCCGATTGGCTCGATGCTTGTCGGTATCATACACGCACCTGAGATACGATCGTGTCCCGTGTCAGATTCGTGTGCGGATTGCAATTTTTTTTTTTAGGAAATGCGGATTGCAATTCTGACATGCGTGATTAACCGTAGCACACCTATAGTACGACAAGGTATACGATGTGTCATCTCTATAGTGACAAGGTATATGACGTGCGACCGAGAAGGGATTTAGTGCACTTGGGCACCTTCACTTTCAGATTTTCGAGAATTTCAAACCCTCATACTTGTACGTCTCAAAAAATTATGGCGTTAAATATATAGATGATATATACAGAAGGAGGATTGTACGCAAAAAAGCCTCGTTAATTAAAACTTTGTATTTTGAGAAATATAAAAAAAGACTAATTTCTGGCAGTAAATAGTAGTAAAAATAGTATACCTTTTTGTCCGAATTTTGCCTTTTTTGTACTCCGCAAAATGTGCCAAATCAATTCAAAAATCGGCCACAACAATAAAAAGTTCACCAGTTTGCTGGAAGAAGTGACTCCAAAAGAGAGACATTACTGAACGGTCAAAAAGAGCGGGAGCTTATGCGATCAGAAATTCAGAACGGACAGTTCTACAATCGACATGTGTTGAACAGCTCAAGCCTCAAGGAAAGAGATCTCACGATCGAGGCCGTCCTTCCCTCTTGCCGACGGGATGACCCGCTGTTTTTATTTTTGAACTGAGTTGAAAGCTTTGAATCCTCCCATCACTAATTAGAATGCTTAACGGTGATCAAAACGTACGACGAGGCCTCCAATGGCCTTTGTTAAACTTAATGTTGATGGATGGTATGTTCAGCAGGATGGCACGGTAGGTGCAGGGATGATCCTCCGTAGTCACGATGGGTTTATTATAATTTTATCTTGTAGAGATCTTCATGCATGTGCTTCACCTTTGGAGGCAGAGCTACGTGCCTTCATGGAAGGAGTTTCCTTGGCAATGGAGTGGTCTCAGGAGCCTATCTTGATTGAGATGGACAGCACGAAAATTATTCGAATGGTTAGCAGCAAGGAGCAGGATATGTTTGAGCTAGGACATCTTGTTGTGGAAGCAAAAGGTCTCATAAATTCTGATAGAATTGCTGAAATTTCTAAGATCCCTCGTTCACGGAATAAGGCTAGTCATAAGTTGGCTAGTTTTTGTAGATTGAATAGCCATACGGCCGTATGGTTAGGGTCTGGGCCAGAATCTATTCTGGATGCCCTTTTAAGGTATTGTAATGCCACTGTTATTTAATTAATACAATCCTTTTACCCTAAAAAAAATTAGAATGCTTAACGGAAGTTATACACGAGCCAAAATCTCAGGCGACGTTGGTAGTCCGAGACTATTTTCTGGGCTCCCGGGGAAAGGCCCACATGTAAAAGGCCTCTCCGTCATGTTCTTTCATTGGTCGTCTGGTCAGTTTATTTTGCTTGTCTACAAATTCTCTCGCTAGTACACATCAGTTCATTGCACAGGGCTGAAATCATACATCCCACATGTTTCGGGAACCGTCCGCATCCAAGGATGGACGATGAGCCGGTCGGTCGAAGACGGTTTATAAATCCGTCGCGATGGCTCAAAATTCTCCCATGTATTTTCATATTTACCCGTGTGCGGTTAACTACATATGTCAGGCGATTACTCATGTTTCAACCTGTTGAGTATATATTACGTGTATAGTACATGAGCGTTTATGCCACTCCTCTATGTTTATATCTGAGAGTATAGAGGCCTCCTATTGTACCTATATATGTGAGCATTGCCCTAGAGTAATACAACGACTATTGCTCATATTCTACATGGTATCAGATTTCCCCACGATCCTAAGCTAGCCGCCGCCGCCGCGCCGCCTCCCCTGCACGCCGCCGCCGCCGCTGCCCCTCCACGCCGCCGCCGCCTCCCCGCCGCGCCGCCGCGCCCTTCCTACCAAACCCTAGCCGCCGCGCCGCCTTTCTCTCGCGTCGCCGCCGCTCTCCTCTTGCGCCATGTCGTCATCCTCCTCGACCAACCCCTTCGGATCCTCCTCCTATGACGGATCCACTCCACCGACCCCCGAGGTCATCCGCGGCGTCCACCTCTCCGACCACGTCCCCATCAAGCTCTCCGTCGCCGAGAAGAACCATCACGCCTGGAAGACGTACTTCTACCTCCTCTTCCGCGAGTACAACCTGCGCGATCATGTTGACGGCTTCGTCGACCTCCTGATCACCGCGACCTCGACTGGCTCGCCATCGACGCCACCATCATCCGCTGGCTGTTCCTCACCGTCTCGCCGGACATCTTCAAGACCGTCGTTCGTGAGGGCGACGACGCTCGTACGGTGTGGAAAAAGATCAACGGGCTCTTCACTGACAAAAAGCTCCAGCGGATCGTCTTCCTGCAGCAGGAATTCTTCGGTGAACCGCAGCGCGATCAACCCCTCGACGCCTACTGCCTGCGCCTCAAGGCGATCTCCGACGAGCTCCACGACCTCGGCTTCACGATCGGCGACGAGATCCTCCTCTCCACCCTCACCGCCGGCCTCAACGAGGACCTCGGGAACGCCGCCTCCAACCTCACCCTCATGGCCAAGCCCACCTTCGAGCGCGCCGTCGCCTATCTTCGCCTCGAGGAGCGTCGCTTGAAGAACCTCCGCACCCGCGCCGTTCACACCGCCTTCGCTGCTGGGTACCGCACCCCTATCCCTCCGGCCCCTGCGCCCTTCCAGCCGCCGCCGCACCCCCCCGCGCCCGTGGCACCCTACGCCGCACCTCCCAACCGCAGCCGCAGCAGCAGCGCAACGGCCGTGGTGGTCGCCGTCGTGGCGGTGGCCGTAACACCGGCGGTGGCAACGGTGGTGGCAACGTCAACGGTGGTGGTGGCGGTAATGGCGGAGGCAACCAGCAGCCCACGCCACCATGGGCCGGCGGCTACAACCCCTAGACGGGGGTCATACACGCCTACACCATGCCCATGCCTCGCCCGCCTGCCCCCGGACTCCTTGGCTCGCGCCCACCGACCCACCAGGCCCTCTTCGCCGCGGCTCCGCCGTACGCCCCCGCCTACACCGCCACTGCACCGACCTTCGGTCCGGCCTACGGTGCTCCACCGACCTACGCGCCTCCACAGCCCGCCTAGGACCCGACGCTCTACACCGCTCTTCATCAGGCACCCGCTCCTGGCTCTTACGCCGGAGGCGGCGATTGGTTCATGGACACAGGGGCGTCGACCCACATGGCAGCTCATCCGGGTAACCTCTCACATTCCTCTCCTACTTCCACCGAGTCTCGCATCATTGTCGGTAACGGCGATGGTCTTCCTATCTCTCATATTGGTTCTGCTAGTTTTCCTTCCACTTCTAAACCATTGTCTCTCAATAATGTCATTGTCTCCCCCCATCTTATTCAGAATTTAGTCTCTGTCAAAACTCTTTCTGGTGATAATTCTGTAACTGTGGAATTTGACTCTTCTGGTTTTTCTGTTAAGGACGCCCGTACCCGGATGGTGCTCCACCGATGTGAGAGCCCCGGCGACCTGTATCCCATCCAGGCGTCTCCCACCCCCGGCGCCGGACCCCGCGCTTTCTCCGCCAGCGTCGATCTTTGGCATGCTCGTCTTGGACATCCCAGTGCCAACACGCTCCATCAAATAATGAGGGGTTTTTCGTTTTCTTGTAATAACAAGGCTACACATAGCTGTGAAGCCTGTCGTGTCGGCAAACATGTTCGTCTCCCTTTTAGTAGTTCTTCCACAGTTGCGTCTTTTCCATTCGAGTTAATTCATAGTGATGTCTGGACCTCTCCAATTCCTAGTAATTCTGGGTTTACGTATTACTTAGTTATTCTTGATGATTTTTCTCATTTTGTGTGGATGTTCCCTCTCCGTAAAAAGTCCGACGTCGCCCCCACTCTCATCGCTTTCTACGCCTATGTGTCTACTCAATTCGGTTGTTCCATCCACGCTCTCCAAACCGATAACGGCAAGGAGTTCGATAATGTCGCCATCCGCACACTCCTTTCATCTCACGGTACTATCTTCCGCCTCACTTGCCCATACACCTCGCAGCAAAACGGCCGTGCCGAGCGCTTCCTCCGCACCCTCAATGACTGCGTCCGTACTCTTCTCTTTCACGGTCACGTCCCACCTTCCTTCTGGCCTGACGCTCTAGCCACCGCCACTCTCCCCGTCAACCTCCGTCCGTGTCGTACTCGCTGGAACTACGCGCCACACCACCTCCTTTTCGGTTCCCCTCCCTCTTACGATGGTCTTCGGATCTTCGGTTGTCGTTGTTACCCCAGCATCGCTGCCAGCGCACCTCACAAACTCGCTCCCCGCTCCATCCCATGTGTCTTTCTTGGTTACCCGGCTAACACCAAGGGCTTTCGCTGCTATGATCCCGTGTCCCATCGGGTCATCACGTCACGGCACGTGTACTTTGATGAGCATTGCTTTCCGTTTGCACAGGAATAGGCGGCGTCTTCCCCTACACCCGCGGGTGGTACCCCGCGACGTCGCGCCGGCCGCGTCGACCGTGCCCTTGAGCTCTAGCTCGGTCGCCTCTTTGTCAACCCCACCGTCGTCGCCCTCGAGCCCATGCTCGGGCGCCGACCCGCCGACTTCGCCCACGTCGCCCTCGAGCTCCAGCTCGGGTGTCGCCCCGTCGCCTTCCTCCGCTGCACCCTCGAGCTCCGGTCCGGGTGCTGCCCCGCCGACACCGCCTGCGTCGCCCTCGAGTTCCGGCTTGGGCGCCGCCTCGTCGACCGCATCACCCTCGAGTGGCCACTCGGGTGATGCCGCGCCTACCCCCATGGGTCCAGTCACCCGTGCACGCGCCGGCATCTTCCGCCCGTTGACGCGGTACCCCGCGGACGCATACGTCTGCCACGCCGCGACAGCCCAGTCGCCGCCCCCGGCGCCCTCCACCTTCTGGGCCAGCGGCAACAGCGTTCTCCCTCATGACGGTGGGGCATATCCATCACACGGAGTTGAGGTGCCCTCTCCGCTGCCCGCCTCGGCTCGGGCAGCCCTCCGTGACCCGATGTGGCTAGCGGCCATGCAGGACGAGTTCGACGCCCTGCAGCGCAACCAGACATGGCAGCTTGTGCCTCGCCCACGCCATGCCAACGTCATCACCGGGAAGTGGGTCTTCAAGCACAAGTTCCATCCGGATGGTACTCTTGATCGGCATAAAGTGCGATGGTTCGTTCGCGGCTTTCGTCAGCGCGCCGGCGTCGATTTCGCCGAAACCTTCGCCCCGGTTGTCAAGCTCGGGACCATCCGCACTGTGCTCTAGCTCGCCGTGTCTTGCTGCTGGCCTGCTCACTAGATGGACGTCTCCAACGCCTTTCTCCATGGTCATCTTGAGGAGCAAGTGTTCTGCCAGCAGCCCACCGGTTTCGTCGACTCTGCTCATCCGGATTATGTGTGCTTGCTCTCACGCTCTTTATATGGGCTCAAGCAGGCGCCACGGGCGTGGTACGAGCGCATCGCAGTGTTCCTTCACCAACTCGGCTTCCGCTCTACACGTTCCGATGCATCGTTGTTTGTCTACCATCTAGGAGACACCACGGCTTACCTGCTGCTCTATGTCGACGACATCATCCTCACGGCTAGCACATATGTGCTCCTGCAGCAGCTCACCGACCGCCTTCGCACCGAGTTCGCGCTCAAGGACTTGGGACCCCTGCACTACTACCTCGGCATTGAGGTTGTGCGCCGACCGGATGGCTTCCTTCTTCACCAGAAGAAGTATGCCCGCAAGCTCCTTGATCGTGCCGGGATGCTTAACTGCACCCCTGTCTCTACGCCTGTTGACACGAAGGCCAAGCTCTCCGCCACTGATGGTTCTCCGGCTCCCGACGCCTCGCTCTACCGGTATATTGTTGGTGCTCTCCAGTACCTCACTCTCACAAGACCGGAGCTGCAGTACGCTGTTCAGCAGGTGTGCCTTCACATGCACGCTCCCCGTGATGCTCATTGGACGGCAGTCAAGCGGATTCTACGCTATGTCCGCGGCACTCTGGACCTGGGCCTCTCGCTTCATGCCTCCACCGACACGGACATCATCGCCTACTCGGACGCTGACTGGGCCGGCTGCCCCGACACGCACCGCTCCACCTCAGGGTACTGCGTTTACCTTGGACCCTCGCTTATTTCGTGGTCGTCCAAGCGGCAGCCTACGGTCTCTCGCTCCAGCACAGAGGCGGAGTATCGGGTTGTTGCTAACGCCGTTGCCGAGTGCTCCTGGCTTCGACAGCTTCTTCAGGAGCTCTCTTGTCCTGTCGACAAGGCCACCGTGGTCTACTGTGACAACGTCTCCGCTGTATATCTCTCTGCCAACCCCGTCCATCACCGCCGGACAAAGCACATCGAGCTCGACATTCACTTTGTTCGCGAACAGGTGGCTCATGGTAGCATACGTGTTCTACACGTACCCACCTCCCAGCAGTTTGCGGATATCATGACCAAGGGATTGCCTATGGCGTCTTTTGAGGAGTTTCGATCCAGTCTTTGCGTCTATCCCGCCGACGCTTCGACTGCGGGGGGGTGTTGAGTATATATTACGTGTATAGTAGATTAGCGTTTAGGCCCCTCCTCTATGTTTATATCTGAGGATACGGAGGCCTCCCATTGTACCTATATATGTGTGGGCATTGCCCCAGAGTAATACAACGACTATTGCTCCTATTCTACACAACCGTATGCTTATTTTTAAACCGAAAAATTTTAAATTTTATTTCCCCGGGCATGTTGTCTCCTGTAGCAAACGCATATGATCCACTCACTCAGCGTTGTTGTGCAAGGCGTCACACACGTTTTATTGCATCATATTGATGTTTAACAATAGGTACAGAACAATGCTAGCAGCGTGCATTTTTTTTTGCAATAATTCCATACACCACATGCAGCACATACATTTCCCATAGATTCAATTGCTAGCTATAGAAATATAAAAGTAAGGAACATCTAGCTATTTTTGGTTACGTCTTTGTCTCTGTGGCGGTGATGTACCTTGCAAGGATAAAATGTATAGATTTCTCCACTAATCTTTGGTCACCATCCTCTGTATGAGGGGCACTTCCGCTGCTGCAAGTATTGTTCAAAGGATCCAAAATATATTACAAAATGTTCTTGAATGTGAGAATTGTAAGCGCAAATAGAAAATAACATTAGATTTGCAAGTTAAAATAATTAGTCACTTACATGCAAGTGCGGATGTAGTGGGAGAATACAAAGGAAGGTTTCGAGAATCCTTATGTTGAGGGCAAACCTCTAGGGTGGCCCGATCTTTCACGATTCCCTTTCAAATCGAGGGTGGAGTGTGGGGAAAGGAGGGAAGGATGAACACGACGAACACACGCACGAAGAACGCGATAAACACACACACGCAAAACCACGATAAACACTAATAGCTCACGCCGGTGGTGACTGGTCTGGCGCAATCCCTAGGATCGGCGTCGGGCAGAGGACTCTCTCGCGAACCGGCACAGTGAGATTGGAGACTCGGTGAGATCTTGACGTCTAGCCAAAGGGACTCCGATGCCTAGGCCTTGTACAACGCGGAGGCACGATGCAAACTCCAACGAGGTTTGGGGATATTGGTGCTCCTTAGTCAAGGAGCATGAGGCAAGAATTAGATAGATCCACAAGGAGTTTCCACTAATTCCAATATCATGCCTAGGGTTTACAATAGAGGTGGGGGGCTATATATAGGCCAGCCACACAGTCAGGGGTACTTTAGAAATAAAAGACAAGTTCTGGGCGGACTAAAGGGTACATGGGCCGAAGGCCTAAAGGCGTTTTACATGCCTGGCGACGGTCGGTCCGGAGACTCCGGTGTGGTGGACCAGAGACTCCGGTCTGGACCGGAGATTCCGGTCAGTCTCCGGACCAGCCTCCGGAGGGACCGTCAGATTGACCCCGAGCTCGATTCTGGGGGCAGACCGGAGGTGGGGCCGGAGACTCCGGTGTCTTCAGGCCGGAGACTTTGGTGGACCGGAGACTCCGGTCTGAGCAGCTCCAGCGTCTTCTGCTTCACGATCTGCTCCTTGTTCTCCATCCTGGGGTGCTTGGTGATGCATTGCGTGCATTTGTCGTTCGAGGCCGTCAAAGTGGTTGTCGATGTTCTTGAACTCGGCTTGCGTCTCGTCAAATTGTTCATCTTGTCGCGTCTCAAGTGCTTGGCAACGTTCACGGAACTCTTGGCGGACGATGAAGTGACTTGCGCGCGTCATGTACGGTCCTTGATCTTCTTCGTGGGGAGGTGGTTGGCTCGCCTCACCGTGCCTATCCATCAATAAAAACACACAAGTATTGTATATGGAAGTGGAATATGGTGGTTTTAGCCTTGTACCTCACCTTGGGGATTGCACCAAACTAGAAACCACAAGTGAGAGCTATAAGCGTGCAAAGTGGAAATGCAAAGAAAACTCACACTAAAGAAAGAACTAACTCTCAAAAGCTTGTTGGTGGTAGGTTAGGATTGTGGAAAGCCAAAGAACCAACCAAAAGAAAAAGGATAGTCAAAAGTGGGTAAAATGCAACAAAACTCAAGTCAAAGGCGAAGGTCAACAACTCAAAAGGGTGACGGGAACCTACGACTATGTACACACACGTGTAGAAAGTTGGGATTGACACTACTATGAAAATGAGCAAACAAAATGTCCTAACGAAGACTAAGCTCGTTGTCGTGCCAATGCAAGGAGAGACTGTGGCTCGTTTGCAAAGAGGAAAAATGAGCAACGGATTTGTCCACTTGTCTTGGGCGCTCTTCTTTCTCTCTTGCTTACAAGCTTTGAGATTCTCTTTTGCAACGGGAGACTATTTTTCTTTTGCTTTTTCTTTATATCTTTTTCTTTCTTTTGTATATATATTTTTGTTTTCTCTCCCTTGATGCTACCTAGTCACACTTGATATTGCTCTTGCCTCTCACTATCCAAGGACAAATGCACAATGCTCAAGCAAACACAAGATGAGCCACTCTCATGTGATAGGTACACACAAAGGAAGATAGGGGTTAACAAGGTGACGCAAGTTATACCTTCTTTGATGATGAACTTGGCGTCGGTGGTGCGGGATGATGTTCGTGGGCCATGGTGTCGATGAGCACGAGGGTTGTTGATGCGGAAGCTTGCTATTAGTTGACGACACACACGGGCACAAACAAACAAGAGGAAATTAGCCAATGCAAGATTAGAGGCAAAACTGTCAAAATCAGGCGTCAGGGCCGGAGACTCCGGTGTGGGTAGGCCGGAGACTCCGGTCTGGAGTCAGATCGCGAACTGCTCGTGTTCTTGAGCGGAAATCCACGCCTTGGGTCCTCAAATCCGTGAAAAATTGGCCAAATTGGGCTGGGAAAACGCAGGATAAAGCTGGACCAACTCCTAAGACAAGGTTTGGTCGGATCAAAACCACAAATAACACTCCAAATCAAGAGATCGATCCAAAGGCAAATTTGGGCTGTTTTTTGGGGATTTTCGAATTTTTGGTGGATAGAAGAAAAAATTGTGGGGGAAATCGTGAGCAATGAAGCTCTTGTTACCAATATGTTGAGGGAAAACCTCTAGGGTGGCCCGATCTTTCAGGATTCCCTTTCAAATCGAGGGTGGAGTGTGGGGAAAGGAGGGAAGGATGAACACAATGAACACACGCATGAAGAACGCGATGAACACACACACGCAAAACCACGATAAACACCAATAGCTCACGCCGGTGGTGACCGGTCCGGCACAATCCCTAGGATTGGCGTCGGGCGGAGGACTCTCTCTCGAACCGGCACGGCGAGATGGGAGACTCGGTGAGATATTGACGTCTAGGCAAAGGGACTCCGATGCCTAGGCCTTGTACAACGCGGAGGCACGATGCAAACTCCAATGAGGTTTGGGGATATTGGTGCTCCTTAGTCAAGGAGCATGAGGCAAAAATTAGATAGATCCACAAGGGGTTTCCACTAATTCCAATATCATGCCTAGGGTTTACAATAGAGGTGGGGGCTATATATAGGCCAGCCACACAGTCAGGGGTACTTTAGGAATAAAAGACAAGTTCTGGGCGGACTAAAGGGTACATGGGCCAAAGGCCCAAAGGCCTTTTACATGTCTGGCGACGGTCGGTCCGGAGACTCCGGTGTGGTGGACCAGAGACTCCGGTCTGGACCGGAGATTTTGGTCGGTCTCCGGACCAGCCTCCGGAGGGGCCATCAGATTGACCCCGAGCTCGATTCTAGGGGCAGACCGGAGGTGGGGCCGGAGACTCCGGTGTCTTCGGGCCAGAGACTTTGGTGGACCGGAGACTCCGGTGTGCGTAGACCGGAGACTCCGGTCTGAGCAGCTCTAGCGCCTTCTGCTTCACGATCTGCTCCTTGTTCTCCATCCTGGGGTGCTTGGTGATGTGTTGGTGCTTCGTACCTGATGATGCATAGAGTAGTTGCATGAAGTAGCACACCATCCAAGGATGTATCAAATTGGCACGAGGAGAGGAGCGAGTTCACCTTAGCTTGTAGGAGTTTGGCTCGGGCACGAGTCATGGGTCCACTTGGGGGACTTGTTGGTGTAGATGTAGGAGTGTCCGTAGGACAAGCTGCATCACCTTATCTTTTTATAGCCCCAGTGTTCCTTTCCCTACCGGAATTACAAGACCATGCATGTTCTGCATATAATTATCATGAATGTGAGAAAACCAATGTATATAAAGATTCTCATATAATTTGCATTATGATGATTAATGATCATACTTGGAAACCTCGAGATTACATACAATAAGAGAAAGGAGTAGCCACAACACGAAGCCGCACACCCTTCCCTTGACTTCTTCTGATGCACCCTATTATACAAGTATATAATGAAATAACATTAATAAAGATGGAAAATCTTGATCATTGTACACATAAGCAAGCACATAGTTGTAGTAGGAAAAGATCATTGCACACATCTGAACTAGATTTGCTACCTGTTGTAATGAGCATAAGAACCGAATACTCAGATTCTAACTCAAAAGGTCTAGAACTAGATCCGGTGGAACACTATTCGTTGCAAGTTCAAGCTTGCATATTCCTTGCAAGTTCAATCTTGCATGTTCATTGGAATATTTTTCAAACTACTTCTGATAAGTACCATCACTTGCATTCAAAAGCAAAATACCATTTTATGAATGAAATGAATTATGAAATGGTGGATGATGGAATCATGGTTGGAATACATGACGATAAATCATGTGGGTTAAGATTCCATTATACCCAAAAAGCTAACCTAGGAAAGTAAACAACAACAGTAGTTAGTCATTTCAAGGCGTCGTATAAAGCGCGCTGACCACAAATCATGGTGTGAGAAGTGAATCAGAAATATCTTATCTATTCCATATTGTAGGGGTTCCGCGTATCAAAACAATAAATTTTACCCTACGCCCCTGAACCGCTGAAGCTGCCAGGACCTATCTATTAGTAATACAGTAACGGGAGGGGCTTTTCGCGAACTTACCCTTGAAGACCAAAAAGCGTTGTCAACGCTCAGGAGAGCGTGGTTAATGTAGACGAGCCGAAGCCGACCTCAAGGTCGTGATGAAGTCCTTGCGCTCCTTCTAGCTCCAACGACTTGAGTGCCTCAAGTGCGACACCTCGCGGGGAGTTACACACGTCTGGTGCCTGACGGTGACTCCCGCTTCCCCGATCCAACCGCAGTTGCGGAAGTAGAGCTCCCGGATCCGAATCCCGCAGCGCGACGGCGCTCCGCGGTGAAGATGTCTCTCGCTCGCGCAGTCCAGACTTGGGACCACGGTCACGAGAGAGAGGGGGAGAGACAAAATATCAATTGGAGGTCCTCCCAAAAGTGGGGATACATTTATTGATTATTGGTGTATTTTTCTAGGCCAAATACCCCACTATATATAGGAGCGGAGGTACTACCTCACTCAAAGTCCCAGGGTGGGACTAAAGGAGAGGAGGAGGGAGGAGGTGGCCGTCGGCCACCTAGTGGGCCCCGCGCACGGGGCTAGGCCCAGCCGGCCTCCCCCTTGGCCCCTCTCCCTCTCTTCTTTCCCCTAATGGGTCCTCTCCCTCCGAAATTGGCCCATTAAGCCTTTAACCATTAAAATTGATTTTCTATTTATTAAATAATTATGAATAAATGATTAAATCAACATTTAACATTCATTCACACATTATTCAATCTCCGTGGCTATGGAACACCTTCCACCTCCACTCCAGACATCCTCCGGACTTACCGAAACCCTTCCGGTTTTCTCCCTATTTTTTGTCGGTGATTCTACCGATCCTATAAACACTCTCTAAGCAGCATCAAGCCCTTAAGCGTGATACCCCACGGTTCGGGAACACTCCAAACATGGTCGGGACACTCCCGCACCAATGATCGATAGAGGGACCTGGATGGCCATGTGACCCCTGTGTGTTCCATGAAGATCTTTCGTCGTTTGAACCGAGACAATCGTGTCTTATTCCCTTTGTCATTCGATACTTGCATTGCCCGAGATCTGATCATTGGCATCACCATGTCGTGTTCAATCTCTTTACTGAACAATGCTACTTGACTCGTTCCGACAAGTGATATCCCCGTGATCCAATCACACGATGCGCAGCTATTGGATATAACTTCTCCGAGTGGGCCCTTGAGTATCTTCCCGTCACATGGACGGACAAATCCCGCTCTTGACATATATTGCCTCTACGGTTTCCTCCGAGCACCTGAACACACCTTTATAACCACTGTTTTACCAGATGGCGTTTGATGCTATCTAAGCTCTCTCGGGAGACAGTGATTGATATAGCCTCACGGTCTAAGGAATAGTCTACGAGGATCCATTTCTAATCATCGTAACTTGAACTTCGTGACATGATCGGGTCATGATATTTAGGTTGGGTATTGGTTCATCATCTCATTCTCAGAATGAGATGACCTCATTTCCAACTAGCATAAATGCCACATGATCAGGAAACATGATCATCTGTTGACCAATGAACCAGTTACTAGAGTCTCACAGGGAACCCCTGGTTGTTTGTATATCACACGTGTATTGATGCTTCCTCTCAATACAGTTATAGCACAATATAAAACTTAATCATAAACTATATGAAATATGATAATAGTCCTTACTACTATTTGCATCTAGGGAATATTTCCAACAGTCTCCCACTTGCACTAGAGTACAAATACACTAGCTGCATTTATTCTCAATCATTGGCACCATATTACCGGTACCCTGAACATGCTTGCTCATGGAAGAGGTTGAGTCTTGGGTCTGTACTTTACAGTCCCAAATCCTTTGCAACTTATTAATATCACCTTAATTGACATTAATACTCTTTCATCACATGATAGCATATGTGTGTATGCATCATCGCTATGGCAGCAGAACGAGGTCTCATTCCAGGAGCCTACAGTGATGTTAGATCAACCTCGAGGGCTTTCTCATGGGCACTATTCACTGGGACACATCATTCTACGTTAAAAGTGCACTAGCCCCGCCATAACATTATACAACACTTTAGATGGTACCCTTATTATTATAAATGTATTCATAAAAATACTAGAGCACTTTGTGCAACTTTCGATGTTTTGTTCACATCGCTTCCTACTTGACTTTAATTGGTATCTACATGAGTTTCCAACATATTCCCTTATAACATAACTCTTTATGCTTTAAGATATGTTATCTTTATGGATTTGGAAAATATGTCCACAGTTCTCTATTAGACACTGCGGACAAAAACTTAGCTCAACATTCTGTGATTCGAACTTAATCACTTTCAAACGTTCCTTATTGGATTGCATATTATGCTAAGTTATCATCATGGTTTACTAAGACAGAACCTATGTCTCAACATAGTGGATGACGATCATCCTTTTCTTTCTTTCAACCATTGATGTTCAACTTAATACTATTCCTAATTTGAGTCATTAAGGATTAATTCCTTAATTAACTTCTATTCTGAAACCCCTTTCAGAATCCCTTAAGGAATACTACATAATATCATAATACAGTTTATTATCAACTTCTACATCTTATAAATCATTATTTATAAGTATTTGCGCCTTCCATTCTTAACATACTTAAGAATTAATCTTATAAGCTCCCACTCAAAATATGTTCCTACATATTTGAATTTGAGACTTACATTGCTCCCACTCAAAAATATGTCAATCACATATTGTTTCAGGAAGACTTTCATAGCTCCCACTCAATTTTATGCAAATTGCATATCTCCTTACTTATTTTGAATAACTTCAAAATCCTTTGATCAAATATCAAACTTGGAGATTTACTATGAGATACTAGTACTTTACTAGTTTTAAATCCACTAGACATTTAGCACACATGAATCAAATTCATTTGAATTTATCCAATACTTGACAAATTGTGCTTTTGTCATTTACCCCCTTTTTTCTACTATGCCTTTGCAGTCATTTGGGAAAATTCAAGTAACCCCTTTTACTTGTGGGACTCATCAATGAATTGCTTTCTAATCTCAAGGGAAGTTTGCTTCTAGGATTTCTCATAATTTAGTTTACCATTATTTCCTTTGTAGTTCGTAGTTATTCACATTCCAAGAATCATGACAAATGATTCACAAATGTCTCCATACAAGATATGGATTACACTTTGAATCCTACTTCATGTAGTGAAAACACTAGTGGGGAAAACACAATGATAAATATCATTGATTCTTTCCTTCTGTGAAGAGAATTGTTTAGGAACGTTATCCGTTGTGCTTCTCAACACTCTGATGCAGGGTTTTGAATCCTCATCGTGTTTTACACTATTTTCCATTTGCTTCATAATTGAGAAACATCACTGGAAGTGAGCTTTCTCAAGAATGCACCAAAATGCAAGCAATACAAGTTTTGCTTTCCTTTTGGTTTCAGCTATGGGTTTCGTATTCAAAGTTTCCAATGAATATGCTACAAGGACTTATTCGCTATTGTTTTGGTTATATCGAATAACCCCAAAACTTTCACGAATTCAAATGGTTCACTACCTTCTAATTGAGTGCTAACTATTTCTAAGCTAATGATCTCTACATCTACACTACGACGATTTATTTGGTGCCTTCTATTCAACCCATTTGATAACTAATATCACATTGTGATGCTTTGCATTTTGACGTTTCAAAACGCTTTGCATTCCACAATTTCTTTTATGCCATTCTTATAAGTTCGAATTCCATTACTATTGATCAAATCACAATAATTAGATTCTCTTTTATATTTATACCCTTTTATTGATGAAACACTTTGATCAAATCAAATAGTTTCATATTCATGTTTCCTTTGGTAAACTACTTTACACATTTAAACAATCATATAATGATAATTACCATTTTCGTCAAACACAATACATCGAATATGTATTCTATTTAACAATTTATTAAACACTTTGTATTCAAGTAATACACGGTGTTCAAGTTATTTTGCCGAACTTAGGCATGATTTATATGTGACAAGAAATTGAATGACTTTCACATATTATGACATAACTTTGAATTCAAACAATGGTTTCATTCATTAATGAAATATCATTAAGTTGGGTATTTTAAACAAGGCATTTTAATGTTTTACAAATGTTCATACATTATCAATTAGTTTCAAACAATAAGGATAATTTACACATAATCAAACAAGATATGAACACGAATAGAAATCATTCATAAAAGTGGAACAACTGTTTGTTACAAACTCATATGAATAATCGTCTCACGAAGTGTGAGACACACTAAAGAAGTTCACAATGTCTTGATTACAATAATCATCCTAAACACAAACTAAGTGATAAATGTCGAGGGAGAGTGTCGTCGGCCGTCATCATCATGCTCGCCATCAACACGCAACGTCACCTCCTCTCCAGCAAGCACCTCTCATGCAGAAGGACCTGTTTTCAGTAAAACAGAACAAGTATCAGATATACTTAACACTGCAAATGTGTTTGCAAGATTATAACATTTATAAAACTGTATATCAAATATATACGTTTGTCATCAATGACCTCTCCGGTGATTGGTTCAACCTTTATGTTCCTGAAACGTAATATAAACTCATGGAAATCCAATGTTTCCGTATCACCACTCATGATGGTACTCCGGACATGTCCTTCATAGCTAGGAGGCAACGATCGAAGGAGTACGTCTATCGCAAATGGATCAGCCATCCAGTAATCCACGAAATGAACCAGTCTTGTGTGTGTGCATCAAGCATGCGCTCCAAGTGACCCTTCAGACATGTATGCTCCTCCATCTCTATGGAAAGGAACTCTCCAAGCAACTCGTGCTTCCACATGCGCACATGGCCTATGAACTCTGCTCTCAGTTGATACACCATCGAATATGGGTCAAGATCACCCATGAGCGGATGTAGTTCATCCACCATCCCGTAACGCATTATTATCTGAATGTAGGTGGACATCTCTTGGCGATAGTAGCGGTCTGCTAGCTCTTGTGGGTCTCATAGTAGTCTGGCTCAGTCAAATCCATTGTGCGGCGTATGTAGTCTACCACATGATTCCTAGTAAGGAGATCATTCAGGCGCACAAGCCAACTAGGGAAGTTGGATCCATCAAGTCTAAGTTTCTCACCCTTTACCCAATCCTCAATGACAAAGTAAGCTTCACGATGAGCCATCTACATTTATAATTTGCAAAAGGAATTTAGACTACGTTTATAATTAAATGAGTTAATGATAACTCCACTCATAAACACCTATCCCCAAAAGGGTTCCTAGTGATAACACGACCCCTATCAGCCACATCTCCCCCGATCATCACGGCCATCAATGTGGGTTTTCAAGGGTGGACGCTAAACGTCGGTCACATCATTCATGCGACTCATGCTCGACCTTTCGACCATCCGCGTTCCGAGGCCATGTCTGTACATGCTAGGCTCGCCAACTCAACCTTAGTGTTTTCGCTGTGCAACATGGCTTGCACCCATTGTATGTGAACGTAGATATGTCTGACACCCGATCATCACAGCCTGCCTCATACCGAAGAACTTTCTTGGTGGTGCACACTAAGGGGGAAGACAATCGTTGGTAATTTTAACAGGGATCATCTTATTAGGCTACCGTCGAGTATCTAATACTAGCACACAATAAGATATACAAACAATAACATTGAATGTAAATGCTATGTGATATGGTCCTTCACGTCGTGATCTCCATCCGTCGTCACCGGGTTCCAGCGCCAGGGATCCGGCGCCATAGACACCAGGGTACCGGTGTCATTCCAGCGTGGTAGTTCGTCACCTCCATGACTATCTACTACTATGCAACAAAAGGTAATTACTTTACCTTTGCCACAACCATATCACAAAGCAACGCCCCCCTGCAAAACAAAGTTAGACACCTCTACTTTATCTTTGCATGTTTTTACGTGGCTGAATGGGCTTTCGCACAAAAACCGTTCTTACCTACGAACTTTCAGCACAACGCTGATCAAGTAGTTGTCTCTACTACACCCCTTTCGGGGCCCTCTGTTGCAAATGGCATACCAACTAATGCGAGAGAGAGAGACACCCCCCTAAGCCACTTTATATGGTACAAGCCGTATGTCAAGCATGGACCAGTCTCGCGAATGAACGCGTAAAGTCGGTTGGGGGCCGCTTCATCAAGCATTACTGCGGTATACACAAGTACATGTGGGAGGGTAACAACTAAAAGATCAATGCCCACACGCTACATCTCGTGTGTTCTACCCGTACTAGCATTACTACGCATAGATCTAGCTCTGATACCACTGTAGGGGTTCCACGTATGAAAACAATAAATTTTACCCTATGCCCCTAAACCCCTGAAGCTGCCAGGACCTATCTATTAGTAATACAGTAATGGGAGGGGCTTTTCGCGAACTTACCCTTGAAGACCGAAAAGCGTTGTCAACGCTCAGGAGAGCGTGGTTGATGTAGACGAGCCGAAGCCGACCTCAAGGTCGTGATGAAGTCCTTGCGCTCCTTCTGGCTCCAACGACTAGAGTGCCTCAAGTGCGACACCTCGTGGGGAGTTACATACGTTCAGTGCCTGATGATGACTCCCGCTTCCCCGATCCAGCAGCAGTTGCGGAAGTAGAGCTCCCGGATTCGAATCCTGCAGCGCGACGGTGCTCCGCGGTGAAGATGTCTCTCGCTCGCGCAGTCCAGACTTGGGACCACGGTCACGAGAGAGAGAGGGGGGAGAGAAAAAAATATCAATTGGAGGTCCTCCCAAAAGTGGGGAGACCTTTATTGATTATTGGTGTATTTATCTAGGCCAAATACCCCACTATATATAGGGGGAGGGGAGGTACTACCTCCCTCAAAGTCCCGGGGTGGGACTAAAGGAGAGGAGGGGGAGGAGGTGGACGCCGGCCACCTAGTGGGCCCCGCGCGGGGGGGCTAGGCCCAGCCGGCCTCTCCCTTGGCCCCTCTCCCTCTCTCCTTTCCCCTAATGGGCCCTCTCCCTCCGGAATTGGCCCATTAAGCCTTTGACCATTAAAATTGATTTTCTCTTTATTAAATAATTATGAATAAATGATTAAATCAACATTTAACATTCATTCACACATTATTCAATCTCCGTGGCTATGGAACACCTTCCACATCCACTCCGGACATCCTCCGGACTTACCGAAACCCTTACGGTTTTCTCCCTATTTTTCGTCGGCGATTCTACCGATCCTATAAACACTCTCTAAGCAGCATCAAGCCCTTAAGCGTGATACCCCACGGTTCGGGAACACTCCAAACATGGTCGGGACACTCCCGCACCAATGATCGATAGAGGGACCTGGATGGCCATGTGACCCCTGTGTGTTCCATGAAGATCTTTCGTCGTTTGAACCGAGACAATCGTGTCTTATTCCCTTTGTCATTCGATACTTGCATTGCCCGAGATCTGATCATTGACATCACCATGTCGTGTTCAATCTCTTTACTGAACAATGCTACTTGACTCGTTCCGACAAGTGATATCCCCGTGATCCAATCACACGCTGCGCAGCTATTGGATATAACTTCTCCGAGTGGGCCCTTGAGTATCTTCCCGTCATATGGACGGACAAACCCGCTCTTGACATATATTGCCTCCACGGTTTCCTCCGAGCACCTGAACACACCTTTATAACCACTATTTTACCAGATGGCGTTTGATGCTATCTAAGCACTCTCGGGAGATAGTGATTGATATAGCCTCACGGTCTAAGGAATAGTCTACGAGGATCCATTTCTAATCATCATAACTTGAACTTCGTGACATGATCGGGTCACGATGTTTAGGCTGGGTATTGGTTCATCATCGAGATGACCTCATTTCTAACTGGCATAAATGCCACATGATCTGGAAACATGATCATCTATTGACCAATAAACCAATGACTAGAGTCTCACTGGGAACCCCTGGTTGTTTGTATATCACACGTGTATTGATGTTTCCTCTCAATACAGTTATAGCATGATATAAAACTTAATCATAAACTATATGAAATATGATAATAGTCCTTACTACTATTTGTCTCTAGGGCATATTTCCAACACATATATCTTTAGACGGCTAGGTCAGGTTGTATTCCCAGCGAGGAGCGGGTGGGAGCCTGCAACGTCCCCATCTCATGCTATAGGGTGATGGCTTTAGTGACTTGGATATACTTGGTAACTGGCATCATACCTAAGAATATGTGACTAAGAGAGATAAGTAAAAAGACGTTTGTGGGAAAAGTATCGCACATATTTAGAGTGTATAAAACATGATATGTTACTCCCTATCCTGCGAAAGGATTGTCGGGGGGATTATCCCCGGGTACCCCAAAGACGCCCCAAAGATGCCCCAATATAGTCAAAAAAGACAAATGTAAAAGAAAAAGCAGCAGCAGGCAGCCTGGGCTGGCTGGAGCCTCCCAACCGGCCCACCACGTAGCCGACGCCACCTCTCCTCGCCGCCCGGGCCGCCCCAGCCGGCCCACCCGCCTCCTCCCTCCGATCCGGATGGCAGCGCCCCGCCCGGGCTGCCTCGCTCGCCCGGTTGGGCCGCTCCCCGGCCCACCCGGCCTTCCCCGGTCGCCTTCCCTACCGCCCCTGGCTGGGCCTCCTGCCGTGTCGCCCTGGCTGGGCTGCCGGCGCCCCTGTCCGGCTGGGCCACGCGTCGCCCCCAGGCCGGATCGACCCCCCAGCCGAATCGCTCCTACCAGATCGAGGGGGGGCAGGGGCGTACGTGGGTATCGCTAACCCCATCGCGGCCGGTTGACGCGCGCCAGGTAACGTCCCCTGGGATGAGTTCGATCGATCTGGGCCGATTGACTCCACCCGGCCGGATCGACCACCCTAGTCGGTTGCTTTGCTTCAGTCGATCAGCTACCAGTACGTTGGACCCCATGAGGCGTACGAGAAGATAATAAGAAGGACAACGACAAGACCGAGAAGACAAGACCACTGCTGCCATGCCTCTACTAGTCAGATGATGTAGCAAATAGTATACACTATGCATGACATATTGTACCACAATCAGATGACATACTACATAGTGATAGTTAGGCCAAGTGGGCCCTTTGTGTTCCCTGGACATGCCTTTATAAGTGCACCAGGGAAGGCTCACTCATTCAAGGACAGAACCACCACATTCATCGATCACACACAGAGAGCTAGCTCTCTGCTAGTTAGCTCACTCCCAGATGCACACACGCATATACACATAGACAGATACACGGTTGGCCTCAGTGCATTTAAGGCAGTAGCTAGAGAATACAGCTCGAGGAGCGCTTGTAGCTCGTATATCGCTCATAGTCAGATCGGCAGGAGTAGGAGTTTTACCTCACCTCGAGGGCTTCGAACCTGGGTACTTCCTGCGTCCAGCTACGCTTGCTTGTATCCAATCCCGCCTGCAGACGCCGTCGATAGCTTTCCTGCTAGTCCCCACACCTCTATCTAACCTTCTCAAGTATTGTCGTTCCCAATACAATGACAGTTGGCGCCCACCGTGGGGCAAACTATAGCTTCGGCCGGAGTTCCGTTCCACACGGGACCGATTTCTTCATCATCATCGTCGGTTACAACACCGTTTCGAGTCGCCCGGCGGCTCGCCGCCTCCGCGCCGTCGTCACCTACTCCATTTCGCCAAGTTTCTCGGGGGCTCGCTGCTATGGCCGCCGTCTTGCTGAGAGGCTCAGGGGCTCGCCGCCTCCGCGCCACCGTCGTAGTGAGGCTTGGGGGCTCGCCGCCGCTGCCACGGCATCATCATCCTCGCCGTCTTCGCGTCGTCGTGTTCGTCCTCGACTTCGATGGGGCCGCACGTTCTTGTGTCTGCGTGCGCCTCCAGCAACCTCCCGCATGCCTGCAGCAAGCTCCTCCCGGCGCGCTCGCACTCGTGACTGCGTCTCCTCTGCACAGCGAGTCGCCCGCCCGCGCGTGCTCGCACCCGCAAGTGTCACTTGAGCGGCGGAGCTAGCTAGCCCGCACACGTGCATGAGGAAGGCATCAAGCAAGCAGCAGCATCTCCCAGTACTCATGTACGTACGCACAGCAAGGCGGCGTGCGCGTACAGCGGCAAGCGCGTGCGTCTCCTCCCGAGTCCGCCCACGTCGTCGCCGACCTCGCCGTCCACGCCGTCCTCAAGCCCGTCGCCACGTCTGCAGCACCATCTTCGCGCCCGTCCGCGCTGGCGGCCATCCTCGCGTCGTTCGACCGCCTCCGTCCGCGCCGCCCGGCCGCGTCATTTTCTCTGGCGTCGCCGCGCTCCGCGGCACCTCTCCAACAACCACTCCCGCGTCGCCATCATTCCTGCCTCGTCGAGAAGCCCGGGGGCTCGGTGTCGCCGGCGTCCGTCTTCCCCTCCATGCGCCGTCCTGACCTGCCTCGCCCGGCCGCCGGTGACCTCCGCCGTCGCTCGCGCCGCCCCTTACAGCTTCCGCCTGCACCGGTCGCCGCCGGCAGCACCTCCTCCCGCGCGCGCCTGGCCGTCCTCCGGCTCACCGCTCGCCGGCTGGCTCGCGCCCGCCGCTGCTCGCCCTGCGGTCCGGTTCGCGCGCCCGCGACCTCGCCAGTCCGGCTCGCGCGGCCCCGCGCCTCCGGCTCGCCGCCCATCGGCTGCGGCCCCGCGAGTTTTCTCTGCCAGCGAAAGAAAAAGGAAGAAAAAAGGGGTAAAGGGAGAGGTGGTTGGCCAGCTGAGGGAGGCAGCGTTGACCGATTAGTAAAAAGAAAGAAGCAAGAGAGAAGAAAAGGTAAAAGGAAAAAAGAGTGAGATGGGATCTGGCTAGGAGAGCCCGGATAGAAAAAAACGGGTAAAAAAAAGAGGAAGTGGTGCACGGCCGGTTGGCTGCACCAGTTAGAAAAAGAAAGCAAGGAAAAAGAGGGTCCTGCTAGGAAGGCAGTCCGATTGAGAAAATAAAAAAGAAAGGCAAGATCCGGCTAAAAGAGTCTGGCTGAGAGAAAAATCAAAAAAAGAAGAAGAACAAAGATCAGGCTACAAAAATCCAGTTAAGCCTAATCCGGCCGGAGAAAGAAACAGAGAGAAATCCGGCAGGAAGAAGAAAATCGGGATGGAAGAAGAAAATCCGGCTACATTCGTCCGACTACCCATTTGTCTGTTCGATTCGGCCGGTTCGGACCCGTTCTGGCTGAGTCAGATCAACTCCGTGCGACTTCCTCCGTTTGGTTGCTGGTTCGGCCGGCTGGACCCGCTCCGGCTAGGACGGGCCGGCTCAGCGCATCCTGACGTGTTTGGTTGTCCGGCCGGCTGGGGACCGAATCCGGCTACGCCGCGTTTGGTTGCCTGTCCGGCTGGAGCCAGGCTATCTGGCTGGAACGTCAGTTCGACCATTTCAGCAGCCGCAATGCCCGCGGAATCGCGCCTTTGACCCTGCTACACCGACAGCTACAATGTGAGTGTTTTTTCGACCTCGAGCAACCCTCGAGGTCTCGCCAGATGTTGTTTTGCCTCCCGCTTTCAGTTTTCCGGAGCCGGTAACCCCTACCCGGGGGCTCGCCGCTTAGCCCGGCCTGCTAAACCTGTAAACCGACTGAGTAGTGTGCGACGGTGTTGGAGGCCCACTCTTCGTCTCAGCTACAGACCGCAACTCGGCTGTCCGGCTAGCAAGAGCAAAAGCCCGAGGCATCCCACATGAAAAACGGCGAAGGGTGCGACAGATCGGACATTCCGGCCTTATGCCTAGTTGGTTTTTTCTGGCTTCTAAGTCGTTAGTACCGTGCGCGATGTACTGTCAGCTCCCTTCGATTCCGGCCGCAGACCGCAACCCGGCTGCCCAGCAAGGAAGCAGCGAAAACAGCAGAGCGCACGAGAAAGTGACTAAGTGTTCATAGAACTACGAGCTAGTTTTTGAAAAATAAAACCGTTATCCGGTTGATAGCATGTGTACTATATGTTGATATACTGACAATCAATTCTGTTTGTTTGTTTTGGCACGACTACACCGAGTCGGATTTCAAGGGCATTTGAAGATTCAAAGCACCTGGCGTCGCCAGCTACTTTGAATCTCGGGGGCTACACCCACCGGGTGCGCTGGCGCGCCCCCGGTGTATTCAAGTGCTCCGGTCCGGCTGAAGGCGTTCAGCCGGATAGCAAGTTCGAGGTGTCGAAAATGGCAAGTGATAGAAGATTCGAAGCACCTGTCTCCGTCAGGTACTCCGAATCTCGGGGGCTACACCCCGCGGGTGCGCTCGCGCGCCCCCGCGGTGGTTGTGTTGCTTTCGGGCCGGAAGTGTCCAGCCAGACGCCATTCAAGCACTGCATCTACAACGACAACGCCAAGTTTTTTGTGGAGCTCATGTGAATTTCCCCCTCCGGGTGAAATCAGCGCGCGCTCGGGGGCTAGTGTCGGGGGGATTATCCCCGGGTACCCCAAAGACGCCCCAAAGATGCCCCAATATAGTCAAAAAAGACAAATGTAAAAGAAAACGCAGCAGCAGGCAGCCTGGGCCGGCTGAAGCCTCCCAACCAGCCCACCACGTAGCCGGCGCCACCTCTCCTCGCCGCCTGGGCCATCCCAGCCCGCCCACCCGCCTCCTCCCTCCGATCCGGATGGCAGCGCCCCGCCTGGGCTGCCTCGTTCGCCCGGCTGGGCCGCTCCCCGGCCCACCCGGCCTCCCCCGGTCGGCCTCCCTACCGCCCCCGGCTAGGCCTCCTGCCGCGTCGCCCTGGTTGGGCTGCCGGCGCCCCAGTCCGGCTGGGCCACGCGTCGCCCCCAGGCCGGATCGGCCCCCCAGCCGAATCGCTCCTACCAGATCGAGGCAGGGCAGGGGCGTACGTGGGTATCGCTAACCCCATCGCGGCCGGTTGACGCGCGCCAGGTAACGTCCCCTGTGATGAGTTCGATCGATCTGGGCCGATTGACTCCACCCGGCCGGATCGACCACCCCAGTCGGTTGCTTTGCTTCAGTCGATCAGGTACCAGTACGTTGGACCCTAGGAGGCGTACGAGAAGATAAGAAGAAGGACAACGACAAGACCGAGAAGACAAGACCACTGCTGTCATGCCTCTACTAGTTAGATGATGTAGGAAATAGTATACACTATGCATGGCATATTGTACCACAATCAGATGACATACTACATAGTGATAGTTAGGCCAAGTGGGCCCTTTGTGTTTCCTGGGCATGCCTTTATAAGTGCACCAGGGAAGGCTCACTCATTCAGGGACAGAACCACCACATCCATTGATCACACACAGAGAGCTAGCTCTCTGCTAGTTAGCTCACTCCCAGATGCACACACGCATATACACATAGACAGATACACAGTTGGCACACACGCATACCACCTGATACCGCGATTCGGAACCAGAAACTCCGTTCTGGCACCCTGCCGGGACAGGAAATTGGAGGAGATCATCGCCATCATCATCATCATTATCGCTTCTCCATCAACCATCCATGATTCCTCCATCCATGAGTGAGTAATCCCCCGCTGTAGGCTATGGGGATGGTAGGGATTGGATGGGATCGTTCATGTAATGACATCAGATTGTTAGGGCATGGTGCCTAGTATCTATTATTACTGCTTTTGACTTTGTTACAACTTGTTATGCTTAATGCTTGTCACTAGGGCCCGAGTGCCATGATTTCAGATATGAACATGTTATTGATTCATGATGATAGTATTGTTTATGATCTTACGTGCAAGTTATATACACATATTATTGTCCGGAACCAAAGGCCCGAAGTGACAATAATCGGAATAACCGGAAGAAATGGCTGTGATATGAGGATCTTGTATGCTCACAGAGTATTAATGCTTTGCTCTGGTGTTTTATTAAAATGAACATCTTAATTGCCAGTAGTTCTCTTAAGGACCCGCTGCAAACGGGCTAGCAGGATAAAAGATGTTGTACAAGTTCTTATTACGAGCACGTATATGACTATATATGGAACACATGCATATGGTTATTTGGTACTTTGGTGGACGGACGGGTCCCACGAGCCACGACATTTTCCACTGGGTGGACATGGACGGAGCGTGCGCGCGCGCGAGTAAATGCGTCATGTGTCTGTCAGTGAGCCCTAAGCTGAAACTTCACACGAGCTGAACAAGGTACGGTGTTTGCACCGCGTAAGCCTTTGCAGCTTTTACGTGGCTTGTTCTTTCTTCTTCCTTCTATTTGCAGCTAACTGGATCGCCTACCGACAGCCATATACGACCAGAACATATTTGTGCTTGCTTGCTGGGAGTTCATTGTGAGCTTTTCTCGCAAGACCTCTCGAGCCGTGACGCCCGTACGTGGTGGCAAAGTTAAACAGAACGCTGAATACATAGCTGGCCTGAACTGGACATTGCCACGGGAGAACGGACCGTCCGGCATGGGTTGTCAGCGTCATATAAACAGCTCAAAGAAAGGGATCTCACGACGTACGCGTTCGTATGCTCTTGCCCGTCGATCGCTGGTCTCGTTTCCGTTATAACCGGTGATTTCAAAGGCTCGTGCCGACGAAACACGAAAGCGGCCATGACCGGAGCAGCGAGCATAAGCTGCATAGCTAGTAGTACAAAATTTCCGGTCATCCGTCAACGCACGGGTACCCCAAAACAGCTCCTCCTGGTGATCTCCCAGGAATCGCCAGCTCCGGTTGCCCAGATTCAGAATTCCAGGCGCCATGGTCAGCCCTGCTAGTCCTCATTTAGCAACCACTGGCGTTCCACTTGCAGGTTTTGACTTCAGAGTTCAGAGCCACACTTGTCGCATGCCCTGCAGTGAGACTGCGCCGCGAGGGTCCAAGCCAACCAACCCACCTCAGACCTTACCACGCGAAGCCGTACGGGACGCCAGTGCCCACATTAAACGGCAATATAGCGGCCTGAACCCCCCCACCCATCATACCGCGTGACGGAGGAGCTAGCTTGACGACATCTTCACTTGGCGTGCCATGTTCCTGCCGCGGGGAGCAACGCCGCGTGGCCGGGCGCGGGGAGGAGCTAGCGAGGACGTCAGCATCGCGCGTGACCAGAGTAAATTGCTGCGTCGGTGGCCGAGCGGAAGGGCGGTAGGCCATTATGGCCGAGTGGCGTGGGAGCGACCTGAGATTGATTGTCTGGCACAGCGACGCCACCGCTCCTTCAGCTCCTAGGCCTTGGTCCATGCGAAACCACGGCTAGGCGAACGAACGGTGGTCACGGCAGGGATCGGCTCCTTCCGCCGCCGCCTGATTAGAGAAGACTTGCTGGATTTTCTTCGCATCCATCTGTACAGAGAAAAGATTAACCGAGGTTTAAATTCCACAAAATTTCGATCGAAATGCGATCAAAGAGGAGGGCCTCAAACAGTGGTGCACTGTGCAGTTACTAGTATGTCGGAGGCAGCGGGAGCAAAAGAGACGCACTCGCCTGTGAAACCCACGCGCCGGCGGTTCAGAGACTTGGCACCGGCGGAGTAGGAACAGAAAGCACCGTGCTGCTGAACACAGGCCACGTGTGACGCCACAAAGATCCGGCCTGCCTTTTGGCCGCACCGACAGAGGCCTGAATCAGAATCACACAACTAGTAGTACAAGGAACCCCATTGTGCATTGCTCATTGACAGCTGAGAAGCTCCGGCAAGGCATGCGTGGAAGCGCAAACAGCACTCCAAGATCACGTCTTCACCGAAGAAGACTGCGGGCTGCGCGAGAAGTGATGAAGCCACAGACGAAGCTTCTCAGATCAAAATGCCATTTTAGCACACGGTAAATCACCAGCTGCAGGCAACACGGACAAAAAAAAACTCCTCGCGTGACTGTAGGACGCACTGGTCAGACCTAGGGTTGGCCTTCACCACAAAGCCCTAACTCTCTCTCTCCTAACCCTAACTCCCTCTCCCGTCCCCGTGCGGCGCTGCCGCCGCACCGGGACGCCGCCTCCCCCCGTGCTCACCCCTCCCTCGCCTCCCCCTCCAGTCTACCGCTACCGGGGATAACGCTAGGGCAAAGCCTGTGCGGCTGGCGGCGGTGGCGTCCTTGTCGGGGGTTCAATGGCGTGCGGTCGCTTGTCTTGAAGTTCCTCAGCCGTGGGGGGCAGACGAACGGCGGCAGGTCCACCACCCCTGGTCACGGCCGTCCTGAGGGCTAGAGGCGGCGGGGCTAGCGGACCCGCTAGGTCTGGCCAGATTTCATCATCTTCGTCGGACCAGCGGCGCTGTGGAGGAGGACCTGGCTTCGACTCCGTAGCATGAGGAGGCAATACAGGAACGGCAAGCTACGCCGAGGGCCAAAAGCCGTCGGCGTATCCCCGATCCCCGTCGACGTAGGCTACGCCGAGGGCTGCCCTCAGCGTAGCTCCCTCGGCAAAGGTCCCCCTCGGCGGAGCGCCAGGAGGCCGTCGGCGTAACGGAAAACCGTCGACGTAGGCTACGTCGACGGCTGCCCTCAGCATAGCGGCCGTCGGCATAGCCTAACGACGGGTTGCAAAACAAATTCAAAAAAAAAATCATTTTTTTAAAAAAAATTCTTAACTTTTTAAAGGTTTGAATTGTTTGACTCGTTAATCTCTCACTTGAAACATTTTTAACACTAATTACACTTAATCTTTGATCAAACTTTCCGGTCGGTCACCCATCATCACTACTCCACCCCCAGCACGCTCAACTTTTCTGTTCCTTCAGAATCTCTTTCCGCAAAGCAATTTATACCTTGTTGTCAATACTATGATATCAATCCTATTAACTCTTATATCATCATGTCACATATTTGTATTTTTTGAAATTATAAACAATTATTTAAATAAAAAAATGAATAAGTAAAAATATTATTGAATTCAAATAAAAATGTAATGATTTTATTTTTTATTTTTTATTTAATATGGAATAATTAATATCTTTAAATCTGTAAATCAAAATTCGACAAATACTATGTCTAAATTGATCAGAAAAATGATAGGAATCCGAATATGATATCCATATCAACTTATCACAAGCTATACCATGATTCTAGCTATAATTTCATTTGCCCGCTTAAAACTGCAGGCATAAAGATTCTTAGCTCGGGGTTGGGACTCGCTAAACTTGAAGTGAATCTCTGATAAAATAGCATATTGTGAACCTAAAAATGATTTTTGTAAAAAAATATGAGCATCAGATCATGTACCTGTAGTTCATACCTGACCCACTTCCTACCGATTCAGCAGAAATTTGTCTTTTTTGCCAAGGATAGACGAAAAGGTTTGAGATCCTCCTATTAAGACATTGTACATGTAAAGTGGTCTAGTATTTTCTGAAAAATAGGTGGTAGCATTTTGAATTGGCCATTTGGTGGTTGCTTCACAACCCCCCCCCCCCCTCCCTCCCCCCTTTTTTTGCCCTCGGAAAATGAAAACTGCCTTTTTGTTGCGATGAAAAGGAAAAATTCCTCCAGCAACATTGTTCGTCATCTCATGATGCACATACACAATATGAGCACATTATCACAAACTACGTCTTGATTCTAGCCATAACATTGGTCATTTGACCCGAAAATAAGGAAATCTCGAATGAGATAAGTTATTTTATGAAGGTTTTTTTTAGACATAATCAATATTCCAAGTTTTGTATTTTTCATTGCAACTATATCACATAATATGACATCACGCGAAGGTTTTATATTGTTTGGATCGTTTTTGAATTTGTTATGTTTGTTTTAAACTATATATAATGTTTTATGCTTTACTTTATTTTTATTTACAAATGTGTAATATTTGAATGTAGATAGATAGATAGATCTTATTTTCCTACAAAATTTGATATATTAATTGTAATTTTCTAAATTAGAATGATTTAGTCATGATTTTTCTAAGATTAATGAGGTAAAAGGAAAAATAGCTATGCTGAGGGCAGCCGTCAGCGTAGGCTACGCCGTGGACACCCGTCGGCATAGCTCTCCTACGTCGAGGACAATTCTACGCCGACAGCCAGCTTCGTGGGGCGCCCAGCTCGTGGCCTACGTTGACGGCCCCGACTTTTGCCCATCGGCGTAGCCTCTGTCCATCGGCGTAGCTTGCCGTTCCTGCAGTGAGGAGCAGGGCAGCGGCCCTGGGTTTGGCGATGGTGGTCGTTTCCTTCACCGGCAGTGGTCGGTCGTGGATTGTGGCTAGAGGGGCGGATCTCGGTCCGTCGTCTAGTCCCGGCAACGAGACGGGGAGTCATAGTCGCTGGTGAAAATCGAGCTGACTTCGGTCTTGGCAGGCGATGGCGGCGTGTTACGTCGTTACCTTGATGAAGGCATCGCCGTGCGACTATTGTCGACCCATCTGTGCTGCTCCGGGGGAAACCCTAGGATCTGGCTTCCAGATCGGGCGATGGCAGTGCTGCAGTGTCGCGTTCTCTCTTGGGAGCATCGCTTGTGGAGCAACGCTGGATGGAAAAGGCAGGAGAGGTGGAGCGGCTAGCGCGCAGGGAGGTGGTGCTACTTGGCACCGCGGTGGTGTCGGTGGCTGGTGTGGCGAGAGTCTGCGCATCGATCTACATGCTGAAGACGGTTTGGCGGAAGATAGTGAAGGTGGTGACATCTGGAGCGTGTGTGTGGGCTCCTTTTGCTTGAGTTCGAGCCGCCGCGCCCAGGCACTCCAGCTTTTCTTGGCGAGTGACAACAATGAGAGTGACCGTGGGGGTGGGGGGGGAGGGGGGTTGAACGAGGCAACTAGGTGTTTGCTAGATCTTGTTAGGGAGTTGGCGATATGGTTATCGTTTTTGCTCGGTGTTTTATTTTAACGGTTCCGATTTGTATGATCTTTGTAATGGTCTTTGTCAAATATTGTGGTACTAATAATAAATAAATGTTATGTGCATCTCTTAATGTAGAGGCCGGAGTTTCGCTCCCTATTTCGAAAAAAAATGACGCACTGGTCAACTTGATACGGATATCCATGTGTAGTTTTTGCTGCCAAGGTACAAGCCTTCGAAAAGAAAAGCTGATAACGACGGGTATCATACAGAAGCAAAACATGTACGGAGTATATATGTGATGCCGTAGGTGGAGCGGGGTATTGCGGTAACTCTCTACAGCATGTAAAATCAAGCTATAAAATGCAAATAAGACAAGGATAACCGTTCACATCATTGCGAAGAGTGTGATCTGAATATGTGGCACCTGCGTTCGTTCTGCTCTACTCCAAGTCTCCAACGTTTGCCGGTTCCAACTGAACTCTGGCAGCGAGAGCAGCTGAAGCGAACAGAACATGATAGAATTAGTGATCGTCAGAATTATGAAGCACAAATGCCAAGAAAATTGCTGACATGCAAGAAAATATGGTGGGACACATATTGATGATTCTAATGACGGGCAAAAAAAGTCCTTGTAATAAAACTTTCAGGTTTACAGGTTCCAAGAACATATTCAACGATTTGGCCAAAGAAATCTTCCTCGAAGATGAGAGGCGACATCAGTTAGCACAACTCTGAGCATCGAATACCACTTCCTCCCTCCATTTTCAGCATGTCTTCAAGAAGTTGGTGCATAGAGAGGCTGTTGGCCTGCTCAGTCTGAAAGTTAAAGATTTATGTATGCTTACCTGGATAAAAATTATGTTTACTAAAAGTTGTTCGCATTGTACAAAATTCTATATGTGTCTATGGCTTTGGCATGGAGACCTCGCTTGCGGTTTGCAGGAGCTGGATAGTGTGGAGAGGCTCGACGAGATGAACAGCTGGAGCAGGAGGGTGTGGTGGTCATGTTCGGAGTCACGAAACGCGGTGAGACTTGCCTCTTTAGTGCACAAATGAATTCGCAGAGCAATTTGGAGGAGGGAAGAGGATGCTGATGATCTTAATTTAGTCACCATTGCACCGGATGCTTGGCAATACAAGAGGCAACATACTAGCAGTTTAACATCTTTAGGATTAAATAATCGGGCAATTTAGATCACTAGATGATTTTTGCACCAAAACACCATCTCCTGTTCCGTGGTTGCTATAGACATATATAGTGCGATAAAATGTTTGCATCCTTGTAGTAATACACAAATATATTTCCTAGTACAACACAAAATAAGGTACACAAAATAGACTTTTCGCCCTCATTGCACCTTGCGGAGTCGGAACGTTCTGCAAGTAAGTTGTAGAACGTTCAACTAATCCGTGCATCCTTAATACAGTATATAGTTGAAATCTGTCTTGCAGCTTGATGACATCACAAACACACATATCGAGCAAGCTGTATCAATGGTCTTGAACTTTATTGGACTAACATAGATACCTTGTCTGGCAAACCTATATAGCTTGAGCAAAATAACATTAGTTGTGTATACTAAATATTTTTAATACATAGACGACAAAGTGCATGAAAGGATACCTTAGAAAGTGATTGGCTCTTGAACCAACATAGATATATGCTTTTCAAGTATTGCTGAGTCTGTATACCCATCAATCTCCCTAAACATTGTCTCCATCATCCGTGAAAGGTTTATTACATGAATAAGCAAATGAGATGGGATTGACGTCATAGTGAGATACTCCTGGTTCATATCAGACCATGCATTCTCTACTACGTTCCAGAGCGCTTCAGTTGCCACCTCTTCTGTTGTTCCATACTCTTTCATGTAGCAAGTTACAGCGGTGGCAACATTATTTCTTTCTGTTTCAAACTAAAATAGACATGTTGTAAGAACCACCAAAAAATGAATTATCACATAGTTTTGTATATTATATATGCATCTAGTTCATTCAGTTTTTCTCTACAAATGTTTGACTAAATAATTATCAAGTAAAAACTGATACAGTTGACTTGGATTAGAGAATACATATATAACACATTTATGCATGTTATACATTTTATTTTAGGTGAGTGAGTTTAAAAATCGTCTGAAACATATATACTCTATGTTGTAATGTATGTGGATGTACTACTAATTTAGGATTATATGCGCTAAGAGTGTAAGACAACATTATGTGTATGCACACTGTTGCATATAGAATTAGGAAGTAGAAAATTACCGCATGTGCAACAATGTCATCCATTAGTCGACATATAATACAAGAATCCTTCACAATCTGAGGAAATTTTGACATCCATTCAAGAACCTCATATGTAACGTTCTCTTCAAAGACAACAAAAGCAGCGCAACAAATAGCCCAATAGAAGCATGTAATTAGTGTGACATTCAGATGCTCATCTATGGGCGGAACATAGTTGCTATCTCTCCAGACAATTTCGGTCATATAACCCTTGCATACTTCATTTGTCTATAGTAAAACACAAAGTAGAGGTTAGTAAATTCTAAAATAATAGTTGCACATTGCAATAGAAAAATAAAATATCCTTTGACTCAAAGATGGTTCCCTAGACTTTAGTAAAAATATCTTACAAATAAGCTAGTCACCGGTCCAGGACAATGGATAGGTCTCTAAGATTACAGTTATTGCATACATTAGATAGTTAATTTTTTATTAAATTGTATGCCATGGTTTCAAAAAGTAAACCATATATCTGTCTAAATAATAGATATTATATGTTCAACAAAGAATTTATAATATTATTAGAAATAAAATTATTTAGATACTTATTTGAAACATTTCATGATGGTTTTAACTATGGTAATACTAAAATCTACTATTTTAGTAAGTATGGATGCAGCTAAGTCATTCCATACTTATTTACATCAATATCGCAATGTTTCTCACATTGCTAGCTAGACATCGCAGTTCTGAAATCTATTGTTCTAATACATATGGTGGACTACCTAATTCCAAGAAATAGGATTAACAATTTTTTATTGAACCAAGAGTGTACAAAAATGATGTCACGGATCATTCAAGAATTTTTTTCACTATGTTGAAAGGCTAAGTCTAAGAGTTTGAAGACTACGACATATATAATGACCAGATACCCTCCTAATAGTGATATGGAAATAATAAATATGATAGCTATTGTGTGAGTAGTTAATGTATACTCCTTCCCTTTTAAAATATAAGATGTTTTAGTTTTGTGAAAGAATTTTATCTAGACCCCTTTTAGTATATAGGTTCACTCCGAACCTACACACTAAAAAGGGTCTAGATACACTCTTTTTACAAAGCTAAAACATCATATATATTATGAAACAGAGGGAGTAGATATTTAGGACAAGGAATGAAATACCCATGCATTGTATTTTGTAACAAATTCTTTGAGCCTTGTACTATAATATAACTAATTTTCTTTGTAGAGATACTCATAGTTCCCACATAATATATATTACATATGAATGAATGTCCTTATTATATTTATCATTAACTTTTTACTCCCTACAATACACAAAGACATGTCAGTTTTACGTTGTCGTGGTATTGAAGATATAACTTTGTCTAGAACTTTGCTACCAAGCAAATGTTAACATTATGCAATTATTTTTTGGAGAAAATTTTGTATGATATTTAAGTATCCTATCTAAATATCTAAATCGATACAAGTTATCAAAGTTTAAAAGTTTCACTGAAGGTATGTCCAAAACACCATGTCTTTGTGAACTGGCGAGGGTGAATACTAACAATATTTTGCAAAGTTCATATTACCATTATGAATTAAACATGATATGGTTGTAGAAAGATGTAAATAAATGACTATTAGGAATTCTCTATTTAACACCAAACAAACATGATACTGAAGTAAGTCAAAACAATGGAAATTAAATGGAACAAAGATATAGAGTTGAACTCCTACGATATCTCTGATAAAGTTAACATTTCTGTTTGATATGTCTTTCGGAAGTGCATTCTCTACTTCAATCATGGTTCCAAACATAAACCGTGCATAGTCTTTATAACATTCTTCGAGATGTTCAACTTCCTTCATATCCCACCTACAAGATAATATCAATTGATTCAGTGATTTATATATATCTAAATGTTATATTTTATACATTATTCATTGCAAATTAACTTACATATAAAATATTTGTCAAAAAGGATAAAAATACAACCATACATAATTTATTCGTAAATTTTTTTATCCTTAGAAATGCTCGCTTCATTGACTTCCTAGAAAGTATGCATACAAACTTCTCTAACTTCGACCACATGTATAAAAATACTAAATTTGGTAATGTAAAACTAGCATCATTACATTTGTGAACAAAAACATTTTCATAATCTAAATATCATAACTTTCCACTTACACATAGGTAAAAAATATTATTGTCTTCAGTCAAAATAAAATAAAAAATTTGTGCAATATATACCCATGTGTCAATATATGAAACATCGTCTATCAAACAGAGAGTATCAAGCAATATAGTACCTTTGCATCACATCGGCGAAGGGTTGGAGCTCTTCCCATACACCATGGTTGTCAACAGTGTCATCATATGGTGTAATTGTTGATATGAATTTTGCTAGCAACTTTCTGGCCTTTGCATACCGTGGTTCATAATATACTCCTAGTGCCCAAAAGTATGCCTCTACCGGTCTATGCCTTGCATAAAATAATTTGCGTGGGGATTCCAATCCATAATACCACCTTCACAAGAAACAAAGTTTCTTAATTTCAACCATCTTGCGAAAATAATTAATTAAGATAACCATATATGGCTAGGTATTTAGAGAACTAAACCGCAACTATCTCAACACAGATATCATGCAATTACTTTTTTTCTTCGAACATGCTTGCATTAAAAAAGTGTAATTTCAACATGATGCACTTACTCGCATATTTCTGTGACTTCTTGGCGGTGAGTGCGCTGGAGCAAATAAAAATCTAGCTTTGCGAGTTCAAGTATGATTTGATTGCACTCCTCCTTATCCTCCTCGTAGAGAGGAATATATAGCCTAGCCTCGAGTCTCTTCATCCTGCGGAAAGATGGCGTCTCAAGAGCATGCTTCACTTTACTTGATAGTGGCTTTTCAAGATGGTTGACCAATGATTTTAGGAGACTTGTAGTTTGCCTTCGGGCATCTTCTAAAAATTGTTCATTTGGTGTGCCAAGATGAGCTGCCTCGTAGAGTGCAAGCGAACCTCGCACGTCATTTTGTAGCGTGGCCTTAAAGTTTTCTTGGTTGTCCACGAAGCTTTGGAATACATCTGGTAGCATGCAAGCAATCAATTAACAGAGGCACCTATATACTAGATACTCCAAGTTCCACGACTTATTATCGCTTTCAGAACCAAATAATTTTGGCAATTATCTAGAAGATTAAAATATCAAAATACAACTCGGGTTTGTATTAAAAATAGACTTGTCTATCCAAAAACTTCTATGCATGAGTAATAGGTTTCTTTGACCATGTCAAAATGACGGGCAAGAACTTCAGTTAATGTGGAGATTTTTTTGTTTTCTGGAACTTGTACTGTGAATTTGGTTGTGGTGTTGGTTTTATTAATTTAAGGTGGAGCCTGCTCGAGCCTTCCGTGTAAAAAGAACTTGAGTTTATGTGTTTGCTAGATTAGTTTGTTAGTTCAAGAATGAAAAATATTTGTTTAGACTATCTAACTGACCTTCTGATACTTGGGCCTTGCATATTTTCTATGTTTGAATAATAATTTCATATAGGTGTCCATCGATTCGTTCAGTTAATTAGACAAGGTCAAAATCTGTTTGTCTGCGCGCTATGTGAAAGTAACTGAGTGTGTGTGTCTGCATCTTTTTATCAAAATCTAAAATATATATTTTGATCAAAGAGAGAGAGAGAGAATTTTTACCGCAGGAAATGTAGTACCGTTCTTGCCTCAGCAACCTGAACTGAAGGGAGATGTCGTGGAGATTTCCGTTACCAAACTTCTGTGAGGAAAGCTTTTCCAGTTTCATGTCGATTTCTTCTTTGAAATGGTACGGAACTCCAAGACGCTGAAGTGCATCAATCATCTTCATTTCAGCCACCGGATCGTGTAAGCCGAGTAACATCTCCCTTGTTTCCAGTATTAGTTTGTCACGTCTTTCGGTCATCCATTCTATCGAGTTCTGTAAAAGCGATGAAATTAGAAAAACATTTTCAATTCTTGTGGCTATCAGTTATGCTTTAGTCAAACATGCATTAGGTCTCATGCCCATATATGTATACATATCACCGCTAGTAACTCCGTCTCGTATATAGACTCAGAAAGTAATCTCCGGTCAAACTATCTACCACGTATGCAAGAGAAGGTTCAGAAATTTTCATTTGTCTTACTACTAAAATCATGTGTTGTTCAACAGCTGAAAATATCATACATGGACTCCCTCCGTCGAAAATATCATACATGGACTCCCTCCGTCGAAAATATAAGGTGTTTTAGCTTTTTGTGAAACTAACGTATCTACATATGGCGGTAAATGAGAGATATACTTTCAGCAAACTGCACACCTACACGTATACCTCGTGTGTATGGGGCAGCGTAGGGTTCCGGATGAAGTAGTCCCCCCACACGCTTCGGCGGTAGTCCACCGTGTGCCGTCGCTCGTCAAGGACCGTGTAGCCCTGAGCAATCATTCTGCCGCTCGCGTTTCGCCCTCCCTCCGCCGCAGCCATTTCTCTCCTTGGCTCTCTCTCACACGTACACGCACAGACACACGCTTGTACTATAAGGTTGCGAGCTAGCTGCAAGAACTGATTGTTGAGTGCTCAGCTTTGCCCAAAGGCGGACCCTATTTAAAGAAAGAGAAGAGGCTTTTCTTTCCTGCCAAAGGCATGGTGTACACCTATGGAATATACTAGAGACACCACATACCCCCCATCATATACGTTGGCATCCATTGTTTGTGTCAATCATGATGTTATTTCATATTCATTCCCATCATACGTGTTGGCATCCAATGTTTGTGACAATAATGTGGTTATTTCATATTCACTCCCATCATACGCTTGTTGGAATCCAGTGAGTCAGTGACACATGGCTGCTTCGACTTCCCTAAGACTAGCCCCAATGGGTGTATCATAGGTAGTATCATGCATGCCATATTGGTAAAATTCTGACGTGACATGCTAATTAATGATGAAAGAAATTGTGTTGGTACCATAGGTAGATACAGTATTATAGCACGTAAAACTAGAAAAACTAATCCCAAATGAATCTTGTACGCAATTTTACATTAAGATTCTATAAAACAATAAATATACTATATAGTAGTACTTCTCATCGTGACTAGTCTAACACGCCAGTCGGGCGAGGGTTAATGCGGTATGCCGCCCAGTCAGTCAGCCTTCCATCAATGCGCGCCGGCCTCCACGCCTTCTCTGCACCGGGAAGCCACACGTCTTGCGGAGAAGTGATGTGGCGTTAATGTTGTGGGCAGCCTCTAAGCGTCGGGAAGCTTCTTAAATAGCCTCCCTGGCGTGTGCAGGCTCGCCCATTCTCGCCGCTCCATTGCCTCCGCGCAAATCGTTTACATCGCCTCCACACCATTGCCGAGAGATACGAGGGTGACGACGCATGTGCCAACAACTTTGGCTGCTGCTACCTCATGGTGGATGGGGTGTGTGCCCTCATTGAAGAGGGGTACCTAGCATCGTTGGACATGCGTTGTTCCAGCGAATGGAGGCTTGGCGACGATGACGAGCCAATTCCGGTGGAACCACGTAGAGCGGCTCGGGTGGCAGATATCCACCGGGCACTACTACGGCGAGCTCATGACAGGGTAGCGCAAGGATTCCATCTACGACATGGACAACCAAATCACCTGGAACTCCTTCTTCCGATAGCGTCGGCAGTTGGAGCTCGTCAGGCACTAGGGTAACGACCCTCCACCGGTCAATAAGAACGCGGCCGACTACATGCTCCGGTGGGGCATGCTGGGCCGCACGCTCTCCACGGTGACGTGGGGCGTTCTCAGTGGCCTCCTATCTTTTACACGTGTCATAGTTATCACCACTATTCGTCCTCGTTGTTCGCTGGCAGGATCGGTGCTCTATTGGTCTCAGCGGGAGGGTAGGCGGCCCTCTCCGACGACAATTTGATGGGTGCGATGCGACAAAGTCTGGTGGTTTCTTAAGGAGGCGTGGTGGCACCTCTAGTTAGTATTCTTTGGGTGCTTATTCGGGATGTAGCTACTTTTTTTTTATCTTTGAGCTATTTTGTAAGAGAGGAGTGTTCGCTCATCGGTAGCTTGGTTTTATTTAGAGAGAAGAGAAACATTACGGAATGGGCCAACGGGCCCAAAGACCATATACGACCAGAACATATCTGTGCTTGCTTGGTACGACCGGAACTGGCCATTGGTACATGGAACGGACCGTGCGCCATGTGTTGGGAGTGTTAAATAAACAGCTCAAAGAGATCTCATGGATCTCACGAGGCGTTCGTACCTTCTTGCCCGTCGCTGATCTCGTCTCCGTTAACCCGGGAGTTCAAAGGCTCGTGCCGACGAAACAAGGCGGCCATGAGTCCATGACCCAAGCAGCGAGCACAGCCACGAAATTTCCGGTCATCCGTCAATGGGGGCGGATAACCCCAAAACAGCTCCCCCCGCTCCCGGTGATCTCCCAGGAATCGCCAGCTCCGGTTGCCCAGATTCAGAATTATTCAAGGCGCTGCTATGGTCAGCCGTGCTAGTGCTCGTGTAGCAACCACCGGTGTTCCACTTGGAGATTTTGACTTCATAGTTCAGAGCCACACTTGCTGGACGCCCTGCAGCGCGTACGCAGAACCGTACGGCCACACCGACGAGCCGCGGCGTGTCATGCAGGAATTACTGCTGCTCCTGCCTCGATGACGTGCCTACAGATCGATCTCCTCAGCCTGAACCCCCATTTTCACTTGGCGTACGTGCAATGTTCCTGCCGCGGGGAGCAACGACGACGCAGGGGCGCGGGCAGGAGCCAGCGAGGGTCAGCGTCGCGCCTGACGATAGTAAATTGCTGCGTCGGTGGCCGAGCGGGGGGCCATAATTCGGCCGGGGCCGAGTGGCGTGGGAGCGACCTGAAATTGTCGGGCACAGCGACGCCACCGCTCGCCGGCCCGTCGGCCTGGTCCACGCGGAACGATGACCAGGCGAACCGCAGAAAGTGGCAAAATGTGACCGGGAGCCAAACAGCCCTTTTAACGGAGGGTTAAATTCCACAATTGTCCGTCGAAATGCGATCAAAGAGGAGGGCCTCAGACAGTTTTCCATGTCGGAGGGGGCGGGAGCAAAAGAGACACGCACTCTCCCTGTAAAGCCATGTATAATGTAGAATGGTTGATAAAACGGTCTTATCTTATGATGATAAAATTTGATGTACAATGGTTAAGAGAAGACATTTTTTTTTTCTCTCCTCCAACTCTGCAAACATTTTACGTGGCATTGCAAAGATAAGACTTAAGAAAAAATCATGTACATGCCCTATAACCCACGCGCCGGCGTTCACACTTGGCATCGGCGGAGTAGGAACATAAAGCACCATGCTAGTCAACAAAGCTAAGTGTGACACCACAAAGATCCGGCCTGCCGACAGGCCTGAATCACACCAACTAGTAGTATAAGGAGGCCCATTTGTGCATTGCTCGCTGACTGAGGAGTACCGGCAAGGCATGAAAATGGCGTTTCACATACACGGTAAAATCACCAGCTGCAGCCTATGCAGGCAACACGGACATAAAACTGACAGGTCCTCACGTAACTGTAGGAGTGTAGGACGCACTGGTCAATTTCGTACAGAAGAGTGATCACACACATATCCATATGCGTAATTGTGCTGCAAAGGTATAAATTTTTTGCATTTTTTTGCTGCAAAGGACCACGTTTGCTTATCTGCTGCGTTGGTCCTTCGGGTTTTTGCACAACGACTTCTCATTCGTCTACTACTACAACAAACTCTAGTACGATAAGATTTGCTCGGCTCCAGTGACGAAGGGACGAGGACAGCGACACGCCTTCAGCTCATACTTTTTTTTGAAACAAGGCAAAAGGCTTGTCATTTCATTGATAGAGAAACAAATAAGTCTTAAGTGCGGTACAAACCAAACGAAAAGCCGAAGAGGCTAAGAAACAAAATAAGCAACTACTCTCACGACATTACATTACTAATCGCTTTAGCTCCGGTCTTAGACCACAATGCCATCTCCTCCTTGATTCTTGAAACCATCATTTGGATTGAAGTAGTGATTGCGGAAGACGCGGGTGTTTCTCTCCTTCCACACCTCCCATGAGACAAGCATAGTAAGGGAGGCCATCGCCTTCCTAGCATGGCCTCTCTTGAGAATAAAGGAGCTCCACCATTCTTGGACGCTTGTCGCACCATTCCAATCACTTGGCATCACATCATGAAAGCTTAACCACTCTTTAACATTAGTCCAAACTCGCCTCATGAAGCGACACTTGAAAATTAGGTGGGAGTGGTTTCTTGAACTTGGTTGCAAAGCTTGCAATTGCCACAGTTTTGCCATCCACGCTTTTGTAGTCGATCCGCCGTCCAAATTCTATTTGCAAGACAAGCCATGCGAAAGTTTTACTTTTTGGATCGCCCAAGGCTTCCAAACCTTCTTTGACATGCAAGAGTTGACAAGCCCCTCAAATTGCATCTTGTATGCGGACGAGAAGGAGTATTGACCATTATTGTGAAACTTCCAAACAATGGAATCGGTGGTGTCGACATGGAGAGGGGTGTTGGAGACACATTCCCAAAGGGTGGCAAATTGCTCAATGTGCTCGACGGTAATTCCTTATGTGTTAATTTGCGAGACCCGGAAATTTTGGTCCAAGGCTTTGCTTACAGTTAGTTTTTTCTTTCGGCAAGCATCAAAGACCAAGGGGGCGATGTCTCGTGGCCTTATTCCATTAATCCAAGATGACTCCCAAAAGGAGGCTTTCCTTCCATTCCCAATGGTAACTTTTGTGGCCATCACAAAGAGGTCATGGTCTTGAGCGGTGCAAGGGTCGCCAAGTCCAATCCATGGCTTGGTGTCATCCGTCCATTCCAACCAAAGCCATCGAAGACGAAGAGCCGTCGTGAACCTTTTGAGGTTGAGAATGCCAAGACCTCCTTTATCTTTTGGCCGACAAACAATGTCCCAATTAACTTTGCATTTTCCTCTTGAGACCTTGTCACAGCCCGCCCAAAGGAAGGCTCTACGGATGCTATCAATCTTAAGCAACACTTCCAACGGAACCTCAAGCACGGCGATGAAGTAGATGACGATGCTAGTGAGAACCGATTTCACAAGGACGAACCTACCGGCCATATTAGTGTTCTTCCCAACCCACGGGGCAAGCTTTCCTGCGACTTTATCTTCAAGATATTGGAGGTGGATTCTCTTTAGCCTTGTGAGGGAGAGGGGTAGCCAAGATATCACATGGGGAAAGTAGCAAGCCTTGCCGGAACGGTTGAAGCACCTCGTCAAGGTCAACCTCTCCAAACCGAATGGAAGCAACTTGGCTCTTCAAGCAATTGGTGACTAGTCCGGTGACGTTTCCAAAGTGATCCAAGGTGTTGGCCAAGAAGTATACGTAGTCGTCGCTAGATGGTCCAATGACCTATTTATATAAAAAATACTCACTCTGACCCATATTAGTTGACTCAGGTCCCTCCAACTAATATGGGTCGGAGGGAGTACTTTTAGGCTCCTTTCTACCATTGATGATGATTATGAATAGATAGGTGAAGTTTAAAAAAAAAATGTTTTGGCTTGTGTACAAACGTAAGCCAAAACCATTGAATACGACGGGTATCATACAGAAGCAAAACATGTGTACTGATACTGTGGGTGAGCGGTAGCTCTACACAACATGTAGAATCAAGCTGCAAAATACAAATAAGACAGATATAACTGTTCAGATCATTGCGAATAGTCTGAGCCTTTGAATGACTGACATCTATGTTCATTCTGCTGTACTCCAATGTTGCTGATTCCAACTGACCTCTGGTAGATTTAGAGCTATTTTTGTTCCAAGTAAAAAAAATGAAGCACTCACCTTAAAAATAGACCTACTTCGCTCTAAAATCACGACAAGAACTATGGCACAAAGGAAGTACATTGCAAAATTTAGATGGAGGAAATATTCAGGTGCACACTCCACACTCACCAGCGTGTGTAATACTTGGCACACTAAGGTTATGGAGTATCATGATAACCACCAAATTACAAAATAAGAAACTTACTACTGTATAAGAGAAGATTCAGTTGCCTGGCAGCAAAAACTGGCTGATTTCTCATGAATAGTGCACCGTAAAGCAGGGTTGCCCTCAGGCCCAGACAAAGCCTCTCATGAAAACATTGAGAGCTACACGTGCAGCAATACCAAGAAAATTAGGAAGAGCTATTCACTGGCACATGCTCAATGAAGCATGAACTCTGATCTAGCAAGTATTCAGACAGCCATATCATCATAGGATCAATACATAGCAGCAATAAACGAGATGTACCAGAAAGAACTGAATAGCCCTGTGATAAGATTCAAAGAGAGGAGCACATGCTCACGCGTAAACTCTCTGTGATTTACCGAGTTTTCAGACAAACATATCATCCTTAGGGTGAATATACATAGCAGCAATAAACAATATGTACTAGAAAGAACTGTGATAAGATTCAAATGAGGAAATATTCCAGCAAAACAATCTACAGTAAAAGACTACAACTAGAGCAACTGACGCAAGGGAACATGATAAAATTAGTGATCATCGTAATTATGAAGCACAAATGCGAATAAAATTCACATAGAAATTACCAGGAATGTTATGCACCGAGTCAAAGGAGCATATATAGTTCAAATATCACTTGGCCAGTTGATACGCACCCAACATAGTTCACTCGATATGTAGTGCGTTCGATATAAATAATATTAGCATTGTAGACCTACTTTTGTACTGTTACCACTACGTTCAATTCAGTATTGTTTGAACTGCAGTTTATTGACCTAAATTGCAATTCAAATTGAGGAAAGCGTTCAGGTGCACACCCCACATTATCAGGATGACCACCATATAGTACAAAATAAGGAAACATATCAAGAGGAAATTCAGTTGCTTGACAGCAAAAAATGATTGATTTCTAGTGAATGATGCACAGTAAGGCCTTGTTTACTTCTCTCTAGTGTATTTGCGGGGAATGGAGGGTATTGTTTCAATTCCCACAAAATCCCCATAGTCCGTTTACTACTCCGTGTTTGGCCAGGATAATCCCGGGATATCCCCGTAAATCCTTCTTATTTTTGTCTAGATTGAAAACTCTCCTACACGGTAGAGTATTTTCGGGGAAGGGTATTTGTGGGGATTGGAGAGTATTGGGTGAACACCAAATCCTCGCATATCCCTACAACTGTAGTGGATAAAAATACGAGAGAAGTAAACAAGGCCTAAAGCAGGGTTGCCCCCAGGCCTAAGCCTTCTCATCAAACCATTGAGCTACATGAACAATTGCGAACAGATATGTACTGGCACATGCTCAATGAAGCATTAACTCTCTGTGACATAGCAAGGCTTACAAGATTCAGAAACATATCACAGTCAAATGAATACATAGCAGCAACAAACAAGATGTACTAGAAAGAAATTCTCCGATAAGGCGTGAATCCCAAAATGTTAACCATGCATCAATTGATGCAATGATCCATTGACAGTAAACCAAGAAGATAAACTAACAGATCTCAACTCACACACTATTGCAAGAGGGGAGAATTGCACCTTTGATTAAAAAAAAGTCAGACAGGATGCACTGACCAATTGCGACTAGAACAAGTGATAATACAGATATCCACATGAAATATTTGCTTTGAAGATTTTTTTGCTCATATACAAACAGGAAGCAAAACCTCCTAAGAGAAACGCTGAAACCAAAAGCTATTATACAGAGACAGAACATGTACAGTGATACTGTAGATGGAGCAGTAACTCTTATACTGATACAGTAGTGCAGATACTGGTAATTCTCTCCAGCATGCAGAACCAAACTATGAATCTCCTAAAAGGGAAAGCAAGACCTAAGCTACAGCTCTGAGAAAGATTACAGAATGCCTGAACAGAAAACCAAAGATAGCTACTCGACAGCCTACAGGAAAGTTCAATTTGGACAACTAACATAAAAATCTTTCTGCTGAGTCACACCAGAGTTGTAAGGCAATCTTGCTGATTCCAATTCAGCTCTTGTCTATTTTGAAGCTATTTGTTTAAGAGAAGCACAGAAATAGTAAGAGTTTACATAGAAAACAAAGAGAACTTTACTGTAAAATCTAAACTGAGGTGATGTTCAGGTGCACACTCTACATTCACAATATAGACCAACGTGAAGTTCTTGGCGCATTAAAGCTATTGACATCAGGATAAATCAACAGATTACAAAATAAGAAACACATCAAGAGAACATTCACTTGCCAGACAGCAAAAAATAACTGATTTATGATGAATGCTGCACAGTAAAGCAGGCTTGCCCTGGGGACTAAATCTCTCTACAAACCATTGACCGCACAAGGCGGCAATTGCCAACAAAATTACAAACGACAATATACTGGCAAATAAAAGTGTGGTCGGATATATTTTAGAAGGCAGAATACCATATCAGCAATATACAAGATGCTCCCATTTAAGATTTAAGAGTGAGGCACTATTGGCACACAATTTGCAGTAAGCAAAGACAACAAGAGCGAGAGAAGCAAAGGGAACATATAAAATCAGTGATCATCAGATAGTAAAACATATCACATACTGGCTCCATCCCAAATTAGTTGACTCAGCTTTGCTTAGATACACATGTATCTAGACAAAGTTGAGTCAATAAATTTGGGACGGAGGAGTAGATATTATCAGGAAAATGACCTAACTTACTTCAACGGTTATGCACAGAGGCAAAAGCTTCATCTCACTTGGCCAATTGCAGAACATACTCCATATGTATTAACGTATGTGATATAACTAATCTGATTTTAAACCTACTTCTGTTCCTCAATCCTTCACCATTTAGTTCAGTTCAATATTATTTGATCTGTACTTTCTTGACCCAGGCACTAGGGAACTCATAAAATGGCGTAGAAGAGAGAATTCAAATCAATGTATGATATGGGAACTACAAAATTAGTGTAAATGTAACTGTAAGCTTTAACAGAAAGTGGATAAAAACACTCTGGTCAAAACAGATAAAATATATACCAGTTCAGAAATGAATGGCGAACACACTGACCTAAATGCCCATACTTCCAGAAAATGAACATTAGGTGACAATACTGCATTGCACCATACCTAAAAGGGTCACCCTGTAAGCGACATAAATGCTATGATTAAAAGACACAGGAGAACAAAGAAGATGATGAGCTGATGGGCGTAATCGGAAAGGGTAGCGCTCGAAATCATGTTATCCTGGTACAGTGACCCTGGTATGTCTTACCAAAAATTCATTTGGTTATTTCCACTTGACTTCCTAATACATGATGCCCCTCTTTCTTTACACAATGCAGTCATTGCTACTTTGGAAACTAAACAGAATACTTTAAATATGGAAGCATGGCATTAATTTGAGAGATCAGATATAGTAGATAACTAGAACTAACTAGAGAAATAATTGTGGAGTCTTTCACTACCATGGCTAGCCATGTGCACCTGCTGGTGCCAGCTAACCCCTCCGATCCATAATTCCATAATTTGAAGTAAAACCACGACAAGAATTATAAAACAGAGGGAGTAGTAGGTAATTCCCCAACAGAAATGCACAAAAGAAGTATGTTTTTACGCTTTGATATATACTTGACAAAAGAAGGGAACTTTTCATCGTTACGTCTTTAACTCTACAAATGGTGTTAAGGGTTGACTGGGTTAGCATAGCATTTCATGTTCAATCAACTTCAGGAAGCAAAACCAGAAGAACACAAACTCTGCCGTGTCATGTAAACGAACCAATTGAGGAATACCACAGTTGAGGGGGAAAAGTGGTACCTTTTCAGCGTCAAGTAAAAGGAAAATCAGAACATCACACATTCAGCAGACAGATTTCTCTCTTTTTTCTCATAAATAGTTCATCATTTATTTAACTACCCATAACTCAGTGAACAGACGTGGTTTCCCCACCCTCTGTACCTAGACCATACAATACACCTGCGTACTTCTCAGTTAACCCACCGAAGTACGACTCCTTGAGCTTGTTGAATGAGAGCGCGGTGAGCAGAGAGTCAGAGCCTGCCTGATGGCAGATTCCGACCCGCTCGACGTCGAGCAGCTCGGCAAGCTTGTTCAGCCCGCCGTGGAGGCTATTGCAGAATCTCATGAGGTGCTTGATGTCGTAGACGACGGGGAAGTATATCTTGATGAGGTCGAAGAACCCTGAGCTGGTGTCCGGCAGGTTGGAGCCGGTGAGCAGCTTGAGCAAGTAGCCGAAGTCGTAGCCGCTGTGGAAGGTGACCCAGTGGATCTCGGAGTTGAGGACGACGCCCGACGACATGAGCAGCTCGGCGAACCGGCGCGCGTCGGCGCCGTCGGAGGCGTGGCGGGCGAAGTCGATCCCGCTGCGGCGCAGCAGGTCGATGGAGTCCGCGGCGGCGACGTCGGTCCGCGGATCGAATCCGCGGAAGTTGAACTGCCAGACGCAGGGGCGGCCCTCCGGGCCGAGGGCCGGGAGCCCGCCGCGCTCGTCGGAGAAGGTGAGGCCGAGTTGGATGAGCTTGAGCATGTCGACGTTGGCCTTGAGCGTTGCGTAGTTGAAGTCGGCGTTGGACTTGAAGGTGCCGAGCGGGCGGCAGACCACGCCGGGGAACTCCGTGTCCATGGCGACGTACGGGTAGTCGTCGACGATCTCCCGGATCACGGCGAACTCTGCCTCGAGGTTCTCCGCCCACACCTCGCGGATCTCGACCCCGTCGGGCTTTTCTACGGCCGGCGTCGCCATCGGTTACCGCGCATCAAAGATTCGAGCTTCCTCCCGTCTCCTTCCTGGAACCCTCGAGCTAGGGGGGGCTACGGTTTGCGGGGAGGAGGAGCGGGAGGCGGTGGGGCCCACGGGTGAGCGGCGCGGGGTGGGAGCTCCCGTGGGCGGGGCCGGGAGGAGGAGATCTAGGGGCCAGTCGGAGGAGGGGAGCTTGGGATTGGGGATTGGAGAGGAAGAAGAGGCGAGGAGAGGGGACGAATGGGGAAAGTGGGTGACGTGCGCCGCCCGGGTAGGGTTGGTGCCACGTGGCGGGACCCGCCAAAGGCGGGACCCGCGGCATGATTGCCGGCCCGAGAGCGTGCAGAGGATATGTCTTCCTGGTTGGCTGCCCGATGGGCCAGGGGACGTGGGACGTGGGATCCAATTTTTGTGTGGAGGCGAGGGTGGCACGTCAGGGAAGAGTTGGATTGGAACGAGCAACGAAAACTACTAGGGTGAATGCTGAGCAGTTTGGTTTTGCTTTGCTTCCTCCGAAAGCCAGAAAATGAGAGAGGTTGGAGGATTTTCTTTGACTTGGGTTTGGTCATCAAAATCTCCAGGTTATGTATTTAGACGTACGTAGTACTCCCCTCCGTTTTAAAATATAATATTTTTTAATTTTATAAAAAAATGTATCTAGATCTCTTTTAGTATATAGGTTCATCTAACTTTGGAGTAAACTTACGTACTAAACAAGATCTAGATATACTCATTTCACAAAGCTAAAATATCTTATATTTTAGAACGGAGGGAGTAGCTATTTGCAAAAAAAAATATACTCCCTCCATCCCAAAAAAAAGTCTCAAATTTGTCTAAACTTGGTTGTATCTATACACTATTTAGTATATAGATACATTCAAATTCAAATAAACTTAAGACATTCATTTTTGGGCGGAGGGAGTATTTAAATGTAGCTAGTTCTATGTGGACCGATCGATCGCAGGTCCATGCACCGGATTCGCTTGGGATTTACTCGCATCTCCAAAATTCAAAGAGGCTTTCGTGATCTAGAAATTTTCAATTTGGCGTTTTTAGGCAAACACGAGAGGAGATTTATCATACTTCCCGACTCCTTGGACGCGTTTGGTAGCATGCATATCCTCCGGACAGGTCAGCGGGAGTCGAAATAGAGCTGTTTGGTTACCTGCACGAGGCATTGGGTTGCGCCAGCGCGAACCATAAAGCAGCCCGGGGTCAGGCCCAACTGCTACGCTCAAATCATCCGTTTCCAACGAGCCACCCTCGTTGTGCCCCCGGTGGATGCAAAAGCGGCGCTCCCCTGCACGAGCTCGGTCGATGATGGCGCAGGCGGGAGATTACCGTTGGCCTGGAACAGGGGTGGGATCCTTTCCCTTACCTCCAGTCGAGACACATCCTACCCACTCATCGCCGAAACCATATCCACTTTTTCTCCCTTCACCTTTCCTGGTCAAATCCGGCAACCGGCGGCGATAGCGATGATGCCCCCCGCAAGACAAAACCGGCGGGGTGACCCAAACAGCAATGCCACAAATATGAAGCAATATCATCATTCAACTTAATTCTTTTGGAATTCACATTATGAATATGGGTACTACTGATATCAAGATTCAAGACAAATAAACCATTCAACAAAGGTGTGTGACCATAAAATATGGTATTCATATAAAAGGAACAATCATTGTTCTCCGATACAAATAAATAACCATCTTACATTAAACATGATCCACACATGATGTTCATGCTTAACGTAGGCACATAATAACAATTATTAAGGTTTATTGTCAATCCCGATGGTAGATGAAGTGGCAGCATCCTGACGGCGATCACATCAACCTTCGATCTATTTCCTACGCATATCGTCACTTCATCCTTAGCTAGTGGTCGACTATTCCTTAGTCCCTATTTCAAGTTACATATATTAGCAATTGAACCGGTATCAAATACCTAGGTACTACTTAGACTACTAGTAAGGTACACATCAATAACAAGTATATCATATATACCTTTGTTCACGTTCTCGGCCTTCTTATCTGACAAGTACTTTGGGCAGTTCCGCCTCTAGTCTCCAGCCTCCTTGCAGTAAAAGCACTCGGTATCGGGTTTAGGGTCTCCCTTGGTTTTCTTCTCATGCACGGCAACAGACTTGCCAGCCTTTTTGAAGTTACCCTTGGGCTTGCCCTTTTCTTCAGAGTTGGTAATCTTATTACCCATCAACTCATGGTGTCTTTTCTTTATGTCTACTTCGGCAGCCATCAGCATGGCAGCGAGTTCAGTGAGCGATCTAATCACTTCACTCATCTTGTAATTCAGCATAAACTCTTCGTAACTGGTTGGGAGCGAGTGTAGAACTCTATCCATCGCAAGATCAACTGGGATATCACATCCTAGTGCCTTAAGACGTTGAACATAGCCTATCATCCTCATGACGTGCTCGTTCACAGAGTTGTGTTCCTTCATATTTGCACTAAAAAATGTGCCAGAAATCATATATTTCTTAGCACGGATCTAGCCCTCAAACATAGTTTTGAGTTCCTTCACCATAGCATAAACACTACTAATTTCAGAGCGCTTTTGGATTTCAGGATCCAGCGACTAAAGGATCACACACACAGAGCAGCCATCACGCTTTGTGCCATACACATTGCGCTCATCCTGATATGCAGTATTTGCAGGAGCATCACCTAGCGAACCATCCAACACATAGGACTTCTTTATGCCTATGAGAAAAATCCTCAAGTTGCGATACCAGTTGGTGAAATTAGACCCTTTGTCTGGCAGTTTTTCTTTCTCAATGAATGCATTGAAATTGAATGTAGGGGTGCCATGATCTACAAAGTATTTGCAAAGACTATTTAGACTAGGTTTATAACAGATAGAGATCAAGCTAATTCAAAATTACTTATGTGAACTCCCACTCAAAATGACATCCCTCTAGCCATTTTAGTGATTACATGAACCAAATTCACTACACCACGACCGATCATCATGAGTGGTGGCGCAGCTCCAATGGCAAGCATCGTATGGGTCATCATATCTCCATATGACTCGTACTTTACCTTTCGGTTCATATTCCGAGGTCATGTCTATAAATACTAGGCTTGTCAAGTAAGAACCTTAGTATTCGCGTGTGTAGAACTGTCTTACACCCATTCTATGCGAACGTAGAATCTATCACACCCGATCATCACGTGGTGCTTCGAGATGACGAACTTTCTTAATGGTGCATACTAAAGAATAACATATTATTATCTTGATATTTAATGGGAGGGATCATCTTATAAAGGTACCAAGGTAATCAAATACTACCTAGGCGATCAATCAACGCAAAATATGATGCATCAAAGGATAAACATCACATGCATATATAATGTGATATGATATGATATGATCCTTCTCGCATTCGATCTCCATCTCATGCGTCATGTTATGATCTCCATCATTCAACTGGCGTGTCACCAAGGTCCATGACGCCACCATCAAAGTTGTACTCCACTAATCTAATTACATGGATTTCCATTTTCCGGCACGTAGGCCATAAAATAAAATAACAACCATATGGTTTCTGTCGGTTGTTTTACAATAAAACACATTGCATACAACAACATTTGTATCACAGACCATATCACATCACATGCCCTGCAAAAACAAGTTAGACACCTCTAATTTATTTTTGCATATTTTATGCGGTTGTGAGCTTTCTAGGATAGAACCGTTCTACCTACGAACTTCAGCCACAACGGTGATAACCAAGTTATTAAGCAGACCATTGTAAATCAGATATCAACTATACTATGAGAGACAGACATCCGCTAGCCACTTATGCAAAACGAGTTGCATGTCAAGCGTGGCACAGGTCCCATGTGCAAGGACATGTAAGGTTTGTCTGGACCGCTTCATCCCACTATGCCACCAATATCTGAAATATAAGAGATTTGCAATAACAAGACTTATCAATGCCCACATCTCCATGTGTTTTAACCATACAAACCATCTATGCATAGACAAAGCTCTGATACCACTGATGGGTTCGTTGCATAGAAAATGAAAAAATCCTACTGTTTGCAACTGCCAAGATCAAATCTAGGCGATACTTTGTAACGGTTATAGGTGGACACACCCTCGTAGACCGTAAGAGGGATAATGTTCCCGAAAACAAACATTGTTGATGTAGATGTTACACGATCATCCTCAAGGACGTGCACACGATCAACACCACAAATGGGCAGCACCTCCGTAATCGGTCACACGTTCGTGTGCTGACGACTCTCTATCCCTTGCTCCAGTCGGGCAGCGAAAGTAGCGGATCCCCGGGAACTCCAACAGCACTACGCCATGGTAGTGGTGGTGGAGGGGAAGGTTTAGAGCAGGGTTTCGCCGAGCACCTTTTCTAGTGGCAATGGACAAGGCAAGCAAGAGGGAGAAGATGTCAACCTTGGGGCATATGAGAGAGCTTGTGAGAGAGTGTGTGGAGAGGAGGAGGAGACCACCTCCTTTTATAGGCGCCATGGGGCTGCCCCCTCCCCTCCTCTCATTCAATCTCCATTAAAGCACTATATGTTGGGTCCGCAGCATAGAAAACCAAAAAAATTCCTACGATGAGAACTACACGCCAAGATCTATCTACTAGGTACAAAGCAACGGCTGGACATACATCCAACGAGAACTTACCCTCGAAGACAACGAGTTTTCTTAACGACTAGGAACTCGTGGTTGATGTAGTCGTACACTTGCTGATCTCAGGATCGTGAGGAAGTCCGAGCGCCGCAACTCAGCAGCGCATCCGTACTCACACACACGTTCAAGCCACCGGACAACATCCACCTCCTCGCTCCAGCGATCCAGCGGAAGCAGCAACTCCTTCCAGACGAAATGCCACCGGGAACATGTATCTCGCTAATCTGAGACCATGGGGGAATATTTCTAGAGGGGGAGAGAGATCCTTCACAAGGAGGTGTGAGGAAGAAGGAGGAGGAGGGTGGCCTTTTATAGGAGGAGGGGGGTGCCCCTCCTCTCCATGGCCGGCGCATGGGGGGGGGGGTTACTCCTCACCTCCCCCATTCATGTGGTGGTAACCCCTCCACATTAAAATGCCTCTTCACATTCCCTTTTAAAGTCCCCACTTTAAATGCATTAAAATTTTCTAAGTTTAATGCTCTCTCATTTAATAAAACTCTTAAGTGTGTCACCCTACGGTTTGCAATTCTTTCGTCTGAAACATATGTGCTCCAAAATGGTGTCCGGTAACTCTTAAGTGTGTCACCCTACGGTTCGCGAATAATGCAGACATGATTGAGACTCCTCTCAGATCAATAGTCAGAAGCGGGACCTGGAGATCCATACTGACTCCTGCATATTCAACGATGACTTTTGTGATCGTGAGAACCTTTAACGCTTGTAATTTAATCCCTTTGTCTCATGATATAATACATGTCCGAGATTCGATCATCGGTATCCAAATACCTAGTTTGATCTCGTTACCGACATGCACTCTTTTCTCGTTCCCGTGATATAACATTCTAGTGATCACATCACTTGCTTGCAAGCTATCTCAATGTGATATCACCGAGAGGGCCTAGAGTATATCTATCCGTAATCGGGATTGACAAATTCCACTCTTGATCCATGAGCCTCAACATAACACCTTCGTAGTACTGAACCCACCTTTATAGTCACCCTGTTATGGTGTGACGTTTGATGTTATCAAGATACTCTTCAGGTGTTAGCAATTAACATGATCTCATGGTCTAAGGATAAAGATTACTTCGTATGATGTTATAGCAATATAAACATAATGACTTGATCGTAATGCTATACTTCGGATGAATGTTCATCACATCATTCCACCAATGTTGTGACCTTGTTATTAACAACATCCAATGTCCATGATCAGGAAACCTTGATCATCTTGTTAATCAACAAGCTAGTCTATAAGAGAGGCATAACTAGGAACCCTTTTTGTTTATTAAACACACATGTATTGATGTTTCCGATCAATACAATTCTAGCATGCAAAATAAACATCTATCATATATAAGGAATACATAATAACAACTTTATTATTGCCTCTTAGGGTATATTTCCTTCAGTCTCCCACTTGCACTAGAGACAATAATCTAGTTCACATAGTGATAAATCTAACACCCATGGAGTTTTGGTGTTGATCATGTTTTGCCCTAGGGAGAGCTTTAGTCAATGGATCTGCTACATTTAGGTCTGTGTGTACTTTACAAATCTTTATATCTCCATCCTTGACATGCTCGCGGATGGAGTGAAACCGGTGCTTAATATACTTGGAATTCTTGTGAGACCTCGGTTCCTTTGCGTTGGCTATGGCTCCATTGTTGTCACAATAGATCACCATTGGGTCCAATGCACTAGGAACCACACCTAGTTCCGTAATGAACTCTTTCATCCAAACCGCTTCATGCGCCGCTTCTAAAGCAGCAACATATCCCGTCTGTGTCGTTGATCCAGCCATCACAGGTTGTTTGGAACTCCTCCAACTAACTGCTGCTCCGTTCAAGAGAAATACGTATCCGGATTGAGACTTAGAGTCATCCGGATTGGTGTCAAAGCTAGCATCGACATAACACTTAGCTCTCTCTTCATTAGGTGAAGTCAACTCCGAAACAACTTCCGGTGCTGCGCTACTCGCCATTTCATGAAGAGAAGGTTCAATAACCTCTTCGAGTTCTACCTTCCGACTACTCACACCTTTCACGAGAAACTCCTTCTCAAGAAAGGATCCATTCTTGGCAACAAAATCCTTGCCGTCAGATCTGTGGTAGAAGGTATACCCAATCGTTTCCTTATTTTATCCTATGAAGACGCATTTTTCCGCTTTGGGTTCGAGTTTATCCGACTGAAGTTTCTTCACATAAACATCACATCCCTAAACTTTAAGAAATGACATCTTAGGTTTGTTTCCAAACCATAATTCATACAGTGTCGTTTGAACGGATTTAGATGGTGCCCGATTTAAAGTGAATGCAGTTGTTTACAGTGCATAACCCCAAAATGACAGTGGCAAGTCAGTCAGAGACATCATAGATCAAACCATATCCAATAAGGTATGATTATGATTTTCGACACACCATTACGTTGTGGTGTTCCGACAGGCGTGAGTTGTGAAACTATTCCACACTCTTTCATGTGTGTGCTAAACTCGTAACTTAGATACTCTCCTCCACGGTCAGAACGAAGAAATTTGATCTTTCTATTACGATGATTTCCCACTTCATTCTGAAGTTCCTTGAACTTTTCAGAAGTTTTAGATTTGTGTTTCATCAAATAGATATACCCGTATCTACTCAAATCATCCGTGAAAGTAATAAAATAACGATATCCACCTCACGCCGACACACTCATTGGTCCACACACATCAGTATGTATGATTTCCAATAAATCTGTCGCCCGTTCCATTGAACCGGAAAACGGCGTTCTAGTCATCTTGTCCATAAGGCATGGCTCACATGTATCAAATGATTCAAAATGAAGTGATTCCAAAAGTCCATCAGAATGGAGTTTCTTCATGCGTTTAATGCCAATATGACTTAGACAGCAGTGCCACATATATGCAGATATATCATCATCAAGTTTAATCTTTTTAGCATTAACATTATGAATGTGCGTAATATTACTATCGAGATCCATCAGAAATAAACCATTCAACACAGGTGCATGACCATAAAAGATAGCATCCATATAAATCGAACAACCATTATTTTCATATTTAAATGAATAACCACTTTGCATCAAACACGATCCGGATACAATGTTCATGCTAAGTGCAGGCACCAAATAACAATTATTCAGGTTTATAACTAATCCCGATGGCATATGGAGAGGCAGCGTTCTGACGGCGATCACATCAACTCTTGATCCATTGCCGACCCGCATTGTGACCTCATCCCTTGCTAGTTGTCGCTTGTTCCGCAGCCCCTAAATCGAGTTACATATATTAGCAACCGATCCTGTATCAAATAACCAGGTGCTACTACGAGTACTAGTCAAGTACACATCAATGACATGTATATCATATATACCTTTGTTTGCCTTGCCAGACTCTTGTCCGCCAAATGCTTGGGGTAGTTGCGCTTCCAATGGCCAGTCCCCTTGCAATAGTAGCACTCGGTACCGGACTTAGGGCCATCTCGGGGTTTCTTTTCAGGCGCGGCAACAGATTTGCCACCCTTCTTTCCCTTGTGCTTGCCTTTCTTGTCCTTCTTGAAACCGGTGGTCCTATTGACCATCAACACTTTGATGTTCTTTCCTAATCTCCACTTCTACAGTCTTAAGCATTGACAGAAGCTCGGGAAGAGTCTTCTTCATGCCCTGCATATTATAGTTCATCATGAAGCTCTTGTAGCTAGCTGGCAGAGATTGAGGAACACGATGTATGCCTAAGTCATTGGGAATCATTATTCCCAAGGACACAAGCTTATCGGCGTACTCAGAAATTTTGAGTACGTGCTCACTAACGGAGCTGTTTTCCTCCATTTTGCAGTTGAAGAACTTTTCAGAAGCATTATAACTCTCTACGGCAGCATGGGTATTGAAAATCATTTTCAATTCTCCCATGGTATCAAAGGCATTGCCATTTTCGAAACGCTTTCGAAGTTCTGGCTCTAGCCCATACAGTATGCCGCAATGAACTAAGTTGTGGTCCTCCTGACGAGTCACATAGACATTCTTTTCCTCGTCAGGGGCATCATGAGCTAGTGGGGGGCCTAGCGGCGCATCTAGCACATATTGCTTTTGTGCAGCAGTGAGGAGAATCCTCAAATTCATAGCCCAATTGGTGAAGTTGCTACCATTCGCAGCAAGTTTCTCTTTCTCCATGAACACATTGAAATTAAAAGCAGGTGGTGCCATCTACAACAGAATTTGTAAAGTTTATTTAGACTAAGTTTATGATAGAGTGAGTTCAACTAATCCAAATTACTAATGAACTCCCACTCAAAAACGACATCCCTCGTGCCTTTTTGGTGATTACATGAACCAAATCCACTACACCAAGTCCGATCATCACGTGAGTCGGTGTAGCTTCAAAGGCGAGCATCTATATGGGCATCATATCAACTATATGACTCATGCTTAATCTTTTGGTCCGTGTTCCGAGGCCATGTCTGTACATGCTAGGCTCGCCAAGTAAGAACCTTAGTACCCGCGTGTGTAAAAATTGTCTTACACCCACTGTATGAAAGCGTAGAGTCGAGTACACCCGATCATCACGTGATGTCTCGAAACACGATCCATAGAACGGTGCATACACAAGGAAGAACACATTTTATCTTGATATATAAATGAGGGATCATCTTACAATGCTACCAAAAGCGCCAAACTAGCAGTATAAGATGCTAACATCTAATGTGTAAAGTGAGATGATATGGTCCATGCATTTGATCTCTATCATTTGCATCGTGGTATGATCTGTATCATTCCTTTGTGTGTAAGGCCAAGGTCTATGGAACTTACACGTTGAATATGTTGTAAGAGTATCTATCATACATCTACTTACAACAATACCATATCAATACACTAGCCCAGCAACGATCTAAACTAGACGCCTCTAATTTATCAATTGCAAGTTTTACGTGGCTTAGGGCTTTCGGAGATAGAACCGTTCTCACCTACGAACATGAACCACAACGAGGATACCAAGTTATTAGCAACTCGTTGTAAGTCAGATATTGACTATAGTAGGAGAGACAGACACCTGCCAGCCACTTATGCAAAATAAGCTGCATGTCAGTCGTGGAACCGGTCTCATGTAGAATGACATGTAAGGTTGGTCCGGGCCGCTTCATCCCACTATGCCACCAATATCCAAAATACATAGAAGATGCAATAACATGATCATCATCGCCCACATATAAACATATGTGTTCTACCCGTGGAAAGCACCTACGCATAGATCAGGCTCTGATACCACTGTTGGGTCCGCGACATAAAAAACAAAAAAAATCCTACGACGAGAACTACACGACAAGATCTATCTACTAGGTACAAAGCAACGGGTCGACATACATCCAACGAGAACTTACCCTCGAAGACAACGAGTTTTGTTAACGAGTAGGAACTGATGGTTGATGTAGTCGTACACTTGCCGATCTCAAGATCGTGAGGAAGTCTGAGCGCCGCAACTCAGCAGTGCATCCGTACTCGCACACATGTTCAAGCCACCGGACAACCTCCACCTCCTCGCTCCAGCGATCCAGCGGAAGCAGCAACTCCTTCCAGACGAAATGCCACCGAGAACATGTATCTCGCTAATCCGAGACCATGGTGGAATATTTCTAGAGGGGGAGAGAGATCCTTCACAAGGAGGTGTGAGGAAGAAGGAGGAGGAGGGTGGCCTTTTATAGGAGGAGGGGGGTGCCCCTCCTCTCCATGGCTGGCGCATGGGGGGGGGTGACTCCTCACCTTCCCCATTCATGTGGTGGTAACCCCTGTTGGAGATATGCCCAAGAGGCAATAATAAAAGTGATTATTATTATATCTTTGTGTTTATGATGAATGTTTACATCCCATGCTATAATTGTATTATTAGGAAACACTAATACATGTGTGTTTTGTAAACATGTAAGAGTCCCTAGTAAGCCTCTTGTTGAACTAGCTTGTTGATTGATTGATGATCATGGTTTCCTGATCATGGACATAAGGATGTGATTAATAACAAGGTTACATCATTAGGAGAATGATGTGATGGACACACACCCGTAGTTAGCGTAGCATAAGATCAAGTCATTAAGTTCGTATTGCTGTAAGCTTTTAAATGCATAGTAACATAATCCTTTGACCATGAGGTTGTGTTAATCACCATCACCGGATGGGTACTTTGATGACATCAAACACCGCTTCGTAACTGGGTGGTCATAAAGGTGTCATTGGGTATTCTGAAAGTATGTGTTGAAGCGCATGGACCAAGATTGGGATTTGTCCATCCATATGACGGATAGATATGCTCTGGGCCCTCTCGGTGGAATGTCATCTAGTTAGCTTGCAAGCATGTGACTAGGTCACAAGGGATGACATATCACGGAACAAGTAAAGAGTATTTATCAGTAACGAGGTAGAACTAGGTATGGAGATACCGACGATCAAACCTCGGATAAGTATAATATCGCGAGACAAAGGGAATTGGTTTCGTATGTAAATGGTTCAATCGATCACGAAGTCATCGTTGAGTATGTGGGAGCCATTATGGATCTCTAGGTCCCGCTGATGGTTATTGATAGGAGATGTGTCTCTGTCATGTCTACATATTCACGAACCGTAGGGTGACACACTTAAGGTTCGAAGTTGTTTTAAGTAGATATGGAATATGCGTTGGAGACCGAATGTTGTTCGGAGTCTCGGATTGGATTCGGGACATCACGAGGAGATCCGGAATTGTCCGGAGAATAAGATTCATATATTGGGGATCATTTTCTGAGTTAGGAAATGTTCCGGAGTATTTGTATGAGGGTTCTAGAAGGTTTCGGAATGTTCCGGAAGGTTCTGGAAGGTTTCTTGGAGTTTGCTTGAAAACCAAGGAAGGGATCAAGGAGTCCTGGTGGGTCAAGACTAGGAGTCGTGGGGGAGGAGGACTCCTCCCCCCCTCCCCAATCCGCCGGCCCTAGAGGAAGGGGAGTCCTATAAGGACTCCCCCTCCCATGGCGCCTCACCCCCTTTAAATAGAGGGGCAGGGGCGCCCCCTCCACCCCTGCTCCATAACTCCCAATCGCTGCCGCCTCTCTCCTCCTCCTTTCTTCTGCACAGGCATAGGCGAAGCCCTGCAGAATTCTCTACTCCACCACCACCACCACGCCGTCGTGCTGCTGGGATTCCGTGGAGAAGATGTACTACCTCCGCTGCTCGCTGGAACGAGGAGAGGAAGGTCTGCTTCGACTCCGCACGTGTGACCGACTGCGGTAGCGCTGCCGAAACGCGGCGCCGGAAGGATCGTACACTTGACCGACTGCGAAAGCGCTGCCGGAACGCGATGCCGGAAGGATCGTCCACACGATCTTGAGATCGGCAAGTGATCGACTACATCAACCACGAGATCTAATCTCGTTAACGCTTTCGGATCTACGAGGGTTAGTTCCTATCTATCTCGTTGCATATGTCTAATAGATTAGATCTTGGCTTTTATCTAGATTAGATCTGGGTTTTGTTCGTTCTTGCGGTAGAATTTTTTTGTTTTCCATGCTACGAACCCATCTGTGGTATCAGAGCCGTATCTATGCGTAGATCTATTGCACGAGTAGAACACAATGTTTTTGTGGGCGTTGATGCTTTTGTTGTCGGTGTCTTAGCGTGTACTTTGCATCTTGCGGCATGGTGGGATGAAGCGGCTCGGGCTAACATTACATGTCATCGCACATGAGACTTGCTCCACGCTTGACGTGCAACTTGCTTTGCACAAGTGGCTTTGCAGGTGTCTGTCTCTCCCACCATAGTTAAGATTCAATTTACAATGAGCATCTGACAACACTTGTATCAACGTTGTAGTCCTTGTTCGTAGGTAAGATCGGTCTTATGCGAAAGCCCCAAACCACGTAAAACATGCAAAGAAAATTAGAGGCGTCTAACTTGTTTTTGCAGGGGTTTTGTGATGTGATATGGCCATCATGTGATTATGATTGTATTTGATGTATGCAATGATCCTTGTTGTAATATGGCAACCGGCAGGAGCCTAATGGTTGTCTTTAATTCTATTAAGACCTGCGTGTCTATTCATCTTGTAATAGCTTTATTCCAAGTAGTTGTAATAGTTGCTGATGATGATGGACAACCATGAAGCGGCGCCACTGACCTTGACGCAATGCTGGTGATGATGGAGATCATGTTCGTGCTTTGGAGATGGAGATCAAAGGCGCAAGAAGAAAAGGCCATATCATATCACACTAAATATGAATTGCCTGTGATGTTAATCCTTTATGCATCTTGTTTTGCTTAGATCGCGACGGTAGCATTATAAGATGATCCCTCTCACTAAATATCAAGTAATAAAGTGTTCACCCTTAGTTGGCACCGTTGCTAAGACTCGTCGTTTCGAAGCATCTCGTGATGATCGGATGTGATAGATTCTACGTGTGCATACAACAGGTGCAAGCCAGATTTGCACATGCGGAAACTAAGGTTATCTTGACGAGCCTAGCATGTACATACATGGTCTCGGAACATGGAATACCGAAAGGTAGAGCATGAGTCATATAAATGATATGATGAACATGAAGATTGTTCGCCGATGAAACTACATCTTCTCTCGTGAAGATCGTACTTGGTGTAGTGGACTTGGTTCGTGTAATCACTAAGACAATGTGAGGGATGTTGTTTTGAGTGGGAGTTCACCTAGTTAACTTAAGTATTAAATTTGAACTCAATTTGTCATAAATTTAGTCTAAACTACTTGCAAATTGTTGTAGATTATGGCGACCCACTCCATCAATTTCAATGCGTTCCTAGAGAAAGAAAAGCTTAAGAACAATGGAAGCAATTTCACGGACTGGTTCCGTGGACTGAAGATCGTCCTCAGGGCTGGTCAGTTGACGTATGTGCTCGAAGCACCGCTAGGTGACCCACCTGCAGATAATGCCACCGATGATGAAAAGAATGTTTTCGCCACTCGGAAAAATCATTACTCCACAGTTCAGTGTGCCATCCTGTATGGTTTAGAAGCGGAGCTCTAGAAGCGTTTTGAGCACCACGACCCGTTCGAGATCATTAAGGAGCTCAGGCTAATTTTTGAGACTCGCGTGGCCATGGAGAGCTATGAGGCCTCCGAAAAGTTCTTTAACTGTAAGATGGAAGAGGAAAGCTCCGTTAGCGAGCACGTGCTCACCATGTCTGGGTACGCAAAGAAGCTCCAAGAGTTGGGAATATCGATTCCTAATGAATTGGGGATTCACCATCTCCTTCAATCACTGCCACCAAGTTACAAGAACTTTGTGATGAACTACAACATGCACTGCATGAACAAGACGTTGCCTGAACTGTCGTCCATGCTGAAAACTGCTGAAGTGGAGATCAAGAAGGAGCACCAAGTGTTGATGGTCAATAAGACCACCAATTTCAAGAGACGGGGCAAGCCTAAGAACAAGGGCAACTTCAAAAAGGACGGCAAGAAAGCTGCCGCACCTGCTAAGAAGCCCAAGGCTGGTCCTAAGCCTGAAACTGAGTGCTTCTACTGCAAGGGTGCTGGTCACTGGAAGCGTAACTGCCCCAAGTACCTGGCGGATCTGAAGAATGGCAACATCAAGAAGAAAGGTATATTTGATATATGTGTTATAGATGTGTATCTTACTAGTAATCGTAGTAGTGCCTGGGTATTTGATACTGGTTCGGTTGCTCATATTTGTAACTCGAAACAGGAGCTGTGGAATAAACGAAGACTGGTAAGAGACAAGGTGACGATGCGCGTTGGAAATGGCTCCAAGGTTGATGTGATCGCCGTCGGCACGCTCCCTCTACATCTACCTTCGGGATTAGTTTTAAATTTGAATAATTGTTATTTGGTGCCTGCGTTAAGCATGAACATTATATCTGGATCCTGTTTATTGCGAGACGGTTACTCTTTTAAGTCCGAGAATAAAGGTTGTTCGATTTATATGAGTAATATCTTTTATGGTAATGCACCTGAGATGAATGGTTTATTCTTACTGAATCTCGATAGTAGTGATACACATGTTCACAACATAGATGCTAAGCGAGTAAAATTGAATGATAATTCTACATACATGTGGCACTGTCGTCTTGGTCACATTGGAGTGAAGCGTATGAAGAAACTCCATTCTAATGGACTTCTTGAATCACTTGATTTTGAATCACTTGAAAGATGCGAAGCATGTCTAATGGGAAAAATGACTAAGACTCCATTCTCTGGTACAATGGAGTGAGCTGCAGACTTATTGGAGATAATACATACCGATGTGTGCGGTCCAATGAGTGTAGCATCGCGTGGTGGATATCATTATGTTCTCACTTTCACGGATGACTTGAGTAGATATGGGTATGTCTACTTTATGAAACATAAGTCCGAAACTTTCGAGAAGTTTAAGGAATTTCAAAGTGAAGTGGAAAATCATCGTAACAAGAAGATTAAGTTTCTGCGTTCTGACCGCGGAGGTGAATATCTGAGTTATGAGTTTGGCATGCATTTAAAGAAATGTGGAATACTTTCGCAGTTGACACCGCCGGGAACACCACAGCGTAATGGTGTGTCCGAACGTCGTAATCGAACTCTCTTAGATATAGTTCGGTCTATGATGTCTCTTACAGATTTACCGTTATCATTTTGGGGCTATGCATTAGAGACAGCCGCATTCACTTTAAATAGGGCACCATCTAAATCCATTGAAACGACACCGTACGAATTGTGGTTTGGTAAGAAACCTAAGTTGTCGTTCCTTAAAGTTTGGGTTGCGAGGCATATGTAAAGAAGTTACAACCTGATAAGCTAGAACCCAAAGCGGAGAAATGCGTCTTCATAGGATACCCTAAAGAAACAATTGGGTATACCTTCTATCATAGATCCGAAGGCAAAGTTTTCGTTGCCAAGAATGGATCCTTTCTTGAGAAGGAGTTTCTCTCGAAGGAGGTGACTGGAAGGAAAGTAGAACTCGATGAGGTTATTGAACCTTCTCTCGGATTTGAGAGTAGCGCAGCACCGGAAGATGTTTTTGTGCCGCCTGCACCAATTGGAGAGGAAGCTAATGATAATGATCATGAAACTTCAAATGAAGTTCCTGCTGAACCTCGCAGGTCAACGAGGGTTCGTACCACTCCTGATTGGTATGACTCTGCCTTGAACGTCATGTTGGTGGACAACGCTGATGACCCTGCGACGTATGAAGAAGCTATGGTGAGCCCAGATTCCGACAAATGGCTAGAAGCCATGAAATCCGAAATGGGATCCATGTACGAAAACCAAGTGTGGACTTTGGTGGACTTACCGGATGGCCGTAAGGCTGTCGAGAACAAATGGATTTTCAAGAGAAAAACAGATGCTGATGGTAATGTTACCGTCTATAAAGCTCGACTTGTCGCGAAAGGGTTCCGAAAAATTCAAGGAGTTGACTATGATGAGACTTTCTCACCAGAAGCGAAGCTAAAGTTTGTGAGGATTTTGTTAGCAATTGCTGCACATTTCGATTATGAGATTTGGCAGATGGATGTCAAAACGGCGTTCCTTAATGGTGACATTGAGGAAGAGTTGTATATGGTACAACCCAAGGGTTTTGTCGATCCTAAAGATGCTGACAAGGTATGCAAGCTTCAGCGCTCCATTTATGGACTGAAGCAAGCATCCCGGAGTTGGAATCAACGTTTTGATAAAGTAATCAAAAACTTTGGGTTTATACAAACTTATGGAGAAGCTTGTATTTACAAGAAAGTGAGTGGGAGCTCTGTAGCATTCCTAGTACTATATGTAGATGACATATTGTTGATTGGGAATGATATAGAACTTCTTAATAGCGTCAAAACCTATTTGAATAATAGTTTTTCAATGAAGGATCTTGGCGAAGCGGCATACATTCTAGGCATCAAGATTTATAGAGATAGATCAAGACGCCTAATAGCGCTTTCACAAAGTACATACTTGGACAAAGTTCTAAAGAAGTTTAGAATGGAAGATAGCAAGAAAGGGTTCGTGCCCATGTTGTCAGGTAAGACCTTGAGTAAGACTCAAAGTCCAGCTACGGTAGAAGATAGAGAGAAAAAATGAATAATATCCCCTATGCCTCAGCCATAGGTTCTATCATGTATGCCATGCTGTGTACAAGACCGGATATAGCACATGTTGTTAGTTTGACTAGCAGATATCAAAGTGATCCTAGAATGGAGCACTGGACAACGGTCAAGAATATCCTAAAGTACCTAAATAGGACTAAGGATATGGTTCTTTCTTATGGAGGTGATGAACAGCTTGTTGTAAACGGTTACACCGATGCTAGTTGGAACACCGATCCGGATGACTCAAAGTCACAGTCGGGATACATATTTATTTTGAATGGTGCTGCAGTGAGCTGGAGGAGTGCGAAGCAAAGCATTGTGGCGAAATCTTCAACTGAATCGGAATACATAGCTGCTTCGGAGGCTGCACAAGAAGCCGTTTGGATGAAGGAATTCATTACCGAACTTGGCGTGGTTCCCAGTGCGTTGGAACCGATGGCCATCTACTGTGACAACACAGGTGTAATAGCTAATGCACAGGAGCCAAGGTCACATAGCAAGCTGAAGCACATCAAGCTACGTTTCCACGCTATTCGCGAGTATGTCCGAGATGGTGACATAAAGATTTGCAAAGTACACACTGATCGGAATGTGGCAAATCCGTTGACTAAACCTCTCCCTAGGGCAAAGCATGACCAACACCAGAACGCCATGGGTATTAGGTATATTACCATGTAATCTAGATTATTGACTCTAGTGCAAGTGGGAGACTGTTGGAGATATGCCCAAGAGGCAATAATAAAAGTGATTATTATTATATCTTTGTGTTTATGATGAATGTTTACATCCCATGCTATAATTGTATTATTAGGAAACACTAATACATGTGTGTTTTGTAAACATGTAAGAGTCCCTAGTAAGCCTCTTGTTGAACTAGCTTGTTGATTGATTGATGATCATGGTTTCATGATCATGGACATAAGGATGTGATTAATAACAAGGTTATATCATTTGGAGAATGATGTGATGGACACACACCCGTAGTAAGCGTAGCATAAGATCAAGTCATTAAGTTCATATTGCTGTAAGCTTTTAAATGCATAGTAACCTAATCCTTCGACCATGAGGTTGTGTTAATCACCATCACCGGATGGGTACTTTGATGACATCAAACACCGCTTCATAACTGGGTGGTCATAAAGGTGTCATTGGGTATTCTGAAAGTATGTGTTGAAGCGCATGGACCAAGATTGGGATTTGTCCATCCATATGACGGATAGATATGCTCTGGGCCCTCTCGGTGGAATGTCATCTAGTTAGCTTGCAAGCATGTGACTAGGTCACAAGGGATGACATATCACGGAACGAGTAAAGAGTACTTATCAGTAACGAGGTAGAACTAGGTATGGAGATACCGACGATCAAACCTCGGATAAGTATAATATCGCGAGACAAAGGGAATTGGTTTCGTATGTAAATGGTTCAATCGATCACGAAGTCATCGTTGAGTATGTGGGAGCCATTATGGATCTCCAGGTCCCGCTGATGGTTATTGATAGGAGATGTGTCTCTGTCATGTCTACATATTCACGAATCGTAGGGTGACACACTTAAGGTTCGAAGTTGTTTTAAGTAGATATGGAATATGCGTTGGAGACCGAATGTTGTTCGGAGTCTCGGATTGGATTCGGGACATCACGAGGAGATCCGGAATTGTCCGGAGAATAAGATTCATATATTGGGGATCATTTTCTGAGTTAGGAAATGTTCCGGAGTATTTGTATGAGGGTTCTAGAAGGTTTCGGAATGTTCCGGAAGGTTCTGGAAGGTTTCTTGGAGTTTGCTTGAAAACCAAGGAAGGGATCAAGGAGTCCTGGTGGGTCAAGACTAGGAGTCGTGGGGGAGGAGGACTCCTCCCCCCTCCCCAATCCGCCGGCCCTAGAGGAAGGGGAGTCCTACAAGGACTCCCCCTCCCATGGCGCCTCACCCCCTTTAAATAGAGGGGCAGGGGCGCCCCCTCCACCCCTGCTCCATAACTCCCAATCTCTACCGCCTCTCTCCTCCTCCTTTCATCTGCACAGGCATAGGGGAAGCCCTGCAGAATTCTCTACTCCACGCACCACCACCACGCCGTCGTGCTGCTGGGATTCTGTGGAGAAGATCTACTACCTCCGCTGCTCGCTGGAACGAGGAGAGGAAGGTCTGCTTCGACTCCGCACGTGTGACCGACTGCGGTAGCGCTGCCGAAACGCAGCGCCGGAAGGATCGTACACTTGACCGACTCCGGAAGCGCTGCCGGAATGCGACGCCGGAAGGATCGTCCACAGGATCTTGAGATCGGCAAGTGATCGACTACATCAACCACGAGATCTAATCTCGTTAACGCTTTCGTATCTACGAGGGTTAGTTCCTATCTATCTCGTTGCATATGTCTAATGGATTAGATCTTGGCTTTTATCTAGATTAGATCTGGGTTTTGTTCATTCTTGCGGTAGAATTTTTTTGTTTTCCATGCTACGAACCCATCAACCCCTCCACATTAAAATGCCTCTTCACATTCCCTTTTAAAGTCCCCACTTTAAATGCATTAAAATTCTCCAAGTTTAATGCTCTCTCATTTAATAAAACTCTTTTATTAAATTTATTCAGAATTTTTCTAATTACTTTAATTAACAAACATTCACATATAACCCCTTGCAATATTTCAATATCACATGCAGAACCACTTTCTGCAGTTTCATCCGAAACAATTTCCGGTTTCTATCGAAACAATTCCTAAAGGAAATATGCCTTCTCTTCATGAAATGGCGAGTAGCGCAGCACCGGAAGTTGTTTCGGAGTTGACTTCACCTAATGAAGAGAGAGTTAAGTGTTATGTCAATGCTAGCTTTGACACCAATCCGGATAACTCTAAGTCTCAATCCGGATACATATTTCTCTTGAACGGAGCAGCAGTTAGTTGGAGGAGTTCCAAACAACTTGTGGTGGCTGGATCAACGACACAGGCGGGATATGTTGCTGCTTCAGAAGCGGCGCATGAAGCGGTTTGGATGAAAGAGTTCATTACGGAACTAGGTGTGGTTCCTAGTGCATTGGACCCAATGGTGATCTATTGTGACAACAATGGAGCCATAGCCAACGCAAAGGAACCGAGGTCTCACAAGAATTCCAAGTATATTAAGCACCGGTTTCACTCCATCCGCGAGCATGTCAAGGATGGAGATATAAAGATTTGTAAAGTACACACGGACCTAAATGTAGCAGATCCGTTGACTAAAGCTCTCCCTAGGGCAAAACATGATCAACACCAGAACTCCATGGGTGTTAGATTTATCACTATGTGAACTAGATTATTGTCTCTAGTGCAAGTGGGAGACTGGAGGAAATATGCCCTAAGGGGCAATAATAAAGTTGTTATTATGTATTCCTTATATATGATAGATGTTTATTTTGCATGCTAGATTTGTATTGATCGGAAACATCAATACATGTGTGTTTAATAAACAAAAAGGGTTCCTAGTTATGCCTCTCTTATAGACTAGCTTGTTGATTAACAAGATGATCAAGGTTTCCTGATCATGGACATTGGATGTTGTTAATAACAAGGTCACAACATTGGTGGAATGATGTGATGAACATTCATCCGAAGTATAGCATTACGATCAAGTCATTATGTTTATATTGCTATAACATCATACGAAGTAATCTTTATCCTTAGACCATGAGATCATGTTAATTGCTAACACCTGAAGAGTATCTTGATAACATCAAACGTCACACCATAACAGGGTGACTATAAAGATGGGTTCAGTACTACGAAGGTGTTATGTTAAGGCTCATGGATCAAGAGTGGAATTTGTCAATCCCGATTACGGATATATATACTCTAGGCCCTCTCGGTGATATCACATTGAGATAGCTTGCAAGCAAGTGATGTGATCACTAGAATGTTATATCACGGGAACGAGAAAAGAGTGCATGTCGGTAACGAGATCAAACTAGGTATTTGGATACCGATGATCGAATCTCGGACATGTATTATATCATGAGACAAAGGGATTAAATTACAAGCATTAAAGGTTCTCACGATCACAAAAGTCATCGTTGAATATGCAGGAGTCAGTATGGATCTCCAGGTCCCGCTTCTGACTATTGATCTGAGAGGAGTCTCAATCATGTCTGCATTATTCGCGAACCGTAGGGTGACACACTTAAGAGTTACCGGACACCATTTTGGAGCACATATGTTTCAGATGAAAGAATTGCAAAGCGCGAGAATTGTTTCGATAGAAACCGGAAATTGTTTCAGGTGAATTTGTAGAAAGTGGTTCTGCATGTGATATTGAAATATTGCAAGGGGTTATACGTGAATGTTTGTTAATTAAAGTAATGAACAAAATTCTGAATAAATTTAATAAAAGAGTTTTATTAAATGTGAGAGCATTAAACTGGGAGAATTTTAATGCATTTAAAGTGGGGACTTTAAAAGGGAATGTGAAGAGGCATTTTAATGTGGAGGGGTTACCACTATATGAATGGGGGAGGTGAGGATTCACCCCCCATGCACCGGCCATGGAGAGGAGGGGCACCCCCCTCCTCCTATAAAAGGACACCCTCATCCTCCCTCTTCCACACACCTCCTTGTGAAGGATCTCTCTCCCCCTCTAGAATTATTCCCCCATGGTCTCGGATTAGCGAGATACATGTTCCCGGTGGCATTTCGTCTGGAAGGAGTTGCTGCTTCCGCTAGATCGCTGGAGCGAGGAGGTGGAGGTTGTCCGATGGCTTGAACGTGTGTGTGAGTATGGATGCGCTGCTGAGTTGCGGCGCTCGGACTTCCTCACGATCTTGAGATCGGCAAGTGTACGACTACATCAACAACGAGTTCCTACTCGTTAACAAAACTCGTTGTCTTCGAGGGTAAGTTCTCGTTGGATGTATGTCCACCCATTGCTTTGTACCTAGTAGATAGATCTTGGCGTGTAGTTCTCATCGTAGGAATTTTTTTGTTTTCTATGCTATGGACCCAACAGGGGTATCAGAGTCTGATCTATGCGTAGGTGCTTTGCACGGGTAGAACACATATGTTTATATGTGGGCGATGATGATCATGTTATTGCATCTTCTATGTATTTTGGATATTGGTGGCATAATGGGATGAAGCGGCCCGGACCAACCTTACATGCCATTCTACATGAGACTGGTTCCACGACTGACATGCAACTTGTTTTGCATAAGTGGCTGGCAGGTGTCTGTCTCTCCTACTATAGTCAATATCTGATTTACAACGAGTTGCTAATAACTTGGTATCCTCATTGTGGTTCATGTTCGTAGGTGAGAACGGTTCTATCTCCGAAAGCCCTAAGCCACGTAAAACTTGCAATTGATAAATTAGAGGCGCCTAGTTTAGATCGTTGCTTGGCTAGTGGATTGATATGGTATTGTTGTAAGTAGATGTATGATAGATACTCTTACAACATATTCAACGTGTAAGTTCCATAGACCTTGGCCTTACACACAAAGGAATGATAAAGATCATACCACGATGAAAATGATAGAGATCAAATGCATGGACCATATCATCTCACTTTACACATTAGATGTTAGCATCTTATACTGCTAGTTTGGTGCTTTTGGTAGCATTGTAAGATGATCCCTCGTTTAGATATCAAGATAAAATGTGTTCTTCCTTGAGTATGCATCGTTCTATGGATCGTGTTTCGAGACATCACATGATGATCGGGTGTACTCGACTCTACGCTTTCATACAACGGGTGTAAGACAGTTTTACACACGCGAGTACTAAGGTTCTTACTTGGCGAGCCTAGCATGTACAGACATGGCCTCGGAACACGGACCGAAAGGTTAAGCATGAGTCATATAGTTGATATGATGCCCATATAGATGCTCGCCTTTGAAGCTACACCGACTCACGTGATGATCGGACTTGGTGTAGTGGATTTGGTTCATGTAATCACCAAAAAGGCACGAGGGATGTCGTTTTTGAGTGGGAGTTTATTAGTAATTTGGATTAGTTGAACTCACTCTATCATAAACTTAGTCTAAATAAACTTTACAAATTCTGTTGTAGATGGCACCACCTGCTTTTAATTTCAATGTGTTCATGGAGAAAGAGAAACTTGCTGCGAATGGTAGCAACTTCACCAACTGGGCTATGAATTTGAGGATTCTCCTCAGTGCTGCACAAAAGCAATACGTGCTAGATGCGCCGCTAGGCCCCCCACCAGCTCATGATGCCCCTGACGAGGACAAGAATGTCTATGTGACTCGTCAGGAGGACCACAACTTAGTTCATTGCGGCATAATGTATGGGCTAGAGCCAGAACTTCGAAAGCGTTTCAAAAATGGCAATGCCTTTGATACCATGGGAGAATTGAAAATGATTTTCGATACCCATGCTGCCGTAGAGAGTTATAATGCTTCTGAAAAGTTCTTCAACTGCAAAATGGAGGAAAACAGCTCCGTTAGTTAGCACGTACTCAAAATGTCTGGGTACGCCGATATGCTTGTGTCCTTGCGAATAACGATTCCCATTGGCTTAGGCATACATCGTGTTCTCCAATCTCTGCCACCTAGCTACAAGAGCTTCGTGATGAACTATAATATGCAGTGCATGAAGAAGACTCTTCCCGAGCTTTTGCCAATGCTTAAGACTACAAAAGTGGAGATTAGGAAAGAACATCAAGTGTTGATGATCAATAGGACCACCGGTTTCAAGAAGGACAAGAAAGGCAAGCACGAGGGAAAGAAGGGTGGCAAATCTATTGCCGCGCCTGAAAAGAAACCCCGAGCTGGCCCTAAGTCCGATACCGAGTGCTACTTTTGCAAGGGGACTGGCCATTGGAAGCACAACTGCCCCAACTATTTGGCGGACAAGAAGTCCGGCAAGGCAAAAAATACAGATATGATATACATGTTATTAATGTGTACTTGACTAGTACTCGCAGTAGCACCTGGGTATTTGATACGGGATCGGTTGCTAATATATGTAACTCGATTCAGAGGCTGCGGAACAAGCGACAACTAGCAAGGGATGAGGTCACAATGCGGGTAATCAAGAGTTGATGTGATCGCCGTCGGAAAGCTGCCTCTCCTTATGCCACCGGGATTAGTTATAAACCTGAATAATTGTTATTTGGTGCCTACACTTAGCATGAACATTGTATCCGGATCGTGTTTGATGCAAAGTGGTTATTCGTTTAAATCTGAAAACAATGGTTGTTCGATTTATATGGATAATATATTTTATGGTCATGCACCTGTGTTGAATAGTTTATTGCTGATGGATCTCATTAGTAATATTACGCACATTCATAATGTTAATGCTAAAAAGATTAAACTTGATAATGATATATCTGCATATATGTCGCACTGCCGTCTAGGTCATATTGGCGTTAAACACATGAAGAAACTCCATTTTGATGGACTTTTGGAATCACTTGATTTTGAATCATTTGATACATGTGAGCCATGCCTTATGGGCAAGAAGACTAGAACGCCGTTTTCCGGTTCAATGGAACGGGCGGCAGATTTATTGGAAATCATACATACTGATGTGTGTGGACCAATGAGTGTGTCGTCGCGAGGTGGATATCGTTATTTTGTTACTTTCACGGATGATTTGAGTAGATACGGGTATATCTATTTGATGAAACGCAAATCTGAAACTTTTGAATAGTTCAAGGAATTTCAGAATGAAGTGGAAAATCATCGTAATAGAAAGATCAAATTTCTTCGGTCTGACCGTGGAGGAGAGTATCTAAGTTACGAGTTTAGCACACACATGAAAGAGTGTGGAATAGTTTCACAACTCATGCCTGCTGGAACTGTTGGGTTCGCAGCATAGAAAACAAAAAAATTCCTACGATGAGAACTACACGCCAAGATCTATCTACTAGGTACAAAGCAACGGGTGGAACATACATCCCACGAGAACTTACCCTCGAAGACAACGAGTTTTGTTAACGAGTAGGAACTCGTGGTTGATGTAGTCGTACACTTGCCGATCTCAAGATCGTGAGGAAGTCCGAGCGCCGTGATACATTGCAAATGTATCTATAATTTTTGATGTTCCATGCTTGGTTTTATCCACTTTCTTGTGTTTTGTTCCAACTTTGGAGTACTTTTCATATGATTTCTTGGACTAACCTATTAACAAGAGCCACAGTGCCAGCTACCTGTTTTCTGTTGTTTTTGGTTCCAGGAAAGTCAGAAAATGAATATTCTCGGAATTGGACGGGACAAAAGCCAAAGTGCCTAATTTTCCGGACGGGATCAAGTGCCAGAATATGAGATGGAGAGGGACCAGGGGGCCACCACACCACCTGGCCGCGCGACCCAGCCTGGCCCGTGCCAGGGGGTGGTGAGGCCAGTCCCGGCACCCCCTCGGCCTCTCCTTCCGCCTATAAGTTGCCCTCGGGACAAAAACCCTAAGTACCCGATCAAAAATCCACGAAAGAGTCTGTAGCCACCGCCGTCTCTGTCCCTAGATCGGGGGGGATCTGAAGCTCTTCCCGGCACCCTGCCGGAGAGGGGAATTCACCCTGGAGGCCTTCTTCATCACCATGCAAGCCTCCGGTGTGATGCGTGAGTAGTTCATCCTTGGACTACGGATCCATGTAGTAGCTAGATGGATGGTTTCTCCTCCTTTGTGCTTTCATGTTTAGATCTTGTGAGCTCCGTTCATGATCAAGATTATCAATTTGTAATTCATACATGTTGTGTTTGCGGGGATCCGATGGATATTGAGATGCTATTTCAGATTGATTATTGATTCTATCATGTCTTTGTTATTTGAGATCTTGCATGCTTTCTGTTGTTAGTAGCTATCTTGGCCAAGTAGATGCTAGCAACTCCAAGAGTTAGTATTTATGCTCGATAGTGGGTTCATGCCTCTGGTAATCTGGGGAAGTGACAGATATCTCTAAGGTACTAGATGTGCTGTTGCTACTAGGGAGAAAACAATGATCTTTTGTTCATAGAACAATTGTATTGTTTACTTTACACGCAGTTCGTAAAGCAATAATCTGTTGCTTGCAACTTAATACTGGAGGGGGTTCGGATGATAACCTGAAGGTGGATTATTAGTCATAGATGCAGTTGGATGGCGGTCTATGTATTATGTTGTAATGCCCAATCAAGTCTCAAAGGAGTCAATATGATTAGTATATGCATGTATTGCTTTCTCGGTGTTTGTCAATTGCCCCGCTGTAATTTGTTCACCCAGCATGTTATCTATATAAGGAGAGCCACCTCTGGCGAACTATGGATCCCGGTCCTTTTTCTTTACATACAATCTATAATTGTTTACTGCTTTGTGTTTACTTTCTGCAGACTTTTACTTCTTTCCATTCGATACGTTTAATCCTTTGTTTTCCGCAAAACACGGTGAGATTGACAACCTCATCGCAACTTGGGGACAAAGTTTTGTGGTTGAGTTGTGTAGGTCTCCACGTTGCTACTAGCACCGATAGTGCGCCCTGCCAAAGCTCAGCTAGTAACACCTTTGGGGTGTTTCCTTGCTCCTACTGGTTCGATTAAACCTTGGTTTCATAACTGAGGGAAGACATGCTGCTATATTCATCGTACCTTCCTCTTGGGGTTCCCAACGAGCTCTACGTCGAAAGTCGAGCGCATCACGCCGCAACTCAGCAGCGCAGCCGTACTCGCACACACGTTCAAGCCACCGGACAACCTCCACCTCCTCGCTCCAGCGATCCAGCGGAAGCAGCAACTCCTTCCAGACGAAATGCCTCCGGGAACATGTATCTCGCTAATCCGAGACCATGGGGAATAATTCTAGAGGGGGAGAGAGATTCTTCACAAGGAGGTGTGAGGAAGAAGGAGGAGGAGGGTGGCCTTTTATAGGAGGAGGGGGGTGCCCCTCCTCTCCATGGCCGGTGCATGGGGGGTGACTCCTCACCTCCCCCATTCATGTGGTGGTAACCCCTCCACATTAAAATGCCTCTTCATATTCCCTTTTAAAGTCCCCACTTTAAATGCATTAAAATTCTCCAAGTTTAATGCTCTCTCATTTAATAAAACTCTTTTATTAAATTTATTCACAATTTTGTTAATTACTTTAATTAACAGACATTCACATATAACCCCTTGCAATATTTCAATATCACATGCAGAACCACTTTCTGCAATTTCACCCGAAATAATTTCCGGTTTCTATCGAAACTATTCCTGCGCTTTGCAATTCTTTCGTCTGAAAAACATATGTGCTCCAAAATGGTGTCCAGTAACTCTAAAGTGTGTCACCCTACGGTTCGCGAATAATATAGACATGATTGAGACTCCTCTCAGATCAATAGTCAGAAGCGGGACCTGGAGATCCATACTGACTCCTGCATATTCAATGATGACTTCTATGATCGTGAGAACCTTTAACGCTTGTAATTTAATCCCTTTGTCGCATGATATAATACATGTTCGAGATTCGATCATCGGTATCCAAATACCTAGTTTGATCTCATGGTCTCATGGTCTAAGGATAAAGATTACGTCGTATGATGTTATAGCAATGTAAACATAATGACTTGATCGTAATTCTATACTTCGGATGAATGTTCATCACATCATTCCACTAATGTTGTGACGTTGTTATTAGCAACATCCAATGTCCGTGATCAGGAAACCTTGATCATCTTGTTAATCAACAAGCTAGTCTATAAGAGAGGCGTAACTAGGAACCCTTTTTGTTTATTAAACACACATGTATTGATGTTTCCGATCAATACAATTCTAGCATGCAAAATAAACAGCTATCATATATAAGGAATATATAATAACAACTTTATTATTGCCTCTTAGGGCATATTTCCTTCAGTCTCCCACTTGCACTAGAGACAATAATCTAGTTCACATAGTGATAAATCTAACACCCATGGAGTTCTGGTGTTGATCATGTTTTGCCCTAGGGAGAGCTTTAGTCAACGGATCTGCTACATTTAGGTCTGTGTGTACTTTACAAATCTTTATATCTCCATCCTTGACATGCTCGCGGATGGAGTGAAACCGATGCTTAATATGCTTGGAATTCTTGTGAGACCTAGGTTCCTTTGCGTTGGCTGTGGCTCCATTGTTGTCACAATAGATCACCATTGGGTCCAATGCACTAGGAACCACACCTAGTTCTGTAATGAACTCTTTCATCCAAACCGCTTCCTGCGCCGCTTCTGAAGCAGCAACATATTCTGCCTCTGTCATTGATTCAGCCACCACAGTTTGTTTGGAACTCCTCCAACTAACTGCTGCTCCGTTCAAGAGAAATACGTATCCGGATTGAGACTTAGAGTCATCCGGATCGGTGTCAAAGCTAGCATCGACATAACACTTAGCGACTAGCTCTTCTTCACCTCTGTATATAAGAAACATATCCCTAGTTCTTCTCAAGTACTTGAGGATGTTCTTGACCGCTATCCAGTGTTCCGAACCTGGATCAGATTGGTACCTACTAGTCAAACTAATAGCATGTGCCACATCCGGTCTTGTACATAGCATGGCATACATAATAGAGCCTATGGCCGAGGCATAGGGGATCTAATCCATCATCTCTCTTTCTTCCGCCGTAGCCGGACTTTGAGTCTTACTCAATGTCTTGCCTTGCAACATAGGTAAGAACCCCTTCTTACTTCCGTCTATATTAAACTTCTTTAATATCTTATCAAGGTATGTACTCTACGATAGCCCAATTAGGCGCCCTTATCTATCTCTATAGATTTTAATGCCTAATATATATGATGCTTCACCAAGGTCTTTCATCGAAAATTTTCTGTTTAGATAACTTTTAACACTGTTTAAAAGATCTATATCATTTCCAATCAATAATATGTCATCCACATATAATATCAGAAATGCCACATTGCTACCACTCACTTTCTTGTAAATACAATCCTCTCCATAAGTTTGGACAAATCCAAACTCTTTGATCACCTCATCAAAGCGGAGATTCCAACTCCGGGATGCTTGCTTCAGTCCATAGATGGATCGCTGAAGTTTGCATACCTTATTAGCATCCTTAGGATCGACAAAACCCTTAGGTTGTATCATATACAACTCTTCTTCAATATTACCATTGAGGAACGCAGTTTTGACATCCATCTGCCATATTTCATAATCGAAATACGCAGCAATTGCTAACATAATCCTAACCGAGTTAAGCATCGCTACGGGAGAGAATGTCTCATCGTAGTCAACTCCTTGAATTTGTCGAAACCCCTTTGCGACAAGTCGAGCCTTATAGATGGTCACATTACCATCAGCATCAGTTTTTCTTTTGAAAATCCATATATTCTCAACGGCCTTTCGATCGTGAGGTAAGTCCACCAAGGTCCAAACTTGGTTCTCGTACATGGATTCCATCTCGGATTTCATGGCTTCTAGCAATTTGTTGGAATCCGGGCTCATCATCGCTTCTTCATACGTCGCAGGGTCATCCATTTCATCAACCATGAAATTCACAATAGGATTGCCGTACAGTTCAGGACTTGTACGTGTCCTGCTTGACCTGCGAGGTTCGGTAGTGTCCTCTTTCGGAGTTTCATGATCAATATCATTAGCTCTCTCTTCATTAGGTGAAGCCAACTGCGAAACAACTTCTGGTGCTGCGCTACTCGCCATTTCACGAAGAGAAGGTTCAATAACCTCTTCGAGTTCTACCTTCTGACTACTCACACCTTTCGTGAGAAACTCCTTCTCAAGAAAGGATCCATTCTTGGCAACAAAAACCTTGCCCTCGGATCTGTGATAGAAGGTATACCCAATCGTTTCCTTAGGGTATCCTATGAAGACGCATTTTTCCGCTTTGGGTTCGAGTTTATCCGACTGAAGTTTCTTCACATAAACATCGCATCCCCAAACTTTAAGAAATGACAGCTTAGGTTTGTTTCCAAACCATAATTCATACGGTGTCATTTCAACAGATTTAGATGGTGCCTGATTTAAAGTGAATGCAGCTGTTTCCAGTGCATAACCCCAAAATGACAGTGGCAAGTCAGTCAGAGACATCATAGATCGAACCATATCCAATAAGGTACGATTATGACGCTCTGACACACCATTACCCTGTGGTGTTCCGGCAGGCGTGAGTTGTGAAACTATTCCACACTCTTTCATGTGTGTGCTAAACTCGTAACTTAGATACTCTCCTCCACAGCCAGACCGTAGAAATTTGATCTTTCTATTACGATGATTTTCCACTTCATTCTAAAATTCCTTGAACTTTTCAAAAGTTTCAGATTTGTGTTTCATCAAATAGATATACCCGTATCTACTCAAATCATCCGTGAAAGTAACAAAATAACGATATCCATCTCGCACCGACACACTCATTGGTCCACACACATCAGTATGTATGATTTCCAATAAATCTGTCGCCCGTTCCATTGAACCGGAAAATGGGGTTCTAGTCATCTTGCCCATAAGGCATGGCTCACATGTATCAAATGATTCAAAATCAAGTGATTCCAAAAGTCCATCAGAATGGAGTTTCTTCATGCGTTTAACGCCAATATGACCTAGACGGTAGTGCCACATATATGGAGATATATCATCATCAAGTTTAATCTTTTTAGCATTAACATTATGAATGTGCATAATATTACTATCGAGATCCATCAGAAATAAACCATTCAACACAGGTTCATGACCATAAAAGATATTATCCATATAAATCGAACAGCCATTGTTTTCAGATTTAAACGAATAACCACTTTGCATCAAACACGATCCGGATACAATGTTCATATTAAGTGCAGGCACCAAATAACAATTATTCAGGTTTATAACTAATCCCGATGGCATATGGAGAGGTAGCGTTCCGAGGGCGATCACATCAACTCTTGATCCATTGCCGACCCGCATTGTGACCTCATCCCTTGCTAGTTGTCGCTTGTTCCGCAGCCCCTGAATCGAGTTACATATATTAGCAACCGATCCCATATCAAATACCCAGGTGCTACTACGAGTACTAGTCAAGTACACATCAATAACATGTATATCATATATACCTTTGTTTGTCTTGCCGGAATTCTTGTCCGCCAAATACTTTGGGCAGTTGCGCTTCCAATGGCCAGTCCCCTTGCAATAGTAGCACTCGGTGTCGGACTTAGGGCCAGCTCGGGGTCTCTTTTCAGGCGCGGCAACATATTTGCCACCCTTCTTTCCCTTGTGCTTGCCTTTCTTGTCCTTCTTGAAACCGGTGGTCCTATTGATCATCAACACTTGATGTTCTTTCCTAATCTCCACTTCTGCAGTCTTAAGCATTGACAGAAGCTCGGGAAGAGTCTTCTTCATGCCCTGCATATTATAGTTCATCACGAAGCTCTTGTAGCTAGGTGGCAGAGATTGGAGCACATGATGTATGCCTAAGTCGTTGGGAATCATTATTCCCAAGGACAAAAGCTTCTCGGCGTACTCAGACATTTTGAGTACGTACTCACTAACGGAGCTATTTTCCTCCATTTTGCAGCTGAAGAACTTTTCAGAAGCATTATAACTCTCTACGGCAGCATGGGTATCGAAAATCATTTTCAATTCTCCCATGGTATCAAAGGCATTGCCATTTTCGAAACGCTTTCGAAGTTCTGGCTCTAGCCCATACAGTATGCCGCAATGAACTAAGTTGTGGTCCTCCTGACGAGTCACATAGACATTCTTTTCCTTGTCAGGGGCATCAGGAGCTAGTGGGGGGCCTAGCGGCGCATCTAGCACATATTGCTTTTGTGCAGCAGTGAGGAGAATCCTCAAAATCATAGCCCAGTTGGTGAAGTTGCTAAGATTCGCAACAAGTTTGTCTTTCTCCATGAACACATTGAAATTAAAAGCAGGTGGTGCCATCTACAACAGAATTTGTAAAGTTTATTTAGACTAAGTTTATGATAGAGTGAGTTCAGCTAATCCAAATTACTAATGAACTCCCACTCAAAAACGACATCCCACGTGCCTTTTTGGTGATTACATGAACCAAATCCACTACACCAAGTCTGATCATCACGTGAGTCGGTGTAGCTTCAAAAGCGAGCATCTATATGGGCATCATATCAACTATATGACTCATGCTTAATCTTTTGGTCCGTGTTCCGAGGCCATGTCTGTACATGCTAGGCTCGCCAAGTAAGAACCTTAGTACTCGTGTGTGTAAAACTGTCTTACACCCGTTGTATGAAAGCGTAGAGTCGAGTACACCCGATCATCACGTGATGTCTCGAAACATGATCTATAGAACGGTGCATACTCAAGGAAGAACACATTTTATCTTGATTTCTAAATGAGGGATCATCTTACAGTGCTACCAAAAGCACCAAACTAGCAGTATAAGATGCTAACATCTAATGTGTAATGTGAGATGATATAGTCCATGCATTTGATCTCTATCATTTGCATCGTGGTATGATCTCTATCATTCCTTTGTGTGAAAGGCCAAGGTCTATGGAACTTACACGTTGAATGTGTTGTAAGAGTATCTATCATACATCTACTTACAACAATACCATATCAATACACTAGCCTAGCAACGATCTAAACTAGATGCCTCTAATTTATCAATTGCAAGTTTTACGTGGCTTAGGGCTTTCGGAGATAGAACCGTTCTCACCTACGAACATGAACCACAACGAGGATACCAAGTTATTAGCAACTCGTTGTAAATCAGATATTGACTATAGTAGGAGAGACAGACACCTGCCAGCCACTTATGCAAAACAAGTTGCATGTCAGTCGTGGAACCGGTCTCATGTACGATGACATGTAAGGTTGGTCCGGGCCGCTTCATCCCACTATGCCACCAATATCCAAAATACATAGAAGATGCAATAACATGATCATCATCGCCCACATATAAACATATGTGTTCTACCCGTGCAAAGCACCTACGCATAGATCAGACTCTGATACCATTGTTGGGTCCGCAACATAGAAAACAAAAAATTTCCTACGATGAGAACTACACGCCAAGATCTATCTACTAGGTACAAAGCAACGGGTGCAAATACATCCAACAAGAACTTACCCTCGAAGACAACGAGTTTTGTTAACGAGTAGGAACTCGTGGTTGATGTTGTCGTACAGTTGCCGATCTCAAGATCGTTAGGAAGTCCGAGCGCCGCAACTCAGCAGCGCATCCATACTCACACACACGTTCAAGCCACCGGACAACCTCCACCTCCTCGCTCCAGCGATCCAGCGGAAGCAGCAACTCCTTCTAGACGAAATGCCACCGGGAACATGTATCTCGTTAATCCGAGACCATGGGGAATAATTCTAGAGGGGGAGAGAGATCCTTCACAAGGAGGTGTGAGGAAGAAGGAGGAGGAGGGTGGCCTTTTATAGGAGGAGGGGGTGCCCCTCCTCTCCATGGCCGGCACATGGGGGGTGACTCCTCACCTCCCCAATTCATGTGGTGGTAACCCCTCCACATTAAAATGCCTCTTCACATTCCCTTTTAAAGTCCCCACTTTAAATGCATTAAAATTCTCCAAGTTTAATGCTCTCTCATTTAAAAAAAATATTAAATTTATTCAGAATTTTGTTAATTACTTTAGTTCACAAACATTCACATATAACCCCTTGCAATATTTCAATATCACATGCAGAACCACTTTCTGCAATTTCACCCGAAACAATTTCCGGTTTCTATCGAAACAATTCATGCACTTTGCAATTCTTTCGTCTGAAACATATGTGCTCAAAAATGGTGTCCGGTAACTCTTAAGTGTGTCACCCTAAGGTTCGCGAATAATGCAGACATGATTGAGACTCCTCTCAGATCAATAGTCAAAAGCGAGACCTGGAGATCCATACTGACTCCTGCATATTCAACGATGACTTCTGTGATCGTGAGAACCTTTAACGCTTGTAATTTAATACCTTTGTCTCATGATATAATACATGTCCAAGATTCCATCATCGGTATCCAATTACCTAGTTTGATCTCGTTACCGACATGCACTCTTTTGTCGTTCCCGTGATAGAACATTCTAGTGATCACATCACTTGCTTGCAAGCTACCTTAATGTGATATCACCGAGAGGGCCCAGAGTATATCTATCCGTCATCGGGATTGACAAATTCCACTCTTGATCCATGAGCCTCAACATAACACCTTCGTAGCACTGAACCCATCTTTATAGTCACCCAGTTACGGTGTGACGTTTGATGTTATCAAGATACTCTTCTGGTGTTAACAATTAACATGATCTCATGGTCTAAGGATAAAGATTACTTCGTATGATGTTATAGCAATGTAAACATAATGACTTGATTGTAATGCTATACTTCAGATGAATGCTCATCACATCATTCCACCAATGTTGTGAGCTTGTTATTAACAACATCCAATGTCCATGATCAGGAAACCTTGATCATCTTGTTAATCAACAAGCTAGTCTATAAGAGAGGCATAACTAGGAACCCTTTTTGTTTATTAAACACACATGTATTGATGTTTCCGATCAATACAATTCTAGCATGCAAAATAAACATCTATCATATATAAGGAATATATAATAACAACTTTATTATTGCCTCTCAGGGCATATTTCCTTCAGGAACACCACAACGTAATGGTGTGTCGGAACGTCGTAATCGTACCTTATTGGATATGGTTCGATCTATGATGTCTCTGACTGACTTGCCACTGTCATTTTGGGGTTATGCACTGTAAACAGCTACATTCACTTTAAATCAGGCACCATCTAAATCCGTTGAAACGACACCGTATGAATTATGGTTTGGAAACAAACCTAAGCTGTCATTTCTGAAAGTTTGGGGATGCGATGTTTATGTGAAGAAACTTTAGCCAGATAAACTCGAACCCAAATCGGAAAAATGCGTCTTCATAGGATACCCTAAGGAAACGATTGGGTATACCTTCTATCACAAATCCGAGGGCAAGGTTTTTGTTGCCAAAAATGGATCCTTTCTTGAGAAGGAGTTTCTCGCGAAAGGTGTGAGTAGTTGGAAGGTAGAACTCGAAGAGGTTATTGAACCTTCTCTTCATGAAATGGCGAGTAGCGCAGCACTGGAAGTTGTTTCGGAGTTGACTTCACCTAATGAAGAGAGAACCAATGATATTGATCATGAAACTCTGAAAGAGGACACTACCAAAGCTCGCAGGTCAAGTAGGACACGTGCAGCTCCTGAACTGTATGCCAATCCTATCATGAATTTCATGGTTGATGAAATGGATGACCCTACGACGTATGAAGAAGCGATGATGAGCCCGGATTCCAACAAATGGCTAGAAGCCATGAAATCCGAGATGGAATCCATGTACGAGAACCAAGTTTGGACCTTGGTGGACTTACCTCACGACCGAAAGGCCGTTGAGAATAAATGGATTTTCAAAAGAAAAACTGAGGCTGATGCTAATGTGACCATCTATAAGGCTCGACTTGTTGCAAAGGGTTTTCGACGAATTCAAGGAGTTGACTACGATGAGACATTCTCTCCCGTAGCGATGCTTAAGTCGGTTAGGATTATGTTAGCAATTGCTGCCTATTTCGATTATGAAATATGGTAGATGGATGTCAAAACTGCGTTCCTCAATGGTAATATTGAAGAAGAGTTGTATATGATACAACCTAAGGGTTTTTTTTGATCCTAAGGATGCTAATAAGGTATGCAAACTTTAGCGATCCATCTATGGACTAAAGCAAGCATCCCAGAGTTGGAATCTCCGCTCTGATGAGGTGATCAAAGAGTTTGGATTTGCCCAAACTTATGGAGAGGCTTGTATTTACAATAAAGTGAGTGGGAGCAATGTGGCATTTCTGATATTATATGTGGATGACATATTATTGATTGGAAATGATGTAGATCTTTTAAACAGTGTTAAAAGTTATCTAAACAACAAATTTTCGATGAAAGACCTTGGTGAAGCGTCATATATATTAGGCATTAAAATCTATAGAGATAGATCAAGGCGCCTAATTGGGCTATCGTAGAGTACATACCTTGATAAGATATTAAAGAAGTTTAATATGGACGGAAGTAAGAAGGGGTTCTTACCTATGTTGCAAGGCAAGACATTGAGTAAGACTCAAAGTCCGGCTACGGCGGAAGAAAGAGAGATGATGGATTAGATCCCCTATGCCTCGGCCATAGGCTCTATTATGTATGCCATGCTATGTACAAGACCGGATGTGGCACATGCTATTAGTTTGACTAGTAGGTAACAATCTGATCCAGGTTCGGAACACTGGATGGCGGTCAAGAACATCCTCAAGTACTTGAGAAGAACTAGGGATATGTTTCTTATATACAGAGGTGAAGAAGAGCTAGTCGCTAAGTGTTATGTCGATGCTAGCTTTGACACCGATCCGGATGACTCTAAGTCTCAATCCGGATACGTATTTCTCTTGAACGGAGCAGCAATTAGTTGGAGGAGTTCCAAACAAACTGAGGTGGCTGAATCAATGACAGAGGCGGAATATGTTGCTGCTTCAGAAGCGGCGCAGGAAGCGGTTTGGATGAAAGAGTTCATTACGGAACTAGGTGTGGTTCCCAGTGCATTGGACCCAATGGTGATCTACTGTGACAACAATGGAGCCATAGCCAACGCAAAGGAACCAAGGTCTCATAAGAATTCCAAGCATATTAAGCGCCGGTTTCACTCCATCCGCGAGCATGTCAAGGATGGAGATATAAAGATTTGTAAAGTACACACGAACCTAAATGTAGCAGATCCGTTGACTAAAGCTCTCCCTAGGGCAAAACATGATCAACACCAGAACTCCATGGGTGTTAGATTTATCACTATGTGAACTAGATTATTGTCTCTAGTGCAAGTGGGATACTGAAGGAAATATGCCCTGAGAGGCAATAATAAAGTTGTTATTATGTATTACTTATATATGATAGATGTTTATTTTGCATGATGGAATTGTATTGATCGGAAACATCAATACATGTGTGTTTAATAAACAAAAAGGGTTCCTAGTTATGCCTCTCTTATAGACTAGCTTGTTGATTAAAAAGATGATCAAGGTTTCCTGATCATGGACATTGGATGTTGTTAATAACAAGGTCACAACATTGGTGGAATGATGTGATGAACATTCATTCGAAGTATAGCATTAGGATCAAGTCATTATGTTTATATTTCTATAACATCATACGAAGTAATATTTATCCTTAGACTATGAGATCATGTTAATTGCTAAAACCTGAAGAGTATCTTGATAACTTCAAACGTCACACCTTAACTGGGTGACTATAATGATGGGTTCAGTACTACGAAGGTGTTATGTTGAGGCTCATGGATCAAGAGTGGAATTTGTCAATCCCGATGACGGATAGATATACTCTAGGCTCTCTCGGTGATATCACATTGAGATAGCTTGCAAGCAAGTGATGTGATCACTAGAATGTTATATCACGGGAACGAGAAAAGAGTGCATGTCGGTAACGAGATCAAACTAGGTATTTGGATACCGATGATCGAATCTCGGACATGTATTATATCATGAGACAAAGGGATTAAATTACAAGCGTTAAAGGTTCTCACGATCACAGAAGTCGTCGTTGAATATGCAGGAGTCAGTATGGATCTCCAGGTCCCGCTTGTGACTATTGATCTAAGAGGAGTCTCAATCATGTCTGCATTATTCGCGAACCTTAGGGTGACACACTTAAGAGTTACCAGACACCATTTTGGAGCACATATGTTTCAGACGAAAGAATTGCAAAGCGCAGGAATTGTTTTGATAGAAACCAGAAATTGTTTCGGGTGAAATTGCAGAAAGTGGTTCTGCATGTGATATCGAAATATTGCAAGGGGTTATATGTGAATGTTTGTTAATTAAATTAATTAACAAAATTCTGAATAAATTTAATAAAAGAGTTTTATTAAATGAGAGCATTAAACTTGGAGAATTTTAATGCATTTAAAGTGGGGACTTTAAAAGGGAATGTGAAGAGGCATTTTAATGTGGAGGGGTTACCACCACATGAATGGGGGAGGTGAGGAGTCACCCCCCATGCGCCGGCCATGGAGAGGAGGGGAACCCCCTCCTCCTATAAAAGGCCACCCTCCTCCTCCTTGTTCCACACACCTCCTTGTGAAGGATCTCTCTCCCCCTCTAGAATTATTCCCCCATGGTCTCGGAATAGCGAGATACATGTTCCCGGTGGCATTTCGTCTGGAAGGAGTTGCTGCTTCCGCTGGATCGCTGGAGCGAGGAGGTGGAGGTTGTCCGGTGGCTTGAACGTGTGTGCGAGTACGGATGCGCTGCTGTGTTGCGACGCTCGGACTTCCTCATGATCTAGAGATCGCCAAGTGTACGACTACATCAACCACGAGTTCCTACTCGGTAACAAAACTTGTTGTCTTCGAGGGTAAGTTCTTGTTGGATGTATGTCCACCCGTTGCTTTGTACCTAGTAGTAAATCTTGGCGTGTAGTTCTCATCGTAGGAATTTTTTTGTTTTCTATGCTGCGGACCCAACAATTCCTACGCTTTGCAATTCTTTGGTCTGAAACATATGTGCTCCAAAATGGTGCCCGGTAACTCTTAAGTGTGTTACCCTACAGTTCGCGAATAATGCAGATATGATTGAGACTCCTCTCAGATCAATAGTCAGAAGCGGGACCTGGAGATCCATACTGACTCCTGTATATTCAACGATGACTTCTGTGATCGTGAGAACCTTTAACGCTTGTAATTTAATCCCTTTGTCTCATGATATAATACATGTCCGAGATTCGATCATCGGTATCCAAATACCTAGTTTGATCTCGTTACCGACATGCACTCTTTTCTCGTTCCCATGATATAACATTCTAGTGATCATATCACTTGCTTGCAAGCTATATCAATGTGATATCACCAAGAGGGCCCAGAGTATATCTACCGTCATCGGGATTGACAAATTCCACTCTTGATCCATGAGCCTCAACATAACACCTTCGTAGTACTGAACCCTTCTTTATAGTCACCCAGTTACGGTGTGACGTTTGATGTTATCAAGATACTCTTCAGGTATTAGCAATTAACATGATCTCATGGTCTAAGGATAAAGATTACTTTGTATGATGTTATAGCAATATAAACATAATGACTTGATCATAATGCTATACTTCGGATGAATGTTCATCACATCATTCCACCAATGTTGTGACCTTGTTATTAACAACATCCAATGTCCATGATCAGGAAACCTTGATCATCTTGTTAATCAACAAGCTAGTCTATAAAAGAGACATAACTAGGAACCCTTTTTGTTTATTAAACACACATGTATTCATGTTTCCAATCAATCAATACAATTCTAGCATGCAAAATAAACATATAAGGAATACATAATAACAACTTTATTATTGCCTCTCCGGGCATATTTCCTTCACTTTAATTCCCTTAAAGGTTTATCCATTAAAGCACTTTAATTCCCTTAAAGCACTTTAATTCCATTAAAGCACTTTAATTCCCTTAAAGGTCTTTCAATTAAAGCACTTTAATTCCATTTTAATGCAACTCAATTTAATGAACACTTCATTTAATGAGTAATTCATTTAGTGAACACTTCATTTAATTAACACATTAACATTTTGATCCCTTGCTTTGTTTCTATACCCCGAAACTATTTCGGCAGATTTGGCAGAACAATTTTCTGTAGCAGAACAATTTTCTACGATGTCCATTGACTTCCCCTGTGTTTACTATCCACTCAAACACATCGGTTAACGTTAAGTGTGTCTCCCTATAGGTTCGAGAACTATGTAGACTTGATCGAGACTTTCTCTAATCAATAATCATTAGTGGGACCTGGAGATCCATAACGACTCCCACTAGTTCCACGAAAATCATATGATCGTCTAAACCTCTTTCCTTGCAATCAAATTCCTTTTGTATATTGATATATTACTTGTCTGATATTCGATCACTCGGTATCATCTATACCTTGTTTAATCTCGTTCCTGACAAGTACTCTTTTTCTTGTTCCTGTGATATGACATTCTAGTGATCAAATCACTTGCTTGCAAGGCTATGTCAATGTGATATCACCGAGAGGGCCCCAGTATATCTCTCCGTCATTCGGATGGACAAATCCCAATCTTGATCCACGAGCCTCAACTAACACTTTATAAATACCTGACGAGACCTTTATAATCACCATGTTACAGTGTGATGTTTGATGTAATCAAATTACTCTTCGGGTGAAAGTGATTGACGTGATCTCATGGTCTAAGGACATTGAGTTACTACGAATGTGATAGCAATTTAAACTTGATGACGTGACCGTATTTCTACATCTACCGCGGGTGACTGTTCATCATATCATTCTCTAATGATATGACCCCGTTATTAACAACATCTAATGTTCATGATCAGGAAACCTTTGATCATCTGTTAATCAATAAGCTAGTATAAAGAGAGGCTTTACTAGGAACCTTATATGTTTACAATTCACACATGTATTAACATTTCCTTATTAATACAATTCTAGCATGAAAAATAAACATATGTTATAAACCTGGAATAGCATAATAACCACTTTATTATTGCCTCTCGGGCATATTCCTTTCACAGGCCTCTTGCGCCTGGTATTGACTCCAGGTTTGCTTGGTCGTGTACACTTCCTCAAAATCTTCATTTATGGCTCCAGATTTTGCCTTAAAATTATGATTTCCTGTACAACACAATTCAAAGCAATGGTTTGCATATCTTTGCAATAATTAGTCCTTAGTGGCAAAGCTAGAGAGTTTCTAGTCAAATGCATGACTAAAAATGAGGTTTAAATGCGGAGAAAGATGGCTATTTTCACAACCATCAACTTCCCCAAAGCTCAAACTTTGATTGTCTTCGATCAAGAAAACAACAAAACCATAAAGAACTTAGCATTTAAACTGAAACAACGAGAGTATGAATCCACTTACGGTTGTTAGTCGTATGCATCCAACACTTCTTTTAATTAAAAAGCTCATCAAAGTTATAGAGATGCCAAGAATAATATACAATCTTTGATAACTCAAAATAATCAAAGTAGAGTTTAATATAAATATGAATAACTAGGAGTGTAACAATCAATCTAATTTCTGTAGTTAACTCTCAGCCTGCCAAGGAACACTAGGATGTTTTTATAATAGCAAAATTAAGTAAGAGAGATCATGTCCCAAGTAGCATAATAATGAAGTGTCTTTGAAAGTGTAAGATGGTTTACCTAGAGGAGGGGTGAATAGGTTTCTACAAAATTCTTTATAATCTTTTGCAAGTTTTAGGCTTTGTGGAATATAAGTGTGCCTAAATGAAAACTAGGTGAGGCAACCTAGATGATGATACAAGATACTTCAAGCACGAAGGCTATCACAAGGTAAACAACACAAGTAAGAGATTGGTTAAGGAATAACCGAAGCACGCGGAGACGAACATGTATTCCTGTGTTCACCACCTTTGGGAAGGGGGATACGTCATGTCAGAGAGGTGTGAGGTTCCACGAAGGATTCCCCAACGCCACCAAGGCTCACCTTCTTCTTTGATCCTCTCTGATAGCTGTGATATTTGACACATTTTTGATGGTTTTTATTTATGGTTTTCTACTGGATTTGACCGTTTTCTAGCTTTACCTAACGCTAATACTTCGGTAGTAAAGAAAACTTGGTTTTTAATGTGTGTTTCAGGTTCTAAACTTCAACAGAGGGTTTTAACTAGAGAAACACAATATTCAGGCGAAAACAAACAAGTCTCTCATTGGAAAAATCGAGGGAAGCATATAGAGGCTTTAACGAGCAACTATACAGCATGAACAATTTTCCTGCCGTATAGTTCCCGCCATATAGCTGCCGCCGACTCCTTGTCAAAAGGGACAACTTCCGTGAAGAGACGAAGACACAACACAGCAGCCGCCATCCCATCCAGAAGGGAGAAAGAAGAGATCCGGAGAAGAAGGGGAAGACGTTCTTCATCTTGCTCCACGATCTTTGACCTCCTAGCCAATACACCCCCGTAGCCATTACTTGTACTTGGGAGAGAGGGAGAGATCTTCACCTTGCAAGACTAGGGTTTGATATTGTTTCTTCCCATCTTGAACTGTGTTAGATTACTTTTCTATTCTTATTGTGGATCTCCATGATAATATTGAGAAGAACTTCCTTTATTTAATTATATTGATGATGCTTTCTTCTCTCATGTGTGAGTAAGTTCCTTGGGCGTGGGAGATGTAAGGGGTTGGTGAGATGTGATGTGCCTCTATATATTTTCCATTAGTTTGTGATTTATTCTAATTACTATATTATGTGTGCTTAACTATCTGTGGGATGCCTAATGCTTGTTGTCCAATTAAGGGCCCAGACAACATGATGCTTTGTTCTACTGAGATAGGATCTTGTTCCCGAGCGGACCGGCGACCCCCAAGTGACACGGGGATATCAATGTAAAACTAGTAGACTCGAGGATAACGAGGAACCACCGTGCTTATTGCATTAGTTCGGTCCAAGGAGCTTAATCGCTAAGTGACCTGAAGGGTCTTAATCGTCTAGTGTCTGACCATGGTTTTGGTAACAGACTAGTAGGATTATTGAAGTTGGGATGAAATCTACTGAGAGGAGTTCCGTCTAATTATGGGCTGCTTGCCTACACATATACTTATAAGATTATAATTGTTACACTCATTGTTCATCCATCTGGCACAATCACTATCACCATGAATTGTATCTCCCCGCGCCTCTTTTGCCATCTACAGAAAACAACAAACAACCTAATTGTTCTTTAATTTTATGCTTTTATTTTTGAAGTTTACATTTTAGTTTTATTTAATACAATCAGTTTAATCCAAATTCCATTCTCATTTTTACACTTGCAGTCAATTCACTCGAAGACCTGTGACAACTTTGGGTGTGACAGAGACTTACCGTAAACACTTACCTTTGGGCTCCCTATGGGATCGATATCTATACTTTTAAACTAGCTATGAACGATCCGTGCACTTGCATACATCATGCTATTTTCTGGCACCGTTTCCGGGGAGCTAAGCGCTAAGTGTTTGTCTCTTGACATTTCAGATGTTACTACTATAAAATATTCTCCCTAGGAGACAAAGCGTCTACATGTTCTGGCAGGACCTATTTACCAAATTATATTGATCGCGTGCCTACGCAGAGACGCGAGGAAATTATTGAAAAACTTTTAAGATCTAATAAAGTTGAAGTTGAAAACTTGAGTGATGTAATGGAAATCATGTCTATTTATAGGACAACTCCCAAGAAACTCGAGAAAACTCTCAGAGAATACAATGCTCCAAGTTCTGAATTTCTTAAACAACCAATAGAATTCCCTAATCCTAGAGTTACAAAATATTGATTTGATGGTGGAATTATTAAAATTTTGCAGGAAAAAGCTTTCAGTGGAAGGAAAGATGAAGACCCTGGCAGACATCTTAGAGGGTTCGACGATGTGGTAACATCGCTTGGACCAAAAGTTTTGCCAAGAGACTTCTCTCGTCTAAAATTATTGTGTTGGTATCTTAAAGGTAAGGCTCTAGACTGGTTATATTCTCTCCCACGCCATTACATTAAATGTTGCGAAAACTGCATTATCAAGGTAACTGAACTAAGCAAGAATATAGGCAACTTTAGTCAGAACGTGGGAGAAAACTACCCACAAGCCTGTGATAGATTCTTTGGAATGATCAATAGTATTCCTAATCATGGCTATTCTGAATCAATTATTTGCCATTTATTTTATCACGGTCTTAATACTCAATGTAGAGAGTTGCTTGACTTCTCAGCGGGAGGATCAATAAATACTTTAACTATTAAATAATGTTTAGAATTGATGTCTATTAGGTCTAAGAATGATTCTTTATATAATCCTGATTTTGGCACTAAGCTGGAAAAAAGGGATACTTCGGATAACTCCTGATCTTATGCCTGAAGTACGCAAAACAATGAAAGAAAAAGGTATACCTTCTGAACTTCTTAAGGAAAACAAAGTAGACTTATTACAAGTTTTAACTGAAGAAGATGAAACTAGGAAAGTTTTTCAAGAATTAAAACATCGACAAGCAAAATCTCATAATAACCTGCATAAGCACTTTCAAAAACATAAAAAGATTTTGGCAGAACTCACAGAAAATTACGATGAGATCGGACAAGAAATAAAATTATTTCACAAGTATCTTAATATGATTGAAACCTAGTGTGAGCAAATAGCATCTGGTTATCAAAATTTTCTTCGAGATGATATAGATATTCCTGTTTCTACTAATGTCGTTACAAGAGAAGAGGTGCAGTTGTTATAGGACCATTAGGACCACCAGAATTTGAAGCTGAAAAAGAGCGAAAGGAAAAAGCCTTGCTCAAGCAAGCCAAGAAGATGATACATTGGTGGATCCTCAAGATAAAACTGCTCAAGAAACACAAGATTAAACCAAGGAGGGCCAAGATGATGCCCAAGATAACCATTATGACTCTGATGCAGAGACAGTTGATCCAAGAGAAGAAAAATAAATAAGCAATGAAGATGAAGTTGTTGTAGTAGAAAAGAAGAAAAGCGATAAGCAACAACAAAAGAAAGCAACAAAAGAGCCTGATCCCCTACAAAAGGTAAAAGACAAGAATAAGAAAGGTGAGAAAACGCTTCCTTATCTAGATCGAAAAAAGAAAGCACCAGATCAGGTAATCTATGATTCTTTTACAAAAGCACTTGGTGACCTTCGTCTAGAAATTCCATTTGTGGATGCAATCAAAGTTCCTACCTATTCTAAATTCCTCCATGATATTCTTAATAGAAACAAAGAAATAACTGAAACCGTTGCCATGGTGACTAGTTATCCTGCTAATGGGAAGCTATTGTATAAATCAGGAGATCCTGGAATACCAACTATTTCATGCTTAATAGGAAAAACTGATATTCACAATGCCTTGTGTGATTTAGGTGCAGGAGTTAGTGTAATGCCATACTCCCTCTATAAAAGGTTAAGATTGGGGGAGTATTCCCCTACTACTATCACTTTACAAAGGCCCCTTATCAAAGGCACTTACCACATCAAAAACAATATGAAGGATGGGTGAATAACTCAACCCCTTATCTATTCTCGAATTCCTTTAGATATCGATGCCTTCATACAATTTCTTCTCAAAGGTACTGACTATTTAACGACCAACTATACGGCAGGAATAAATTTTTTGGTCGTATAGTTCTGGTCGTATAGATATCGATGCCTGTTTTTGAGATTTTATCTCGAGGGTACATATAGTTTAATGACCAACTATACGGCATGATCATTATGATCCGGCTGTATAGTTGCGTCCGTATAGCTGTGATTCTGCATAAAGAAACCCTAGTTGGCGGCGCCGCCGCAACTATACGGGCGGAACTACATATCCCATCCGTATAGTTCTGGCCGTATAGTTCGGCGTGACCACAAAATCGGGCCAAGGCGGCTAGGTTTCTTCTCCTTCCTCATTATTTCTCTCATATTCTCTCTCCAAACCTCTCAAAACCACCCTAGAACTCTTGATTCTTCACGGATTTTGTTCGTTTGAGTGGGGGAATCAATAGATCATGCATCAAGATGAACAAAATCGGTAATAGTTTTCGCAAGAGCAAGCGCCAACATGGCGAGAGCTCGAGGCAAAGGACCGAGCTCAACCCCAAGTTGACCACGGTTTCATCAAGGAGGGTGCTGCCCACACGTTGGGCCGACCATAGCTTTCTCACTGCGGTGGGGTTGAAGGAGGACTTCGGATCATGTATAACAAGGCCGGGCTAATAGTGCTTGGCTACACAAGCCACGACTCCTACGCCGAGCTTACCTATGAGTTCCTTCCCTCCTTCTACGACGACCACATGGAGAAAGGTAATGCGTGCACGGTAAGCTTCACCATGAACCGACAGCCTTATGAAATAACTTTTGAACAATTTTATGATGCTTTCGACTTCCCTCATGTTGGGGAGTCAACTGTTACTAACCTCTATAGTGTCACAACTGGAGAAACTTGGGAGGTTATTGAATTAAATGATGAAGGAAGCTAAGAAATGTCTTAAGGAGAAGGGAATTAAAGCTGCAGATGTCAAGAATTTACCTCCTATAGAAGAATTATGTAAGCCAATTCCCTACTCATCCACTATTGAGGTACACTCTCTCCAACACTTTGATGAAGGTGATATCCCTTACTCTAAACCTCCTGATCAATGCTTAGAAGAATTTGATATCTTTATTGTTAAGCAAGATAACTTTAATAAAAGGGTGCAAAATCATCTAATGGAAAATACTAGAGCTATTGTTGAGTTGAAAGATATTGTGGAAAGAACCTCTAATGATGTTAAAATGATTGTTAAACACTTTCAAATGGTTCAAACTCAAATAGATCAACTCGTTAAAGTACAAAATGACTTGCTACTTAATGCTGCTAAAGAAAAACATGCTTATGAAATTAGAACTAGAAGTGGTGCTGCTACCCAGGATCCTCTATATCCTGAGGGGCATCCCAAAAGAATTGAGCAGGATTCTCAACAAGCTGAAAATAGTGGTTCTACTCGTAAGAAAAGGAAAAAGAAACATAAAACTGTTGTAGAACCCTCTGAACCTGCTATATCCTAATAGTATATCTATCTCTGATGCTGAAACTGAAAGTGGTAATGAAGAAAATATTGTTCCTAATGAAGAAAAAGTTGAAGAAGAACCTGAAAACCACACTAAGAATACTAAATACACTAAAGAAGATTTTATTGCTAAGAAACATGGTAGTGAAAGAGAACCTTGGGTCCAGAAACCTATGCCCTTCCCTGATAAGAAACACAAGTCAAAGGAAGATGAACACTATAATAAGTTTTGTGAGTGGATGAAGCCTTTATTCTTGCAAATTCCTTTGACTCATGCTATTAAATTGCCCCTTACTCAAAGTATATGAAGGACATTGTCTCGAATAAAAGGAAGATCCCTAATGAAGAAATTTCTACTTTGCTTGCTAATTATTCCTTCAATGGTAAGGTTCCTAAGAAACTTGGAGACCCAGGGATTCCAACTATCCCTTGCTCTATTAAGAACAGTTATGTTAGAACTACTTTGTGTGATTTGGGAGCTGGAGTTAGTGTTATGCCTTTCTCTCTATATAAGAGGCTTCGGCTTGAAAAATTATTACCAACTGATATATCTTTGCAAATGGCTGATAAATCTACCACTATTCCTATGGGTATATGTGAGGATGTACCTGTTCAGGTGGCTCACAATTGCTTGATATTAACTGATTTTATTGTGCTTGAAATGCCCGAAGATGATAATATGTCTATTATTCTTGGGAGACCTTTTCTTAATACTGCAGGAGCTGTTATTAATTGTAATCAAGGAAAGGTGACCTTCAATGTTAATGACAAGGAATATAATGTCTATTTCCCCAAGAAGATTGAAAGGACTTATGGTTTGAATTCAATTGAACATGTTGAAGGCATTCAAGTTGGAGAAATATATTTTCCCATACCAAGAGAAAAGTTTTGTCTCATATGCAATTGTTTTGGTAGCAAGACTTGATCAACCTTGTTAACAAAAGGATTCCATTGAACAAAACAATGTTTTCATTATGATTATCTCCGTTTATTTCTATCCTTTGCATTTTAGTTTTTGCTTTCATTTAGTTTTCTTTTTTTAGTTAGTTGCTTGCATGTTAGAACTTCTGTAGTTCTAGCCTTGTTTTGTCCTTGCATCATGTTTCCAAAAGAGAAAAAATCCGTCTGTCAGAAAAATCATTCTTCTATATCAGAAAAATGCCCAAAAATAAAGTGTCTCGAAAATTTCCAGAAAATTCATATTATATTTTTACGTGAAAAAGGGGCGGAGGAGTACCTGGGAGGTACCGGGGGGCCCACCAGGCAGGCACACCACATGGTGGCGCGACCAGCCTTGGGTGGCGCCATGCCCTGGTGTGGGCCACCCCTGCCCCCCCACTAACTCTCTCACCTGCCACTTTCTTCTCTCTCCCGAGTAAGCTCTAGTTCATTGCTCAAAATCGTGTTCTTGCTGTGCATGCTCTCGATTTTTTTGATCTCCTTGCTCAGCCCATCTTTCTTGCTGAAATTTGGAGCATTTGTTCCCAGGTATGTGACTCCTCCCCTTGTCCAAGTAGAGTTGTGTTTAGTGGATTATATGTTGAGTATTTTGCTGCTGTAGGTGACTGGTTATGAGAGATTGTAAGCTTGTTTTATGCTTAGAGATATAGTTTTGATGCATGTTTAGGCCTCTTGCAAGTCCCTATGAGTAGAATCCTTTATTATATTTACTTTGGAATCACTTGTTTAATAGGTGTTTAAATTTCAGAATAGAAGATGAGTGAACACCACCTAAACCAACATGAGCTTTGGGTGCCTGAGGTCATGAAGGTCCATCGGGAGGAGGAAGTTTTTCCCTCCATTTATCCATGCTCTGAGTTCATGAGAGCTGCAGGAATTCTACAAGATTTCCACACTTTGGTTTCTAATGCAGGGTTAGAGCACTTTTTGGAAGATGAACCTAGTCAATTTGTGAAGCTAACCATGTCTGTGGTGCAGGACTTCCAATTTAGTCACTCTTTGCCTAACCCCATGGTCCATTACAAAATTTACAATATAGCTGTCGACCTTTCTCTTGATGATTTTTGTGCAGCTATTAAGGTACCTCAATGGGGATCATTTAGAAAGATTAAGGAGAGACCTGAACCACTCATGGATTTATACGCAGAAATTTGCCAAGGGAGTAGCGTCTCGAAGGAGAGTGGAAAAATCCGTAACATTCATCTTCCCTCCATTCGCTACTTTGCCTACTTTATTGCCAAGTGTGTTCTTGCTAGGAAAACTGCTAATAAGTTATCTTCATTTGATCTAGCATTTATCTCTGCTACTCTTAGACGAGATAGGTCTTACAACTTGGGTGCTTTGATAGCTTTCCATCTTGCTGCTAACCGTGAGAAAGGTGGAATTTTTGGAGGCCTCATTGCTTCTCGTTTACTAGCATTGCATGGTTTAGTGCCTCATAAGCTAGACCTACAGTTTCCCATAGAGAGGCTTGATCTTAATTCCATGATACATCATAAATTTGTTTCCTCGTGGGCTAGTATGAGTGAGTTATCTTATGAAATAACCTTTCTCAAAGCTGGCTGGAGAAAGAGCAAGTCCGAGCGTGTTGTTCTTTTGCCTGCACCTGTTTTGCTTAACCTTGATAACAGGGAAGGATGGTCCCTCACTGAGGAGGAGCTTGACACGTACTTGGGAGAGCTCTCCCAACAGGAGCAGGATACTAGAAGGGAGGTCACGGATGATTCGGTCCAGCCCTCGAATGAGGGAGAGTCTTCATATCAGCAGCCCGCTTATGATTGGGGAGCTTCTTCTTCCTCTCATGGGCCCATCTATGACCATTCTTACCAAGATCTGCCCGCTTGGAACCCCTATTCGTACATGGATTGATACCCACTTAGGCCAAAAGCCTAAGCTTGGGGGGAGGTACGCCGACACCGCACTCATCTCCATATCATGTTGCGTCGGTACTTTGTATATTCAAGTTTTCGTTTTCTTTCTTTGCTTTCGATTTCTAAAAACACAAAAAGACCAAAAATATTTCTGTTGTTTCTCTTTGGTTTGCTTCTTCTTTTTGCCTTGGTTTGCTTTTCCCTATTTGCTTTGTTTGAACTATTCGAAAAACCCAAAAAGATTTTGCTTTGCTTGTTTTTCTCTTTTGGTTCTTGTTTAAAAATCGAAAACACCAAAAATATTTGTCGTTCTTCTTTGTTTTTTGCGAGTTTGCTACAGGGTTCGGCAGTCCTCAGTGGATATTGGTTTCATATTATTATTCAAGCCACACAAGTGAAGAGCAATAATGAGGATCAATGACAACTTGAGGCGTGGTAAGAGGCTGGTAACGAACTCTATTTTTTTTTCATTTTTGTACATATACTCATCACTGTGGGCTTGCTTAGTCTGTCCAAGTAGGGTGTATGTTATCTTTGGATGCTTAGTAGTTCTTGCTTTCTTATGATTACCTCCAGCTCGCTAATAGTTTGTAGCATGTCTTATGAATGTTTGCTTGCATTATTCTATTCATAAATTGGTATGACACCGCGATATCCTCCTCTGAATGTTTCATTTGAATTGACTTGGCACATGCTCACGCATGCACAGGACTGTGATAATCAGTTAAGCCTTGATGAATTATTTTGCCTTGAGGATCTTGAATCACTTTCATGCCATGAGTAGTCCTATTTTGTTGCAAGCATGATAATGACATCTGTTGCTCTCTCGTTTTTCGCTCCCTTACTATTGCTAGCCTTCACTTCCACTGAGTGTTTTACTCATGTTTCCAATTCCCTAAACCAAATATTTCCAAAGTGTCCACCATACCTACCTATTAGCATCATTTGCTACTCCCGTGCATATTCAATATGCCTTGTTTCTTCCGAATAAAATGTTTGCTTGTTATGGGAAAATTAGTTAGTAAAGCTCTCACGAACTTGATGGCACACTTTACTTCCTGCACTTAATAAACCTGAACCATTGTGAACTCTCCATGAAAGTTATATGCTTGCAAATTATAGGCTGGGGATTAGCAGAACCGTGCTATCACGGGGAACGCTTTCAACACTTGTAAATATATACCCAGTTGATACCTTGCTCTTTTGTTTGCGGATGTCGTCGGTGTGAAATAAAAGGGGAGCTTGTAAGTCCATGGAGTTATGTATGTGTGTTAGAGAAACGCCTGGGCCGCTGGTCTAATCCATGCTGACATGGTGGAAACCTGCAGCGTAACCATAATGATATCTATGAAGCATTCTTCTTATAAAAAAAACAGAGAGAGATAGCTATTGAGAAAAAGAAAAAAGAGTTTTATGAAAAGAGGAAAGAGAGAAAAAAGCACCATTTTCTCATGGTAAATAAGAAGATTGCTGAGATACTCATTGTCTACTTGCCTTGTCATTTTGATATGGGGATTCTTCCGTATCATCGGGCAAGGGGTACCCCGTTGGCGGTTCTTGGTGATACGCACATACTTACGATGACAAGAACTTACCGGTAACTAAAGTTGAGTAGCATGAGGAGCGACCCTCGTACTCAAGGGACTTGGGATTTTCAGTTTATAGTCTGTCAAGCATATAACTCAGATTGGACCTCACTTTCACCTTAACCACATTAAAGATGCTTATGATAGGGGCAATGAGAGCTCAAAGCTAACGAGTACCATACTTTCAGCATTTGGAAGCCTTTCAGAATTATTTAAAACCTTTTTCTTTACTTGTTGAGTCTCCACATATTCTTTGAGCACCTTCTTGAGAGCATAGTTGTCATTCTTTGTGTTTGTTCCATTACTTGATTATTTGCGTTATGACTTTGATGCTTGTATCCTTGATACCTTTGCTTCTATTCATCACTTGAACTTCAGAGGTGCCTTGGCATTCATAATCAAAGGGCAAGCGAGATACCACTCTATCATACCTTTTTATGAGCATTGTAATGTTTCTTATGTTTGTGCTTCATGCTACTTATTATTCTTGAGTTGGAATCTCTTCATAGCTTGCAATGACTATTAAGTAGACTTGGTTGCATACTCTTTATTATGAATTGTCTAAGTAGTTGATCACATTGCTGATAATATTTACATCATATGAAGCAATTGTGTTCGTGAAAGTTCTTTTATCCCACTCAGTTTTCAACTGAATTGCTTGAGGACAAGCAATAATCTAAGCTTGGGGTGAGTTGATACGTCCAAAACGTATCTACTTTCCCGAACACTTTTGCTATTGTTTCTCCTCTAAACTTGTGTGATTTGGATGCAACTAATGCGGACTGACGCTGTTTTCAGCAGAATTGCCTTGGTGTCTACTTTTTGTGTAGAAAATCAACTATCAGGGAAAATCCCGAAAAATATGCCAAACATCCTATTTCACCCGAAGACTCCAGGAGCTAGAATACGAGACAGAGAGGAGCCAGGGGTGGCCACACCACCTGGTGGCGCGGGCCAGGCCAGGCCACGCCAGGGGGTGGTGTGGGCCCCCCAGGCACCCCCTCGGCCTCTCTCTTCGCCTATAAGGAGCCTTCTGACCTAAAAACTTTGGGGGGTTTAACGTTTTTCTAGAAGGAGTTCCGCTCTGCCGCCACCACCAGATTCCATGAAACAGCACCAGAAACTCTGTTCTGGCACCCTGCCGGGACGGGAAATTGGAGGAGATCATCGCCATCATCATCACCATCGCTTCTCCATCGACCATCCATGTTTCCCCCATTTATGAGTGAGTAATCCCCTACTGTAGGCTATAGGGATGGTAGGGATTGGATGAGATCGTTCATGTAATGGCATCAGATTGTTAGGGAATGGTGCCTAGTATCTTTTATTAGTGCTTTATGACTTTGTTGCGACTTGTTGTGCTTAATGCTTGTCACTAGGGCCTGAGTGCCATGATTTCAGATCTGAACATGTTATTGATTCATTATGATAGTATTGTTTTTGGTCTGATCTACAAGTTGTATACACACGTTGTTGTCCGGAACCTATGGCCCCGAAGTGACAGAAATCGGGATAAGCGGAAGGGAAAGGCTTTGATGTGAGGATCACATGTGTTCATGGAGTGTTAATGCTTTGCTCCGGTGCTCTATTAAAAGGAGCACCTTAATTTCCAGTAGTTCCCTAGAGGCCCCGCTACAAACGGGCTGACAGGACAAAAGATGTTGTGCAAGTTCTCATTGCGAGCACGTATGACTATATATGGAACACATGCCTAGGATTATCTAGTACTTGGATGCTTTATCTTATTTATCTGCAATTGCCCTATGTTCTGATTGCTATTTGAATTGTCTTGTCCATGCAACGCCCGTCCATCTATCCCTATGCCTACCGCACTCGAATCCCACTATTTACTGCTTTTGTTACTATTGTGTTTGCTTTACTACTGCTGTTACTTTACTATTCCTACTACAAAACTGTTGCTACTGATAAACTGCTGTGAGCAAGATTGTTCCCAGGTGCAGCTGAATTGACAACTCAGTTGTTAAGGCTTATAAATATTCTTTGGCTCCCCTTGTGTCGAATCAATAAATTGGGTTTCACTTCCCTCGAAAATACTGCGATACACCCCCTATACTTGTGGGTCATCAATGATCTTCTCTCTTCTCATAGGGACAACCGGCAACAAAGTGATAGCGGTCACCACAATTGAAGCAAGTTCTCAACTTAGACCCATTGTCTCTTCTCCCATTGGGGTTGCTTCTTCGTTGCATCTCCATCTTGGTCTTGGCTGGGTCTTTCCAAAAGTTTCTTGCATAGAAGGCCATGTATTCACCATGAGCGACCTTGACATCTTCGGGGTGGCTCATTGAAAGTCCCTCATCACTCCCTTCATCTTCATCATACTCCACAACCTTGGCCTTCAAGGCAAGATTGACACCACTACTCATTCCAATGGAACGATCACGAGCGTCTTTGGCATTCTTGGCAGCAACCTTGAAAGCGGCCATCTCTTGCATAACTTCATCGGAGGTCATGATATGGTAGTTGTGTCTTCCTTGGAGACTCTTCAAGTCAGTGGGCTCAAAAGGCATGAGAGCACTCACATACTTCCTCTTGATCCAAGCATCATCAATGTGAGAGGCACCAACATTCCTGAAGGCAGTGGCTGTGGATTTGTGGTGCCTCGCCAAAACCACTACTAGAAAATCGCGTTGTTTTTGTGCATTGCATCGTCATGACCGCATGCTCATGTCATCATGCCACCTTGCATTTGAGCATCGTCTTGTCATCTGGCATTTGTTTACATAAAACTATTTTCGAAAAGCCTGGTTTTGTTTTCTAAACGCTCCGTCCTTCATTCAAAGTAAAACCCGGGTCTCCAGAATATTTTGTTTTATCTATCAGCGGATTTCAAAAGCCCCGTTTTAAATGAATAAAATATTTAAATTATTTTGGGAGGCAGCCAGCCAGGCCAGAAAGCCTAGCCGGCCACCTCCAGATAAAACTCCTGCCTACCCAGAAAATACCCGGACCTTTTCCCACCAAAAACCCTACTCTATTTTCCCTACCCAGCCCCTCCACCTCACCCCCTCCAATCCCATGTCACCACCTCACCCTGGCCCAATCCTTCAGCCAACCACCCCGCGCCACCTCACCCCTGGCCCCTGCCCCGCCACCCACTCCACCTGCCTTTTTTTTCCGCGCGGGCCCCACCCGGGATGGACAGGCGCGCCTCCCGCGTCACCTTCCCACATCCCCATGCCGCCAGGCCCACCTCACGCGCCAGCCCACGCCGCCAGTCGGGCCCCACCTGCCCGCTCCCCCGTGCCAACCGCCTCCACCTCCCGCCCTCGATCCCCACGCCCCGCGCCTGGCCCCACCACTCCCGCTCGCCCCGACGCGCCCGCCTCCCTCTCTCCTCCCTCCGGCCGCAAGCGCCAGGCCCCGCCGCCTGATGTCCCTCCTCCACCGCCTGGGCCTCGTCCCGTGGCCCAACCCCACCTCCTCGCCGCCGGCGCCTCCCTCCGTAGGCCGCCACCGGAGCCGGCCGACCAGCGACCTCCTTCCTCCCCCGCCCTCTCACCGAGCTCCGCCTCCACCCCGACGGACGCCGCCGCCCCGCTCGCTCCTCTGCCGCCGCCCGGACCGCAACCGCGGCTTCGTCCCGCCTCCGCCACTGAGCCCGTCGCCACCGGCCCCTTCCCCACGTCGGCCTCCTCCTCCCGCCTCGGCCACGTCGTCGGCCGCCACCACGGGGGCCCGCCTAGGTCGCCGTGCCCCTCCTCGCCGCCCTCCACCGGAGCCGGTCCCGCCACCACCTCTTTTTCCTCGCCGCCGGCGCCCCGTCTACCCCGCCGCCCTCACCAGCCCCGGCGTCCGTGGCCTCTCCGCCTTCCAGCACGGAGGAGTCGACCCCCCCCTTTTGCGCGACCTCGCCCTGTTCCCCGGCGTCCGCCTCCCTGAACCACGTGCTCGGGTCCTGCCGCGAGTCCGTCTGCAACCGGCCACAGGTCCTTGTCGTCGCGCGCCGGTCTGCCTCGAGCTCGGCGCCGTACTGCTCCTCAAGCCCCGCACGACCTCGTCTCTGATGCCCTACAACTCGAGCCCGCTCGAGTCAGCGTCAACGCCCTCCTTGTTGCCTAGTCGCAAAGTGGTCAGGTTGATGTCCGATCAGAATATGGCCATCCTTGCGTGGTGTTTTTGTTCTTTTTGTTTGGTGTGTGCTTGATACCGTGTGTTGTGTTGTGACACAGTAAAGACTGCAGCAAGCCTCTCGAAGCCAAAAAGACCGTCATCAAGATCTTCCGCCCGACCATGTGTGCCCGAGTACAATACCTTCCATCAAGGACTCCGAAGGGGTGCACGCCAAGTTCTGCCAAAGACACAAGTGTCAATTCAAGCCCGTCATCGACCACCGAAGCCGGTACCCGAACATCCTTGTCACGGAAGCGACAAGGCCCCTTCTCGGACCCAAAGACCCCGGGTGCGCCGACACGGTTCCGAGACCCTGAAGACTAATCCCGGCAAGACCGAACCTGAACCACATCGACCCAAGATCGCCGAGTCCCAATGTGTGACCCCTTTCTGAGACCCCCTATTTTAGAAATGACATATAATTGTTGCATGTTAAATGGTTCATGCTTGCATACATCTCATCATGTGGTTTTGGGGCATTATGCCGATTCACCTCATAATTAAATATGGAGACCATCTGCGGGATTGCTCTGTCTTATTCCGGACTCCATTTAAATTTGTGTAGAGAACCGATGCCATGTTAAGACAACATTTAAATTGAGGGATAGCTAAATAACTTAAACCGTTTAATTAATTGTCGGGACCCCGATTCCGCTTAATACTGCCCATTCGCACCGCATCTGCATCATCTCATAATCATGCCGAAACTTCTGCCATAATATTAAATAGTGCATCCGACGTTTCTTTTAGTGCTTTGCTTCTTCGCGGATTAGACCGAAGAGTGGATGCGAGTATCGACAAGTTCTCCGGAAATGAATCTCCATCAGTGTTATTCAGGCGAGCATCTCTCCCCCTTCTACCTATTTTGTATTTATAGTCTTTATTTCCTCCTGTTGATCTATTGCTATCCGTGTCGCGATGCTTTAGTGTCCATACCTAGATATATTCCGTGCCGCCTCTATATTGCCTTGGACACCTCCTATAACCTGTGTTTGGTAGATAGCTGGCCTTGCGAGTCGTAGTCGCTTGCTCAGGTGCGATCTCGTGTTGTCGAGTACCACAGTTGTTGGAATGCTGGAAATGTTTAATGGTGGAGATGTTTATGGTGGATATGATCATGACTTTAAATACAACTATTAAAATGCTAGCTAAAACTAATGCAGAGGCATCGGTGGGCAATAGATGTTATTTGGTTCTTCCACGCTCACTTGTGTCCCGTAGGACCCCGAGTACTTGATACCTGTTCCTTGATTTTTCGCACTATCCACATCCGGGAGGCCTTATGGACCCCCCTGAGCCCGAGCTTGATTCATTCTTATTTCTTGGGGCCACAAGTAGTTTGGGCTTTATTACTATCCTGTACTTATGCCATGTTACTGCTTTATTAAGATTGTGCGAGGAGCACCTGTACTGTTTTGGATCGTGACATGTTTTTGCTGTATCGACAAGCCCAGTCACACTTCGGGTTCCCAGTCGTTTACAGCCGTCCACACAAACCCTAGGTCCGTTCCGGAGCCGGCCAACTTTGTTGCGGGTAGCTTAGTGGGGTGGCCCCCTGAAATATTTCTGAATCCTGTGATCGCTTTGTCGTGAATGCCTCGTTGGGTTTTGAGTTGGTTTTTCCGAGGTTGATCGAGTGTGTGTTGCTATTTGTGCACCCCTGCAGGGTAAAACTTTCGGAAAGCCGTGTCCGCGGTTATGGACGACTTGGAGCACAGTATCTCGATCATAGACAAGCATAACTAAAGTAGTGCTATAAATTTGACTTAATATGTGACTAGTAATCAGCTCAAGTATAACGGAATGGATATTAAAACTGCCAACAACTGGTGGATCTTGGTCGTATCGTGTTCTGATATACCTGCCTAGTAAGTATTACAATTCCAATGGAATGTGATAAAAGTGCCAACAACTACTGGGTTTTGGGTTTCCTCGGGACAATTTATCTGACTAGAAAGCACCGCAACTACCACTGAATGGTAATTAAAAACTGCCCACTACTTATGCTATCTGAATGACTCAAGCTATCTAAACCTGACTAGTAAGTGCTTCAACTATAATGGAATGAATAAAACTGCCAACTGTGTGAGTTCCTTGGTCCAACTTCCTCGTTGGTCTCGAGGGGGAAATACCAGGATGGGTTTGTTTGGTGTTAGCTTCAGGTTGGGTCAGAATAGGTCTTTCTTACCCCTCTCTGATAACCGCCAGTTGTACTGAGTCTCTATAGGTTGTTTAGTGCCGCTGCGCTGCCGCTTCAGCCCACCATACCTATGTAGGCGAGAGCCGCCGAATTCTAGCCTCGCCGTGTACTAGCCTCAGTACTGACGCTCCTCTTTTTCCTTTGCCCTTTGTCGGCACCCCTTTTGTTTTTAGCAGGTTTGAGATCGACGTCGTTAGAAGGGTTACCCTTCCGGCTTGGCCTGGGCAAGGTTATGGATGCCATTGGTTATTCTTCATGGCTCTTAGCCCCATTTGCATCTTGTCCGTAGTCAGACGCTCTATCGTTCTCGAGGTTATTTGGATCTTTGTATATTATATCTGTATTATTGACTCATGGAGTCGCTGATGTATATATCTGTTATGTGGGTCCCATCGAGGACTGATGTGTAATGGTATTACTTCGTTTTCCACCCGCGCGCAAGTGCCTGGTGGGCGTCCTTGAATCGTTTCTATGTGGGTTTGGCGGAAATCACTAAAACTTGCATAGGGCCGATTTGAGGGTGTTACAGGATTTGAGTCTTCGATACATGTCTTCATGATCCTTACCATCCTTCATAAAGAATCCTTCAGCCTCATTTCTTAAGGCATCATACCTATTTCTTCTCATACTCTTATTGCCAACAAACAAGTCAATGAGATCATCCCAAGCTTCCTTGGTGGTATTGTAGTGCTCAATGTGGGGAAAATCCTTTGGTCCACTCCAAGTTGGATCATGTGTAAGGCAGTCGCATTGAGTTGGCTATTGACCACTTCTCTTCTAGTCAAGTTGGTTGGATCCTCAATCTTGAGTCCTTCTTCAATAATATTTCACAAATCAATGCAAGAGCTGCGCACATGAGATTTCATTAAAACTTGCCATTGAGCAAAGGTATGTGCAGCTAACTTAGGTGGGTCACCTCTATTATTTATATGTGGATGACGGATTGGAGGGTCGGGAGAGTACCATCCGGGGACCGCATGGTGCTCTTCCTTCCCATCACACCTTTTGGTGGTGGAGTCGGTAGAATTATGTTCATCCCCCACCACTTCACCTATAGGCTTAGCCGAAGCATTTGCCTTTGGGTTGGGTGGTGTTTCCTCTTGAGAGGGAGGAGGTGAGGCTGGCTTGTTCATAACAAGTTGCTCAACAAGTTGACGCAACTGTTGGATTTCGTTGCCCAAGGTAGAGCTCAAGCTTGTTTCCAAGTTCTTGAGATCTACCATGGTCACCGAGTTTCTAGCCTCACTCCCTCCATCATCTCCTGAGTTGCCCATAATCTCTTAGGCGGTTAAGCCCGAATAAAGAGCCGAGGCTCTGATACCAATTGAAAGGATCATATGGGCACCTAGAGGGGGTGAATAGGTGCTACTTCAAATTTTAGTCTTTTTCAAATTAGGGTTTGACACAAAAGGTAAATTCTCTAGTACATGCAACTATGGTGAATTTACCTATATGTCAATCTAGTACAAACACTAAGCAAGAACGAGATAAGTAAAGTGCGGTAAAGGATAAAAGTAACCAAAGTGGAGCACGCTGAGACACAAGTATTTGTTTCCTGTAGTTCCTTCCTTTTGAGGGGAAGTATGTCTACATTTGGAGAGGGGGTGGTTTCAAACCACCAACGCCATGAGAGGCCTCCCTTGTTCTCCGATGAACCTCACCCCAATGGGTTCGATTCACCTCTTCCACTATACGGCAACCTTCGAGGTGGAAGCCAACACCTTTACAACAAGTTCGAGGCACAAATCCACAACCTAATTGGAGGCTCCCGAATACAAGCTAACTGTCAAGCAATCAAAGACAAGCTAGTAAGAATCAAATCAACCAAAACAAGGCTTAGGGTTTCCAAAGAAACGCTAGAGCAAGGGGCCCTCAAGTCAATGAGGGGGAAATGAAGATCTCTCTTGGTGAAGCTGTAGATCGATGCCTCCTCCTACGATTCCCCAAAGATCAATGACTTTGGGTGGTTGGATGAAGAGATGTTGGAGTTTTGGTGGCTCTAATGGTGTGGTCTTGCTTTTCTGGAATGAGCAGCTAGAGGAAGGGGATGAGGTCCCCTATTTATAGGCCACACATTGTGAACCGTTTCCTGACTGTTGGGGACCAATCACACCGGAGAGTCGGTCTGGCACATCGGAGACTCTGGTCCAAACCGGAAACTCAGCCCCACCTCCGGTCCATCTCCGGACTGCATCTCTGGCTGGCTTGGGCAGGTGTTTGGCATCCACTCTAGAGACTCGGGCCATAACTCCGGACCAGGGACACCGAAGACTCCGTTGTGTCCACACCGGAAACTCCGGCCTGAGGAGACATGATGCACTCGACGATCGACGTAGAGCTCGTTGGGAACCCCAAGAGGAAGGTATGATGAGCACAGCAGAAAGTTTTCCCTCAATTATGAAACCAAGGTTTAATCGAACCAGTAGGAGCAAGGAAACACCCCAAAGGTGTTACTAGCTGAGCTTTGGCAGGGCACACTACCGGTGCTAGTAGCAACGTGGAGACCTGCACAACACAACCACAAAACTTTGTCCCCAACTTGCGATGAGGTTGTCAATCTCACCGTGTTTTGCGGAAAACAAAGGATTAAACGTATCAAATGGAAAGAAGTAAAAGTTTGTAGAAAGTAAACACAAAGCAGTAAACAGTTATAGATTGTATATAAAGTAAAAGGACCGGGATCCATAGTTCACTAGAGGTGGCTCTCCTTAGGTAGATAACATGCTGGGTGAACAACTTACAGCGGGGCAATTGACAAACACCGAGAAAGCAATACATGTATATACTAATCATCTTGACTCCTTTGAGACTTGTTGGGCATTACAACATAATACATAGACCGCCATCCAACTGCATCTATGACTAATAATCCACCTTCAGGTTATCATCCGAACCCCCTCCAGTATTAAGTTGCAAGCAACGGATTATTACTTTACGAACTGCGTGTAAAGTAAACAATACAATTGTTCTATGAACAAATGATCGATGTTTTCTCCCTAGTAGCAACAACACATCTAGTACCTTAGAGATTTATGTCACTTCCCCAGATTACCAGAGGCATGAACCCACTATCGAGCATAAATACTAACTCTTGGAGTTGCTAGCATCTACTTGGTCAAGATAGCTACTAACAACGGAAAGCATGCAAGATCTCAAATAACAAAGACATGATAGAATCAATAATCAATCTGAAATAGCATCTCAATATCCATCGGATCCCCGCAAACACAACATGTATGAATTACAAATAGATGATCTTGATCATGAACTGAGCTCACAAGATCTAAACATGAAAGCACAAAGGAGGAGAAACCAGCCATCTAGCTACTACATGGATCTGTAGTCCAAGGATGAACTACTCACGCATCACACCGGAGGCTTGCATGGTGATGAAGAAGGCCTCCAGGGTGAAGTCCCCTCTCCGGCAGGGTGCCAGGAAGAGCTTCAGATCCCCGGATCTAGGGACAGAGACGACGGCGGCTATAGACTCTTTCGTGGATTTTCGATCGAGTACTTAGGGTTTTCGTCCCGAGGGCAACTTATAGGCGGAAGGAGAGGCCGAGGGGGTGCTGGGGTCGGCCAGACCACCCCTGGCACGGGCCAAGCCTGGCCACGTGGCCAGGTGGTGTGGCCGGCCCCTGGCCCCTCTCCGTCTCATATTCCGGCACTTGATCCCTTCCAGAAAAATAGGCACTTTGGCTTTTGTCCCGTCCAATTCCGAGAATAATCATTTTCTGACTTTCCTGGAACCAAAAACAACAGAAAACAGGCAGCTGGCATTGTGGCTCTTGTTAATAGGTTAGTCCAAGGAATCATAATAAAAGTAGTCCAAAGTTGGAACAAAACACAAGAAAGTGGGTAAAACTAAGCATGGAACATCAAAAATTATAGATACATTTGCAATGTATCAACATCCCCAAGCTTAACTCCTGCTCGTCCTCGAGTAGGTAAGTGATAAAAAAGAAATTTTGAGGTGACATGCACCATCAAAGACTTGATAAAAGTATTTGCAAAACATTCAAAGCTAGGATCAAAGTACTTCAATCATAACATGAAAGACAAAGTTCTAGCAATAAGCAAAGAGACGATGATGCAACATGAAAAGGCACAAACAAAAGATTCATGAATAACAATGCTTTGCACGACGTTTGTTTGTTTCACATAAAGAAAACATAGCATAAAAGTATTCAGCTTGTCCCTCAATAGAGTAGCAAATATAAATGCATAGGAAACCTTAAAAGTTCATAAGAGTGACTAGATACAATAGTTTAAAACAAGCAATATCAAAGTATGCATCAATCAACTAGTCTTGGGACAATGAACATAGAACTAAGAATGGCCACTATGCTCTCAAAGTAGTGCATAAAGATAGAAGGTGGAGGCTCAATATAATGGTGGAAGAAAGGCCTTTTGTAAAAAGGAAGTAGGGATTCAAGTCTCATAAAGAGCTTCCAAGAATTATGATACTTAAAGCTTTCAGCTCTCATTGCCCCTATCATAAGCATCTTGAAGGTGATTAAGGTTAAAGTGACACAACTAAGAGGATATGCTTGACAAGTTATAAACCGAAATCTCATGCCCCTTAGTTACGAAGACCGATCCTCATGCTACTCAACTTCAGTCACGAGTAAGATCTTGCCATTATAAGTATATGTGTATCATTAAGAACCACCAACGTGGTACCCCTTGCACATGATACAGGAGCTTTCCCATAATCAAAATGACAAGGCAAGCAGACAATGAGCATGTTAGCGATCTTTTTATTTGCTATTTGCATAGGTTTTTATTGAGTATGCTTCATAGAGTGCTCATTATGGTGGTGCTGCAAGTTTCCACCATGATTAGGCATGGCTTAGGCTAGCGGCCCAGGCGTTTCTCTAACACACATACAAACTCCATGATCTTACAAGTTCCACTTTTATTTCACACCGCCGAGATCCGTAAGCAAAAGAACATAATATCAACGGGGTACAAAGTACAAGTGCAATGTTGAAAGCGTTCCCCATGAAACATGGTTCTGCTAATTTCAACTTATAAAGCGCAAGCATATACGCAACAAAGAAGGACCCAATGGTTCAAGTTTATTAAGGGCAAAAAGTAAAGTGTGCCATCAAGTTCGTGAGAGCTTTAATCACTAGTTTTCTCATAACAAGTGGAAGGTAAACAAAAGCATGAATATAATTGGAATAGCATAAGCTAGTAGGTAGGTATGGTGGACTCTTTGGAGAAACTTGGTTTAGGGATTTGGATGCATGAGTGGAACTCATACTTTGTTGTGGAGGCTAGCAAAAGACTGGGAGCGACAAACTAAGAGAGCAATAATGGCCATAATCATGTAGAGCGACAAAACATCATTGATCAAAGCATAAAGTGATACTACAAGTTGAAAACTAAAGGATCATAAAGGCTATGATGACTTTGCATAGTCATACCATGGTGTGAGCATGTGCCAAGTCAACCCAAACAAAGCATCAAAGGAGAATACCACTATACTATGCTTTAATATGCTAAAACAACGCATGATTCATCCAAGGCACATTGAGCAATCTCAATTGTTTATAACAAGTCATGCTACAACAAAGAATACTAAGCATAAAGCCAAAACAATATCAAGCATGGCATGACAAAGCATGGCCACAGTAAAAAATGAGCTCTTTTTACCACATAAGCATGAACTTTCCTACTCTTTTCCAAACCAAACCAAACTATTTGCAAACCAAAGTGTGAAAGAGGGGGTCGAACCAATTTATTCAGAAAGCTAAGCAAACAAAAGAAAACAAAACGAAAATGAAAAAGAAGACGCTCCAAGAAAAACACAACTGTGCATGAAACAATAAAAATAAAGCGTTTGGAAGAAACCTGGATTTTTATTGATGAAGAAGGGGGATGCCTTGGGAATCCCCAAGCTTTGATGCTTGTAGTTCTTGGATGTTTCTTGGGGTGACACGCGTGGCATCCCCAAGCTTGAGCTTTAGTCCATCCTTCATCACGTTACTCATTCCTTCCATACACCTGAAATTTTCCTTCATACAAAACTTCACACAATCTCATTAGCAACATTAGTGCACTTAAGATAAATAAGTCTCAAGGTTTAGTTCTAACACCAAATAAACTTCCATTAGAACACTATCTACTTTAGCACTTCCCTCAAAAAGCTCAATTCCCCAAAGGAACTCTAGAAGGAACTAACAAGAAGCAAATGCAAAAAATGGCAGAAATCTGTCAAAACTGACCAGCAGGTAAAGATGATTTTTGTTGAAGACCTTCTGTTCTTCGAATCAAAAAGTGTTGAACTAACGAGAGTTAGATAACAACCTGGGGCAGAAGAAAAAAAATTACATCTCAATCCGACGTACAAAGCTCTCTCAGGAATTTTTACGGTGAAGCACAGAAATCTGTTTCGGGACAGCAACTTTCCCAATGATTACTTCACTCTCATTAGAGGTTACTCTTGGCACAAAAGGAAAATAAAAAGGATAAGGAGAGGTTATTACAGAGGTAATAACTTACAAGACTCAACTAAAACTCTTGGGTTATCTCCCAACAAGTACTTTTCTTTAACGCCTTTAAGTTAGGCATAAGAACCAAGGAAAGAATCAAGTGTTCTCAAATGAAGAAGCATTAAGACCAAATTTCTTGCCCTTACCTCTCTTATTTTTATTCTTAACCGTTGGGAAAATGTGATTGTTTGGTGGAGAAGAAGTTGCATGGTCCCCTTTCCCACATCTATTATTGCTCCAAGGAGTTCTAATAGGGATCTTCCAAGTGTAATCTGTCCTTTTCCTGCACATTCAATAACAAGATAATCAGTAGAAATCATTTCCCCAAGGATCTTTGTAAACACTCCTTCAGCTATTCCAATAGGAAATAAGGTAGCATTATTAGCAAGAGATATTTCTTTTCCTCCTTTAGTAAGCCCCCAAAGATTCAAAGATTCATAAATATCTCTGGGCATAAGACAAAATTCAGACATGATATCGGAGCGGGCTTGAAAAGTTTCAGTGTTTATCTCAATCTTTACTGTAGGGAGCCACTTTGATGGTTCAGAATTTATTGAAACATAATTGTGATGCTCCCTAAGCGTATTATAGCAACTTTCTAAGCTAGTAGTGCTAGCCTCAAGAGTGTTCAACCTAGGAAATATTTTTGCGAAAGAAATATCAGTTTGACTAGGCATAGTGTAAGTGAGGATCAATTTCTTTATAGCATTAATGGCATCATCCTCATTACATTGGAGGAAATCTCCTCCCACAATAGCATCTAAAGCATATCTATAGCAAAGAGCAATCCCAAGGTAAAAACTGCTAAGGAACAAGCCTTGAATCATTTTAGGCTCAGTCTTTTCATGTAGATCAGAGATTCTAGACCAAGATTCCTTAAAACTTTCCTCAATTCCTTGTTTAAAAGTGAGAATCATTTCCTCGGGTGACATAGTTATTGGAGCAAGGCTAGACATCGTGGCAACTCAAGATAGGAACTAATTTTTGTGTGGTTTTGAAGAACAAAACAAGCAAACAAAGCAGAAAGAAAACTAAGCAAAACAAAAACAACAAAGTAAAGAGATTGGTTATGAAGGACTCCCCTTGTGAAGATGTCCTTGACTCCCCGGCAACGACGCCAGAAAAGATCTTGATGCACTCGACGATTGACGTAGAGCTCGTTGGAAACCCCAAGAGGAAGGTATGATGAGCACAGCAGAAAGTTTTCCCTCAATTATGAAACCAAGGTTTAATCGAACCAGTAGGAGCAAGGAAACACCCCAAAGGTGTTACTAGCTGAGCTTTAGCAGGGCGCACTACCGGTGCTAGTAGCAATGTGGAGACCTGCACAACACAACCACAGAACTTTGTCCCCAACTTGCGATGAGGTTGTCAATCTCACCGTGTTTTGCGGAAAACAAAGGATTAAACGTATCGAATGGAAAGAAGTAAAAGTTTGCAGAAAGTAAACACAAAGCAGTAAATAGTTGTAGATTGTATGTAAAGTAAAAGGACCGGGATCCATAGTTCACTAGAGGTGGCTCTCCTTAGATAGATAACATGCTGGGTGAACAAATTACAGCGGGGCAATTGACAAACACCGAGAAAGCAATACATGCATATACTAATCATCTTGACTCCTTTGAGACTTGTTGGGCATTGCAACATAATACATAGACCGCCATCCAACTGCATCTATGACTAATAATCCACCTTCAGGTTATCATCCGAACCCCCTCCAGTATTAAGTTGCAACCAACAGATTATTGCTTTACGAACTGCGTGTAAAGTAAACAATACAATTGTTCTATGAACAAAGGATCGTTGTTTTCTCCCTAGTAGCAACAACACATCTAGTACCTTAGAGATTTCTGTCACTTCCCCAGATTACCAGAGGCATGAACCCACTATCGAGCATAAATACTAGCTCTTGGAGTTGCTAGCATCTACTTGGTCAAGATAGCTACTAACAATGGAAAGCATGCAAGATCTCAAATAACAAAGACATGATAGAATCAATAATCAATCTGAAATAGCATCTCAATATCCATCGGATCCCCGCAAACACAACATGTATGAATTACAAATAGATGATCTTGATCATGAACGGAGCTCACAAGTTCTAAACATGAAAGAACAAAGGAGGAGAAACCAGCCATCTAGCTACTACATGGATCCGTAGTCCAAGGATGAACTACTCACGCATCACACCGGAGGCTTGCATGGTGATGAAGAAGGCCTCCAGAGTGAATTCCCCTCTCTGGCAGGGTACTGGGAAGAGCTTCAGACCCCCCCGATCTAGGGACAGAGACGACGGAGGCTACAAACTCTTTCGTGGATTTTTGATCGGGTACTTAGGGTTTTCGTCCCGAGGGGAACTTATAGGCGGAAGGAGAGGCCGAGGGGGTGCTGGGGTCGGCCAGACCACCCCCTGGCGCGGGCCAAGCCTGGCCGCGTGGCCAGGTGGTGTGGCCGGCCCCTGGCCCCTCTCCGTCTCGTATTCTGGCACTTGATCCCTTCCGGAAAAATAGGCACTTTGGCTTTTGTCCCGTCCAATTTCGAGAATATTCATTTTCTGACTTTCCTGGAACCAAAAACAGCAGAAAACAGGCAGCAGGAACTGTGGCTCTTGTTAATAGGTTAGTCCAAGGAATCATATTAAAAGTACTCCAAAGTTGGAACAAAACACAAGAAAGTGGATAAAACTAAGCATGGAACATCAAAAATTATAGATACATTTGCAATGTATCAAGACACACCGGAGATTCCGGCTGATATCCGCTCAATCTCCGGACCGCACACAGAGAGACCCTGGGCCAAGACCAGACCACACACCGGGAATTCCTGGGAAAACTCCGAACCACACTGGAGACTCCGGTGTCTGCACACTGGAGACTCTGGTCTGAAATCTTCAGGTATCTATGGATTTGGCCATGAGTTTTCCCACAACATCCAGACTTTTTCCCTTTTCAATGGATCGACCTGTAGACATTAACACACAGTAAAATGTACCTTGTGTTGTTAACGAACACCAAAACAGATTAGAACAATAAATGTCCTTTCAATGAGGTATCACATTCCTTTCATCACCTTTTCTGCAACCCTAAAATTGATCCTACAATTATTTACTCGCTTGCACCGGAGTCACTCCCCACTTAGCTTGTTATCCTATAAATTCTATTCCTTTGCTAGTGTCTCCTTTTTAGCTTTGAAACAATGAGCAATGAACTTGGTTAAAATATTTCCTACATTTTTACAACAAGAAAAAGCATCCAAAAGATGACTTGAGTCCATGTTTAGCCCAAATAATTTGATTTTAGAACTACTCCATCCTGTTTGAGCTTAATATAAATAGACTCGATAGTACCCTTGAATGAAATTGTTTGATAAAATGAATGCTTAGAAGTAGTAGAGATTATGCCACTACTTTTTCTAATAATTATCATAAGATATTGCTTTACGCGTGTCATTACAATACTATCGTGCTCCATGGGGAACTATTAACTCCACTGGCCAACGAACGATCTAAATGTGGGAAACCACTTGATTTTGGCTATTGAGTTATGTAAACGTCTGTAGTAACAATGCTATGACTGGTAAAATTTTAGTCTCCTCATGGTTTCACGTTCCAAGTGAAGTTGTAGTACTCCTCTGACCCATTATTGCTCAACATATTCATTGGCATGGTCATGAGTGCACAACACAGTCCCAATTAACATGTTAAAAATAGTGGCATGATTTCTCTATGAAAGAGCTGAAGTTTTTGAAAGGCAAAGGAAGGAAAAAGGTGCTTTGAGAGTCTTGAAATTTTGACATGGGAATACATGAGTTGTTCTTAAATTGAATATTTTGGTGCCAACTTGAGAACCCTTAATTGATTAAAGAAACAAGAGCAAAAAGTTTTGATCTCTCAACAAAGAGAGATACCCAAAGAATTTGTCTCACTTTCCTAGCTAAACTTTTGACACTTGCTCGGGCATATGATTTATTTTCTAGCAAGTTATACGTGGTCAGGAAGTGGACTCAGTGCAATCTTGCAAATACTTGTATGATCATGTTTAATATTGCAGGGATTGTGAAGAAAAGAATTTGACACAAATCCAAGCTTGTAAGTTCTTTTATTTCAGTCTCGAATCTCTGCTATTCTTCTTTATTTCCTTGTCACTCGAGGGCGAGCAACATCTAAGATTGGGGGAGTTGATAACTGTGAGATTTGACACATTTTTTATGTTTTTTATTGATGGTTTTCTCCCAGATTTGATCGTTTTCTAGCTTTACCTAACGCTAATACTTCGGTAGCAAACAAAACTTGGTTTTTAATGTGTGTTTCAGGTTCTGAACGTCAACAGAGGGTTTTAACTAGAGGAACACAATATTCAGGCAAAAACAAGCAAGTCTCTCTTTGGAAGAAATCGAGGGAAGCGTACAGAGGCTTTAACGAGCAACTATACAGCGGGAACAATTTTTCCGGCCATATAGTTCCCACCGTATAGCTGCCGCCGCCTCCGTCTTGTCAAAAGGGACAACTTCCGTGAACATGCCATGGGCGAAAACACAACACAACAGCCACCATCCCATCCAGAAGGGAGAAAGAAGAGATCCGGAGAAGAAGGGGAAGACGTTCTTCATCTCACTCCACGATCTTCGACCTCCTAGCCAATACACCCCCATAGCCATTACTTGTACTTGAGAGAGAGAGAGATCTTCACCTTGCAAGACTAGGGTTTAAGATTGTTTCTTCCGATCTTGAATTGTGTTAGATTACTTTTCTATTCTTATTGTGGATCTCCACGATAATATTGAGAAGAACTCCCTTTATTTAATTATATTGATGATGCTTTCTTCTCTCATGTGTGAGTAAGTTCCTTGGGCGTGGGAGATGTAAGGGATTGGTGAGATGTGGTGTGCCTCTATATATTTTCCATTAGTTTGTGATTTATTCTAATTACTATATTATGTGCGCTTGACTATCTGTGGGATGTTCATACGTTGCAAACGTATCCATAATTTTTGATGTTCCATGCTTGGTTTTATCTACTTTCTTGTGTTTTGTCCACACTTTGGAGTACTTTTCATATGTTTTCTTGGACTAACCTATTCACAAGAGCCACAGTGCCAGCTGCCTGTTTTCTGCTGTTTTTGGTTCCAGGAAAGTCAGAAAATGAATATTCTCGGAATTGGACGGGACAAAAGCCAAAGTCAGTTTTTCACCGAGGGACACCTGGAGCCATAATACGAGATGGAGAGGGGCTGGGGCCCGGCCACACCATCTTACCGTTCGGCCAGGCCTGGCCCGCGCCAAGGGGTGGTCTGGCCGCCCTAGGCACCCCCTCGGCCTCTCCTTCCGCCTATATCTTGCCTCTAATACAGAAACCCTAAGTACCCGATAAAAATTCCACGAAAGAGTCTATAGCCACCGTCCTCTCCATCCCTAGATCAGGAGGGATCTGAAGCTCTTCCCGGCACCCTGCCGGAGAGGGGAATTCACCCTGGAGGCCTTCTTCATCATCATGCAAGCCTCCGGTGTGATGCGTGAGTAGTTCATCTTTGGACTACGGGTCCATGTAGTAGCTAGATGGCTGGTTCTCCTCCTTTGTGCTATCATGTTTAGATCTTGTGAGCTCCGTTCATGATCAAGATCATCTATTTGTAATTCTGCATGTTGTGTTTGCAGGGATCCGATGCATATTGATATGCTATTTCAGATTGATTATTGATTCTATCATGTCTTTGTTATTTGTGATCTTGCATGCTTTCTGTTGTTAGTAGCTATCTTGGCCAAGTAGATGCTAGCAACTCCAAGAGTTAGTATTTATGCTCGATAGTGGGTTCATGCCTCTGGTAATCTGGGGAAATGATAGAAATCTCTAAGGTACTAGATGTGTTGTTGCTACTAGGGAGAAAACAACAATCCTTTGTTCACAGAACAATCGTATTGTTTACTTTACACACTTTGCTTAATGCAATTATCTGTTGCTTGCAACTTAATGGTGGAGGGGGTTCGGATGATAACCTGAAGGTGGATTATTCGTCATAGATGCAGTTGGATGGCGGTCTATCTATAATGTTGTAATGCCCAATCAAATCTCAAAGGAGTCAAGATGAGTAGTATATGCTTGTATGCTTTCTCGATGTTTGTCAATTGCACCGCTGTAATTTGTTCACCCAACATGTCATCTATCTTAAGGAGAGCGACCTCTAGTGAACTATGGACCCCAATCCTTTCTTTTACTTTCAATCTACAATCAACTATTTACTGCTTTGTGTTTACTTTCTGCAAACTATTACTTTCTTCCACTCGATACATTTAATCCTTTGTTTTCAGCAAAACCGATGAGATTGACAACCTCATCGCAAGTTGGGGACAGAGTTATGTGGTTGTGTTGTGCAGGTCTCCACGTTGCTTGCTGATGACCCACAAGTATAGGGGGTGTATCGCAGTATTTTCGATAAGTAAGAGTGTCAAACCCAACGAGGAGCAGAAGGTGCTGGCTAGTGGTATGGATTAGGAATTCTCTGCAAGTACTTAGCAAACGAATTTTTAGGGGTTTTCGATAAAGCAAGTAAACAAAGTACGAGTAAATAAAAGACAGTAAGAATGAATGCAGCAAGTGGCCCAATCCTTTATGCAGCAAAGGACAACCCGGTTGTATTTCTATAGATGACCAAACGTTCTCGAGGACACATGGTAAGACTGTCAAGTGCTTTCGTTTCATATAGTCGATTAGTCTTATTTAGCTTGCTAAGTGTTGTGTGGGTGAACCTGTGCTAATGTACCGCCCCATCCAAGACTAAATACATACTTGTGATTATACCTCCTTGCAAACATCCGTAAGTACAAGAAAGTAATTAAGGTAGAAACCTAACCACAACTTTAAACTCTAAGACCCTTACGTCCCTTGTGCAATGGTTTTCTAACGGGGGTTCAGGTTTCTGTCACTCCGGCAACCCCTACGATTAGTAGCCAAATACACATGCATTCCCCTAGGCCCATATAGGTGAAGTGTCATGTAGTCGACGTTCACATGACACCACTAGAAGAAGTACACCACAACTTAAATAACGATCTATTGAATCTTTCTCAACACAACTCCACTACTAACAACAAGACTTCTCCCATGTCCTCAAGAACAAAATGAACTACTCACAAGAAATCATATGGATCATGATCAGAGATGAAATAATGATGTGTAACAATCTGAACATAAACAATAATTCAATGGTTCACTCAATAGAATCAACTACAAAGAGTAATCAACACCGGGAAAGTTTCCCCTATGAACTATGCAAGATTCAACGCAATTGTTACAACAATATGGAGATGGTGATGAGGGTGCTGATGATGATGATGGTGGTGCTGATGATGATGATGATCCCGATGAAGTCCAGCTTGGTGGTGGTGTTGATGGCGATGATCTCCCCTCTCCGGGAAGGAATTCCCCCGGCAGAAATCTGTCTGCCGGAGAGATCTTTCTCTCTCGGTGTTTTCCGCCCCGCAGAGGCGGTGGAATCTTTCTGTGGTCGCTCCCCGAGTCTTAGGGTTTCAGGAGGTTGATATACGCCAGAGGGGAGAGGCTGGAGTGGGCCACGATGGCCACACCACTGCCTGACGTGGCCTAGGCCTGCCCGCGCCATGGAGTGGTGTGGGCCCCCTGTGGCCCACCTCCACTCCATCTTCTGGCATCCTGAGTCTTCTGGAAAAATAGAATTTTCCGTATATTTTCCCGGATTTACTGATCTTCGCGAATTTTGCCTCCAAACAACATCTTTTCCATCAGAATCCTGACTGCAGCGGTCCATGCTCCAAAAGTCATCAACCATGCAAAAACAGATGAAATAACATAAGTATCACCTCTCAATACGAAATATATCAATGAATAATAGTGAATTAAGACATAGAATAGTGATGTAAAATGGACGTATCAACTCCCCCCAAGCTTAGACTTCACTTGTCCCCAAGCGAAACTGAGCTCAATAAACATGACCTCAGGTTTATGGAGTGCAGAGTCGATAAAAGAATACGGACAAGAAGCATCACATTCATCAAATACATAGATCATAATAGAAGACAACTCACTATTATATAACTCAACTTGCAATGAGTAAAGGAAACACAATAAAGATACATAAAGTGAATCATAATTGGTAATGGCAAACTTAGCTCTTGGTCGAAGAATAGTTGATAATTTGCTGGAGTTCACAAATAGCTGGTTTTTAAAGAAAGCTTTCAAAGTAGTAAACATCAAGATAAGAGCAACGTGCAAAGCAAGGAACATAAGAAACATGAATGCATAAATCATCATATGAATGAATGAAACACATCAACTCAAAATACTTGCTGAGATAGAAGGGAGTACGTTTACTGACTCAACTACAAAGCAAAATAAAGGCCCTTCAAAGAGCGAAGCAGGGATTGCAAGTCTCATAAAGAGCTCCCAAAAATTATGATACTTACTAGCTTTCATCTCTCATTGCCCCTATCATAGGCATCTTTAGGTGATTAAGGTGAAAGTGAGGTCCAATCTGAGTTATATGCTTGACAGACTATAAACTAAAGATCCCAAGTCCCTTGAGTACGAGGGCCGCTCCTCATGCTACTCAACTTTAGTTACCGGTAAGTTCTTGTCATCGTAAGTATGTGCGTATCATCGAGAACCGCCAACGGGGTACCCCTTGCCCGATGATACGGAAGAATCCCCATATCGAAATGACAAGGCAAGCAGACAATGAGTATCTCAGCAATCTTCTTATTTACCATGGGAAAATGGTGATTTTTTCTCTCTTTCCTCTTTTCATAGTATCCCCTTTTTTTATTTTTTTTCTCAATATCTCTCTCTCTTTTTTTATAAGAAGAATGCTTCATAGATATCATTATTGTTACGCTGCAGGTTTCCACCATGTCAGCATGTATTAGACCAGCGGCCCAGGCGTTTCTCTAACACACATACATAAATCCATGGACTTAGAAGCTCCCCTTTTATTTCACACCGACGACATCCGCAAATGAAAGAGCAAGGTGTCAACTGGGTATATATTTACAAGTGTTGAAAGTGTTCCCCGTGACAGCACGGTTCTGCTAATCCCCAGCCTATAATTTGCAAGCATATAACTTTCATGGAGAGTTCACAATGGTTCAGGTTTATTAATTGCAGGAAATAAAGTGTGCCATCAAGTTCGTGAGACCTTTAATCACTAATTTTTGCATAACAAGTTCAATTTGGGAGGTAGACAAAACAGGAATTTACTTGGAATAGCAATAATGCTACTAGGTAGGTATGGTGGACCCAAATGGAAAAGTTTTTGGTTTAAAGGAGTGGATGCACGAGAAGAATACCCTCTCAGTACAGGTTTTTGGCTAGCAAGGCTGGGTAGCAAGTATAAGAGTTGAGGAAACAACCAAACATACAAGTGATAAAGACAAACATGCAATCTTCCTTGGAAGCACAAAAGATCTTAACTAGAGAATACTAGACTTATGAGCAAATCAAGAAAGAAGGATGATGAAATTATTTTCCTCTCGAGTACTTCTATCTTTTTCTTTCAACTCTAAAAAAGGTGTTGCTACTAACCGAGCCAGGTTTGCCAAAACCAACTAAATTAACTCAATGATCCCATAGTGCTACCAATACTAACAACAAGATAAATCATATAACCACGAATTGAAAACTAAAATAAGCTATGCAAAAGAGTGAATGATAGAACTTCTCATTAATATTCCATTACGGAAACTCACACCAAGGGATAAAAATCTAACGAGAGAGGGGACACTTCCATAATGCAAACCATACTACATAATAACTCCTCTATTCATGATATGACTCTACTAATAAAGTAAAAAGATAGAAGATAGTGATATGATACCGTGGCACTCCCCCAAGCTTGGAACAAACCAAGGGGATGCCAAACCTGATGACGAATTACTCCTTAGGTGGTGGTGGTATCCTCTCATCTTCGTCCGTCTTCCAGGGTAAAGGCTTCCCATCAACAAAGGACATCGTGGTTTCCAACATCCTGAAACTTGCAGCAGCACTTATGCGTTTAAATCTAGCCTCATACTCACAGTTTTGATTTTGAACGTCATAGAACTGTGCTTGCAGTTCATTGGTTGTTTGGCGGAGTGAGAGGACTTTGTCTTTGAGTTCAGCAGTCTCCTTTTGGTGTTCGGTGATGAGTTCGGAACAAATCTTATGGATAATGTCCACTTCGAGCTCCGCCATCTTCCTGTACCTAAAGACTTCTTGCTCTAATGCTTCCATCCTGTCCTCCAGACTTCCTTCACCTTTAGGGCCTTGAACCTCCTTAATCCAGACCTCCCCACCTTCGAGCAACAACTCCTTGGGATGAATCTTCAATTCTCTCATTTATGGGTTGATGATATCCTCTAAAGAATCTCCTTTGGATGTTCCAGAGGAAGACATTGTGGCTCCAAATCTGGAATTCTACCTGGCAGAAACAGATCGAAACAAAAACACGACGAAAACACGATATACGAACCTCGGAAGATCCGGGGGGTTATATATTACGAAGTTTCATATCAAAAGGAAGGTAATGGGAGAAAACAAGTCGGAGGCGGAGTCCTGGGTGACCTCACCACCTGGTGGTGCGGCCAGGGGTGGGCCCATGCCATGGGGTGGTGTGGGCCACCCTGGCTCCGTTTCCGTCCCTTTTTCGCTTCGTAGCTTTCCTTATCGACTGAAAACTGCAAAAATATAGTTGGATTGTATTTTCGCGGAACTTTTCTTACCAGAACTGTTACCTAGTTGGAAACGGACTCTGCAGGTCTCTGAATTTGGTCCTCAATGAATTTCTCTGGAGTTATAACTTGAATAATCATCGGTATCTTCATCTTCATATACTTATCACTTGAGTCATAAAACCCTTCTCTTACTTATTACATCATTATCTCCACTTCCTGGAAATTTCTTTCACACAAAACTTCACACAGTTCTCATTAGCAACATTAGTATAAGTGAAGTGATACAACCTTTTGAGTCCAACTTCAACTGAAGACCATCAAAACATAAGCTACTGTAGCAACTCCTTCCGAAAACCCAAAAAGAATTCAAAAAGGAAATCGAATAAAGAAGCAAATGCAGGAGTGGCAAAATCTATCAAAACAGACCAGCAGGTACAGATCAATTTTTTCGAAAATCTTCTGTTGCTCAAATCAAAAAGTGCAAAACTAACGAAATTTAAATAACAACCTGGGGCAGAAGACAAAAAATTACAGCTCAATCCAACGTACAGAGATCTCTCACGAATTTTTACGGTGAAGCACAAACATCTGTTTCGGGACAGCAACTTCCCCAAATCTTACTTCTCTCTCATTAGAGGTTATCTTGACACAAAAACCAAACAAAACGGATAAGGAGCAGTTATTAACGAAGTAATAACTTCCAAGACTCAAAGAAACAAAAACAAACAAAAAGCAAAAACAAATTGCGTTGTCTCCCATAAAGCTCTTTCTTTATAGCCATTAAGATGGGCATGATAATTTTGAAGATGCTCTCATACGGATATGATTTGAAGTGAAAGAGAGCATTAAGAAGCAAAAACACATGCACATTTAAGTCTAACCACTTCCTATGCAAGGGGATTTTGTAAACAAACAAGTTATTGAAACCAAAGACAACTTGCATAAGAAGGCAAAAGAAGCGCAACATAAAAACTTTCAGCATAAAACGAGGAAACTTGATATTATTGAGATGCATTAGAACACTTTTCCCTCTCTCATAGTAACTTTCAGTATCGTGCATAAACTTAACAATATAGCTACCACAAGTACCATCATAGCAATGATCACTTATTCTAACAGAAAACACGGGGATACTAGCTCTCATAACACTACTTTGTGAAACAATATTAGAGGTATCCTTACAAAGGATAGTGTGTCCCTCTTTTTCATATTTAGCAACAAAGTCTTTCACATTTGCTACAATAGGTTCATCAACTATTTGTTTATCAGGTTCAACAGCCTTATTCATACTTTCATTAACCATACTAGCCATCATAGAATGTTCCTTTACCTTAACTGGGAAAGACATTTTCTCAATGTAAGGTTTGGGTAAGACATGATTAGCAGTATAAACTTCAGTATTTCTTGCAGGAACACTCTTAGCAACATCTTTATAAGGTTCATGATACTTATTCCACTTCTTTTTAGGCACTTCAATGTAGGAAGCAAAAGCCTTAAAATAAGAAGCAATAGCTTGAGAGTCTAGGCCATAAGCATTTTTAATATTTTGAAAGTCATCAGTTCCCATAAAAGATTCAATGCATTCATAATCATAATTTATACCTCACTTTCTACCTTTGTCATTCTCCCAAGCTTCAGCATTGTCTTGAATACGGTCCAGAAGATCCAATTTAGCTTCTTCTTCCATACGAGTGAATGATCTAGCACAAGAAGCATCCAATAAATCTTTATCATGAAGAGGGAGCCTTGCATAAAAGTTGTTGATAATAATATTGTTGGGGAGATCATGAATGGGACATTTGAGCATCAGTAACTTCATTCTCCCCCAAGCTTGAGCTGTACTCTCTCCATCAAGAGGCCAAAAGTTGTATATTTGATTCCGATCTTTATGAATCTCACTAGGAGGATAAAACTTTGAGTAAAAGAGAGGCACTATTTCCTCCCAATCCAGAGCTTGACCATTCTTCAGTAGCTTATACCATTCCTCAGCTCTTCCTTTCAGTGATAATGATAATAACTTCTTCTTAACTTGATCTGTAGTAATACCTACACATTTGAACAACCCGCATAATTCGTGTATAAAAAGCAAATGATCACCAGGATGGACAGTTCCGTCCCCAACATAGTAGTTATCCATAACACGATCAATAATTATTGTATGTATTTTGAAAACATCTTTCTCAGCAGGTGGTGGCTTATCTACTACCTTAGCAGTGGTAGTAGCATTACCAAATAAGAAACTCAGCGAATTATCCATAACGAAAATAAAGCAACTAGCAGAAGTAAACAATACTCACGGTAGAAGTTTCCTTTACCAGTTCCACTCTCCAATAGCGCTTCACTCCCCGGCACAGAAAATAGTCTTGATGACCCACAAGTATAGGGGGTGTATCGCAGTATTTTCGATAAGTAAGAGTGTCGAACCCAACAAGGAGCAGAAGGTGCTGGCTAGTGGTATGGATCAGGAATTCTCTGCAAATACTTAGCAAACGAATTTTTAGGGGTTTTCGATAAAGCAAGTAAACAAAGTACGAGTAAATAAAAGACAGTAAGAATGAATGCAGCAAGTGGCCCAATCCTTTATGCAGCAAAGGACAAGCCGGTTGTATTTCTATAGATGACCAAACATTCTCGAGGACACATGGGAAGACTGTCAAGTGCTTTCGCTTCATATAGTCGATTAATCTTCTTTAGCTTGCTAAGTGTTGTGTGGGTGAACCTGTGCTAATGTACCGCCCCATCCAAGACTAAATAGATACTTGTGATTATACCCCTTGCAAACATCCGTAAGTACAAGAAAGTAATTAAGGTAGAAACCTAACCACAACTTTAAACTCTAAGACCCTTACGTCCCTTGTGCAATGGTTTCCTAACGGGGGTTCAGGTTTCTGTCACTCTGGCAACCCCTACGATTAGTAGCCAAATACACAATGCATTCCCCTAGGCCCATATAGGTGAAGTGTCATGTAGTCGACGTTCACATGACACCACTAGAAGAAGTACACCACAACTTAAATAACAATCTATTGAATCTTTCTCAACGCAACTCCACTGCTAACAACATGACTTCTCCCATGTCCTCAAGAAAAAAACGAACTACTCATAAGACATCATATGGATCATGATCAAAGATGGAATAATGATGTATAAAAATCTGAACATAAACAATAATTCAATGGTTCACTCAATAGCATCAACTACGAAGAGTAATCAACACCGAGAAAGTTTCCCCTATGAACTAATGCAAGATTCAACCAATTGTTATAGCAATATGGAGATGGTGATGAGGGTGCTGATGATGATGGTGGTGGTGATGATGATGATGATGATCCTGATGAAGTCCAGCTTGATGGTGGTGTTGATGGCGACGATCTCCCCTCTCTGGGAAAGAATTCCCCTGGCAGAAATCTGTCTGCCGGAGAGATCTTTCTCTCTCGGTGTTTTTCGCCCCGCAGAGGCGGCGGAATCTTTCTGTGGTCGCTCCCCGAGTCTTAGGATTTCGGGAGGATGATATACGCCAGAGGGAAAAGGCTGGAGTGGGCTAGGGTGGCCACACCACCTCCTGGCGCGGCCTAGGGCTGCCCGCGCCATGGGGTGGTGTGCCCCCCTATTGCCCATCTCCACTCCGTCTTCTGGCGTCCTTAGTCTTCTGGAAAAATAGAATTTTCCGTATATTTTCCCGGATTTTCTGATCTTCGCGAATTTTGCCTCCAAACAGCACCTTTTCCATCAGAATCCTGACTGCAGCGGTCCATGCTCCAAAAGTCATCAACCATGCAAAAACAGATGAAATAACATAAGTATCACCTCTCAATACGAAATATATCAATGAATAATAGTGAATTAAGACATAGAATAGTGATGCAAAATGGACGTATCACTTGCTGGCACCGGTAGTGCGCCCTGCCAAAGTTCAGCTAGCTACACCTTTGGGGTGTTTCCTTGCTCCTACTGGATTTATAACCTTGGTTTCATAACTGAGGGAAACTTACTATTGTGCTCATCATACCTTCCTCTTGGGGTTCCCCTATGAGCTCGTTAATACACGAGTCAGCAGATGCCTAATGCTTGTTGTCCAATTAAGGGCCCAGACAACATGATGCTTTGTTGTACATAGATAGGATCTTGTTCACTAGCGGACCGACGACCCCCGAGTGACACGAGGATATCAATGGAAAACTAGTAGACTCGAGGATAATGAGGAACCACCATGCTTATTGCATTAGTCCAATCCAAGGAGCTTAATCGCTAAGCGACCTGAAGGGTCTTAATCGTGTGGTGTCTGACCATGGTTTTGGTAACAGACTAGTAGGATTACTGAAGTTGGGATGAAATCTGCCAAGAGGAGTTCCAGCTAATTATGGGTTGCTTGCCTACACATATACTTATAAGATTATAATTGTTACACTCATTATTCGTCCATCTGGCACCATCACTATCACCATGAACTGTATCTCCCCGCGCCTCTTTCGCCATCTGCAGAAAACAACAAACAACCGAATCGTTCTTTACTTTTATGCTTTTTATTTCTGAAGTTTACATTTTAGTTTTATTTAATACAATTAGTTTAATCCAAATTCCATTCTCATTTTTACACTTGCAGTCAATTCACTCGAAGACCTGTGACAACTTTGGGTGTGACAGAGACTTCACCATAAACACTTACCTTTGGACTCCTAGTGGGATCAATATCTATACTTCAAAACTAGCTACAAACGATGTGTGCACTTGCAGACATCACTATCCCACGAAGGAATAGCTCACTTACTCCTGGTAGACTTTAAGGTAGTCTCTAAACCCTCACAAACTTTCCACAGAGCAAATCAGAAGTGGAATGCCTCTAGGCGATCCAAGCCACCTAGAGTTTCCCACAAACCCAAGAGTAACAAGCTAACTCGATGAACTCAAGGGGGAATGAATTTTGGCTTGGTTGAAACATAGATAGGGATGTCGTCTTGCTTTCTACCAAAGGGATTTGGAAATGGTTGGGTAGAATGGGAGATCCTCAAGGAATTGTGTTTCAACAATGGGGGAGAGAGAGAGCTTCAAGAATGAGTATGTAATAGAATACCTAACTCTCAGTGGAGAAGGGTACTTATAGTCCGGGGGTGAAAAAGGAGCCGTTTGGAGGGTCCTACGGCCAAACCGGCAATAAGTCCAGCGGAGCTGAACCGTGCACCGGAAATTCTGGTCGCAGTTCCGACGGACCGGTTTCTGTGCCGAACATTCCGGTGGTGGCCGAGAGTTCTAGCAGAGAAGCGAAACCCTATATAGTCATTTGTTCCGGCATGCGCCGGGAATTTTCGGTGATGACCAGAAATTTTGACGGCCACTCCGGCGGCGTCGGGATTCTTGCCGATTTACAAGACCCTCTTTTTAGCTCTTTTTTCACAACAACTTTCTATCTCTCGTTGAGTGGGTCTGTGGATGAAGATGATATGACATGTGTGTGGTGTATAACATCCCCAAAGAGCGCATCGAGGTCACCCCTCTTAATAGTACGGTGCTTCCTACTAGACTCAAAAACACCGGCTCTTCACTTCATAAACGAATGGGTGGTCACCCACCGCCTCTCATCATCAAACATGGACTATCACCTGTAAGAATACTAGTAGAAACATTAATCCGCTCTCTAACTCTGATGTCATAGTTAACCAAAAACTAGATAAGGGCATTTTTCCCTTTTAGTCTTATTGACACCCCATCAGTAAATCAAGACTATCAAAACACTTATATTCCATTCATCGCTTTTCAAGAAAATTCATAAAGTAGTAATGAGACCGTGCCAAGGACTTGTTATGTGGATCTTCATTTTTTCACGGGTAATTCTCACCAAGGATCATTGAGTGATTCTTTTAAACAATGGTTTGCACAACCTTCGAGAGTACCAATACTTTTTCCCATTTTGGTGACAGGTGCTACCCATGTCGTCAACTCATAGCTGAAATCAGGGGTTGTACCATTGATCGTTTGTAGGCTGGCAGAGTTGTTGGCATCCAAAGGTGTGCATCAAAACATAGAATTTTTTCAATAGTATCACAAGTTTGAACCACAAGGTTTAGATTTTCCATGGATCACAATTACCAGTAGACTTCATGTCAATCAACCAACTCCTTTTCAAGAGTGCTATCAATTCTATCAAAATATCTATGGGGTTAAGTATCTTCAAGGGTAAACTCTCAAGACAATCATTCATCAAACAATTCATAAATTTGAGACATTTTCTTGTTGTACTTGTTTGGCGATATTATTTCCAAGGATAGACTCATTTAACTACAAGAACTAGAGCAAATGCTTCCACAACTAACTAATTGTGCAAATAAAAAGCTTTACTCTAACTATTTTGAGTTACTCCCACTAGCACAACATCTTAGCAAATCAATGAACTAAGATAAACAATTAAAACTTCTAAAGTGGGAGACATAGGACATAGCTCTCATGAGTGACTTCATGATTCTCATCCTTATGGGGATGTGTTCCTTCAAAACTCAAGTTAAAATCACTCTCATAATGATATTTAAGCAAAGAGGCAATAGCCAAATCCACTTTCGCGAAAAAGGAAAAAGGGAAAAATCTTTTTGTATTTTTGAGGATGGGGATTAAAGAATAGAAAAGAACTTGCGACCAAGCAAGGAACTAAGAAAAGAAAAACAAACAAAAAACAAAAGCAAATGAAAAATGAAAGAAAAAGCAAAATGTTGGAACAAACCAACACGAGTGTTTCAAATCTCACATGGAGCTAGAGTACAACCTCATTATTACACAAATGAAAAATGCTAGGGGAAACATCCCCAAGCTCAGGCTTTTGTAAGCCCTTTTATTGCTCATTGTGGTGGTGGTGGATAATCTCCCAAGTTCCATTGGTTGCTCTAATTGTTTAACTGGGTTGAGAGGTTGGCGGTAGCATCTCGAAGGTTGATGGAGAGGTTACTCTTGTTTTGGATGCTTCCTTCCAGAGCATAGATATCATCATAGGTGGTGTAGTAGTTTGGTGGTTGCACATCTTATTTGGGTCCTTCTTGTTCTACCTTTTCATCTTCTCCTTCTTCTCCTGCGGACTCTTCTTGTTGGGGTAGACTTGCCTCAACATGCGTGTCATAACGCAAACATACATCCTCGATAGAGAACAAACCATTAAGGAGCTGAGATCAAGTGATCTGCTCCAGGTATATCAAGGAAGTATCTACCATTAGTTCTAGAAATCATACCACAAGCTCTCAGAGCTTAAAAACTAAGACGGTGGTGTCCTACCAATGGTTGCATATTACCTAGATTGACATGAAGCGCTCGTGCAAGAATAGTTATGACTCCTCCTCGACATATGGGACCATGATACTATAAATCTCGATGCTTAAGATAAAAGAAAAGAAGGGCGCCAAAATTTGGCTAAGTGATAGTTAGGAATAGCAGCTCTAGCGAGGATTATCATATCCTCCTCATCAACTCTAGTGAACTCACCACATGCCTGCAAGGTGCTAGCAATAACATAGAACAAATAAAAAATACCAGGGTGATCAATTTGGTTTCCCTTGGGTATGTTCCCACAAATTCTCATTCTATTAAAGTAAGCCAAGGGTGATGGATCAAGAACAAAGGTGGTGGAGCGTATGTCGGTGGCGTTATTGCCAAACCCAAAGTAGTGTGCCCATTGGTCGAGCATGAAGGAATACTCACAGTTCATAAGATAGAAGTTGATGCGATCAACTCCAAGCATTTGTTCCTCGGGGCAATAGTGTGAGAACACCGTATGCGTCAAGGTACTGAGGAACTCAAGCATCAAGTGGAGGTACGTGACCTCATCCTGAAAAACAAAATCAGACAAACCAACGTTGTTGCAAAGTATTCAAAATCACGATGAATGCCCATTTGGTTAAGGATGTAAGGACACGCCCACTTGGTGGACTTGATTTTTCAGAGCTTGAGACGGTTGAAACGATTGAGCTAAAACTCCTAAGTGAACTCGATACCAAATAACTCAGGGGTTAGCGTATCAACGGGTGGTGCGACTTGTTCCGCAGCCATCACACGTGTACGGCTCCTCGTGTTCATCTAAGACAAAAAACAAAAAAATGTTAATAATTTTTTTAGTCCGATAGAAACATTGCACAAACGATCCTCTACAATTTTTACAAAATAAACTCCTCTAAAAACAAAACTAAGCGTGCTCATAATTAATATTAGCTTAAGAACAAGACCTAAGTCTAGATTGATAGTGATGAAAATTGAGCAAGATTTTGATGCAAATAAACTAGGGATAGGACGAGAAACATACCTTAGATCGATTGGGTGCGAGGAATCAAAGAAAGAATGAGTAGAATTGAAGATCCAATGGAGTTGGTTTAGAGTTTGGAGATAGAAGAAAGAGAGATTTGTGTTTAGGAAATATTAGGGTTACCTCTTCCAGGGGTAGAAATTGCAGCCACGTACTCGGTACGGGCGGGCGGTACAGTCAGAGCCCATTCGTACCGAGTGTCCTACCTTGGGGGTTGAAGGACCCCTTCCAGCGGTGCACTCGGTATGGGTGCGTATGCCCGTACAACTGGTTGTTATTCAGTCAATATGTTTTGCTCCAAACTTGATGTTTTTCTTGGGATACGGTACGGGCGGGCGGTACAGCCGCCACCGGTCGTACCTGTGGTTGTTATGACCACTGTGTCCTGCAGCAAAAAATCAAAATTTATATTTTCTTGATCCACGATGTGGTAGGGGCGCTTGGTATGGGGGACTCCGGTCATACAATTGATCGTTATGTGTCCTAGAAGCTTAAAAACTTGTGAAATTGAGTTAGTAGCACCACGCGCCTTTTCACAACTTAGTAATCAAAAAAATAACAGCAAATAGACTTCATAAAAAACAATAGTATCTTAAGGCCATGTGTTAGCAAATATAAAAGATCGAGGATTACCTTGTTTTCTTCTCCTCTCTCCAAAGGACTTCTTGAACACTCTTTATGAAAACAAAAACTAACACAAGAATAAAAAAAATTATTTCACATGGGTTGTCTCCCATGAAGCGCTTCTTGTTAAGGTCAATTAGCTTAATCCAGATGGTGTTCATTTAGGCTTTGCGAGTGGAACACCCACTCCAAAGTAATTAGCTTTCAGTGTGATTATACCATCATCATTATTATTATGTTTGGCCTTCTTCTTCCTAGGGAAGTGGACTATAAAAGGATCTCTAGATGGTAGTCCTATTCTCACATTCCCTTCATGTAGATTAATCAAAGCTTTAATAGTTCTTAGGATAGGCCTACCTATAATTATAGGTGCTATGGGATCTTCAGGCATGTCTACTATAACAAGATCCATAAGAGTAGGAAATCCTTTAATTTCAACAACTATGTTTTCTTTTACCCCAATATCTTGTTTATAAGTTGAATCAGCAAGATGGAGTCTTGTTTCAGTAGTTGCAAGTGGCCCCAAGTTTAACTTGTCAAATAGACTATTAGAAATTGTTAAGAGTCTTGCACCAAGATCACAAAGTGCAGATATCTCATTAATACCAATCTTAACTCTAATAGTGGGTTCAAATATATCATCTAACTTAGCTGGAAGCTTATCAGCTAGTTTCTTATACTCCATTTCTAGTTCACAAACTTTAGATGCTACTTCTTTTATAAATTGTTGGTATGTAGCATTGTTACCTTGTTCAATATTGGTATTTCTTACAGTGATCATCTTTAATATATCTTCCATGATATACTCTGGTGTTGGCGTGTTGTTGTAGTCTAGCTCTTCACGCTTTTTATTTTACTTCCACCCTCATCATCTTGAGGTCCTCTACCGGATTTGGCTCGGGCTTTCCAGCGAATTTTGCAAGTATGTGAGCTTGTCTCTCAGCTACTTTGCCATATTGTGCCTCCACGGTCTTGGTTCTTTCTTGTAGATCCTGCACATCATTTACAATTTCAACATCCTGGTTAGGAAATTTACCAATACTAGATTCATGGTTCTCCGTGATTTTAATAAGCATATTGTTTTGCTCGGTTTGAGCTTGCATGAAAGTTCTAATAGTATGTTCCAGTGATAGATTTCCATGATTTGATCCATTGTGGTTATCATAATTATTATGTGGAGCACCTGCATGAATATAATATTGCTTTTGATATTTTGAGCCAAAGTTTTGACTCTTCCAAGTTGGATTATAAGGATTACGAGCTATAAAATTAACATCATTAACATCGGTAGTGATAACATTAATTTGGGCATCTTCCTTACCCTTTACTATGTTGAGTAACTCATCTACCTTTGCAGTAAGCTCTTCCTTGTTTACCTCGGTGATTGAATTCACCCGTTTTGAGGTTCTTTCCACATGTCATTGGGCATGATTGTTTTGCATATCATCAAGTAATTTCTTTGCAACACTCACTTGCTTTCCCATTATAGTTCCTCATGTGGCAGTATCTAGCATAGACTTAGACATTGGGTTAAGGCTATTACAAAATAAATGCAATATTAACCATTCTTCCATCCCATGACTAGTATAGTTCATTACAGCTTCTTTCATCCTTTGTCAAGCAAGCGCTAGTGGCTCGCAATCTTCTTATCTAAAACTTGTAATGTTGGATCTCAGCTGCATAGTCTTAGCTGGAGGGAAACATTTAGTCATAAATAGATTAGTGCATTCCTCCCAAGATGTAATAGTGCCTTTAGGCAAAGCTAGCAACTGGTCCTTAGCCTTTCCTCTTAGAGAGAAATGGAATAAACATAATTTAATCGCATTTTGGTCAACATCCTTAATACGCATCATGTCACAAATTTCAGTAAAAGTATTAAGTTGCAAACCTAAATTCTCAAAAGACGAGCCTCCAAATTGGTTCTACTGAACCAAACTCAAAAGGTTAGGCTTAATTTCATAAGTTTCCGCATCAACAACGGCCTGAGTAATAGGTGCACGAATAAAATCATTAGTAGGAGTAGCATACTCCCCAAGTTTATTTTGATCCATGGCTCTTTTCATTTTGGTGCTTTTAATATAAGGGACACAAATAAACAAGTAACTTTTTTTGGGTTTTCAAATAGATAACACGAAAGTAAACTAAAATAAAAAAATAAACTACAAACAAAAATAAAACTAAAAACAAGGTCTCTAGTGCCCTCACCAGGATAGCGAATTGCCTCCCCACCAATGATGCCAGAATAAGGGTTGATACCTTTGATCTGGATTCATGGATGCAGTATAGTAGCTTTTTCCGTAGTAGACCTAGGTTTAATCGAACCTTGGGAAACAATGCTAAAGGAGTTAAATAATGACACATTTACAAGACTTTGATTATTTGTTTCACCTTTGTTTACTAGACCTTTCTAGTTTACTTTATATTGTGGGTTGTTTCAATGGATGGAGATAGGCCAGGGTTGAAGATTCACCTGCAACTACACATTATATGGGATAAAGATAATAATAAGCATAGTCACGTGTAACGATTTAATAGATATAAAATTTGTGGGAAGCACATCCTGATATACTAAAGCCCCTGCGAGCCACATGCATAACAATAGGCTTTTGATCCGATCGTTTGCACCACGAAGCACCAGGCTACAAACAATTAATAAGTGAAAACACAGATCAAAGCCTTAAGAAGGGACGTTGTTGTTGTTCCCTAATGGATTTCTAAGCAAAAACCATACTCCCCTTTTTGTCACTAGGTTTCCTATGAGATCTCCACTAACCAAGTATCTCACCTCAAGCCTTTACCGATCTCGGGGGTCTTGGGTACTTACAAGTCCAAAAATCGAGACAAGAGATAAAGAAACAAAGTTACAAATCTCTTATTCAAACAATACACAATGCTCATATATATTAGATGCACATAATCATTGTGAGGTTGGATACAAAACATTGTGCAAAATACTTAGATTGAAATCAAATAGTCTAATAATGGTCTCCGAATCACAAGGAGATCTCAAGTACAAAGTAATGGCTATGGCTATGGCTATGGAGAGGATGGATGGAGGAGGGGATGAACTATGGTGGTGGATCTCCGTTGGTGGTGTTGTGATGCAATCTGAGAATGGCGGCCCTCTGCGTGGCGGTTGGGACCTCGAAATATATAGGTTCCTTCACGAAAGTTGTAGGGTTTGACGAGACGAAGTCGCTGCCACCTGGTACAGCAGGCCATACGAGCGGATCTTGCTCGTACCAGTGGTCGTTATGCCCTCTAGCGCCGGGATTTGACTCCAGGTTTGCTTGGCCATGTAGAGTTCCTCAAAATCTTCATTTATGGCTCCAGATTTTGCCTTAAAAGTGTGATAAGCTGCACAACACAATTCAAAGCAATGGTTTGCATATCTTTGCAATAATTAATCATTAGTAGCAAAGCTAGAGAGTTTCTTGTCAAATGCATGACTAAAAATGAGGTTTAAACGTGAAGAAAGATGGCTATTTTCACAACCATCATAAGACCTTTCCAAGGTTGGGGTGGATCCCCTTTTATAGTGGCACCGAACCTCTTCCCCCAATTCATTGTGCGGGAAGGGTTACCACAGTCGCACAGGGAGAGCTGGTCTACAAGTCTAATTTACATGGACTAGGTCTAGGATCCACCGGGGGGCGCCAGTCCATCATAAATCTATCGTCTCCGGTGACGTCTCACCACAGCACGACATCGTCCACTGCTTCCTTGCACCAAAGTGGTAAAGGGGAGAGGGGCTGATGTAGGTACCGCCAACCCTTCTTTATCACCGAATTGGCTAGAAAACATCTCCTCTTTACCTACGCGGACCACCCAACTGAGGCTTCGACCCGTTGGGCTTGTCGTTTTCCCCCTTTGTGATGGGATTACGAGCGTGCCCCTAGGGTGCGCTGGGAGAAAATCCGAGCCTCTCAGGGAGGAGGGTCACTCCCCTAGGAGGCTTCCTTCTGGAGGTAATTCGGGGGTGGTTTTCCTGCGGGATGGGCCTCGTGAAAGGCTATCTATTATCCCTTAGGTACCCGGCCGGGTATGTTAGGGGGTTAGCCTCGTGAGGCCATTGCTTGCTCTGGTAGTGGGCACGACAATCAGTGGGTTTGGGTACCCCATGTGCCAGTGACCCAACAACCCCTGGATGAGCTGAATAGCTTTCTATTGAGCTTAGACTGATGTTGCAAGGTGTTAGATTTTGGTGGCACCACGCTTAGTACTGATGGGGATAGCAGGAACACCATCTTCTCAATGAACTCGGGTTGTTCATCTATTTGGAGTTCCGATATGCGAGTCGTGGTCACCTCTAGTAGCCTAGTTCCTAATAGTTTTGCGGGGTTGTTGGTGATCAGTGCGTCACTACCGGCAGGTTCCTTGCTGATCGGGGTTGAAGGATAAACTCCTGGCCCAAACATAATCTCGTCCCCTTGCACACTAGGATCGACGCGATGGAGTCCCTGGCTCGGCTGCATCCCCTCTACAGCCCAGGCCTCGCCGCTGCCTGCAATTGGGTGTAGAGGAAATGAGTCGACAAAGTGGAGGGGCAAGGTAGGCTACTACCACGGGATGGTACGGTATCCATACCCAAGAAAGAGTCCTAGTTCTAGCCAAAGTACGTGACCATTTTCGGTGGTTGTAACACCCTAGTCAGACAGACCTGGCGACCGAGTCTATTACCCCTTGAAGCTCTCTAGAATTTCTATAATGGCCCAACAAATCAGTACTGGTATTTTCTATGCATTTTGTCCTCACTCATGCGCACCCGAGATCAACTTCCTGGTCGACCACTCATACTCAAATCGCTCTAGGACAAGCATGCAATTTTTTCAGATGAGCTTCCAGAAAATAAATTACAACTTGCTGGTGTGGGTATCTTATTAATTCTATTAAACCATGTGCCATGATCTCACATACATGCACCCTTCTTCGAACGTTGCTCTTGGCACACGTCTGTGCGTCCAGTGCCTGCACATGTGCCATGCCGTGTGCCACTACGGGCCACACACACCATGTGTCACATGTCCATGCCCCTAACCCACACATGCGCGCTCTGATACCACTTGTAACACCTCGGCCACCCTAGGCCCGATGACTATTACCCCTAGAAGCTCTCTAGGATTTCTAGAATGGCCCCACAAACCAATACTAGTCTTTTCTGCGCATTTTATACTCATTCATGCGCACTCAGGATCAACTTTACAGTCGGTCACTTATCCTCAAATTACTTTTGTCCAAATACTCTTTAATCTTATAGATCTTCTTAGATAAGCTTTCGAAAAAGAGATTTCAACTTGTTACCATCCTTTACGCACTAAAGCACTGTTACCCTTCTAATGTTAGTGATCCTCCATGTATTTTATACAATGTGATTGAATCGGTTCTCTCGTACTAATTTAATATAATTGAGCACAACCTACGGAGTTTAGCCTTTTGGAGCTTGTCCTATAGTAAGGATGGAAAATTTACCCACAGGAACGGGTGTCTACGGGTACCATACCCGCATAGGTAGAGTGTGCACACTTTTATGAGAATATCATTTTGCGGCCCGAAAGTTGAGACGCCAGTGCATCGCGGTACCCAAGTTGATTTTAATCACTGTGATTCGAAAAGTTGGGGCGCCAATTGCTGAGAGGGGTGTTTCAAGTGAATGATGGACAAACCTAACATTTTCAAATCATGCCCATTAAGTCAGGATATTCCGTTACACTAGTTCCTGTTGTGCCCCTTCTTCGCCGGTCTCTCTTCTTAGACACCCTGCACATGTCATAGGGGCAAATCCATTACTATACTTTCCTAACTCCCGACACTGAATCTGGCTGCGGCAGTGGTGGTCCTTTTTCTTCCCTACCCCAACCCTGAATCTGCCAACGGTGGAGGTGTTGGGTCCGCAGCATAGAAAACAAAAAATTCCTACGATGAGAACTACGCGCCAAGATCTATCTACTAGGTACAAAGCAACGGGTGGACATACATCCAACGAGAACTTACCCTCGAAGACAATGAGTTTTGTTAACGAGTAGGAACTCGTGGTTGATGTAGTCGTACACTTGCCGATCTCAAGATTGTGAGGAAGTCCGAGCGCCGCAACTCAGCAGCACATCTGTACTCGCACACACGTTAAATCCACCAGACAACCTCCACCTCCTCGCTCCAGCGATCCAATGGAAGCAGCAACTCCTTCCAGACGAAATGCCACCGGGAACATGTATCTCGCTAATCCGAGACCATGGGGGAATAATTCAAGAGGGGGAGAGAGATACTTCACAAGGAGGTGTGAGGAAGAAGGAGGAAGAGGGGGGCCTTTTATAGGAGGAGGTGGGTTGCCCCTCCCCATGGCCGGCGCATGGGGGAGGTGACCCTTCACCTCCTCCATTCATGTGGTGGTAACCCCTCCACATTAAAATGCCTCTTCACATTCCCCTTTAAAGTCCCTACTTTAAATGCATTAAAATTCTCCAAGTTTAATGCTCTCTCATTTAATAAAACTCTTTTATTAAATTTATTCAGAATTTTGTTAATTACTTTAATTAACAAACATTCACATATAACCCCTTGCAATATTTCAATATCACATGCAGAACCACTTTCTGCAATTTCACCCGAAACAATTTCCGGTTTCTATCGAAACAATTCCTACGCTTTGCAATTCTTTCGTCTGAAACATATGTGCTCCAAAATGGTCTCGTCTGAAACATATGTGCAATTCTATCGAAACAGATTTGCCACCCTTCTTTCCCTCGTGCTTGCCTTTCTTGTCCTTCTTGAAACCGGTGGTCCTATTGATCATCAACACTTGATGTTCTTTCCTAATCTCCACTTCTGCAGTCTTAAGCATTGATAGAAGCTCGGGAAGAGTCTTCTTCATGCCCTGCATATTATAGTTCATCACGAAGCTCTTGTAGCTAGGTGGCAGAGATTGGAGAACATGATGTATGCCTAAGTCAATGGGAATCGTTATTCCCAAGGACACAAGCTTATCGGTGTACCCAGACATTTTGAGTACGTGCTCACTAACGGAGCTATTTTCCTCCATTTTGCAGCTGAAGAACTTTTCAGAAGCATTATAACTCTCTACGGCAGCATGGGTATCGAAAATAATTTTCAATTCTCCCATGGTATCAAAGGCATTGCCATTTTCGAAACGCTTTCGAAGTTCTGGCTCTAGCCCATACAGTATGCTGCAATGAACTAAGTTGTGGTCCTCCTGACGAGTCACATAGACATTCTTTTCCTCGTCAGGGGCATCCGGAGCTGGTGGGGGCGTAGCGGCGCATCTAGCACATATTGCTTTTGTGTAGCAGTGAGGAGAATCCTCAAATTCATAGCCCAGTTGGTGAAGTTGCTACCATTTGCAGCAAGTTTCTCTTTCTCCATGAACACATTGAAATTAAAAGCAGGTGGTGCCATCTACAACAGAATTTGTCAAGTTTATTTAGACTAAGTTTATGATAGAGTGAGTTCAACTAATCCAAATTACTAATGAACTCCCACTCAAAAACGACATCCCTCGTGCCTTTTTGGTGATTACATGAACCAAATCCACTACACCAAGTCCGATCATCACGTGAGTCGGTGTAGCTTCAAAGGCGAGCATCTATATGGGCATCATATCAACTATATGACTCATGCTTAACCTTTCGGTCCGTGTTCCGAGGCCATGTTTGTACATGCTAGGCTCGCCAAGTAAGAACCTTAGTACTCGCGTGCGTAAAACTTTCTTACACCCATTGTATGAAAGCGTAGAGTCGAGTACACCCGATCATCACGTGATGTCTCGAAACACGATCCATAGAATGATGCATACTCAAGGAAGAACACATTTTATCTTGATATCTAAATGAGGGATCATCTTACAATGCTACCAAAAGCGACACATTTTATCTTGATATCTAAATGAGGGATCATCTTACAATGCTACCAAAAGCGCCAAACTAGCAGTATAAGGTGCTAACATCTAATGTGTAAAGTGAGATGATATGGTCCATGCATTTGATCTCTATCATTTGCATTGTGGTATGATCTCTATCATTCCTTTGTGTGAAAGGCCAAGGTCTATGGAACTTACACGTTGAATGTGTTGTAAGAGTATCTATCATACATCTACTTACAACAATACCATATCAATAAACTAGCCCAACAACGATCTAAACTAGACGCCTCTAATTTATCAATTGCAAGTTTTACGTGGCTTAGGGCTTTCAGAGATAGAACCGTTCTCACCTACGAACATGAACCACAACGAGGATAACCAAGTTATTAGCAACTCGTTGTAAATCAGATATTGACTATAGTAGGAGAGTAAGACACCCGCTAGCCACTTATGCAAAACAAGTTGCATGTCAGCCGTGGAACAGATCTCATGTACGATGACATGTAAGGTTGGTCCGGGCCGCTTCATCTCACTATGCCACCAATATCCAAAATACATAGAAGATGCAATAACATGATCATCATCGCCCACATATAAACATATGGTTACTACCCGTGCAAAGCACCTACACATAGATCAGGCTCTGATACCACTGTTGGGTCCACAGCATAGAAAACCGAAATTTTCCTATGATGAGAACTACACGCCAAGATCTATCTACTAGGTACAAAGCAACATGTGGACATACATCCAACGAGAACTTACCCTCGAAGACAACAAGTTTTGTTAACGACTAGGAACTCGTGGTTGATGTAGTCGTACACGTGCCGATCTCAAGATCGTGAGGAAGTCCGAGCGCCGCAACTCAGCAGCGCATCCATACTCGCACACACGTTCAAGCCACCGGACAACCTCCACCTCCTCACTCTAGCGATCCAGCGGAAGCAGCAACTCCTTCTAGATGAAATGCCACCGGGAACATGTGTCTCACTAATCCGAGACCATGGGGGAATAATTCTAGAGGGGGAGAGAGATCCTTCACAAGGAGGTGTGAGGAAGAAGGAGGAAGAGGGGGGCCTTTTATAGGAGGAGGGGGTTGCCCATCCCCATGGCCGGCGCATGCGGGAGGTGACCCTTCACCTCCTCCATTCATGTGGTGGCAACCCCTCCACATTAAAATGCATCTTCACCTTCCCCTTTCAAGTCCCTACTTTAAATGCATTTAAATTCTCCAAGTTTAATTCTCTCTCATTTAATAAAACTCTTTTATTAAATTTATTCAGAATTTTGTTAATTACATTAATTAACAAACATTCACATATAACCCCTTGCAATATTTCAATATCACATGCAGAACCACTTTCTGCAATTTCACCCGAAACAATTTCCGGTTTCTATCGAAACAATTCCTACGCTTTGCAATTCTTTCGTCTGAAACATATGTGCTCCAAAATGGTCTCCGGTAACTCTTAAGTGTGTCACCCTACGGTTCGAGAATAATGCAGACATGATTGCGACTCCTCTCAGATCAATAATTAGAAGCGGGACCTGGAGGTCCATACTAACTCCTGCATATTCAACGATGACTTATGTGATCGTGAGAACCTTTAACGCTTGTAATTTAATCCCTTTGTCTCATGATATAATACATGTCCGAGATTCGATCATCAGTATCCAAATACCTAGTTTGATCTCCTTATCGACATGCACTCTTTTCTCGTTCCCGTGATATAACATTCTAGTGATCACATCACTTGCTTGCAAGCTATCTCAATGTGATATCACCGAGAGGGCCTAGAGTATATCTATCCGTCGTCGGGATTGACCGTAAGAGGGATAATGTTCCCGAAAACAAACATTGTTGATGTAGATGTTACACGATCATCCTCAAGGACGTGCACACGATCAGCACCACAAATGGGCAGCACCTCCGTAATCGGTCACACGTTCATGTGCTGACGACTCTCTATCCCTTGCTCCAGCCAGGCAGCGAAAGTAGCGGATCCCCGGGAACTCCAACAGCACTACGCCATGGTAGTGGTGGTGGAGGGGAAGGTTTAGAGCAGGGTTTCGCCGAGCACCTTTTCTAGTGGCAATGGACAAGGCAAGCAAGAGGGAGAAGATGTCAACCTTGGGGCATATGAGAGAGCTTGTGAGAGAGTGTGTGGAGAGGAGGAGGAGACCACCTCCTTTTATAGGCGCCATGGGCCTCCCCCCTCCCCTCCTCTCATTCAATCTCCATTAAAGCACTATATGTTGGGTCCGCAACATAGAAAACCAAAAAAATTCCTACGATGAGAACTACACGCCAAGATATATCTACTAGGTACAAAGCAACGGGTGGACATACATCCAACGAGAACTTACCCTCGAAGACAACGAGTTTTCTTAACGACTAGGAACTCGTGGTTGATGTAGTCGTACACTTGCCTATCTCAGGATCGTGAGGAAGTCCGAGCGCCGCAACTCAGCAGCGCATCCATACTCACACACACGTTCAAGCCACCGGACAACATCCACCTCCTCGCTCCAGCGATCCAGCGGAAGCAGCAACTCCTTCCAGACGAAATGCCACCGGGAACATGTATCTCTCTAATCTAAGACCATGGGGGAATATTTCTAGAGGGGGAGAGAGATCCTTCACAAGGAGGTGTGAGGAAGAAGGAGGAGGAGGGTGGCCTTTTATAGGGGGAGGGGGTGCCCCTCCTCTCCATGGCCGGCGCATGGGGGGGTTACTCCTCACCTCCCCCATTCATGTGGTGGTAACCCCTCCACATTAAAATGCCTCTTCACATTCCCTTTTAAAGTCCCCACTTTAAATGCATTAAAATTCTCTAAGTTTAATGCTCTCTCATTTAATAAAACTCTTTTATTAAATTTATTCAGAATTTTGTTCATTACTTTAATTAACAAACATTCACATATAACCCCTTGCAATATTTCAATATCACATGCAGAACCACTTTCTGCCATTTCACCCGAAACAATTTCCGGTTTATATCGAAACAATTCCTACGCTTTGCAATTCTTTCGTCTGAAACATATGTGCTCCAAAATGGTCTCCGGTAACTCTTAAGTGTGTCACCCTACGGTTCGAGAATAATGCAGACATGATTGCGACTCCTCTCAGATCAATAATTAGAAGCGGGACCTGGAGGTCCATACTAACTCCTGCATATTCAACGATGACTTCTGTGATCGTGAGAACCTTTAACGCTTGTAATTTAATCCCTTTGTCTCATGATATAATACATGTCCGAGATTCGATCATCGGTATCCAAATACCTAGTTTGATCTCGTTATCGACATGCACTCTTTTCTCGTTCCCGTGATATAACATTCTAGTGATCACATCACTTGCTTGCAAGCTATCTCAATGTGATATCACCGAGAGGGCCTAGAGTATATCTATCCGTCGTCGGGATTGACCGTAAGAGGGATAATGTTCCCGAAAACAAACATTGTTGATGTAGATGTTACACGATCATCCTCAAGGACGTGCACACGATCAGCACCACAAATGGGCAGCACCTCCGTAATCGGTCACACGTTCGTGTGCTGACGACTCTCTATCCCTTGCTCCAGCCAGGCAGCGAAAGTAGCGGATCCCCGGGAACTCCAACAGCACTACGCCATGGTAGTGGTGGTGGAGGGGAAGGTTTAGAGCAGGGTTTCGCCGAGCACCTTTTCTAGTGGCAATGGACAAGGCAAGCAAGAGGGAGAAGATGTCAACCTTGGGGCATATGAGAGAGCTTGTGAGAGAGTGTGTGGAGAGGAGGAGGAGACCACCTCCTTTTATAGGCGCCATGGGCCTCCCCCCTCCCCTCCTCTCATTCAATCTCCATTAAAGCACTATATGTTGGGTCCGCAACATAGAAAACCAAAAAAATTCCTACGATGAGAACTACACGCCAAGATATATCTACTAGGTACAAAGCAACGGGTGGACATACATCCAACGAGAACTTACCCTCGAAGACAACGAGTTTTCTTAACGACTAGGAACTCGTGGTTGATGTAGTCGTACACTTGCCGATCTCAGGATCGTGAGGAAGTCCGAGCGCCGCAACTCAGCAGCGCATCCATACTCACACACACGTTCAAGCCACCGGACAACATCCACCTCCTCGCTCCAGCGATCCAGCGGAAGCAGCAACTCCTTCCAGACGAAATGCCACCGGGAACATGTATCTCTCTAATCTAAGACCATGGGGGAATATTTCTAGAGGGGGAGAGAGATCCTTCACAAGGAGGTGTGAGGAAGAAGGAGGAGGAGGGTGGCCTTTTATAGGGGGAGGGGGGGTGCCCCTCCTCTCCATGGCCGGCGCATGGGGGGGTTACTCCTCACCTCCCCCATTCATGTGGTGGTAACCCCTCCACATTAAAATGCCTCTTCACATTCCCTTTTAAAGTCCCCACTTTAAATGCATTAAAATTCTCTAAGTTTAATGCTCTCTCATTTAATAAAACTCTTTTATTAAATTTATTCAGAATTTTGTTCATTACTTTAATTAACAAACATTCACATATAACCCCTTGCAATATTTCAATATCACATGCAGAACCACTTTCTGCCATTTCACCCGAAACAATTTCTGGTTTCTATCGAAACAATTCCTACGCTTTGCAATTCTTTCGTCTGAAACATATGTGCTCCAAAATGGTCTCCGGTAACTCTTAAGTGTGTCACCCTACGGTTCGAGAATAATGCAGACATGATTGCGACTCCTCTCAGATCAATAATTAGAAGCGGGACCTGGAGGTCCATACTAACTCCTGCATATTCAACGATGACTTCTGTGATCGTGAGAACCTTTAACGCTTGTAATTTAATCCCTTTGTCTCATGATATAATACATGTCCGAGATTCGATCATCGGTATCCAAATACCTAGTTTGATCTCGTTATCGACATGCACTCTTTTCTCGTTCCCGTGATATAACATTCTAGTGATCACATCACTTGCAAGCTATCTCAATGTGATATCACCGAGAGGGCCTAGAGTATATCTATCCGTCGTCGGGATTGACCGTAAGAGGGATAATGTTCCCGAAAACAAACATTGTTGATGTAGATGTTACACGATCATCCTCAAGGACGTGCACACGATCAGCACCACAAATGGGCAGCACCTCCGTAATCGGTCACACGTTCGTGTGCTGACGACTCTCTATCCCTTGCTCCAGCCAGGCAGCGAAAGTAGCGGATCCCCGGGAACTCCAACAGCACTACGCCATGGTAGTGGTGGTGGAGGGGAAGGTTTAGAGCAGGGTTTCGCCGAGCACCTTTTCTAGTGGCAATGGACAAGGCAAGCAAGAGGGAGAAGATGTCAACCTTGGGGCATATGAGAGAGCTTGTGAGAGAGTGTGTGGAGAGGAGGAGGAGGAGACCACCTCCTTTTATAGGCGCCATGGGCCTCCCCCCTCCCCTCCTCTCATTCAATCTCCATTAAAGCACTATATGTTGGGTCCGCAACATAGAAAACCAAAAAAATTCCTACGATGAGAACTACACGCCAAGATATATCTACTAGGTACAAAGCAACGGGTGGACATACATCCAACGAGAACTTACCCTCGAAGACAACGAGTTTTCTTAACGACTAGGAACTCGTGGTTGATGTAGTCGTACACTTGCCGATCTCAGGATCGTGAGGAAGTCCGAGCGCCGCAACTCAGCAGCGCATCCATACTCACACACACGTTCAAGCCACCGGACAACATCCACCTCCTCGCTCCAGCGATCCAGCGGAAGCAGCAACTCCTTCCAGACGAAATGCCACCGGGAACATGTATCTCTCTAATCTAAGACCATGGGGGAATATTTCTAGAGGGGGAGAGAGATCCTTCACAAGGAGGTGTGAGGAAGAAGGAGGAGGAGGGTGGCCTTTTATAGGGGGAGGGGGGTGCCCCTCCTCTCCATGGCCGGCGCATGGGGGGGTTACTCCTCACCTCCCCCATTCATGTGGTGGTAACCCCTCCACATTAAAATGCCTCTTCACATTCCCTTTTGAAGTCCCCACTTTAAATGCATTAAAATTCTCTAAGTTTAATGCTCTCTCATTTAATAAAACTCTTTTATTAAATTTATTTAGAATTTTGTTCATTACTTTAATTAACAAACATTCACATATAACCCCTTGCAATATTTCAATATCACATGCAGAACCACTTTCTGCCATTTCACCCGAAACAATTTCCGGTTTCTATCGAAACAATTCCCACGCTTTGCAATTCTTTCGTCTGAAACATATGTGCTCCAAAATGGTGTCCGGTAACTCTTAAGTGTGTCACCCTACGGTTCGCGAATAATGCAGACATGATTGAGACTCCTCTCAGATCAATAGTCAGAAGCGGGACCTGGAGATCCATACTGACTCCTGTATATTCAACGATGACTTCTGTGATCGTGAGAACCTTTAACGCTTGTAATTTAATCCCTTTGTCTCATGATATAATACATGTCCGAGATTCGATCATCGGTATCCAAATACCTAGTTTGATCTCGTTACCGACATGCACTCTTTTCTCGTTCCCGTGATATAACATTCTAGTGATCACATCACTTGCAAGCTATCTCAATGTGATATCACCGAGAGGGCCTAGAGTATATCTATCCGTCGTCGGGATTGACCGTAAGAGGGATAATGTTCCCGAAAACAAACATTGTTGATGTAGATGTTACACGATCATCCTCAAGGACGTGCACACGATCAGCACCACAAATGGGCAGCACCTCCGTAATCGGTCACACGTTCGTGTGCTGACGACTCTCTATCCCTTGCTCCAGCCAGGCAGCGAAAGTAGCGGATCCCCGGGAACTCCAACAGCACTACGCCATGGTAGTGGTGGTGGAGGGGAAGGTTTAGAGCAGGGTTTCGCCGAGCACCTTTTCTAGTGGCAATGGACAAGGCAAGCAAGAGGGAGAAGATGTCAACCTTGGGGCATATGAGAGAGCTTGTGAGAGAGTGTGTGGAGAGGAGGAGGAGGAGACCACCTCCTTTTATAGGCGACATGGGCCTCCCCCCTCCCCTCCTCTCATTCAATCTCCATTAAAGCACTATATGTTGGGTCCGCAACATAGAAAACCAAAAAAATTCCTACGATGAGAACTACACGCCAAGATATATCTACTAGGTACAAAGCAACGGGTGGACATACATCCAACGAGAACTTACCCTCGAAGACAACGAGTTTTCTTAACGACTAGGAACTCGTGGTTGATGTAGTCGTACACTTGCCGATCTCAGGATCGTGAGGAAGTCCGAGCGCCGCAACTCAGCAGCGCATCCATACTCACACACACGTTCAAGCCACCGGACAACATCCACCTCCTCGCTCCAGCGATCCAGCGGAAGCAGCAACTCCTTCCAGACGAAATGCCACCGGGAACATGTATCTCTCTAATCTAAGACCATGGGGGAATATTTCTAGAGGGGGAGAGAGATCCTTCACAAGGAGGTGTGAGGAAGAAGGAGGAGGAGGGTGGCCTTTTATAGGGGGAGGGGGGTGCCCCTCCTCTCCATGGCCGGCGCATGGGGGGGTTACTCCTCACCTCCCCCATTCATGTGGTGGTAACCCCTCCACATTAAAATGCCTCTTCACATTCCCTTTTGAAGTCCCCACTTTAAATGCATTAAAATTCTCTAAGTTTAATGCTCTCTCATTTAATAAAACTCTTTTATTAAATTTATTCAGAATTTTGTTCATTACTTTAATTAACAAACATTCACATATAACCCCTTGCAATATTTCAATATCACATGCAGAACCACTTTCTGCCATTTCACCCGAAACAATTTCCGGTTTCTATCGAAACAATTCCCACGCTTTGCAATTCTTTCGTCTGAAACATATGTGCTCCAAAATGGTGTCCGGTAACTCTTAAGTGTGTCACCCTACGGTTCGCGAATAATGCAGACATGATTGAGACTCCTCTCAGATCAATAGTCAGAAGCGGGACCTGGAGATCCATACTGACTCCTGTATATTCAACGATGACTTCTGTGATTGTGAGAACCTTTAACGCTTGTAATTTAATCCCTTTGTCTCATGATATAATACATGTCCGAGATTCGATCATCGGTATCCAAATACCTAGTTTGATCTCGTTACCGACATGCACTCTTTTCTCGTTCCCGTGATATAACATTCTAGTGATCACATCACTTGCTTGCAAGCTATCTCAATGTGATATCACCGAGAGGGCCTAGAGTATATCTATCCGTCATCGGGATTGACAAATTCCACTCTTGATCCATGAGCCTCAACATAACACCTTCGTAGTACTGAACCCATCTTTATAGTCACCCTGTTATGGTGTGACGTTTGATGTTATCAAGATACTCTTCAGGTGTTAGCAATTAACATGATCTCATGGTCTAAGGATAAAGATTACTTCGTATGATGTTATAGCAATATAAACATAATGACTTGATCGTAATGCTATACTTCGGATGACTGTTCATCACATCATTCCACCAATGTTGTGACCTTGTTATTAACAACATCCAATGTCCATGATCAGGAAACCTTGATCATCTTGTTAATCAACAAGCTAGTCTATAAGAGAGGCATAACTAGGAACCATTTTTGTTTATTAAACACACATGTATTGATGTTTCCGATCAATACAATTCTAGCATGCAAAATAAACATCTATCATATATATAAGTAATACATAATAACAACTTTATTATTGCCTCTCAGGGCATATTTCCTTCAGGAGGTCCTTTTTCTCCCTCCCACGAAACTGAATCCGGCGGTGGCGGCCCAGCATGTCTTGCTAGGCGAAGGTTGTAGCTACGTCACCGACTGATTCATGTCTGCCGGGGCTAGAGTCTGGGCTCAACGCGGAGCCCCTCAACACGAAGCAGCAGCGAGGTCTTCAGCCCCGTTAGCAAGGAGGTCAGCAAGGATTCTGCTCCCAAGGTACCTACGAGCAGCGGGTTGAAGCAAAAGCAAGGCCAGCTACGGATTGTACGGCTCCGGTGGGCGGATGCGGCACCCAGATCTCGAAGAAAAAAACCCGGGAGAAGAGCGAGAGGTGAATTTTTCTTATATGTGCCTTATCTTACAAGTAGATTAGTTACGACATAATAGAATGGAATGAACTGAAAAGTTCCCCTTTTTAATCAAATTAGGCACATCTTTGACACAAGGGACCTATATGAGTTCACAGTTCATGTTCGCCAGTACACTGCAAAACTAGATTTTGGTTGTGAGAGGGTTGTGTTCAGGAAAGATGTGCATCTTCTTGTGAATTGCAAAGAGGTTGTGTTTGTTTCGCAGCTGGTAGATATGCTTCATGCTAGGATTCCCTAGGGTTCTAGACAAAGGACAAAATTGGTGTGGCGCAACATGAATTATACCTATCAGCAACTTAAGCACTGCCATGAGCTTCAGATGGTTTGGGAGTGATGTGTAGCTGATCGTAAGGTGAAAGTTGAAGCGATGATTGATGATCTGTATGCAGATGCTGGAGATTTGCATGTCTGTCCTTTTCATAAACCACGACTAGAGCCATTGCATGTGTGTTCCTTTCCTAAACCACAACTAGAGACATTGCATGTGTGTTATTTTCCTAAATCACCACTAGTGTCATTGCATGTTTGTTCTTTCCATAAACCACATGGATCCACCAGTGTCATTGCATGTGTGTTCTTTTCCTAAACCACCACTAGTGTCTTTGCATGTGTGTTCTTTTCCTAAACCACCACTAGTGTCATTGCATGTTTGTTGTTTTTATAAACCACATGGATCCACCAGTGTCATTGCATGTTTGTCCTTTTCCTAAACCACCATTAGTGTCATTAGATTTGTGTTATTTTACTAAACCACATGGATCCACCACTAGAGTCATTGCATGTGTGTTCTTTTCATAAACCACCACTAGTGTCATTACATGTGTGTTATTTCCATAAACCACATGGATCCACAACTAGATTCATTGCATGTGTGTTCTTTTCATAAACCACCACTAGATTCATTGCATGTGTGTTCTTTCCATAAACCACATGGATCCACCAGAGTCATTTGCATGTGTGTTCTTTTCCTAAACCACCACTAGTGTAATTGCATGTGTGTTCCTTTCCTAAACCACCACTAGTGTCATTGCATGTGTGTTCTTTTCATAAACCACTTGGATCCACCAAAGTCATTGCGTGTGTGTTCTTTTCATAAAACACAACTATAGTCATTGCATGTTTGTTATTTTCATAAACCACATGGAACCACAACTAGAGTCATTGCATGTGTTTTCCTATCATAAACGACCACCAGTGTCATTTTACTAAACCACATGGATCCACAACTAGAGTCATGTGCATGTGTGTTCTTTTCATTAACCACCACCAGTGTCATTGCATGTGTGTTCTTTCCATAAACCACGTGGATCCACAACTAGAGTCATTGCATGTGTGTTCTTTTCATAAACCACCACTAGATTCATTGCATGTGTGTTCTTTCCATAAACCACATGGATCCGCTAGAGTCATTTGCATGTGTGTTATTCTCCTAAACCACCACTAGTGTTATTGCATGTGTGTTCCTTTCCTAAACCACCACTAGTGTCATTGCATGTGTGTTCTTTTCATAAACCATTTGGATCCACCAGAGTCATTGCATGTGTGTTCTTTTCATAAACCATAACTATAGTCATTTCATGTTTATTATTTTCATAAACCACATGGAACTACAACTAGAGACATTGCATGTGTGTTCCTTTCATAAACCACCACCAGTGTCAATTTACTAAACCACATGGATCCACAACCAGAGTCATTTGCATGTGTGTTCTTTTCGTTAACCACCACACGTGTCATTGCATGTGTGTTCCTTTCCTAAACCACATGGATCCACCAGTGTCATTGCATGTCTTTGAATGTTTTTCCTTTTCCTAAACCACCACTAGTGTCATTGCATGTGTGTTATTTTAGTAAAGCACATGGATCCACCACTAGTGTCATTGCATGCGTGTTCTTTTCATAAACCACTAATAGTGACATTGCATGTGTGTTCTTTCCATAAACCACATGGATCCACAACTAGAGTCATTGCATGTGTGTTATTTCCATAAACCACCACTAGATTCATTGCATGTGTGTTATTTCCATAAACCACCACTAGATTCATTGCATGTGTGTTCTTTCCATAAACCACATGGATCCACCAGTCATTAGCATGTGTGTTCTTTTCCTAAACCACCACTTGTGTCATTGCATGTGTGTTCCTTTCCTAAACCACCACTAGTGTCATTGCAAGTGTGTTCTTTTCATAAACCACTTGGATGCACCAGAGTCATTGCATGTGTGTTCTTTTCATAAACCACAACTATGGTCATTGCATGTTTGTTCTTTTCATAAACCAGATGGAACTACAACTAGAGTCATTGCATGTGTGTTCCTTTCATAAACCACCACCAGTGTCATTTTACTAAACCACATGGATCCACAACTAGAGTCATTTGCATGTGTGTTCTTTTCATTAACCACCACCAGTGCCATTGCATGTGTGTTCCTTTCCTAAACCACATGGATCCACAACTAGAGTCACTGCAAGTCTTTGCATGTGTGTTCTTTTCCTAAACCACCACTAGTGTCATTGCATGTGTGTTATTTTATTAAACCACGTGGATCCACCACCAGTGTCATTTCATGTGTGTTATTTTCATAAACCACCACTAGTGTCATTGCATGTGTGTTCTTTCCATAAACCACATGGATCCACAACTTGAGTCATTACATGTGTGTTCTTTTCATGAACCACCACTGGTGTCATTGCATGTGTGTTCTTTCCGTAAACCACATGGATCCACCAGAGTCATTTGCATGTCTTTGCATGTGTGGTATTTTCCTAAACCACCACTAGTGTCATTGCATGTGTTTTATTTTACTAAACAGAATGGATCCACCAGAGTCATTTGCATGTGTGTCCTTTTCATAAACTGCCACTAGAGTCATTGCATGTGTTTTATTTTACTAAACAGAATGGATCCACCAGAGTCATTTGCATGTGTGTCCTTTTCATAAACTGCCACTAGAGTCATTGCATGTTTGTTCCTTTCCTAAACCACCACTAGAGACATTGCATGTGTGTTCTTTTCCTAAACAACCACTAGTGTCATTGCATGTTTGTTATTTCCATAAACTACAAGGATCCACTAGTGTCATTGCATGTGTGTTCTTTTCCTAAACCACCACTAGTGTCATTGCATGTGTGTTCTTTCCATAAACCACATGGATCCACCAGTGTCATTGCATGTGTGTTCTTTTCCTAAACCACCACTAGTGTATTTGCCTGTGTGTTCTTTTCCTAAACCACCACTAGTGTCATTGCATGTTTGTTCTTTTCATAAACCACATGGATCCACCAGTGTCATTGCATGTTTGTCCTTTTCCTAAACCACCACAAGTGTCATTGCATATGTTTTATTTTACTAAACCACATGGATCCACCACCAGTGTTATTGCATGTGTGTTCTTTTCATAAATCACCACTAGTGTCATTACATGTGTGGTATTTCCATAAACCACATGGATCCACAACTAGATTCATTGCATGTGTGTTCTTTTCATAAACCACCACTAGATTCATTGCATGTGTGTTCTTTCCATAGAACACGTGGATCCACCAGAGTCATTTGCATGTGTGTTCTTTTCCTAAACCACCACTAGTGTCATTGCATGTGTGTTCATTTTCTAAACCACCACTAGTGTTATTGCATGTGTGTTCTTTCCATAAACCACTTAGATCCGCCAAAGTCATTTCATGTGTGTTCTTTTCATAAACCATAACTATAGTCATTGCATGTTTGTTCTTTTCATAAACCACATGGAACCGCAACTAGAGTCATTGTATGTGTGTTTCTTTCATAAATCATCACAAGTGTCATTTTACTAAACCACATGGATCCACAACTAGAGTCATTTACATGTGTGTGTTCTTTTCATTAACCACCACTAGTGTCATTGCATGTGTGTACTTTCCATAAACCACATGGATCCACAACTAGAGTCATTACATGTGTGTTCTTTTCATAAACCACCACTAGATTGATTGCATGTGTGTTCTTTCCATAAACCACATGGATCCACGAGAGTCATTTGCATGTGTGTTATTTTCCTAAACCACCACTAGTGTCATTGCATGTGTGTTCCTTTCCTAAACCACCACTAGTGTCATTGCATGTGTGTTCTTTTCATAAAGAACTTGGATCCACCAGAGTCATTGCATGTGTGTCCTTTTCATAAACCACAACTATAGTCATTGCATGTTTGTTCTTTTCATAAACCACATGGAACCACAACTAGATTCATTGCATGTGTGTTCCTTTCATAAACCACCACCAATATCATTTTACTAAACCACATGGATCCACAACTAGAGCCATTTGAACGTGTGTTCTTTTCATTAACCACCACCAGTGTCATTGCACGTGTGTTCCTTTCCTAAACCACATGGATCCACCAGTGTCATTGCATGTCTTTGCATGTGTGTTACTTTCCTAAACCACCACTAGAGTAATTGCATGTGTGTACTTTTCATAAACCACAACTAGAGTCATTGCATGTTTGTTCTTTTCATAAACCACATGGATCCTCCAGTGTCATTGCATGTGTGTTCTTTTCCTAAACCACCACTAGTGTCGTTGCATGCTTGTTCTTTGCCTAAACCACAACTAGAGTTATTGCATTATTGTTACTTTCCTAAACCACCACTAGTGTCATTGCATGTGTGTTCTTTTCATAAACCACTTGGATCCACCAGAGTCATTGCATGTGTGTTCTTTTCATAGACCACAATTATAGTCATTGCATGTTTGTTCTTTTCATAAACCACATTGAACCACAACTAGAGCAATTGCATGTGTGTCCTTTCATAAACCACCACTAGTGTCATTTTACTAAATCACATGGATCCACAACTAAGTCATTTGCATGTGTGTTCTTTCCATTAACCACCACCAATGTCATTGCATGTGTGTTCCTTTCGTGAACCACATGGATCCACCAGTGTCATTGCATGTCTTTGCATGTGTGTTTTTTCCTAAACCACCACCAGTGTCATTGCATGTGTGTTCTTTCCATAAACCACATGTATCCACTAGAGTCATTGCATGTTTCTTCCTTTCCTAAACCACAACTAGAGACATTGCATGTGTGTTCTTTTCCTAAACCACAACTAGAGACATTGCATGTGTGTTCTTTTCCTAAACCACCACTAGAGTCATTGCATGTGTGTAGTTTTCATAAACCACATGGATCCACCAATGTCATTGCATGTTTGTTGTTTTCCTAAACCACCACTAGTGTCATTCAATGTGTATTATTTTACTAAACCACATGGATCCACCACCAGTGTCATTGCATGTGTGTTCTTTTCCTAAACCACCACTGGATTCATTGCATGTGTGTTCTTTCCATAAATCACATGGATCCACCAGTGTCATTGCATGTGTGTTCTTTCCCTAAACCACCACTAGATTCATTGCATGTGTGTTCTTTCCATAAACCACAACTAGAGTCATTGCATGTTTGTTCTTTTCATAAACCACCACTAGTGTCATTGCATATGTGTTCTGTCCATAAACCACAACTAGATTCATTATGTGTGTGTTCTTTCCATAAACCACATGGAACCACCACCAGTGTCATTGCTTGTGTGTTCTTTTCATAAACCACCACCAGTGTCATTGCATGTGTGTTCTTTACATAAACCACATGGATCCACTAGAGTCATTTGCATGTGTGTTCTTTTCAATGACCACCACCAGTGTCATTGCATGTGTGTTTGTCGTGGTGGTGTCACGGCAGATGCCATGGATAGGCTAAAGGTGGGAACTAAATGCACTAGGGGAATCCGGGGAGGGATAATGAGGTGATTCCTCACATAGAAGATTTATATATGATTCACTTCCAAGGTTACAAGTGCTCCTAGATCTGTATTGGCGAGAGGAGGAAGAAGGAACTCTCTTACTCTCACCCATAGTAGACCCGTACAAGACCTACCAGAGATCAACCCTTAGAACTTAAACCAATCAGAATAGCGGAACCCCTTCTATAGAGGCCCTATCCCTCCTTATGTAGGGGGGCTAGCTCTCTACATAGGGCATACGTGGAGGCATATTCCAAGGAATATGCCTCCTCCCAAAATAGTAAGCCGACCGGGTTGCTTTTCCCCCGCGTCACACATGCAGAGGCTATGTGAGCCTCTGCGGCGCCTGCGTCAGCCCACACGAGCCTCGTCACCTCTTGTCGGCCACGCCTCGGTGGTCCTACCCCTGTTCGCTTCGCTCATGCAGTGCGTACCGGGGTTACTTTTGACCAGCGAGATTCCTTCCTTCTCCTAGAAGCTAGATATGACCCGGATCATAGTTGACCCGGCCACATCCGTTCCTGCATACAAGTTAAATTCTCCTATCGGACTTACTGCTAAAGTCGGTCGAGGCTCCGTTAGGTGGACATCCCTTGGTTCGGGTTACTTTGAGACTCGACCTGCCTTGAGGTGACCCGGCCAGCGTCCGCTTTGGCCTTGCCGAACCTCGGCTAACTCGGCCTTTTATACCCCGACGTGACCCTACCCGGGGGTATCCCCCCAACATTAGTCCCCGAAGCTGGTGTGGTCTTAGCTGCCTTGGCCGCTAAGGCCACATCAGGTTCAAATTCACTAAGCTTTGGACGTCATCTCCGAGTTACCTCCTTATCTCGGATTGTATGGATTTACGTTCCCTTGGCACATTCCAAGTTTTCACTTGCTGGTCGGGTTATCACCTTATTTCGGACCTCATGGTTTTACTTTCCCTTGGCACATTCCAAGTTTTCACTTGCTGGCCGGGTTACCACGGTCTCATCCGGGTCTTCTTTCCTTCTCTCACACGCTAACCCACGTGGAGGCTAATCATTAGGTTGCCTCATTTTAAGGGCCAGCCATAGTAACCGCCGCAGTAATTGTCAGTTATCACTGCGCGCGGGTCACGTCACGCCTGCCTCCTCGTTTACCGCATCAATGTGTCACGTCATGGGATCAGCTACACCCTGTGGCCTTCCGTATGGCTCGCTGCTGATTGGTTGACGCGGGACATACACGGCCACGCCGTGTGGCGTACCCGCATGACACGATCCCCCCTCCCCCCTCGAGGGAGTGGTTAAATAGGGGAGGGGCGCACCCCTTAGGTCTTTTCCTCCTTCCGCGCCCCTCTGCCTCTAGCTCTTCTTCTCCTTCGTCTTCCCCGCGATAGCGCCGCCGCCACTGCTTCTAAGTAGCAGCGCCGCCGCCGCACTGCTTCCCCACGCCTCTGCATCGCCGCCACCACTACGCGCCTCCTCCGCCACGGGTCGTTGTCAATCTAGACCGTTGCCTCCCCACCGCCGCTAGCGCCAGTGAGGGCATCGAACACATGATGACAGAGGAGGAGCTCGCCATCGCCGAGCAAGAGATGGAGGAAGACTCTGCCGCGGCGGACCGTGGTGCGTGGGCCGGGTCCTGGGTCTGCCAAGACGACCTGGACTGGCTCTACCGCACCAGACGCATCCCTGCCGGCGTCACCGCGCGCCTCGCCTCCGCCGAACTCGCCCCCTCACCCAATCCGGGTGAGTTCGTCGTGTTCTTGTCCCACTTCTAGCGGGGGTTCGGTTTGCCGGTCAGCGACTTCTTCCATGACTAGTTAAGCACCTACGAACTCCAGCCGCACCACCTTCCTGCCAACGCAATTACTTCTCTTTCCGCTTTTGCCTCCACGATCGAAGGCTATGCCGGACTATGGCCCACGAAGGAGCTATGGATCCGGTTTTTCGGCCTTCGTCGTAATGTTATTCCAAACATTCAACTTGATCCGGAGGACAAGCAACTCACTCAGTTCGGAGCTGCGTCCATCTCACCCCGGAGGCTATCCGTCTTCCCCTGAGTCACCGGGCTACACTCCTGCAAAGGATGGGCCTGGACTTTCTTTTATGTCCGGAACGAGGGCACTGAAGACTTGATCCGGTTGCTCCCCTATGCTCCGGGTCCTCCTAACCCGGAGTTGTGGGACATTGTCCCCAAGAAGCCCACGGCCTTGGCTAACTTGGTCAACAAAAGGTTCGCGGAGTTGAAGGAGCTCGGGTTGCGCAACGAGGATGCCATGATCACGTTCGTCCGCAAGCGGATCTCCCCCCTCCAGAAGCGCACTCACAAGGTGTGCCACATGAGCTAGGGCCGCGACCCCAACCGGACCTCGTCCTTCGAGTTGAGTAACACGGAGATCTATCGCCGGGTCAAGTCCCTCTTCACCACCCACAAAGACTTCTCCTCTGAATGGACATGGGGAATTGAGCACTTTTGCCGCGATAGGCTTCCTCCTGTGGTAAACCTCATGGCGCAAACTTTCTCCGGATTAAATCATATGTTGGTCATTGTTGTATTTTTAACTCTGTTGTCTGTTCTTTTCCTCAGCTATTCCTTCAGCAAACCCTCGAGGATGGCACCGATCCGACCCTTAAGTGGGCGCCTGACCGGGAGACCTCGGACGAGGAAGAGCCGGATCAGGAGATGTTCCTCCTCATGCCCGACGCTATGAAGCGACCCACCGGTAAACTCTCTTCTATTAGAGATTGGCCTGATGATGAAGATGACTCGGATGTCGAGGTGATGGAAGTTGTTGACGCTGTCCCTCTTTCTTATGCTTTTTCGGCATCAGCTAACCCCGGTGGGCAGATCCACGAGGACCGTCCCCTTGCCATGGGTGACCCTGTTCCGATAGCGCCGAAGAAGAAGCGTGGAGCTGCATCAAGTTCCTCCTCTGGACCTTCTCAGCCCGCCAAAAGGCGAAAGAAGTCCGGAGACAAAACCGCCTCCAAGCCAGTAGGCAAGGCCCCAGCACGAAGGGCTCGGAAACCCAAGGAGCCCTTGACCTCGGATGCGTAAGCCTTCTTTCCCTCTGCAATTTATTCTTCCTTGCATTGTTTTAGTTTCTCTTTTGACATTATTTGATTCGGCAGGGCTACAGTGGAGGTCCCCCAGAGTGGATCTAGCATCTCTTCGCCGCTCCGTCTTAGCCCTTCTCCCCCTCGTGACGACGAGTCACGCCCGCTGAGCCCTATTCCAGAGGGTTCTGCGGCTGCTCCGGGTTCTATTCCACCTCGTCAAGAGGGGGGTAACCTTGGAGCAGGGGAGACCGGCCCAGCCGAGGCTACCTCAGCACCAGCACCAGCTCCAGCACCATCAACCACTCCAGCACCAGCACCAACTCTGGCAGCAAGAACATCAGCAGTAGCACCAAGTTCAGCAACAAGAGCACCAGCTCCAAGCTCCTCCGCATCGTCCGAGTCTTCTCAGTCTCGACGAGGAAGTACCCAGGCAGCTCCTAAGGGGAAATCTGCTGGGACCACTTCTTCCTCCCAACAGCCCAAGGGCAAAAAGTCCCCTGACGCTACTAGGACAGCATCTGTCGAGGCTGGACAGCGTACCCTCGTATCCATGCTTCCCAAGAAACCTCCAGCCCCGAAGGACGTCCCTATCGAGCCAGCTGATGCGCAGCAACTTGTTCTGCACACCAGCCCGGCCCTTGCCCTGGTTGAGAGGAGAGAGGCGCATGTGAAGGGCTTGGTGGTGCCCCATATGCCCACCGGCGAGCGATACCCTCCGAGCCTGATTGAATTCGTCATGAATTGGAACAAGGCAGAGGTAGTCCAAGACGCTGATCTCCCAGAGAAGTTCGGTCCCGCCGAATTCTCCGATCAAATGAACACTGCCTTTAAGGCGCTCAACATCGCGGGTTGGATGATGGAGGTATGTTACTCGTTTTCCTTAGCCAGTTGTAGGTATTTAGTAATATAACCATTAGTCCTCGAGCCTCCGGGGGAGTAACTTGTTACTCGGCCAGATGCTCCTTAGAAAGCTAATGTAGCTCCTTGATAACTTCAAATATGCACACACCTAGATCCGGATTAAGTTCCACTTGGCCCGGATTTAGTACACTTCGAATATGCACGCACCTAGAGCCGGGTTAAGTTCCACTTGGCCCGGATTTAGTACACTTCGAATATGCACACACCTAGAGCCGGGTTACGTTCCACTTGGCCCGGATTTAGTACACTTCGAATATGCACACACCTAGAGCCGGGTTAAGTTCCACTTGGCCCGGATTTAGTACACTTCGAATATGCACACACCTAGAGCCGGGTTAAGTTCCACTTGGCCCGGATTTAGTACACTTCGAATATGCACACACCTAGAGCCGGGTTAAGTTCCACTTGGCCCGGATTTAGTACACTTCGAATATGCACACACCTAGAGCCGGGTTAAGTTCCACTTGGCCCAGATTTAGTACACTTCGAATATGCACAAGGCTAAGTTATATCTTTGTACTCTTTGCAGGTGACCACCAACCGCCGTAGCGCTGAGTTTCGGCATCTCCTTGACACCCATAAGACGATGCGCGCCAAGCATAATGCACTTCTCGCTGAACACGAGAAAAGGGGTAAGTTTCTTCCTTGGAACTTCTCCGTTTTTCTTCATTTTCCTCTGCCGAACTAACCTATCATTCGGTTTCCGCAGCTGGGGTGGAGGTTGAGAACAAGCTTATGAGGAAGAACTTGGATCAGATCAAGGGTAAGTCATTTTTGTCCGACCTTGCTATGCTTTCTATCTCCTTTTCTCCTTTGCTCGGCAAACATTCATACCTCGGCTCTGCCGGGTCAATACACTATTTCAGCATCTCTTGAAGATAGTGTACCCATGCTTGATATGATGCTGCATTTTCTCGAACAAGCAGGACAGCATCAAGCCGAGCTTAAAAAGAAAGATGATGAGCTCGCCCTCCTCCGGACCAAGGATGATGAGATCGCTAGGCTCAAGGCTGATATGGAGAAAATGAAAGCACAGCACCAGTCCGAGCTCCAAAAGGTTGGCCATGACTACACTGAAGAGCGCGAGCGCCTCAATCTCCAGATCGCCAAGGACCAGGATCTACTCAAGGAGGCCGACACTGAGCTTAAGTCGGCGAATGCTGAACTTGTGTAGCTTCGCAAAAGACGTGATGACTGTACCAGGGAGTTGACCCGGATCCTCAGCCATATATCACGTAAGCTCCTTTCCCTTATCCGACATATTTCTCCGGGTTACTTCACATGTCTTTTCTCTTACTTGTTTCTCTGGTCTCGTTTTCAGGCAAATTACCTGAAGGCACCGCCATCGCGAGCGCTGTAGTTGCAGATTTCTGCCGAGAGAGGGGTACTCCTGCTGCTCCTGGCGGTGAGGAGATTCCTTATGACATGGAGGACCTGTTGGTCAGCCTGTCATCTCGCGTGGAACTCATCAAGAATTATGGCAGGGATATCCTCGACGTTGCAGTCCGAATCTTTAACACGTTCTGGCCTGGAGAAGACACTTCGGAGACTACCACAATTCTTGTTGAGAAGTTAATGGAAATCGAGACCCAGCTCGACCTCTGGAGGGAGTCCACTGGACGTGCTGCAGCTGATACCGTTCTTCACCACATACTCACGTGGTACGAGAAGATCGATCTCAACCTCCTGACGCGCCTGCGCACCGGGTCCAAATGGACGAATGACCCGGAGTGGGTAACTCGGCGCCAGGATTGCGCCCATAGCCTCATCGAATATGCTCCCATTCATGAATGGACTGAGGGACCGAGCTTCCTGGAAGCCGCCGGTGATGAAGAGGTTGAGAATGTTGAAGATGGCTCGGACGAGGATGGAGAGGTCGATGCCTCGGATATCGAAGACGGTGAAGATGATGCCGAACTTCCTCCTCCTGCTGCTCCTTGAGTGAAAACACTTGAAAACTTATCAGATCCCCGATATGCCGGGTGGAATTGTATTTAGTACGCATGTGATATTTTGCTACTAAGTTTCTCATGCCGGATTAGCTTAGGCGTAATCCCCGAGTTTCATTTTCTTGTTCGTCCAATCTTTTGGCTCGGTTCATGTCTACCTTGATTCGGTTTTACAACTTACGAATCCGAGCTTCAAAAATTGTTTTAACAATACTTGGAAACTTTAGGCTTAGCTCAAAATAATTCAACATAGTAATTTGAATGTAAATACAAGGCTAGTCCAGAAAACAAACGTTGGCTCGATTAAGTTCTTTTCCTTAGTCGTTTTTCATGTGCCAGGCAGTTCCAAAGTTGTTCTCTTGCTTGCCATGAAGCCAATTCTTGTTGGACAGCAGCAAGTCGAAGAGTCGGGTTTTTGCTTCCCACACACTACTAAACCAAGTTAAGTAGAACAACTTACTCCAGCTGACGTATAAATAATGAAAAATAACAAATATTATTAAGGCAGTCCCCGAGTTACTGCTCGAGGTGCCAACATTTCATTTAGGCTCATTGCCGGCATACATAACGACATCTGAGAAGACTCGGATACATACACTTCTTAGCTAAGTGTAGAAAGGACGAAGTAGAGCTACATTCCATGGACGCTTAGATTCCTCGCCGGACCTGTCCGTCTTGTTCTTTTCATGTGGCTTTGCGTCTATAAGATAATAAGAATCATTGTGTAATGCCCTTCCCATGGATGGCCCTTCCCATGGAGGGGATAATTTATGCATGCCAGCAGTACGTTGTACCGACCGGAGCACCAGATCGCCTTCCCGAAAGACTCGGGGGCTTACTTTCCGGCTATGATAGCGTCGGAGATTTTGCTGATATATGGCGGATCTGGACAATGCCAGTTCTCTCGCTTCTTCTAGCAGATCAACATCATTTTTCCGGGCTTCTTGCACTTCGGCTTCTATGTATTGGGTGACCCTAGGCGAATCATGCTCTATGTCGGCTGGTAATACAGCTTCTGCCCCATATACCAGAAAAAACGGCGTATAGCCTGTTGATCGATTCGGAGTTGTTCTTAAACTCCACAGTATCGCTGGTAGTTCTTCTATCTAGCACCCCACTGATCTTTGCAGCGGCTCAATGAGCCGGGGTTTTATCCCGGATAATACTAATCCGTTGGATCTTTCCACTTGTTCGTTCGATGCGGGGTGGGCTACTGAGGCAACGTCCAACCGGATCTTCTTATCCCGGCAGAAACGCGCAAACGCTCCTTCAGCAAAATTTGTGCCATTATCAGTGATGATACTGTGAGGATAACCGTATCTCAAGATGATGTCTTTGAGAAATGTTACGGCTGTAGCCCCATCACACTTTCTTATAGGCTCACTTCAATCCACTTGGTAAATTTGTCCACCATGACCAAAATGTGAGTCATATTCCCCCTTGCTGCTTTAAACGGGCCAACCATATCCAGGCACCATACGGCAAATGGCCATGTAATTGGTATGGTCTTGAGCTCTGACATTGGCATATGTGTCTTGGTAGCATACCTCTGACAACCATTGCATTTTCTCACCAGATCTTCTGCTTGTTCTAAGGCACTTGGCCAGTAGAATCCATGTCGGAAAGCGTTTGCCACCAAGGCTCGGGACGAGGCATGGTGCCCGCACTCCCCTTGATGTATATCTCGGAGGATGTCAAGCCCTTCTTCCGGGTCAACGCATCGCTGGAGGACATTGGTCACACTCCTTTTGTATAACTCGGAATTGATGATCGTGTACGCCTTAGCTCTCCTCTGTGTTTGCCTGGATAGTACCTCCTCAGTGGGCAAAGTTCCATCTTTCAGGAATTGAAATATAGGTAGTGCCCAAGATGGTATTGCTCGCATGGGGAACACATCCTCATCAATTTCCATCTGATCCACCGGCATAACTTCAACCGGATCATGCTGATCAGTCCCCGGGTCTTGCGAAGCAGTCCCCGGGTTCGCTGAGGCAGTCCCCGGGTTTTGCGCACCACCTCCCATGTCAATGTCCATGGGCACAGCTCCAGATTCTGTATCTGCCGGGACGTAAATTGAGTCGGTTTCTAGGGACAGGCCTGATGAATGGTTTCCTGAGGTGCTCTAATGCTACACCCGGTGGAATTGCTTGTCGGGTTGACCCGAGCTTCGACAATATGTCGGCAGCCTCATTTTCCACCCGGGGTACATGGTGAAATTCACATCCCTCAAAGTAACCAGATATCTTCTGCACATGAAATCTGTACAGAGCCATGTTTGGATCAAGGGCGTCCCACAGTCCCGACACTTGCTGTACTACCAAATCCGAGTCGCCAAAGCACAGGATCTGACGTATCCCAATCTCTTTTGCCACTTTGAGCCCATGCACAAGTGCTTCATATTCAGCGACATTGTTTGATGCCGCGAAATGGATCTGCAGCACGTATTTCAGCTGGTCCCTCTTTGGCGAGGTAAGTACGACTCCGGTGCCTAGCCCGGTTTTTGTTTTTGACCCATCAAAGTGCATTCGCCAATAGTTCGGATCTGGTAGCGGCGGTTCGTATTGCACCTCGGCCCAGTCCACAAAAAAGTCCGCCATAGCTTGAGACTTGATTGCTTCTCTTCTATCATATTGTGGCGCATAAGGAGCTAGTTCAATTGCCCATTTTGTGATTCTGCCACTCGCATCCTTGTTACTCATTATCTCGGATATGGGAGCCTCACATATTACCCTGATGGGATGTTCCTCAAAGTAGTGCTTCGGCTTCTTAGCTACCATGTACACGCCATACGCCACCTTTTGATAGTGTGGATAGTTCTGATTTGAGGCTGATAATACCTCGCTCACGTAATACACTGGCCTTTGCACCGACTTACCTTCCTCGTCGTGCTCCACCACTATTACTACACTTACAACTCGGTTGGTTGCGGCTATATAGAGCAACATTGGCTCCTTTGATAGTGGAGAGGCTAACACTGGTGTCGTGGCTAACATCTTCTTCAAGTGGGCAAAGGCTTCATTGGCCTGCGGCGTCCAAACGAATTTATCCGACTTTTTAATGAGTTGGTAAAGAGGCAATGCCTTTTCTCCCAACCGACATACAAACCGACTTAACGATGCCAGGCAGCCCGTGAACTTCTGGACATCGTTAAGACACTTCGGCAGTTCCATTCATTCAATGGCTCGGATTTTAGTTGGATTAACTTCGATACCTCGGCTGGAGACAAGAAATCCGAGTAACTTTCCAGCCGGGACACCGAAGGTACATTTTTCCGGGTTAAGCTTCATCCGGAACCTTCTTAGGTTCGCGAATGTCTGTCTGATATCGTCAAGGAGCGTTTTGCTTTCCTTGGTCTTGATAACCACATCATCCACATACACTTGTACATTTTGACCAATTTGGTCATGCAAACATTTTTGCATACATCTTTGGTACGTTGCCCCTGCATTACTTAAACCAAACGGCATGGTGCGATAGCAATAAGCCCCATACGGGGTGATAAATGCAGTCTTTATTTGATCATCCGGATTCAGAGGTATCTGGTGGAAACCAGAATATGCATCAATGAATGACAACAATTCACATCCAGCAGTTGAGTCTATGACCTGATCTATCCTTGGCAGTGGAAATGGATCTTTTGGACACGCCTTGTTCAGGTTCGTGTAATCGATACACATACGCCAAACCACATTCGGACCGTCCTTCTTCTTCTCCACCAACACCGGATTAGACAGCCAATCCGGGTAAAGAACTTCCATGATAAATCCTGCAGCTAGTAACCGAGTTATCTCATCTCCAATGACCTTTCTCCTATCCTCGGCGAAGCGGCGGAGAGGTTGCTTCACTGGCTTTGCTCCGGGTCTCACGTTTAAAGAGTGCTCGGCCAACTCCCTCGGAACACCTTGCAAGTCCTGTGTGGACCAAGCAAAAATATCCCGATTCTCATGGAGGAAGTTGACGAGCGCGCTTTCCTATTTGTCACCTAACCCGGCACCAATTGTTACGGTGTGCTCTGGGAACATATCATCAACAGGAACTTTCTTGGTATCTTTTGTGGCTTGGAATGAGACACTTCCATGCGGGTTACTCAGCGCCGGCATATACTACTGCGCGGACTGAGCCAATGCCGCCACCTCTTGGATTTTCCTTTTCTCTTGCGCAATCACGAGTGACTCGGCCAGGTTAGAACCGGCCGACGCACACTCAATGGAACGTCAGAAACCCCCAGCAATGGTAATCACTCCATTTGGCACGGGCAACTTCATCTTCAAGTAACTGATGTGACAACTTGCCATGAACTTGTTCAGTGCTGGCCTTCCGAGTAACGCGTGATACGCACTTTCCAAGTTCACCACTTCGAATTCCAAATTTTCAGTTCGGCAGTTCTCTCTCGTGCCGAACAATACGTCAACCCGGACCTTGCCTATGGGCTCACAAGAAATGCCAGGCACAATACCATGGAAAGTTGTCCTTGTAGCTTGGAGCATGTTCTCCGAGATACCTAACTTGCGCATTGTATCCGCATACATGATGTTAATGCTACTACCATTGTCAATCAGTACCTTGGAGAACCTCACATTGATGTTTGGCCCAATGAATGTCGGATCCAGTACCAACGCATACGAACCAGGACTTGGCATAAGCTTGGGATGATCTTTGATATTCCAGGTAATTTCCTGATCTGACCAAGGCATATACCTCGTCACTGCGGGCCTTACCGCATTCACCTCCATATGTCGACATTGCAAGCTTTTTCTATCTGTTTCCTCAGTGGTGAACACACAGTAACTTTGATGATGCTCTCTGTACTCTTTCATCCCTTCATTTCCGGGGTACCTCTGATCCGATTGATGTTGGTTTTCCACTTGATGCACTGCATCTCTTCTCTCATGGTTATCATACCTCGGCGGAGGGGGAGGCAACATTAGTTGTTGCATGTTTGCTTCGGAGAGCAATTGCTGCCGGGGTAACTCCTGCTGAGGTTGATCATTCCGGGGTGCCTGAGCATTCCCCGAACCACCTTGCTCTATTTTGCGCATCCACTCACACTGCCTTGTTGTATGACCCGTTGGGTTACTCGGATTTGGCGTGTGAAATTTACACGGCTGATCCAACATTGACTCATAAGTATACCTCGGATGGTCCTTCTTTTCTTGCCACTGTTTCTTTTTCACTAGCGTCCAAGTTTTCTTGCCATCATTTCTCGGAGTCCATTGCCCTCTAGTTTTCTGACGTTGATTGCCCCTGCTCCAGGCTGATCTTGATTCAGAGCTGCAACTTGTTGCGAACTGTACCGGTGATCCGGTCTATCATCTCTTCTTTTACCTCTGTAATCTTTCCTCCGGGATGATCCTGCTCCATCTCTCTAGTAGTATTCATCATTTGACTCGTTTGACACGAGCCTAGGTTGAGTCGAATCACCCAGAGCATACGAATCAGCGATCCGGATCATCTCTGCCAATGTAGTTGGCATTTTCCTTTGCAACTTTTGCCACAGCTCGCTTGCATATCTGCATCCTTGCGCAAACCACGCTATGGCCTGTGATTCTATCACGCCCTCACATGAGTTTCTCACGGTGCACCACCGGGTTAAGAACTCTCTGTCCGTCTCATTCTGTCTTTGCTTACACATAGCTAGGGTCAGTGGCCTATTTGGCCTCTGATATGTACTTGAGAAATTGCTAATGAACATCTCCTCAAAATCTATCTAGCAGTTAATACTTCTGGGTGGCAAATTGTTCAACCACACCCTCGCTGGCGCCTCCAACATCTAGGGTACATATCTCACAGCCCATCTCAAGTTGCCTGTAGCAATTTTCACTGTTGTAGCATGGTTTATCAACCAATCCTCCGGCTTTGTACTACTATCATACGTCTTAGTACCTCTGGGTAACTAGAAGTTAGGCACCGGAGGTTCCTTCATGATCCGGGGCCCAAAACACGCAGGACCCGGAGGACCTTGACACTCAATCTGTTCCGACTTATACAGTCGATCCAGTTTTAGCCTGGCATCATCCGGCATCAAATCTCTGCTTCCCAATCTCGACCACATCACATGATAGTCCGGCCTTGGGTATCCTGCATTCACCATTTCTGAATCTCCATCATTATACCGGTCCTGCTTTCTTGGAGCACCTCTCTGTTGCATACCCCGGCCGGCACTTTGCTCTTGCCTTGGTATATTCCGCTGTTGCGGTTGTCCTGTCGAGTTACGTTGTCTGGCATTGCCATTTACAGCGTTTCCTTGACCGGCATTGCCTTGGTCGCGATTACCTCGGCCAGCTTCACCTCGGCTCACACTTCGTCGGTCATCATTTCTCTGTACTTCTTTTCCTTTCTCTGCCCTCGTCGGGTCATACGGGACGATCTGTTTGTTTCTTCTGGCTGAGGTTACTACCTCTTCTCTCCTAGGGCCGCCATGAGGAGACGATGCGGCTCCAGCAGATTTCTCCAGGTTACCTACCCCCGAATGAACGATCTTGGAGGCCCCGGCTCTCTCCGGGTTAGCCCTGAGCAGTTCTTCGTTTTGCCTGTTCGCGATCTGAACCAACTCATTGACCCTTTCTTGCTGCCTCTGACGGGCTTCACCCGTAAGACCCTCTAGCTCGGATGCTGCTGCATCTGCTGCTCTGAGGTTCTTAGCCGGGGTACTGTACCTCGGCAGCCCCACGGACAAGCAGTTTTCTAACTCCTCAATCCTAGTATCACCCTCTTTGTTCATTTCACTCATGAGATTTATCCCCTTTACTTTTACAGCATCAACTTTTTTTGCCTTTGCGTACTCACGCAGCGTCATGTTCAACGACTGCTGAGCCGCAGCTATCTTTTTTGCACCCTCTAGAATTTTTTGCCTAGTTTCCTCTAGCTCGGCCTGTGCCTGAGCCGGATCTACTGCTGCTACTACAGGGTTTGCCAAGCTATCCATCGCTTCCCGCAACACATTCTCTGGCCTCTCTAGTGGAGGACATCTACCTTTCCTTGGTGCCTTGGGTGTTACCTCCGGATCTGGTGTCGGATCCTTGCTTGTGCCAGCGCCAGGCGCAGTCATCATCACCTCAGCACAGTCCGGGGAGCGAGTGATACGCGCCCCGTGAGCCACGCTAAGGGGAGGCTCGCCCGCCTCCACGACGTGCCGCGGATGAACGCATGATACATCCACAGCGACGTAGACCTTGTGCACGCCGAGCTTGACGAAGAGGCCGTTGCGCGGAAGAGGACGTGTGCCGAAGCAGCCAGCGTTGTCGCTAACGAAATCCAGCGCTCCAAAGCGCTAGACGAGCCCGGAGACGATGCGTTCGCCGGTGCCGATGAGGTTTCCCGTCCGGATCTTCACCCCTGCTAGCGCTGCTAGCCCCATGGTGGGCACCAACTGTCGTGGTGGTGTCATGGCAGATGCCATGGATAGGCTAAAGGTGGGAACTAAATGCACTAGGGGAATCCAGGGAGGGATAATGAGGTGATTCCTCACACAGAAGATTTATATATGATTCACTTCCAAGGTTACAAGTGCTCCTAGAGCTGTATTGGCGAGAGGAGGAAGAAGGAACTCTCTTACTCTCACCCACAGTAGACCCGTACAAGACCTACCAGAGATCAACCCTTAGAACTTAAACCAATCAGAATAGCGGAACCCCTTCTATAGAGGCCCTAGCGCTCCTTATATAGGGGGGCTAGCTCTCTACTTAGGGCATACGTGGAGGCATATTCCCTCCTCCCAAAATAGTAAGCCGACCGGGTTACTTTTCCCCCGTGTCACAAATGCAGAGGCTACGTGAGCCTCTATGGCGCCTGCGTCAGCCGACACGAGCGTCGTCACCTCTTGTCGGCCACGCCTCGATGGTCCTGCCCCTGTTCGCTTCGCTCATGCAGTGCGTACCGGGGTTACTTTTCACCAGCGAGATTCCTTCCTTCTCCTAGAAGCTAGATATGACCCGGATCATAGTTGACCCGGCCACACCCGTTCCTGCATACAAGTTAAATTCTCCTATCCGACTTACTGCTTAAGTCGGTCGAGGCTCCGTTAGGTGGACATCCCCTGGTCTGGGTTACTCCGAGACTCGTCCTGCCTTGAGGTGACCCGGCCAGCGTCGGCTTTGGCCTTGCCGAACCTCAGCTAACTCGATCTTTTATACCCCGGCGTGACCCTACCCGGGGGTATCCCCCCAACAGTGTTCCTTTACTAAACCACCACAATATTCATTGCATGTGCGTTATTTCCATAAACCACATCGATCCACCAGAGTCATTTGCATGTTTATTCTTTTCAATAACAATCGTTGGTCACAAACAATCAGGACACAGAACTAACTAGCTACCACTCCGGGCTTCTAGAAGACCCGGTCCCCGATTGTTTAGGCGCCATTGGATCGGGGTGTGTGGATGATAAGGATGTCCTTCGTAAGGGCAATCCACGAGAAGTTTGTTCTGCGAACTGATTGGCAGTGGCATCCACAACTGGGCCTACGTCCTTGCCCTTATCCCCTTAACCTCGGGGCCGAAGCTTAGATCGTGTTCCTTCATCGCCATGGAGAGGGAGAGGGACAGGCCCAAACTCAGCTTGCAAGAGGCTCAGATGTTCACCAACCAAGACATACTCACGCCGCCGTTCGCGAGGCTTCTGGCCGTCCTCAAGCTCAGCTACGCCGGGGTGCATGTCGCGCCGCTCTTGCGTGACAACGCGTTGGTGAGGCAGATCGAGTAGCGCCGCCGCTAGCTACCGGAGCAGAAGAGGGCAATGGCACGGTACTCGCGCACGAGCGCGTACTAGTGAAAGCTGTTCAAGAAGGAGCAGATGGCGTTGATTGAGCTATGCAGAACCCACCGGTGGGAGATCCACCAGGATCTGCGCAACCCCGAAGGGAGGCAGTATCTAGGCGTACGACTTCCACCGTTATCGATGCAGCATGCTGTGAAGAATCCATGAGGAGGAGGAACACGGCTGGGAACGTCAGCATCGATTCTGACGTGGAGGAGGCTGATGGCGACGCAGACAACGTTGTCGATGATGGAGACTGTGGGAGTGTCATAGTGGATTAGGGCCACTTAAGCCTAAATTAAATCTATGTACGGTATCTTAATGCCCTCTTTGAATCAGGGTCACTTGAGTCATAGTCGATTAGCATCAAAATGTATATATGTTGGCCGTGGTTCAGGTGTCTTTGTTTTTCAAACTAATAGAAAGTCGTTCGATCCTAAAAATAAAGTTCGCTCATCCCTGGCATATCATATGGGACAATACGCTCACTCTGCTCCCAGCACTTCATGGCACAGCCATAATTTGGAGTGCGCTAGAGGAGAAGGGGTCGAGCATGTTGTAATAGTGTACTACTTATGTCCAGATATAACTGACTTAGCTTTTTAGATATTTAAATGTATCTATACCCAAAACATGTCTAGATACATTCGAATCTACACAAATTCAAGTCACTTATTTCTAGATGGAGGGAGTAATAATATTTTTTGAGGAATAGTTTCTAAGGGCATATATTGGCCATGTTTTAGGTTTCTGTCTTTCAAACTAATCAAAAGTCGTCCAATTCTGAACAAACAAAGTTCGCACGTTCACATCTGATGGGACAATACGCTGGCTCTACTACCAGCACTTGATGGCATAGCCATAATTTTGGAGTGCGCCAGAGGAGACGGGAATCCAAGGGAGATGAGAACTAGTAGCTGCGTCCATACGCAAGTAAAAAATTACTCCAATGTAATAATATTTAAAAAGTTGTAATCTGGTCCATCTGACCACATCACAGATACGTTGCACGCGCTAGATATAAATAAAGATAACAAGACTAGTTCAATTTAAATGATAATTCAAGAAACGACATTACTATGCCCGCTTCTTTCTGCACCTCTTATTAGTCTGCTAGCCCACGCTGCATTAAGAAATAGTTGACGAGGATGAAAAAATGATCAAATGGCAAATAAAGCAATTTTTAAGCTTACCTTTCATCTGGAGAATCATACAAAGATGAAATTGGCAATGATTTATTATTTCTCTTGTAGTTAGCTAAAAGATCAAAAAGAACATCCTCAATCACCCCTGCAACTTCTTCATATTCTAATACACCTCCATTATTTTCCTTTTCCTTCCTGTTCCGCTTACCCTTTTGTTTCTTTTCACACCCTTTTCTCACTGACACCTCCACTTCTTCATAAATTTGTTGCTTACCTATGTTTTCCTCCGAGTGCTCATCACCATTTTCCTCCACCTACTGCACTTCCTCAAGTTCTTCATCTTCGTGCTGCTCTTCCCCCAGTTCTGGCTGAGAAGGCTCATTTTCTACCATCGGGGTGTGAACAGGGACAAGATCATGTGGAACTAGGTTTTTGCACAACCTCTTGATATGGACGAATCCTCCACAACGTTTGCATTTCCTTTTCCTAGCTCCTAGCATTGAACCTTTATCGGTGGAGGCTTCGATCCTTAGCTTTCTAGACCTCCCAAGTGGCCTCCTAAGAACTAGTGGTTGAAGTTTGAACCCTGGATAGTCAATCTCCCAATCATTTTCATCGGCCATAGGTGGTACATTTTCTGCATAAGTTGCAGCAAACTTTTCCATGGAGAAATAGTTAACATAGTTCTCTATTTCAGCTCTTCTACCTCTAAGATTTAAGATGAAGTACAGTGCATGGTGACATGGCAGACCAGTAATCTGCCACTTCCTGCATGAACAAGTCTTATTTCTAATGTCTATGTGTACCTCCGTTCAGTTCCACGCTTGCATTCTTCATAAACCTCAGCCAATGTTCTAGAACTTCTGACCATCCTCATCTTTATCGTTCTCATTGCCCTGGTTCTTGCATTCAGTTAGATAACCACCCTTGGAACTATTTTATGGCCTAAAAAATTTCTTGCACAAATTCTTTGCCTTAAATATATCTTCACCAATATGCACTATCTTATTGCATCCAACAAAATAACAATTGCAGGTGTCTTCATGGCTGAAATCTTAGCATTGAAACTCTCTACCAAATTATTGCAAACAAAATCCACCTTGCTTAACTCACCAAACTTGCTTCTAGCCCATAGCTTGGTGTGATGTTCTTCAAGGTATTTTTTCACCTTTGGCACTACATACATGTTCTGCAAATAAGTAGCATGTGTTCTTGGGGTGTATGTGTATGCTGATCGCCATAAGTCCTCTTCAAAGATCTTTCCTTTGAACTTCTTCGTGAAGTTAGTAGAGAGGTGCCACATGCATTCCCTATGTTCAACACTAGGAAACACACCATCAATAGCATTCTCAAGACCCTTGCATGCACCAGTGTGTATCACCAAGCCTTCAAGGTGACCAATTACTGCCCGTAGTCTCTGCATGAACAATGTCTAGCTTTCATTTGATTCACCCCCAAGAACAGCATAAGCTATGGGTAGAAGCCAATTAAAGCTCTCACGAACTTGAAGGCACACTTTACTTTCTTGCATTTAATAAACTTGAACCATTGGGTCCTTCTTTGTTGCGTATATGCTTGCGCTTTATGAGTTGAAGTTAGCAGAACCATGTATCATGGGGACCGCTTTCAACACTTCATCGGTACTTGTACCTAGTTGATATCATGTTCTTTTGCTTATGGATCCCGACGGTGTGAAATAAAAGTGGAACTTGTAAGATCATGGAGTTTATATGTGTGTTAGAGAAACGCCTGGGCCGCTAGCCTAAGCCATGCCTAATCATGGTGGAAACCTGCAGCATAACTATAGTGAGCATTCTATGAATCATCCTTAATAAAAACCTATGCAAATAGAAAATAAAAAGATCGCTGAGATGCTCACTGTCTGCTTGCCTTGTCATTTTGATTATGGGATAGCTCATGTGTCATGTGCAAGGGGTACCCCGTTGGCGGTTCTCAATGATACGCATGTATTTACAATGACAAGAGCTTGCTCGTGACTGAAGTTGAGTAGCATGAGGATCGATACTCATAAGTAAGGGGCATGAGATTTCAACTTATAACTTGTCAAGCATATCCTCTTAGTTATGTCACTTTAACTTTAACCACCAAAAGATGCCTATGATAGGGGCAATGAGAGCTGAAAGCTAGTAAGTATCATAATTTTTGGGAGCTCTTTATGAGACTTGTAATCCCTGCTTCCCTCTCTGAAGGGCCTTTCTTTTACTTTGTAGTTGAGTCAGTAAACCTACGTCCTTCTACTTCAGCAAGTATTTTGAGTTGATGTGTTTCGTTCATTCATATGATGATTTATTCAACCATGTTTCTTATGTTCCTTGTTTTGCACATTGCTCGTATCTTGATGTTTACTACTTTGAAAGCTTTCATTAAAAACCAGCTATTTGTGAACTCCAGCAAATTATCAGCTATTCTTCGACCAAGAGCTAAGTTTGCCATTACCAATTATGATTCACTTTATGTATCTTTATTGTGTTTCCTTTACTCATTACAAGTTGAGTTATATAATAGTGAGTTGTCTTCTATTATGATCTATGTATTGATGAATGTGATGCTTCTTGTCCGTATTCTTTTATCAACTCTTCACTCCATAAACCTGAGGCCATGTTTATTGAGCTCAGTTTCGCTTGGGGAGTCTAAGCTTGGGGGGAGTTGATACGTCCATTTTGCATCACTATTCTATGTCTTAATTCACTACTATTCATTGATATATTTCATATTGAGAGGTGATACTTATGTTATTTCATCTGTTTTTGCATGGTTGATGACTTTTGGAGCATGGACCGCTGGAGTCAGGATTCTAATGGAAAAGGTGTTGTTTAGAGGCAAAATTCACGAAGATCAGAAAATCCGGGAAAATATACAGAAAATCCTATTTTTCCAGAAGACTAAGGACGCCAGAAGACGGAGTGGAGATGGGCAATAAGGGGGCACACCACCCCATGGCGCGGGCAGCCCTAGGCCGCGCCAGGAGGTGGTGTGGCCACCCTGGACCACTCCAGCCTTTCCCCTCTAGCGTATATCATCCTCCCGAAACCCTAAGACTCGAGGAGCGACCACAGAAAGATTCCGCCGCCTCTGCGGGGCGAAAAACACCGAGAGAGAAAGATCTCTCCGGCAGACAGATTTCTGCCAGGGGAATTCCTTCCCGGAGAGGGGAGATCGTCGCCATCAACACCACCATCAAGCTGGACTTCATCGGGATCATCATCATCATCACCACCATCATCATCATCATCAGCACCCTCATCACCATCTCCATATTGCTATAACAATTGGTTGAATCTTGCATTAGTTCATAGGGGAAACTTTCCCGGTGTTGATTACTCTTCGTAGTTGATGCTATTGAGTGAACCATTGAATTATTGTTTATGTTCAGATTGTTATACATCATTATTACATCTCTAATCATGATCCATATGATGTCTTGTGAGTAGTTCGTTTTTTTCTTGAGGACATAGGAGAAGTCATGTTGTTAGCAGTGGAGTTGCGTTGAGAAAGATTCAATAGATTGTTATTTAAGTTGTGGTGTACTTCTTCTAGTGGTGTCATATGAACGTCGACTACATGACACTTCACCTATATGGGCCTAGGGTAATGCATTGTGTATATGGCTACTAATCGTAGGGGTTGCCGGAGTGACAGAAACCTAAACCTCCGTTAGGAAACCATTGCACAAGGGACGTAAGGGTCTTAGAGTTTAAAGTTGTGGTTAGGTTTCTACCTTAATTACTTTCTTGTACTTATGGATGTTTGCAAGGGGTATAATCACAAGTATGTATTAGTCTTGGATGGGGCGGTACATTAGCACAGGTTCACCCATACAACACTTAGCAAGCTAGAGAAGATTAATCAGCTATATGAAGAGAAAACACTTGACAGTCTTCACATGTGTCCTCGAGAATGTTTGGTCATCTTAAGTAATACAACCGGCTTGTCCTTTGCTGCATAAAGGATTGGGCCACTTGCTGCATTTATTCCTAAAGTATTTTATTTACTCGTACTTTGTTTAGTTGCTTTATCGAAAACCAATAAAAATCCGTTGCTAACTATTTGTAGAGAATTCCTCATCCATACCACTAGCCAGCACCTTTTGCTCCTCGTTGGGTTCGACACTCTTACTTATCGAAAATACTGCGATACACCCCCTATACTTGTGCGTCATCATTCACCTAGTCAAATACAGTAGCAGCAATCCACTTGGTAGTCGCCGGTCTAATTTTATCACTTAAAGAAGTATTAGGGCAGTTGTGTTTCTTCGTGTTTACTTTGATCTGCATTCGATAAGAATCCAAATAAATCGGAGCTAATTATCAGCAGAATAAATATGAGAAAGACTGAAACTAAATGTAGCTATGGCAACCTGAAATGGGTGCCCACCGAGCATTGGAGATGCATGTAATCTCCATTTACACACATTACTTTCCCTACAATGCATCCTAAATCTCTTTTGGTTGCTCTTTTCAATGATAAATTCGAAACCAACTCTAATTGCATAGGTGGCAACTGCATATCTGCAGTCCTTTAAGTCATTGCATGTTTGTTCTTTTCTTAAACCACATGGACCCACAACTAGAGTCATTGCATGTGTGTTCCTTTCATAAACCACCACTAGTGTTATTTGACTAAACCACATGGATCCACAACTAGAGTCATTTGCAGGTGTGTTATTTTCATTAACCACCACCAGTGCCATTGCATGTGTGTTCTTTCCATAAACCACATGGATCCACAACTAGAGTCATTGCATGTGTGCTATTTTCATAAACCACCACTAGATTCATGGCATGTGTGTTCTTTCCATAAACCACATGGATCCACTAGAGTCATTTGCACGTGCGTTCTTTTCCTAAACCACCACTAGTGTCATTCCATGTGTGTTCCTTTCCTAAACCACCACTAGTGTCATTGCATGTGTGTTCTTTTCATAAACCACTTGGATCCACCAGAGTCATTGCATGTGTGTTCTTTTCATAAACCACAACTATAGTCATTGCATGTTTATTCTTTTCATAAACCACATGGAACCACAACTAGAGTCATTGCATGTGTGTTCCTTTCATAAACCACCACTAGTGTCATTTTACTAAACCACATGGATCCACAACTAGAGTCATTGCATGTGTGTTCTTTTCATTAACCACCACCAGTGTCATTGCATGTGTATCTATAATTATTGATGTTCCATGCTTGTTTTATATCTACTTTCTTATGTTTCGTCCACACTTTGGAGTATTTTTATACACTTTCTGGGACTAACCTATTAACAAGATGCCACAGTGCCAGTTGCCTGTTTTCTGCTGTTTTTGGTTCCAGAAAAGCCAGAAAATGAATATTCTCGGAATTGGACGGGACAAAAGCAAAAGTCAATATTTCACCGAGGGGAACACGGAGCCAGAAGGCGAGATGGAGAGAGGCCAGGGGCCGGCCACACCACCTGGCCGCGCGGCCAGGCCTGGCCCGCACCTGGGGGTGGTGCGGCCGCCTCGAGCATCCCCTCGGCATCCCCTTTCGCCTATAAGAAGCCTCCGATACAGAAACCCTAAGTACCCAATCAAAATTCCACGAAAGAGACTGTAGCCGCCACCATCTCCATCCCTAGATCAGGAGGGATCTGAAGCTCTACCCGGCACCCTGCCGGAGGGGAGAGATCACCCTGGTGGCCTTCTTCATCACCATGCCTGCCTCCGGTGTGATGCGTGTGTAGTTCATCCATGGACTATGGGTCCATGTAGTAGCTAGATGGTTGGTTCTTCTCCTTTGTGATACCATGTTTAGATTTTGTGAGCTCCGTTCATGATCAAGATCATCTATTTGTAATCATACATGTTGTGTTTGCGGGGATCCGATGGATATTGAGATGCTATTTCAGATTGATTATTGATTCTATCATGTCTTTCTTATTTGTGATCTTGCATGCTCTCCGTTGTTAGTAGCTATCTTGGCCGAGTAGATGCTAGCAACTCTAAGAGGGAGTATTTATGCTCGATAGTGGGTTCATGCCTCTAGTAATCTGGGGAAGTGCAGAAATATCTAAGGTACTAGATATGTTGTTGCTACTAGGGAGAAAACAACAATCCTTTGTTCATAGAACAATCATATTGTTTACTTTACACACTTTGCTTAATGCAATTATCTATTGCTTGCAACTTAATACTAGAGGGGGTTCGGATGATAACCTGAAGGTGGATTATTAGTCATAGATGCAGTTGGATTACGGTCTATGTATAATGTTGTAATGCCCAATCAAATCTCATAGGAGTCAAGATGATTAGTATATGCATGTATGCTTTCTTGGTGTCTGCCAATTGCCCCACTGTAATTTGTTCACCCAACATGTCATCTATCTTAAGGAGAATCACCACTAGTGAACTATGGACCCCGGTCCTTTCTTTTACTATCATTCTACAATGTACTATTTACTGTTTTATGTTTACTTTCTGCAAGCAATTACTATGTTCAACACAATACGTTTAATCCTTTGTTTTTAGCAAAACCGGTGAGATTGACAACCTCACTGTAAGTTGGGGGCAAAGTTTTGTGGTTGTGTTGTGCAGGATTCCAAGTTGGAAACAACACCTTGGAGGTGTTTCCTTGCTCCTATTGGTTTGATAACCTTGGTTTCATAACTAAGGGAAAACTTGCTGCTGTGGTCATCATACCTTCCTCTTAGGGTTCCCTAATGAGCTCGAATATATTTTGGGCCATCAAGCTATTTTTCTAGCGCCGTTGCTGGGGACTGAAGAAGAAGAAGCTCCCACGTCAACCACGCGCCATCAAAGGTATTTTTCTGGCACCGTTGCCGGAGAGTCAAGGACATCTTCACAAGGGGAGTCCCTTATAACCAATCTCTTTACTTTGTTTTATTTGTTTTTCTTAGTTTATTTCTGCTTAGTTTTCTTGTTTCTTTATCAAAAACACACACAAAAATAGTTCCCACTTCAAGTTGTTTTTAAGTCTAGTTCTGCTCCAATCAGTATTTCATTATGGATAGCCCACTTAGTTTCCTATTTGGGAAAACTACTATCACTGCTAAGGTAGTAGATGAACCACCGCCTGCTAGAACCTCCATGGAAGATTTTATAAGGTATAGAGAATCTTATAAGGGTAAAGTCATGAGAGCCGTGTTAAAAAGGTCGGATCTAATTGCTAAAATTTTGCTTAAACGCCATGATATAAATTGTTGTTTTGAACAAGATACTAAACATGTTAAATTCCAATGTGGCTTTAGTAAAGAATTTGTAATTATGAACTATCATTTGAATAACAATATTCATCTTGGATTTGAAGAAGTAGAACAATTCGTTTTGTTTATGGGAGCTTCTGAAATAGAATCATTCATGTCTAAAAACTATGAAACTTGTGTTGATTGTAAATACCTTAAAGATATGGTCTCTTCTATCCTTGATCATTGCATAGAAAATTTCAACAATAATTGTTATATCATTGATTATAAAGAGAGACTCAGTCATGCACAAGAATGTGTCCACAATTTGCAGTAGCCTATAATAATTGATTCAAGTCTCATAAAGTCTAACCCACTCCTATGCATAATAATCAAGGATAGAAGCACATACAAACTTCAAAACTTTCATCCTCTATGCATGTCACTTTGTTCTTTGTGAATTTATTTGCATACAAGATTCCTATGCATAGGAGTGGGTTAGACTTAAATGTGTTTTGAATTTGCTTCTTGATGCTCTCTTTTACTTCAATTCATATTTCTTATGTGAGAATCTTCTCAAACTATCATGCCTAACTTAAAGGCGTTAAAGAGAAGTACTTACTGGGAGATAACCCAAAAGTTTTAGTTGAGTCTTGGAAGTTATTGCTTCAGTAATAACCTCTACTTATCATTTTTCTGTGGTTTTTGTGCCAAGAGTAACCTCTAATGAGAGAGAAGTAATGCTTGGGAAAGTTGCTGTCCCGAAACAGATTTTTTGTGCTTCAGTGTAAAAAATTCGTGAAAAATCCTTGTACGTCGGTTTGAGCTATAATTTTTTGTGCTTCTGACCCAGGTTGTTATCCAACTTTCGTTAGTTCAACACTTTTAGATTTTAGCAACAGAAGGTCTTTGAAAAAATCGGTTTCTACCTGCTGGTCAGTTTTGACAGATTTCTGCCATTATTTGCATTTGCTTCTTATTGATTCCTTTTGGGGTTCTTTTTGGGAAATTGAGCTTTTTGAGGGAAGTGCTACAGTATCTTGTGTTTTAATGAAAGTTTTACTTGTGTTGGAAATGAACCAAAATACTTATTATCTTGAGTATACTAATGTTGCTAATGAAGATTGTGTGAAGTTTTGTATGAAGAAAACAAATTTCAGGTGTAAGGGAAGAATGATGTAATGAGATGAAGAATGGACAAGAGCTCAAGCTTGGGGATGCCACTCGTGTCACCCCAAGAAATATTCAAGAGGTACAAGCATCAAATCTTGGGGATGCCCAAGGCATCCCATTCTCCATCAATAAAAATCCCAGGTTTCTTCCAAACACTTCATTTTTATTGTTTCATGCACAGTTGTGTTGTTCTTGGAGCGTCTTCATTTTCGTTTTTAGTTTTCGTTTGCTTAGTTTGCTTGAATAAATTGGTTGGACCCCTCATTCATGTATTAGTTTTCAAATAAAGTTGATTTGGATTGGAAAAGAGTAAGAACGTTCATGCTTAAGTGGTACAAAGGAGCTTGTTTTTGACTGTGACTTAGACTTTATCATGTCATGCTTGATATTGTTTTGGCTTTATTCTTAGTGATTATTGATGTAGCATGACTTGTTATAAAGATTGCTTAATGTGCCTTGAAAGAATCATCCGTTGTTTTAGCATATTAAAGCATAGTATTGTGGTATTCTCCTTTAATGCTTTATTTGGGTTGACTTGGCACATGCTCACACCATGTTAAGACTATCCCAAGTCACCATAGCCTCTATGATCCTTTAGTTTTCGACTTGTAATATCACCTTATGCTTTAATTAATAATGTTTTGTCGCTTTGCATGATTATGGCCATTATTGCTCTCTTAGTTGGTCGCTCCCAGTCTTTTGCTAGCCTCCATACCAAGTATGAGTTCCACTCATGCATCCAACTCCAAGTAAAACCAAGTTATTCCAAAGAGTCCACCATACCTACCTACTAGCATATGCTATTCCAAGTATATTCATGTTTTTGATTACCTTTCGAATTAAACTTGTTATGTGAAAATTAGTGATTAAAGCTCTCACGAACTTGATGGCACACTTTACTTTTCTTGCCCCTAATAAACTTGAACCATTGTGTCATCTATGTTGTATATGCTTGCACTTATATGTTGGGAATTAGCAGAACCATGCTTTCATGGGGAACGGTTTCAACATTGCACTTTTACATTGTACCCAGTTGATATCATGCTCTTTTGTTTATGGATGTCATCGGTGTGAAATGAAAGGGGAGCTTGTAAGTCCATGGAGTTATGTATGTGTGTTAGAGAAATGCCTGGGCCACTAGCCTAAGCCATGCCTAATCATGGTGGAAACTTGCAGCATCACCATAGTGAGCAATCTATGAAGCATTATCTTATAAAAAAGAGATAGAGATTGAGAAAAAGAAAAAAAGATCAGAAAATAGAAAAGAGAGAAAAAAGCACCATTTTCCCATGGTAAATAAGAAGATTGCTGAGATGTTTATTGTCTGCTTGCCTTGTCATTTTGATTATGGGATAGCTCCTGTATCATATGCAAGGGGTACCCCGTTGGCGGTTCTCTATGATACACATGTACTTACTATGACAAGAACTTACCGGTAACTAAACTTGAGTAGCATGAGGAGCGACCCTCGTATTCAAGGGACATGAGATTGCCAACTTATACTTTGTCAAGCATATACTCCATAGTTTGTTCACTTTAACCTTAATCACTTCAAGATGCTTATGATAGGGGCAATGAGAGATGAAAGCTAATAAGTACCATAATTTTTGGAAGCTCTTTATGAGACTTGAATCCTACTTTCTTCTATGAAGGCCTTTCTTTTAATTTTATGCTGAGTCTCCATCTTCTGTCTTTATGCACCAATATAGAGAGCATAGTGGCCATTCTTAGTTTACTGTGCATTGTCCCAAGACTTGTTGATTGATGCATAACTTTGATATTGCTTGTTCTTAACTTATTTGTATCTAGTCACCCTTATGAACTTTGAAGGTGTCCTATGCATTTATGTTTTGCTACACTATGAGGGATAAGCTGAATACCATTCTCATTATGCTTTCTATATGTGAAACAAACAAACTCCTTGCAAAGCATTGTTATTCATGAATCTTTTGTTTGTACCTTTTCATGATACAACATAGTTGCTATGTCTTATTGTTAGAACTATATCTTTCATGCTATGTTAAAGTACTATATATGATCCCAGCTATCAATTTTTACAAATACTTTGATCAAGATTATGATGGTGCATGTCACCTCAAAAATTATTCTTTCTTTTTATCACTTACCTACTCAAGGACGAGCAGGAGTTAAGCTTGGGAATGTTGATATGTTGCAAACATATCTATAATTTTTGATGTTCCATGCTTGTTTTATATCTACTTTCTTATGTTTTGTCCACACTTTGGAGTATTTTTATACACTTTCCGGGACTAACCTATTAACAAGATGCCACAGTGCCAGTTGCATGTTTTCTGTTGTTTTTGGTTCCAGAAAAAACAGAAAATGAATATTCTCGGAATTAGACGGGACAAAAGCCAAAGTCAATATTTCACTGAGGGGAACACGGAGCCGGAAGACGAGACGGAGAGGGGCCAGGGGCCGGCCACACTACCTGGCCACGCGGCCAAGCCTGGCCCACGCCTAGAGGTGGTGCGGCCGCCTCGGGCACCCCCTCAGCATCCCCTTTCGCCTATAAGAAGCCTCTGATACAGAAACCCTAAGTACCCGATCAAAATTCCACGAAAGAGTCTGTAGTTGTCGCCATCTCCATCCCTAGATCGGGAGGGATCTGAAGCTCTTCTCGGCACCCTGCCGGAGGGGAGATATCACCCTGGAGGCCTTTTTCATCACCATGCTGGCCTCCGATGTGATGCGTGAGTAGTTCATCCCTGGACTACGGGTCCATGTAGTAGCTAGATGGTTGGTTCTTCTCCTTTGTGCTACCATGTTTAGATCTTGTGAGCTCCGTTCATGATCAAGATCATCTATTTGTAATCATACATGTTGTGTTTGCGGGGATCCGATGGATACTGCTAATGCTATTTCAGATTGATTATTGATTCTATCATGTCTTTGTTATTTGTGATCTTGCATGCTCTCCGTTGTTAGTAGCTATCTTGGCCGAGTAGATGCTAGCAACTCCAAGAGGGAGTATTTATGCTTGATAGTGGGTTCTGCCTCTAGTAATCTGGGGAAGTGACATAAATCTCTAAGGTACTAGATGTGTTATTGCTACTAGGGTGAAAACAACAATCCTTTGTTCATAGAACAATCGTATTATTTACTTTACACACTTTGCTTAATGCAATTATCTGTTGCTTGAAACTTAATACTGGAGGAGGTTAGGATGATAACCTGAAGGTGGATTATTAGTCATAGATGCAGCTGGATTACGGTCTATGTATAATGTTGTAATGCCCAATCAAATCTCATAGGAGTCAAGATGATTAGTATATGCATGTATGCTTTCTCGGTGTCTGCCAATTGCCCCACTGTAATTTGTTCACCCAACATGTCATCTATCTTAAGGAGAATCACCACTAGTGAACTATGGACCCCCAGTCCTTTCTTTTACTATCAATCTACAATCTACTATTTACTGTTTTATGTTTACTTTCTACAAGCAATTACTATCTTCCACACAATACGTTTAATCCATTGTTTTCAGCAAAACCGGTGAGATTGCCAACCTCACTATAAGCTGGGGGCAAAGTTCTGTGGTTATGTTGTGTAGGATTCCAAGTTGGAAACAACACCTTGGAGGTGTTTCCTTGCTCCTACTGGTTCGATAACCTTGGTTTCATAACTGAGGGAAAACTTGTTGCTGTGCTCATCATACCTTCCTCTTGGGGTTCCCCAACGAGCTCGAATATATTTTGAGCCATCAGGTCAGTTGAGTCATAGTCGATTAGCGTCAAAATATATATATGTTGGCAATGTTTTAGGTGTATTTGTCTTTCAAACTAATTGAAAGTCGTCCGATCCTGAAAATAAAGTTCGCGCGTTCCTAGCATATCGGATGGGATAATACGTTGACTCTGCTTCCAGCACTTTATGGCACATCCATAATTTGGAGTGCGCTAGAGGAGAAGGGGTAGAGCGTGTTGTAATAGTGTATTACTTCTGTCCAGATATAACTGACTTAGCTTTTTTAGATATTTAAATGTATATATACCCAAAATATGTCTAGATACATTTGAATCTACACAAATTCAAGTCACTTATTTCTAGATGGAGGGATTAATAATATTTTTTGAGGAATAGTTTCTGAGGGCATATATTGGCCATGTAGGTTTCTTTATCTTTCAAACTAATCAAAAGTCACCCAATTCCGAACAAACAAAGTTCGTGCGTTCACATATGATGGGACAATACGCTGACTCTGCTACCAGCATTTGATGGCACAACCATAATTTTGGAGTGCGCTAGAGGAGACGGGAATCCAAGGGAGATGGGAACTAGTAGCTGCGTCCATACGCAGGTAAAAAATTACTCCAATGTAATAATATTTAAAAAGTTGTAATCTGGTCCATCTGACACCATCACAGACACGTTGCACGCGCCAGATATAAATAAAGATGACACGACTAGTTCAATTTAAATGATAATTCAAGAAACGATGTTATTGTGCCCGCTTCTTTTTGCTCCTCTTATGAGTCTGCTAGCCCACGCTGCATTAAGCAATAATTGATGAGGATGGGAAAAATGATCAAATGGCAAATAAAACAATTTTTAAGCTTACCTTTCATCTGGAGAATCGTACAAAGATGAAATTGGCAGGGATTTATTATTTATCCTGAAGTAGCCGAATGATCCTCAAGAACATCCTCAATCACCCTTGCAACTTATTCACCTCCACTTCTTCATAAATTTGCTGCTTACCTACGTTTTCCTCCGAGTGCTCATCACCATTTTCCTCCACCTACTGCACTTTCTCAAGTTCTTTGTCTTCGCGCTGCTCTTCCTCTAGTTCTGGCTAAGAAGCCTCATTTTCTACCGCCGGGGTGTGAACAGGGACAAAATCATGTGGAACTAGGTTTTTGCACAACCTATTGATATGGCTGAATCCTCCACAACATTTGTATTTCCTTTTCCTAGCTCCTAGCCTTGAACCTTTATCGGTGGAGGCTTCGATCCTTAGCTTTCTAGGCCTCCCAGGTGGCCTCCTAAGAACTGGTGGTTGAAGTTTGAACCCTGAATCGACAATATCCCAATCATTTTCATCAGCCATAGGTGGTACGTTTTCTGTATAAGTATTAGCAAACTTGTCCACAGAGAAATAGTTGTCAACATAGTTCTCTATTTCAGCTCAAGGGGAGGACGAGAGCGGTGCACGACTGAACGGAGTGGTGGCAGAGGGAGCAGAGGAGCAGAGTGGTGCTTGTTGCGACAAAACATGGAAAATTGCACAATAATGTGTTGGTGGGCGGCACTAGCCTTGAACCTGGGATGCGCGCCGTTGAAGGTTGAGGGGACGGGCCCGCTAGTCAGAAAACATGACACGTCGTTATCCCCTATTTCTGATGCCCTTTTAAAAAAGAAAACATGCCACGTCGTCATCCCCTATTTCTGATGGTGTTGCTACAATTCTACGACACATAGTGGCATAGAAATAATATCGTATAAACATAAGGGCATAGTCGTCAATATTTCTAAAATGGAACCTTGTCTCCTACCTGTCCTTGTACATTGCCCGATCAGGTGGATAGCCACGACCAATCTTTTTAATATGTTCGCACTCTTATGCCGAGAAGGGAAATAAAGATTGAGCGGTTAATGCAATGAGTGTCTAATTATTACCCTCTCGGGAAATGGGAGATGATTATTTTCACACGTGCCTAGAGTCCAAACCTACTGTCAGTCTGTCACTCCCCTTCTCCAACAAACCATATTTCACCTTGTGCAGCTCCGCCACGCCGCACCACCTAGGGTAACATGGCCCCGCCTAAGCAGCCGCTACTGCCGCCACGACAACCGCCAAAACTGGGGTAGTTAGCCCCTCTAAGGTAGGCCATGAAGCTTTACTTCAAGGTCGGTCTCCCATTGTCCTTCCAGGCGGATGATTTCGCCGAATGTGCCAAATCAGCTGCGGAAGCGGCGCCAGCATTGTCGGCGCCGGATGCGGCGAGCAGGGCCAAGAGAGCGATGTGGAGAAATCGTGCGGCGGCACTACGGCGTGCTCTAGGCAGGGGGAACAAGGTACGTATCAAATCGTTCATGAGAGCATGCTGCCGAGGGTACACACCCTCGAACACGGCAGCGCCAAGGTATAGGAACTCTCGCGTCCATGCTTCAGCACGGGCTACCTTACCGCAGTGGGGGAGGCTGGGAACACGCCATCTGCAGCAAAGACACTCCATCCAATGCACCGTCAGAGGATGTACCGTGGCGGTGACCAAGTGTCTACACTCAGCATGTTGGATTGTTCGATAGCTGGAGCTAGTGGCGGGCATCAGCTCAACACCGAAATTCAGGTTCCAGTTCACACAAACCTACAATCCCAAAAAGAAGATGCCGAATTTCAGTTTCAAAGAAATCGTTGCGGTGGCGCGGATGGTCCTACTGAACCGGGACTAGTGCATGCAAAGTGGTTGTGCATGAACGATACAGATTTCTTGTAGTTTGGTGGGAAGGCAATAGATCAGTTTAGGTTAAATGATCAAATAACATACGTCCTCTCAAGGCAATTGGCTAGCCAACTTTTCTGGTGGAGATCTGCAGTTTCTTCAGTGTAGAATAGTTAAGTTTAGACTGAGGAATAACTTTTGTAGATGAAATGCTAACGCATTGTTTTATAAACTAGTAGAAAGTTTAGCCCACTTTTGTGCAGATATAATACCCTTTTGTATGGAAGTACTACTGTTATAAACAAATACTATCAAGTATCTATTTCCTTCAATTACTACTCGTGGTTAAATCCAGTTAACTGTCAGTTTTTATCCTAGACAGATAAAATTCAGACGATAGTTTATGTACAGATTTTGCGTCTGCTATTAAACCATTTTGCATTTGTCTTGTGCTATTTGCAAAATGGTCTTGCGGTTTAACGTGTTACAAAACCAATAGATAGTGTTATAAGGATCATTAGGTAATCTTCATTTGAAACAAGAATCATTTATTGTCTTCCGAATCGCTCATCATTTGGCACAATAATCTAGCTACCTTGTACTTGAAGAGGAGATGAACTACATTTTCATGGCATCCACATAATTGACATTGCTGAAGGGAATATGCCCGAGAGGCAATAATAAAGTGGTTATTATCTTATTCCATGTTTATGATAAATGTTTATTTTGCATGCTATAATTGTATTGATCGGAAACATCAATACATGTGTGTTTAATAAACAAAAAGGGTTCCTAGTTATGCCTCTCTTATAGACTAGCTTGTTGATTAACAAGATGATCAAGGTTTCCTGATCATGGAAATTGGATGTTCTTAATAACAAGGTCACAACATTAGTTGAATGATGTGATGAACATTCATCCGAAGTATAGCATTACGATCAAATTCATTATGTTTTTATTGCTATAACACCATACGAAGTAATCTTTATCCTTAGACCATGAGATCATGTTAATTGCTAACACCGGAAGAGTATCTTGATAACATCAAACGTCACAACGTAACAGGGTGACTATAAAGATGGGTTCAGTGCTAAGTTCCAACACATTCAACGTGTAAGTTCCATAGACCTTGTCCTTACACACAAAGGAATGATAGAGATCATACCACGATGCAAATGATAGAGATCAAATGCATGGACCATATCATCTCACTTTACACATTAGATGTTAGCATCTTATACTGCTAATTTGGCGCTTTTGGTAGCATTGTAAGATGATCCCTCATTTAGATATCAAGATAAAATGTATTCTTCCTTGAGTATGCACCATTCTATGGATCGTGTTTCGAGACATCACGTGATGATCAGGTGTCCTCGACTCTACGCTTTCATACAACGGGTGTAAGACAGCTTTACACACACGAGTACTAAGGTTCTTACTTGGCGAGCCTAGCATGTACAGCCATGGCCTCGGAACACGGACCGAAAGGTTAAGCATGAGTCATATAGTTGATATGATGCCCATATAGATGCTCGCCTTTGAAGCTACACCGACTCACGTGATGATCGGACTTGGTGTAGTGGATTTGGTTCATGTACTCACCAAAAAGGCACGAGGGATGTCGTTTTTGAGTGGGAGTTCATTTATAATTTGGATTAGTCGAACTAAATTTGTCATAAACTAAAGCAAAGTGAATTTGCATAATTTGTTGTAGTCATTGGCGTCTGTTCACTACCTTATGCTTAGTTTTAATTGAGATAATAGAACTATAGAATTCTGGATATTTACTTTACGAACTGGTATCGTATTGTTTTGAATGTCAATTTAAAGTTTATAAGTTCTATTGCAAACTTTCAACAAACTCTATTTACTCCATGAAGTTTAATAAGTAGTATTAAATCAAGAGTAAGAATTCCAATGTTAGTATCTAAAGTATCATGTTTGCCTCCATGATTATTGATATTCAAAAAAAAGTTGTTTTTATATCAAGATTATATAGGAGATGAAAATTGTTTCAGAAACCATCATGTGTGAAAGATATTGTGATATCTGGAACAATGTTTATGGTTGCAATATGATAGAGTATAATTTAGCAAAATACATGTTCTCATATTGTATGAGAATTTGTGAAGGATGGAGATGCGAGGCATCCGAATCTCCCAAAAGGTTTCGGGAACTAAAATTATACTCGTCATTCTTCCTTACAGGCTATAGTAGCTTGATCATGAAAGTTGTCATGATAAGGATGAATAGAAGATGTAAGTAAAATGTTTACTACACTAATAGATTACTAAAGAATGGATTTTTGAAAGAACACCAAACATTTGATGATGGTGATCCACTTCAAAGTGCAAGTCCAAAGGTATTAGTATTTGACTATATGCACTTTGTACTATGTGTCATGTGAATGACACCACTATTGATGTTGATAGATTATTTTAAAAGAAAAGGAATTGTTGAAAGAGAATCTATAAAATATTTGGCAGAAAAGAAAAGGTTGGAGATGTCCAACTTAGGTATATAGAAGATATACATGTTATGGTTGTATTCCTTGCTTGTTAAACAATGTGGTTCTGGGGTATTGGATACCGGTATTGGATACCGAATTGGTTGGTATGAAGTGTCATACAGGACAACGCAATTCATGAACTACAATGGCCTAAGTAACTAGCAGGAGAATAAGTGATGATGTTCATCGAAAACAAATAAAGTGTTATTGTGTTTTTCGTTGTCGTCAAACCTAGCCTTTAAGGTTTGTTTTTAATAATTGTTATTTTGTTCCGGTATTATGAGAACAATGGTTGTTCAAATAATTACCGTATTCCATAAAGGATGGATGAACTTTTACAAGTCTAGTGGGAGAAATCACATCCATAAACACTATTGCTAAAATGTCGCAAGACAGATGATTGAAAGATCACTTATGAAGTGACATCGCTGTTTAAATTATATTGGAAAGAAAGCATGAAGAAACTCCATGTTGATGGATTTTTGGAGTCTTTGATTTTGATCAACTGACGCTTGTGAGACTTTTCTTGAGATAATTGAAACTTCGTCCATAGGCCAAAGAGGAACGGGTGACTAACTAACTTATCGGATATTATACATATTGATGTATATAGTCCATTATATGTAGCCATATGCAATGGATCTTTTTGCTTCATATGCTTTCTCCAGAAATTTGAGTGAATATATCTATATATTTACTTAATAAGGAAGAAGTATGAAACATTTGAAAATTGTTCAAAGTCTTTCAAGATGAAGTGAAAAATCATTGTAACAAGAAAATAAAAGAGTTTATGATTTGATCATAAAGGAATATATTTGAGTTACATGTTTAGCAAAACACTTAAGATTTGAGGGATTGTTCCATGATTTGTGTTTCCCGATAAACCATAGGAGTATGGCATATTCGAGAGATGAAATCAAACCATGTTTGACATGGTAAGATCAAAGGTGTCATTTATAAAACTACCATTATGTTTTAAGGATTGAAGCTTTAGAGACTACCGCTTTTACACTGAAAAGAGCACCATCGTGATCCGTTGAAATGACACCATATAAGTTATGGTTTGGGATAAAACCCGAATTGTCTTTTCTTAAATTTTGTCATGCTATGCATAAGTAAAATGTTTACAACCAAAGTCGGATAAGCACGTCTTTGTAGGTTATCCCAAAGAATTTGTTGGGAATTTCTCCATAACACCGAGGACAAAAGAGTTTGTCGCTTGGAACGTCAAGTTTCTTGAGAAGGAACTTTTCGTGAAAAGTTAAGTGGGAGAACAATAGAACTTTGATAAGGTTGTTGAACCTTAGCTATATGTGCTAAGTAGCACAGCGCCAGAAAGTGTCCTGGTGGCGGCCACAATGCTCATGGCTCCCGTGATTACAAAGGGTGTGATCTCGGAGATTAGATTTCCTATTGAACCATGTGGGTCGGTAAGAATCAAATAGTGTGATTTGATAAGCAAATCATTATTGTTTTGACAATGATGAACCGACTACATGCAAAGAAGCGATGATGGGCCCTAACTCCATAAAATGACTAGAAGTCATAGAATCCGTGATAGTATCCATAAACGAGAAATCAAGTTTCTGAACTTGAAAGACCCTCCAAAAAGGCGTGAAGCCTATCGGCCGTGTTTGGATCTATAAAGAAATAAGACATGGATGTTTAACATCTATGAAATAGTCGACACGTCGAAAAGAAGTTTACGACAATGTTCAAGGAGTTGACTATGACAAGATTTGATCTTTCATAGTGATATTTAGTCTTGACGGATTAATGTGGCAACCACTACATATAATTTGATGTATGGTAGTTGGACAAACAAAACAATGTTCTTCTAATAGAACGGTTACCTAGGACGTGTACAAGACACGGCCTGAAGGTTTTTTTGTTAATTCAAAGGGTGCTAAAAGGGCATGCAAACTTCAATAGTTGAAGTAAGCATGGCGGAGTTGGAATCTTCACCATGATGAAACTGTTAAAAGAGTTTAAATTCATCGGAGATGATGAAGATGCTTGCATTTGCAAGAAATTAAGTGGGAGCGCTGAGACATATTTCTAATACGTTATGTAGAGGACATATTGTTGATAGGAAATGATGTATCTTGTATTGACACAGGTTAAGAATTTCATTAAAATAAGATTTCGATGAAAGACTTGGGCAAAACCAGAATATTTGGCATCAATATCTATATGGATAGATTGCGGCGTTAATATGGTTGTGCCAGACATACATATATGAGATATTGAAAGGGTTCAATATGGAAACAACAAGAAAGGTTCTTGCTGCATGGAAAGGATTTTATCAAGATTCAAGTGTTTCAACACTTGGTGAGTAAAATCACATGAAGATTTTGATCGATTATACCGTGATATGTATATATCCAAAATGTCCTATGCTCTAAGTGTTATGAGCACATACCAGGATGATTCATAAGATGATCATTGGAAAATAGTAAAGATATTCTTATGAGCTTTGGAAGAACTAAGAATATATCATGTATAAGTGACAAATAGTTAAAGGTAGTTCATTGTAAAGTGTTACATTGATACTAGTTTTGTCACAAGATACAAATTAAATTTATCTCAATTTAGACAAAGGGTGGCACAATGTAATGGAAAGGATGTTCCATGATGGATTTGGATGAGTTCCAAAGTTGAGACATTGTGACGGATACTACAACAAAAGGCTAAGTATATAACTGCTATAGTAGCAGCAAAGGAGGGCATTTGTGTTAAGTAGTTTGTTATCAAACTAGGTGTGTGATGTCTACGCACTTCTATTCTTGTAGACAGTTGTTGGGCCTCCAAGTGCAGAGGTTTGTAGAACAGCAGCAAGTTTTCCCTTAAGTGGATCACCCAAGGTTTATCGAACTCAGGGAGAAAGTGGTCAAAGGTATCCCCTCTCAAGCAACCCTGCAATCAAGATCACCCAAGGTTGGACACTCTAATCGATGGTAGGGCTATAACAGCACTCCTCAAAGTAAGCATTTCCCATCTAGATAGCCCCACACTGTCACCTTGAGTACTAGATGAGTCCAACAAACACCACAATTTCATAAATACATCCAACTCCAAATATAACTCATAACAAGTATTTGTAATCTCTAGCCTAAGTGCCACCATGGTGAGCACACTGTCACTTTCACACACATGGGAAGAGCAGAGATCTATTAAGCACTTGAGATTTCAAGCTCATGATCTCAATAAGATCATGCATAGAGAGAGAGATGAACACATAGCTACCGGTAGAACCCTTAGCCTCGAGAGAGAACTACCCCCTCCTCATCATGGGAATCAACAATGGTGATGGAGATGGCGATGGAGATCGATGGAGATGGCTCCGGGGGCACTTCCCCGTCCCGGCAGGGTGCCGGAACAGAGACTTTCTGTCCCCCGAATCTCCCCTTCGGTGGCGGCGGCGCTGCGGAACTTTTCGTGACTGGAGGCTTGACTCCTTAGGGTTTTGGTATCGGGAGGCTCTTATAGGCGATGGAGGCAAGGTCGGTGGAGTGCCAGGGGGGCCACACCACCTGGTGGCGCGGGTAGGGCTTGCCCGCACCTGGGGGGGTGTGTGGCCAGGCCCTGGCCCTCCTCCATCTTGTATTCTGGCTCCGTGAGTCTTCCGGTAAAATAGGAACTTTGGCTTTTGTCCCGTCCAATTCCGAGAATATTGATTTTCTGACTTTCCTGGAACCAAAAACAGCAGAAAACATGCAACTGGCACAGTGGCATCTTGTTAATAGGTTAGTCCAAGAAATCATATGAAAAGTACTCCAAAGTGTGGACAAAACATAAGAAAGTAGATAAAACCAAGCATGGAACATTAAAAATTATAGATACATTTGCAATGAATCAGTGTGGTTCAAAGCGGGCTAATACTATGAAGATATATTGTGTGACAATAACATCAACATATTTTAACCGGAACGAACTAAAGGTCTCATCAAAGGACCAAATTTATACAATGCCATCTCATTTGAGAATGAGTGATGCGTAGAGACGCAAAGACATGCAAATACACACGGACCTGAAACTGTCAGATCCGGAGATTATGTTTACCACTAGCAATAGCGTATATGCAACACCAGAAAGCCATAGGTGTTCAATACGCAAAGTTTTTCAAACTAAATTATTGACTCTAGTGCAAGTGGGAGACTGAAGGGAATATGCCCGAGAGGCAATAATAAAGTGGTTATTATCTTATTCATGTTTATGATAAATGTTTATTTTGCATGCTATAGTTGTATTGATCGGAAACATCAATACATGTGTGTTTAATAAACAAAAAGGGTTCCTAGTTATGCCTCTCTTATAGACTAGCATGTTCATTAACAAGATGATCAAGGTTTCCTGATCATGGACATTGGATGTTGTTAATAACAAGGTCACAACATTAGTTGAATGATGTGATGAACATTCATCCGAAGTATAGCATTACGATCAAAGTCATTATGTTTATATTGCTATAACACTATACGAAGTAATCTTTATCCTTAGACCATGAGATCATGTTAATTGCTAACACCGGAAGAGTATCTTGATAACATCAAACATCACACCATAACAGGGTGACTATAAAGATGGGTTCAGTGCTACGAAGGTGTTATGTTGAGGCTCATGGATCAAGAGTGGAATTTGTCAATCCCGATGACGGATAGATATACTCTGGGCCCTCTCGGTGATATCACATTAATAGCTTGCAAGCAAGTGATGTGATCACTAGAATGTTATATCACGGGAACGAGAAAAGAGTGCATGTCGGTAACAAGATCAAACTAGGTATGGAGATACCAATGATCGAATCTCGGACATGTAATATATCGCGAGACAAAGGGATTTAGTTACTAGCGTTAAAGGTTCTCACGATCACAGAAGTCATCGTTGAATGTGTAGGAATCAGTATGGATCTTCAGGTCCCGCTTCTGAATATTGATCTGAGAGGAGTCTCAATCATGTCTGCATTATTCGCGAACCGTAGGGTGACACACTTAAGAGTTACCAGACACCATTTTGGAGGACATATGTTTCAGACGAAAGAAATTGCAAAGCGCTGGAATTATTTCAATAGACACCGAAACTGTTTCGGGTTAAATTGCTAAAATTGGTTCTGCATGTAATATTGAAATGTTGCAGGGGGTTATATGTGAATGTTTGTTAATTAAAGTAATTAACAAAATTCTTAATAAATTTAATAAAAGATTTTTATTAAATGAGAGTGCATTAAACTTGGAGAATTTTAATGCATTTAAAGTAGGGACTTTAAAGGGGAATGTGAAGAGGCATTTTAATGTGGAGGGGTTACCACCACATGAATGGGGGAGGTGAGGAGTCACCCCCCATGCGCCGGCCATGAAGGAGGGGCACCCTCCCTCCTCCTATAAAAGGCCCCCCTCTTCCTCCTTCTTCCTCACACCTCCTTGTGAAGGATCTCTTTCCCCCTCTAGAATTATTCCCCCATGGTCTCGGATTAGCTAGATGCATGTTCCCGGTGGCATTTCGTCTAGAAGGAGTTGCTGCTTTCCCTGGATCGCTGGAGCGAGGAGGTGGAGGTTGTCCGGTGGCTTGAATGTGTGTGCGAGTACGGATGCGCTGCTAAGTTGCGGCGCTCAGACTTCCTCACAATCTTGAGATCGGCAAGTGTATGACTACATCAACCACGAGTTCCTACTCGTTAACAAAACTCGTTGTCTTCGGGGTAAGTTCTCGTTGGATGTATGTCCACCCGTTGCTTTGTACCTAGTAGATAGATCTTGGCGTGTAGTTCTCATCGTAGGAATTTTTTTGTTTTCTATGCTGCGGACCCTACAATTGCTCATTGCTAGTCCACCCTCTTTTTATGAGGTTTGTTCTTGGTTATTCACAGAAATTATAAATAACGGTGTTCAACACAGATGCATTAGACACACATACTTCAAATTCATTATCCACACATACTACATCGATTCAAACTATTACATATTTTTAGTCGATGCAACTTCCTGATACACTCTCCATACTACAAATTTATTAGCGACACATACTACAGCAATTGACTAGAGCTCTGTCTTTACTCGAGGTAAATCAGAACCACCAGCTTGTCCAAGCCTAGTTCTCCCACCGAAACTGTGTGCGCCGTCGTGAAATGGTGGTGGTCCTGTGCCATCGATCCTCCCAGGCCAACACTACAGGCGACGAGGATGCTTTCTGGCCGCCTCCTCGGGGTCCTGAATGCCATGTACCGATTCCAGAACCTCCTCCAGGTGGATGATGACCGGGTGCTTCCAGTAAAGTTGTCGCCCTGTCCTGCTTGGAATTTGCACCTCATAAATCTTAGGAACAACGTCAGGATCTTTCAGCCACGCCTTTATCTTGATGACCCATCTGTCGCTTGGTGGCACGATCTCCACCAGCTCGCCGCCAAGGCTACTGACGACCTAATTGAGGGCCTCTGGCTCCCAAGCATCCAATAGGAGGCCGTCAAAGCCGAGTTTGGAGAAGAAACAAAGTTGCCCCAATCAATCGTCCCACCCATAGACGTGATGCCAACGCATGAAGCTCATTTTCTCCCCACAGCACTCGAAAGAGCGGGAAGAATGCAGAACACGCTCGGTGTCTAAGCTGTGCTTGAACCGGACGAAAAAATCAAATGGCGGCGCGCATACCTCAATCTTGACCTCATTTTGTCTGACCCCAAAACGAGACCTGAAAGCCGACAACAACTCTGCCGGTGACATGGCAGGACATATGCCCAGCACGGTGGCCATGAGAGCATGGTCGTCGAACTACTGTGCCAGGGCTACCATGCGTGGGGTGCACGACAGCACGCAATTTCCCGAGGCGGGTCGTCGGCCAGGATCGCCTGACGGGACGCGCTCCACCATGCGAGAAGGACTAGCGAGAGACGAGATACTAGTCCGGAGACGCGAAGCTCCAATACGGCAGATGATGCAACGACGACGGCTGCGAGCTTCGATTAGGGACGTGAGAGATTGAGCGGACAATACGGGGACGCAAATTAGAGTGAGTGCAAGCTCCGATCTGAGATGAGCAGCCAGAGTTGAGCAGAGGTTATGGGAAGGGGAGCAGGGGAGAAGAGCAGAGCAAAGCAAAGAAAATAGATTTGATACACACAGGGGTAAACTAGTGCATGACCGCAAAAGATAACACGAAATACTGGCAGGGTGGGCCAAGAAGAGTTGACCCAGTGGCGGTATTTGAGTTCAACCTTTTTCGTCTGGTTCAAACGACCGTTTGGCTGTTAGATTTGTATTCACCCCATTTGGCCGCTCTGAACAATTGGCGATTCTACTAAGGCCCCTCCGCGATTTCAGCCAACTCGGGTATCGGGATGCACTCGCCCAAAAACTTTCGGACCGCAAACCAACAAGCCTCACTTTTATACCATGGATAGTACCCACACCCTGTCCGTCAAGTCATGGGTAGGGCATGGATATAGGGTATATACCCGTGTGTATACTCATACTATGTCCATTAAACTAATACGTGGGAGGTCCAAACATATGAGAACGAACAATCCATAGTTTAAGAACTGAGTATGAGACTGTGATTTCTAAATTTTTCATATACTTATCTACCTGTTAATGAGTTGGTATAATTGATTTATTTTTTTAAAGTGCTATTGATGAATGTAACCCTGTGAATAACTTGTGTACTATTTGATCAACCCGTCGGGTAATTGTCGGCTATGGTATGTGTAAAGTTTTATACCTACGGGTACTAGTATGTCTAGAATTTTATAACAATTAACTATACGGGTATGAGTATGGTATTGATCTATCCTGTCCATATCCTACCCATTGTCATCCTTATCCTAAAGGTAGCTCATTTTTCCAAATGTAAAATATTAAATTTCAAAATTTTGAAAAATAGGAAAAATATACATAGATATAGTAAATACTCTATTCTACTTGTTTGTAAATTTTAATATGAAATGCCTTATATTTTAGGCTCAGCGAAATAGAAAAATGTGCAGGGTGTGGTGAACAGTGCAAAATTCTAAGTTTCCAAAAATTGTGTGACTTATTTTTGATGTGCCTAAAATATAAGGTACTCTCTCCGTTTCATAATATAAGATGTTTTAACATTTGTAAAGTGAATGTATCTAGATATCTTTTAGTGTTTAGGTTCAATCCGAATATACACACTAAAAGATTCCCATTCATAAGACATCTTATATTTTAGAACAGAGTGAGTATAATACAAGGTATTTCACATTGAAAATTTGCATGCTAGCAGTGTGTACAATTGGCTACATCCAAGTATTCTGTTCAGATTAAAGTTTTAAAATTTCAAAAATAATGGGGCTACCTTGAGGACGAGCTCCGAACTAAAAAATTTACGGCCTACCCTGATGCTCCCTCGGTTCTAAAAATGATATGATATCTTAGATTTAGCTAATGACGCATGTATCAACTGAGACATCCTTTTCGGGACGGAAACAGAGGGAATATTAAATTTGCACTATTGGTATTTGGGGTATGTGAAAGCTAAGGGCATTTCCCACCGGGAGACCCAAACGGTCCAACCGTGTTCGAATCGGTCTGCCCGGACAACATGGCTAAAATGCGGTGTCCCAGCGGGACGATCCAAACGGATCGATCCAGGTCGGATGACTCGTTCGGGCACCAAATTTGGGTCATCGATAGGTCACCCCGGACAGACGCGGACTTCTAGTCTGTCCTCACCTTCCGCCTCCGACCCCACGCGCTAGTGTCACCGTGCCCCTTTATTTCCTTTTCCTTTCTCTCTCTCCCTTCTAATCTTCCTCATGGTGCGCCGTCCGACCTCGCCGCCACCTGGAGCCGCGCAACCTCGCCGCGCCCTGGAGCCGGAGCTTCCCGTGTTCTAGAGCTCGAGCTAGCCGCGACGTGGAGCTTCATGTCCTGGATCTCGTGTTGTGGAGCACCGCACCCTGGAGCTACCCCACCGCCTCGTGATTCTCCCCACGGACACGCGTTGAGGCCCAAGCAACCCATCAGCAAGCTCCTCCTCTTCCGCCTTGGGCGGCAGGAGCTGATGAACTCTGGTGGAGTAACCTGGTACAAGTCCCCGTCCACCGGCCGCACCACCCTGGAGGCGAAGGCGCCTTCCGTGGGGCACGCCAAGCCGCCAACCTCTAACGCCCTCACACGCCGACCGCTTTCCTTTTCCCAACGAGCTATGACACGGTGTCCATGCTCTCTGCGTGCTCGACCTGTAAGACATGGTGTCGTGCGCCACTTCGTGAGAGGAGAAGCTGCTCGACCTGCAGGACGTGGTGCCACGCGCCACCCCATGCTCTGCAACACCGTGCACCCCACTGCGTCGTTCTTATCTTGCCTCCCACGCCGACTGCTCGCTGCTCTCTGGCATGCTCGTGCTCTGGTTTGTCCAAAGAGAGAAGACAGAAAAAACAGTAGAGAAAAAACGGAATAGGACAATTTGGGTCATCCCTCTGTGCGACTACCAGACAGACCGGACCACGATCCAAATATTTCCTGGGACACGATACAAACGGATAAAAAACTAACTGTTTGGGTCGCAAGATGGGTCTCCACAGTGGAGATTCCCTAAGGAATGCTATATTTGTTTTCAGGGCAAGGTGCGTCATGGGGTGAGAGGTAAGAGCATCTCCACTCGTTCGACGTTCCTAGATCGAAATCCGGCGCTATTTTGCGCCGGATGGATGTAACTTTCGTCTTGGAAACAGCTAGTTTCCCACTCGCGTTCCAAGGCGAGGTTCCCAGACAAGGCAAAATCGGCGAGATTTTGCTAGAATTCGTGTTAAATTCACACAGTTTGGCATAAAGATAAATATAGAGCAATATTCCGCATAATTCGATATGGAATTAAACAAACAAAGTTCAACATAGTTCACAATAGAATACAACACACCATAGTTCAGCCGGATCATGTTCAGCATAGCTGCTATGTGTTGCCCTTACGTATCCATATGTTCTCCACCATATCATCCTAGAGTTGTTGATGCACTTTCGGGTCTCGAATCTCCTGACGCATGGCGATGAAGGCAGTCCACGATGCCGACACATGGTGATCATGCTCTGCAAGAGGTTCCTGTCTGTAGTATGGCTCGTCTTGCTCGATCAAATCCATTGGATTCTTCCGCTCATCCTGAATGATCATGTTGTGCAAGGTCACACAACATCTCATCACTTCCCATATATGATCTTTTGACCAGGTCATAGCTGGGAACCGGACAACTACAAACCTCAGCTGGAGCATACCAAATGCCCGCTCCACGCCCTTCCTGCAAGCTTTCTGTTTCTTGGCAAACTGAGCATGCTTGGAGAGCATCGGGCTTGAGATAATGTTCACAAATGTTGGCCATCTTGGATAGATGCCATCTGCAAGATAATATCCTTTATTATAGTGGTGTCCGTTGATCTCAAAGTCCACAGGGAGAGCATGACCCTCAACAAGCCTGGGAAAAACATTTGAGGACTGGAGGATATTGATGTCGTTATTCGATCCTGCCATGCCAAAGAAGGAGTGCCAAATCCAAAGATCATGTGTAGCAACCGCCTCGAGTATCACAGTGCAACCTCCTTTGTGCCCTTTGTACATTCCTTGCCAAGCGAATGGACAGTTCTTTCACTGTTAATGCATGCAGTCGATGCTTTCAAGCATCTCAGAAAATCCTCTACTTTTATTGACTGCGAGAATCCGAGCAGTGCCTTCAGCATTAGGTGTTCTCAAGTACAGTTCTCCAAACACTACAATCACTGTCCTGCAGAACATGTACACGTAATCGATGGTGGTGGACTCAGCCATGCGGAGAAAGTCATCGGCACGGTCACCCAGAGCTCCGTATGCAAGTAACCTCATCGCCACTGTGCACTTTTGTAGTGGGAAAACACTACCATGCCTGTGCATTCCTTCTTGCATACGCAATAGGGTCGAACTCCCGGATGGTATGCACGATGTCGAAGAAGAGTTTCTGGCTCATCCTGAAACGACGTCGAAACATGGCCTCTTCGTGGAACGGCTCGTCAGCGAAGTAGTCGGCATACAACATGTAGTATCCCTCCACCCGCTGCCTTGCTTTGCACTTTCGGAGACCCTTCGCTGAGCCTCCATGCATTGGCGCTGCAGCCTGTGTGTACATACGGGCCAAGGAGGCGAGGATCTGCATGTGCTCTTCATCTTCGGCGGCGGTGACGGTCTATTCCTCCAGCAACACGACAAACATCTCCTCGTTATCGGAGTCCATGGTCGAACCGGCAAAACGCCGAACAATTCGTGCGCGAGGTGGGCGGGAGCTCGGAACAAAGCCGAGTTGCGGGGAAGGCTATAGGAGGCAAATCAAGGCCTAGGCCGAGGGGAAGGGATGCCACGGTGGCGGCAGACCTTTCTATAGGTGTGGTTTCGGCTGGGCGGGGCGGTGCTTTGCCGACGACGACATAGCGGAGAGGGGGGAGCTGGGGAAGTTCTGCGCCGAGGAGAGCCGAATCACGGTGAGGAATGTGTTGTGTCGCTGATAGGGTTGGCCACCCTGTTTTCGCTTCATCCGCCGTTTTCAGATGGTCTTGGCGCCGCGGGTTTGACCCGAGAACACCGGATACAAAATAGATCAAATTCGGCGAAAAGTGGACGACTAAAAACACCGCCGGATCAATTTTTCGCTGTTGGGATTATATTATATATAAAAAAACCCGGGAGGCAGGTTGGCCTCCTGGGAATACTAGCGGAGATGTTCTAACTGCTAGCTCCGGATCCTTTCCCTCCGGCCAGATCCTGACCCACTGTACTCCGCCCTGCCTCATGTGCCGACCAGGCACGAACTTCTCCTCCTTTCCCTTCTTGAGCTCGTTCCGCCGCCGCATCTAGAGAGAGCCCTAATAGCAGAGAGGGGCGGATCGGGTGAGGGGGACGGGCAGGCGAGGTCGGCGGCCGGGGGCCGCTGCCGCGCCTGGGAGAAAGAGGAGGGACCGGGATTAGCTGAGCAGATGAGAGGGTTGCTGCTGGTGGGGGAGAAGGAGAGGAGACGGGCGTGGACCGGTGGTGGAGAAGAAGGAGATGGGAGGTAATGGGGCCTAGGGGTGGGTGGGCGGTGGAGAAGAAGGAGGTGGGGTGGAGTAACTGAATTTTGCTGCACTGCTAACTGAACTTTCGCTGCCGCTGCTAAATGCTAATTGAATATCTGCTGCTGCTAACTGCTATTGCTGAAAATGAGAAGTGAGATATACGAATTGCTGCTGCTGCTGCTGAGAGATCGTTCTAGAGAGATTGAAAGATAGATCATACGACAGGTAAGGCGTGCTCATTGCGCTGTTGTGCCATATATGACTTCTTTACATTACCATTACCAAATATTTAGAGAAATAAAGCATTTTGCAACATCTGAGGTGTCATATGGCTAAAGAATAATTAGTTTCGATCGACATTGATTCTGCTGCTACGAGGTTGTATAGAAATCGCTGCTGCTAGAACTTACCAGTGCTAGTGGTGTTGTGGATGATGCTATGTTCTTATTGTATAGAAATTGCTACAGCTAGAAATTGGCATTCTTGGTAGAGTAGTTGAAATGGTAGTTATATGATATCATTAAAATAGAGGAGACAGAATATAGACAATCTGCTGGAAAACCAGAATACCCTAGAGGGAATCTTTTCATACCATTGTCTATATGAAATTATAGACAACCAAATTTACAATTGCTGGAGATACTCTAAGGACTGGTGCGCTTAGCCTCCTATGATTTCCTTTTTCTGTTTGGTGTTCAATACTTCTGTATTGATTCAACCTACTCAAACTAAAGCTCTAAACGGGCTAAAATTGCCAGAAACTTTGAACAGTAAGCCAGGGACTAAGTAATCTCCTGGCAGTGGTACACTGTCATGTACCAAATGACCTTGAGACTTTAAGTAGATGGATGAAGTCAATGGATATAGCAAAGGATAAAACAGCCAAAGATGCCTAGCCATGTTGTTTTTAAACTTGTTTAGTTCAGCCTCATATTATATTATATTGCTTATATCAGTTATCAACCATAAACCAGTTGGTCAAAGTCAGCAGATTGATGTATCTATTATACAGATTGATGTACCTACTTGGAATATAGTAGGTCGCAGTTTTAAAGGACATCAACAGCCTAAGGACTCTGGTTATCATACATAATTTCAATCATAAGAATTTCTAAATAAATAGTAATATCTAAACATTTGATTCTGTCACCTAGTACTCGTTAGTCATTATGCTTGTTCAAAAAATGGTACCCTAGTTCTTTTATGGGGGAACTTCACAATGTTGTTCATCATCGTTAATTATTTAACCTCTTCCGAATGAGAAGGGTACCTGTCCATGTTACCACTCAAATTTAGTAATGAACTTGTTTTGGAGACTTGACTTGTGAAACCCATTTGAGACAGAGACATCTCATGCTCATCCAATGAATTCGCTGATTGTGCATAAGAAGGTACCACCAAGTCATAAGAAACAAACATACGCTGTGAAACCCATTGAGATAGAGACATCTCATCCAATGGATTCTGAAATCGTGCATAAGAAGGCACCACCGAGTCAGAAGAAACAAGAATATATACCTCCAACAAAATGCACCAAGATGCCAGGGATCTTCAGTACCAGCAAGAAGCAATGAGTTGATCGGGTTGATTTTCCGATCTTCAGCTGACCAGAAATCTTATCCTGTAGAGGTAGGGGGTGTTCTTCCCTGATTCCAACTGACTTCTTCCGTCCTGCTGGTCATAGTACCCTGTTGGCTGCTCTAGCATAACGAGAGATCCTCGCCACCACTTAAGGTACGACAACATCATCCATCCGTCATTGTAAACCTGATTCTGCTTCAATGATCGTATCTTGACCTTTGCTCCATTTACATTTCATAGAGCTTCTCGAGATGTTGAAGGGGAGGAGGTCGAAGAGAAGGAGGTGCCCAGCGTACAAACTGACCGATGACCTTGTCGTTGAGATCCTCTCTCGCCTCCCTGCCAGATCAGTCTGCCGCTTCAAGTGTGTGTCTGCGACCTGGCGGGACCTCATCACGCACCCCATTCATCGTATGAAGCTTCCCCAAACCCTGGCCGGCTTCTTCATTATGCACGCTGGTGAGATGTGGTCAGTTCCCCATTTCACCAATGTCTGTGGCAGAGGCCTTCCAATGTTCTCACCCTCGCTCGACTTCCTTGCCAATCCACAACCGCACCTATCTCTTGGGCACCTGCAACGGCCTTCTCCTCTGCAAATGTTGTCCTACCGGGCATATGATAGATGTCCATTACTTCGTGTGCAATCCTACAAGAAAAGAGTGGGTTGCATTGCCAGATTCAAACCTAGGCGGCAAGAGGCGGTGTTCAGGCTTGGGTTTTAATCCCGCCGTGTCACCCCACTTCTATGTATTTGAATTCTTCACAGACTATGTCTATGAGCGTTTTCCCCAATATGTCAACGGAGTGCGGGTGTATTCCTCTGAAACTGGAGAAAGAGTTCATGGTGAGGACAACGGTGTTGCCCCTTTTGATTCTAGACTGCCAAGTGTCTTTTTTAGTGGCTGTCTGCATTATCTCACCAATGATCGTGCCATAGCCGTGCTAGATACTCAGGGGAAATCTCGCAGGAGCATACCTGTCCCTGGTAATGACGATCATGGTTTCATTCAGGAGTCCCAAGGCTGTTTGCACTATGCCAATTTTGAGGCAGATGATGAAGATGAATTGACTCGACTATTAGTTTATGTTCTGGATGACTATGAAAACCAACGATGGAAATTGAAGCATACAGCTGAAGCGTCATACTTACTTGGATTTGCTCCATGTTATCTTCATGCAGAGGACTTTGAATGGGTTGCAATCCATCCGGACTGTAACATGATCTTCTACACTACTGACTGGAACAAACAATTGATGTCCTATGATATGGACCGTCGGCAGGTCCAAGTGATCTGCACTCTTGGACAGGACACTCGGGAGTTCTATTTTCCGTATGTGCCATTGTTTTCAGAGTCTCAAGCTTTGCACATATAACACCGATACGAGACTGGTGCCTCTGTAATAACTGGTTCTTGTCCAGGAGTCTATTTCTTCTTTCCATGTATGTAGCAGAGGGCTTTGGCATGTCTACCTCTGTTTTACGTTATTTTTCAAGCAATGTTGGTTTATTCTGGGTGCAACTTGGCTAATTGCTCCTGGTTTTGTTATTCCAAAAATTTCAATGGAATTTCTACCGTGAGTACTTGTCTGGTTGTAAGAATGGTTCTTCAAAATGATAGATCCATATTTTTGGTTTGCATAGCATCTAAGGAAACATTCTAGGTTAATCATCCAAATGAAGGCGCAGCCAACACTTATCACGCAGCTTAATTTACATCTTGTATTTGTAGTTGGGGGAAGTGTAAGCATCCTGTTGACAGACCTAACCAATTGCCTCTTATCTTCTAACCAGACAGTTGACTGTGGGTCTGATCTCGTACCAATTTCTTCTTGATCTTTGGGCACAGCTCACCGCTGTCCGCTGCTATTAACATTTGCACAACTGCTGCTCTTTGGAGTATTTGGAAGCTAAGGAATGATACAGTTTGTTTTCAGGGCAAAGGTGTTTCCAAGGCCGAGGGGTGAGATGAATTTGGATACGGAGTATTGATGATCAACCTGATGAAAACCTGGATTCTACTGTGCAAAGATCCTCAAGCAAATCGTGTTGCACACTTGGTTCACGGACTGGAGAAGAAACACAAAGAACACTTGTGCCTTGCATGGGGTCCAGGATGATACTAGTACAAAATTTGAAGACTCTCCCAGCTATCTTTCCGTCAGCCACTCCTGTCCCGTACTGCTGAGTACCTGGTGATGACCGGCAATTTTCCCCTCGATCACCGCCTAACCATTAGTAAGGCTTTGTGGTCTGTCGTGTGCGAATTGCGATGCACACTTGTATTGTTTACCTTTATCTTCTATACCTGGCGAGGTTCCAATGCGGGCCCTGTATTTGAACTTTGTCACTGTTGGTTTCATTCGAATTTGGTGCCCAGTGTTGTGGCAGGACGGGCCCGTCGCTGGGTGAGGCAGCCAGGTTGGGCGGGAGCTATGGCGAGCGACAATCCAAGGTGTGATGGAGGCCGCATGCCAAGAAGCAAAGTCAGTGGCGTGTCAAGCAAAGAGCAGCAGCGCTGGTGCAGTTGTCCGGCAAGTCACTTTTTGTCTCATGTCCTTGCTAACTGGTAAGGACGGGTGTGCCTAGCTGCTATGATTTTTCTTCTCTGCTTGGTTTTCAATACTTCAAACGACTCCCATTCTACCCAAACTCAAGCTTTGAACAGGTTAAAAACGGCAGAAACTTTGACAAGTAATACCAAGTCCTTGAGACTTTAAGCAATGCAAATGGATGGAGTCAACGGATGCAACAAGGGTAAAATAGCCAAAGATGCCTAGCCATGTCGTTAGTTATTTCAGCCTCATATTATATTGCTTATTACAGTTATCAGCCATGAAATAATTGATCAAAGTCAGCAGATTGATGTACCTACTACTGCATGCAGATTGGTGTACCTACCTGGAATATAGCAGGTGAGAATTTTACAGTAGATCAACAGCCTAAAAAGTCTGATTATCATCAGGCCGAAGCAGCAGTGCACTAGTGCGATACCCATACATGATTTAAATCAGAAGAATTAGACTTAAGAAGTCTATATCTAAATATAAATAAATAGTGATATCTAAAGATGCCTAGCCATGTTGTTTTTGTACTTGTTTAGTTCAGCCTCATATTATATTGCTTATATCAGTTATCACCCATGAACCAATTGATCAAAGTCAGCAGATTGATGTATCTACTATACAGATTGATTTACCTAAAGGACATCAACAGCCTAAGGAATCTGGTTATCATACATAGTTTCAATCAGAAGAATTAGACTTAAGAAGTCTATTTCTAAATAAATAGTGATATTTACACGTTTGGTTATTTCATCGGTCGTTATGATTTGTTTAGAAAAACCGTACCCTAGACCTTTTATAGGGGAACTTCACAATGTCATTCATCATCGTTAATTATTTAACCTCTTCCGAATGAGAAGGGTACCTGTCCATGTTACCACTCAGATTTAGTAATGGACTTGTTTCGAAGACTTGACCCATGCAACCCACTGAGATAGAGACATCTCATCCGATGAATTCTCAAATTGTGCATGAGAAGGTATCACCAAGTCAGAAGAAACAAGCATACCTTGTGAAACCCATTCAGATACAGACATCTCATCCAATGAAGTCTCAAATTGTGCACAAGAAGGAACCACCAAGTCAGAAGAAACAAGCATATATATACCTCCATTCCAACAAGATGCACCACAATGACATGGATCATCAATGCCAACAAGAAGCAAGGAATTGATTGAGTTGATTTTCCCTGCTGGTCGTAGCGCCCTGCCAGCTGCTCTAGCATACCCAGAGGTCATCGCCACCACTTAAGGTACTACAACATCATCCATCCATAATTGTAAACCTGTTTCTGCTTCAACGCTTGTATCTTGACCTCTGCTCCATTTGCATTTCATAGAGCTTCTCGAGATGTTGAAGGGGAGGAGGTCGAAGAGAAGGAGGTGCCCGGCGTACAAACTGACCGATGACCTTATAGTCGAGATCCTCTCTCGTCTCCCTGCCAGATCGGTCTGCCGCTTCAAGTGTGTGTCCACGACCTGGCGGGACCTCATCTCGCACCCCGTCCACCGTAAGAAGCTTCCTCAGACTCTGGCTGGCTTCTTCACTCAGCAGGAGAGCGACACCGTGCCGTGGACAGTTCCCCAATTCACCAATCTCTCTGGCAGAGGCCCCCCGTTGGTCTCACCCTCGCTTGACTTCCTGCCAATCCAAAAACGCATCTTTACCATGGACACCTGCAACGGCCTTCTCCTCTGCGCCTCTAGTCTCAGGAGCCAATGGGATTGTTCAGATCTCCATTACTTTGTGTGCAATCCTACAACAAAAGAGTGGGTTGCATTGCCCGATTCCAAACTTGGCCAGAGGCGGGGTTTATGCTTGGGTTTTGATCCCGCCGTGTCATCCCACTTCTATGTTTTTGAACTCTTCAGAGACTATGAGCGTTTCCCCCCATTGCTCAATGGAGTTCAGGTGTATTCCTCTGAAACTGGAGAGCGAGTTCATAAGGAGCACAATGATATTGTCCCGGATTGTCATTCTATATCGCCAAATGTCTTTCTGAATGGCTGTATGCATTATCTCGCCAACGACCATGCTATAGCCGTGCTCGATACTCAGGGGAAAGCACGCAGGAGCATACCTGTCCCTGATGATAATGATTATGGTTTCATTCAGCAGTCCCAAGGCCGTTTGCACTATGCCAATTACGAGGAAAATGATGGTGACTATGGGTCGACTCAACTGGTAGTCTATGTTCTGGAGGACTATGAGAACCAGGTATGGAAACTGAAGCATAGAGCTGAAGCGTCATATGTGTTTGGACGTACGGACTATGCATGGGTTGCAATCCATCCGGACTGTAACACGATCTTCTACACTGTTGGGACGGTTAGAACATTGATGTCCTATGATATGGACCGTCGGCAACTCCAAGAGGTCTGCACTCTTGGACCGGACACTCGGGACGTATATTTGCCGTATGTGCCATTGTTTTCAGAGTCTCATGCTTTGCACATATAACTCCAATATGAGATTGGTGCCTCTATAACAACGGCATCTTGTCCAGGAGTCAATTTCTTCTTTCCATGTAGCAGAGGGCTTGGCATGTCTTGCCTCTCTTTTATTTTTAAGCAATGTTGGTTTATTCTGGATGCAACTTGGCTAATTGCTTCTGGTTTTGTTATTCAAAATTTCAATGGTAGATCCATATGTTGTGTTTCCATAGCATCTAAGCAAACTTTGTAGGATAATCGTTCAAATATAGGCTTGACCAACTCTTACCATGCAGCTTAATTCAAATCTTCTACTACTTGGAGTTGGGAAAAGTGTAAGCATCCTGTTGATAGACCTAATCAATTGCCTCTTATCTGCTAATCATATGATGTAAGATTTCCTGATCTGTATTTTCTGAGGGTCATATACACTTCAGATCAGAACGACCTCAACCCACCATCATCCTTCAGAATCTCCCTGAGGTAAATTCTGTTCCATCAGCCCTCATTTTTTCTTACTTGTGAGGGCTGTCCTGTTAAGGATGAAACTTTGGGTCCTGAAACAGTAAAGAAAAAAACTTTTGCAAACTTGCCAGTACTTGTCCCGTTGTAAGAAATAACAAAGTGGCCGACATGAATGCACAGGCAGCTTCTGTAGCAACTTTGTGGAACACATATTTATCTAATATTCTATTCCTTGCAAGAATATAGTTATGTTAAATAAAATTGAGACTATTTTATTTCTACAATGACTATATATAGCAAAAAAATACATGCGAACAAAAGCACTTTCTTTCTTAACCAACAAAAAGATAAGTGCATCCTGCAGGTTGCAAAAAAATGGATGTACATAAGCTTATATATTTTTTGGATTCTAAGTACGCAGATAACATGTTCTTTTCCAAGTACGCAGATAACATGTTCTGCTCCAACACAAGAAATTAGGAATCTTAAATCATATAGCTTCCTTTTGCACTAACATATGGAACAAACGGAATACAAGATATGCCTTTGTTGCTCTCACTTGTGTGTCAGTTTGTCCTGCAGTCTTCCTTGCAATTAACATTGATGTTGAACACACACAATGGGTGAAAATGAGTCACTGCAGAACAATTTACCAAAATCAAATTTGCAGATTCTATGTCCACAAAGCATCTTGATCTACGGTCATAATAGAAAGCTATATTTTCAAATTTATGCCTGCACAAAAATTATTTCGATAATATGTTTACAGGAAATTCTGTGCACCATATAGTGGTCGTTGAGATGTGATTCTCCAAGTACACTTTGTCAGCAGTATTGCAAGTAAATGAAAAGCATGTAATTTTAGAGGGGAATAAATACTAATTATATGCATCATTTGTACAATTGGCCTGACCATACGTGAACTGTATATATGGAACAACTCAAAAATACCATAGTACTTGGGACATGTTTGGATAATGATTTAGCTTTATCTCCTTCAGTTTGGTTCACTTAAAGACCAACTACGAAATAACATAAATTGAAACTTTCATCACTTCACGCTTAATTTTCTAAGATATAACAATGTACTTGCAATATCATTTAATCTAAAACAATGGAAGAATGCATAACAAAATCACGATTAACGGTTTGTAAGTTTCATGTTATCAGAAAGAGTTTACCGTATTTATATTCTGTATACATGTCATTTTTTACGACATCCAAATTTTCTTCACATTGTTGGAATTATCTCCAGATCAAGTGGCCAAGTGCTCCAGACATCTCTAGAAGCGGTCAAGCAGAATTTTGAAAATCCATGTGTCGTGGACATCATTCTTCTGGCAGCACGGAGCATATGGAAGCAATGAAATGAAAGGATTTTCAATAACATCAAACCTTCCTTGAGGGCCAGGAAAGCTCACTTCCTACACGAGACATGTTTTGCTTGTGCGTAGAGTTAAGGCTAAATACAAATCATTTTTGGCCGATAGGATTATGTCCTGGGTCGTGGTTGCTTCCTTACTGTACTGGTAAGAAAGAAGATAGTAGTGTGCAGTGGCGGAGCTATGCACAAGTCTTTTAGAGAATTACTGAAGGAAAAAATTGTAAGGCTTACAAGAGAAAATTTAGAGAATTACTAGTAATGTGGAATGCCAGATTCTTTTCCTACTAACAATTAACAGGTATGATAATACATCACAAGGGAAGTTCTGAGCTTCTGGATAGTTTCTCTAGTCTGTGTTACAGCGGATATCATGCGAGCAACAATGTGGTGTAGCTTGGAAAAAACTAGCACTGTAAACTCGCTACAACCTACAAGTGATCTATTTTTGAAGGTACACTTCTATTAGAAAACGAATACATTTATAGGCCACTGGCAGATATATGTGGATGACAGACTCGACTTAGGACAGCCACAATGTTGGTCTAGCCAAATCTGACACAACTTGTAATTTGGCATCGCGGTGCAATATGGCAATACCTCTACAGCGCTGCCATCGCCATATGTCTATACCATGGGTCCCCGTGCCCAATAAAACAACTCAGAAAAAGGGAGACCCTCTCACCTTCTCAGGCCTAAGCCATTCCGGCTAGCAGTTACGGGTAGTAGTAGTATTTTATTGCGGGGAGAAGAGACCCTCTCACCTTCTCAGGCCTTTGCTAAGCCATTCCGGCTGGTAGTTACGGGTAGTAGTAGTATTTTATTGCGGGGAGAAGATTTAGCATCGGAGCACGGAGTTGCTCCGGTTCTCTGTTTTGCTAGTTTTAAAACTAGCCTCACAGTGTAGAGAACTAGTTTCAAAAGCTAAAAACTAAATATAGAACTAATTTTAGCACAACGTTGTGGCTGTCCTTACCCAGCCTCAGTATCAGGTAGTCTTGTTTGGAGTGAATGTTCGCTAGCGGATCGGATTGGAGTTTTTACATATCCATTTCTCCGCGAATTCAGAGCGGGTCCGATATTAACTAGTCGTGGAATCGAATTTGCATATATAAGACTGTGGATTTGAAACGGAGTAGACCCAAGGACAAAATTAATTGCATATTTACGCACATAAGTACTCTATCCGTTTCAAAATATAAGATGTTTTAGCTTTGTGAAATGAATATATCTAGAATCCTTTTAGTATGAGGTTCACTCCGAACCTACACTATAAAAATAGTCTAGATACATTAGCTTCACAAAGCTAAAACATCTTATATTTTAAAACGGAGGGAGTAGATCGATAAACAATACAAACAAAATATTTGATAAAAAGAGTTCAACAAAACACACATGGAATAAATAATTATAACACGATAGAATGAATAAATATGACATGAACACATGAACAAAATAAATCCATATGGATGCAATAATACAAACATAAGGACTAAGGGTGTGTTTGGTAGATCAGACCAACCAAGATATTTTCATCTCAACCCACTATTTGTTGTTTGTTAGACCGGATCGGGCCAACTCGGCACTGCTGGCCTCATGCGAAAAAGGCCCCTCAGCCATGCCCACTTGCGAAGCTCAAATCGAGCTTCTCAACTCGACCGAACTGAGCTCATCCCGCAAACTACTGTTCACGAACCCCACGACCCACGACCCACTGACCCCATCCTATCATCTCCCTTGCGTTCGGCCACACTCTTCCCCTCCTCTCTCTCTCTCCTCTCCCCTGCCGGCCACCCTCCTCCCGCGCCCCTGTCCTTCTCTCTCGTCGGCCGAGCAGGAGCAAGGGACGCCGATCCCCGCCACCGACGATGAGAATCTCACACGCCGATGATGAGAAGCTCCCCCATCCGCCCTTCTCCCACCCTCCATCTACAGCGGCTAGCCTCTGCGTGCTCCTCTCACCGGCTCCCAGGCCGGCCTCCTCTGCGTGATCCTCTCATCGGCACCCAAGCTAGCGTCCTCGCTTGCTCCTCTTCGGTGTATAGGATGGCCTCCTCGCGTGCTCCTCTCGCCGACGCTCAGCGCCAATGCACGTCCCCAACGACGCCAGATGCATGCGACCACCCCGACCCTTCTCTCACCCTCCATCTACAGCAGCGCCTAGACTCTGTGTGCTCCTCTCACCGGCACCCAGACCGGCCTCCTCACTTGCTCCTCTCACCGGTGCCCAGGACGCCCTCAACACGTACTCCTCTCACCGACGCTCAGCGCCAATGCCCAGCCCCAACGCCGCCAGATGCACGTGACTACACCGGCTGAGGACCGATTGCTTTTTATTTTTATTTTGTAGGTTCTGTGTGCAAGAATTTTGAACTTGTTTGCAATTTTAACTTCTGATTTAGAGGATTCTATAAAAAGCATTTCAGCTCAACATATCTGAACACACACAGTCTATCAAACAACATCTCTACTCAACATATCTCAACACATGCAGGTTGCCAAACACATGACAAAATATCAGTCCAACTAAGCTAGGGTTAACATGTATGAGTGGAGATAGAGAATCTGGGTTGACCCGAGCTACCAAACACACCTTAAGATAACATCGACACATGCTTTCTCGGAGGCTATGGTGACTATGTAAGTGAGCAATTGTTTAACGGATAAACTTGGCAACTCACTAACTACTAATTGTGCTGTATTCATGTAAAAAAAGTGTGTTATATTAGCTTCAACGTTTTAGTTGAAAATCAGATTATCCGGTTTAAACTTAAATAATTATTGGATATGGATATTCGGGTGCTATTTGCATACCATGTCCTATAACGTATCCTGATGCCAAATTCGGAATCAGATATCTTTGTCCGTTGAATTCCTTCTAAAACGGAATAGAAATGAATTCGATGCGGGATTATCCTATTCGTTCTATTGGATTTTTGCCTAAAAAATAGGCACAACTTATTTATTATATACCAATAATTCCTGAAATTCTAAAGGCTCACTTGGCCCATTCATGGAAGGCAAGTGGTGGGACAAAAGTTTAGTCTCACATTGCTAGTTGAGTGGAAGTTGGACCAACTTATAAAGTGAGCTCTTCCACCACTTGTACAAGCTTGAGAAGAGAAGACATATACACACACTCTCTTCCTCCTTGCTCGCCTCGTCACACCTCGACACGATGTGTGTGCCGCGGGTTGCGAGAATGTCGCTGAGCCGAGTTTTATTTTGTCACGCATGATTGCTATATGAACAGTTGTACAAAAGCTGAAACATTTTGATCGAGTGGATTTTTAATACGAGCTAAGTGGAAAATGAATGTGAACTTAGTGGAGGTTGTCCGGCTTCGGCTGCCGCTTGTTCGCTTTAGCTTCTGTCTCTTCGTTTCATCTCCGGCGCAGCCTGTTCACCTTCTCTTTGTGCCTATATAAGAGAGATCGCTCCTCTCAATAACACGGACCAACACTCACCTACTGCCTCTAGTTCCAGGGCTCTGAGAAACCACTAAGTCTTCCCTATTGCGGCGTGCACCGTGAGTTAGGACAGTAGGCCTCCGGAACCCTGCTACTTCGAGTCTTGCACGTGAGAAGGACAATAAGGTTTTTGGAGAGCGCGGCGCACAACTACTGGCTTTATCACAGACGACTACTTTCCAGATGACGACTTATTCCCTGACGTCGACCATCTCTTCGACGACATGGTCGATGACAACTCCAACGCCAACCGCCACATCAACGCTGGTCCCTGTACTGGACTTACACTACCTTCTCTTATCTTGTTCATATCATACTTCATATGTTATTCGTAGCAATCTATTTAGAATTGCTAGTTACTATTTATCCTATAGATTACATGACTATTTTTATTCCTATATTTCTAGTCATGTTTTCTCTATTGTTTATTTGGATTAAATATTGTGTTAAATTTCTTATATTTCTAACAATCCAAAAACCTTATCGCCATTCTCCCGTATTGTAGGAAATTTAACCCAAGTGGTTTTGCTGCATCCATGAAACCACCTATCTTTGAGGGGGTAAATTACAACAGATAGCGTACGAGAGCAGTTCTATGGTTTCAAACCATGAGTTGCTATAACGTCATCCTAGGCAAACCTGAGGGAGAGCTTGATGCTGCTCAGGAAGAGGCCTATCGCAAAATTGATACCTTTTTCAAGGCTGCTCTGATCGGCGTTCTTGGCAACAATATTGTCGATTCATACATGTTATTCAGCAATTGCAAGGATATGTGGGATGCGCTCAAGAGCAAATTTAGAGTCTCTGACGCTAGGAGTGAATTGTATGTCATGGAATAATTCTATGATTTTAGATGGTTGGTGACCTCTCTATGGTTGATCGAGCCCATGAAATACAGTCACTTGCCAAGGAACTCAAGCACTTCACTTGTGTGTTACCGGACAAATTTGTTGTTGGAGGCATAATTGCCAAACTTCCCCCATTATGGAGGAATTTTGCTACTTCTCTGAAACACAAGAGACAAGAGTTTTCTATCATGGATCTCATTGGGACTCTTGATGTGAAAGAGAAGGCGAGAGCAAAAGACACACATGCTTGAGGTCTTGATGGAGGTTCTAGTGCCAACTTGGTATAGAAGAAAAACTTCCAGTCCCACAAGTTCAAAAACAAGAACAATCCTGATGGCAAAGGAAAATTTGATGGGAAGAATAAGGCATGACAGTCTACCAACTTTAAAAGAAAGACTAATAAGAAGAAGGGTGCTTGTCATGTGTTTGGTGACCCCGATCACTGGACCCCTAGTTGCCCAAACCGTTTTGACAAGCGCAAACAGGGGAAGAGCGGCAAGATTGCTAATGTTGTCATGGGTGATACTGAGATGAAGGACACTGAGTATGGTATATTCCCTACTGTCCTTTCAGTATGCCATTCTCCTGATTGGTGGATTGACACAGGTGCCAATGTACACATTTGTTCTGAGATTTCTATGTATTCTTAATATTAGGTCGCAGGGACTTCCTCCGTGTTGATGGACAACGACTCACATGCTTCTATTCATGATGTTGGTACGGTCGATCTGAAGTTCACTTCGGGAAAGACCGTTCGCTTGAAAAATGTGCATCATGTGCCCTCAATAAATAAAAATCTTATTAGCGGATCTCTTCTGTGTCGAGACGGCTACAAGATGTGTTCGAGTCCAATAAATTTCTAATTTCTAAGTATGAAACCTTTGTTGGTAAAGGCTATGAGTGCGGAGGGTTGTTCCGCTTATCTCTGTCAGACGTTTGTAATAAAGTCCTTAATCATTGATGACCCACAATTATAGGGGGTGTATCGCAGTATTTTCGATAAGTAAGAGTGTCAAACTCAATGAGGAGCAGAAGGTGTTGACGAGTGGCTTGGAGCAGGAATTCTCTGTAAATACTTAGCAAACGGATTTTTAGGGGTTTTTGATAATGCAGATAAATAAAGTGCGAGTAAATAAAAGACAATAATAATAGATGCAGCAAGTGGCCCAATCCTTTCTTTATCAAAGGACAAGCCGGTTGTATTACTTAAGATGACCAAACGTTCTCGAGAACACATGGGAATATCGTCAAGTGCTTTCGCTTCATATAGTTGATTAATATTATTTAGTTTGACAAGTGTTGTGTGGGTGAACCTGTGCTAATGTACCGACCTTCCTAGGACTAATACATACTTGTGATTATACCCCTTGCAAGTATCCGCAAGTACAAGAAAGTAATTGAGATAGAAACCTAACCATAGCTTTAATCTCTAAGATCCTGATATCCCTTGTGCAAAGGTTTCCTAACGGGGGTTCAAGTTTCTGTCACTCCGGCAACCCCTACGATTAGTAGCCAAACACACAATGCATTCCCCTAGGCCCATATAGGTGAAATGTCATGTAGTCGATGTTCACATGACACCACTAGAAGAATAACACCACAACTTAAATAACAAACTATTGAATCTTTCTCAACACAACTCCACTACTAACAACATGACTTCTCCCATGTCCTCAAGAATTAAAGGAACTACTCACAAGACATCATATGGATCAAGATTAGAGATGAAATAATGATAAATAACAATCTGAACATAACAATAATTCAACAGTTCACTCAATAGCATCAACTATAAGGAGTAATCAACACCGGGAAAGTTTCCCTAAGAACTATGCAAGATTCAACCCAATTGTTATAGCGGTATGGAGTGGTGATGATGGTGCTGGTGGAGATGATGATGGAGATGATCATGATGATGATCCCGATAAAGTCCAGCTTGATGGTGGTGTTGATGGCGACGATCTCCCCTCTCCGGGAAGGAATTCCCCCGGTAGAATTCTGTCTGCTGGAGAGATCTTTCTCTCTCTGTAGTTTTCCGCCCCGTAGAGGCGGCGGAATTTTTCTATGGTTGATCCCCCAGGTATTAGGGTTTCGATGGGATAACATACGCCAAAGGGGAGAGCTAGGAGTGGGCCAGGGTGGCCACACCACCTGCTGGCGCGGCCAAGGGTGGCCCGCGCCAGAGGGTGGTGTGGGCCCCCTGTGGCCCATCTCCACTCCCCCTTCTGGCATCCTTCGTCTTCCGGAAAAATAGAATTTTCCATGTATTTTCCCGGATTTTCTGATCTTCGCGAATTTCGCCTCCAAACAACCCCTTTTCCATCAGAATCCTGACTGCAGCGGTCCATGCTCCAAAAGTCATCAACCATGCAAAAACAGATGAAATAACATAAGTATCATCTCTTAATATGAAATATATCAATGAATAATAGTAAATTATGATATAGAATAGTGATGCAAAATGGACGTATCAACTCCCCCGCCCCCAAGCTTAGACTTCGCTTGTCCCCAAGCGAAAACTGAGCTCAGTAAACACGACCTTAGGTTTATGGAGTGAAGAGTCCATAAAAGAATACGGACAAGAAGCATCACATTCATAAATACACAAATCATAATAGAAGATAACTCACCATTATATAACTGAACTTGCAATAAGTAAAGGAAACACAAGTAAAGATACATAAAGTAAATAAAAATTGGTCAAAAAATAGTTGACAATTTGCAGGAGATCACACATAACAGGTTTTTCAATGATAGCTTTCAAAGTAATACTCTCTAAGATAAGAGCAATGTGCAAAACAAGGAACATAAGAAACATGAATGAATAAATCATCATATTAATGAATGAAACACAACAACTTAAAATACTTGCTGAGATAGAAGGGAATAGGTTTACTGGCTCAACTAAAAGGTAAAAGATAGGCCCTTCGCAGAGGGAAGCAGGGATTTCAAGTTTCATAAAGAGCTTCCAAAAATTATGGTACTTATTAGCTTTCAGCTCTCATTTCCCCTATCATAGGCATCTTTAGGTGATTAAGGTTAAAGTGATAAAATATGAGGATATGCTTGACAAGTTGTAAGTTTAAAATCTCATGTCCCTTGAATACGAGGGTCGCTCCTCATGCTACTCAAGTTAGTTACCGGTAAGTTCTTGTCATAGTAAGTATATGTGTATCATAGAGAACCGCCAACGGGGTACCCCTTGCCCGATGATACGGAAGAATCCCCATATCAAAATGACAAGGCAAGCAGACAACGAGCATCTCAGCAATCTTCTTATTTACCATGGGAAAATGGTGCTTTTTTCTCTCTTTCCTCTTTTTTCATCTTTTTTCCTTTTTCTCTTTTTCTCAATCTCTATCTCTTTTTTATAAGAAGAATGCTTCATAGATCGCTCATTATGGTTACCCTGCAGGTTTCCACCATGATTAGGCATGGATTAGACCAGCGGCCTAGGCGTTTCTCTAACACACATACATAACTCCATGGACTTACAAGCTCCCCTTTCATTTCACACCGACGACATCCATAAACAAAAGAGCATGATATCAACTAGGTACAATGTACAAGTGCAATGTTGAAAGCGTTCCCCATGACAGCATGGTTTTGCTAATTCACAACTTACAAAGCGCAAGCATATACGCAACATAGATTGGCACAATGGTTCAAGTTTATTAAGTGCAAGAAATTAAAGTGTGCCATCAAGTTCATGAGATCTTTAATCACTAATTTTCACATAACAAGTTTAATTCGGAAGGTAGATAAAAACATGAATTTACTTGGAATAGCAATAATGCTAATAGGTAGGTATGGTGGACACAAATGACATAGGTTTAAGGATTGGATGCACGAGAAGCATTCCCTCTCAGTACAGGTTATTGGCTAGCAAGGTTGGGTAGCAAGCATAAGAGTTGAAGGAAACAAACAAACATACAGGTGATGAAAACAAACATGCAATCTTCCTTGGAAGCACAAAAGATCTTAACTAGAGAATACTAAACTTATGAGCAACTCAAGAAAGATGATGATGAAGTTATATTTCTTTAGAGTACTTTTATCTTTTCATTAAATTCTCAAAATAGTGTTGCTACTGACCGAGCCAGGTTTGCCAAAACCAACTAAATTTACTCAATGATCCCAAAGTGATACCAATACTAACAACAATATCAATCATATAATAGTAATTGAAAACTAAAATAAGATATGCAAAAGAGTAAATGATAGAACTTCTCATTAATATTCCATAACGGCGACTTACACCAAGGGATACATAGATATCTAACAAGAGGGGGAACGCTTCCATAATGCAAACCATCCTACATGATAACTTCTATATTCATGATATGACTCTACTAAAAAGGTAAAAAGATAAAATATAGTGATATGATACCGCGGCACTGAAGGGTTACGGGTAGGCTACACTAGCGTAAAATCAAAATTTTCTACCGCGTCAACCAGGAATACTATTGTCATAGATCACGGGATTACCGCTAGACGCGCAGGTGCGGAACTCGATGAAGCACGTTGCGGCAGTGTAGATGTTCTATGTCTCCTCCTCGTCCTCGTCCCACGAGCAGCTCCCCTTTGCGCGGCTCGTCCAAGTGCTACAGATGCAGCACCTCCGAGGTATCCACACGTCCGGAGTGGAAGCCGTCACACGCCAGACTGCTAGGTCTGCGCGTGCAACACAGGCGGAAGAGGAGTGGCGGCTGGGTGGAATGCTCTCTCCTTTTCAGCTCGCCTCACTCCCTCTTATATAGGCATCCCTGGTGGGCTTCTACATTAGCAGCCCATTAGCAGCCTAAGCCTGGTCTAATTCGGATCCAATCCTCATTAGGCTTCCAACCCCTAAAGTGTGTGACCCTATAGGTTCATACACGTATAGACATGACGCGAGTACACTTACTCCGTCAATAGTTGGTAGCGGCCTCTAGCAAGACGTGCCAACTCCTAAACGCATATAAAGATCATTCGGACGAACCATCACAAGGTTGAGTACATGTCTTTCCCTTTGCCTCACGATATTTGGTCTAGCTCTAAGCTGACCTCTCTTTCTCGATACTGTGATTCAAATCCCTTTACTAGGTTAACTCTTAACCATATGTAGCACGGCCATGCATTTCTGGATCCGATCACTCGAGGGGCCCAGAGATATCTCTCTCAAGTAGAGAGGGGCAAATCCCATCTTGATTGACCGATGCCTTGCAGCATGTATCAGGACAAACCCGAAAGCTACCTTTATAACTACCCAGTTACGGAGTAGTGTTTGATAGCCCCAAAGTAGGTCGATCCACATCTCAAGTACATGCGACAATCTCAGGTCTAAGGACAAAACGTACACGATGTGTAGAGAGAGCTGCAAGTATTATTGCTAGTCTCATGTTGGGTCAGTCCAACCCCATGTTCATAACATGTGTCCACATCATTGGTTTGACATCTCTATGTCAATGACTTGCGAAACATAGTCATTAACCAATCGATGTGCTAGTCTAATATTCACGTGTGTCCTCGCATGAACTCCGACTAGGGACAATTATTAGATAACCATACAAGTAAAGAGTTTCACAAACAATTCACATAATTGCCAATCAATACAAGTTGCCTGGTATATGGATATTCAAGGAACATTATAATAACTCATGGATACACATGAAATGCAATCATCTCTATGATTGCCTCTAGGGCATATTTCCTTCAGTCTCCCACTTGCACTAGAGTCAATCTAGACAGTATCTAATACCTATTGCTCTTGTGTGCGCTTCATGCGCAGGCTGCGGGAGTGGCTTAGTCAAGGGATCAGCAACATTTGAGTCCGTATGTATTTTGCATAACATGACACTACCTTCATCAATGAACTCACGAATCAGATGGTAGCGCATGCGAATATGTTTGTTCTTCTGGTGCTGTCTAGGTTCTTTGGCTTGTGCAATAGCACCATTGTTGTCACAATAAACGTCCAAGGGATTGGACGAGCCCTGAACCACACCAAGAGCGATCAGGAAATTCCTAATCCAAACAGCTTCCTTTGCAGCCTCTGAGGCAGCAATATATTCAGCTTCTGTTGAAGAGGAGGCCACTGTATCTTGCTTGGAACTTTTCCAGCTCACAACACCACCATTCATGACAAACACATAACCTGATTGCGATTTCGAGTCGTCTGAGTCATTAAGGTAACTCGCATCTGTGTAACCCTTTACACTGAGTTCAACCTCAGCTCCATAAACTAGGAACATATCCTTAGTCCTTCTCAAGTACTTAAGGATATTCTTTACCGCTGTCCAGTGAATCTCACCTGGATCAGCCTGGTATCTGCTCGTAACACTTAGAGCATAGGAAACATCTCGGCGAGTACATGTCATTGCATACATGATGGATCCAATAGCCGAAGCATATGGAACCCTACTCATGCGTTCTCGCTCATCAGTGGTCGAAGGACACTGAGTCTTGCTGAGTTTAATGCCGTGAGACATGGGCAAGAACCCCTTCTTAGCCTCTTCCATGCTGAACCGTTTCAACACTTTGTCAATGTACGTACTCTGGCTTAATCCAATTAGCCTCCTTGATCTATCTCTATAGATCTTGATACCCAGAATATATGCCGCTTCTCCCAAGTCCTTCATAGAAAAACTATTTTTCAATGAGGTCTTAACAGACTCGAGCATAGGAATGTCATTTCCAATCAATAATATGTCATCCACATATAAGATTAGAAACACAAGTGATTTCCCATTTTCTTTCTTATACACATAAGGTTCTTGTTCGTTTTTGGTGAAGCCAAACTCCTTTACAACTTCATCAAATCGAATGTTCCAACTCCGAGATGCTTGCTTCAGCCCATAAATAGACTTTTGAAGTTTGCATACCTTTCCAGCATTGTTTGGATCGACAAAACCTTCGGGCTGCATCATATACACGTCCTCAGAAAGGATTCCATTTAAGAAAGCCGTCTTGACATCCGTCTGCCATATCTCATAATCGAAATGTGTAGCAATGGCTAGAATGATCCGTATAGATTTAAGCATCGCTACGGGCGAGAAAGTCTCGTTGTAGTCAACTCCTTGAACTTGTCGAAAACCTTTTGCAACAAGTCGAGCTTTATGGATGTGAACATTTCCATCCATATCAATCTTCTTCTTATAGATCCACTTGCACTCGATGGCTTTAAAACCATCAGGCAGGTCAACCAAGTTCCAAACTTGATTGTCTCCCATGGACTCTATCTCGGATCTCATGGCAATCAGCCATTTCTCAGAGTCTGGGTCCACCATCGCTTCTGCATAGGTCGCAGGCTCATCATTGTCTAACAATAATAACTCTCGCGCTTCGCGGAGCCTCGCCGACCTTCGTGGTTGTGGTGCTTCTATTGCCACGGGTTCCTCAACTTGTTCTGCTACAATAGCATCACTCGTAGAAGCATCCCCGACTGGCTCATCTTGAACTTCTTCAAGTCGCACCGACCTTCCACTCGTTCCCTTTGTGAGAAACTCTTTCTCTAGGAAAACACCGCTACGAGCGACAAACACTTTGCCCTCTTCTCGGTTGTAGAAGTAATACCCTAAGGTTTCCCTTGGGTATCCCACAAAAATGCACTTATCCGATTTGGGTGTTAGCTTGTCCGACTGAAGTCGCTTGACAAATGCATCACAACCCCAAATCTTTAGAAAAGACAAACTGGGATTCTTTCCAGTCCACATCTCATATGGTGTCTTAACTACGGATTTAGATGGTACCCTATTTAGTGTGAAAGCTGTTGTTTCTAGCGCGTAACCCCAAAATGATAATGGTAAATCCGACTGGCTCATCATCGATCGAACCATGTCCAACAAAGTTCGATTACGCCGTTCAGAGACCCCGTTTCTTTGAGGCGTTCCGGGCGGCGTGAGCTGTGGAACAATTCCGCAACTCTTAAGATGATTGCTAAACTCGTGACTCAAATATTCACCTCCGCGATCAGATCGCAAGGCCTTTATTTTCTTGCCACGTTGATTCTCTACCTCATTTTGAAACTCTTTGAACTTTTCAAAAGTTTCAGACTTATGCTTCATCAAGTAGACATAGCCATATCTACTGAAATCATCAGTGAAAGTAATGAAGCAGTGATATCCTCCTCTGGCTGTCGTGCTCATTGGTCCACATACATCAGTATGTATGAGTTCCAACAAGTCTGTCGCTCTCTCGGGAAGCCCCTTGAAAGGCGTCTTGGTCATCTTTCCAAGTAAACAAGCTTGACATGTCTCGTATGATTCAAAATCAAACGAAGTTCGAAGACCATCACCATGGAGCTTCTTCATGCGCTTTTCACTTATATGCCCCAAACGACAATGCCATAGATAGGTAGGACTCAAATCATTTGGCCGAAGCCTTTTAGCACTAACATTGTAAACACATGCATTATCAAGATTTAAAATAAATAACCCATTCATAATGGGAGCATCAGCCACAAACATAGCATTCTTAGAGATTACACAACCATTGTTTGTACTCGCGAATGAATAACCATCCCTCATCAAACATGAAGGTGATAAAATGTTTCGACCCATACTAGGAATGTAATAACAATTATTCAACTCCATGATAAATCCTGACGGAAGGTGAAGTTGCATGACGCCGACGAATAATGCAGCAACCCTTGCTTTATTTCCGACGCGAAAATCCACTTCGCCTTTCTGCACTTCTCTAGTCCTTATTAGCCCCTGCATCGAATTGCAAATATGAGCAACCAATCCGGTATCAAATACCCAAGAGTTAACATAAGAATCTGCGAGAAAAATGTCCACAACATTTACAACAAGTGTACCTGAGTGGGAAGTACTCTTACTTCCACTTTTCTTCAAAGAAGCCTGGTACTTGCTGCAGTTTCTCTTCCAGTGGCCATATTCATGACAAAAGAAACACTCAGTGTCTCCTGCAGGACCAGCCTTTTGCTTGGGTGCAGGGTTTGGCTTAGGGATCGTATCCTTAGCCTTGCCCTTCTTCTTCTGCCAAGAAGTGCCCTTTTTCTTGAAGCTAGCCTTGTTCTGCACAGCCATCACATGGCTATGCCCTGCACACTTCTTAATGTCACATTCTGCTATTTTCAGCATCCCACATAATTCATTAAGGCCCCTCTCCACCCCATGCATATGGTAGTTCGAAATGAAATGCCCATAGCTAGATGGAAGAGATGCCAAAATGAAGTCAGTGGCCAACTCTTGGCCTAATGGAAAACCAAGCTTTTCCAAAGTCTGACTGTAACCAACCATTTTGATCACATGGGGGCCTACAGCTGCTCCCTCTACCAGCTTGCATTCCACAAAGGACTTAGCGACATTGTACCTCTCAGTCCTAGCCTGAGTCTGGAACATGTCCTTAAGCGCAACGATCATATCGTATGCTTCCTGATCCTCATACTGTTTTTGAAGATCAGGTTCCATGCATGCAAGCATAAGACAACTGACCTCAAGAGATTCATCACATGCTTTCTTGTAGGCATTCTTAAGGGTAGCAGTTGTATTATCAGCAGGTTCATCCGGGATTGGGGTATCCAGAACAGTTTCCTTTTTCTCAGCCCTGAGAACAATTCTCAGGTTACGGACCCAGTCCGAATAGTTTGTTCCATTTAGTTTATCCTTTTCAAGAATCGAACGCAAAGCAAAAGGTGATGAATTGTTCGGTGCCATTGATCTACAACAAAAAATATGCAAAATACTAAGCCATGTAACCATGAAAGAGTAAAACATATTAAACAATTTAATAGCATATACTCCCACTTAAATCAACATCCCTCTATTGATACTAAGTGATTCAAGATCCCCAATTAACAAGTCGACTAGTGAGCTTTAGCATCACTGCTAGAAGACAAGGTAAATCGGTAAGCAACCTTTCCTAATCATATCACATATGACTCTTGTTGTTGGGTGACATCTCTATGTCAAAACTAGGCACCCAACCTTTATGCCCCAAGGTCCTTAACTGTTAAGATGACCTTGTTAAGCTCACCAACCCTTATGCGTGTAGGTATCCGATACAAACCCATCCAGCCAAGGAAAACCGTGGCACCCTAATTTCATAGACCCACCAACGATTGTACAGGGCATAGGATGGTGCAAGGTTTGGTTGGGAGGGCATGGTTTAACTTAAACTTTGTGAGGGATCGTTCTACTTCTATCATCTAAGCATGCATAGTAGTAAAACGTATAAGAATAGCATTCACATAGATGTGATACAGTATGGCCCATTTTCTCATGGTGATCTCCATCGCCATAGAACCTATCCACCATGATGATCTCCATCTTCATGCTCTATGCGAGCCATCCTCCAAGTGATGAGTTCTCCAAGAACTAATACAAGCTATTACTCCTAACATCTAGTAATCAAAATTACATGGTATTGGGATCATCACAAGTTGGCACGCAGGCCATTACAATAATTGACAACACATATGGCTCCAGCCGTGTTGCCCAACTCACGACACGCAGGTCATGAAAAAATACATACATGCATCACATACATTTTTGGGCCATACTGATCACATAAATCCTGCAAAAACAAGTTGTGCATAGAATCGCATTCTACCGGATCATGTGAAATCGTACCACCTATGAACCTTAACGAGATACAAAAAGGGGGCTACGACTAAGGGGGGTCTAGGGGGTCTCCCCCTGCGGGGTTCGAAGGGGCAGCACCCCTCGCGGTACCTTTTTTCTTTAAGGATTTTGATCGGCAAATCCAATTTACCATAAACCGACCATAGTTCCGATTCGACCAAACTCCTTTGATCACGGTACGTCGATTCAGATCTAATTCCCGATTCGATCAATCATATTGATCTTCGCGTGATTCAGAAGGATTTATGTGTCACTGTCTACCCCGATGGCGGAAACCGACCGGTAGGGGTAAGTCGTTCGACGACCTTAGAATCACGATCACGGAAAGTAAGATCATAGATCAATCCAGAAACACCGCCATACAAACGATCATATCATTCATATCAATCTACATATCACCATATGCAAACTTCCCGAACCTATGACTGAATAGCATTGGCTCTGATACCACTGAAGGGTTACGGGTAGGCTACACTAGCGTAAAATCAAAATTTTCTACCGCGTCAACCAGGAATACTATTGTCATAGATCACGGGATTACCGCTAGATGCGCAGGTGCGGAACTCGATGAAGCACGTTGCGGCAGTGTAGATGTTCTACGTCTCCTCCTCGTCCTCGTCCCACGAGCAGCTCCCCTTTGCGCGGCTCGTCCAAGTGCTACAGATGCAGCACCTCCGAGGTATCCACACGTCCGGAGTGGAAGCCGTCACACGCCAGACTGCTAGGTCTGCGCGTGCAACACAGGCGGAAGAGGAGTGGCGGCTGGGTGGAATGCTCTCTCCTTTTCAGCTCGCCTCACTCCCTCTTATATAGGCATCCCTGGTGGGCTTCTACATTAGCAGCCCATTAGCAGCCTAAGCCTGGTCTAATTCGGATCCAATCCTCATTAGGCTTCCAGCCCCTAAAGTGTGTGACCCTATAGGTTCATACACGTATAGACATGACGCGAGTACACTTACTCCGTCAATAGTTGGTAGCGGCCTCTAGCAAGACGTGCCAACTCCTAAACGCATATAAAGATCATTCGGACGAACCATCACAAGGTTGAGTACATGTATTTCCCTTTGCCTCACGATATTTGGTCTAGCTCTAAGCTGACCTCTCTTTCTCGATACTGTGATTCAGAATCCCTTTACTAGGTTAACTCTTAACCATATGTAGCACGGCCATGCATTTCTGGATCCGATCACTCGAGGGCCCCAGAGATATCTCTCTCAAGTAGAGAGGGCAAATCCCATCTTGACTGACCGATGCCTTGCAGCATGTATTAGGACAAACCCGAAAGCTACCTTTATAACTACCCAGTTACGGAGTAGTGTTTGATAGCCCCAAAGTAGGTCGATCCACATCTCAAGTACATGCGACAATCTCAGGTCTAAGGACAAAACGTACACGATGTGTAGAGAGAGCTGCAAGTATTATTGCTAGTCTCATGTTGGGTCAGTCCAACCCCATGTTCATAACATGTGTCCACATCATTGGTTTGACATCTCTATGTCAATGACTTGCGAAACATAGTCATTAACCAATCGATGAGCTAGTCTAATATTCACGTGTGTCCTCGCATGAACTCCGACTAGGGACAATTATTAGATAACCATACAAGTAAAGAGTTTCACAAACAATTCACATAATTGCCAATCAATACAAGTTGCCTGGTATATGGATATTCAAGGAACATTATAATAACTCATGGATACACATGAAATACAATCATCTCTATGATTGCCTCTAGGGCATATTTCCTTCAGGCACTCCCCCAAGCTTGGAACAAACCAAGGGGATGCCAAAAACTGATGACGAATTACTCCTTCGGTGGTCGTGGTGTTCTCTCGATTGGCGCAAGGAAATCTTCTAGTATCTTATGAAGCCGGTTATTCTCCTCTTGAAGCATATCCACCTTCCTCCTCAAGACTCGGTACTTGTCGTAGAACTCATCAGTTACTCATAGAGCTTCCACTGCTGCAGGGTAGGAACTGAGATCTAGAGTTGGAGGTATCAGCCCCTTCATGCCTTCTGTCATGTCCTTTACTTCCTCCCCGATGTTCCGATCCATGTCTTCACACCTAGTTGCGATCCTTTCTTGTTTCACCCGTTCCACGAGAGTCTCCTGCTCAAGATTGCGATGGAGCCCGCGACGGTGTCCCAGCTCGTAATCCTATGAAGATGAACCCTCGAACGACATCTGAACAAAACAGATCGAAACAAAAACACGACGAGAACATGATATACGAACCTCGGGGGATCCGGGGGATTATATATTACGAATTTTTACAGCATAAGGAAGGTACTGGAAGAAAACGGGTGGGAGATGGAGTCCGAGGTGGCCACACCACCTGCTGGCGCGGCCAGTGGATGGTGTGAGCCACCTGGCTCCGTTTCCATCCCACTTTCGCTTTGTTGCTTTCCTTGTTAGATAAAAACTGCAAAATATAACTTGACATATTTTTCACGGAACTTTTCTTACCAGAACTGTTACCTTTTCAAAAACAGACTTTGCAGGTCTCTGAAGTTGGTCTTTGATAAAAATTTATGGAGTTACCGCGTGAATAGCATCAATATCTTCATCTTCATACACATATTGTGTAGGGGTTTGATGGCCCAAAATATATCGAGCTCGTTGGGGAACCCCAAGAGGAAGGTATGATGAGCATAGTAGTAAGTTTTCCCTCAGTTATGAAACCAAGGTTATCAATCCAGTAGGAGCAAGGAAACACCCCAAAGGTGTAGCTAGCTGAACTTTGGTAGGGCGCACTACCGGTGCCAACAGCAACGTGGAGACCTGCACAACACAACCACAGAACCCTGCCCCCAACTTGCGATGAGGTTGTCAATCTCACCGGTTTTTCTGAAAACAAAGGATTAAATGTATCGAGTGGAAGAAAGTAATAGTTTGCAGAAAGTAAACACAAAGCAGTAAACAGTTGATTGTAGATTGATAGTAAAAGAAAGGATCGGGGTCCATAGTTCACTAGTGGTGGCTCTCCTTAAGATAGATGACATGTTGGGTGAACAAATTACAGCGGGGCAATTGACAAACATCGAGAAAGCATACAAGCATATACTACTCATCTTGAATCCTTTGAGATTCGATTGGGCATTACAACATTATACATAGACCGCCATCCAACTGCATCTATGACTAATAATCCACCTTCAGGTTATCATCCGAACCCCCTCCAATATTAAGTTGCAAGCAACAGATAATTGCATTACAAATTGCGGGTAAAGTAAACAATAAGATTGTTCTATGAACAAAGGATTGTTATTTTCTCCCTAGTAGCAACATCACATCTAGTACCTTAGAGATTTCTGTCACTTCCCCAGATTACTAGAGGCATGAACCCACTATCGAGCATAAATACTAACTCTTGGAGTTGCTAGCATCTACTTGGCCAAGATAGCTACTAACAACGAAAAGCATGCAAGATCACAAATAACAAAGACATGATAGACTCAATAATCAATCTGAAATAGCATCTCAATATCCATCGGATCCCCGCAAACACGACATGCAGAATTACAAATAGATGATCTTGATCATGAACGGAGCTCACAAGATCTAAACATGATAGCACGAAGGACGAGAACCAGCCATCTAGCTACTACATGGACCCGTAGTCTAGAGATGAACTACTCACGCATCACACCGGAGGCTTGCATGATGATGAAGAAGGCCTCCAGGGTGAATTCCCCTCTCCGGCAAGGTGCCGGGAAGAGCTTCAGATCCCTCCTGATCTAGGGATGGAGACGACGGCGGCTATAGACTCTTTCGTGAAATTTTGATCGGGTACCTAGGGTTTCTGTATCGGAGGCAACTTATAGGCGTAAGGAGAGGCCGAGGGGGTGCCTGGGGCGGCCAGACCACCCCCTGGCATGGGCCAGGCTGGGCCGCGCGGCCAGGTGGTGTGGCCGGGCCCCAGCCCCTCTCCGTCTCATATTCTGGCTCCAGATGTCCCTTGGTGAAAAACTGACTTTGGCTTTTGTCCCGTCCAATTCCGAGAATATTCATTTTCTGACTTTCCCGGAACCAAACACAGCAGAAAACAGGCAGCTGGCACTGTGGCTCTTGTTAATAGGTTAGTCCAAGAAATCATATGAAAAGTAATCCAAATTGTGGACAAAACATAAGAAAGTAGATAAAACCAAGCATGGAACATCAGAAATTATGGATACGTTAGCAACGTATCAACATCCCCAAGCTTAACTCCTGCTCGTCCTCGAGTAGGTAAGTGATAAAAAGAAAGAATAATTTTTGAGGTGACATGCACCATCATAAACTTGATCAAAGTATTTGTAAAACATTCAAAGCTGGGATCATAGTACTTCAATTATAACATGGAAGACAAAGTTCTAGCAATAAGACAAAGAAACTATGTTGCAACATGAAAATGCATAAACAAAAGATTCATGAATAACAATGCTTTGCAAGACGTTTGTTTGTTTCACATAAAGAAAACATAGTATAGTGGCATTCAACTTTTCCTTCATAGAGTAGCAATAATAAATGGATAGGACACCTTCAAAGTTCATAAGAGTGACTAGATACAAATATTTTCAAACAAGCAATATCAAAGCTATGCATCAATCAACAAGTCTTGGGACAATGCACATAGAACTAAGAATGGCCACTATGCTCTCAAAGTAGGTGCATAAAGGTGGAAGGTGGAGACTCAACATAAAAAGTAAAAGAAAGGCCTTTCATAGAAAGGAAGTAGGGATTCAAGTTTCATAAAGAGCTTCCAAAAATTATGGTACTTATTAGCTTCCAGCTCTCATTGCCCCTATCATAAACATCTTTAAGGTGATTAAGGTTAAAGTTACACAACTAAGAGGATATGCTTGACAAGTTATAAGCTGAAATCTCATGCCCCTTACTTACGAAGACCGAACCTCATGCTACTCAACTTTAGTTACAAGTAAGCTCTTGTCATTGTAAGTACATATGTATCATAGAGAACCACCAACGGGGTACCCCTTGCACATGATACATGAGCTATCCCCTAATCAAAATGACAAGGCAAGTAGACAATGAGCATCTCGGCGATCTTTTTATTTGCTATTTGCATAGGTTTTTATTGAGGATGCTTCATAGAGTGCTCATTATGGTGATGCTGCAAGTTTCCACCATGATTAGGCATGGCTTAGGCTAGCGGCCCAGGCGTTTCTCTAACACACATACAAACTCCATGATCTTACAAGTTCCACTTTTATTTCACACCACCGAGATCCATAAGCAAAAGAACATGATATCAACGGGGTATAAAGTACAGGTGCAATGTTGAAAGCATTCCCCATGATACATGGTTCTGCTAATTTCAACTTATAAAGCGCAACAATATATGCAACAAATATGGACCCAATGGTTCAAGTTTATTAAATGCAAGAAAGTAAAGTGTGCCATCAAGTTCGTGAGAGCTTTAATCACTAGTTTTCACATAACAAGTTTAATTCGGAAGGTAGATAAAAACATGAATATACTTGGAATAGCATATCTAGTAGGTAGGTATGGTGGACTCTTTCGAATAACTTGGTTTAAGGAGTTGGATGCATGAGTGGAACTCATACTTGGTTGTGGAGGCTAGCAAAAGACTGGGAGCTACCAACTAAGAGAGCAATAATGGCCATAATCATGCAGAGCAACAAAACATCATTAATCAAAGCATAAAGTGATACTACAAGTTGAAAAATAAAGGATCATAAAGGCTATGGTGACTTGGGATAGTCACAACATGGTGTGAGCATGCGTCAAGTCAACCCAAATAAAGCATCAAAGGAGAATACCACAATACTATGCTTTAATATGCTAAAACAACGCATGATTCTTCCAAGGCACATTAAGCAATCTCAATTGTTTATAACAAGTCATGCTACAGAAAAAAATACTAAGCATAAAGCCAAAACAATATAAAGCATGGCATGACAAAGCATAGGCCACAGTCAAAAACAAGCTCTCTTTACCACTTAAGCATGAACTTTCCTACTCTTTTCCAATCCAAACCAAACTATTTGAAAACCAATGTATGAAAGAGGGGGTCCAACCAATTTATTCAGAAAACTAAGCAAACCAAGCAAACGAATAAAACAAAACGAAAATGAAAAAGAAGACGCTCCAAGAACAACACAACTGTGCATGAAACAATAAAAATGAAGTGTTTGGAAGAAACCTGGGATTTTTATTGATGAAGAAGGGGATGCCTTGGGCATCCCCAAGCTTTGACGCTTGTACTTCTTGGATATTTATCGGGGTGACACGCGTGCCATCCCCAAGCTTGTGCTTTAGTCCATCCTTCATCTCATTACTCACTCCTTCCATACACCTGAAATTTTTCCTTCATAGAAAACTTCACACAATCTTTATTAGCAACATTAGTGCACTCAAGATAATAGGTCTTTAGGTTCAGTTCCAACACCAATAAAACTTCCATTAAAACACAAGCTACTGTAGCACTTCCCTCAAAAATCTCAATTCCCCAAAAGAACTCAAAAAGGAACCAACAAGAAGCAAATGCAGAAAATGGCAGAAATTTGTCAAAACAGACCAACAGGTAAAGACGAATTTTTTCAAAGACCTTCTATTGCTCAAATTGAAAAGTGTTGAACTAACTAAAGTTAGATAACAACCTGGGGCAGAAGCACAAAAATTCACGCCTCAAAAGGACATACAGAGATTTTACACAAAGGACGTACATAGACTTTTCTTTAACGCCTTTAAGTTAGGCATAAGAAGCAAGAAAAAGGATCAAGTGTTCTCAAATGAAGAAGCATTAAGAGCAAATTTTGTTTTCATAGGAGAGGCAAAAAAATCTTCTCTCTCTTCTTAGGGAAGTGTTCTATACCTTTCTTGAGTGGGAGTTGATATTTAATGGTGCCTTCTTTCATATCAATAATGGCACCAACAGTTCTAAGAAAAGGTCTTCTAGAAGTAATAGGACAAGAGGCATTGCATTCAATATCCAAAACATAGAAATCAACAGGGACATAAGCATTGTTAACCATGATAAGAACATCATTAAGACTCCCCATGAGTTTCTTTTTAGCATTATCATCAAGTGGGACATTCAAATAACAATCTTCAAGTGGTGGCAAATCAAGCATATTATAAATCTTTCTAGACATAATAGAAACACTACTATCAAGATCACATAAAGCTTTTAAATCAAAATCATTCACTTTCATATTAATGATGGGTTCCCAACCATCTTCTTGTTTTATTGGAATAGCAGCTTTATGTTTCATCTTTTCTTCTTTAATTTTTATGAGAGCATCAGTAATGTGTTTTGTAAAGGCCATATTCATAGCACTAGCATTAGGACTTTTAGCAAGCTTTTGTAGGAACTTAATAACTTCAGAGATATTGCAACCATCAAGATCGAAATCATAATTATCATCTAAAGTAGTAGAGTTATTACTAGCTTCAACACTGGTGGTAGTGATAGGAGAAACACTAATGTTTCTAGCAATTTCATATTCTCTTTCCCACTTAGCATGCAATTCAGCTAATAGTCTAACATTTTCATCAATTCTAACTTGTATGGCATTAGTGGCAGCAAAGGGATTATCATTAGTTTCAAGTTTAGCAGCCATTTTATTCAAAGAAGATTGAGCTTCAGCCAAAGATGCTATATTTCTTTCAGCATTAGAGAGTTTTTCCTCAATAGTTTTATTGAAAGCGGTTTGTTTACTAATAAAGTCTTTAAGCATAACTTCAAGTTCAGAAGGAGCACTCCTATTATTGTTGTAAGAATTTCCATAAGCATTACCATTGTTGGGAGGATATGGCCTATAATTGTTGCTACCAAAATTATTCCTATAGGCATTGTTGCTAAAATTGTTATTTCTTATAAAGTTCACATCAACTTGCTCTTATTGAGCAACCAAAGAGGCTAAGGGAACATGATTTGGACCGATATGGGCTTTCCCATTAACAAGCATAAACATAATAGCATCAATTTTATCACTCAAGGAGGAGTTTTCCTCAACAGAATTTACCTTCTTACCTTGTGGAGCTCTTTCAGTATGCCATTTAGAGTAGTTAACCATCATATTATGCAGAAGCTTTGTTGCAGCACCAAAAGTAATGGTCATAAAGGTATCTCTAGCGGTAGAATCCAATAGATTTTTTGAAGAATAGTTCAATCCTGCATAAAAGGTTTGGATAATCATCCAAGCAGTCAGTCCATGAGTGGGACAATTCTTTACCAAAGATTTCATTCTTTCAAGCTTGAGCAACATGTTCATTATCAGATTGTTTAAACTTCATTATTTCAATTCTCATAGATATAATCTTGGTAGGAGGATAGTATTTTCCAATGAAAGCATCTTTGCATTTAGTCCAAGAATCAATACTATTCCTAGTTAGGGAATTTAACCATTCTTTAGATTTTCCTCTCAAAGAGAAAGGAAACAATTTAAGCTTAGTAATATCTCCATCTATATCCCTATGCTTTTGCATCTCACAAAGTTTAACAAAGTTATTTAGATGAGCGGCAGCATCTTCATTACCAATACCAGAAAATTGTTCTCTCATAACAAGATTGAGTAAAGCAGGTTTTATTTCAAAAAAAGTAGCTTCAGGATTAGGTAGAGCAATAGGTGTGCTCATAAAATCATTTCTGTTGGTGCTAGTGAAGTCACACAACTTAGTATTTTCAAGAGTAGTCCTTTTTTTGTGTTTTTAATAAAGAAAGCAGACTTGTAAAACTATTTTTTTGTGTTTTTGATAAAGAAACAAGCAAACAAAGCAGAAAATAAACTAAGCAAAACGAAAACAACAAAATAAAGAGATTGGTTATGAGGGACTCCCCTTGTGAAGATGTCCTTGACACCCCGGCAATGGTGCCAGAAAAATAGCTTGATGGCCCAAAATATATCGAGCTCGTTGGGGAACCCGAAGAGGAAGGTATGATGAGCATATCAACAACTTTTTCCTCAGTTATGAAACCAAGGTTATCAATCCAGTAGGAGCAAGGAAACACCCCAAATGTGTAGCTAGTTGAACTTTGGCAGGGCGCACTACCGGTGCCAGTAGCAACGTGGAGACCTGCACAACACAACCACAGAACTCTGCCCCCAACTTGCGATGAGGTTGTCAATCTCATCGGTTTTGCTGAAAACAAAGGATTAAACGTATCGAGTGGAAGAAAGTAATAGTTTACAGAAAGTAAACACAAAGCAGTAAACAGTTGATTGTAGATTGATAGTAAAAGAAAGGACCGGGGTCCATAGTTCACTTGTGGTGGCTCTCCTTAAGATAGATGACATGTTGGGTGAACAAATTACAGCGGGGCAATTGACAAACATCGAGAAAGCATACAAGCATATACTACTCATCTTAACTCCTTTGAGATTCGATTGGGCATTACAACATTATACATAGACCGCCATCCAACTGCATCTATGACTAATAATCCACCTTCAGGTTATCATCCGAACCCCCTCCAATATTAAGTTGCAAGCAACAGATAATTGCATTACAAATTGCGGGTAAAGTAAACAATAAGATTGTTCTATGAACAAAGGATTGTTATTTTCTCCCTAGTAGCAACATCACATCTAGTACCTTAGAGATTTCTGTCACTTCCCCAGATTACTAGAGGCATGAACCCACTATCGAGCATAAATACTAACTCTTGGAGTTGCTAGCATCTACTTGGCCAAGATAGCTACTAACAACGAAAAGCATGCAAGATCACAAATAACAAAGACATGATAGACTCAATAATCAATCTGAAATAGCATCTCAATATCCATCGGATCCCCGCAAACACAACATGCAGAATTACAAATAGATGATCTTGATCATGAACGGAGCTCACAAGATCTAAACATTATAGCACAAAGGAGGAGAACCAGCCATCTAGCTACTACATAAACCCATAGTCCAGAGATGAACTACTCACGCATCAAACCGGAGGCTTGCATGATGATGAAGAAGGCCTCCAGGGCGAATTCCCCTCTCCAGCATGGTGTCGGGAAGAGCTTCAGATCCCTCCCGATCTAGGGATGGAGACGATGGCAGCTACATACTCTTTCGTGAAATTTTGATCGGGTACCTAGGGTTTCTGTATCAGAGGCAACTTATAGGCGGGAGAAGAGGCCGAGGGGGTGCCTGGGGCGGCCAGACCACCCCCTGGCGCGGGTCAGGCTGGGCCGCATGGCCAGGTGGTGTGGCCGGGCCCCAGCCCCTCTCCGTCTCGTATTCTGGATCTAGGTGTCCCTCGGTGAAAAACTGACTTTGGCTTTTGTCCCGTCCAATTCCGAGAATATTCATTTTCTGACTTTCCTGGAACCAAAAATGGCAGAAAACAGGCAGTTGGCACTGTGGCTCTTGTTAATAGGTTAGTCCAAGAAATCATATGAAATTTACTCCAAAGTGTCGACAAAACATAAGAAAGTAGATAAAACCAAGCATGGAACATCAAAAATTATGGATACGTTAGCAACGTATCAGGGTTCCGCGCATGAAAACAATAACTTTTTACCCTATGCCCCTGAACCCCTGATGTTGCCCGGACCTATCTATTAGTAATATAGTAATGGGAGGGGATTTTCACGAACTTACCCTTGAAAACCGAAAAGCGTTGTCAACGCTTAGGAGAGTGTGGTTGATGTAGACGAGCCGAAGCCGACCTCAAGGTCGTGATGAAGTCCTTGCACTCCCTTGGCTCCAACGACTTGAGTGCCTCATCTGCGACACCTCGCGGGGAGTTACACACGTCCGGTGCCTGATGATGACTCCCGCTTCCCTGATCTAGCAGCAGTTGCGGAAGTAGAGCTCTTGGATCTGAATCCCACAGTGCGACGGCGCTCTGTGGTGAAGATGTCTCTCGTTCGACGCAGTCCGAACTTGGGACCACGGTCAAGAGAGAGAGAGAGAGAGAATATCAATTGGAGGTCTTCCCAAAAGTGAGAATACCTTTATTGAATATTGTGTGTATTTATCTAGCCAAATACCCCCACTATATATAGGGGGAGGGGAGGTACTACCTCCTCAAAGTCACGGGGTGGGACTAAAGGAGAGGAGGAGGAGGGGCAGCCGTCGGTCGGCCCTAGTGGGCCCTGCGCGGGGGGGGGGGGGGGCGCTTGGCCCAGCTGGCCACCCCTTGCTCCTTCTCCCTCTCTCCTTTCCCTAATGGCCCCTCTCCCTTCCGGGAATTAGCCCATTAAGCCTTTTGACCTTTTAAATTGATTTTCTCTTTATTAAATAATTATGAATAAATGATTAAATCAATATTTAACATTCATTCACATATTATTAAACCTCCGTGGTTATGGAACACTTCCACCTCCACTCCGGACATCCTCCGGACTTACCGAAACCCTTCCGGTTTTCTCTCTACTATTCTTTGGTGATTCTACCGATCCTATAAACACTCTCTAAGCATCATCAAACCCTTAAGCGTGATACCCTATGGTTCGGGAACACTCTAGACATGGTCGGGACACTCTCGGACCAATGATCAACAGAGGGACCTGGATGGCCATGTGACCCTTGTGCGTTCCACGAAGATCTTTCGTCATTTGAACCGGGACAGTCGTGTATTATTCTCTTTGTCTCTCGATACTTGCATTGCTTGAGATCTGATCAATGACATCACCATATCGTGTTCAATATCGTTACCGAAAAATGCTACTTGACTCGTTCCGACAAGTGATATCCCTGTGATCAAATCACACGATGCGTAGCTATTGGATATAACTTCTCCGAGTGGGCCTTGAGTATGTTTCTGTCACGTGGACGGACAAATCCTGCTCTTGACATATATTGCCTCTACGGTTTCCTCCGAGTACCTGAACACACCTTTATAACCACTGTATTGCCAAGTGGGTCTTGATGCTATCAAAGCACTCTCGGGAGACAGTGATTGATATAGCCTCACGGTCTAAGGAATAGTCTACGAGGATCCATTTCTAATCATCGTAACTTAAACTTTGTGACATGATCGGGTCATGATGTTTAGGTTGGGTATTGGATCATCATATCATTCCTAGAATGAGTTGACTCCATTTCCAACTGGCATAAATGCCACATGATCAGGAAACTTGATCATCTGTTGACCAATGAACCAGTGACTAGAGTTTCACTGGGAACCCCTAGTTGTTTGTATATCACACGTGTATTGATGTTTCCACTCAATACAGTTATAGCATGATATAAAACTTAATCATAAACTATATGAAATATGATAATAGTCCTTATTACTATTTGTCTCTAGGGCATATTTCCAACAGTCTCCCACTTGCACTAGAGTACAAATAAACTAGCTGCATTTGTTCTTAATCTTTGGCACCATATCCGGTACCCTGAACATGCTTGCTCATGGAAGAGGTTGAGTCTTGGGTTTGTACTTTACAGTCCCAAATCCTTTGCAACTTACTAATGTCACCTTGATTGACATTAATACATTATCATCACATGATAACATCTGTGTGTATGCATCGTCGCTATGGCAGCAGAACGAGGCCTGATTCCAGGAGCCTACAGTGACTTTAGATCAACCTCGAGGGCTTTCTCATGGGAACTGTGCCCTGGGACACATCATTCTACGTTAAAAGTGAACTAGCCCCGCCATAACACTATACAACACTTTAGATGGTACCCTTACCTATTATTATAAATGTATTCATCGAAACATTAGTGCACTCTGTGCAACTTTCGATGTTTTGTTCACCTCGCTTCCTACTTGACTCTAATCGGTATTACGGGAGTTTCCAACATATTCCCTTATAACATAACCCTTTATGTTTTAAGATATGTCATCCTTTATGGATTTGGAAAACATGTCTACAGTTCTTTATTAGATCCTGCGAATAAACTTAGCTCAACGTTCCGTGATTCAAACTTAATCACTTTCAAACGTTCCTTATTTGGATCATATATTATGTTAAGTTATCATCATGGTTTTCTAAGATAGAACCTATGTCTCAACATAGTGGATGATCATCATCCTTTTCTTTCTTTCAACCATTGATGTTAAACTTAATACTATTCCTAACTTGAGTTATTTAAGGACTAGTTCCTTAATTAACTTCTATTCTGAAATCCTTTTCAGAATCCCTTAAGGAATACTACATAATATCATAATACACTAATTATCAACTTCTACTCCTTATAAATCATTATTTATTGGTATTTGCGCTTTTATTCTTAACACACATAAGAATCACTCTATAAGCTCCCACTCAAAATATGTTCCTAACATATTTGGGTATGAGTCACTACTCTTACTCAAACTATGTTCCTACATATTTGAAATTGAGACTTATATTGCTCCCACTCAAAAATATGTCATTCACATATTGTTTTAGGAAGACTTTTATAGCTCCCACACAATTTTATGAAAATTGCATATCTACTCACTATTTTGAACAACTTCAAATCCTTTGATCAAATATCAAAGTGAGAGATTTACTATGATACACTAGTACTTTTACTAGTTTTAAATCCACTAGACATTAAGCACACATGACTCAAATTCATTTGAATTCGTCCAATACTTGACAAATTGTGCTTTTGTCATTCACCCCCCTTTTCCACTATGGCTTTGTAGTCATTTGGGAAAATTCAAGTAACCCCTTTTACTTGTGAGATTCAGCAACGATTTTCTTTCTAATCTCAAGTGAATTTTGCTTCTAGGATTTCTCATAATTCTAGTTTACCATTATTTCCTTAGTAGTTCGTAGGTATGTCATATTCTAAGAATTATGACAAATGATTCACAAATGTCTCCATACAAGATATGGATTACATTTTGAATCCTACTTCATGTAGGGAAAATACCAGTGGGGAAAACACAATGATCAATATCATTGATCATTTCCTACTGTGAAGAGAATCGTTTAGGAACGTTATCCGTTGCGCTTCTCAACACTCTGATGCAGGGTTTTGAATCCGCATTGTGTTTTTCACTATCTTCCAATTGCTTCATAATCGAGAAATATCACTAAAAGTGAGCTTTCTCAAGAATGCACCAAAATCTAAGCAATACTAGTTTTTTTCCCTTTTGGTTTCAGCTATGGATTTCGTATTCAAAGTTTCTAATGAATACTTCATGTCTATGCACTTATATTCTTGTAGACAATTGTTGGGCCTCCAAGTGCAGAGGTTTGTAGAACAGCAGCAAGTTTTCCCTTAAGTGGATCACCCAAGGTTGGTCGAACTCAGGGAGGAAGTGGTCAAAGATGTCCCCTCTCAAGCAACCCTGCAATCAAGATACAAGAAGTCTCTTGTGTCCCCAACACACCCAATACACTTGTCAGGTGTATAAGTGCACTAGTTCAGCGAAGAGATAGTGAAATACAAGTGGTATGGATAATTATAAGTGGTAACGGTACCAGAAAATAGCTTGCTCGCGTGTGGTTGACGTGGGAAAATACTAAAGGCAAACTGAAATAAAGCTGGAAGCAAGCAAACATGTAACATATCTAATTGCAAACGGTGTATCAAAGCTTAGAAACAAGGCCTAGGGATCATACTTTCACTAGTGAACACTCTCATATAAATATCTTCTCTTCATGATACTACTCTAAACTACTCTCCGATTGGACACTCTAATCCATGGTAGGGCTATAACAGCACACCTCAAAGTAAGCCTTTCCCATCTAGATAACCCCACACTGTCACCCTGAGCACTAGATGGTTCCAACTAACACCACAATTTCATAGAAACATCCAACTCCAAATATAACTCATAACAAGTATTTGTAATCTCTAGCCTAAGTGACACCATAGTGTGCACGCTATCACTTTCACACACATGGGGAGAGCAGAGATCTATTAAAGCACTTGAGTAGCCAGGTAGATCTATAGATTACAAGATCATGATCACAATATGATCATGCATAGAGAGAGAGATGAACACATAGCTACCGGTAGAACCCTTAGCCTCGAGAGAGAACTACTCCCTCCTCATCATGGGAATCAGCAACGGTGATGGAGATGGCGGTGGAGATCGATGGAGACGGCTCCGGGGGCACTTCCCCCTCCCGGCAGGGTGCCGGAATAGAGACTTTCTGTCCCCCGAATCTCCTCTTCGGTGGCGGCGGCGCTATGGAACTTTTCATGGCTGGAGGCTTGATGATTTAAGATTTCTGTATCGGGAGGAATATATAGGCGAAGGGGCCAGGTCGGTGGCCAGCTAGGGGGCCCACACCATGCCCTAGCGCGGCTTGGGGGACCCGCGCCTAGGGGTGGTTTTGCCACCCTATGGCCCCCTTCGTCTCTCCTTCTAGCTCCGTGAATCTTCCGGGAAAATAACGACTTTGGCTTTTGTCCAGTCCAATTCCGAGAATATTCAATTTCTAACTTTCTAGAACCAAAAACAGCAGAAAACAGGCAACTGGCACTGTGGCATCTTGTTAATAGGTTAGTCCAAGAAATCATATGAAAAGTACTCCAAAGTGTGGGCAAAACATAAGAAAGTAGATAAAACCAAGCATAGAACATCAAAAATTATGGATACGTTTGCAACGTATCAACATCCCCAAGCTTAACTCCTGCTCATCCTCGAGTAGGTAAGTGATAAAAAGAAAGAATAATTTTTGATGTGACATGCACCATCATAAACTTGATCAAAGTATTTATAAAACAATGATAGTTGGGATCATAGTACTTCAACATAGCATGAAAGACAAAGTTCTAACAATAAGACAAAGCAACTATGTTGCAACATGAAAAGGCACAAACAAAAGATTCATGAATAACAATGCTTTGCAAGACGTTTATTTGTTTCGCATAAAGAAAACATAGCATAGTGCCATTCAGCTTGTCCCTCATAGAGTAGCAAACATAAATGCATAGGACACCTTCAAAGTTCATAAGAGTGACTAGATACAAGTAGTTTAAGAACAAGCAATATCAAGTTATGCATCAATCAACAAGTCTTGGGACAATGCACATAGAACTAAGAATGGCCACTATGCTCTCTCAATAGGTACATAAAGATAAAAGGTGGAGACTCAATATAAAAGTGGAAGAAAGGCATTCATAGAAGGAAGCAGATATTCAAGTTTCATAAAGAGCTACCAAAAATTATGGTACTTATTAGCTTTCAGCTCTCATTGCCCCTATCATAAGCATCTTGAAGTGATTAAGGTTAAAGTGAACAAACTATGGTGTATATGCTTTACGAAGTATAAGTTGGAAATATCATGTCCCTTGAATACGAGGGTCGCTCCTCATGCTACTCAAGTTTAGTTACCGGTAAGTTCTTGTCATAGTAAGTACATGTTTATCATAGAGAACCGCCAATGGGGTACCCCTTGCCCGATGATACGGAAGAATCCCCATATCAAAATGACAAGGCAAGCAAACAACGAGCATCTCAGCAATCTTCTTGTTTACCATGGGAAAATGGTGCTTTTTTCTCTCTTTCCTCTTTTCTCATATCTTTTTTTTCTCTTTTTTCTCAATATCTGACTCTTTTTTTATAATAAGAATGCTTCATAGATAGCTCATTATGGTTATGCTGCAGGTTTCCACCATGACAGCATGGATTAGACCAGCGGCCCAGGCGTTTCTCTAACACACATACATAACTCCATGGACTTACAAGCTCCCCTTTCATTTCACACTGACGACATCCATAGACAAAAGAGCATGATATCAACTAGGTACAATGTACAAGTGCAATGTTGAAAGCGTTCCCATGGCAGCATGGTTCTACTAATCCCCAACATATAAGTGGAAGCATATACAACATAGACGACACAATGGTTCAAGTTTATTAAGGGCAAGAAAAGTAAAGTGTGCCATCAAGTTCGTGAGAGCTTTAATCACTAGTTTTCTCATAACAAGTTTAATTCGGAAGATAGATAAAAACATGAATATACTTGGAATAGCAAATGATAATAGGTAGGTATGGTGGACTCTTTGGAATAACTTGGTTTTATTTGGAGTTGGATGCATGAGTGGAACTCATACTTGGTATGGAGGCTAGCAAAAGACTGGGAGCGACCAACTAAGAGAGTAATAATGGCCATAATCATGCAGAGCAACAAAACATTATTAATTAAAGCATAAAGTGATATTACAAGTCAAAAGCTAAAGCATCATAGAGGCTATGGTGACTTGGGATATTCTTAACATGGTGTGAGCATGCGCCAAGTCAACCCAAATAAAGCATCAAAGGAGAATACCACAATACTATGCTTTAATATGCTAAAACAATGCATGATTCTTTCAAGACATATTAAGCAATCTCAATTGTTCATAACATGTCATGCTACAGCAAAAATCACTAAGCATAAAGCAAAAACAATATCAAGCATGACATGACAAAGCATAGGCCACAGTCAAAAACAAGCTCGTTTTTACCACTTAAGCATGAACTTTTCCTACTCTTTTCCAATCCAAACCAACTTATTTGAAAGAACCCACACAGATAATAATAAATAAAGATCAGTGAGCTTGTCTCACAAATCCAAACAGAAGAACTAAAAAGTTCTAAGTTGAAAGCACAAGAAAACTAAGGCTAAACCCAGTGCTAGCAAAAGAGAACACTCACAAAACAATAAGAATGAAAACTAGAGTGTTCTAAACAATGAAAGCGGAGTGTGTCTCTCTCCAAAAGAACTGTGTTGGGATCCAACCAACGTATTCAAGCAAACTAAGAAAACCAAGCAAATGAAAACTAAAAACAAAAACGAAGACGCTCCAAGAACAACACAACTGTGCATGAAACAATAAAATGAAGTGTTTGGAAGAACCTGAGATTTTTATTGATAAAGAAGGAGATGCCTTAGGCATCCCCAAGCTTTGACGCTTGTACTTCTTGGATATTTCTTGGGGTGACACGTGTGGCATCCCCAAGCTTGAACTTTAGTCCATTCTTTATCTCATTACATCATTCCTTCCATACACCTGAAATTTTTCCTTCATACAAAACTTCACACAATCTTTATTAGCAACATTAGTGCACTCAAGATAATAAGCCTTTAGGTTCAGTTTCAACACCAATAAAACTTCCATTAAAACACAAGCTACTGTATCACTTCCCTTGAAAAGCTCAATTCCCCAAAGAGAACCCAAAAAGGAACCAACAAGAAGCAAATGCAAATAATGGCAGAAATCTGTCAAAACAGACTAGCAGGTAAAAACCAATTTTTTCGAAGATCTTCTGTTGCTCAAATCGAAAAGTTTTGAACTAACAAAAGTTAGATAAAAACCTGAGGCAGAAGAACAAAAATTCACGCCTCAAAACGACGTACAGAGATTTTACACGAATTTTTACAGTGAAGACCAAAAATCTGTTTCGGGACAGCAACTTTCCCAAGCATTACTTCTCTCTCATTAGAGGTTACTCTTGGCACAAAAAGCAAATAAAAAGGATAAGAAGTGGTTATTACATAGGTAATAACTTCCAAGACTCAACTAATACTTTTGGGTTATCTCCCAATAAGTACTTTTCTTTAATGCCTTTAAGTTAGGCTTGATAGTTTGACAAGATGCTCACATAAAAAATATGAATTGAAGTAAAAGAGAGCATCAAGAAGCAAATTCAAAGCACATTTAAGTCTAACCCACTTCCTATGCAAAGGAATTTTGTAAAGAAACAAGTCATGAAAGCACAAAGCAACAAGCATAGGAAAGAAAAACAAGTGCAACTTCAAGACTTTCAACATAAAGAGGGGAAACTTAATATTATTAAGATGCATAAAACCATGTTTCCCTCTCTCATAATAACTTTCAGTTGCATCATGAATAAAATTAACAATATAACTATCACGTAAAACATTCTTATCATGAGCCACATGCATATAATCATTATTACTCTCCATATAAGCATAGTTATTCTTATTAATTGTAGTGGGAGAAAATTCAACAAAATAGCTATCATTATTATTCTCATCACCATAATCATCAAATATAGGAGACATATTGTAATTATAATTAATTTTCTCCTCAATAGTAGGTGGACTGAAAATATCATACTCATCATTGTAATCATCATATATCGGAGGTATAGTATCGTCAAAGTAAATTTTCTCCTCCGTGCTTGGGGGACTAAAAAGATCATTTTCATCAAAACTAGCTTCCCCAAGCTTAGACTTTTCCATAGCATTAGCAATAATGGTGTCCAAAGAATTCATACTAACAACATTGTTATTAGCATGCAAATAAAGTTCCATAGGTTTTTTAATTCTCTCTTCAAACACTTCATGTCCTAACTCAAGATAAATACTATAAAGCTCTCTAATTTTGTTGTTGTTTTCCATTAAGCCTAACTAGTGAAAATAAAAACAAGAAACAAAAAGACAAAATTGCAGAATATAAAGGAAATAACTTCGAGCACTCACACCGGAGGATGTGAGTACCTTTTACCTTACCTCCCCGGCAATGGCACCAGAAAATAGCTTGATGTCTACGCACTTCTATTCTTGTAGACAGTTGTTGGGCCTCCAAGTGCAGAGGTTTGTAGAACACCAGCAAGTTTTCCCTTAAGTGGATCACCCAAGGTTTATCGAACTCAGGGAGGAAGTGGTCATAGATATCCCCTCTCAAGCAACCCTGTAATCAAGATACAAGAAGTCTCTTGTGTCCCCAACACACCCAATACACTTGTCAGGTGTATAAGTGCACTAGTTCGGCGAAGAGATAGTGAAATACAAGTGGTATGGATAATTATAAGTGGTAACGGTGCTAGAAAATATCTTGCTGGCATGTGGTTGATGTGGGAAAAGACTAAAGGCAAACTGAAATAAAGATGGAAGCAAGCAAATATGTAACAGATCTAATTGCAAACGGTGTATCAAAGCTTAGAAACAAGGCCTAGGGATCATACTTTCACTAGTGAACACTCTCATATAAATATCTTCTCTTCATGATACTACTCTAAACTACTCTCCGATTGGACACTCTAATCCATGGTAGGGCTATAACAGCACACCTCAAAGTAAGCCTTTCCCATCTAGATAACCCCACACTATCACCTTGAGCGCTAGATGGTTCCAACAAACACCACAATTTCATAGAAACATCCAACTCCAAATATAACTCATAACAAGTATTTGTAATCTCTAGCCTAAGTGCCACCATGGTGTGCACGCTATCACTTTCACACACATGGGGAGAACAGAGATCTATTAAAGCACTTGAGTAGCAAGGTAGATCTATAGATTACAAGCTCATGATCACAATATGATCATGCATAGAGAGAGAGATGAACACATAGCTACCGGTAGAACCCTTAGCCTCGAGAGAGAACTACTCCCTCTCATCATGGGAATCAGCAACGGTGATGGAGATGGCGGTGGAGATCGATGGAGATGGCTCCGGGGGCACTTCCCCCTCCCGGCAGGGTGCCGAAAAAGAGACTTTCTATCCCCCGAATCTCCCCTTCGGTGGCAGTGGCACTGTCGAACTTTTTGTGGCTGGAGGCTTGATGATTTAGGGTTTCTGTATCGGGAGGAATGTATAGGCGAAGGGGCGAGGTCGGTGGCCAGCCAGGGGGCCCACACCATGTCGTGGCGTGGCCTAGGGGACCCACGCCTAGGGGTGGTTTGGCCACCCTGTGCCCCCCCTTCGTCTATCCTTCTAGCTCCGTGAATCTTCCGGGAAAATAAGGACTTTGGCTTTTGTCCGGTCCAATTCCGAGAATATTCATTTTCTCACTTTCTGGAACCAAAAACAGCAGAAAACAGGCAATTGGCACTGTGGCTCTTGTTAATAGGTTAGTCCAAGAAATCATATGAAAAGTAAGTGTGGACAAAACATAAGAAAATAGATAAAACCAAGCATGGAACATCAAAAATTATGGATACGTTTGCAACGTATCAATACTCTACAAGGACTTATTCGCTATTGTTTTTGTTATATCGAATAACCCCAAAACTTTTACGACGATCCATACTAGATATGGAGCCGCTTTCACGAATTCAAATGGTTCACTAAATATTCTAATTGAATGTTAACTATTTCTAACTAATGGTCTCTACATCTACACTACAATGATTTATTTGGTGCCATCTATTCACCCATTTTGATATCTAATATCACATTGTGATGCTTTACATTTTGACATTTCAAAACACTTTGCATCTCACAATTACTTTTATGCCAATCTTATAAAGTTGAATTTAATTACTATTGATAAAATCATAGTAATTAGATTCTCATTTATCTTTAATACCCTTTGATGATGAAACACTTTGATCATATAAAATAGTTTCATACTCATGTTTCTTTTGGTAAACAATCATATAATGATAATTACCATTTTCGTTAATACACAATACATCAAATATGTATTTACTTTCAACAATTCATTAAATACTTTGTATTCAAGTAATACACGGTGTTCAAGTTATTTTTCCAAACTTAGGCATGATTTATATGTGATAAGAGGTCGAATGATTCACATATTACCACATAACTTTGAATTTATACAATGGTTTTATTCATTAATGAACATATCATTAGGTTGGGTATTTTAAGGCATTTCAATATTTTACAAATGTTCATGCATTATCAATTAGTTTCTAACAACAAGGATAATTCACATATAATCAAATAAGATATAAACACAAATGGAAATCATTCATAAAAGCGGAACAACTATTTGTTACAAGCTCATATGAATAACCCTCTCACAAAATGTGAGACACACTAAAGAAGTTCACAATATTTTGATTACAATAACTATCCAAAACATAAACTAAATGATAAATGTTGAGGGAGAGTGTCGTTGGCCATCATCATCATGCTCGCCATCAACACGCAATGTCACCTCCTCTCTAGCAAGCACCTCTCATGCAGAAGGACCTGTTTTCAGCAAAACAGAACAAGTATCAAATATACTTAACACTGCAAATGTGTTTGCAAGATTATAACATTTATAAAATTGTATATAAAATATATACCTTTGTAATTAATGACCTCAGTGACAACGGGTTGAACCACCACATCTCTGAAATGTGATATGAACTCGCGGAAATCCTGTGTTTCCGCGTCGCCTCTCATAATGCAAATCCTGACTTGTGCCTGGAAGCTTGGTGGCAGCGACCATAGCACAACTCCTATTGCAAAAGAGCTTGCGAACCAGTTGTCCAGGAAGTATGCCAAACTCATGTATGCATCATATATGCTCAATAAGTGATCGTCCAGTGAGGAGCCTTCCTCCATCTTTATGGAGAGGAAGTCCCCCATCAGCTCATACTCCCATATGCGCAGTTGTTCCACAAAATGCGATCTCAAATGTGCCATAACCGTTTTGGGATTAAGACTTCCCACCATCAGCCATAGCCCATCTTCCATCCCGAGGCGCATCGTTACTGATATGAATGTGGCCATCACACGACAACGGCAGCGGAGATCCCGCTGCTCCTAGGTCTCATGAGAATAAGGTGGCTCCAAGTACATCTCGTAGATCATGTAGTCAGCCAGTTTGTTCTCACCAAGGAGATCATAAAGGTGCATGACCCATGTAGAAAAGTTGGATCCATCTAACTTGAGCTTTTCTCCTTTTAACCAATTGTCAATAGGGAAGGTAATCTCGAGGAGAATCATTTTCTACATATATAATTGCAAAAGGAAGTTAGACTAAGTTTATAATTAAATGAGTTAATAATAACTCCACTCATAAACAACTATCCCCAGAAGGGTTCCTAGTGATAACACGACCCCTATCAGCCATCAATGTGGGTTCAAGGGTGGACGCTAAACGTCGGTCACATCATTCATGCGACTCATGCTTGATCTTTCGACCATCGTGTTCCGAGGCCATGTATGTACATGCTAGGCTCGCCAACTCAACCTTAGTATATTCGCTGTGCAACATGGCTTACACCCACTATATGCGAACGTAGATATGTCTGACACCCGATCAACATGGCCTGCCTCATACCGAAGAACTTTCTTGGTGGTGCACACTAAGGGGGAACACAATCATTGGTTATTTTAACAGGGATCATCTTATTAGGCTACCATCGAGTATCTAATACTAGCACACAATAAGATATACAAACAATAACATTGAATGTAAATGCGATGTGATATGGTCCTTCACGTCATGATCTCCATCCGTCATCATCGGATTTCGGCGCCAGGGTTCCGACGTCGTAGACACCAGGGTACCGGTGTCTTTCCGGCATGGTAGTCTGTCACCTCCGTGACTATATACTACTACGTAACATAAGGTAATCACTTTACCTTTGCCACAACCATATCACAAAGCAACACCCCCTGCAAAACAAAGTTAGACGCCTCTACTTTATCTTTGCATATTTTACATGGCTGAATGGGCTTTCGCACAAGAACCGTTCTTACCTACGAACTTTCGGCACAACGTTGATCAAGTAGTTGTCTCTACTAGACCCCTTTTGGGGCCCTCCGTTGCAAATGGCATACCAACTAATGCGAGAGAGACAGACACCCCCTAAGCCACTTTATACGGTACAAGCCGTATGTCAAGTGTGGACTAGTCTCGCGAATGAACGCGTAAAGTCGGTTGGGGGCCACTTCATCAAGCAGTACTACGTTATACACAAGTACACGTGGGAGGGTAACAACTAAAAGATCAACACCCACACGCTACATCTCGTGTGTTCTACCCGTACTAGCATTACTACGCATAGATCCATCTCTAATACCACTGTAGGGGTTCCGCGGATGAAAACAATAATTTTTTACCCTACAGTCATGAGAGAGAGAGAGAAAATATCAATTGGAGGTCTTCCCAAAAGTGAGAAGACCTTTATTGAATATTGTGTGTATTTATCTAGCCAAATACCCCCACTATATATAGGGGTGAGGTACTACCTCCCTCAAAATCCCAGTGTGGGACTAAAGGAGAGGCGGGGGAGGGGAAGCCACCGGCCAGCCCTAGTGGGCCCCGCACGGGGGGGGGTGCTTGGCCCAGCCAGCCACCCCCTTGCCCCTTCTCCCTCTCTCCTTGCCCTAATGGGCCCTCTCCCCTCCGGGAATTGGCCCATTAAGCCTTTTGACCTTTTAGATTGATTTTATCTTTATTAAATAATTATGAATAAATGATTAAATCAATATTTAACATTCATTCACATATTATTCAACCTCCGTGGTTATGGAACACTTCCACCTCCACTCCAGACATCCTCCAGACATCCTCCGGACTTACCGAAACCCTTCCAGTTTTCTCTCTACTATTCTTCAGCGATTCTACCAATCCTATAAACACTCTCTAAGCATCATCAAACCCTTAAGCGTGATACCCTACGGTTCGGGAACACTCCATACATGGTCGGGACACTCCAGGACCAATGATCAACAGAGGGACCTGGATGGCCATGTGACCCCTGTGCGTTCCACGAAGATCTTTCGTCGTTTGAACCGGAACAGTCATGTCTTATTACCTTTATCTCTCAATACTTGCATTGTCGTGTTCAATCTCGTTATCGAACAATGCTAGTTGACTCGTTCCGACAAGTGATATCCCTGTGATCAAATCACATGCTGCGTAGCTATTGGATATAACTTCTCCGAGTGGGCCTTGAGTATGTTTGTCACGTGGACGGACAAATACCGCTCTTGACATATATTGCCTCTACGGTTTCTTCCGAGTACCTGAGCACACCTTTATAACCACTGTATTACCAAGTGGCGCTTGATGCTATCAAAGCACTCTCGGGAGACAGTGATTGATATAGCCTCCCGGTATAAGGACTAGTCTACAAGGATCCATTTCTAATCATCGTAACTTGAACTTCGTGACAAGATCGGGTCACGATGTTTAGGTTGGGTATTGGTTCATCATCTCATTCCTAGAATGAGTTGACTCCATTTCCAACTGGCATAAATGCCACATTATCAGGAAACTTGATCCACTGTTGACTAATGAACCAGTGACTAGAGTTTCACTGGGAACCCCTGGTTGTTTGTATATCACACGTGTATTGATGATTCCACTCAATACAGTTATAGCATGATATAAAACTTAATCCTAAACTATATGAAATATGATAATAGTCCTGATTACTATTTGTCTCTAGGGATTATTTCCAACATATTGCTTGGGTCATTTAACGTTTCACTATCTTACTACACCATTGATACGTTGCTAACGTATCCATAGTTTTTGATGTTCCATGCTTGGTTTTTATCTACTTTCTTATGTTTTGTCCACACTTTGGAGTATTTCTATACACTATCTTGGACTAACCTATGAACAAGATGCCACAGTGCTAGTTGCCAGTTTTCTTCTATTTTTGGTTCCAGAAAAGTCAGAAAATAAATATTCTCGGAATTGGACGGGACAAAAGCCAAAGTCAATATTTCACCGAGGGGGACAGGGAGCCAGAAGACGAGACGGAGAGGGGCCACATGGAGGCCACACCCCCTTGGCACGGGTATCCCTAGGTCATGCCAGGGCATGGTGTGGGCCTCCTGGCCGGCCACCGACCTTGCCTCTTCGCCTATAAGAAGCCTCCCAATGCATAAACCCTAAATCGAACAGTCTCCAACCACGAAAAGTTCAGAAGCGTCGCCGCCACAGAAGAGGAGATTCGAGGGATAGAAAGTCTCTGTTCCGGCATCCTGCTGGGACGGGGAAGTGCCCCCGGAGCCATCTCCATCGATCTCCACCACCATCTCCATCGCCGTTACTAATTCCCATGAGGATGAGGGAGTAGCTCTTCCTCGAGGCTAAGGGTTCTACCGATAGCTATGTGTTCATCTCTCTATGCATGATCATATTATGATCATGAGCTTTGTAATCAAGTAGATCTACCTTTCTACTCAAGTGCTTTAATAGATCTCTGATCTCCCCATGTGTGTGAAAGTGACATCGTGCACACCATGGTGGCACTTAGGCTAGAGACTACAAATAGTTGTTATGAGTTATATTTGGGGTTGGATGTCTTTATGAAATTGTGGTGTTTGTTGGAACCATCAAGTGCTCAAGGTGACAGTGTGGGGTTATCTAGATGGGAAAGGCTTACTTTGAGGTGTGTTGTTATAGCCCTACCATGGATTAGAGTGTCCAACTGGAGAGTAGTTCAGAGTAGTATCATAAAGAGAAGATATTTATATGAGAGTGTTCACTAGTGAAAGTATGATCCCTAGGCCTTGTTTCTAAACATTGAAACACCGTTTGCAATTAGATTTGTTACATGTTTGCTTGCTTCCATCTTTATTTCAGATTGCCTTTAGTCTCTTCCACGCCATCAAGCTATTTTCTGGCACCGTTGTCTTTTATCCATACCACTTGTATTTCACTATGTCTTCGCCGAACTAGTGCACCTATACAACTAACAAGTGTATTGGGTGTGTTGGGGACACAACAGACTTCTTGTATCTTGATTGCAGGGTTGCTTGAGAGGGAATACCTTTGACCACTTTCTCCCTGAGTTCGATAAACCTTGGGTGATCCACTTAAGGGAAACTTGCTGCTATTCTACAAACCTCTGCACTTGGAGGCCCAACAAATGTCTACAAGAATAGAAGTGCCTAGACATCAAGCTATTTTCTGGCGCCGTTGCCGGGGAGGTAAGGTAAAAGGTACTCACATCCTCCGGTGTTAGTGCTCGAAGTTATTTTCTTTAGATTCTGCAATTTTGTCTTTTTGTTTCTTGTTTTCACTAGTTAGTCTTAATGGAAAAAAATAGAGAGCTTTATAGTATTTATCTTGAGTTAGGACATGAAGTGTTTGAAGAGAAAATTTAAAAACCTATGGAACTTTATTTGTATGCTAATAGCACTGCTATTAGTATGAATTCTTTGAACACCATTATTGCTAATGCTATGGAAAAGTCTAAGCTTGGGGAAGCTAGTTTTTATGAAAATGATCTTTTTAGTCCCCCAAGCACGGAGGAGAAAATTTGCTTTGATGATACTATGCCTCCAATATATGATGATTACAATGATGAATATGATATTTTCAGTCCACCTACTATTGAGGAGAAAATTAATTATGATTACAATATGCCTCCTATCTTTGATGATTATGGTGATGAGAATAATAATGATAGCTATTTTGTTGAATTTGCTCCCACTACAATTAATAAGAATGGCTATTCTTATGGGGAGAGTAATAATTGTTTTATGCATGTGGCTCATGATAAGAATGTTTTGTGTGATAGTTATATTGTTTATCTTATTCACGATGCTACTGAAAGTTATTATGAGAGAGGGAAACATGGTTTTATGTGTCTCAACAATATTAAGTTTCCCCTCTTTATGTTGAAAGTCTTGAAGTTGCAATTCTTTTGCTTTGCTATGCTTGTTGCTTTGTGCTTTCATGAATTTTTTCTTTACAAGATTCCTATGCATAGTAAGTGGGTTAGACTTAAACGTGCTTTGAATTTTCTTCTTGATGCTCTTTTTGTCTTCAATTCATATTTCTTATGTGAGAATCTTCTCAAACTATCATGCCTAACTTAAAGGCGTTAAAGAAAAGTACTTATTGGGAGATAACCCAAAAGTTTTAGCTGAGTCTTGGAAGTTATTACCTCTGTAATAACCGCTCCTTATCCTTTTTATTTGCTTTTTGTGCCAAGAGTAACCTCTAATGAGAGAGAAGTAATGCTTGGGAAAGTTGCTGTCCCAAAACAGATTTTTGTGCTTCGCTGTAAAAATCCGTGTAAAATCTCTGTACGTCGGTTGAGCTGTGAAGTTTTGTGCTTCTGCCCCAGGTTGTTATCTAACTTTCATTAGTTTTGTGCTTCTACCCCAGGTTTTTACCTGCTGGTTTGTTTTGACAGATTTCTGCCATTATTTGCATTTGCTTCTTATTGATTTCTTTTTGGGTTCTTTTTGGTGAATTGAGCTTTTTTGAGGGAATTGCTACAGTATCTTGTGTTTTTAATGAAAGTTTTTCTGTTTTTAAACTAAACCCCAAAGGTTTATTATATTTTGAATGCACTAATGTTGCTAATGAAGATTGTGTGAAGTTTTGTATGAAGGAAATTTTCAGGTGTAGCGAAAGAATGATGTAATGAGATGAAGAATGGACAAAAGCTCAAGCTTGGGGATGCCACCCCGTGTCACCCCAAGAAATATTCAAGAGGTACAAGCGTCAAAGCTTGGGGATGCCCAAGGCATCCCCTTCTTCATCAATAAAAATCCCAGGTTTCTTCCAAACACTTCATTTTTATTGTTTCATGCATAGTTGTGTTGTTCTTGGAGTGTCTTCTTTTTCGTTTTTGCTTTGGTTTTTCGTTTGCTTGGTTTTCTTAGTTTGCTGAATAAATTGGTTGGACCCCCTCTTTCATGCATTGGTTTTCAAATAGTTTGGTTTGGATTGGAAGAGAGTAGGAAAAGTTCATGCTTAAGTGGGAAAGAGAGCTTGTTTTTGATTGTGACTTAGACTTTATCATGTCATGCTTGATATTGTTTTGGCTTTATGCTTAGTGATTTTTGTTGTAGCATGACATGTTATAAACAATTGGGATTGCTTAATGTGCCTTGAAAGAATCATGCGTTGTTTTAGCATATTAAAGCATAGTATTGTGGTATTATCCTTTGATGCTTTATTTGGGTTGACTTGACGCATGCTCACACCATGTTATGACTATCCCAAGTCACCATAGCCTTTATGATCCTTTAGTTTTCGACTTGTAATATCACTTTATGCTTTAATTAATGATGTTTTGTCGTTTTGCATGATTATGGCCATTATTGCTCTCTTAGTTAGTCGCTCCCAGTCTTTTGCTAGCCTCCATAACCAAGTGTGAGTTCCACTCATGCATCCAACTCCAAATAAAACCAAGTTATTCCAAAGAGTCCACCATACCTACCTATTAGCATTTGCTATTCCAAGTATATTCATGTTTTTATCTACCTTCCGAATTAACCTTGTTATGAGAAAACTAGTGATTAAAGCTATCACAAACTTGATGGCACACTTTACTTTCTTGCACTTAATAATCTTGAACCATTGTGTACATCTTTGTTGCGTATATGCTTGCGCTTTATAAGTTGAAGTTAGCAGAACCATGTATCATGGGGAACGCTTTCAACATTGCAGTTATTATTCCGTTGATATCATGATTCTGTTGCTTATGGATCTCGGTGGTGTGAAATAAAAGGGGAACTTGTAAGATCATGGAGTTTGTATGTGTGTTAGAGAAACGCCTAGGCCGCTAGCCTAAGCCATGCCTAATCATGGTGGAAACTTGTAGCATAACCATAATGAGCACTCTATGAAGCATCCTCAATAAAAACCTATGCAAATAGCAAATAAAAAGATCGCTGAGATGCTCATTGTCTTCTTGCCTTGTCATTTTGATTATGGGATAACTCCTGTATCATGTGCAAGGGGTACCCCATTGGCGGTTCTCTATGATACATATGTACTTACAATGACAAGAGCTTACTTGTGACTAAAGTTGAGTAGCATGAGGTTCGGTCTTTGTAAGTAAGGGGCGTGAGATTTCAGCTTATAACTTATCAAGCATATCCTCTTAGTTGTGTCACTTTAACCTTAATCACCTAAAGATGCTTATGATAGGGGAAATGAGAGTTGAAAGCTAATAAGTACCATAATTTCTGGAAGCTCTTTATGAGATTTGAATCCCTACTTCCTTCTATGAAGGCCTTTTTTTGATTGCCCTTTAACGGTGTAGGTGACACATGAGGACGCGACGCTCCTCGGGTCTCCCCTCCTAGGCAACCAGGGGGGCGAAATCCTAGCCCGCGCCGCCGCCACCCCCTCCTCCGTTCCTCCTCCCCTCGTCGTCCCCTGATGCGCCTGCCGACCTAGCCCGCGACGCTGGTGAGGGGGACGGCGGGGATCTGCTCCCGGAGCTCCTCGCGCGGCGGTTTGGAGGCGGGCCGCCGGGTGGGAAGGTGGGCTCCGCCGCTAAATTCGGCTCGGTGACCTCCCGCTCTCCCCTCCCCTCCTTCTCGGCCTTGCTGGCGATGGGCTACGAGTGGTGGGTAGGGGTGCTTCCAGCCATATCCCTAGCAGCGGCCTTGGATTCAGGGCGACGACCCTTGGTGTGGGCGGCGCCGGTCTGGCGGCGGGCGGTGTTAGCTGGGTGTTGCAGGCCGTTCCCTTGGCTGCATGGGCAGCGAGGTAACAGCGGGTGCGGGGCGTTCAGGGGCCTCCTAACCTCCGGCCAGATCTGAAGATGGCGGTACCGGCTCGCGCTGCTCGGCACATCCCCTCGTCTTGGAGTAATTCGGTCTTCTCTGGTGGTGGGTGGGTGGCGCTGGCGATGGGAGTGACCGGGGGAAACCCTTGGCTTTCGGTGGCGGCCACGATGTCGACGGTGTTGCGAGTGTCGTACCCCTTCCTAAAGGCGAATTCGAGGTCTGCTCCCCTCTCGCTCCCTATCTTGCCCTGTCTCGGGTGAAAACCTAAATTCGTTGGGTGGCGGCGCTTCAGCGTCGTTCCCTTCTTGAAGGCGTCGCTTTGAGACAGTGGGGGTGGTGGTCGAGCTTCGCACTAGTTGTGGTGCTGCTTGTAGAGGTTGCTCTCATGGTGTTGTGGTGTGGTGTGGTCGCGCTCTGGGTCCTTGCAGGTCATGCTTGCCGGCGGCGGCACCCTCGATCCTGGGCGATAGGAGAAGGGTCTCCTCTCCGGCAGCCGTCCTCCGACTTGAGCCGTTGGGGCTTCACCATACTCTGTCAACATTTTTCACCGCATCTTTGGTGGCGCTCTTCTCCGGTATTTTTGCGTCTCGCTCACTGGGTGGTGCTGTGAGTGGCAGTGGTGTTCGTGGATGGCGGCTTGACGAGGCGAAAATGCTCAAATCCCTCCCTGGCAACATGTCTGATTGTCCGTGTGTGCTCATGGTGAGCCTTTTCACCTCTCGATGGTACGGCGCCTTCCGATCCAAGGCAAGAAAGCAGGGTGCTTTCTCTAGAGGTGGAACAGATGATCGACATGGTTGGCCCAGGTGGTCGATGGCGGCATGGGCTTCCTCTGTAGTGTCCTCTCTAAACTCCTTTTCGTCTCCGGGTTCCTCGCGAGCGTGGCCAGGGCTTCGCTTCAAGCTAGGCTTCATCTTTGTATTTCTCTACTTGTTTGTCTTTGCCTTGTAAGCTGTTCTTCAGCACTTTGTAAACCTTGGCCGTATGGGCTTTGTTAATTCAAAGTTGGGCACTTTGTTCCTTCGATCTAAAAAAAGGCCTTTCTTTTACTTTTATGTTGAGTCTCCACCTTCTATCTTTATGCACCTATTTTGAGAGCATAGTGACCATTCTTAGTTCTATGTGCATTGTCCCAAGACTTGTTGATTGATGCATAATTTTGATATTGCTTGTTCTTAAACTATTTGTATCTAGTCACTCTTATGAACTTTGAAGGTGTCCTATGCATTTATGTTTGCTACTCTATGAGGGACAAGCTGAATACCACTATGCTATGTTTTCTTTATGTGAAACAAACAAACATCTTGCAAAGCATTGTTATTCATGAATCTTTTGTTTGTGCCTTTTCATGTTGCAACATAGTTGATATGTCTTATTGTTAGAACTTTATCTTTCATGCTGTGTTGAAGTACTATGATCCCAGCTATCAATGTTTTACAAATACTTTGATCAAGTTTATGATGGTGCATGTCACCTCAAAAATTATTCTATCTTTTTATCACTTACCTACTGAAGGACGAGCAGGAGTTAAGCTTGGGGATGTTGATATGTTGCTAACGTATCCATAATTTTTTATGTTTCATGCTTAGTTTTTATCTACTTTCTTATGTTTTGTCCACACTTTGGAGTATTTCTATAGTCTTTCTTGGACTAACCTATTAACAAGATGCCACAGTGCCAGTTGCCTGTTTTCTTCTATTTTTGGTTCCAGAAAAGTCAGAAAATGAATATTCTCGGAATTGGACGGGACAAAAGCCAAAGTCAATATTTCACCGAGGGGGGCACGGAGCCAGAAGACGAGATAGAGAGGGGGCCACATGGCGGCCACCCTCCTTGGCGCGGGTAGCCCTAGGCCGCGCCAGGGCATGGTGTGGGCCCCCTGGCCGGCCACCGACCTTGCCTCTTCGCCTATAAGAAGCCTCCCGATGCATAAACCCTAAATCGAACAGCCTCCAGCCACAAAAAGTTCCGTAGCGCCACCTCCACCGAAGAGGAGGTTCGGGGACAGAAAGTCTCTGTTCCGGCACCCTGTTGGGACGAGGAAGTGCCCCCGGAGCCATCTCCATCGATCTCCACCACCATCTCCATCGCTGTTGCTGATTCCCATGAGGATGAGGGAGTAGCTCTTCCTCGAGGCTAAGGGTTCTACCGATAGCTATGTGTTCATCTCTCTCTATGCATGATCATATTGTGATCATGAGTTTTGTAATCAAGTAGATCTACCTTGCTACTCAAGTGCTTTAATAGATCTCTGCTCTCCCCATGTGTGTGAAAGTGACAGCGTGCACACCATGGTGGCACTTAGGCTAGAGACTACAAATACTTGTTATGGGTTATATTTGGGGTTGGATGTCTTTATGGAATTGTGGTGTTTGCTGAAACCATCTAGTGCTCAAGGTGACAGTGTGGGGTTATCTAGATGGGAAAGGCTTACTTTGAGGTGTGCTGTTATAGCCCTACCATGGATTAGAGTGTCCAACCGGAGAGTAGTTTAGAGTAGTATCATAAAAAGAAGATATTTATATGAGAGTGTTCACTAGTGAAAGTATGATCCCTAGGCCTTGTTTCTAAACATTGAAACACCATTTGCAATTAGATCTGTTACATGTTTGCTTGCTTCCATCTTTATTTCAGGTTGCCTTTAGTCTCTTCCACGCCATCAAGCTATTTTCTGGCACCGTTGTATTTTATCCATACCACTTGTATTTCACTATCTCTTCGCTGAACTAGTGCACATATACACCTGACAAGTGTATTGGGTGTGTTGGGGACACAAGAGACTTCTTGTATCTTGATTGCAGGGTTGCTTGAGAGGGAATATTTTTGACCACTTCCTACCTGAGTTTGATAAACCTTGGGTGATTCAAGTAAGGGAAACTTGCTGCTATTCTACAAACCTCTGCACTTGGAGGCCCAACAACTGTCTACAAGAATAAAAGTGCGTAGACATCAACCATTTTCTCCAATAACCTGGAAATTTCTTTCACACAAAACTTCAAACAATTCTCATTAGTAACATTAGTGTAAGCGAGGTAATAAACCTTTTAAGTCCAATTTCAACTGAAATCCATCAAAACATAAGCTACTGTAGCAACTCCTTCCGAAAACCGAAAAAGAATTCAAAATGGAAACGATTTAAGAGGCGAATGCAAGAGTGGCAAAAATCTGTCAAAACAGACCAGCAGGTAAAGATCATTTTTTTCGAAAATCTTCTGTTGCTCAAATCAAAAAGTGTAAATCTAATGAAAGTTAAATAATAACCTGGGGCATAAGTAAAAAAATTATAGCTCAATCCGACATACAGATATTTTTTCACGAATTTTTACAGCGAAGCATAAAAATCTGTTTCGGGACAACAACTTTCCCAAACCTTACTTCTCTCTCATTAGAGGTTGATCTTGACACAAAAACCAAATAAAAAGGATAAGGAGAGTTTATTGCCAAAACAATAACTTCCAAGACTCAAATAAACAAAAACTGGAAGCAAAAGAAATATATTGGGTCGTCTCCCAAAAAGCTCTTTCTTTATAGCCATTAAGATGGGCATGGTAATTTCGATGATGCTCACATAAGAATATGAATTGAAGTGAAAGAGAGCATCAAGAAGCAAAAATATACATGTTTAAGTCTAACCCACTTCCTATGCAAGGGAATTTTGTAAGCAAACAAATTGTTGAAACCAGGGACTGCTAGCATAAGAGGGAAAAACAAGTGCAACATAAAGATTTACAGCATAAAGCGAGGAAACTTAATATTATTGAGACACATAAGAACAATCTTCCCTCTCTCACAATAACCTTCAGTATGATGCATAAATTTGACGATATAACTATCACGAGAACCATTGTAGCAATGATCACTTATCCTAACAGAAAACACAGAGACACTAGCTCTCATTTACTTTGTGAAACATTATTAGAAGTATCCTTACAGAGGATAGTGTGTCCATCTTTTACATATTTAGTGACAAAGTCTTTCACCTTTGCTACTACAGGTTCAACAACTTTATTTGTACTTTTATTAACCATACTAGCTATCATAGAATGTTCCTTTATCTTAACTAGGAAATGCATTTTCTCAATGTAAGGTTCAGGTAAAACATGATTAGAAGTATAAACTTCAGTATTTCTTGCAGGAACACGATTAGCAATATCTTTATATGGCTCATGATACTTATTCCATTTATTTTTAGGAATTTTAATATAGGAAGCAAAAGCCTTAAAATAAGTTGCAATAGCGTGAGAGTCAAGACCATAAGCATTTTTAATGTTTTGAAAGTCTTCAGTTCCCATAAAAGATTCAATGCATTCATAATCTTAATTTATACCTGACTTTCTTCCTTTATCATTCTCCCATGCTTCAGCATTGTCTTGAATACGGTCTAGAATATTCCATTTAGCTCCTTCTTCCATGCGTATAAATGATCCAGCACAAGAAGCATCCAATAAATCCTTATCATGAAGAGAAAGCCTTGCATAAAATTTATTGATAATAATATTGTTGGGGAGCTCATGAATAAGAGATTTGAGCATTAGTAACTTCAATCTCGCCCAAGCTTGAGCTGTACTCTCTCCATCAAGAGGCCAAAAGTTGTATATTTGATTCCGATCTTTATGAATCTCACTAGGAGGATAAAATTTCGAATAAAAGAGAGGCACTATTTCCTCCCATTCAAGAGCTTGACCATTCTTCAGCAGCTTATACCATTCCTCAGCTCTTCCTTTCAGCGATAATGAGAATAACTTCTTCTTGACTTGATCTGTTGTAATACCTGCACACTTGAACAACCCGCATAATTCGTGTATAAAGAGCAAATGATCACCGGGATGGACAGTTCCATCTCTAACATAATAGTTATCCATAACACGATCAACAATTCTTGTAAGTATTTTAAAAGTATCATTCTCAGTAGGTGGTGGTTCATCTACTACCTTAGCAGTGGTAGTAGCATTACGAAATAAGAAACTAAGTGAATTATCCATATTGAAAATAAAGTAACTAATAGAAGTAAACAATACTCAGGGTAGAAGTTTCCTTTACCAGTTCCACTCTCCAAGCGCTTCACTCCTCGGCAACGGCGCCAGAAAATAGTCTTGATGACCCACAAGTATAGGGGGTGTATCGCAGTATTTTCGATAAGTAAGAATGTCGAACCCAACAAGGAGCAGAAGGTGTTAACGAGTGGCTTGGAGCATGAATTCTCTGTAAATACTTAGCAAACAGATTTTTAGAGGTTTTTGATAATGCAGATAAATAAAGTGCGAGTAAATAAAATACAATAATAATAGATGCAGCAAGTGGGCCAATCCTTTCTTTAGCAAAGGACATGCCAGTTGTATTACTTAAAATGACCAAATGTTCTCGAGGACACATGGGAATATCGTCAAGTGCTTTCACTTCATATAGTTGATTAATCTTCTTTAGTTTGACAAGTGTTGTGTGGGTGAACCTGTGCTAATGTACCAACCTTCCTAGGACTAATACATACTTGTGATTATACCCCTTGCAAGCATCCACAAGTACAAGAAAGAAATTAAGATAGAAACCTAACCACAACTTTAATCTCTAAGATCCTGACATCCCTTGTGCAAAGGTTTCCTAATGGGGATTCATGTTTCTATCACTACGGCAACCTCTATGATTAGTAGCCAAATACACAATGCATTCCCCTAGGCCCATATAGGTGAAGTGTCATGTAGTCGACGTTCACATGACACCACTAGAAGAATAACACCACAACTTAACTAACAAACTATTGAATCTTTCTCAACACAATTCCACTACTAACAACATGACTTCTCCCATGTCCTCAAGAACAAAACGAACTACTCACAAGACATCATATGGATCATGATCAGAGATGGAATAATGATGTATAACAATCTGAACATAAACAATAATTCAGTGGTTCACTCAATAGCATCAACTACAAAGAGTAATCAACACCGGGAAAGTTTCCCCCATGAACTATGAAAGATTCAACGCAATTGTTACAGCAATATGGAGATGGTGATGAGGGTGATGATGGTGGTGATGATGATGATGATACCGATGAAGTCCAGCTTGATGGTGGTGTTGATGGCGATGATCTCCCCTCTCCAGGAAGGAATTCCCCCGGTAGAATTCTGTCTGCCAGAGAGATCTTTCTCTCTCTGTAGTTTTCCGCCCCGCATAGCCGGCGGAATCTTTTTGTGGTCGCTCCCCCAGGTATTATGGTTTTGAGGGGATAATATACGGCAAAGGGGAGAGCCAGGAGTGGGCCAGGGTGGCCACACCACCTGCTGGCGCAGCCAAGGGTGGCCCACGCCAGGGGTGGTGTGGGCCCCCTGTGGCCCATAGAATTTTCCATGTATTTTCCCGGATTTTCTGATCTTTGCGAATTTCAGCTCCAAACAACCCCTTTTCCATCAGAATCCTGACTACAGCGGTCCATGCTCCAAAAGTCATCAACCATGCAAAAACAGATGAAATAACATAAGTATCATCGCTTAATATGAAATATATCAATGAATAACAGTAAATTATGATATAGAATAGTGATGGAAAATGGACATATCAATCATATTTACACGAATTTTGAATCAAATGTTTGACATTCTCGTCTTTGTCATATTAATTTCGGTTGTATGATGCGGCTAGCCAAAATGAATTTAATCCACGATTTCATTACTGTCAAGGGATCTCAGTGCCAAGTTTGTGTAGAAGCAAAGCCCTCGCAAGTCACATAGGACTACGGAGATGAGAAATTTGACACTAGTAGAACTCATACATTCACATCTTTGTGAGATGAATGGTTTGCTGACAAAAGGTGGAAGGAAATATTTCATGACTTTCACATATGAATCAACTAGATTCTATAATGTGTATCTTCTGAAATAAAAATATGAGGCTTTAGGTTTCTTCAAAATCTATAAACCTGAAGCAGAAAACCAACTTGATCAAAAGATCAAGAGGCTTAGCTCCGATCTTGGTGGAGAGTACGAGTTTAATTCTTTTTGTGCGGAACATGGTATAATCCATGAGAGGTCACCCCCCTACTCACCTCAGTCAAATGGGATGGCCGAATAAAGAACCGTACTCCAACATGTTTGGTTAACGTCATGTTAGATACATCGGATCTCTCTAAGGAATGGTGGGGGAGGCACTATTGACTGCATGTCATATCCTAAACAAAGTTCCCACAAAGAACAAAGAAATTACTTCATTCAAAGAATGGGATAAGAAAAGTTTAAAACTCTCATACTTACGAACTTAGGGTTGTTTGACAACGGTTAATGTGCCAATTCCCAAGAAGCTCAAGCTTGGAAAAAAACTATTGATTATGTTCTTCTGGGCTATGCTTTTCATAGCATTGGTTATAGATTCTTGATAGTAAAATCTGACGTACCTAACATGCATGTTGGTACAATCACGGAGTTGACTGATGCGACTTTCTTTGAGGGTATCTTTTCTATGAAGGATATGCCTAACTCATCAAATCAGAAGATGCCTAGTTCATCTAGTCAGGAATTTGCTACAATTTCTTAACCTACCATTTTAACTGAACACTCTGAAAGTCCTAAGGAGAATGATAATGAAATTCCTAAAAGGAGCAAGAGACAGAGGATTGCAAAGTCCTTTGGTGATGATTTCATTGTGTACCTCATGGATGACACTCCCACTTCTATTTCAGAAGCCTAAGCATCTCCTGATGCTGACTATTGGAAGGAAGTCGTTCGTAGTGAGATGGATTCTATCTTTAGCTAATGGAACATGGGAGATAACTGATCGCTCTTATGGTGCAAACCTGTAGGATGTAAGTGGGTGTTTAAGAAAAATCTTAGGCTTGATGGTACTATTGAGAAGTGTAAGGCACGTTTGTGGCCGAAGGTTACACTCAAAAAGAAGGTGAAGAATTGTTTGATACTTACTCGCCAGTTGCAAGATGACCAACATTCAAGTACTACTTTCATTGGCTGCCTCACATGGTCTTCTCGTTCATCAAATGAATATTAAGACTACTTCTCTAAATGGAGAGTTAGATGAGAAATTTTACATGGATCAGCCAGTTGGTTTTGTGGTAAGTGGTCAAGAAGGAAAGGTGTGCAAGTTGTTGGAGTCTCTATATGGCCTAAAATAAGCCCGTAAGCAGTGACATGAGAAGTTTGAAAGAACTTTAACTGCTGCAGGCTTCGTTGTAAATGAAGTTGACAAGTGTGTGTACCATCGCCATGGTGGGGGCGAGGGAGTCATCCTTTGTCTATATGTTGATGATATACTGATTTTCAAAACCAATCTTAATGAAATTAAGGAGGTCAAGGATTTCTTATCTCATTCTTTTAAGATGAAGGATCTAGGAGTAGCTGATATTATCCTGAATATCAAGCTATTGAGAGATATTGATGGTGGGATTACGTTGCTTTAGTCTCACTATGTGGAAAAGGTCTTGAGTCATTTCTGGTATAGCGATTGCAAGTCTTCTTCTACACCTTATGATCCTAGTGTGTTACTTCAAAAGAATTGAGGAAATATTAGAGATCAGCTGAGATACTCTCAAGTTATTGGCTCGCTTACGTATTTAGCTAGCGCCACGAGTCCTAACATCACTTTTGTTATAAGCAAACTCAGTCAATTTGTTTCAAACCTGAAAGATGATCACTGGCATGCTCTTGACAGAGTTATGCGCTATCTAAAAGCACTACAAGCTATAACATTCACTATAAAGGGTATCAGAGGATACTAGAGGGTTATATTGATTAAAATTGGATATTTGATGCTGATGATAAAAAAAGGCCACGAGTGGATACGTATTCACACTTGGTGCTGTCGCTATTTCTTGAAAGTCTTGCAACCAGACCATCTTAACGAGGTCAACTATGAAAGCATAACTCATATCATTAGACACATCCACTATTGAAGCAAAGTGACTTCGTGAACTGTTGATAAAATTACCTGTGGTTGAAAAACCAATAGTCACAATCCTTATAAACTGCTATAATTAAACTATGATTTTCAAAGTAAACTGTTCTAAGAATAATATGAAGTCACCAAGCCATATGAAGAGGAGACTGAAATCTGTTAGGAAAATGAGAAACTCCGGAGTTATTGCATTGGATTATATCCAAACATCTAAAAACTCCCTCCACAAAGGGTATGGCATGTAATGTAATATATAATGCATTGAGAGATATGAGTATGAGACCCACAACTTAAATTGCCCATATTGGTATGTGATCGTAGATCCCGTGAAGTAGAATTAGAAAAAAAGCTGTTGATCAATTGAGAGAAGAGTATCCTTACTTTTATATAATACAACTCCACGAAGATGCAATACTCTTTCTGCACGGTAGACTAACTTTATCGTAATGTCTTCTAAGTGGCTTATTTCTTAAGTAGAGATGCTGTCCTGTAGAACATCTTTTAAAGAACACACACATATGAGTCTGACTATTAATATCATAGTCTATGAGAGTTGAGTTCTCTCTAGTAAACTCATGAAAGGCCATAGAGTACGTCGCATAAGCTCCACCCGCGGAAAAGTTCTATGGTTGCCTGATATCGGTCAAGGCTTTATGTGAAACTAGATTCGCAGTAAACTTGCAGTTCAAGGCATAGTCCACTGTAAGAGTTGCAATTTAGTGTAACATGAAGTCTAGGTGGAAGTTCAACTTAACAGTCTCTACTGTAGTGCCGGTATATAAAACAATGTTTTGAAACCATAGGCAAATTTTGTGTGCCTCTGGGATCTGGTGGAGGATTGTCGGAATTTTGCCTAAAAAATAGGCCCAGCCCATTTATTATATGATGAGCTCTTCCGCCACTTGTACGATCTTGAGAAGAGAAGACATATACATGCGCTCCTCCTCCTCGCTCGCCTCACCACGCCACGCCTCGTCATGACGCGTGAGCGTCGCGGGTTACGGAAATCTCGCCGAGCTGATCTTTATTTTGCCACACATGATTGGTATACGAACAGTTGTACAGAAGCTGAAACGTTTTACTCGAGTAGATTTTTAATACAGGCTAAGTGGAAAATAAATGCGAATTTAGTGGAGGATGTCCGAATTCGTCTACCGCCGGTTTGCTTCAGCTTCTGTCTCTTCGTCTCATCTCCTGCACAACCTGTTCGCCTTCTCTCAGGGCCTATATAAGAGTGGCCGCTCCTCTCAACAACACATACCAACACTCACCTATTGTTTCTAGTTCCAGAGCTCTAAGCAACCATTAAGTTTTTCCCATCCCGGCTTGCGTCGTGCACCGCGAGTTGGGACAGTAGGCCTCCGGAACTCCGTTACTTTGAGTCATATATGGTGAAGGGCGATAAGGTTTTTAGGGAACGCTCCACGCAACTATTGGCTTCATCACGGACGACTTCTTCCCTGGCGTCGACCACTTCTTCGATGACATGACCAATGACAACTCCAACACCAACCTCCACATCAACGCTGGTCCCTCCATTGAACCGTACGCTACCTTCTCCTATGTTGTTCAAATCATATTTCATATGTTATTCACAGCAATCTGTTTAGAATTGCTAGTTACTATTTATCCAGTAGATTACATGACTGTTTTATTCCTATATTTCTAGTCATGTTTTCTCTACTCTTTATTTGATTAAATATTATGCTAAATTGCTCATATTTTCTACACGTTCGAAATCAGATACCATATATTTTTCCTTTTAATCTCAACTAGCGAGTGCATACATCCCGTCACAACCTGAGTTTTCAATATTTTTTTTACGTTGCATTTTATAATAAAGGTTTTTAATTTGCCTCCAACTTTTTTTGGAAAGTTCAACTATTTTTCGCTTTGACATGATATTCTAATTCCGTCTTTCTAATTCCCACATTTGTGTTAGAATTGTGCAAATCAAAGAGGGCCTTAGGTGGGAACAATGTCCAAAATATGAAACCAACATGCAATTGGATGAGTAGGACGATTTTTTTCGTCGGAGGCAATAGTAGCAGTACTCAACTACTCATAATTACGTGTATCGTTAACGTGTGGTAATTCGGTAGACTAAAAATGCGAATTGTGCACCTTCCTCTCGTCGCTTTCTCGGTTAGTACTGGGACGAGAACAAAGGCGGCCCGGATCGGTGGGTGCACCGTGCCACCGAGCCCCGAGCCCACCCGACCAGTTGACCAGCAGCACGGTGGCTGGGCTACCCGACGTCCCGACCCGACGCCTCTCCCTCTCCAACACATCGGCAACAACGCAACCCACCCGCCCCTCCACGTTTCCCCACTGATTCGCTCGCCGCGCGCGCGCGCGAGATCCAGCGGCGCACTCGCCGAGATCTCCCGCCCGACCCACGGATCACTAGTACGGCGCCGCCGCGGAGTTCGGAGCCATGGAGGCGTCTTCCTGGGACGCCCTTCGGAAGCAGGTGAAAACCCGCCCCCTTCCGGATCCCCGCCGCTCCCTCCCCTTAACCTCTTCCCGGTGTCTGTTCGCCGGAGATCTGGCTCTATCCGCCACCTCCGCGGTCCGGTGGATGTCGGCTGCCGTACTCGCACCAACGATTCTTTCCCCTTTGCCCGCTGAAAATTCCTGATAGTGACCCATGTAAATTAGACCGATTGCCGGCTGCCTTGTTGGTCGAATCCATATAGTACTCCGTTTCTGGTGGAGCGAAATGATTGTTTTCTCATTTTTGAAAATTTAGCGTTCTCGTTGCAGCAAGACTAGTTTTGTACTGGCTAGGTTCTAGAAACTGTGCTCCCGGTGTTCGTCTGCACCTCCAGGCACCATATCTTTTTATAGAGGGGTTAACTCGGAGCAATGTGAGACTGATCCAGTGCCAGAACGACTAGAATTTGGATCCTATCAAATGGCCTTGTTCTTACACGTTGTGTCGTTTTCATCTGTTGTTGCAATGATTGGGTAGTCATCCTTATGGAGAATCCAGTAATGTGGTCATCTTGTTTATGAGACCGAGGAGGCTCTCAATTTTGGTGTTCAGAGTTCAGACTGTGTACCGAGTATGGCTGAAGCCGCGCATTCTAGACTAAGAAGATGCTACACCAAGTTATTGTCTATAATAATGTCTCTACTAAATACGCTTGCTGCATCAAAGATATTTTGAGTGGGCTGATTAGATTTTTTGGCTCTACTTGTCTCTACTTACCTTGTTTGCATACAATTTCCCCTTTTAGGCGAGGAGGTTGGAAGCTCAGTTAGATGACCAAATGATTGCATACCGTAAATTGGTTTCTATGAAATCAGATGGTTCAGAGAATGATATCGAGGCTGATATAGAAAGATCGTTAAAGCAACTTCAGCAAGTAAATTCTCAAATGCAGACCTGGGTATCGTCAGGAGGCTCTGAAGTTCTTTCTCATACATTGACTCGTCACATGGAGATTTTGCAAGACCTTACTCAGGTTCTTATTGCCTCTTACACTAATACACTAAGCAGTTGCATTCTTCATAAACTATAGTTTATTCATCTGCGACGTTAATCAAGGGTCAATTAATTTCTTCATAGTTATAATCTTGTTGAATCATAATATCCTGTGGAGTAAGTACTTTTTGGAGTTTGAACACCACATATAGAACAGCTAGATTTCTCTCCTAATTCCAGAAGTTGCTAATCCAACAATCCAACACAGGAATTCTATCGGCTTCGATCAAGCCTCAGAGAGAAGCAACAACATGCTTCCCTCCTTGACTTGAGAGACTTTGACAGAGCAAAGTTTGACGTTGAAGAGGCTGGAGACTCGGAAGCTCTTCTTAGAGAACAAGCTGCAATTAGCAGGAATTCCGGACAGGTAGGACTGTCCTGCTTTTCAGGAGTTACTTGAATTTCTTTCTGATATTTGCTTTTTTTAATAATTCCGTTTAGGTAATAGTATATAAGTCAACAAATGAATATAAGAACAACCAACCTGCATGTGTGGAGTTGCTTTAAGTGTGTGTTTGGTTTGGGAACCAAGTGTAATGTAATGTCATGGTTCCATTCCAGAGGAATGGGTGGGTTCCACTTCTCTGTTTGGTTTGAGTTAAAAAAAATAGAATGGGTTAGTTCCGTTCCTGTGATTGGTTAAGAGTGGAAGGGGGCAGATTCTGGGAATAGAAGAGGCAAGCAAGCATAGGGTGCGTTGAGCAGAAAGAGGGACAAGAACACATCGGGTTTGAGCGAGCCTGAGGTGTGTTTTGCATAGAAGAACAGGGAGATTCCATTGATTTTGAGGGACGTGTGTATTCTGGATTTGGAGGGAATATACTCTTATGAGAAACCACCTCGTTCCGTTCTGTTTCTCAACCAAACACTGGAACGACCTTCAGGTGTGAAACCATTCCTTTACGTTCCACTTTGTGACCTCAATCAAACACACCCTAAGTTACCTACTCCCTCCGTCTGGAAATAAGTGACTTGGATTTGTCTAGATTCAAATCCAAGTCACTTATTTTCGGATGGAGGGAGTACATGATTTCCCAAGCATTCTAAATTGAAGTAGCTTCACTCATCTTTCTTGGTAGGAGATAATTCAACTTTATTAGGGAGAAAAAAGGAAATCAGATTCGGTTGTGGCCTGGTGTATTTGCAGATATGTTATTAATTTAGAGAACAGTACCTGCCACATACAGAACCATGCTAATGTTTCTTTTCTTGTACACCCAGGACATGTCCTGCACATTTTTATTGTTGAGTGTTATTAATATGTATTTGGAATTTTGGATTCCATATAACTGGTCAGAATTTGAAGAAAGGTTCATATATTAGTTTGCTCCATGACTTTTGGCTTGATTATAGTATATACTCAAACAGTAATAAGAGCATCTCCACTCGTAACCCCCATACGGGATCCGGCGTGGCCCCTTTTTTGCCCGTATGGGGGGGGGGGGGGCAGAAATTTGCACAAACAGTTCAAAATTCACCGAAACATAGACGAACAGTTTAAATTTAACAAAAAACTACAAAAAAAAGAACGCCATCTAATGGCGGCCGATCCCGAGCCCACGGTACATCGCCGCGGCGTAGTCGAACAGGCCATCCTCGTCGTCGTCGTCGCTGGGCGGCTCGTCCTTCGCTGGCGGTAGGCAGCTGCACCCCTTGCCGCTGGTCCTGCGCGCCGGCCTCGTGGAAGGACCAGCCGCCCCCTCGTCGCCGTCGATGTCGACGACGAGGCCGTGGCGCCTGGCGCGCTCGGCCTGCTCCCGCCGCCAGTCCTGCGCGGACCACCTGGCGGCGAACTCGTCGGTGGCCAGCAGGACGGCGTTGAAGGATGCCCGCTCCAGCATCCTCTGGCCCGGAAATTCTTCCGGGTCCTCGCCATCCGCCGGCGGTGGCGTCCACTCCTTGGGCTCGGGCTTGGGCCTGCCCAAGCGGAGGCGGCGATGGAGGCGCGCGGCGCCTGCACGGAGGCTCGCCTGCTCGTCCTTCACCGGCGCGAGCGGGGGCATCCCCTGGTAGCGCGGCGACGGCGAGGAGTACGGCGAGTACCGCGCTGGGGACGCCGACGAGCGCGAGAAGGAGGAGGACGCCGACGGCGCGCGGTGAGGCCCCCAGCAGTTGCTCGCGGCCTGTTGTCGATTGCGCGGGAGACGCGGCGGCATCACCAACAGCGGGTTGTTGCCGTTGGCGATGTGGCCCAGGACCCAGGAGAGGGTGCGTCCTGGAGCGCTGCACCATCGCTTTCGGCCTTCGCTGTTGAAGTTCGCCGGCGGCGGGCCAACGCCCTCGTAGGCCTCGATGCGGTCCTCGTGTTGCCGCGCGAAGAAGGCCACCCGTGCCTGGAGGTTGTCGGGATCCCACTGGGGGTCGTTGCGCTCCTCGGCGGTGAGCAACCCCCAGTAGTGCTCGTAGATCGCGGCTCTGCGGGCCGCGCCGGTGGGGATGGGCGGCACAGGGAGGCCGCCGCGGCTCACCGCCCACCCCGTCGGAAGCCGGAAAGCCGACGCTCCATGGCGCCTGCGCCTCGTCGACGTGGAGCCAGAGGTGGCAAAAGCCGTTGGCCGCCGCGCCGTCGTAGTCCGCCATCGCCGAGGGAGAAGGAGACGATGCTTGGGGGAGGTTGGGGGAGGAGATGGTGGAGCTCGCCGTCGAGATAATGTGTGTGTGGCGGCAATGGAAACCGCCGCGGGTTTTTATAATGGGGGAGGAGGGGGAGGCGCGCGTCGGCTGCACTGCCCGCTGCCGTTCGCTGGAAAGGCAGCGGCATTACTCGGCGCTGATGGCGAGGAAGAAGACCGGCTCTATGCGGCTGCCATGCTGGCCGGCTTTGACCGGGGCGGTTCGGCGAGCGCGCTCCCGCCTTCTTTTCCCGCCACCCGCCCTGCCACGCGTCCATCTGGCGCCCCTGCTCGCCTCTTTGTACATTGGGTTTGGCCTGGGGCCGCCGGGTAAATAACTGGGCCGCGCCGGCGCCAAAAAAAATTGGGGCGCGCGGCTGGGCTCGAAATTTCGCGCCGGCACTCCCCAAAACGCTATGGGGGACCTTTGAGGCCCCGAGTGGAGATGCTCTAAGTGCATGTGTGTCAGTGTGTCTACTTCAGTTTGAGCAAAGTATCTTGAATTTCAGCCTATATGCTTGCGAAATTGCTGGATTGGAAATCTATCTTTCATATACAATCACACTGATGTGAACAAATATGAAAAGTTCAAGGTTTCAAAGCTCCATTTGTTCGGTTTCTGGACTGTGGTAGTCATTGTTGAGGCGAAACATAGAGAGGCATTAGGGCATTAATTCTGTACCCAGGGGTTATGACCTATTTTCAGCATTTAGGGCAGTAATTTAGTTTCAGGAGTTGCCTAGTTCCTTCAAAATTCTGAGTGAGTATAATGAAGCATAGAAAGTGACATTCTTTGCATGCTTATCTTGGAAGCGGTAAAGAGGATAAGATAGTTTGGAAGTCCAGCTTTTAGCAAGACGGCATGCTATTGTGTGAGGAAATAATCTGATTCAAATCTTTGACCACCTCTTACAAATAGGAGCTGCTGGCTTGAAAGCTGAATAGTCCCTTCTTGAGTGCAGCTTCCTAGGCCGTCGTTTTCTTATGTTTGGACATGAGAAATTAAGGGTTATTCCCTTGACCAGTAAGCATAGGTTGGACTAGCCTGTGAGAATGATGTTCTGACCTTGTCTACAGCACATGAAGTCTAATCTTGTCTACAGACGGTCCATATAAATGCTTAAATCACCTTTTTTTTCAATATAGAAGCATTTACAACTATGATTGCCAATACAATACCGGAGAGGACGGTCCATATAGTGAGAACTCGACAACCAAACCACCGTATGGCATTAAGAGTCATCATCAAAAGTTGCATGTCCAACCAAACAATGTGGCTCATAAAGTAGAAACACGGTGAAAACATGCCTGCTTTTTTCGCTGGGGCAACAAACGGGCTGTGCATTACAAATATCCAATAAGTACCCTAAATATGCTCAGTTGCCTCTGTTGAGTCCTATACTGTCATTGGAACTAGTGCTGCACAATGAAGAGAGGTTGAAGAAATTGTTGTGGATAAGATGTGTGCGGCCCATTAGCTTGCAAGTCGCTGTTCCTCTGAAATTTTTAGATTGAATTCAACATAGTTGACTGACATGACGCAGTTAGTATATTTGCTGCTTGTTGTCTATCAACTGTACGAATCCTCGGGTGCATTGTTACATGTGTTTTTCATGCTGAAGGGGCTGCTAACTGGAGAATATTCTTGGTCAACTGTTAGGCGCATCTGATTCCACTCCCAACTTAGCTAGTGTAACCTAGCCTAATTCTACCTCTAGCTTCCTCAAATTTTAACTAAACAATTAGTTTATGAAAGTTTGTATACACTTTTTCTAAATTATTAGAAAAGTACACGTGAATTATTTGCTGCTATTCTGTGGGTTATACTCAGAATAAAGACATGACTGGGAAAGGTCTTGTGTTGGCGTAATAACAAGTTCTAATAATTGAAATAGTCTTTATATCAGAATTAGGTAAGAAAACTGACTTTTACCTGGAAGTAACAAGCTGTTCTGAAACCTGCACTTTCTGCATGTTTAGGTGGACAATGTGATATCGCAAGCTCAAGCAACACTGGGCGCTCTCATGTCTCAGCGGTCGGCGTTTGGTGGCATCACTACCAAAATAAGCAACGTCAGCAGCCGGATCCCCACGGTAAGTATAACGCTTATTAGCAATCAACTCAGTTCCACGTCCTCTTATGATGTCCGCCTCACATTTGTCCCCCCACTAATTCTGTCAGATCAATCACGTCCTGGCGTCGATCAGGAGAAAGAAATCGATGGACACCATCATTCTCTCGCTGGTCGCGTCGGTCTGCGCGTTCCTCATGTTCATCTACTGGCTGTCGAAGTAGTAGGTTTTGCCAGAGCAGCAGAAGGTGTGATAGTAGAGTGTTGTAAGTTTGGATCACAGTTGCCGGGTACAGATGATAATGATGATTGGTGTTTGTACAATATCGATGATTCAATGCTATTACGTTTCCAGATCATGCTCCAAGCCGCAGCCAGCCCAGCTACCCACCGTGTGTGTCCCCGTTCTCCAGCTATGCCTGATGTACTTGTACATAAATAAAAATGCGTGTGACCTTGGGACGAGGAGTTTATGGCAATCGCTGTCTAAGCTATCTCCGTACCGTCGTCCAGATTTGGGTTTTTAAAGATGTATAGATGGGACCTGGACCATTCTTTCGTGTGACCTGGCCGATAGGTGGCTGGAGAGTTAATCTTTCTTTGGGAACGGATAGCCGTATCCGCACGACATGATTCAGAGACCGTTTGGTACTTGCAGCCTTGCAGGACCGTGTCGTCGCTCCGAAAACCTCCAACGAAGCCTAGCGAAATGTTCCGGGAGGACAGTGACAGGGGGATGCGATGTCCTGCAGCGTGTGTGTACCCGAGCTCCCCGCAAGTGGCCAAATGGGACGAGCCGGAGCGACGGCCGGCACGGCGCCGCACCACGGGGTCCCTCCACATGCGCGCCCGGTGCCACTCCATCCGGACATGCGCCCACGGCACGGCACACGGGTTCCGGTGAGCGAGCGCCCACGGGCCACGGCAAAGAGCCGCGGCTCTCGTGTCGTTGCCGGCGTCAGGAGCTCGGCAGTATGCGCCCGTGCCAGGCATCTCTCCCCGAGTTCCCGGCTAGGCAGCCGTCGTCAGCACGTGCGTGACGAAACCAGGGGCAGTTCGCGGCACGTCGTCCGTCACGATACAACAGTGCGGCGCGTTTCCGGGAGAGATGCCCCTCGGCTCCCTGGCTGTTCAACGTGGTGGATCTTGGATTCTTGGGATCAAGAACCGGCTCGTGTCAGGCGCAACTTTGTCAGGTTCTTTACCGCGGCAGTAAATACAGATCTATTGACCACCACCATGTGTGGTCAAATACTACTAATCCCAGAGAACCAGATCTGCATGCAACGACCCGCATAAAAAGATCGCTTCACCGATCCCAGAGGATCCGATAGACACTTCTAACACAAGCATATGTTTCCAGCCAGAGCCCGATGCACAACTTGCTTGCGGCCGAAGGGAAACGGAACTGAATCCGGCGCCGTTGCTTTGCTTGTTTTAGATACTAGTGTAGCATAGTTGCTTGACTAACGGCCATGACACCTCCTTCTTCCGGGGGCACCAGCACCCCCATCCTTTTTGGGAAGATAGAGATTGTTAAGCTCAACTGTCACGGACTAGTAGTGGTAGTATTATGTTTGTAGTTACGAGGGCACATTAGGTATAGTATTTCAGGTACGTACGAACGATGATATATATCTTGTACTGCTCCGTCCAAGTGATTTGTCTAAATTCGCACGTATCTATACATTAAAATATGTCTAGATACGAAGCGAGTCTACACAAATCTTGGTCACTTATTTCTAAACGGAGAGAGTGGTTGGCTAGATCTATATAAGTCTACCTTGTATCCTGTTGCAAATTAAGAAATGAAACCAAATTCCATCCTTTATTTTTCTGCATTTATCTTAGATTTAATTCCTGCAATTTACCTATCAATTTCTCTCAAATCCCTTCTTCTCGTGATCCTCTTCGATCAGAGGGACATCCAGATTGTTCCCATACCTTTTTCTTTTTGGAAGATAGATTGTTACCATCTAAGAGCTTGTTTGATTCAAAGGAATCTCATACGAATTTTGAAGGATTTTTGATCCTTAGAATTTTTTCTTTGTGCATCGTTTGATTCGTAGGATTAGATCTTTAGAAAATTTTCCCATAGGATTGCATTGCACTATGTTTTTGGAGGAAAATTTCCGTCCACACAAACCTCTTGTTACAATTCCTTTGTCTTTCCTGAGATTCAAACACTCCTTCAGGAAAAAAAACATGTAGGCTTCAAATCATATAGGATTCAACTGGATAGGACATTCTAATCCTGCAACTTTTCTATTCTTGCGTTTTTCCTATCCTACCAATCAAACGGGCCCTAAGCTCCAGCTACCAGGAGTGTGTAGCCAGCATCTGATCCAGGTCAATTGTCGCGGCCTAATCTTCGGTGGCAAGATTCCGCGGTGCCTCACCGGAAATCATCGCCACTTTAAAAAAAATGGTGCGTACTAGATCACCCACATGAGGCACTAATGTGGACACTTGCGCAGCAGATCACCGCCGGCTTCCGGTCAAAGCGAGCTGATCTGAATCCAGCAATCTGAACCGGTCCATCGTCTTCCAACTCTGCACCAGCCGTAGCTCTCAGTCGAAGTTTTTTACACTACTCTCCACCATTGGCTCTACCAGCTCTTCGCATACGACCCGCTTCTGCTACTGGTTCTCAGAGCAGCTAGCAAATCAAGTCTGAATGGATGGCAGCTCCTATTATATTACTTACTACTCACTCCATTCGGAAATATAAGACAATTTTAGCTTTGTGAAGTGAATGTATCTAGACACTTTTTAGTGTATAGGTTTACTTCACTCCGAACCGAACCTAAAAACATCTAAATACATTCGATTCACAAAGGTAAAACGTATTATATTTCCGAACGGAGGGAGTACTAGTAACTAAAGCTTCTCAATTTTCTATCTTCCAAGTTTCCAACCCACCGAGAGACATTATCAATCAGGGCATAACACTTTTCATAAAAATTCTCTCCAAAGTCTTTCCCATAGCCTTTTTAAACTAGATAATGATCGACAGGAACACATTGTTAATATCCAGGTACTTCCCATTACTGAAAGAATGGAGATGACTGGTATATCTGCAAAAGAAGTAGGCCCACCTGATGCAAATAACTCTAATTAAGAAAACCCCAACCTCTTCTTCCACTACGAGAGAGTATTTGAGCACACATCATGCCCCCCTTGCTAATGGTCCATGACGGCCTACCAAGAACTGCATGGGTAGCACATTGTTTTGCTGCAGCACTCCACTCGTATCACAGCCCCACCACAACATTGTCGTTGTTTAACAATACCCATAACCACTAGCTCAAACTAAGTAGCAAAGGTTCTCTCCCTCAAGAAAGGAAAACTATAAAATTGGCAAGGCAACAACCAGCGATGCCAATCCAGCCAAGCACCAGCATGTAGATGTCTCAATCTAAACAGCCCCGCATTTGTCATCCATCACCCCCATGATTGATGATTGAATTTGTTGCTTCTAATAATAGTCGATCAGATGCTCTCCTTTTTTCAGCAAGTGGCTAGGGAGACAAGGTAACCCCCAGAGCATTGCGGGAACGTATTCTAAAGTGAAGAGATCTAGTCATGTAACCACTAACCACTTGGTCTTATCACTTAGATTAAGGTCATGTTTCAAAGTCCACAAGATTATTCCTAATCAACCAACCGGACAAATGATCAGAAGAATGTATAGTAGCAATTTAGCAGTTAAATTTGACAAACATTGGTCGTAGTAATATGAATTCTCTAGCTGTTCGATAGTCTTAGCTACTTAATGAACAATTTGGTCATGTAACCACTAACCACTTGTCTTATCACCTTACTCTAGATTAAGGTCATGTTTCAAAGTCCACAAGGTTATGCCTAATCAACCAACCGGACAAATGATTAGAAGCAATTTGCCACTTAAATTTGACAAACATAGGTCCTAATATGAATTCTCTAGCTGTTCAATATTCTTAGCTACTTGATGTAATGAACAATTTGGTCAGCTGAGCACGCAAAACTGCACAAGTACATTGCTCGGGAAACAATTGCAACTTACAACAATCGGAAGAGAAACTCCCAATATTGAATGAAGAATCAATCACCAACTGTAACAATGCCGGCCGGCCAGCCAGCTGGTTGCATCAACGACGTCGTGGCAGCCATTACTAGCTCTTCCAAGCGTAGACAAGGAGCGAGAAGCCATCACCGCTGTGCAGCTCGGCCTCCTCTTGGCTGGCCCAGTCCATGACAGTCGAGCTGCTCGCCCACGAAGCCGAGGAGGATGCGATTGATGCCGACGACGACGAGCTTCCCTTTGCCAGCCTGCGTGCCTGCCCCCTCTTCCTCCGGTTCTCCCCATTGCTGCTGGTCTCGCTCCAGTCCCCTCTGCCCCATCTCCCAAGGTAGCTTGACAAGACGCCGGTGCCGCCTCTCCTGGCCTTATCGAGCAGATCCTTTTCCTTGGCCTCTGCGGATTCGGGCTCTTCGGCGACGGCGTCCCCGAGCTCAAAGCGGAAGACGAACACTGCCTGCGCGGGCGGGGGCGCCGCGGCGGCGAGGACGGAGGTGGCGTCGGTGAGGGGCGGTTCGCGCGCGGAGAAGAGCCAGTTGTGGAGATCCCAGGAGACCAGGACCCGGTCGCCGCCGCCGAGGTCAACCTTCTCGCTGCCGCGGAACTTCCAGCGCAGGCGGCGGATGTGGAGGACGCGCTCGCCGTCCACGGAGACCGACAAGCCGACCTCGGCCTTGTCCCTCTCCCTGTCCACCACTTCCCTATCCTTGCCGTGCCCGCGCGAGACGAGATCCAGAGAGATCTGCCGCTCCTTACCGCGAACCGTGACGCAGGTCTTGTGGCCGCGGCCGTGCCCGCCGTCGCGCATGGACACGTGCTCGCGCCGGGAGACGAGGACGTGGCCGGGGCCTGGTGGCCGCTGGGCCTTCGTCTTCCTGTAGGCCTCCTCCGCCATGTCCCCGGCCACGACCGCCATCTCGCCGTCGACCACGACGGCGACGAAGTAGCCGGACGACGGCTCCGGGGAGCCCGGGGAGGCGAACCGCGCGCGCGTGAGGTCCCACGCCAGGTCCACCCGGCGGTCGTGCACGTGGAACCGCTTGGATCCCCGCCGCTTCCAGAAGAGCCACGGCCGGACGCGCACCGCGATGGCCGCCTCCTCGTCGAACTCCGGCCCGTCGTCGTAGCAGCCGTAGTCGGAGGCCGAGGAGGAGGAGACGAGCGCCCCGACGCGGAGCACGACCCGGAGGCTGAGCCCGAACGCGGCGCGCGACCAGGAGAGCGCCGCCAGGCCGAGGCGGGTCTCGTAGACCGATGTGGCGAGGCTGGGCCCCGCCCCCGACCCTGAAGCCGCGCCCGCGCCTCCCGGCGAGGCGCGGAAGAAGGCCGGTATCGCGTTTGGCATCGGGTGGGCGCGGCTGCGGCTGCGGCGCCGGCGCCTCGGGCTGGAAAAACGGTAGCTTTTTGTGGAATTTCTCGCTTCGATTTGGCTTTGAGCAGAGGGGGGAGAGGAAGACTGGGGTTGGACTGGACCATCCGCGAGGCTGGAGGTAAATATAAGTCTGGCGCAGTGGGCCCCGGTCACGTTGGACCCAGCTGGATGTGGGGCCGCGCGACCGTGCCAGCATGCTGCGACTGCTCTGGCTTGGACCGGGCTTGGAGGTCGAGGAGGGCTCTCCTCTCCTAAATCTGAGCTCGTTTTAGGTTGTTCCAAGAGACATTTTTGGTCCTTCCATCTTTTTTTTTTGCGATAGAAATAGATTTTGGCATATCACTATCGTATAAATGTCAATCGCACTATTCAACGAGCGGATAGAGTTTGGCTTCGTAAGTCTTCTCGTATGTGTCAAAATTAAATAGAGCTGCCAGGATTTCGTTTGTCAACTGAAAATGCTACGGGTACTATTATTCTCTTATTATTACTTGCAGGGACTTTTACTCATGACCAATTTGTGTGAATGATACTTATTCATATACAACATCGAGCATTCACAAAAAAAAAACATCTACAAAAAAAAAAAATCTAGTAGTAGTACAAATGGAATAGTATGAGGGAGGTTGATGGCAATATTGCGGACGAATAATGTTTTGGTAAACGACTGGTAGCGGTCGGGCTCCATGGCCTTATATAGATGTTATACATCTTGTGTTACAAGAAAAGAATCAACCGTATAATACGGGATCACATGTACAAATCAAATATAGAGTATATACTCTAACATCCCCTCAGTCAATGCTGCAGGTGATCGAACGCATAGACTCTACCGGAAATCCGGGAAGAGCTGCGTCAGTAACCCTTTGGTCATGATGTTGGCGAACTGCTGCATTGAGGGTACGTGCAACACGCCGAGAGACACCTTCTTCCGAACAAAGTGGATGCCGATCTCGATGTGCTTCGTGTATCGATGCTGAACAGGGTTAGAAGCCATGTAGATGGCACTGACGTTGTCGCAAAAGACAACAGTAGCAACGTGCAGGGGGTGATGAAACTACTGAAGAAGCTGACGAATCCAGCAGCACTCAGCGACATCGTGAGCCACATGCTGATACTCCGCCCATGCCTGTTGGACCGCATGAGAGATGTCTAGGCGCGTCAACATGAGGTGCTGAATAGCGCTGGCAAAGCTGCAGTACTCCGTCGGGTCGGAGAGAAGAGGACCCTTATCAGCGGACAACTTGCATCGAGTGTCAATGGGCGTGGTAGCGGGGTTGCAGTCGGTCATCCCGGCATGCTGGAGCAAGTCAATAACATACTGACGCTGGGAGAGCAACATCCCGTAGGCGGACCACATGACAGAGATCCCGAGGAAGTGGGAGAGAGCCCCGAGATCCTTCATGGAGAACTCACGATGAAGGAGGTCGGTGATACACCGCATGAGCTACGGAGTCGACATGGTGAGGATGATGTCGTCGACGTGCAACGGGAGGTAGGCCAGCTCGTCACCGTGGCAAAGAGCGAATAGGGATACATCGGACTGGGAGGCGACAAAGCCTAGTCGATGCGCGTAGTGGGCGAAGAGTTGATACCACGCTCATGTGGCCTTCTTGAGGCCGTAGAGGGACCTGTGCAGTCGACAAACGAAGCCGGGGCGAGCGGGATCGACAAAGCCAGGAGGTTGCTGACAAAACACCTCCTCGTCAAAATTTCCATGGAGAAAGGCATTCTTGACATCGAGCTAATGGACTAGCCAGGCGCAAGAGTGGCGATGCCGAGGACGATGTTGATGGTGGCAGGCTTGACGACGGGACTAAAATTCTCATCGAAGTCGACGTCGGGCTACTGTGAGAAGCCGTGCACCACCCACCGAGCCTTGTACCGCGCCAATCCACCATTAGAGCTGAACTTGTGCTTGAAGATCCACTTTCCTAAGACAACATTAGCATCGACCGGGCATGGAACAAGTGTCCAAGTACGGTTCTGCATGAGAGTGGAGTACTCATCATTCATGGTGGAGTGCCAGTGAGGGTCATGGAGAGCAGTCCAGTATGTTTTAGGAATTGGAGAGATGGTAGAGGCGACGACAGACAGGTTTAGACGCTCATGTGGTTGGATACGGATGTCGTGTTTGGTATGGGTGAGCATGTGGTGGGAGAGCTCAGTAGGCTGGGGAGGTGACGGTGGCAGTGGGGAGGGTGGAGTTAGTGCAGGGGTGGGGCTAGGAGACGCGGCCAGGGACGGAGAGCGTGTGGAGGGCCTAGAGGGAGGGGTTGTCGCGGGTGCAGAGGGAGGCAGCGAGACAGGTGACTGGGGCATCGTGCTCTGGTGGATAGGAGGTGGCTAGGTCAAGTAGGAAGTCGAGGGAGTCATCAGCTGGTGGTGGAGAGGTGTGAGAGAACGGAAAAGATGACTCGTCGAACGTGACGTGCCGAGAAGTGATGACATGGCGAGTGGACAGCTTGAGGCAGCGACAGTCGCCGTGAGACGTGGGGTAGCCGAGAAATACACACACGCTGGACCATGGAGACATTTTGTGTGGAGGGGTGGCGGAGAGGTTTGGGTAACATAGACAACCGAAGACACATAGGTCGGTATAGGAGACGGGTGTTGATACGTCCATTTTGCATCACTATTCTATATCATAATTTACTGTTATTTATTGATACATTTCATATTAAGAGATGATACTTATGTTATTTCATCTATTTTTGCATGATTGATGACTTTTGGAGGATGAACCACTAGAGTCATGATTCTGATGGAAAAAATCACTATCTAGATGCAATATTGGCGAAGATTAGAAAATCCCAGAAAATATATAGAAATTCCTATTTTTCTAGAAGACGAAGGAGGCCATAAGGAGGAGTGGAGATGGGCCATAGGGGCCCCACACCACCCCCTGGCGCGGGCCACCTCTGGCCGTGCCACCAGGTGGTGTGGCCACCCTGGTCCACCTCTGGCATCGCCCTTTGGTGTATATAATCCCCTCGAAACCCTAAGACTCGGGGGGTGACCACAGAAAGGTTCTGCCGCCTCTATGGGGCAGAAACTACAAAGAGAGAAAGAGCTCTCCGGCAGGCAGAAATCTGCTGGGGAAATTCCTTCCTAGAGAGGGGAGATCGTCGCCATCAACATCGTCATCAAGATAGACTTCATCGGGATCATCATCTCCACCAGCACCATCACCACCTGACGAGGGTTTAACTCATCAATGCCCATTATTATGTACTTGAGTTTTGGAGAAGGAGGGAGCGCTGGAGACATCTATCGGCTAGCAAACAAGCACACAGGGGACTCGAAGATTTACCCAGGTTTAGGCCTCATAGAGGTCCCTACTCCTGCTTGTCTGCTCGTGGAATTATCAAAGGAATCGGAGATTACAAGGGTGCGTAGATGCAATCTAGCGAGGGTTGTGGAAACTAGGGTTGCGTGTGTCCTCCTCGCCGCCTCCTCCTGACCTTTATATAGATAGGCCAGATCTCAGGTAGCAGGTCGAGTCGGTTACAGATTAGGGTTTTCCCTTTAAACTTTCTATCTTTAGCTTCTCCTTTAGATTAGGGTTACAGATTAGGGTTTTCCCAGTATATGGGTGTGAGCACTCGACGCGTCCATCAAGGCATGTTCATCGTACCTGTAGGCACAGATATATTTATGGTAGTGTGCAGCAAATGCATTGCCAGGCCTTATTTAGGTCTTATCTTCACGCTGCAAGCGCGGCATCTGAATTTTTTGTCATCGCGGAGATGATTCGGGTGACCCAGGAGACGTAGTCTCTTTGTAGGGAAAAATATGAGGCGGTGTCGCCATAAACTTCGAGTGTGGATGTTATCAACACGCAGTACAATGTACAAATAATCATAGGGTGCGCGACCAGCGCTCCCTATGGGAGTAGCCCCCGAGTGCCTGGTTGAGTCGAAGACTCATGCAGAGACTAAATAACTTTTGCGACTGTTGTGGTCTTTTGTTGCTTGTTTCAGTCGAATTTGCTTCCGGCGCTCCCTATGGGAGTAACCCATGTCCTTAGTCGAATTGCGGATTTGAGTGGTTGGGTTTTCTTTGATTGTCCATGTTCCTGTAGAAAAGAAAAAGAAAAAATCGTAGGGTATGTGACGAGCGCTCCCTATGGGAGTAGCCCCCGAGTGCTTGGTGGAGTCGAAGACTCGAGCAAGGACTAAAGTAGTCGAAGTCTTCTGTTGCTCAATTTTGGATGACATCAGTGCTGACGATGTGATGACCTCAGTTGTCCGCGTGAGCGGGTTTGACGAGCGGTGGGTCCCATTTTCTGACTCTGACTTGATCATGCGTGCGTAATCTCTGTTTTAACTGTGCCTCCTCGATTTCCGCGCGTAATGGGGGTAGTGGGGGACGGTTCACGCTTCAGGTCCTCCACGTGTCGATCACGATGAACGCCACGCGTCTGATAGGGTTTTTCCTGACCGTTAGATTGCATCTTCCAGGGGTTAAGTAGCGATGTTGCGACGGTAATTTTTCACATATGCTTCTTTTCTCTGCCTTTGCCTCCGTCGCCATTGCTGTTGCTCCTCTGCTCCTTTGTGTTCGTCTTTCTCGCGGCGCTAGACCAGCTCCGCGTATTCCCCAGTTACTTTCTCGGGTCACACCGCCATCGTAGAATGGGGAAGAAGAAAGGAGGTGCCGCGGCCGATTCCGCCGCCGCCACGGTTGCTGCGAAGAAGAAGGGCGGCTCCGCCGCAGTGGGCACTAGCACCGCCGCCGCCGGGAAAAAGAAGGGCACAGGCACTCGCGTCACCAATGGCGCGTGGCGCGCATCCGTGATCAAGTCTTTTGAGCTTCGTCTCCTACGCCAAGACGGAGTTTTGTCTTTCGCAGTCGCTGACGCGCGTATCCTCAGCAGCGAGGTAATCCCCTCTCCTCCTGCCGGTTTTCGGGTGATGTTCCTAGTGTTCATCATCCGCGGTCTCGTTAACATGGGTATACCCTACAGGTACTCGAGTTTGGTATATACGGTCTGAATACGTACAGGCCCACGGTGTCGCCAAGGCCCAAACGAAGGACTCGAGTAACCTACGGACTCTCGATTGCTTGAAGAACAAGAAGAAGTTAAAGATAGAAAGTTTGAAGGGGAAAACCCTAATTTGTAACCGACTCGACCTGCTACCCGAGACCTAGCCTATCTATATAAGGGCTAGGAGGGGGCGGCGAGGAGGACACAGGCAACCCTAGTTTCCACAACCCTCGCCAGATTGCATCTGCGCACCATTGTAACCTTCGGTTCCTTTAATAATTCCACGAGCAGACAAGCAGGAGTAGGGACCTCTACGAGGCCTGAACCTGGGTAAATCTTTGTCCCCTGTGTGCTTGTTTGCTAGCCGATAGATGTCTCCAGCGCTCCCTCCTTCTCCAAAACCCAAGTCCATAACAATGGGCATTGATGAGTTAAACCCTCGTCAATTGGCGCCATCTGTGGGAATTGGGAGTGCTGATGTTGCGGCTTCTTCGGCCCCATCAACTGCGATCTACAACTCCGCAACAACGGAGATTCGCCAGCTCTTCGGTGCGTTCGACTTCACCGTCCACACGCCGGCCACTCGCCCGGCCTTCGAGTCCGTGGGCGATGGAATCAGCCTAGCGATCGGGAGCTTCTGCTTCCAAGTTGGTCAGATGGGCACGCTTCGCATGCCTGACCAGCCGACAGCGCGGTGATTTCCCCAACATCGTGGTTCCCTCCATCGATCGGCACCCTCAGCGAGCTCAATGCCCCGGCAGCAGTTGAGAACACGGTCAGCGACAGCAGTCGCGACTCCGATCTGAGCGATCTGGCCACTGAAGATGGAACCTACGGTTCCGGATCTGAGAGTTGTGGAAGCAGCAGCTTCCCCAATCACTTTATGTGCGCCGTCATCAACGGAGGCGATACCTCTACCAATCGCGACAACGGTGGTAATCCCGGTAACGGGACCGATCCGCCTAACGCCGGCAACGGTGGCAACGGCGGTAACGGTGGCAATCGAACCCCCGTCGATAATGGAGGAGCAGTCGAACCTCCATCCATAATAAATGAGCAAACCGGCGAACGCGTCGTAATCAAGCTCAACGAGCAAGAATGGGCTCGCTACCGCGAGGCCCTACGAGGCACTCCCCTACCCTTCGGATCCCCGCAAGAACTGCTGATGGGCTATCACTGGCTCCTGAAGGAAGAATTCAAGCGCCAACTGCAAACAATCGCGTAACTCGAAGCGCGTAAAAAGGCAGCGGACGAATCGAGCCTTCGTCGTGCTGGGCTCTCCTCCTACGGAGGATCCTCCTCAAGGGGCAACGAGTACCTCGCCAAGAAGAGGCAATCTCGGATGGCCCATCTCACCGAGCAAGAACGCATAGAAGCCGCAAAGGTCCTCGACTTCGGCTCTATGACAGTCGACACACGAGGCAACGTGGTCCCAAAGACGTTGCAGGCTGCGGTGACAGCGGCCACCATGTACCTCCTTAACAACCAGCCACCAGCTGGAGATCCCCGAACCGCCATGCACCGATCTACGATCGTGTGCTTGGGATTAATCAAGGCCGCCCTCGACAAGGAGCCAACACCAGAGCTGAAGAAGGGCAAGGTGCTAGCAAAGCGCTATTCCTCGCCCTCGTCCAGTGATGACAGTCACGACCTGTCTCGACGCCGCCGCTCACGGTGCCACGACCATGACTATGATGCGCGCGATGACCTCACGCAGCGCAAGATCGACAAATCAAGGGCACGACATGCTCGGTCGACTGACACGGAAGAAGAAGATATGGAGCTCTGCGGCGCCAGATGCTTCAGCAGATCCATTAGGCAGAAGCGAATTCCTAAAGGGTTTAAACTCCCGTCGGAAAACCCGAAGTTTGACGGCCTACAGGACCCCAAGATCTGGCTGAAGGACCACATCTCCTCCGTCAGACTCCATGGAGGAAGTCGAAGCACTGCCATGCAATGCCTGCAGCTACAGCTGCAGGGCGCCGCCCGAGTATGGCTCAACAACCTCCCACGCGGATCCATTCGCAGTTGGGATGAGCTGGTTTACAGCTTCGTGCGCAACTTTAAGGGCACATACAAGCGGCCCGCATCAATCGAAGAGCTGAGATGCTGCCAGCAAAGATCTGGCGAATCGCTGCGCTCCTACATCCAAAGATGGTCCATCATCAAGAACTCCGCAGAGAACATCTCGGAAGACCGCGCGATTGTCGCATTCAATGGTGGCGTCCACCGCCTAGAACTCAGGGAGGAGCTGGGCCGCTCCAAGCCCCAGACCATCGACCACCTGATGGAGACCGCGAATCGGTGGGCCGATGGAGAAGATTCGGTGAAGAATCATGCTCACTCCGACGAGGAGGCAGAACTCGACCACAGACGCGACCGCCGAGGCAAACGCCGCATGCGCATCTATGATGACTGCGATGACGTCAACATGGTCGCGTCCGGCTACACCGATAGACGCGACGATAACCGCAATAGCGGATACCGTAGTGGCGGATACCGTGACTCCGGGAAAACCACGCAAGTATGGCAACGCTGCACTCGCGATGAGGCACCCGCAAACTCCATCGAGGACAAACTGTCCGGGCCATGCACGGTACACTTCTACATCGACAAGCATGATGGCAAGAAGAAATCCAGCCACCTCCTCAAGGACTGCCGTGAGTTCCTCAAGCTACACGAGGGATTGGTTTGGATGAACCGCAATGCAGTCGAAAGAGGCTACGGAGCCGCTCCAGGCGCCATAGCACATGGCGCACCGCCACCGCCACCTGGGCCACCCCCGAACGCAGCTGCACCGGACCAGCACCATGGAGGCGAACTGTACCCACGGGCCATGGGCACCATGATGATCCAAAAGGGAAGCCCCTCCAATAGGGTGTAGAAGGCCATCACTCACCAAGTCAACTTGGCCACACGCTCGCCACCCTCCACCACTGAGTACCTCCGTGGAAGCGAGTCATGCATCACCTTCGACAAACGCGACCATCCGCCTCAGATACCCCGCCCAGGCCATTGCCCCCTCGTACTCGAGGCGCAAATCAGAGGCTTCAACATGAGCCGCGTCTTCATGGATGGCGGAAGCGGCATCAACCTTATATTCGCGAGTACCTTGCGAGCAATGAGGATCCCTCTAACTTGCCTGGAGGCCTCGGACACAACATTCCACGACATCGTCCTAGGGAAAGGCGTATACCCCCTGGGCAAAATCAACCTCGACGTCATCTTCGGCACGCCGAAGAACTTCCAGCGTGAGCGCATCGACTTTGAGGTCATCGACTGGCCCTCACAATACCACTGCATCCTCGGGCGCGTCGCGTTCGCTAGGTTCATGGCAGTTCCCCACTATGCCTACCTGCAGATGAAAATGCCAGGTCCCAATGGTGTCATCACAATCAACGGGAGCTTCAAGCGATCTGACAGTTGCGACAGGGAATTCAACAGAATCTCCCAGTCCTTCGGCATGCAGGAGGAACTCGCGAGACTGAAGGAGACGACAGACAACACTCTGCCTCCCTTGAGCAGGCCAAGCTCACCTGATCTCTCCTTTGACTCATCTGTGCATACAAAGAAAGTACAGGTCCACCCATCGGATCCTGCCAAGACGGCACTCATCGCCAACAACTTGAGTCCCGCATAGGAACTCGCGCTCATCGAATTCCTCCGTGAGCACTGGGAAATTTTCGCCTGGTGTCCTGCGGACATGCCAGGAGTTCCCAGGGAATTCGCCGAGCACGCACTCAACGTCAACCCCGACGCAAGGCCAGTCAAGCAAACAATTCGGTGACTGTCTGAGCCACGAGCGCAGGCAGTTGGAATGGAGATCAACAGACTCCTTGAAGCCAAGTTCATACGCGAGATCAAGGAAAGCATTTGGCTCGCCAACATGGTGCTGGTACCAAAAAAGGACATGGATATCTTGCGGATGTGCGTGGACTTCACCTCCCTGAACAAGCACTGCCCAAAGGATCACTTCCCATTGCCACGGATCGACCAGATCATCGACTCCACCGCGGGATGCGAGCGCCTCTGCTTCCTCGACGCCTACTCAGGCTATAATCAAATTCGAATGAAGGAGGAAGATCAAGAGAAAACAGCATTTACAACGCCCTTTGGTGTATTCTGCTACAACACAATGCCCTTCGGGCTAAAGAACGCGGGAGCCACCTACTAGAGGTGCATGTAGGCTTGCCTCAAAGAACAACTAGGTCGCAACATTCAAGTCTATGTCGACGACATAGTAATCAAGACCAAGGAGGAAGCCTCTCTAATCGACGATTTGCGCGAAACCTTCGCCAACCTCGACCGCTACCGGATCAAGCTCAATCCGGACAAATGCGCCTTCGGCGTACCATCTGGGCAGCTACTCGGGTATCTCATCTCCGCGAGGGGAATAGAGGCGAACTCGAAAAAGATAAAATCCATACTGGCCATGGAAAAGCCGAAAAACATAAGGGGGGTCCAGCAGCTGGCTAGACGAATCGCGGCACTCAGTCGATTCATCAGTCGGATGGGCGAAAAGGCGCTGCCCTTCTACCAGCTCCTCCACAAAACTGAAAAATTCGAGTGGACAACTGAAGCGCAAGAAGCATTCGAAGACCTCAAGCGCCTGCTATCCACTTCGCCAGTGCTGGTGACCCTGCGAGAAAGGGAACCACTGTTGCTATATATCTCCGCCACCAACCAGGTGGTCATCACAGTGCTCGTCGTCGAGCGAGCTGAGGAAAACAAGGTCCACGACGTACAACGCCCAGTATACTACCTCAGCGAGGTCCTCACGCCAAGAAAACAGCGGTACCCGCACTACCAGAAGCTGGCGTACGGCGTCTTCATGACCGCACGGCGACTGCGCCATTACTTCCAGGAACACCCAATCGTGGTGGTCAACGACGCCCCGTTGGGGCATCCTCAATAACCCCGACGCCACAGGGCGAGTCGCGCTTTGGGGAATAGAATTGTCTCCATGAGACATCACATATGAAAAGCGCGACGCAATCAAGTCGCAAGTCCTCCCTGACTTCCCCGTGCACTGGATGGAGAACCATCTCCCGGACAAGCCAGATATGACCTACCTCTGGAGAATGCACTTTGATGGGTCCAAGCGGAAAGACGGAGCAGGCGCAGGTGTCATACTAACATCACCTCAAGGGGACAAGCTGAAGTATATCCTGCGAATGCAGTTCACACCCTCCAACAACGAAGCTGAATATGAGGCCCTGTTGCATGGGATGAGGATGGCAAAAGCCTGCGGCGCTAAGAGGCTCATCATATACGGCGAATCCAAGTTGGTCGTCAACCAAAGGATGCATGAGTGCGACGCACTGAATGACAACATGATCGCGTACCACGACCTCTCCAACACACTCGAAGGAGACTTCAACGGTTGCGAGCTGCGGCACGTAGGTCGCGAAAGCAATGAAGAGGCAGACGCACTCGCCAACATAGGCTCTACCTGCGCCCCCATACCACCTGGGGTATTTCTCGAGTGCATCTGCGAACGCTCCATCAAGCCAAAGGCCGCAGAGAAGAAAACAAGCGCAGCAATGGACTCGGGGGCTACGCCACCCAATGAGCCAATGGCACTCGATGACTTGGAGCTGGACACAGGAATCGAGGGACCAATGAGCGTCATGATGATTGAACAATCTTGGATGCAGCCATACATCACGTACCTCCTCAGCAAGAGGCTACCGAACGATCCGACAGATGCACGACACATCACGCGGTGATCCAAGGCATTCCCGTTATCAATGGCAAACTGTATAAACGCAGCATCACAGGAGTACTCCAACGATGCGTCTCCATGGCCGATGGAAAAGCAGTTCTCCTCGACATCCATGAAGGGACCTGCGGGCACCACGCCGGCAGTCGCGCCCTCGTTGACAAAGCTCTACGAGCTGGATTCTACTGGCCTACGGCCATGCGCAACGCCAAGGACATCGTCCAAAAATGCAATGCTTGCCAACGATTCGCGGACAAGCCGCACGCACCGGGCGCAGAGCTACGGCCAATCCCATTGGCCTGGCCCTTCGCACAATGGGGGCTCGACATGGTCGACAAACTTCCAAGGTCCTCACGAGGAGGTTACGTCTACCTCTTGGTTACAATCGACAAATTCACCAAGTGGATTGAGGCCATGCCAGTGACCAACCAATCAGGGCACAACGCATTCGAGTTCTTCGAGTCCATCGTCTACCGCTTCGGAGTGCCGCACAGCATCATCACCGACAATGGGACGAACTTCACATCCAAGGAGTTCCAAGAATTCTGCGAGAACCTGGGGATCAACATTAGCTACGACTCAGTCGCACACCCACAGACCAACGGTCAGGTGGAAAAAGCAAACATGCTCGTCTGCGGCGGCATCAAGAAGTGACTCCTCCGGCCACTCGAACAAGCCGCGGGTTGCTGGCCGGACGAGCTGCAATCCGTACTCTAGAGCCTACGCACAACTGCAAACAGCACCACGGGCTACACGCCATTCTTTATGGTGCACGGAGCCGAGGCAGTGCTACCCGCCGAGGTACGATACAAGGCGCCACGCGTGGTTGCTTACAGAGAACAAGAGTCATCCCTCGCACTCGAAGACTCAGTCGACCTCCTTGACGAGGCAAGGGAAATCGCCGTAGAAAGATCCATGATCTACCAGCAGAACCTGCGCAACTACCACAGTAGGAGGGTTCGCCCCAGATCCTTCGTCGAAGGTGACCTGGTCCTGCGACTGAAGCAGCATGGGCATCTCAGGCTCGAGTCCCCCTGGGAAGGACCATACGTGATTACAGAAGTAATCCCAGGTGGCGCCTATCGCCTTCAAGATTTAGAGACAGGAGTCGCATACTCCAATCCCTGGAACGTCGCACAACTGCGACGCTTCTACCCCTAGTCGTTTTTACTTTTACATTGCAAATAAGGCTACTTAGCCACACATTGTACCCCGCACTGTTCTTCGAATAAATAAAAGCTAAGTGCCTCAAAACTCCGTGTTCTCCTTTACTTTTCCAATTTATCTACTCGGGGGCTGCGCCACCCTATATACATCTGTTCTTCGAACCAAAAAGCGATATCCTGAGTAGCTGGTACATCAATCGAAACCCTTAAACACAACATCAACCCAGCTACAACGCACCTGACAGGTTGACAAGGTACTGAGATAAAAGCATGGCCAGGCTAACGAAAAGGACTCGCATAGTGCAACACACTTCATACTAACAAAGCCCTTTATACACATTCGACAATAAATTATATACAACATCTATATGAACTTTCTAACACGAGTACACTTAAGTGCAGGACACAAACTAAAGCTACCACTGCAGCAATGGAACGTTGGTTTGTTCCTCAAAGAAGTCGACGATCTCTTCTGCTGGGCGATCCACCGCCTGGTAGTGCGGCACCATATTCCAAGAAGAACCTGCTGGGGGTGCAGGCGGCCCAGACGCGATGGCCGTAACATCTACGTTAGGCCTGTGCAACCGCACCAACGAAAGAGCAGCCTTGGCACCAGCCACCAACTGTTGCCGCATGCACTCGCGGACCGAGGACAAATCTTAAAACTTGGCAAGGAGCGCCAGCAGGCTTGATGGAGTAACATCCAGCGGAAACATCGTCCGATAGATGTTCTTTAAACATGAATGCGATTTCTTCAGAAAGTGCAGCACTCGCGACGCGCGATCCTGCAAGGTTGCTAGCGCAATCGCACGATCATGATCTACCCAGAAGTATCCACTCTCTTGAAGTTGCTCCTTGGTGAGATCATGCATACGAATGGCAATTCTATCCTTCTCATCCTGCGAATGACGTGCGCTGACAACTACACGAAGCAACAACAGCAGATGAGTACAACGTACCACTGTGAGTGACTACAAGGGAAAGATGAGAGCAAGTAAACTAACACTTGAATTGGTCGCCCAGCTGCGTCACCTCGCCAAGTAGATACTACTCTCGGGCGGTGGCTTTCTCCACCTTCGACTTCCACACATCCGCGTTACCGCGGAGCACGGGCAACTCACGCTCCAGCTGCTTCACACGGTCACGCAGTCGCGAAAGCAACAATAGCTCATCTACCCTGGAGCGCGACAGTGCCATGGTATCATCAAGAATCGGCGAGTCCTGAGTTTCCCTCAAAGGATCACTTGCTGTACCCTACCACAAGTCAAGATAGAAGCAAATAAGATGACCAAATCAACACAAAGACAAAAGGATCAGATGCATTCAAGACTAGCAAAAGTATCAGCAGATACACTCGCCAGCAGGCATGTTCTTAAACAAAAGGACATAAACTAATTAACTATTACAAAGATAACTAAGGAGCAACTGGCTTCTTCGACTTCGACGGCTTTGGGGGCTTCATCAAGTCCGTGGTAGTGTCAGATGCCACTGACTTTCCGCCGGCCCCTGAGGCCAAAGCTTTTGCCGCCTTCTTGGCACGTTGGAGCTCCTCAGAGTACTTCGCAACAATATTTATCAAATGATGTCCATATTTGCCACAGGCAGTCGCGAAGGGAGCGAAGACTACCTGCTGGCCGTCCGCGTTAACAGGCATCACCTTCGACACCGTGGCATGATCGATCTCGACTCCGTGGGCCTGCACCATGGCAAGCGACATGGACGCGCCGGCCGCGCGGAGTGAGTTCTTGTAACTGGAAGGCACACCCCCAACGAGTGACTCCACCATCTCGTCAATATTCTCGACTAGCTCCGCCTTGGGCATTAGCTCCTCCTGAAGGCGACTGAGTACGCTTTTTTCCTTGGAGAGCGTGTCCTGCACGGCGATGCTGCGGTCCTCGACTGTTGACAGTGCACCCGCCAGAGCGTCATCACGACGAAGGGCCTGCAGGTCGAAGCTCAGCATCTGTACATAAATCCATACATGGACAAAAAAATCAGCGCCACCGGCAAAAACAGTCGAAGCATAGAGGGATAACAATATACACAGGCAAAGTACCTGAGAGGGCCTTGGCAATTGAGAACAGTTGTTCTTCGAACAACTTCTCCCTGGCTGCGAAGGAGGCACGCAGATCCTCTTCACGCTTCCGCGCCTCGTCACGCGCTGCGATTGCCTTGTCGCGGCCCTTCATAGCCACGGCAAGTGTCTTCTCCAAGGTGGCGGCGTCACGCAATAGGGCATTATGTTCAGCTACACGACAAACAAAAGTTGACTATCAGTCGACTATATCAAAAGGAGAAGACGAATAAGAAGAAGTGTAGAACACTCACTTTCAACCACGCGATGACGCGTCTCCAGCATCGCATGCTGGCGGCCCATCGCAAGCACTTGCTCTGCCAAGCGCGGGGCTTCCTTCACAAGGAGCTATCGCACAACAAGAAATCAGCAGAGGCAACAAATACCATCGACTGTAGCACTAAAAAGGAAAAAAACTACACTTACATGGCCCTCCAATGACTCCGAAGATGTTTGTTGTACCGTCATCCGGGCAACCATTCCGCGCTCCCCTGCATGAGGAGAACTGGAAGAGTTGTGCTCGGAGTGGGCCGCCAATGGAGGGGAAGGAGCGCGCTAGACCTCTTTCTTGGCCCTTGACGTCGCGACTCCTGATTCCTTAAAAAATGGACGTCGCCAGAAGATGACGTCGCCTCTTGACTGCAAGACAAAAACCACATTAAGAAAAGGCAAACTCCGAGACGAGCCAACAAGGACAAAACAGAGAGGAACAAGTAACTAAAAAACTTACCAGTCAAACTTGTCAAAGTCAAAAGTGGCATCTCCCGACTCCGACGAGGACTCCTTGGGCAATCGCATCTTCTTGCGAGAAGATGGTGCCACGGCGCTCACAGGAATAGCGGGTATCAGCGACTCCGCACCAACACCCGTACCTTCCGGAGTCGAAGGAGACGATGCATCCGAATCCTCGCTACGCGAACGCTTGCGAGTATCCGGACTACCGGACTCGGGGGCTTCCTCCTCCACATCAGAAGGGACGGTCGACTCCGACTCGTCTTCTTCCAAAGCTTCGCGAGGGATAATCCCCTCAGGTAGAGGGGGCATACAAGGTGACACCGCCCAATCCTGCACACAGACAACAAATTCAACAAACAACAAGTAAACAACAGAGAAGCAATCGAGAATTTTAGCTACTGCATAGAGCAACTATACCTCTGGAGGAGGGTTCGAAGCATCAAAGGGAGGAACAACTGGCTCACTAGGAAGTACATCCTTGATGGTGTACTTGGTGACCAGTCAAACCCTCTTGTCCACCTCACTCGCGGACATGCCATCGGTAGACACGCGAGTGGCATCATCAGCGCCAGCCCACTGAAACATGGGGTGGACTCTTGCTTGCAGGGGCTGGACGCGACGGCGCAACCAAGTGCGAATGACGCCGCATCCTTCCTCCTCTTTGCCTATGCGACTCTCGAGGTCGCAGATGCGCTGGTACAACACATCTGTCTCTGCGGATTCGCCAGGCATGACTACGTTCTTCCAGGAGCGCATCCTCCTGCACGGCGTCGCGGGATCGAAGGGTGCGAGTCCGAAGTGCTCACCGTTAGCCTTCTCATCATGGATGTAGAGCCATTTGTCCCTCCACCCTTGGACGGTCGCCGTGAGCTTGATATCAAAGTAGGTGGCGGATGGGTCGATGTGAATTCCGCAACCCCCTACATCGTAAACTAAAGAGCCAGACGCAGACTGGCGCTTCAATTTGAAGAGGCGCTTGAAAAGGCCAAAGTGTGGCTCGATTCCGAGCCAACACTTGCAGAGTGTGATGAAGCAAGAGATATGGAGGATCGAATTCGGGGACAGCTGATAGAGCTGAAGCCCGTAGAAACAAAGGAGACCCCTAAAAAAGGGGTGAAGGGGCAAGGAGAGACCGCGAATGATGAATGCTAAAAACATCACTCAAAAACCAGCGGGAGGAGAAGGCATTGTCTCACCACTAGGGACGCGCGCGTCAGCGATTGCAGCGGACAATACTCCGTCTTGGCGAAGAATATGGAGATCAGATGCCTTGATGATGGAGGGGCGCCACGCACCATTCGTGACGCAAGTGCCAGCGACCTTCTTCTTCCCGCCGGCGGCGGTGCTGGTGCCCGCAGCGGTGGAGCCGCCCTTCTTCTTCGCCGCGGCAACGGTGCCACGGAATCAGCCGCAGCGCCTCCCTTCTTCTTTCCCATTGCGCGACGGTGATGCGAGCGAAGAAAGTAGCTCGGAAACGAGCGGAGCTGGTCCAGCGTCGTGGAGGAAGCAAGCAGAGAGAAAGCAGAGGAACAGCGGCAATGGCGATGGAAGCAAAGATGAATGAGAGCAGATGAGAAAATTACTGTACCAACGCCGCTACTTAACCCCTGGAAGATGCAATCAAACGGCTCAGAAAAACCCTACTGGACGCGTGGCAAACATCGTGTTGGACACGTGGAGGAGCGGAAACGCGAACTGTCCCTCCACTACTCCCATTACGCGCAGAAATCGAGGAGACGCGGTTAAAATAAAGATTATGTATGCCCAGTCAAATCAAAGTCAGAAAGTGGGACCCACTGCTCGTCACGTCCCGTCAAACTCGCTCACGCAGGCAACTGAGGTCATGAAAGCGTCAACACTGACGTCATTAAAGCTGCGCAACGGAAAACTTCGACTATTTTAGTCCTTGCTCGAGTCTTCGACTCCACCAAGCACTCGGGGGCTACTCCCATAGGGAGCACTGGTCACGCACCCTACAATTTTTCTTTTCTTTTTGCAGGAACATGGACAATAAAAGGCAGACCCAACCACTCGAAATACGGTTCGACTATGGGCATGGGTTACTCCCATAGGGAGCGCCAGAAACAAATTCGACTAAAACAAGCAAGCAAAAATGACAGTAGTCGCAAAAGTTCTTTAGTCCCTACCTGAGTCTACGACTCAACCAGGCACTCGGGGGCTACTCCCATAGGGAGCACTGGTCGTGCACCCTATGATTATTTATACAAAAACTGTGTGTTGATAACATCCACACTCGAAACTCATGGCGACACCGCCTCATGATTTTTCCCTACAAAGAGACTGCGTCTCCTGGGTCACCCGAATCGTCTCCGCGATGATAAAATTCGGATGCCGCGCTTATAGCGTGAAGGTAAGACCTGAATAAGGCCTGGCAACACATTAACCGCGCACTACCAGAAATATATCTGTGCCTACAGGTACGATGAACATGCCTTGACGGACGCGTCGAGTGCTCACACCCATATAACTGGAATTCGACTCCTGTAAGACCCCCGCGGCCTAAGTCGAATTACACCAGCACTTTTCCGGATTCGAGGCCGGGGACTCGAGTTCGAGTAGATTATGTTGTTTCACCCTAAGGTGGTTAACTGATACCGATACTTCGGTTATATCAGGCACGTACATCAACAATCCCTATGACACAAATAATGCAGTCGAAATGCGCTCGTTCAGGCACTCGAAAGGCTTCAAAAAGTCCCCAGTCGAATCTGCGATTCCACTAGACACTCGGGGGCTACTGACATGGGTATACCCTATAGGTACTCGAGTTTGGTATATACGGTCTAAATAGGTACAGGCCCACGGTGTCGCCAAGGCCCAAACGAAGGACTCGAGTAACCTATGGACTCTCGATTGCTTGAAGAACAGGAAGAAGTTAAAGATAGAAAGTTTGAAGGGGAAAACCCTAATTTTTAACCGACTCGACCTGCTACCCGAGACCTAGCCTATATATATAAGGGCTAGGAGGGGGCGGCGAGGAGGACACACGCAACCCTAGTTTCCACAACCCTCGCTTGATTGCATCTACGCACCATTGTAACCTTCAGTTCCTTCAATAATTCCACGAGCAGACAAGCAGGAGTAGGGACCTCTACGAGGCCTGAACCTGGGTAAATCTTTGTCCCCTATGTGCTTGTTTGCTAGCCGATAGATGTCTCTAGCGCTCCCTCATTCTCCAAAACCCAAGTCCATAACAATGGGCATTGATGAGTTAAACCCTCGTCACTCGTTGCCCGTACATCCTTTCTTCAGGGGCCTTCTCTGTTTATATGGGCTCCAACTGCATCAGCTGTCCCCCAACTCCATCCTTCATGTAGCTTGCTACATTACTCTTTGCGAGTGTTGGCTCGGAATCGAGCCGCACTTCGGTCTCTTTAAGCTCCTCTTCAAGCTGAAGCGCCAGTCGGCGTCTGGCTCCATAGTCTACGATGTAGGAGGCTGCGGTATCCACATCGACTCCTCCGCCACGTACTTCGACATCAAACTCACGGCGCCCGTCCAAGGGTGGATGGACAAGTGGTTCTACATCCGCGACCTGAAGGCCGACGTAGACCACTACGGACTCGTGCCCTTCGATCACGCGACGCTGTGTAAGAGGAGGCGCTCCTAGAAGAACGTAGTGATGCCCGGCGAATCCATGGAGATAGATGTGGTGTACGAGCGCGTCTGCGACCTCGAGAGTCGCATGGGGAAAGAGGAGGGAGGTTGCGCCCTCATTCGCACGTGGCTACGCCGTCGCGTCCAACCCCTGCAAGCCAGAGTCCATCCTATGTTCTAGTGGGCTGGCGCGGACGATGTCACTCGTGTATCTACCGATGGCATTTCCGCGAGTGAGGTAGATAAAAGGGTGCGACTGGTCACCAAGTACACCGCCAAGGATGTGTGATGGCTCAGTGTTGATGTAGAGCTCGTTGGGAACCCCAGGAGGAAGGTATGATGAGCACAACAGCAAGTTTCCCTCAGTTATGAAACCAAGGTTTAATCGAACCAGTAGGAGCAAGGAAACACCCCAAAGGTGTTGCTAGCTGAGCCTTGGCAGGGCGCACTACCGGTGCTAGTAGCAATGTGGATACCTGCACAACACAACCATAGAACTATGTCCCCAACTTTGAATAGGCAATAATAAAGTGGTTATTATCTTATTCCATGTTTATGATAAATGTTTATTTTGCATGCTAATTGTATTAATTGGAACGTTAATACATGTGTGTTTAATAAACAAAATACAAAGTTCCTAGTACTGCCTCTCATATAAACTAGCTTGTTGATTAACAAGATGATCAAGGTTTTCTAATCATGGACATTAGATGTTGTTAATAATGAGGTCACAACATTGGTGGAATGATGTGATGAACATTCATCCAAAGTATAGCATTACGATCAAAGTCATTATGTTTATATTGCTATAACATCATACAAAGTAATCTTAGTCCTTAGACCATGAGATCATGTTAATTGCTAACACCAAAATAGTATCTTGATAACACCAAACGTCACACCATAAGGGTGACTATAAAGGTGGGTTCGGTACTACGAAGGTGTTATGTTGAGGCTCATGGATCAAGGGTGGAATTTGTCAATCCCGATGATGGATAGATATACTCTAGGCCCTCTCGGTGATATCACATTAAGATAGCTTGCAAGCAAGTGATGTGATCACTAGAATGTTATATCACGGGAACGAGAAAAGTGTGCATGTCGGTAACGAGATCAAACTAGGTATTTGGATACCGATGAATGAATCTCGGACATGTATATATCATGAGACAAAGGGATTTAGTTACTAGCGTTAAAGGTTCTAACGATCATAGAAGTCATCGTTGAATGTGTAGCAGTCAGTATGGATCTCTAGGTCCCGCTTCTAATTATTGATCTGAGAGGGGTCTCGATCATGTCTGCATTATTCGCGAACCGTAGGGTGACACAATTAAGGGATACCGACACCATTTGGAGCATATATGTTTCAGATAAAGATTTAAGAAAGCGCTGGAATTATTTCAATAGACACCGAAACTGTTTCGGGTGAAATTGCTGAAATTGGTTCTGCATGTAATATTGAAATATTGCAGGGGGTTTTATGTGAATGTTTGTTAATTAAAGTAATTAACAAAATTCTGAATAAAATTAATAAAAGAGTTTTATTAAATGAGAGAGCATTAAATTTGGAGAAATTTAATGCATTTAAAGTTGATACTTTAAAAGAGAATGTGAAGGGGCATTTTAATGAGGAGGGGGTTACCACCACATGAATGGGGAGGTGAAGGGACACCCTCCATGGGCGCCGGCCATGGGAGGGGTACCCTCCTGTCCTCCTATAAAAGGCCCCCTCTCACACCTTCATACTCACACCTCCTCGTGAAGGATCTCTCTCCCCCTCTAGTATTATTTCCCCATGGTCTCGGATTAGCGAGATACATGTTCCCGGTGGCTTTATCTAGAAAGAAGTTGCTACTTCCGCTGCTTTGCTGGAGCGAGGGACGGAGGTTGTCGGGATACCGGACGTGTGTGCGATCACGGATGCACCACTGCTTTGCGGTGCTGGACTTGGTGGTGCTGGACTTGCTGGAGCTGGATCTGAAGGACGTGATGGAGCCGGACCTGCTAGACTTCATCACGATCTTGAGATTGGCAAGTGTACGACTACATCATCCATGAGTTCCAACTCGTTAACAAAGCTTTGTAGTCTTCGAGGGTAAGTTCTCCATGGATGTATATCCACCTGTTGCTTGTATCTAGTAGATAGATCTTGGCGTATAGTTCCCATCGTAGGAATTTTTTTGTTTTCTATGCTGCGAACCCCTTCAGTGGTATCAGAGCCTGATCTATGCGTAGGTGCTTTGCACGGGTAGAACACATAAGAGTATGTGGGAGGTGATGATCATGTTATTGCTTCTTATATGTACTTTGGATATTGGTGGCATAGTGGGATGAAGCGGCCCGAACCAACCTTACATGTCATCGCACATGAGACCGGTTCCACGACTGACATGCAACTAGTTTTGCATAAGTGGCTGGTGGGTGTCTGTCTCTCCTACTATAGTCAATATATGATTTACAACGAGTTGCTAATAACTTGGTTATCCTTGTTATGGTTCATGTTCGTAGGTAAGACCGGTTCTATCTCCGAAAGCCCTAAGCCTCGTAAAACTTGCAATTGATAAATTAGAGGCGTCTAGTTTAGATCGTTGCTGGGCTAGTGTCTTGATATGGTATTGTTGTAAGTAGATGTATGATAGATACTCTTATAACACACTCAACGTGTAAGTTCCATAGACCTTGGCCTTACACACAAAGGAATGATAGAGATCATACCATGATGCATATGATAGAGATCAAATGCATGGACCATATCATCTCACTTTACACATTAGATGTTTGCATCTTATATTGCCAGTTTGGCGTTTTAGTAGCATTTTAAGATGATCCCTCATTTAGATATCAAGATAAAAATGTGTTCTTCCTTAAGTTTGCACCATTCTATGGATCGTGTTTCGAGACATCACGTGATGATCGGGTGTACTCGACTCTACGCTTTTATACAACGGGTGTAAGACAGTTTTACACACGCGAGTACTAAGGTTCTTACTTGGCGAGCCTAGCATGTACAAACATGGCCTCGGAACATGGACCGAAAGGTTAAGCATGAGTCATATAGTTGATATGATGCCCATATTGATGCTCGCCTTTGAAGCTACACCGACTCACGTGATGATCGGACTTGGTGTAGTGGATTTGGCTCATGAAATCACCAAAAAGGCACGAGGGATGTCGTTTTTGAGTGGGAGTTCATTTCTAATTTGGATTAGTCGAACTCAATTTGTCATAAACTAAATTGAAGTGAATTTGGATAATTTGTTGTAGTCATTGGCGTCTGTCCACTACCTTATGCTTAGTTTTAATTGAGATAATAGAACTATAGAATTCTAGATATTTACTTTACGAACTGGTATCGTATTGTTTTGAATGTCAATTTAAAGTTTATAGTCCTATTGCAAACTTTCAGCAAACTCTATTTACTCCATGAAATTTTAATAAGTAGTATTAAATCAAGAGTAAGAATTCCAATGTTAGTATCTAAAGTATCATGTTTGCCTCCATGATTATTGATATTCAAAAGTTGTTTTAATATCAAGATTATATAGGAGCTGGAAATTGTTTCAGAAACCATCATGTGTGAAAGATATTGTGATATCTGAAACAATGTTTTTGGTTGCATTTTGATAGAGTATAATTTAGCAAAATACATGTTCTCATATTGTATGAGAATTTGTGAAGGATGGAGATGCTAAGCATCCGGATCTCCCAAAAAGGTTTTGGGAACTAACATTATACTCACGATTCTTCCTTACAGGCTATAGTAGCTTGATCATGAAAGTTGTCATGATAAGGATGAATAGAAGATGTAAGTAAAATGTTTACTACACTAATAGATTACTAAAGAATGGGTTTTTGAAAGAACACCAAACATTTGATGATGGTGATCCACTTCAAAGTGCAATTTCAAAGGTATTAGTATTTGACTATATACACTTTGTACTATGTGTCATGTTAATGACACCACTATTGATGTTGATAGATTGTTTTAAAAGGAAAAGAAATTGCTGAAAGAGAATCTATAAAATATTTGGCAGAAAAGAAAAGGTTGGAGATGTCCAACTTAGGTATATAGAAGATATACATGTTATGGATGTATTCTTTGCTTGTTAAACAATGTGGTTCTTAGGTATTGGATACGGAATTGGTTGGTATGAAGTGTCATACAGGACAACGCAATTCATGAACTGCAATGGCCTAAGTAACTAGCAAGAGAATAAGTGATGATGTTCATCGAAAACAAATTAAGTGTTATTGTGTTTTTTGTTGTCGTCAAACCTAGCCTTCAAGATTTGTTTTAATAATGGTTATTTTGTTCCGATATTACGAGAACAATGGTTGTTCAAATAATTACCGTATTCCATAAAGGATGGATGAACTTTTACAAGTCTAGTGGGAGAAATCACATCCATAAACACTATTGCTAAAATTTCGCAAGACAAATGATTGAAAGATCACTTATGAAGTGACATCGCTGTTTAAATTATATTGGAAAGAAAACATGAAGAAACACCATGTTGATGGATTTTTGGAGTCTTTCATTTTGATCAATTGACGCTTGTGAGACTTTCCTCGAGGTAATTGAAACTCCGTCCATAGGCCGAAGAGGAACATATGACTAACTTATTGGATATTATACATATTGATGTATATAGTCCATTATATGTAGCCATATGCGATGGATCTTTTTGCTTTATATGCTTTCTCCAGAAATTTGAGTGAATATATCTATATATTTACTTAATAAGGAAGAAGTATGAAACATTTGAAAATTGTTCAAAGACTTTCAAGATGAAGTGAAAAAAATCATTGTAACAAGAAAATAAAAGAGTTTATGATTTAATCATAAAGGAAGATATTTAAGTTACATGTTTAGCAAAACACTTAAGATTTGAGGAATTGTTCCATGATTTGTGTTTCCCGGTAAACCATAGGAGTATGGCATATTCGAGAGATGAAATCAAACCATGTTTGACATGGTAAGATCAAGGGTGTCATTTATAAAACTGCCATTATGTTTTAAGGATTGAAGCTTTAGAGACTACCACTTTTACACTGAAAAGAGCACCATCGTGATCCGTTGAAATGACACCATATGAGTTATGTTTTGGGATAAAACCCGAATTGTCTTTTCTTAAATTTTGGTATGCTATGCATAAGTAAAATGTTTACAACCAAAGTCGGATAAGCACGTCTTTGTAGGTTATCCAAAGAATTTGTTGGGAATTTCTCCATAACACCGAGGACAAAAGAGTTTGTTACTTGGAACGTCAAGTTTCTTGAGAAGGAATTTTTCATGAAAAGTTAAGTGGGAGAACAATAGAACTTTGATAAGGTTGTTGAACCTTAGCTATATGTACTAAGTAGCGCAGCGCCGGAAAGTGTCCCAGTGGCGGCCACAATGCTCATGGCTCCCATGATTACAAAGGGTGTGATCTCAGAGATTAGAGTTCCTATTGAACCGTGTGCGTCGGTAAGAATCAAATAGTGAGATTTGATAAACCAGTCGTTATTGTTTTAACAATGATGAACCGACTACATGCAAAGAAGCGATGATGAGCCCTGACTCCATAAAATGACTAGAAGCCATAGAATCCGTGATAGTATCCATACATGAGAAATCAAGTTTCTGAATTTGGAAGACCCTCTGAAAAGGCATAAAGCTTATCGATCGTGTTTGGATCTATAAAGAAATAGACATGGATGTTTAACATCTGTGAAATAGTCGACATGTCGGAAATAAGTTTACAGCAATGTTCAAGGAGTTGACTATGACAAGATTTGATCTTTCATAGCGATATTTAGTCTTGACGGATTAATGTAGCAACCACTAAATATAATTTGGTAGATGGTAGTTGAATAAACCAAAACAAGGTTCTTCTAATAGAATGGTTACCTAGGACGTTTACATGAGACGGTCCGAAGGGTTTTGTTAATTCAAAGGGTGCTAAAAGGGCATGCAAACTTCAATAATTGAAGTAAGCATAGTGGAGTTGGAATCTTCACCATGATGAAAATGTTAAAGGAGTTTAAATTCATCGGAGATGATGGAGATGCTTGCATTTGCAAGAAATTAAGTGGGAGCACTGAGACATATTTCTAATACATTATGTAGAGGAAATGATGTATATTGTATTGACACAAGTTAAGAATTTCATTAAAATAAGATTTCGATGAAAGACTTGGGCAAAACCGGAATATTTGGCATCAATATCTATATGGATAGATTGAGGCGCTAATATGGTTATGCCAGACGTACATATATGAGATATTGAAAAGGTTCTATATGGAAACAACAAGAAAGGTTCTTGCTGCATGGAAATGATTGTATCAAGATTCAAGTGTTTCAACACTTGGTGAGTAAAATCACATGAATATTTTGATCGATTATACCGTGATATGTATATATCCAAATATGTCCTATGCTCTAAATGTTACGAGCACATACCAGAATGATTCATAAGATGATCATTGGACGATAGTAAAGATATTCTTATGAGCTTTGGAAGAACCAAGAATATATCATGTATAAGTGACAAATAGTTAAAGGTAGTTCATTGTAAAGTGTTACATTGATACTAGTTTTGTCACAAGATACAAATTAAATTTATCTCAATTTAGACTATGGGTGGCACAATGTAATGGAAAGGATGTTCCATGATGGATTTGGATAAGTTCCAAAGTTGAAACATTGTGACGGGTACTACAACAAAAGGCTAAGTATATGACTGCTATAGTAGCAGCAAAGGAGGGCATTCGTGTTAAGTAGTTTGTTATCAAACTAGGTGTGGTTCAAAGTGGGATAATACTATGAAGATATATTGTATGACAATAATATCAACATATTTAAACCCGAACGAACTAAAGGTCTCACCAAAGGACCAAATTTATACAATGCCATCTCATTTGAGAATGAGTGATGCGTAGAGACGCAAAGACATGCAAATACACACGGACCTGAAAGTGCCAGATCCGGAGATTATGTTAACCACTAGCAAATGCGTATATTCAACACCTAGGTGTTGTATATTCAAGTTTACAAACTAGATTATTGACTCTAGTGCAAGTGGGAGACTGAAGGGAATATGCCCGAGAGCCAATAATAAAGTGGTTATTATCTTATTCCATGTTTATGATAAATATTTATTTTGCATGCTATAATTGTATAAATTGGAAACGTTAATACATGTGTGTTTAATAAACAAAATACAAAGTTCCTAGTACTGCCTCTCATATAAACTAGCTTGTTGATTAACAAGATGATCAAGGTTTCCTGATCATGGACATTGGATGTTGTTAATAACAAGGTCACAACATTGGTGGAATGATGTGATGAACATTCATCTGAAGTATAGCATTACGATCAAAGTCATTATGTTTATATTGCTATAACATCATAAGAAGTAATATTAGTCCTTAGACCATGAGATCATGTTAATTGCTAACACCAGAAGAGTATCTTGATAACACCAAACGTCACACCGTAACAGGGTGACTATAAAGGTGGGTTCAGTACTACGAAGGTGTTATGTTGAGGCTCATGGATCAAGGGTGGAATTTGTCAATCCCGATGACGGATAGATATACTCTGGGCCCTCTCGGTGATATCACATTAAGATAGCTTGCAAGCAAGTGATGTGATCACTAGAATGTTATATCACGGGAACGAGAAAAGAGTGCATGTCGGTAACGAGATCAAACTAGGTATTTGGATACCGATGATCGAATCTCGGACATGTATTATATCATGAGACAAAGGGATTTAGTTACTAGCGTTAAAGGTTCTCATGATCACATAAGTCATCGTTGAATGTGTGGAGTCAGTATGGATCTCTAGGACTCGCTTCTGATTATTGATCCGAGAGGGGTCTCGATCATGTCTGCATTATTCGCGAACAGTAGGGTGACACACTTAAGGGATACCGACACCATTTGGAGCAAATATGTTTCAGATAAAGATTTAAGAAAGCTTTGGAATTATTTCAATAGACACCGAAACTGTATCGACTGAAATTGCTGAAATTGGTTCTACATGTAATATTTGAAATGTTGCAGGGGGTTTCATGTGAATGTTTGTTAATTAAAGTAATTAACAAAATTCTGAATAAAATTAATAAAAGAGTTTTATTAAATGAGAGAGCATTAAATTTGGAGAAATTTAATGCATTTAAAGTTGAGACTTTAAAAGAGAATGTGAAGGGGCATTTTAATGAGGAGGGGGTTACCACCACATGAATGGGGAGGTGAAGGGACACCATCCGTGGGCGCCAGACTTGGGAGGGGTACCCTCCCCTCCTCCTATAAAAGGCCCCCCTCTCACACCCTCGTGAAGGATCTCTCTCTCCTTCTAGTATTATTTCCCCATGGTCTCGGATTAGCGAGATACATGTTCCCGGTGGCTTTATCTGGAAAGGAGTTGCTGCTTCTGGTGCTTTGCTGGAGCGAGGGACGGAGGTTGTCGGGGTATCGGATGTGTGTGCGATCACGGATGCACCACTGCTTTGCGGTGCTGGACTTGGTGGTGTTGGACTTGCTGGAGTTGGATCTGAAGGACGTGCTGGAGCCAGACCTGCTGGACTTCATCACGATCTTGAGATTGGCAAGTGTACGCCTACATCATCCACGAGTTCCAACTTGTTAACAAAGCTTTGTTGTCTTCGAGGGTAAGTTCTCCATGGATGTATATCCACCCGTTGCTTGTATCTAGTAGATAGATCTTGGCGTATAGTTCCCATCGTAGGATTTTTTTTTGTTTTCTATGCTGCGAACCCCTTCAAACTTGCGATGAGGTTGTCAATCTCACCGGTTTTGCTGAAAACAAAGGATTAAATGTATCGAATGGAAGGAAGTAAAAGTTTGCAGAAAGTAAACACAAAGCAGTAAACAATTTGTAGATTGTATGTAAAAGAAAGGACCGGGATCCATAGTTCACTAGAGGTGGCTCTCCTTAAGATAGATAACATGCTGGGTGAACAAATTACAACGGGGCAATTGACAAATATCCAGAAAGCAATACATGCATATACTAATCATCTTGACTCCTTTGAAACCTGATTGGGCATTACAACATTATACATAGACCGCCATCCAACTGCATTTATGACTAATAATCCACCTTCAGGTTATCATCCAAACCCCCTCCAGTATTAAGTTGCAAGCAACAGATTATGGCTTTACAAATTGCATGTAATGTAAACAATACGATTGTTCTATGAACAAATGATTGTTGTTTTCTCCCTAATAGCAACAACACATCTAGTACCTTAGAGATTTATGTCACTTCCCCAGATTACCAGAGGCATGAACCCACTATCAAGCATAAATACTAACTCTTGGAGTTGCTAGCATCTACTTGGCCAAGATAGCTACTAACAACGGAAAGCATGCAAGATCACAAATAACAAAGACATGATAGAATCAATAATCAATCTAAAATAGCATCTCAATATCCATCGGATCCCCGCAAACACAACATGCAGAATTGCAAATAGATGATCTTGATCATGAACAGATCTCACAAGATCTAGACATGAAAGCACAAAGGAGGAGAACCAGCCATCTAGCTACTACATGGATCTGTAGTCCTAGGATGAACTACTCACGCATAACACCGGAGGCTTTGATGGTGATGAAGAAGGCCTCTAGGGTGAATTCCCCTCTCCGGCAGGGTGCTGGGAAGAGCTTCAGATCCCTCCCGATCTAGGGATGGAGATGACGACGGCTACAGACTCTTTCATGGATTTTTGATTGGGTACTTAGGGTTTTCGTCCCGAGGGCATCTTATAGGCGGAAGGAGAGGCCGAGGGGGTGCCTGGGCTGGCCATACCACCCCCTGGCGCGGGCCAAGCCTGGCCCCGCAGCCACGTGGTGTGGCCACCCTCTGGCCCTTCTCCGTCTCATATTCTGGCATCTGATGTCTTCTAGAAAAATAGGCACTTTGGCTTTTGTCCCGTCCAATTCCGAGAATATTCATTTTCTGACTTTCGTGGAACCAAAAACAGCAGAAAACAGGCAACTAGCACTGTGGCTCTTGTTAATAGGGTAGTCCAAGAAATCATATGAAAAGTACTCCAAAGTGTGGACAAAACATAAGAAAGTAGATAAAACCAAGCATGGAACATGAAAAATTATAGATACATTTGCAATGTATCAACATCCCCAAGCTTAACTCTTGCTCGTCCTCGAGTAGGTAAGTGATAAAAATAAAGAATAATTTTTGAGGTGACATGCACCATCAAAGACTTGATCAAAGTATTTGTATTACATTCAAAGCTGGGATCATAGTACTTCAATCATAACATGAAAGACAAAGCTCCAGCAATAAGACAAGGAAACTATGATGCAACATGAAAAGGCACAAATAAAAGATTCATGAATAACAATGCTTTGCAAGACGTTTGTTTGTTTCACATAAAGAAAACATAGCATAATAGTATTCAGCTTGTCCCTCATAGAGTAGCAAATATAAATGCATAGGACATCTTCAAATTTCATAAGAGTGACTAGATACAAATAGTTTAAAACGAGCAATATCAAGTTATGCATCAATCAACTAGTTTTGGGACAATGCACATAGAACTAAGAATGGCCACTATGCTCTCAAAGTAGGTGCATAAAGGTAGAAGGTGGAGACTCAATATAATGGTGGAAGAAGGGCCTTCATAGAAGGAAGTAGGGATTCAAGTCTCATAAAGAGCTTCCAAAAATTATGGTACTTATAGCTTTCAGCTCTCATTGCCCCTATCATAAGAATCTTGAAGTGATTAAGGTTAAAGTGAACAAACTATGGTGTACATGCTTGACGAAGTATAAGTTAGAAACCTCATGTCCCTTGTATACGAGGGCCGCTCCTCATGCTACTCAAGTTTAGTCACCGGTAAGTTCTTGTCATCGTAAGTACATGTGTATCATAGAGAACCGCCAACGGGGTACCCCTTGCCCGCTGATACGGAAGAATCCCCATATCAAAATGACAAGGCAAGCAGACAACGAGCATCTCAGCAATCTTCTTATTTACCATGGGAATATGGTGCTTTTTTCTCTCTTTCCTCTTTTCATAATATCTCTCTTTTTTTCTCAATACATGACTCTTTTTTTATAAGAAGAATGCTTCATAGACAGCTCATTATGGTTACGCTGCAGGTTTCTACCATGTCAGCATGGATTAGACCAGTGGCCCAGGCGTTTCTCTAACACATATACATAACTCCATGGACTTACAAGCTCCCCTTTCATTTCACACCGACGACATCCATATACAAAAGAGCATGATATCAACTAGGTACAAGTACCAAGTGCAATGTTGAAAGCGTTCCCCATGACAACATGGTTTTGCTAATTCCCAACAAATAGTGCAAGCATATACAACATAGACGACACAATGGTTCAAGTTTATTAAGGGCAAGAAAAGTAAAGTGTGCCATCAAGTTCGTGAGAGCTTTAATCACTAGTTTTCTCATAACAAGTTTAATTTGGAAGGTAAACAAAAGCATGAATATACTTGGAATAGCATAAGCTAGTAGGTAGGTTTGGTGGACTCTTTGGAATAACTTGGTTTAGGGAGTTGGATGCATGAGCGGAACTCATACTTGGTTGTGGAGACTAGCAAAAGACTGGGAGCGACAAACTAAGAGAGCAATAATGACCATAATCATGTAGAGCGACAAAACATCATTGATCAAAGCATAAAGTGATACTACAAGTTGAAAACTAAAGGATCATAAAGGCTATGGTGACTTGAGATAGTCATAAGATGGTGTGAGCATGTGCCAAGTGAACCCAAATAAAGCATCAAAGGAGAATACCACTATACTATGCTTTAATATGCTAAAACAACGCATGATTCATCCAAGGCACATTAAGCAATCTCAATGGTTTATAACAAGTCATGCTACAATAAAGAATACTAAGCATAAATACAAAACAATATCAATCATGGCATGACAAAGCATAGGCCATAGTAAAAAACAAGCTCTTTTTACAACATAAGCATGAACTTTCCTACTCTTTTCCAAACCAAACCAAACTATTTGCAAACCAATGTATGAAAGAGGGGGTCCAACCAATTTATTCAGAAAAATAAGAAAACCAAAGCAAACGAAAAACCAAAACGAAAACGAAAAAGAAGACACTCCAAGAACAACACAACTGTGCATGAAACAATAAAAATGAAGCGTTTAGAAGAAACCTAGGATTTTTATTGATGAAGAAGGGGATGCCTTGGGCATCCCCAAGCTTTGACGCTTGTACTTCTTGGATATTTCTTGGGGTGACACGTGCGGCATCCCCAAGCTTGAGCTTTAGTCCATCATTCATCTCATTACTCATTCCTTCCATACACGTGAAATTTTTCCTTCATACAAAACGTCACACAATCTTTATTAGCAACATTAGTGCACTCAAGATAAATAAGTCTTAAGGTTCAGTTCTAACACCAAATAAACTTCCATTAGAACACTAGATACTGTAGCACTTCCTTTAAAAAGCTCAATTCCCCAAAAGAACTTAAAGAGGAACCAACAAAAAGCAAATGCAGAAAATGGCAGAAATTTGTCAAAACAGACCAGCAGGTAAAGACGAATTTTTTCGAAGACTTTCTGTTGCTCACATCAAAAAGTGTTAAACTAACTAAAGTTAGATAACAACCTGAGGCAGAAGCAAAAAAACCCACGCCTCAAAAATAGGTTCAGAGATTTTACACGAATTTTTACGGTGAAGCATAGAAATTTGTTTGGGGACAGCAACTTTCCCAATCATTACTTCTCTCTCATTAGAGGTTACTGTTGGCACAAAAAGCAAATAAAAAGGATAAGGAGCGGTTATTACTGAAGTAATAACTTCCAAGACTCATCTAAAACTTTTGGGTTATCTCTCAATAAGTACTTTTCTTTAACGCCTTTAGTTAGGAATAAGAAGCAAGAAAAAGAATCAAGTGTTCTCAAATGAAAATGCATTAAGACCAAATTTTGTTTTCATAGGAGAAGCAAAAGAAATCTTCCCTCTCTTCTTAGGGAAGTGTTCTATACCTTTCTTGAGTGGGAGTTGATATTTAATGGTGCCTTCTTTCATATCAATAATGGCACCAACAGTTCTAAGAAAAGGTCTTCCCAAAGTAATAGGACAAGAAGCATTGCATTGAACATCCAAAACATAGAAATCAACAGGGACATAAGCATTGTTAACTATAATAAGAACATCATTCAGACTCCCCATGAGTTTCTTTTTAGCATTATCATCAAGTGGGACATTCAAATAACAATCTTCAAGTGGAGGAAAATCAAGCATATCATAAATCCTTCTAGGCATAATAGAAACACTACTATCAAGATCACATAAAGCTTTGAAATCAAAGTCATTCACTTTCATATTAATGATGGGTTTCCAACCATCTTCTTGTTTTATAGGAATATAAGCTTTATGTTTCATCTTTTCTTCTTTAATCTTTATGAGAGCATCAGTAATGTGTTTTGTAAGGGCCATGTTCATAGCACTAGCATTAGGACTTTCAGCAAGCTTTTGTAGGAACTTAATAACTTCAGAGATATTGCAACCATCAATATCAAAATCAAAATTATCATCTAAAGTAGTAGAACTATTTCTAGCCTCAACACTAGTGGTGGTAATAGTAGAAACACTAATGTTTCTAGCAATTTCATCTTCTCTTTCCCACTTAGCATGTAATTCAGCTAATAGTCTAACATTTTCATCTATTCTTACTTATATGGAATTAGTAGCTGCAAAGGGATTATCATTAGTTTCAGGTTTAGCAGCCATTTTATTCAAAGAAGATTGAGCTTCAGCCAAAGATGCTATATTTCTTTCAGTATTAGAGAGTTTTTCCTCAATAGTTTTATTGAAAGCAGTTTGTTTACTAATAAAATCTTTAAGCATAACTTCAAGTTCAGAGGGAGCACTCCTATTATTGTTGTAGGAACTTCCATAAGCATTACCATTGTTGGGAGGATATGGCTTATAATTGTTGTTACCAAAATTATTCCTATAAGCATTATTGCCAAAATTGTTATTTCTTATGAAGTTCACATCAACTTGCTCTTCTTGAGCAACCAAACAGGCTAAAGGAACATTATTTGGATCAATATGGGCTTTCCCATTAACAAGCATAGACATAATAATATCAATCTTATCACTCAAGGAGGAGGTTTCCTCAACATAATTTACCTTCTTACCTTGTGGAGCTCTTTCAGTATGCCATTCAGAATAGTTAACCATCATATTATCCAGAAGCTTTGTTGCAGCACCCAAAGTGATGGTCATAAAGGTACCTCCAGCAGCAGAATCCAATAGGTTCCTTGAAGAATAGTTCAATCCTGCATAAAAAGTTTGGATGATCATCCAAGTAGTCAGTCCATGACTGGGACAGTTGTTTACCAAAGATTTCATTCTTTCCCAAGCTTCAGCAACATGCTCATTATCAGATTGTTTAAACTTCATTATTTCACTTCTCATAGATATAATCTTAGCAGGAGGATAGTATTTTCCAATAAAAGCATCCTTGCATTTAGTCCAAGAATCAATACTATTCCTAGTTAAGGAATTCAACCATTCTTTAGCTTTTCCTCTCAAAGAGAAAGGAAACAATTTCAGCTTAATAATATCATCATCTACATCCCTATGCTTTTGCATCTCACAAAGTTCAACAAAGTTATTTAGATGGGCAGCATCATCTTCATTACCAATACCAGAAAATTGTTCTCTCATAACAAGATTGAGTAAAGCAGGTTTTATCTCAAAGAAAGTATCTTCAGGCACAGGTGGAGCAATAGGTGTGCTCATAAAATCATTGTTGTTGTGCTAGTGAAGTCACACAACTTAGTATTTTCAAGAGTAGTCATTTTTTTGTGTTTTTAATAAAGAAAGCAAAACAGTAGAACTAATTTTTTTGTGTTTTTGATAAAGAAACAAGCAAACAAAGCAAAAAGAAACTTATAAAAACAAAAATAACAAAGTAAAGAGATTGGTTATGAGGGACTCCCCTTGTTAAGATGTCTTTGACTCCCCAGCAACGGCACCAGAAAAATGCTTGATGGCTCAGTGTTGATGTAGAGCTCGTTGGGAACCCCAAGAGGAAGGTATGATGAGCACAATATCAAGTTTCCCTCAGTTATGAAACCAAGGTTTAATCGAACCAGTAGGAGCAAGGAAACACCCCAAAGGTGTTGCTAGATTAGCCTTGGCAGGGAGCACTACCAGTGCTAGTAGCAACGTGGAGACCTGCACAACACAACCACAGAACTCTGTCCCCAACTTGCGATGAGGTTGTCAATCTCACTGGTTTTGCTGAAACAAAGGATTAAACGTGTCGAATGGAAGGAAGTAAAAGTTTGCAGAAAGTAAACACAAAGCAGTAAACAGTTTGTAGATTGTATGTAAAAGAAAGGACCGGGATCCATAGTTCACTAGAGGTGGCTCTCCTTAAGATAGATAACATGCTGGGTGAACAAATTACAGCGGGGCAATTGACAAACATCGAGAAAGCAATACATGCATATACTAATCATCTTGACTCCTTTGAAACCTAATTGGGAATTACAACATTATACATAGACCGCCATCCAACTGCATCTATGACTAATAATCCACCTTCAGGTTATCATCCGAACCCCCTCCAGTATGGAGTTGCAAGCAACATATTATTGCTTTACGAATTGCATGTAATGTAAACAATATGATTGTTCTGTGAACAAAGGATTGTTGTTTTCTCCCTAGCAGCAACAACACATCTAGTACCTTAGAGATTTCTGTCACTTCCCCAGATTACCAGAGGCATGAACCCACTATCGAGCATAAATACTAACTCTTGGAGTTGCTAGCATCTACTTGGCCAAGATAGCTACAAACAACGGAAAGCATGCAAGATCACAAATAACAAAGACATGATAGAATCAATAATCAATCTAAAATAGCATCTCAATATCCATCGGATCCCCGCAAACACAACATGCAGAATTACAAATAGATGATCTTGATCATGAACAGAGCTCACAAGATCTAGACATGAAAGCACAAAGGAGGAGAACCAGCCATCTAGTTACTACATGGATCTGTAGTCCAAGGATGAACTACTCACGCATCACACCGGAGGCTTGCATGGTGATGAAGAAGGCCTCCAGGGTGAATTCCCCTCTCTGGCAGGGTGCCAGAAGAGCTTCAGATACCTCCCGATCTAGGGATGGAGATGACGGCAGCTACATACTCTTTCATGGATTTTTGATTGGGTACTTAGGGTTTTCGTCCCGAGGGCATCTTATAGGCGGAAGGAGAGGCCGAGGGGGTGCCTGGGCTGGCCACACGACCCCCTGGCGCGGGCCAAGCCTGGCCGCGTGGCCAGGTGGTGTGGACGCCCTCTGACCCTTCTCCGTCTCGTATTCTGGCATCTGATGTCTTCCGGAAAAATAGGCACTTTGGCTTTTGTCCCGTCCAATTTTGAGAATATTCATTTTCTGACTTTCCTGGAACCAAAAATAGCAGAAAACAGGCAGTTGGCACCGTGGCTCTTGTTAATAGGTTAGTCCAAGAAATCATATGAAAAGTACTCCAAAGTGTGGACAAAACACAAGAAAGTAGATAAAACCAAGCATGGAACATCAAAAATTATAGATACATTTGCAATGTATCAATGTGCTCCCCAATGATCCCGTCGTACCTCCATTCGATGCTACTAACCCTCTTCCTGAGGTACAGTTGTGCTACATAGTAGCTTTGTTTGTCGACTGCTTCTTTTGACTTGTGCTAAATTGTTTTCTGTGTGCAGGATTGGGGGGTGTCGCCCTGTATGCCCCCCTCTTCCTGAGGGGGTTATCCCTCATGAAGCCCTAGAAGAGGATGAGTCGAAGTCGACCATCCCATCTGATGTGGAGGAGGAAGCCCCCGAGTCGAGTGGTCCGGACACTCGCAAGCGTTCGCGCATCGAGGATTCAGATGCATCGTCTCGTTCGACTCCGGAAGGTGCAACTGTTGGCGCAGAGTCACCAATACCTACCGTTCCTATGAGTGTCGTGGCGCCATCTTCTCGCAAGAAGATGCGCTGCCAAAGGAGTCATCGTCAGAGTCGGGGGATCAAACCTTCAATTTTGACAAGTTTGATTGGTAAGTGTGCGAGTCTTCCATCTGGTTCTTCTTTGAAGTTGCTTTTTCTTGATGTTGATTTTGTTCTGCAGTCAGCTAGCGTCGTCATCCTCTGGCGACGTACAATTTTTGAAGGAATCTGGAGTCGCGACCTCCAAAGCCAAGAAAATGGCTGAGCGCGCCCCTTCTCCTCCATTGGCGGCCCACTCCGGTCATAACTCATCAAGTTCTCCACACAATGTGGAGCACCAGATGGTTATCCAGACGTCTATGCATCCATCGACTTCGGAGTCATTAGAGGATCATGTATGTGTAGTATCTCTTCTTCTGATTTTGTAGTCGAATTTTCATCTATGCCATCTGTTGACCCTTTACTATGTCTTTTGTCGTAGCTCATTGTGAAGGAAGCCGCTCACCTGGCGGAGCAGGTGCTCGCGATGGGTCGTCAGCATGCCATGCTGCACAATCGCCATTGCACGGTTGAAAGTGAGTGTTCTTTACCTTTTCTTCTACATCCTTGTGATATATTCGACTGATGGTTTATCTTTGTTTGTGTCACAGCTGAGCATAATGCACTCCTTCGTAGCACTGCTTCCCTTGAGAAAACGCTTGCCGCGGCGGTGAAGAGCCGTGATGAGGCAATCGCGGCACATGACGAATCGCGGAAACGTGAAGAGGATCTGCACACCTCCATCGTAGCTAGGGAGAAGTTGTTCGAAGAACAGCTTTTCTCGATTGCCAAGGCTCTATCAGGTATGTCCTTGTCTAGATTTTCGTCGTGTCCCTTCTTTCAATTTTGTTGCCATGCTGACTTTTGTGCCGATGCTTGATTCGTGTGTAGATGCCAGTGGTCTGAGCTTCGACCCCCAGGCACTCCGTCGTGATGATGCTTTGGCGGGTGCCATTTCGGCAGTCAAAGATCGCAGCGCTGCCGTTCAGGGGACGCTCACCAAAGCCAAGGGCGTGCTCAGTCGCCTCCAGTTGGAGCTGGCACCCAAGGCTGAGCTGATCGAGAATATGGATGAGCTGGTGGAGTCCCTTGCTAGGGGAATTCTTGCGAGCTTCAAGAACTCGTTCCATGCGGCTGGCGCTTCAATGTCACTCGCAATGGTTCAAGCCCATGGAGTCGATGTTTATCCTGCAGCGGTCTCCAAGGCGATGCCTATCAGCGCGGATGGCTAGCAGGTAGTCTTTGCTCCTTTCGCAACTGCTTGTGGAAAGTACACGCCGCAGCTGATCAATACAGTTGCGAAGTACTCTCAGGAGCTTTAGCGAGGTAAGAAGGCGACGAAGGCTGCGACTTCAGGGGCCGGCGGGAAGTCTGTGGCGTCTGATACTGCCACAGACTCGACGAGGCCCCCAAAACCGAAGTCAAGTCAAAGAAGCCAGTTGATCCTTAGTAGTCGTGCCTTGTAATAGTTAAATAGCTTATTTCTTTTGTCGAAAACATGCCTTTTGGCGAGTGTATCTCCTGATACTTTGTTAATCTTGAATGCACTCGAATCTTTTGTCTATGCCTCGCCTTAGTCTTCTTATTGTCTCTTGCTTGACTTGTGATAGGGCACATCGAGTGATCCTTTGAGGGAACCTCAGGATTCACCACCCCCTAATGACACCTTGGCGCCACCGCGCTCAAGTGTGGATGAGTTATCTCTGCTCTCGCAACTCCGTGACCGCGTGAAGCAGTTGGAGCGTGAATTGCCCATACTCCGTGGTAACACGGATGTATGGAAATCGAGGACGGAGAAGGCCGTCGCCCGAGAAAAATATCTGCTAAGGGAGGTGACGCAGCTAGGCGACCAATTCAAATGTTAGTTTTCTTCTTCCTTATATTTTCCCTGTAGTCACTCGCAGTAGTTTGTTGTCTTCATACTTATGCCTTTGCTTGGTATAGTTGTCCGTGCGCGCCATCCGTAGGATGAGAAGGATAGGATTACCATTCGCATGAATGACCTGTCCCAAGAGCAGCTTCAGGCGAGTGGATACTTCTGGGTGGATCATGATCATGCAATCGCGCTGGCGACCGTGCAGGATCGTGCGTCGCGAGTGCTTCACTTCTTGAAGAAGTCGCAATCGTGCTTGAAGAATATTTACCAGACGATGTTACCGCTAGACATCATTCCATCGAGCCTGCTGGCCCTTCTTGCTAAATTCCAGGACTTGAGTGCGGTCCGTGAGTGTGTACGGCAGCAGTTAGTGGCTGGTGCCAAGGCTGCTCTGTCGCTGGTGCGACTGCACAGGCCCGATGTCGATGTTGCAGCAATTGCGGCCGGACCGCCAGCGCCGCCAGCAGGTTCGACTTGGAACATGGTTCCGCACTACCAGGCGGTGGATCGCCCGACGGGGGAAATCGTTGATCAGCTGGATACGAGGCGAAGATTTCCAAGTGCTCACAAAGGAATTCAACGAGCACGAGTTCCTATGCGAGACTCAAGTTGTTGGCGATGAGGGCCATCTTGGTGGGACCCGATGGGTGTACCCGAACTTTCTTCGTGTGCACCGATGAGTCGAAGGATAGGTCGGGTGAAACTTGGCCGGCTCAGGGGGGCAGACGGTTGTCTGTTGACTCCTTTAGTCTCGCAAGTTCTTCCTGCATGCCGAAGGACTGGGAAATTATGTTGAATTCCCTGTCGCAACTGTCGGACCTCTCGAAGCTCCCGTTGATTGTGATGACGCCATTAGGGCCTGGCATTTTCATCTACTGATAGGTGTAGTGTGGTATTTCCATGAACCTAGCGAACGCGACACGTCCGAGGATGCAGTGGTACTATGAGGGCCAGTCGACAACTTCGAAGTCGATGCGCTCGTGCCGAAAGTTTTTCGGCATGCCGAAGATGACGTCGAGGTTGATTTTGCCAAGGGGATATACACCCTTGCCTGTGACGATGCCGTGGAAAGTTGTGTCTGAGGACTCTAAGCAAGTCAGAGGGATCCTCATTGCTCGCAAGGTACTCACAAACATAAGGTTGATGCCACTTCCGCCATCCATGAAGACGGGGCTCATGTCGAAGGCTCCAATTTGTTCCTCGAGTACGAGGGGACAATGGCATGGATGAGGTACTTGGCGTGGATGGTCGCGTTTGTTGAAGGTGATGCAGGAATCACTTCCACTGAGGTACTTAGTGGTAGATGGTGGCGAGTTTGTCGCCAGATTGACTTGGCGAGTGATGGCCTTTTGCACCCGGTTGGAGGGGCGACCCTTTTGGATCATCATGGTGCCCATGGCCCGCGGGTACGGCTCGCCTCGTTATGCTAGTCGGATGCAGCTGCGTTTGGCGGTGGTCCAGGTGGTGGTGGAGGAGCTCCATGTGCCACAGCGCCTGGGGCGGCTCCATAGCCCCTGTTGACGGCGTCACGATTCATCTGTGCCAGGCCCTCACGGAGTTTGAGAAACTCGCAGTAGTCTTTGAGGAGGTGGCTGGATTTCTTTTTGCCGTCATGCTTGTCGATGTAGAAGTGCATGGTGCACGGCCCGGACAGTTTGTCTTGAATGGACGCGGCGGGCGCTTCATCACGAGTGCGGCACTGCCATACTTGCGTGGTTTTCCCGGAGTCGCGGTATCCACCGCTGCGGTAGCCGCTGTTGCGGTTGTCGTCGCGTCTGTCAGCGTAGCCGGCTGCGACCATGTTGACATCGTCGCGGTCATCGTAGACGCGCATTCGATGTTTGCTTCGGCGGTCGCGTCTGCGCTCGAGTTCTGCTTCCTCGTTGGAGTGAACGCGATTCTTCACCGAATCTTCTCCATCCGCCCATCGATTTGCAATTTCCATCAGGTGGTCGATGGTCTTGGGCTTCGAGCGGCCCAGCTCCCCCCGAGCTCTGTGCGGCGAACGCCGCCGTTGAATGCATCGATTTCGCGGTCCTCCGAGATATTTTCTGCGGAGTTCTTGATGATGGACCACCTCTGGATGTACGAGCGTAGTGATTCGCCCGATCTTTGCTAGCAGCACCTCAGCTCTTCGATTGACGCGGGCCTTTTGTAGGTGCCCTTGAAGTTGCGCACAAAGCTGTAGACCAGCACTTCCCAACTGCGAATGGATCCGCGTGGGAGGTTGTTGAGCCATGCTCGGGCGGCGCCCTGTAGCTGTAGCTGCAGGCATTGCATAGCCGTGCTTCGACTTCCGCCGTGGAGCCTGACGGAGGAGATATGGTCTTCTAACCAGATTTTCGGGTCCTGCAGACTGTCGAACTTCGGGTTCTCTGATGGGAGCTTAAACCCCTTGGGCATTCTCTTTTGCCTGATGGCCCTGCTGAAGCATCTAGCGCTACAGAGCTCCACATCTTCGTCTTCTAAGTCAGTCGATCGGGCATGTCGCGCCCTTGATTTATCGATCTTGCGCTGCATGAGGTCATCGCGTGCATCGTAGTCGTGGTTGTGTCACTGGGAGCGGCGACGTCGAGACAGATCGTGACTGTCGTCGCTAGATGAAGGCGAGGAGTAGCATTTTGCCAGAGCCTTGCCTTTCTTCGGTTCCGGTGTCGGCTCTTTGTCAAGGGCGGCCTCGATTAACCCTAAACCTGCGATCGTAGAACGGTGCATGGAAGCTCGAGGGTCTCCAGCTGGTGGCTGGTTGTTGAGGAGGTACATGGTGGCCACCGTTACCACAACTTGCGGCATTTTTGGGAGCATGTTGCCACGCGTATCCACCGTCATGGAGCTGAAGTCGAGGACTTTGGCGGCTTCTACACGTTCTTGTTCAGTGAGGTGGGCGAGTCGAGATCGCCTCTTGTTGGCGATGTACTCGTTGCCCTTGGAGGAGGATCCTCCGTGGGAGGAGAGCCCAACTCGTCGGAGGCTTGACTCATCAGCTGCCTTTTTATGCGCCTCGAGTTCTGCGATTGTTTGTAGTTGGCGCTGATATGTCCAAAACGTATCTACTTTCCTGAACACTTTTGCTATTGTTTCTCCTCTAAACTTGTGTGATTTGGATGCAACTAATGCGGACTGACGCTGTTTTCAGCAGAATTGCCTTGGTGTCTACTTTTTGTGCAGAAAACCAACTATCAGGAAAAATCCGGGAAAATATGCCAAAAAGCCTATTTCACCCGAAGACTCCAGGAGCCAGAATATGAGACAGAGAAGAGCCAGGGGGTGGCCACACCACCTGCTGGCGTGGGCCAGGCCAGGCCGCGCGAGGGGGTGGTGTGGGCCCCCCAGGCATCCCCTTGGCCTCTCTATTCGCCTATAAGGAGCCTTCTGACCTAAAAACTTCGGGGGTTCGACGTTTTTCCAGAAGGAGTTCCGCTCCGCCGCCACCACCAGATTCCACGAAACAGCACCAGAAACTCCGTTCTGACACCCTGCCGGGATGGGGAATTGGAGGAGATCATCGCCATCACCATCAACATCGCTTCTCCATCAACCATCCATGTTTCCCCATCTATGAGTGAGTAATCCCCCGCTGTAGGCTATGGGGATGGTAGGGATTGGATGAGATCGTTCATGTAATGGCATCATATTGTTAGGGCATGGTGCCTAGTACCTTTTATTAGTGCTTTATGACTTTGTTGCGACTTCTTGTGCTTAATGCTTGTCACTAGAGCCCGAGTGCCATGATTTCAGATCTGAACATGTTATCGATTCATTATGATAGTATTGTTTATGGTCTTATCTGCAAGTTGTATACACACGTTGTTGTCTGGAACCAATGGCCCCGAAGTGACAGAAATCGGGATAACCGGAGGGAATGGCTTTGATGTGAGGATCACATGTGTTCACGGAGTGTTAATGCTTTGCTCCGATGCTCTATTAAAAGGAGCACCTTAATTGCTAGTAGTTCCCTTGAAGCCCCGCTGCAAACGGGCTGGCAGGACAAAATATGTTGTGCAAGTTCTCATTGCGAGCACGTATGACTATATATGGGACACATGCCTAGGATTATCTAGTACTTGGATGCTTTATCTTATTTATCTGCAATTGCCCTATGTTCTGATTGCTATGTGAATTGTCTTGTCCATGCAACGCCCGTCCATCCATCCCTATGCCTACCGCACTCGAATCCCACTGTTTACCGCTATTGTTACTGCTGTCTTCACTTTACTACTGTTGTTACTTTGCTATTCCTACTACAAAACTATTGCTACTGATAAACTGCTGTGAGCAAGATTGTTTCCAGGTGTATATGAATTGACAACTCAGTTGTTAAGGCTTATAAATATTCTTTGGCTCCCCTTGTGTCGAATCAACAAATTGGGTTTCACTTCCCTTGAAAATACTGCGTACACCCCCTATACTTGTGGGTCATCAAGACTATTTTCTAGCGCTGTTGCCGGGGAGCATAGCTTTATTTATCAAGTTCACTTGGATTCTCTATTGTTCGCTGCTATCCATCCATCATGGGTAAGTCTCGTGATGGCAAGGTTCCTATTTTACCATCCACTACAAGAAGAGGTACGGTTCTGAACACCTCTGTTGCTCTTGATTCACCGTCTGTTATGAGTAAGTTCCTTACACCACCACATACACATGCTACACACACTGCTACTACTGCTGAATCTGAAACTTCTGATTCTTATGATGCTGCTTCTACTATGCTTGATAAGAGTGGTTCATTAGGTCCTTTCCTAGATGTTATGATTGCTAGAACTATAGCTGGAAATACCGAAACTCCTAATGAAGACACTACCACACCTGTTAGTTCACCTGAGTCCAGTGAAAGTTATGATATTGAAGATGGTTATGTTGAGATGACCGATGAATTTATTAAAGAATGTAAGAACACCCATGATAGGAGCGCTGCTAAGAGTCTCCTTGAGAGGTGTACTATTAGACCCAAATTGTCTCCTATTGCTAAGTTTGCTGCTTCTCCCATAAAAATTATAGATGAAGATTATGATTTCTCTCTCGATCTATCTTACATAGCTATTGTCGAGAAAGAACCTTTTTGTGGGACTAAGAATGAAAGTGCGGTAGCACATATGAATGAATTCTACCATGAGTGGCTTGTTTTGTGATGATATTAAGATGCGTACTTACTTTGTTGCCAAGATCTTCCCCTTTTCACTGAAAGGAGAAGCTAAAACTTGGTTTAGTAATTTACCTCCTAGATCTGTTGATAGCCCTGAGTGCTTGATTAGTACTTTCCTGCAAAAATATTTTCCTCCTAGTGCTAGACATGCTATTTTGCAGGAACTTTTTGATTTTAAACAGGGAGAAAAAGAGGTATTGCCTGAATCTTGGGCAAGGTTTTGTTCTTTGATTCATGCACAGGATGGAAGTCCATTACCTAAGAATGAGCTTCTTGATATATTTTATAATGGACTAACTGAAGAGTCTAGGACATACCTAGATAGTTGTGCTGATTGTGTTTTCAGGAATAGGACTCCTAAGGAAGCTGAGGAATTAATGGCTAAAATAAGCAAGAACTATGAAGATTGGACTCCTCCTAAACAAGCTATACCTGAAGTAATTGTACCTGAACCTTCTATTCCGGTGCCTATTCCAACATCAAAGAAGAGGGGAGTTATTGAATTAAATGATGAAGTGATGAAGGAAGCTAAGAAATTTCTTAAGGAGAAGGGAATTAAAGCTGCAGATGTCAAGAATTTACCTCCAATAGAAGAATTATGTAAGCCTATTCCCTAATCATCCACTATTGAGGTGCACTCTCTCCAACACTTTGATGAAGGTGATATCCCTTACTCTAAACCTCCTGATCAATGCTTAGAAGAATTTGATATCTTTATTGTTAAGCAAGATAACTTTAATAAAAGGGTGCAAAATCATCTAATGGAAAACACTAGAGCTATTGTTGAGTTGAAAGATATTGTGGAAAGAACCTCTAATGATGTTAAAATGATTGTTAAACACTTTCAATTGGTTCAAACTCAAATAGATCAACTCGTTAAAGTGCAAAATGACTTGCTAGTTAATGCTGCTAAAGAAAAATATGCTTATGAAATTAGAACTAGAAGTGGTGCTGCTACCCAGGATCCTCTATATCCCGAGGGGCATCCCAAAAGAATTGAGCAGGATCCTCAACAAGCTGAAAATAGTGGTTCTACTCGTAAGAAAAGGAAAAAGAAACATAAAACTGTTGTAGAACCGTTTGAACCTGCTATAGATCCTAATAGTATATCCATCTCTGATGCTGAAACTGAAAGTGGTAACGAAGAAAATGAAGTTCCTAATGAAGAAAAAGTTAAAGAAGAACCTGAAAACCACACTAAGAATACTAAATACACTAAAGAAGATTTTATTGCTAAGAAACATGGTAGTGAAAGAGAACCTTGGGTCCAAAAACCTATGCATTTCCCTAATAAGAAACACACGTCAAAGGAAGATGAACATTATAATAAGTTTTGTGAGTGGATGAAGCCTTTATTCTTGCAAATTCCTTTGACTGATGCTATTAAATTGCCTCCTTACTCAAAGTATATGAAGGACATTGTCTCGAATAAAAGGAAGATCCCTAATGAAGAAATTTCTACTTTGCTTGCTAATTATTCCTTTAATGGTAAGGTTCCTAAGAGACTTGGAGACCCAGGGATTCCAACTATCCCTTGCTCTATTAAGAACAGTTATGTTAGAACTGCTTTGTGTGATTTGGGAGCTGGAGTTAGTGTTATGCCTTTCTCTCTCTATAAGAGGCTTCAACTTGAAAAATTGATACCAACTGATATATCTTTACAAATGGCTGATAAATCTACCACTATTCCTGTGGGTATATGTGTGGATGTACCTGTTCAGGTGGCTCACAATTGCTTGATATTAACAGATTTTGGTGTGCTTGAAATGCCTGAAGATGATAATATGTCTATTATTCTTGGGATACCTTTTCTTAATACTGCAGGAGCTGTTATCAATTGTAATCAAGGAAAGGTGACTTTCAATGTTAATGTTTTGAACATATTGTCTATTTCCCCAAGAAGATTGAAATGACTTATGGTTTGAATTCAATTGAACATGTTGAGGGGATTCAAGTTGGAGAAATATATTGTCCCATACCAAGAGAAAATTTGAAACTATTATGATTGGGACCATTGCTATCAAGATTGAGGTAACATAATCATTAGTGGAATACAAAGTTTTGTCTCATATGGAATTGTTTTGGTAGCAAGACTTGATCAACCTTGTTAACAAAAGGATTTCATTGAACAAAACAATGTTTTCATTATGATTATCTCCGTTTATTTCTACCCTTTGCATTTTAGTTTTTGCTTTCATTTAGCTTTCTTTTTGTTGTTAGTTGCTTGCATGTTAGAGTGTCTTAGCACTCCTGTAGTTCTAGCCTTGTTTTGTCATTGCATCATTTCGAAACAATCTGTCTGTCAGAAAATCATTCTTCTATTTCTGAAAAATGCCCAAAAATAAAGTGTCTCGAAAAATTCCAGAAAATTCATATTAAATTTTTACGTGAAAAAGGGGCAGAGGAGTACCTAGGAGGTACCAGGGGGTCCACCAGGCAGGCACACCACATGGTGGCGCGGCCAGCCCTGGGTGGCGCCATGCCCTGGTGTGGGCCACCCTTGGCCCCCACTAACTCTCTCACCTGCCACTTTCTTCTCTCTCCCGAGTAAGCTCCAGTTCATTGCTCAAAATCACGTTCTTGCTGTGCTTGCTCTCGATTTTTTCGATCGCCTTGCTCAACCCATCTTTCTTGCTGAAATTTGGAGCATCTGTTACCTGGTATGTGACTCCTCCCCTTGTCCAAGTAGATTTGTGTTTAGTGGTTTATATATTGAGTATTGCCAAGTGTGTTCTTACTAGGAAAACTGCCAATAAGTTATCTTCATTGGATCTAGCATTTATCTCTGCTGCTCTTAGACGAGATAGGTCTTACAACTTGGGTGCTTTGATAGCTTTCCATCTTGCTGCTAACCGTGAGAAAGGTGGAATTTGTGGAGGCCTCATTGCTTCTCGTTTACTAGCATTGCATGGTTTAGTGCCTCATCATCTAGACCTACAGTTTCCCATAGAAAGGCTTGATCTTAATTCCATGATACAGCATAAATTTGTTTCCTCGTGGGCTAGTGTGAGTGAGTTATCTTTTGAAATAACCTTTCTCAAAGCTGGTTGGAGAAAGAGCAAGTCCGCGTGTTGTTCTTTTGCATGCACCTGTTTTGTTTAACCTTGATAACATGGAAGGATGGTCCCTCACCGAGGAGGAGCTTGACACGTACTTGGGAGAGCTCTCCCAATAGGAGCAGGACACTAGAAGGGAGGTCACGGATGATTCGGTCCAGCCCTCGAATGAGGGAGAATCTTCATATCAGCAGCCCGCTTATGATTGGAGAGCTTCTTCTTCTTCTCATGGGCCCAGCTAAGACCATTCTTACCAAGATCCACCCGCTTGGAACCCCTATTCGTACATGGATTGATACCCACTTAGGCCAAAATCCTAAGCTTGGGGGGAGGTATGCCGACACCGCACTCATCTCCATATCATGTTGCGTTGGCACTTTGTATATTCATGTTTTCATTCTCTTTTTAGTTTTTGTTCTTATTTTGCTTTTGATTTTCTAAAACACAAAAAGACCAAAAATATTTATGTTGTTTCTCTTTGGTTTGCTTCTTCTTTTTGCCTTGGTTTGTTTTTCCCTTTTTTCTTTGTTTGAACTATTTGAAAACCCCAAAAAGATTTTGCTTTGTTTGTTTTTCCTTTGGTTCTTGTTTTAAAAATCGAAAACACCAAAAATATTTGTCGTTCTTCTTTGGTTTTGTGAGTTTGCTACAGGGTTCGGCAGTCCTCAGTGGAATATTGGTTTCATATTATTATTCAAGCCACACAAGTGAAGAGCAATAATGAGGATTAATGACAACTTGAGGCGTGGTAAGGGGCTGGAAAAGAACTCTATTTGTTTTCACTTTTGTACATATACTCATCACTGTGGGCATGCTTAGTCCGTTCATGTAGAGTGTATGTTTTCTTTGGATGCTTAGTAGTTCTTGCTTTCTTATGATTAGCTCCAGCTCGCTAATAGTTTGTAGCATGTCTTATGAATGTTTGCTTGCATTGCTCTATTCATAAATTGGTGTGAAACCGTGGTATCCTCCTCTAAATGTTTCATTTGAATTGACTTGGCACATGCTCACGCATGCACATGACTTTAATAATCAGTTGAGCCTCGATGATTTATTTTGCCATGAGGATCTTGAATCACTTTCATGCCATGAGTAGTCCTGTTTTGTTGCAAGCATGATAATGACAGCTATTGCTCTCTCGTTTGTCGCCCCCTTACTATTGCTAGCCTTCACTTACACTGAGTGTTTTACTCATGTTTCCAACTCCCTTAGACCAAATATTGCCAAAGTGTCCACCATACCTACCTATTAGCATCATTTGCTACTTCCGTGCATATTCTTTATGCCTTGTTTTCTTCCGAATAAAATGTTTGCTTGTTATGAGAAAGTTAGTTAGTAAAGCTCTCACAAACTTGATGGCACACTTTATTTCCTGCATTTAATAAACCTGAACCATTGTGAACTCTCCATGAAAGAAATTATAGGCTGGGGATTAGCAAAACCGTGCTGTCACGGGGAACGCTTTCAACACTTGTAAATATATACCCAGTTGATACCTTGCTCTTTTTTTTGCGTATTTCGTCGGTGTGAAATAAAAGGGGAGCTTGTAAGTCCATGGAGTTATTTATGTGTGTTAGAGAAACGCCTAGGCCGCTGGTCTAATCCATGCTGACATGGTGGAAACCTACAACGTAACCATAATGATATCTATGGAGAATTCTTCTTATAAAAAAGAGAGAGATAGCTATTGAGAAAAAGAAAAAAAAAGAGATTTATGAAAAGAGGAAAGAGAGAAAAAAGCACCATTTTCCCATGGTAAATAAGAAGATTGCTGAGATACTCATTGTCTGCTTGCCTTGTCATTTTGATATGGGGATTCTTCCGTATCATCGGGCAAGGGGTACCCCATTGGCGGTTCTCAATGATACACACATACTTACGATGACAAGAACTTACCGGTAACTAAAGTTGAGTAGCATGAGGAGCGGCCCTCGTACTCAAGGGACTTGCGATTTGCAGTTTATAGCCTGTCAAGCATATAACTCAGATTGGACCTCACTTTCACCTTAACCACATTAAAGATGCTTATGATAGGGGCAATGAGAGCTCAAAGCTAATGAGTACCACACTATCAGCATTTGGAAGCCTTTCAAATTATTAAAAACCTTTTCTTTTACTTGTTGAGTCTCCACATATTCTTTGAGCACCTTCTTGAGAGCATAGTTGTCATTCTCTGTGTTTGTTCCATTACTTGATTATTTGTGTTATGTCTTTGATGCTCGTATCCTTGATATCTTTACTTCTAGTCATCACTTGAACTTCACAGGTGCCTTGACATTCATAATCAAAGGCAAGCAAGATACCACTCTATCATACCTTTCTATGAGCATTGTAATGTTGCTTATGTTTGTGCCTCATTCTACTTATAATTTTTGAGTTGGAATCTCTTCATAGATTGCAATGACTATTAGGTAGACTCAGTTGCATACTCTTTATTATGAATTGTCTAAGTAGTTGATCACATTGCTGATAATATTTACATCATATGAAGCAAATGTGTTTGTGAAAGTTCTTTTATCGCACTCAGTTTTCAACTGAATTGCTTGAGGACAAGCAATAAGCTAAGCTTGGGGGAGTTGATACGTCCAAAACGTATCTACTTTCCCAAACACTTTTGCTATTGTTTCTCCTCAAAACTTGTGTGATTTGGATGCAACTAATGCGGACTGACGCTGTTTTCAGCAGAATTGCCTTGGTGTCTACTTTTTGTGCAGAAAACCAACTATCAGGAAAAATTCGGGAAAATATGCCAAAAATCCTATTTCACCCGAAGACTCCAGGAGCCAGAATACGAGACGGAGAAGAGCCAGGGGTGGCCACACCACCTGCTGGCGTGGGCCAGGCCAGGCCGCGCGAGAGGGTGGTGTGGGCCCCTAGGCACCCCCTCGGCCTCTCTCTTCGCCTATAAGGAGCCTTCTGACCTAAAAACTTCAGGGGTTCGACGTTTTTCCAGAAGGAGTTCCGCTCCGCCACCACCACCAGATTCCATGAAATAGCACCAGAAACTCCGTTCTGGCACCCTGCCGGGATGGGGAATTGGAGGAGATCATCGCCATCATCATCAACATCGCTTCTCCATCAACCATCCATGTTTCCCCATCTATGAGTGAGTAATCCCCCGCTGTAGGCTATGGGGATGGTAGGGATTGGATGAGATCGTTCATGTAATGGCATCAGATTGGTAGGGATTGGATGAGATCGTTCAAGGATGCCCACCAGGCACTTTCGTGCGGGTGGAAAACGAAGTAATATCATTACACAACAGTCCTCGATGGGACCCGCAGAACATATATATATATACAACAGCGACTCAACGAGTCAAGAATACAGATATACAATACAAAGATCCAAATCACCTTGAAATCGATACAGCGTCCGAGTATGGACAAGATGCAAATTGGGCTAAGAGCCCTGTAGAATAACCAATGGCATCCATAACCCTGCCTAGGCCAAGCCGGAAGGGTAACCCTGCTAACGACGTCGATCTCAAACCTGCTAAAACAAAAGGGGTGCTGACAAAGGGCAAAGGAAAAAGAGGAGCATCAGTACTAAGGCTAGTACATGGCGAGTCTAGAATTCGGCGGTCCTCGCCTACACAGGTATGGTGGACTGAAGCGGCAGCGCAGCGGCACTAAACAACCTATAGAGACTCGGTATCACAGGCGGCTATTAGAGAGGGGTAAGAAAGACCTATTCGGATCCTACCTGATACTAACACCAAACATACCCATCCTGGTATTCCCCCCTCGAGACCAGACGAGGAAGTCGGACCAAGAACTCACACAGTTGGCCGTTTTACTCATTCCATTATAGTTGCAACATTTACTAGTTAGATATATAGCATGAGTCATCCTGATAGCATAAGTAGTGGGCAGTTTTAGTTAACATTCCGTTGTAGTTGGAACATTTACTAGTTAGATATAATTGTCCTGAGGAATCCCAAAACCCATCAGTTGTTGGCACTTTTATCACATTCCATTGGAGTTGCAATACTTACTAGGCAGATATAACAAGACACAAGGAACCCTAGCTCCACCAGTTGTTGGCATTTTTAATATCCGTTCCGTTGTATTTGAATATGATTACTAGTCACATATTAAGTCAAATTTATAGTACTACTTTAGTTATGCTTTTCTATGATCAAGATACTATGCTCCAAGTCGTCCATAACCGCGGACATGGCTTTCAGAAATATTTACCCTGCAGGGGTGCACAAATAGCAACACACACACGATCAACCTCGGAAAAACCAAATCAAAACCCAATGAGGCTTTCACGACAAAGCAATCACAGGATTCAAAAAATATTTCAGGGGGCCACCCCACTAAGCTACCTACAACGAAGTTGGCCGGCTCCGGAACGGACCCATGGTTTGTGTCAATGGCTGTAAACGACTGGGAACCCGAAAGTGTGACTGGGCTTGTCGATACCGCGAAAACATTCCACGTTCCAAAACAGTATAGGTGCTCCACGCACAATCTTAAATAAAGCAGTAAAATGTTATAAGTACAGGATAGTAAATAAAACCCCAAACTAATTTGTGGCCCCAAGAAATAGAAATGAATCAAGCTCTGGCTCAGGGGGGTCCACAAGTCCTCCTGGACGTGGATAGTGCGAATAGTCAAGGAACAGGTATCAAGCACTCGGGGCCTACGGGACACAAGTGGGCATGAAAAAACAAATAAAATATAATTGCCCACCGGTGCCTCTTTCATTAGTTATCCCAGCAGTTTAATAGTTGTAATTAAAGTCATGATCAACTCCACAGAAAACATCTGCCAGCATCCCAACAACTGTGGCACTTGACGACACGAGATCGCACCTGAGCAAGCAACTACGACTCGCGAGGCCATCTATCTACCCAACACAGGTAATAGGAGGTGTCCAAGGCAATATAACGGCTGCACGGAATATATCTGGTACGGAAGACTAAAGCATCACGACACGGATAGCAATAGATCAACAGGAAGAAATAAAGACTATAAATGCAAAATAGGTAGAAAGGGGGAGAATGCTCGTCTGGGAAACACTGCCGAAGATACATTAGCTGAAGAACTTGTCGATACTCGCGTCAACTCAACGGCCTAATCCGTGAAGAAGCAAAGCACTAAAAGAAACACCAGACGCACTATTTAATACTACGGCAGAAGATCAGGCATGTTCATGATATGATGCAAGGCATGGCAAGATGTGGTGCAACTAGGCAATATTAAGCGGAACCGAGGTCCCGACAATTAATTAAGTGGTTCATGTTGTATAGCTACCCGCAATTTAAATGTTGATTTTTCAATGCAAAGCATGTCATCGGTTTGCTACACAAATTTAAATGGAGTCCGGAATAAGACAAAAGTATCCCGCTATTTGACTCCATATTTAATTATGAGGTGAAACGGCATAATGCCCCCAAACCATAGACATGTATGCATGCATGAACAATTTAATAAGCAACAAGTTGTTAATGTCATATTATAAAAAAATAGGGGCTTAGGGTCACACATTTGGGTTCGGAAGATCTTGGGTTCCGGGGGTTCGGGGTCCGGTCTCAGGGTTCGACGGGGATCGGGTTGAGAATCCAGGAAGAAGGACTTGGTTTGGCGTCGGGGGCTCATCGGATTCGCCCTGGTCGGTGTCGATCTTGTCGTCGCGAAGATCTTGTCGAGTCCGCGTATCGGGTCGGTCTTGGCGTGCGGGATGAAGAACTTGGCGTATCCGTGTCGGCGACCTTGGCATCCGGGTTCTCGGGCATCGCATCCGGGAAGGAGGTCTTGTCGCATCCGTGGAGATCTTGGTTCGGCCTCGGAATGGTCTTGTCGATGAGAGGAGCTTGGCGTCTTGCAGCACACACGGCTAGACGGAGATCTTGGACACTACCTCCATCTGGTATTGTCGAGCACGAGGCGGTTGTAACCAAGCCGCACACCACCAATCCATCTTACGAGGTCTTCCCAGAACATCAACGTGAACACCTCAGCACCACACTAGGAGATCCACTACACGGACCATCAAGCAGATACGGTCGGGGTCGCGCTTGTGGAAGAGGGCGCGTAGGAGACGACCGTGGAGAGCGAGGCCGGGGCTTGGCGTCGTCGGCGCGGCGCATGGTCGGGCAGAGGACGACCAGGGGAGGCCGGTAGACGCGGCAGTGGAGGAGGTCAACGAGGACACTAGGGCGACGCCTGCGGAGAGCAGTGGTGGCCAGCCGAGCTTGGCAGGGTACGGGCGACTCTACTCTGCAAGGAGGTACACGCGCGGGGGAGGGGTGCTCCTGGAGGCGGCTCTAGAAGCGAGGGCGGCGGGGAACCGCGAGGCGGTGGCGGGCTCGGTCGCAGACGCGGCCGGAGGAGGGATCCGCGGGAGGCGGAGGAAGCAGGGTCGGTGATGGCCGGGCGACCTCGCTACAGAATAGGACGCAGGGCAGCGGGGAACCACGAGGGCAGCCGAGCGGCGGCCGGAAAAGGGAGGTGGAGGCGCGCGGCGACGCTCGCGAGGGGAGGCGGGAGGCGGTCCTGGCGGCACGGAGCTACGGGGCGGGGATGCGGGATGGGACGCGTAGAGGGAGAGGCGGTGTGGACGAGGCGGCTCGCGCGGGTTGGGTATGGGCGAGCTCGGGCCAGCGAGCGCATCGGTGGAGAAGAGGGTGCGAGGGAGAGAGAGCGACAGGTAAGGGGATGGGACAGGTTGGTGGCTGGTGGGCCAGGAGGGGTGCGACAGGGGTGGGGCCGGGTGACAGGAGGTTGTCGGGAGGCGCAGGGTGGAACGAAGGTGAGTGGGGGCTGGGTCGGTGTGGGGCCAGGATGGAAGGGAGAGAAGGGGTGAGGTGGCATGTGGCTGGCGGGAAAAGAGAAGGAGGTGGGGCTAGGCAGGGTGAGGTGGCGTTCTGGGAGTGGCCGGAGTGATGTGGCGATTGGGTGGAAGTTTGGGCAGGTGTGGGGCCCAGTGGGGCCAGCTGCATGCGTGTGTTGCGGCTGGGTGCGAGGCTAGGTTGGGTTTGGGTGTTTTTATTTACTCGGGGTGGCCGGATGGGTCGGTTCGGCCCGGTTTGGATGTCCCCTAAAAATAATATAATTATTTTATTTGTTTAAAACAGGGTTTTTGAAATCCGTTTGTAGACGAAACAAAATATTCCGGCCAAGCCTGGGTTTTGCATTTGAATAAAGACGGGCTTATTTAGAAAAACAAAATAGGTTTTCGAAAATAGTTTCAGACAAACATATGCATGCTGATGACGATGCTCAAATGCAATGCGGCATGATGACATCAGCATGTGGTCTTGATGATGCAATGCACAAAAACACAACGATTTTCTAGTAGTGGTTTTTGCGGGGTGCCACAATTCGACACCACTAACAAGGGATCTCTCCCTCGAGATCCGCCTCATGGTACGGGGAAGAAGGCCAGCGATCTGAATCTTCTCGCTTCATGTAGATCCTCGTGACACCACTAACAAGAGGTCGTTGTCCGTGATCGTCGAGAGAACACTCCGGAAAACAAAGGACGAAGGTATAGGTATCCACAAATAAAGCCACCTCTAACTTCGACAGAAGGAGAGAAACGATGCATTCTAATCCACTTCAATGTACAAGAGCGAATAGAGTGAGTAGTCGGCATGGGGGCCAATCCATCACGCACCCAAACTATTACTCCGCACAATCAGTTGAAAAGCGTGCAACCATTCTTGGAATCAGACTGGAGATCTCGACAAACGAGGTTCGGAACAAAGGAGGAATGCAGACTCTACATCGGATCTGGCGTAGCTGATGTCATCGCGTCGGAAAAGACCGGAAGGCACAAACAAGGAACAAAGAATGGTACCACAGATAAAGGATCACTCAGATAGCAGGAAGTCCGGAGGTAGAAACACCGTTGCCAAAGGAGGAAGCGAAACCCTGAAGGTATAATGGAAACTCGACCACGAGAAATCCTGGACTCGAAGAAAAGATATGAGAACAGATCCAAAACACGCAGAGGTAAGAGGAGAATAGCAGAGGGTAAGGAGTAAAACCAGACCTAATCAGATTTATCCAAACGATTTTCCAAACTAGTTTTGACACTCTACTTCGGCCGTTAGCTAGGTTATCCTACAGGCTGGACTTGTGGGGTATCGCAACTGCTGAGCTCTGATACCAATCTGTAACACCCTCGAATCGGCCCTATGCAAGTTTTAGCGCTTCCCGCCAAACTCGCATAGAAACGATTCAAGGACGCCCACAAGGCACTTTTGTGCAGGTGGAAAACAAAGTAATATCATTACACAACAGTCCTCGATGGGACCCGCAGAACAGATATATATATACAACAACGACTCAACGAGTCAAGAATACAGATATACAATACAAAGATCCAAATCACCTTGAAATCGATACAACGTCCGAGTACGGACAAGATGCAAATTGGGCTAAGAGCCCTGTAGAATAACCAATGACGTCCATAACCCTGCCCAGGCCAAGCCGGAAGGGTAACCCTGCTAATGACGTCGATATCAAACCTGCTAAAACAAAAGGGGTGCCGACAAAGGGCAAAGGAAAAAGAGGAGCGTCAGTACTGAGGCCAGTACATGGCGAGTCTAGAATTCGGCGGTCCTCGCCTCCACAGGTATGGTGGACTGAAGCGGCAGCGCAACGGCACTAAACAACCTATAGAGACTCGGTATCATAGGCGGCTATTAGAGAGGGGTAAGAAAGACCTATTCGGATCCTACCTGATACTAACACCAAACATACCCATCCTGGTATTCTCCCTCGAGACCAGACGAGGAAGTCGGACCAAGAACTCACACAGTTGCCAGTTTTACTCATTCCATTATAGTTGTAGCATTTACTAGTCAGATATATAGCATGAGTCATCCTGATAGCATAAGTAGTGGGCAGTTTTAGTTAACATTCCGTTGTAGTTGGAACATTTACTAGTTAGATATAATTGTCCTGAGGAATCCCAAAACACAGCAGTTGTTGGCACTTTTATGACATTCCATTGGAGTTGCAATACTTACTAGGCAGATATAACAAGACACAAGGAACCCTAGCTCCACCAGTTGTTGGCATTTTTAATATCCATTCAGTTGTATTTGAATATGATTACTAGTCACATATTAAGTCAAATTTATAGCACTAATTTAGTTATGCTTTTCTATGATCAAGATACTGTGCTCCAAGTCGTCCATAACCGCGGACACGGCTTTCAGAAATATTTACCCTGTAGGGGTGCACAAATAGCAACACACACACGATCAACCTCGGAAAAACCAAATCAAAACCCAACGAGGCTTTCACGACAAAGCAATCACAGGATTCATAAAATATTTCAGGGGGCCACCCCACTAAGCTACCCGCAACGAAGTTGGCCGGCTCCGTAACGGACCCAGGGTTTATATCAATGGCTGTAAACGACTGGGAACCCGAAAGTGTGACTGGGCTTGTCGATACCGCGAAAACATTCCACGTTCCAAAATAGTACAGGTGCTCCACGCACAATCTTAAATAAAGCAGTAACATGTTATAAGTACAGGATAGTAAATAAAACCCCAAACTAGTTTGTGGCCCCAAGAAATAGAAATGAATCAAGCTCTGGCTCAGGGGGGTCCACAAGTCCTCCCGGATGTGGATACTGCGAATAGTCAAGGGACAGGTATCAAGCACTCGGGGCCTACGGGACACAAGTGGGCATGAAAAACCAAATAAAATATAATTGCCCACCGGTGCCTCTTTCATTAGTTATCCCAGCAGTTTAATAGTTGTAATTAAAGTCATGATCAACTCCACAGAAAACATCTGCCAGCATCCCAACAACTGTGGCACTTGACGACACGAGATCGCACCTGAGCAAGCAACTACGACTCACGAGGCCATCTATCTACCCAACACAGGTAATAGGAGGTGTCCAAGGCAATATAACGGCTGCACGGAATATATCTGGTACGGAACACTAAAACATCGCGACACGGATAGCAATAGATCAACAGGAAGAAATAAAGAGTATAAATGCAAAATAGGTAGAATGGGGGAGAATGATCGCCTGGGAAACACTACTGAAGATACATTAGCCGAAGAACTTGTCGATACTCGCGTCAACTCAACAGCCTAATCCGTGAAGAAGCAAAGCACTAAAAGAAACATCGGACGCACTATTTAATACTACGACAGAAGATCGGGCATGTTCATGATATGATGCAAGGCATGGCAAGATGCGGTGCAACTAGGCAATATTAAGCGGAACCGGGGTCGCGACAATTAATTAAGTGGTTCATGTTGTATGGCTACCCACAATTTAAATGTTGATTTCTCAATGCAAAGCATGTCATCGGTTCGCTACACAAATTTAAATGGAGTCCGGAATAAGACAAAAGTATCCCGCATATAGACTCCATATTTAATTATGAGGTGAATCAGCATAATGCCCCCAAACCACAGACATGTATGCATGCATGAAAAATTTAATAAGCAACAAGTTGTTAATGTCATATTATAAAAAAATAGGGGCTTAGGGTCACACATTTGGGTTCGGAAGATCTTGGGTTCCGGGGGTTCGGCGTCCGGTCTCAGGGTTCGACGGGGATCGGGTTCGGAATCCGGGAAGAAGGACTTGGTTTGGCGTCGGGGGCTCATCGGATTTGCCCTGGTCGGTGTCGATCTTGTCGTCGCGAAGATCTTGTCGGGTCCGCGTATCGGTCGGTCTTGGCGTGCGGGATGAAGAACTTGGCGTATCCGCAACGACCTTGGCGTCCGGGTTCTCAGGCATCGCATCCGGGAAGGAGGTCTTGTCGCATCCGTGGAGATCTTGGTTCGGCCTCGGAATGGTCTTGTCGATGAGAGGAGCTTGGCGTCTTGCGGCACACACGGCTAGACGGAGATCTTGGACACTACCTCCATCTGGTACTGTCGAGCACGACGCGGTTGTAACCAAGCCACACACCACCAATCCATCTTACGAGGTCTTCCTAGAACATCAACGTGAACACCTCGGCACCACACTAGGAGAGCCACTACACAGACCATCAAGCAGATACTGTCGGGGTCGCACTTGCGGAAGAGGGCGCGCATGAGACAACCGCGGAGAGCGAGGCCGGGGCTTGGCATCATCGGCGCGATGCATGGTCGGGCAGAGGACGACCGGGGGAGGCCGGTAGACGGGGCAGCGGAGGAGGTCCTCTGCGGGGAACGAGGACACTAGGGCGGCGCTTGCGGAGAGCAGTGGTGGCCAGCCGAGCTTGGCAGGGCACGGGCGGCTCTGCTCTGCAAGGAGGAACACGCGCGGGGGAGGGGTGCTCTTGGAGGCAGCTCTGGAAGCAAGGGCGGCGGGGAACCACGAGGCGGCGGCGGGCTCGGTCATAGACGCGGCCGGAGGCGGGATCTGCGGGAGGAGGAGGAAGCAGGGTTGGTGATGGCCGGGCGACCTCGCTACAGAGTAGGACGCAGGGCGGCGAGGAACCAGGAGGGCGGCCGAGCGGCGGCAGGAAAAGGAAGGTGGAGGCACGCGGCGACGCTCGCGAGGGGAGGCGGGAGGTGGCCCTGGCGGCACGGAGCTACGGGGCGGGGATGCGGGATGGGACACGCAGAGGGAGAGGCGGTGTGGACGGGGCGGCCCATGCGGGTTGGGGATGGGCGAGCTCGGGCCGGCGAGCGCGGCGGGGGAGAAGAGGGTGCGAGGGAGAGAGAGAGCGACAGGGAAGGGGATGGAGACGGGTTGGTGGCTGGTTGGCCAGGAGGGGTGCGACAGGGGTGGGGCCGGCTGATGGGAGGTTGTCGGGAGGCGTAGGGTGGAGCGAAGGTGAGTGCGGGCTGGGTCGGTGTGGGGCCAGGGTGGAAGGGAGAGAAGGGGTGAGGTGGCGTGTGGCTGGCGGGAAAAGAGAAGGAGGTGGGGCCAGGCGGGGTGAGGTGGTGGCCTGGGAGTGGCCGGAGTGATGTGGCGATGGGGTGGAAGTTTGGGCAGGTGTGGGGCCCGGTTGGGCCAGCTGCATGTGTGTGTTGCGGCTGGATGCGAGGATGTGTTGGGTTTGGGTGTTTTTATTTACTGGGGGTGGCCGGCTGGGTCGGTTCTGTCCGGTTCGGCTGTCCCCTAAAAATAATATAATTATTTTATTTGTTTAAAACGGGGTTTTTGAAATCTGTTTGTAGAGGAAACAAAATATTCCGGCCAAGCCCGGGTTTTGGATTTGAATAAAGACGGGGCTTATTTAGAAAAACAAAATAGGTTTTCGAAAATAGTTTCAGACAAACATATGCATGCTGATGACGATGCTCAAATGCAATGTGGCATGATGACATGAGGATGAGGTCTTAATGATGGAATGCACAAAAACACAGCGATTTTCTAGTAGTGGTTTTAGCAGGGCGCCACAGAGCACTAGAGACATCTATCGGCTAGCAAACAACCACACAGGGGACTCGAAGATTTACCCAGGTTCAGGCCTCGTAGAGGTCCCTACTCCTGCTTGTCTGCTCGTGGAATTATCAAAGGAATCGAAGATTACAAGGGTGCGCAGATGCAATCTGGCGAGGGTTGTGGAAACTAGGGTTGCATGTGTCCTCCTCACCGCCCCCTCCTGGCCTTTATATAGATAGGCCAGGTCTCAGGTAGCAGGTCGAGTCGGTTACAGATTAGGGTTTTCCCTTTAAACTTTCTATCTTTTGCTTCTCCTTGTTCCGCAAGCAATCGAGAGTCTGTAGGTTACTCCAGTTCTCCATTTGGGCCTTGGCAACGCCGTGGGCTTCCGCCATATTCAGCCCATATACGCCAAGATTGAGTACCTGTAGGGTATACCCATGTCACCACCACTCCATACCGTTGTAACAATTGGGTTGAATGTTGCATAGTTCTTAGGGGAAACTTTCCCGGTGTTGATTACTTGTTGTAGTTGATGCTATTGAGTGGAACCATTGAATTATTGTTCATGTTCAGATTGTTACTTATCATTATTTCATATCTGATCTTGATCCATATGATGTCTCGTGAGTAGTTCGTTTAGTTCTTGAGGACATGGGAGAAGTCATGTTGTTACTAGTGGAATTGTGTTGAGAAAGATTTAATGGTTTGATATTTAAGTTATGGTGTTATTCTTCTAGTGGTGTCATGGGGTTAACGTCGACTACATGATACTTCACCTTTATGGGCCTAGGGGAATGCCTTATGTATTTGGCTATTAATCATGGGGTTGCCGGAGTGACAGAAACATGAACCTCGTTAGGAAACCTTTGCATAAGGGAGTGTAGGATCTCAGAGTTTAAGGCTGTGGTTAGGTTTTTATCTTAATTACTTTCTTGTAGTTGCGGACTCTTGCAAGGGGTATAATCACAAGTATGTATTAGTCCTAGGAAGGTCAGTACATTAGTACAGGTTCACCCACACAACACTTATCCAACTAGAGAAGATTAATCAACTATATGAAGCGAAAGCACTTGGCAGTATTCCCATGTGTCCTTGAGAACGTTTGGTCATCTTAAGTAATACAACCGGCTTGTCCTTTGCTAAAGAAAGGATTGGGCCACTTGCTGCAATTATTATTATTATCTTTTATTTGCTCGCACTTTATTTATCTGCATTATGAAAACCCCCTAAAAATCCATTTGCTAAGTATTTATAGAGAATTCTTGATCCAAACCACTTGTCAACACCTTCTGCTCCTCGTTGGGTTCGACACTCTTACTTATCGAAAATACTGCGATACACCCTTTATACTTGTGGGTCATCAGGTGTGCGGAAGAGAAGCTCATGTGGTATGGAGAACCAAAGTGAATGGCTCGGCCGGAGGTTGAGAGGACCTCAACCAAGTAAGAGGGAGGCTTATGGGCTTCAATGAGAAGGATGTGGGGACGTCATTGAGCGTGTGAAGGGCGCGCTCGGCCTTGCCATTTTGCTGGGACGTGTATGGGCAGGATAGACGGAAGTGGATGCCGTTGTAGGAGAAGAAGTCCGTGACGGTGGAGTTGACAAACTCTGTGCTGTTGTTGGCCTGCATAGCAACGACGGAAAGGTTGAACTGCGTGCATGCGTAGGCTATGAAGTTAAAGATGGTGTCGGTGGTGTCCGATTTCTGACGAAGCGGAAAGGTCCACATATAGTGAGAGAAATCATCTACAACAACGAGATAATATTTAAACCCGGAATTATTAAGAACAAGAGAGGTCCATAAATTACAATGGATTGACTGAAATTACGTGACACAAATAGTTTGAGACCGAGAAAACGGTAAACGAACATGTTTGCCAAGTTGGCACGCATGGCAACACCAGAGATGTTGCATTATTACATGAAATCAAAATGCGGGTAGACATATGTGACATGACGCCACGACCCGGATGTCCTAGACGACGATGCCATAGCTCATCATTGGTGGAGGACACGATGAGACCAAATACGGCGGGAGCTTGCCTGGCGGAGACGGTGTAGAGGGGACCCGAACTATTCTAGCGTATCATCACACGCCATGTGCGAAGGTCCTGAATAGAAAAACCAAAAGGGTCAAATTCGATAGAGACAAGATTATCAATAGTGAATTTACGAATAGAAAGAAGGTTTTTGATAATGTGAGGAGCGATCAAAACATTAAACAATGATAAAAACCGAGAGGAGAGTGAGAGTTGGGTGTGATCGTCACTAGAAATAGGTAGAGAGACGCCGTTACCGACGGTGACATGGGAGGGAGAGGAGAGTAGGATAGGATAAGAGATTATACCAGGCTCGGAGGCCATGTGTGAAGTGGCTCCCGAGTCCATGACCCATATATTCACCAGCGGCGTTGGTCGGTGGAGGAGGGCCGCTGATGTTGGCATTGTTGTTCAGTGCCGCCATCTGGGTGGAGCAGTCCCATGCAGGTAGGCCTTAGGGCGTGAGAGCCAGCGACAGATAGGTACCGAACGCCTGGTCATGGAGGGGAACAAGCATCGTGGTGTAGGCTTGCTACGGCGTTTGGCGGCTGGGGCGACCGTAGAATGGTTGGGCCGGCCCATAGCTGGTCGGCGGGGCGCTGCGGGATGTGGGCCGAGGAGGCCCGAGCCACCACTTGTTGGTCCTGGGCCACCTCTAGACGGGCACCATGGTCCGTGCATCTACTGAGCGGCGCTGGTGGCGGGGTGGAAGCAAACCCAAGGCCCAACATGGGGAGGACGTTCGTCGTTATTATTGGAGTTGGAGCTGCCGCCGTTCCTGCCGCGGTTGCGACCACCGTTGCTGTCGTTGCCGGAGCCCTGCCTGGTGCCGTACTGCCCGCCGTAGCCGGCTTTCCCAGAGCCACTGTCGACACCGTAGAGGGCCGTCTGCTGGTGAACCAATGCGGCGTGGTGAAGTTGTGTCTCGTAGAGGAGGAGGAGCGACCGGGTCTGCAGGAACATCGGGAGAGGCGTCTGCATGGTCACCATGGTGGTGATAACATGGAAGCGAGGGTTAAGGCCGCGAAGACAGGTCAGCACGAGCGTCTGATTGGACACCTCCTAGCTGACGTCGTTGAGGGCATCTGAGAGGAACTTCAGGCGGTGGCAGTAGGTGGTGATGGAGCGATCTCCTTTATAATCACGGTTCACACATAAATATATGAACGTTCTAATTTAAGCTAACTCCACCCACTTTATAATCGCGGTCATTTAGCTAACAATGTTTGGAATACATCATTTCTTTTACTCCCTCCGTCCTAAAAAGAATGTCGCAGACTTATCTAAATTCAAATGTATCTAGATACTATTTAGTATATAGATATATCCAAATTTAAACAAATTTGTGACATCCTTTTCAGGATGGAGGGAGTAGTTTTTTCCTAAGATCAGCATTTCTTCTAGTTGAGGTATATCATTTTACTTCTTGATGCTGACGTCGGAGAAAAAATTGTAGCAAATGAACACAGTGATTGCACTTTTCTTCGTTTACACTGGTAGAAAGAGGGTCTTTGGTCCAGCGCCCAAATTCCATTGGTCCCGGTTCGTTTCCATAATCAGGATCAATGTCAGGCACCGGTCCCGGTTCATGCCGCCTGGGCATTGGTCCCGGTTCATCTCTAAGCATTGGTCCTAGTTCGTGGCATGAACCGGGACCAATGCCCCTGCGACACACACGTGGCGCTCTGCGGGGCATTGGTCTCGGTTCATGTCACGAACCTGGACCAAAAACCCCGTGACGGTCAGCAGTCCGGGACAATTAATGTAAATTAATTCGGGGAAGAAATTAATTCGAGACAGAAATTAATTCGAGGTAGAAATTGAATTGATCAGTATTTCTGAAAAAATCTTCCACAAATTAATCGAGACAAAGATCTAAATTGAGACATTTTATTATTCGACCACAAATTTTTCCAAACAAAGATGCGACTTTACAAATTTTCCTAGTCAACAACACTTCCGCTGCCGCTGTCCTCAGAGCCGCCGACTTCCTCATCGTCGTCGGACGAAATCTCCACGATTTCGGCGTTGTTCAGGAGACGGACATCCTCTGCGCGGCTAGCAACGTCGATGGCGGTGTAGATGGTCCGTCCAGGGACGGACCAGAACATCTCCCGCCCTTCTCGGTTGTGGAGATCCGGGTGCACCACACGCCCGTCCACGATGCGGTTGCCAAGCTTGGCCTTCCGCTCCTTCTTGAATAGCCGGGGCCAGTACTCGCTGGCCGCCGCGTACCAGGGCAACACCCTCATCCACGCGGGCATCTGGCGGCGACGCTCCGCGATGACGCACTCCATCTCGTATCCGCCGGGGATGAGGAGCGGAGCCACCGGCACACCCGCCTCGCTGATGCGAAATCCGGCGGGAAAGGTCGCGCGCGGCGGCGCGAGGATGCCGTAGTACGCAAACATTGCCTCCTCGTAGTGGTTGAGCATGGGCACCTCCATGGTGGCGCGGTGGAGATTGGAGAGGGAGGGGAGGCGAGACGACGACGCAGTGGAGAGGCGATGACTAAAGGGGTGGGGTGTAGAGATCGACTGCAGAGAGGCCGAGGCAATGGCGAAAGTGAGCGTTGTGGCCTCATATTTATACACGGGGACGACGAAGCAACGGTGGGCATTGGTCCCGGTTAATGCCACGAACCGGGACCAAAGCCCCTCCCATGCGACACATGGCGGCCCATCAGCGCGCCCCCACCAAGGTCATTGGTCCCGGTCGTGCCATTAACCGGGACCAATGACATGGGTGGGGGGCGTGCTGCTGGGCTGCCATGTGTCGCGTGGGAGGGGCTTTAGTCCCGGTTCGTGGCATTAACCGGGACCAAAAACCCTCCCCTGGCAATATATAAGCCCAGCCCTTTGCCCACCAAATTTTGCTGGATTGTGTGTGAGGTGTGGGTGCTAGCTTTTTTTTTCTTTGATTGCACACAAGGTGTTCGACGAAATGTCCGAGCCACACTTTAATTCGCACAACACGCTATCCTCGGCTGAGGTTAGCAACCTTATATTCTTTATCTGTAACTGATACAAAAATATTGCATGTGTCCATGTAGGGTGGTCATTTTACTATTCACGATGTTATTGTAATGGTTAAATATTATGACGCGGATCGATGCACGGATGCGATGGATGTATGGCGACCGATGCGATTCCAATTTTATTGCAGGCCTGCATAAATTTATCGATTTGGCTAAGGCAAACAAAGTGGATAATTTTATGCCTTGTCCCTGCGTCGACTGTCGGAACGTGGCGGAGCACTCTGCCCCGAGAATCCTTCAAAGCCATCTGCTTCGGAGAGGTTTCATGCCCGGATATTATTGTTGGGCCATGCACGGAGAAAGAGGGGTTAGGCTGGAAGAAAATGAAGAAGAGGAGGATGATGACAGCTATCCTATGTCCCCTGAAGAATACAGTAATACTGCAATGGAAGACAATGAAGAAGAGGGAGGCAGCAATGAAGAAGAACAACGGGCATCGGATGAGCCCGCTGATGGTCTTGGTCAGGTCATTTCTGATGCAAAGCAACAATGTGATACAGAAAGGGAGAAGCTTAAGTTGGAGTCCATGCAAAAGGATCACAAAAAGTTGTTGTACCCAAATTGCGAAGATGGCAGCACAAAGCTCGGTACCACACTTGAACTGCTGAAATGGAAGGAAGAGACTGGCTTATTTGACAAGGGATTTGAGAAGTTACTGAAAATAATGAAGCCGAAGCTTCCAAAGGATAACGAGCTGCCCGAGACAATGTACGAAGCAAAGAAGACTATCTGCCCTCTAGGGTTATATGTGGAGAATATACATGCATGCATTAATGACTGCATCCTGTACCGCGGTGAGAAGTACGAGAATATGGATAAATGCCCGGTATGCACTGCATGTCGATACAAGATCAGACAAGATGACCCTAGTGATGTTGAGGGCGATAACGAGCCCCCCAGGAAGAGGGTTCCTACTAAGGTTATGTGGTATGCTCCTATAATACTACGGTTGAAACGTCTGTTCAGAAATAAAGAGCATGCCAGGTTGTTGCGATGGCACAAAGAAGAGCGTAAGAAAGACGGGAAACTAAGACACCCCACCGATGGGTCGCAATGGAGAAACATCGAGAGAAAGTACTCGAACTTTGCAGGTGACGCGAGGAACTTATGGTTTGGTCCAAGTACAGACGGCATGAATCCTTTTGGGGAGCAGAGCTGTAGTCACAGCACCTGGCCAGTGACTCTATGTATCTACAACCTTCCTCCTTGGTTGTGCATGAAGCGGAAGTTCATTATGATGCCAGTGGTCATCCAAGGACCAAAGCAAACCGGCAACGACATTGATGTGTACCTAAGGCCATTAGTGGATGAACTTTTGCAGTTGTGGGCAGAACCATGTGTAAAGGTGTGGGATGAGCACAAACAGGAGCCATTTTACCTACGAGCATTGTTGTTTGTAACCATCAATGATTGGCCTGCTCTTAGTAACATTTCAGGACAGTCAAACAAGGGATACAATGCATGCATGCACTGTTTAGATAAGACTAAAGGTACATATTTGGATAAATGTAAGAAGGTTGTGTACCTGGGGTGTCGTAAATTTCTTCCGACCAATCACCAACTAAGAAAGAAAGGCAAGCATTTCAACGGTGAGGCAGATTACCGGAAGAAGCCTAAGCTCCCTAAAGGTGCTGATGTATTTGGTATGGTGAAGGACCTAGAAGTAATCTTTGAAAAGGGTCCTAGCGGTCAATCTGTTCCGAAAGACCCCATTACCGGACACACGACTATGTGCAAAAAGAAATCTATATTTTGGGAGCTTGAGTATTGGAAAGACCTAGAGGTCCGTTCTTCAATCGACGTGATGCACGTGACGAAGAATCTTTGCATGAACCTGCTAGGCTTCCTGGGCGTGTATGGGAAGACAAAAGATACACCAGAAGCACGGGAGGACCAACAACGTATCAAAGACCCATACAACAAGCATACTGATAAAGGACGTGAATACTTAAGCAGCTACGCTCTTACCAAAGCAGAGAAGGAAATCTTTTTTGAAGTCCTTTACAGTATCAAGGTCCTGGCTGGCTTCTCGTCAAATATAAAGGGAATAATAAATATGGCAGAGAAAAAATTTCAGAACCTGAAGTCTCATGATTGCCACGTGATTATGACACAGTTGCTTCCGGTTGCATTGAGGGGGCTTCTACCGGAAAATGTTCGATTAGCCATTGTGAAGCTATGTGCATTCCTCAATGCAATATCTCAGAAGGTAATCGATCGAGAAAGTCTAGAAAGGCTACAGAAGGATGTGGTCCAATGTCTTGTTAATTTTGAGTTGGTGTTCCCCCGTCCTTCTTCAATATTATGACACATCTCTTAGTTCACCTAGTCGAAGAGATTTTCATTCTCGGTCCTATATTTCTGCACAATATGTTCCCCTTCGAGAGGTTCATGGGAGTCTTAAAGAAAAATGTACGTAACCGTGCTAGGCCAGAAGGAAGCTTCTCCAAGGGCTATGGAATAGAGGAGGTCATTGGGTTCTGTGTAGACTTTCTTCCTGACCTTAAGCCGATTGGTGTTCCTGAATCACGGTATGAGGGGAGACTGAGTGGAAAAGGCATGCTAGGAAAGAAAGCAATGATATTTAGGGACGAACATTTTTTGAATCAAGCACACTACATAGTTCTACAAAGTTCTACCTTCGTGGCTCCTTATATCGAGGAACACATGAATGTTGTACGCTCCAAGTTCCCGGGGAAGGATGACTACTGGATTAAAGAAAATCACATGGAGACTTTCGGCACTTGGTTGGAATTACATCTCATGAATGACACCACTATTGGAGATCAGCTCTACTTCTTGGCCACGACACCATCTGCGACTGTATTGACTTTCCAAGGGTACGAGATAAATGGGAATACATTTTACACGATTGCCCAAGATAAAAAGAGTACCAACCAAAATAGTGGTGTCCGCTTTGATGCAACATGCGAGAATGGGAAAAAGGACACATACTATGGTTACATAGAGGAGATATGGGAACTTGACTATGGACCTACTTTTAAGGTCCCTTTGTTTCGGTGTAGTTGGGTCAACATGAATGGAGAAGGGGTAAAGGTAGACCAGCTGTACGGAATGACAACAATGGATCTCAAGAATCTTGGTTATAGAGACGAACCATTCGTCGTAGCCAATGATGTGACTCAGGTTTTTTATGTGAAGGACATGTCCTCTAGACCAAAAAAGAAAAAATAAGGAAACGAATACATCAGACGATGAGCCCAGGCGTCACATAGTTCTTTCAGGGAAAAGAAACATCACGGGAGTCGAGGACAAGACATACATGTCAGCAGATTATGATAAGTCTGATGAAATTCCGCCCTTCACGGTGAAAACTGACCCAAGCATCCCGTTAAGCAAAGAAGATGCTCCATGGTTACGGCCTAAGAAGCGATCATAGGAAAGGGATCGACATACGCGACGAAGGAATCATACCCTAAACCCTAAACCCTATGTAAATCTATGTAATGTATGGAAACTTTATGTGATGTATGAAAACTTTATATGAGAACCACGAACATGATAGGTCATTTTGTGAAGCTCCGCCACGGGAGATTTCCCAACCCTTTACCCAACACTGTTAGAGGAGATGGAGTCTTTCATGGGCTTGCAGGAAAAAAATTCTGAGGTGGAGCTTCCGAAGATGCCGTAGGGCATGTGCACCAACGACATCTTCGAGAAGCTCCGCCATAGGAGATTTCCCAACCCTTTCCCCAACACTATTAGAGGAGGTGGAGTCTTTCACGGGCTTGCAGGGAAATTTTTCCGAGGCGGAGCTTCCGAAGATACCGTAGGGCGTGTGCACCAACGACATCTTTGAGAAGCTCCGCCACGGGAGATTTCCCCTTTTCCCAACACTGTTAGAGGAGATGGGGTCTTTCACGGGCTTGCAGGGAAATTTTTCCGAGGCGGAGCTTCCGAAGATGCCTTAGGGCGTGTGCACCAACGACATCTTCGAAAAGCTCTGCCACGGGACATTTCTCAACCCTTTCCCCAACACTGTTAGAGGAGATGGAGACTTTCACGGGCTTGCATGGAAATTTTTCCGAGGCGGAGCTTCCGAAGATACCGTAGGGCATGTGCACCAACGACATCTTCGAGAAGCTCCACCACGGGAGATTTCCCAACCCTCCATCCATGGTGATGAAACTCTCTCTACCTATGTTGGCTTGTTGAGCTGCTTGCCATGGCGTAGCGATGGTCCTTTTATAGGCACGGTGCCGCTTCTACTTTGTCTTGTTCCTTCGACAGGGCGTCGTGCGCTATATGCTTTATCTCATCGAGCAGTGCGTCCACCCACACGTCCTTATCCCGCCGACAGCTTTAGTCTCGGTTGCACCCACCAGCCAGGACTAAAGGTTACCCACGCGTCCTTATCCCACCGACAGCTTTAATCTCGGTTGCACCCACCAACCGGGATTAAGCTTTAGTCTCGGTTGCACCCACACACGAAAAATGGAAATTGGCTTTTTTGTGCGTCGAAAAGGAAAACTTTCTCATGCAACATCGTAAGCCATCCCAAGATGCACATGTGTGCACAATATGGGCACATTATCACAAACTATGCCTTGATTCTAGCCATAACATTGGTGGTTTGACCAATGCCATGAAACCTCGAACATGATAGGTCATTTTGTGAAGGATTTTTTATGATGTTTGCAATTTTTCAAGTTCAATATTTTTCCTTGTAACTGTGACACATAATATGACACCACGCGAAGGTTTCACATTGTTTGGATCATTTTTGAATTTCTTATGCCCGTTTCAAACTATATTTAAAACGGCGAGCATGAAGCTTCTTAGCCCGGGGCTGAGCCTCGCTGAACTTGAAGTGGATCTCTGATGAAATAGCATGTTGTGAACCTATAAATGATTTTTTTAAAAATTCACAAGCATTATATCATGTACTTGTAGTTCAAATCTTGGCAACCTCCTACCGATTCGGCAGGAATTTGTCTTTTTCATGAGGGATGGACGGAAAGGTTCCAGATACACCGGTTGGGAAATTATCCATATAAGGTGGTCTAGTATTTTTGAAAAATGGGTTGGTACCAATGCCAAACTTTAATTTGGTGGTTGCTTCACAGAACACCCCGATTTTGGCACCTCAAAAATGGAAATTGGCTTTTTCGTGCGTCAAAAAGGAAAACTTCCTCCTGCAACATCGTAAGCCATCCCAATATGCATATGTGTGCACAATATGGGGACATTATCATAAACTATGCCTTGGTTCTAGCCATAACATTGGTGGTTTGACCTAAATGCCATGAAACCTCGAACATGATAGGTCATTTTGTGAAGGATTGTTTATGATGTTTGCAATTTTTCAAGTTCAATATTTTTCCTTCCAACTGTGACATATAATATGACACCACGCGAAGGTTTCACATTGTTTGGATAATTTTTGAATTTCTTATGCCCGTTTCAAACTATATTTCAAAACGGCGAGCATGAAGCTTCTTAGCCCGGGGCTGAGCCTCGCTGAACATGAAGTGGATCTCTGATGAAATAGCATGTTGTGAACCTATAAATGATTTTTTTAATTCACAAGCATTATATCATGTACTTGTAGTTCAAATCTTGGCAACCTCCTCCCGATTCGACAGGAATTTGCCTTTTTCATGAGGGATGGACGGAAAGGTTTCAGATACACCGGTTGGGAAATTGTCCATATAAGGTGGTCTAGTATTTTTGAAAAATGGGTTGGTACCAATGCCAAACTTTAATTTGGTGGTTGCTTCACAGAACACCCTGATTTCATCACCTCAAAAATGGAAATTGGCTTTTTTGTGCGTTGAAAAGGAAAACTTCCTCATCCAACATCGTAAGCCATCCCAAGATGCACATGTGTGCACAATATGGGCACATTATCACAAACTATGCCCTGATTCTAGCCATAACATTGGTGGTTTGACCTAAATGCCATGAAACCTCGAACATGATAGGTCATTTTATGAAGGATTTTTTATGATGTTTTCAATTTTTCAAGTTCAATATTTTTCCTTGCAAACTATATTCAAAACGGTGGGCATGAAGCTTCTTAGCCCGGGGCTGAGCCTCGCTGAACTTGAAGTGGATCTCTGATGAAATAGCATATTGAAATTCCAAATTATGTAATAAATATTTGTTAATTGAAAATAGTAAAATTGTATAGTTCAAATAAAAATATTTGAAAACAGAAAATGGTTTTTGATTAGTTATTTAAATTGAAGCACTTTTTCTGTTAAAAGTTTTTTGAAATTCCAAATAAATAATCATCTTAAATTGAAACATCTTATTAATTAAACAAATTCTAAAATGGCGGGAAGACCAAAGGTTTGTCAAAATCTGAAAAACGGGTCAACGATCCCGGTTCGTCCCACCAACCGGGACCAATGATCCCCGGGTGTGCACGCTGATCAACATGCCTTTGGTCCCGGTTGGTGGGACGAACCGGGACCAGAGGACAGACCATTTGTCCCGGTTCGTCCCACCAACCGGGACCGTTGGCCCTTTGGTCCCGGTTGTTGGGACGACCCGGGACCAAAGGCCTGTATAGTTAACAGCCCTGACCCTTCCTCCTCCCCAACTCCCCCAATTCACAGAGCACATCGATGCGTGGCTAAGAAAAATTTGCGGCGGAGCAAAATCACGCCGTCAGGCTGCGCAAATCCAGAGCGGCCGCTTCACGTCGTCGACGCCCGTCGCCGAGCGCCACTGTCCGTTGCCGCGAGCAGGCAAGGAGATTCCATCGCTGCAATCGACCCCACCGTCCCCGACTCCGGCCGCCGCGTTCTCCACTGATTCCGGCAGCACGCGGCCTCCTCCGGCCTCGCCGCACCCTCCATCGGCCTCCTGGTGAGCCACTGGTGCTCTAGCACCACTCCTACGTCTCCCTCCCTCATTGTATCGTCCTCCCCACAAGCACCTGCCGCCGCCGGCCGCCAGCCACCGTCAAACCCCTTGCTCCGGCGCACCTCCCGTAGTGGCGCCACCCATTTTAGGTAGCCCGCATTGCGCTGGTTCGAACCATCCTAGTCGTTTCACCCCGCGCGCTTCTCTCTGCCGTCTTCCACCACCGCCTGGCAGTTCGCCGGCGAGGCTACGTGGCGCCACTGTGGTGTCGACGTGGCGTCGCGTGTGCCTGACGTGGGCGCTGACCAAGTCCCACCAGCGTGGCATCTGAGGTGGCTTGGGCCCCACGCGTCAGTCTCTGTGGCTAGTTTAGCCGTGGAGAAAAAAAACCCCACTCCGAGTTGATGTCATAATGACGCAGTAAAAGTTTAATAATTGTTTAAATAATTTCAGAAAAGAGTTTAATCTTATAAATTCAATAACTAATTATTTATAAGTCAGAAAAATATGTATAATATATCAAAATGTTCAGAAAAATGAGATCTACACAATAGACTCGTAATCATGCATTGTGCAACAACTTTAATTAAAAGTTTAATAAGAGAATGAAATCAACCCCTCGTAGGTGATTTCGGGGTCTCTCCTGTACTTGGGTTTGGACCCTTCGGATCCCACTTAAATTGCCAAGCATGCCTTAGGGTTAAATTTCAACTCTATTTAACTTGTCATATAATCATCCTTGCTTGAGCATTGCATCGATGCCATGTGTTGATTGTTGTTTCCCCTTTCTTGTCATAAACTTAATATGTAATTCTAGAACATCATCTTTGCAGATACTATGGATCCAACACATTAGGAAAACATCCTCCAAGGAATGATCTGTGAAAATGAAGATATCGATATTGATGTCACCAATGAGTTTATGAACGATTCTCGTCAGGGAGATGAGTCTCTCAACTGATGAGACGGCTCCGGTGAGGTAGAAGCCGAAGCCTGGGACAGGGGAGAAGCCAATGAGGAAGAAGGCGACGGCTCCGGCGGAACCTTAAATCTCGCAAACACCGGCGAGGTGTATATATGTATTTTTGTAACTAAAATTCTACTGTCTATATATATACATGCATATATTAACACTCTTTCTTATTTTAGCCCTCCGGATCGAGAACTTCTTCTGTAAGAACGAAACGAGGCCCAACAAAAAAGTTGGATGACACTGTGAGGTATAGGATCGACGTGGTCGGTGTATATGGCGAACCGCAAGCTCCCGTCGATGTCGCAAGAAAATTTGTCAAGCAATGCGGAGTTCTTGCGAGGGACTACATCCCGATCACCGTTCAAGAATGGAATCGGCCAAGCGGCGGTGGAGTCCAATATGTCGGTGATGCCGCCAAAGATAAGCTTTTTGAAAAGCTCATGATTAATTTCCTCCTGCCGATGCCAGATGTGAATCCAGATGAGGAGGAGAGAGCAAGAATGGAGCTTGTGCAAAGAGTCAAGAAGTTTGCTCTCAGCAAGATGGCCGATGCATTCAACAACTGGAAGAAGAAACTGTACAATAACTTTGTCAAGGTAGAGAAGACTCCGGATTTCACTCAAGGCGGCTATGCTAAGTTAAGACACCAGTGGGAGGATTTTGTGAACTACAAAACATCGGAGAAAGCTAAGGAAAGGTCTAGAATAAATACGGAGAACGCTGCTAAGAAACTGTACCATCATAACATGGGGCCTACTGGCTACGCCGGTTGCATGCCTAAGTGGGATGCACTTGAGGTCAATTACATAGCTACCGGGATCAGACCAGAGCCCGCAACATGGACACCACAGGCGAGAAACTGGTTTTACAGCCATGGGGGCATGTTGGACAAAGAAGGGAGGGCAATATATAATCAGAAACACAAAGATGATCCCCTACTGCCCATCGACGATATTAGAAATGCAGTAGATGATGTTGCAGCGGGATGGTTCATTCCCGATAGAGAGAACGACGAGCTCACACGCGCCCTTAAAAATCCTGAACACGACGGACGAGCACGAAGCACACCAGGCTCCAAGCCGTGGAAGGTTGCCTCCCCCCGGAAATGAAGAGATATCCCGATAAAAGCCATCCGAGGAGAAAGGAAAGGGAGGCAGCTGAGAAAGCAGCCGCTGCAGACCGGCTGCGTAATGTAGAAGAAGCATTAAATCGGCACTAGGATCAACTCGACAGACTTAGCCAGCAAGGTACTAGCGGCCAATCTCAGCGGCACGTGGTAGAAGCTGCATTCGAGGGTACCAGCGCCCTATCGAATAACAAAAGCAGCGTCGCTTCCACGCAGCTCCATGATGTTGATGATGATGCACCGACGACATCTCCTCCTAAACGCTACCAAGTGGATGATATCACGGAGACCACAACTTGTGAGCTAAAGGTGCATGTTATGAACTTAAGGATGACGGCGGCGGTCGGCATGGCGGTACCAATTGCGCCTAGCCCAACTTGGCATTGCAGACCGGTTCCAAAAAGGGTACGCTGTCGTCACGGTGGATGAGGTGAAGGAAGATTTTGAGGAGCTGAAGCTAGACCACCCTGCAGGGGAAGATATGGAGCTGACTCAACTAGGAGAACCCAAAGGGGGGACTATTCTATGGCCAAAGGAGCGCATCATGCTTCCAAATTATGTGCCGCCAAGGCCACCCACTCCTCAGAGCAGCAATCCACCTTCGCCGCCACATCACCATTCTCCAGCGCAACCATCGCCTTCACCGCCTCACCACTCAGCGCAACCGTCTCCATCGCCGCCTCATCCGTCTCCGCCGCCGCGTCAGCCGTCTCCGTCCCCTGAGCCTCAGGGACAAAAGCGGAAGTATACTAAGAGGGGAAGCACCACCAGCAACAGCAAGAGCATGTTCCGACCACCGAAACGTAAGCTATTGCCCCTCCCAAAAGTACCTCATCAGAATATGAAGAAGCTACCTTGCGAGAAGACAGATGAGGAAACTGATGCGGCCGTAGCTGCCCATTATGAAAAGTGGAAGATTGACATGGCTAACAAGAAAAGGCCGATAGAGGCATATTTCCCGGTCACGGCAGAAGATAAAGCCAAAACAGCCGCGCTTAAGATTCATCTTCACCAACCCATAGTGCTCACATCAGACTGTAATCGCTCTATTACCAAGTCGGCTGAGGCAAATGAGCGAGAGTCGGGAAAGAAGTTGCCCAGCTCGGACAACAGAAAAATCAATCGATCGAACCGCTCAAAGTGTACGATACCAATGAGTGGAGAGCCCAGGAGCGGCATGATCTGAACATTGATCCAGAGTTTGTTCGACTATACGGAGAAAAAGCCCAATTATATGGACTGTCTATTACTGAGTACATGAGTCATATGGATGAGTTCGAGGGGTACCAAGAAACATCATACGTGTACCAGTACGGGGCTCCTCTCGTCAAACCCGAGTTAATCAAAGATCTACCAACAAAAATGCGAAGATTGCATAACTGGTACATCCAATCCTGTGCTGATTCCAAAAACTGGATCTATGCTGCATATAAACACCACCATTACGGTCATGGAGATGGCTTCCTACTGATCGAATTTCTAGAATTATTTCAGTTTTACCAACAAGACGCCCTCGACAAAACTATCGTCAGTGCCTATTGTTTGTAAGTACTCCCTCCGACCCATATTAGTTGACTCAAATTTGTCTAGATTCGGATGTATCTAGACATGTTTTAGTACTAGATACATCCGAATCTAGAAATATCCAAGTCAACTAATATGGGTCGGAGGGAGTATTATTAATTTCTGTAATTAAGTCTTTCTAGCTCAGCTCATTCGTTGCTTGTATAATCTTACTCATCACTATACTAATTATATATGCAGAATGAAGATTCTCGAATGCAACAAAGGACAAATCTATGACCTTGGGTTTGTTGACTGTAATTTCATTCATGAAGTTACTCTAAAAACAAAACCCAAAGAGACAGAGGATAACTTGTTCCAAGTGTTGAAGCATTTCAGCAATAGAAGGGAAATACTATTTCCTTACAACGCTGGGTGAGTGTTACTGTCTTGTACACATTCTATTTTCGCTTACTCGATGCTAAGCGTATAATTGACTCGTGTTATATTTTGTTAGTGTGTCCAACTTCCACTATATTCTGTTAATCATTGCTGTTGACACCGGAGTAGTAAAAGTCCTGGACTCGAAACGCACACCATTAGAAAAGTGGGCGGACATGCAGGAATGCCTCCAGAAGGCTTGAAAACGGTTCACCGCCAAAACTAGGGGTGTTTGGAAGCCAGAGCTTATATTTCAACCATTGACTGTAAGTACTACTTGCTAGATCCACGCATCTATTTAATTCTAGTTTCAATACCACCATTATCATGCTTGATTATTATTTTGATTGAACTCCGTTCTCGTAAAGTGCTTGAGGTAGGAAGCCGGGAATAACTTATGTGGATACTATGTCTGCGAGTTCATTCGCCAGACGACCAAAGAGAAGGGCGCAGATCGGAACATCAAAAGAATTGAAGTACGATAAACAATAATCATAACTTTATTTTATTACCACCAATTGTGTTTAGTTTCATTCATATATATTGATCCCCTTCTTTATATTAGATCGGACGGATGCGGGACGGTCTTCTATCACAAGAACGCGTGCAAGCAATTCAAGAGGAAATTGCCGTATTCTTGTTAGAATAAGTCATAGATCCGAAAGGAGAATACTATTACCCGCTTCATTTGGAAGGGTGAAGTGTAAAAAAGAAGATGTAAATTAGATCAAATTCGTGTGAGAGTATCGTTTGTAATTATAATATGTTTCGACCAAGAAGACGGATGAGACGGTGTATAATATATTTGTGATCACACATGATGTGTAATATATATATCGTGGTTTTATTATTGCTGTATATATGTAGTACCATTAAATTGATAAAAATCCTGCCGTGGCAAAAAAATATCCCGAAAATCCTGCCGCGGCACAAAACCCTGCTGCGGCACAAAACCCTGCTGCGGCACAGAGACCAACGATCCCAGTTCGTGCCAAGAACCGAGACCAATGATCCACCCCCGCCCGTCTCTAGCGCTGCCACGTGGAGACCCATTGGTCCCGGTTTGTTCCACGAACCGGGACCAATGATCCACCCCCTCGTCGCGCGCCCGCCCACGTGGAGACCCATTGGTCCCGGTTCGTGCGCGAACCGGGACCAGCATTAGTCCCGAGTGAGTGGTCTTGGTTCGCATGGACCTTATGAACCGGGACTAGAGGCCATGTTTCCATCAGTGTTAGTATTTCTTTCTTCCACGTAACAATTATATCATTTGGATAATCATTTTTAAATAAAATGAAGGTTTGAATAAAGTACAAATCTTTCCACCGAAGCACTTCCACGACAAGAGACACAAAGAAAGAAAGAAGTAGGAAGATATGGATAATTATTAACATGGACACCATTTATTCGGATTTATTAAATATCTAGCAATCATATCATTAGCTAATAGACAACTCATCATGTTAGGAATCAGCCGCACGATATCGCGTCAACTTGATTGGTCTAGAGGCAACACAACTCATCTTATACACGCAACCAGTGGCGGATCTACATGTACCTAAGGGGGAGGGGCACAAGATACCGGGTAAAAAATTCTTTGCAAAAAACCCTTCACCATGTGATTTTTATCTGGTTTGCCACTAGTAGACACCCTGGTGCAGAATGCTCTAGCTCTAGCACTGCATGCAACTCGACTTTCCGTATATAAGCTTGTTGGGACTTTGATCACAAACAGAAACACAAGACCATGATTTCCTTCATCCATTCTGAACTCGCGCAATATCTCGCAGTCACTCACACAAACTCTAGGATAGGAACACATACAAACGTACCAACATAAAGATAGTAAGGGGCACATGGCATCGCTCTTCGTATTTCTCTATTGGTTTTGTGGTTTTTTGGTAACTACATTTGGTGACTATTATATAAGTGCAGAATTGACTAAAAAACTAATTTGTGACTCTACTAGAACACTAAATCATGCAACAGGTCCTGCTGACGCGCGTATGAAACATCAGGGTATGTAAGTGGTGTGAATTTAAAAAAACCAAACAGTTACGATATGTAGGTTAGCTTGATCATTACAACTTGAATATGGTGACCGAAATGAACCAAACTGTTCTTATCCACCTCATATATCAATATGATTAGATTACTCAACACTTAGACTATAATTCGTAGTTTTTTCTTCTTTATACTAAATTTTCTTACTTACATATACCTAATTTAGCCATTAGATTATTTATTTCCATTTATATTGTTTAGCACACGTAATTAACATTTTTGTTAATATACATACAGAAATAACTTTGTATCGTGCTTGCTAAAAAAGGGTGAATGCTCATAAATATCAGGAAAAAAAGAGGTAACTTCACAAAGATTGATAGATTGTGATAAACTAAAACCATATTTACCATGTAATGATGTTGCCATTTTCTTAAATTTTAGTTTTCAACAGTAAATAACATTTGTGAAACTAAACTTCTTCCAAATCTATGGAAACTAAAAAATAAGAATTCATCCCAAGATGAGCCATTCATGTGTTTTAATGTTCTTATGTGTGCCAAGTCCATTTTAATGTCCTTACATAGCTTGGTAGAGGGTTTCTTCACAAATATCTTGAACGTGTTTTCAAGATTGTGCGATTATCTATTTTAGGTGCAACCATATCCATAACATCTATAGTGGATTGTATCCAAAAAATCTAGCATCTAATCATCTTGTCTCATCATTTTTTGGGGATGTTGTAAGTTGCGTGGGTTTTTTTTTGCATCAGTATTTTCTTCTTTTCCTTGGCTTGGTGCGTAGTTTCTTGGGCCAGTCCACTAGAAAAACGTTGCTACCTATATGAAAAAATGTACAACCCAACCAAAAAACCGTTTGACTTGGCTTACTTTTAATCTACATGAAATAAGCCCCCAATGAAAAATACCAATGGAAGATATTTTGGAATTTAGTTGTCCTGCTAGATTCTTGCATGTACCACCCTACTACATCATCGGTGCATGGATTTTTTTACTATCACCACTCTATCACTTGTATAAAAGTATACATGTAATGATCTAGAGTTATATATTATAGGAAAGGATAGATATGTGAATTGAGATTATGCATAGCATGCATCTAGAAATGTAGGATCAATTTGAAAAATTATAACCTATTTGAATTTGGTTCTAGTGAGGTTGTTGGCAACCAAAAGGTCATTGGGAATTGAAACCACATTCAAATTTCAAACTTTAAATAATTTGAATGAGTTTAGAATAGAATTTGACATAAGTAAAACATGAATTCAAATTCAAATTCCACACACTTATAGATATAACACACAGAATATGATATAAATATTTCATTCAAATCTTAAAACACAACAATACAATGATAGAATAAGTAGAGTACAACATAATATGATCTTTATTCATATTTGAATGTGAGTACATGATCCAGAATTACAAAAGTGACAAAAATAAATGGAAAACATAATCTAAAAATCCTAGACTACACTGTCAATCTTCTAAGCCTGGATTCAAACCTTGATCTTCAAACCTGTGAACATAAAGAACAAATAAAAACAATGGTTAGTGTTAAAATGTGGGTTCTGCCCTAAGACAAAACCATTCTATATAAGAACCCTTTTAAAGTAGAGTCTAGGAATAAATCCTAAACTCTGAGCCTGAGAAGTAAATGAACAAACCAAATACTAGAATAAGAAGATTCAAAATAGTGATTCACTATGAACATTTGAATCCAACAGTATGTAGAGCTCAAAAACTTTTAGAGTGGATCACCAATAGCACCTAGGATCTGTCACCAACTTCAGTGTAGAACAATTAGTAATCTGGTAGTAATCTACCAACAATCTCAACTTGAGTATATAGGAAAAACCAAACCAATAGGAATGCTAAATATCACAATATAAGACATTCAACCAAAGGAAAACCCCAGGCTCAGGATTCTATCAAGAACAGGTAGAAATCTAGAAAATTAAAACATCCTACATAAAAATTCTAAACCAATAGAAACTGCAGTAACCACTAGGCAAGAACAATCACCAAAGAGTTTATCAAGGTATTGAATTCTGCCAAGAACCGTAGAACTCTCAGAATCTAAATCATGATAAATTGAAATTGTAAACCAATCAAACTTCATAGTAATTGAAGTTATGAACATTCATCCAAATGGAAATGCAAGGGTCCATGGATGAAAACTAAATAAAAAAACATAAAAATCTAATTAATAAACACTTGTCAAGTTCCAAAACCAGAACAAGATAAAGGCCAAACTAACATGCCTGATTAGGCATATCTAAATACAACTCCTGCACATAGAAAAAAAGGGTTATATGCCAATTTTGGCATACATAGATAAGTTAAACCCAACATGGGATTAACCACGAAAAAACCCTTGACACCTGTGAATACGTTAGCCAATAGAGGCGGTTTCACACACACACAAGCTGGTGATTCACTTAACTGCATGTCATTGCTGTCAGCATCACAACCATTTAGGAACACTATAAATAGAGGACCACCTAAGACCCCATAGCTCATAAATCACCACTCGAGCTTGGACCATAAACACATACTTAGGATTTAGAGAGAGATCTGAGAGAGAGAGAGAGAAATGAGAAGAAGAGGAAGAACTCAAGAATGAGGAGAAGAGCCACAACATCAGTTGCAGATCTTCATCAAGCCCACTAGTAGAGCTACAAAGGTTATAATTTTAACTCTAGGATAGTAAAGTATAGAGTCCAGTGAGAGAGATTATAATAGAAAATGCACCTAGTATAGTTGACGGACAATAATCTACACATCTTCAGTAAAGAAGAACATCACATATGAGTCACACTTTTAACTGGCACAAACCCTAGCCATTAACTAGAAGAAGATGAACAATAGACATATAATCAATCAAATAAGATCACCTAATCTATATTTCACCCCCATCCTAAGACAAGCCTAAGGATGAGAAGGGAAATACTGATTCAAGCACCCTAATACCTACATGAGAAGCAGTAATCAACACTTAACCAACACACTTACATAATAAAGCTTGAATTAAAATCTCAAGCAACAATAGAAGGAAACTAAGCAATTATACTCAAATAATTTAGTGAACTACTTTAACACAGGTCAAGTTGAGTAAAATGACAGTAATCAGTCATGCTAAAATAACTGTATTATAATCCTCATATGCATGGGTCAGTACACAACACTAGAGAAAATCTACAGCAGGATGCACCCAACAATCTACTAGCAAACAGTACACTTAACTAATCAACAACAAACATTAAATGTCAAGTGTAAGTCCTCTAAATTAAACATTTAGTTAACCAAATCAATATCTGTTAACTGACAGACAATATAGTAGAAAAACACGGTATCATCTGAACAAAATCCTAAACCTAGACAACCAAGTCGAACCCAAACCCAGACAACATCTAGAATATTCTAGAAAACCCTAGAACATGCTAGAAGGACCACAGTAGTAACACTACAGAACACAAACCCTAGAATCAACCAGTAGCGTAGAACCAGAGGGAGAGAGATGAGGAGAGTAACACCTACCTTCAGAAAAGATGAGCCCATCACATGCTGACCGAGTAGAGGAAGAAGGGAGAGATATGGTGGCAGCGGCCGGTGGCATAGAGGAGTACCCTAGAGGGGGCATCTCACTCTACATTAGCCAGAGAAGCCACATTAGTCGAACTAGACTCCTAGGAGCACCATCTTGACGGCGGGGAATGCAAGAGTTGGAGTAGATAGAGCACCACTAACATAGGTATGCCCTACGGGTGCCTAAGGTTGGCCTGCCCGGTTCGGTCCAGCAGAAGCCCATATGATGATCTGTTGGCAATGGCAAAGCCCATGGCAATTTGGGTGGCCCAGACCCATGAAGGATACAACAAGTTTTAGATAGAAAGTTTACAGAGTTGACCTAACTTGTAACTGACTCGATCGTATCCCGACCTCCTTATATAAAGGCCCGGAGGGAGCGACAAGGAGGATCATCGAAAACCCTAGCACATAAACCCGCCAGATTACATATGCACACCATCGCCATCAAGGCACCCCCTATAACCTTCTATTCATCATCAATCAAGAGCAGACAAGCAGGAGTAGGGTTTTCCCTCTAGGGGCCTGAACCTGATAAACCTCATGTCTCCGTGTTGCTTGACTATTAGTCGAATGAAGTCTCTAGTGCTCCCCTCTTCCTCAAAACCCAATTCCACAAACCATGGGCATTGATGTGATCACCCTATGTCAATTAGCGCCGTCTATGGGAAGCAGGCGCACTGATGTCACGACTTCGGCGACTCCACCGCCGCGATTTTTGACTCCTCTGCATTGGGGAGACGCCTCTCCTTCGGCTCGTTCAACTTCACCATCCACTCGCCAGTCTCATGCGAGGCTTTCGACTCTGGTGGCAATGGAGCCAACATGGCCATCAGGGATCTGCACTTCCAAATCAGCAAGATCGACACCCTCCGCCTCCCCCCAAGAAGTCGACGCGACCGTTGATTTCACCTACCTCGTGGTTTCCGCTACCGATCGGCACCCTGAGGGAGCTCAACGCCTCCATGCCAACCTATGAGACGGATAGCAACAACAGTTGCAACTCCGATATGTACGACCTGCAGTCGGGAGAAGATGCTTATGGCTCTGATCTAGAAAGTTGTGGGAGAAACGGCTTCCCGAACTGCTACATGTGCACCGTCATCAATGCCAACGGTGGTGATGGAAGTACGGTACCGGGAACAAGGGCAACCGCTGCCCCCCAACCCCCAATGCCAATGACAACAACCTCAATGCCAACCGCGAAAACCCTAGCGCCAATGGTGGAGGTGTATCGGGTCGCCCCGAGATCCACCTCTCAGATTCTGAGTGGAACATGATCAGGGAAGCCTTGTCAGAGAACTCGTCCTGCGAAATACTAATGAGCTACCACTGGCTCCTCGTAAAGGAGTTTAATTGCCAGCAGGCGGTGCAATCTCAACTCGATGAGCACAAGAATGCAGCCGACGAGTCGAGTGCTCAGCGGGCGGCAGTCTCCTCCATCGGCGGATCCTCCTCAATGGGCAACGACATCGGAGCTCACAAGAGATGTTCTTGGCTGGACCACCTTGACACTGAGGGGAGGCGCGAGGCCACCTGAGCCCTCAACTTCTTGTTCATGTCGGTGGAATCTAGGGATGACATGATACCCAAAATGCCAGAAGCTACGGTGATCGCGGCCACCATGTACCTGCTACCAAACCAACCTCCGACCGGGCATCCACGATCCGCCGTTCACCGATCCGCTCTCGTTGGACTCAGACTGGTGGAAGCCGCGCTTATGGGAGAACCAATCCTAGAGCCAAACAAGACATCCACGCCACCTGCAAGGAAACACTCTCCATCATACGATGAGGATGACCTGCCGTGGAGACGAGGTAGCCCGTAGCGGAGAGACCGCGACTACGACGCCCGTGACGAGATCACTTAGCGCAAGGTCGACAAATCGTGCACCAAGCACGCATACTCCTCTGAGTCCGAAGATGGGGACACGAAACTCCGCGGTTCTAGATGCTTCAGCCGTGCCATACGGAAAACTCGGATGCCCAAGGGCTTCAAGATGCCCTCGGATAACCCAAAATTTGATGGCCTCCAGGAGTCAAAGGTCTTGTTGGATGACCACATACAGTCCATCAAGTGCCACGACAGATGCAATAACATAGCCATGCAATGCCTGCAACTGAAGCTAAAGGGCGCCACATGGGCCTGGCTTAACAGCCTCCCCTCCAGCTCGATTCGTAGCTAGGAGGCACTGGTATATAGTTTCATCCGAAACTTCAAAGGAACCTACAAGCACCTGACATCAATCGAAGAACTCTGGGCCTATAGCTAGAAGCCCAGCGAATCCCTTTGCTCGTACATACATCGATGGTGCATCATCAAGAACTCCATAGAAGATATTTCCAAGGAGCGAGCTATCAACGCATTTAATGGTGGCATACGCCATCGAGAGCTCAAGGAGGAGCTAGCCCACACCAAGCCCAAGACCATCGACCACCTGATGGACATTGCGAATCAATGGGCGGATGACGAAGATGCCATCCACAACACCCGAGCATGCTCGGATGACCTCGGTCGCAGATGTGACCTCTGAGGAAAACGCAGGATGCACGGCTATGAGGACCGATACGAAGTCGGCATGATCGTGGCCGGCTACACCGACAAACGCGATGACGATAACCGCAACAACATAAAATAATGGAGCAGAGCAGTACCCGCGCCCGCTGGGGAACATGGATATGATCTAGAAAGGGCGTCCTTCCAACATGACCTAGAAGATGAAAAACCTCCAAGTGAACCTAGCTGTCACCGCTCCACCTGCCATCCCTGAGTACCTTAGTGGAGCCGAGTCCTGCATCACCTTTGACATATCTAACCACTCACGTCAGGTCTCGTGCCCATGGCACGCTACCCTGGTGCTTGAGGCACAAATCAGTGGCTTCGAGATGAGCAAAGTATTCATGGATGGCGGCAACGAAATTAACCTCATGTTTGCCAGCACCTTGTGTGCCACGTAAATCCCTCTCTCTAGCCTAGAGGCATCTGAAACAACCTTCCATGGCATCGTAATAGGGAAGGGAATCTACCCCCTGGGAAAATCCACCTTGACGTCATCTTCAGCATGCCTAAAAACTTTAGTCGTGAGCGTCTCGAGTTCGAGGTGGTTGTTTGGCCATCACAATACGACGCCATACTCGTCCGCGTGGCATTCACAAGGTTCCTGGCGGTACCGCACTATGCATACCTCATGTTGAAGGTTCCAAGCCCGAACGACGTTATTACCATCTAGGGGAGCTTCACTAGATCCAACAACTGTAACAGGCATGCAAGAGGAGCGGCGAGGCTCAAGGAGTCGACGGACAATAGTCTTCCTCATGTGAGAAAGCAGAGCACACCAGAGAAATCTTTTGACTCCACGGTCAACACCAAGGAGATCCAGGTCCACCCGACTGACCCTACCAAGACGTCCCTCATTGCCAACAACCTGAGTTTCGCATAGGAACTCACGCTCGTTGAATTCCTCTGTGAGTGCTGGGAAATCTTCGCCTAGTGTCCTGCGGAGTTGCTAGGAGTTCCCAGGGAATTCATCGACCATGCACTAAACGTCTTACCCAATGCATGACCAATCAAGCAGTCGATGCGTCGGCTATCAAAAGAGAAGGCCAAAGTTGTAAGCGTGGAAGTCAACAGGCTCCTCGACACTGATTTCATGCACGAGATCAAGGAAAGCACCTGGGTAGCTAACCTCGTGTTAGTGTGAAAGAAGTACACAGACATACTGCGGATGTGTGTGGACTACACGTCCCTCAACAAGCATTGTCCGAAGGACCACTCCCCACTACCGCAGATCGATCAAATCATCGATTCTAGCATGAGGTGTGAGCGCCTCTCCTTCCTTGATGCCTAATCAGGCTACAATCAGATCCATATGAAGGTGGAGGACCAAGAGAAAACGGCGTTCATAACATCATTCAGAGTCTATTGGTACAACACAATGCCATTCGAGCTGAAGAACACAGGAGCCACCTATCAAAGGTGCATGTAGGCATGCCTGAAGAACCAAATTGGCCTAAAAATTCAAGTCTATGTTGATAACATAGTGGTCAAGACAAAAGAGAGCACAACGCTAATCGAAGACCTCCATGAAACCTTTGACAACCTTGACCGCTACAAAATCAAGATGAACCCGAAGAAGTGTGCCTTCGTTGTCCCATCCATCCAATTACTCGGGTACCTCATCTCCGCAAGGGGAATCGAGGCAAACCCGAAGAATATAAAGGCCATAATAGCCATGGCGAAGCCGAAGAACATCAAGGGCGTCTAGCAGTTGGCTGGGCGAATAGCAGTAGTCAGCCGATTCATCAGTCGTATGGGTGAGAAGGCCCTGCCTTTCTACCAACTCCTCCACAAGATGGACATGTTCGAGTGGACGAACGAAGCACACAAAGCCTTCAAAAACCTCAAGCGCCTGCTATCAACTTCACCTATACTGGTGAACCTCATGAAAAGGATCCTATGCTGATGTACATAGCCGCCACCCATCAGGTGTTCAGCACTATGCTCGTGGTCAAACGAGTGGAGGAAGGAAAAATCCGTGGGGTGCAACGGTCGGTGTACTACCTCAGCGAGGTACTCACACCCACCAAACAACAGTACTCGCACTACCATAAGCTGGCATACGGCATCTTCATGACAGCGCGTCGACTACACTACTACTTCATGGAGCATCGAATAATCATGGTCAACGATGCACCGTTGTCCCACGTCCTCAAGAACCCCGAAGCAACATCACGAGTCACCCTTTGGGGCATCGAGCTGTCCTCGCAGGACATCAGCTGCGAGCGGTGCACAACAATCAAGTCAAAGGTGCTCCCAGACTACCTACTCCATGATGACCCACAAGTATAGGGGTTGTATCGCAGTATTTTCGATAAGTAAGAGTGTCGAACCCAACGAGGGGCAGAAGGTGTTGACAAGTGGCTTGGAGCAGGAATTCTCTGTAAATACTTAGCAAACGGATTTTTAAGGGTTTTTGATAATGCAGATAAATAAAGTACGAGTAGATAAAAGACAATAATAATAAATGCAGCAAGTGGCCCAATCCTTTCTTTAGCAAAGGACAAGCTGGTTGTATTACTTAAGATGACCAAACATTCTCGAGGACACATGGGAATATCTTCAAGTGATTTCGCTTCATATAGTTGATTAATCTTCTTTAGTTTGATAAGTGTTGTGTGGGTGAACCTGTGCTAATGTACTGACCTTCCTAGGACTAATACATACTTGTGATTATACCCCTTGCAAGAATCCGCAAGTACAATAAAGTAATTAAGATAAAACCCTAACCACGGCTTTAAACTCTGAGATCCTACACTCCCTTGTGCAAAGGTTTCGGGGGTTCAGGTTTCTGCCACTCCGGCAACCCCTACGATTAGTAGCCAAATACACAAGGCATTCCCCTAGGACCATAAAGGTAAAGTGTCATGTAGTCGATGTTGACATGACACCACTTGAAGAATAACACCACAACTTAAATATCAAACCATTGAATCTTTCTCAACACAATTCCACTACTAACAACATGACTTCTCCCATGTCCTCAAGAACTAAACGAACTACTCACAAGACATCATATGGATCAAGATCAGAGATGAAATAATGATAAGTAACAATCTGAACATGAACGATAATTCAATGGTTCCACTCAATAGCATCAACTACAACAAGTAATCAACTCCGAGAAATTTTCCCCTAAGAACTATGCAAGATTCAACCCAATTGTTACAGCGGTATGGAGTGGTGATGATGGTGCTGGTGGAGATGGTGATGGAGATGATGATGATCCCGATGAAGTCCAGCTTGATGGTGGTGTTGATGGCGATGATCTCCCCTCTCCGGGAAGGAATTTCCCTGGTAGATTTCTGTGTGCCGGATAGCTCTTTCTCTCTCTGCATTTCCACCCCGTAGAGGCGACGGAATCTTTCTGTGGTCGCTCCTCGAGTCTTAGGGTTTCGTGGGGTTGAGATACGCCAAAGAAAAGAGCCAGAAGTGGGCCAGGGTGGCCACACCACCTAATGGCGCGGCCTAGGGTGGCCCGCGCTAGGGGGTGGTGTGGGCCCCCTCTGGCCCATCTCCGCTCCCCCTTCTGGCATCCTTCGTCTTCTGGGAAAATAGGATTTTCGTGTATTTTCTGGGATTTTCCGATCTTCGCGAATTTCGCCTCCAAACTGTGCCTTTTCCATCAGAATCCTAGCTTCAGCGGTCCATCCTCCAAAAGTCATCAACCATGCAAAAACATATGAAATAACATAAGTATCATCTCTTAATATGAAATATATCAATGAATAACAGTAAATTATGATATAGAATAGTGATGCAAAATGGACGTATCAACTCCCCCAAGCTTAGACTTCGCTTGTCCCCAAGCGAAAACCGAGCTCAATAAACAAAACCTCAGGTTTATGGAGTGAAGTGTCTATAAAAGAATACAGACAAGAAGCATCACATTCATCAATACACAGATCATAATAGAAGACAACTCACTATTATATAACTTAACTTGCAGTAGGTAAAGGAAACACAATAAAGATACACAAAGTAAATCATAATTGGTAATTGCAAACTTTGCTCTTGGTCAAAGAATATTTAACAATTAGCAAGAGTTTAAACATAATGGGGTTTTCAATGATAGCTTTCAAAGTAATACACACTAAGATAAGAGCAATGTGCAAAACAAGGAACATAAGAAACATGATTGAATAAACCATCATATGAATGAATGAAACACAACAACTCAAAATACTTGCTGAGATAGAAAGGGATAGGTTTACTGACTCAACTAAAAAGTAAAAGATAGGCCCTTCGTAGAGGGAAGCAGGAATTTCAAGTTTCATAAAGAGCTTCCAAAAATTATGGTACTTATTAGCTTTCATCTCTCATTGCCCTAATCATAAGCATCTTTAGGTGACTAAGGTTAAAGTGATCAAATATGAGGATATGTTTGACAAGTTATAAGCTAAAAATCTCATGCCCCTTACTTACGAAGACCATTCCTCATGCTACTCAAGTTTAGTCACAAGGAAGTTCTTATCATTATAAGTACATGTGTATCATAGAGAACCTCCAACAGGGTACCCCTTGACCGATGATACGGAAGAATCCCCATATCAAAATGACAAGGCAAGCAGACAATGAGCATCTCAGCATCCTTTTATTTCTTATTTGCATAGGTATCTCTTTTTTCTTTTTTTCTTTCCTATTTGCATAGGCTTCTTTTTTATAGAGGATGCTTCATACATTGCTCACTATGGTTACGCTGCAGGTTTCCACCATCATTAGGCATGGATTAGACCAGCCGCCCAGGTGTTTCTCTAACACATATACAAACTCCATGAGCCTTACAAGCTCCCCTTTCATTTCACACCGCCAGGATCCATAAGCAAAAGAACATGATATCAACTAAATAAAGTGCAATGTTGAAAGCGTTCGCCATGACAACATGGTTCTGTTAATTCCCAACTTACAAAACGCAAGCATATACGCAACATAGATGGGCATAATGGTTCAAGTTTATTAAGTGCAAGAAAGTAAAGTGTGCCATCAAGTTCGTGAGAGCTTTAATCACTAATTTTCACATAAAAAGTTTAATTTGGAAGGTACATAAAAACATGAATTTACTTGGAATAGCAATAGTGCTAATAGGTAGGTATGGTGGACACAAATGGCATAGGTTTTGCTTTAAGGATTGGATGCATGAGAAGCATTCCCTCTCAGTACAGGTTTTTGGCTAGCAAGGCTAGGTAGCAAGCATAAGAGTTGAAGGAAACAAACAAACATACAAGTGATAAAAAAAACATGCAATCTTCCTTGGAAGCACAAAAGATCTTAACTAGAGAATACTAAGCTTATGAGCCAATCAAGAAAGAAAGATGATGAAATTATAGTTTAAGAAACATGATTGAATAAATCATCATATGAATGAATGAAACACAACAACTCAAAATACCTGCTGAGATAGAAAGGGATAGGTTTACTGACTCAACTAAAAAGTAAAAGATAGGCCCTTCGCAGAGGGAAGCAGGGATTTCAAGTTTCATAAAGAGCTTCCAAAAATTATGGTACTTATTAGCTTTCAGCTCTCATTGCCCCTATGATAAGCATCTTTAGGTGATTAAGGTTAAAGTGATCAAATATGAGGATATGCTTGACAAGTTAGAAGCTGGAAATCTCATACCCCTTACTTGTGAAGACCGTTCCTCATGCTACTCAAGTTTAGTGACAAGTAAGTTCTTGTCATTGTAAGTACATGTGTATCATAGAGAACCGCCAACGGGTTACCTCTTGCCCGGTGATACGGAAGAATCCCCATATCAAAATGACAAGGCAAGCAGACAATGAGCATCTCAGCATCCTTTTATTTCCTATTTGCATAGGTAACTCTTTTTTCTTTTTTTTCTTTCTATTTTTTTATTTCTCTTTTTTTCCTTCCTATTTGCATAGCCTTCTTTTTTATAGAGGATGCTTCATAGATTGCTCACTATGGTTATGCTGCAAGTTTCCACCATGATTAGGCATGGATTAGACCAGCCGCCCAAGCGTTTCTCTAACACATATACGAACTCCATGAGCCTTACAAGCTCCCCTTTCATTTAACACCGCCGGGATCCATAAGCAAAAGAACATGACATCAACTAAATAAAGTGCAAAGTTGAAAGCGTTCCCCATGATAGCATGGTTCTGCTAATTCCCAACTAACAAAACGCAAGCATATACGCAACATAGTGGGCACAATGGTTCAAGTTTATTAAGTGCAAGAAAGTAAAGTGTGCCATCAAGTTCGTGAGAGCTTTAATCAATAATTTTCACATAACAAGTTTAATTTGGAAGGTAGATAAAAACATGAATTTACTTGGAATAGCAATAGTGCTAATAGGTAGGTATGGTGGACACAAATGGCATAGGTTTTGGTTTAAGGATTGGATGCACGAGAAGTATTCCCTCTCAGTACAGGTTTTTGGCTAGAAAGGCTGAGTAGCAAGCATAAGAGTTGAAGGAAACAAACAAACATACATGTGATAAAAACAAACATGCAATCTTCCTTGGAAGCACAAAAGATCTTAACTAGAGAATACTAAGCTTATGAGCCAATCAAGAAAGAAAGATGATGAAATTATATTTTAAGAAACATGATTGAATAAATCATCATATGAATGAATGAAACACAACAACTCAAAATACTTGCTGAGACAGAAAGGGATATGTTTACTGACTCAACTAAAAAGTAAAAGATAGGCCCTTCACAAAGGGAAGCAGGGATTTCAAGTTTCATAAAGAGCTTCCAAAAATTATGGTACTTATTAGCTTTCAGCTCTCATTGCCCCTATCGTAAGAATCTTTAGGTGATTAAGGTTAAAGTGATCAAACATGAGGATATGCTTGACAAGTTATAAGCTGAAAATCTCATGCCCCTTACTTACGAAGACCGTTTATCATGGTACTCAAGTTTAGTCACAAGTAAGTTCTTGTCATTGTAAGTACATGTGTATCATAGAGAACCGCCAACGGGGCACCCCTTGCCCGATGATACGGAAGAATCCCCATATCAAAATGACAAGTCAAGCAAACAATGAGCATCTCAGCATCCTTTTATTTCCTATTTGCATATGTATCTCTTTTTTTCTTTCTCTTTTTTCTTTCCTATTTGCATAGGCTTCTTTTTTCTATAGGGGATGCTTCATAGATTGCTCATTATGGTTATGCTGCAAGTTTCCACCATGATTAGGCATGGATTAGACCAGCCGCCCAGGCGTTTCTCTAACAGATATACGAACTCCATGAGCCTTACAAGCTCCCCTTTCATTTCACACCACCGGGATCCATAAGCAAAAGAACATGACATAAACTAAATAAAGTGCAATGTTGAAAGCGTTCCCCATGATAGCTTGGTTCTGCTAATTCCCAACTTACAAAACACAAGCATATACGCAACATAGATGGGCACAATGGTTCAAGTTTATTAAGTGCAAGAAAGTAAAGTGTGCCATCAAGTTCGTGAGAGCTTTAATCAATAATTTTCACATAACAAGTTTAATTCGAAAGGTAGATAAAAACATGAATTTACTTGGAATAGCAATAGTGCTAATAGGTAGGTATGGTGGACACAAATGGCATAGGTTTTGGTTTAAGGATTGGATGCACGAGAAGCATTCCCTCTCAGTACAGGTTTTTGGCTAGCAAGGCTGGGTAGCAAGCATAAGAGTTGAAGGAAACAAACATATAAGTGATAAAAACAAACATGCAATCTTCCTTGGAAGCACAAAAGATCTTAACTAGAGAATACTAAGCTTATGAGCCAATCAAGAAAGAAAGATGATGAAATTATATTTTAAGAAACATGATTGAATAAATCATCATATGAATGAATGAAACACAACAACTCAAAATACTTGCTGAGACAGAAAGGGATATGTTTACTGACTCAACTAAAAAGTAAAAGATAGGCCCTTCATGGAGGGAGCAGGGATTTCAAGTTTCATAAAGAGCTTCCAAAAATTATGGTACTTATTAGCTTTTAGCTCTCATTGCCCCTATCATAAGCATCTTTTGGTGATTAAGGTTAAAGTGATCAAACATGAGGATATGCTTGACAACTAATAAGCTGAAAATCTCATGCCCCTTACTTACGAAGACCATTTATCATGCTACTCAAGTTTAGTCACAAGTAAGTTCTTGTCATTGTAAGTACATGTGTATCATAGAGAACCGCCAACGAGGCACCCCTTGCCCGATGATACGGAAGAATCCCCATATCAAAATGACAAGGCAAGCAAACAATGAGCATCTCAGCATCCTTTTATTTCCTATTTGCATAGGTATCTCTTTTTTTATTTCTCTTTTTTCCTTTCCTATTTACATAGGCTTCTTTTTTTATAGAGGATGCTTCATAGATTGCTCACTATGGTTATGCTGCAAGTTTCCACCAGGATTAGGCATGGATTAGACCAGACGCCCAAGCGTTTCTCTAACACATATACGAACTCCATGAGCCTTACAAGCTCCCCTTTCATTTAACACCGCCGGGATCCATAAGCAAAAGAACATGATATCAACTAAATAAAGTGCAATGTTGAAAGCGTTCCCCATGATAGCCTGGTTCTGCTAATTCCCAACTTACAAAACACAAGCATATACGCAACATAGATGGGCACAATGGTTCAAGTTTATTAAGTGCAAGAAAGTAAAGTGTGCCATGAAGTTCGTGAGAGCTTTATTCAATAAAATTTTCACATAACAAGTTTAATTCGGAAGGTAGATAAAAACATGAATTTACTTGGAATAGCAATAGTGCTAATAGGTAGGTATGGTGGACACAAATGGCATAGGTTTTGGTTTAAGGATTGGATGCACGAGAAGCATTCCCTCTTAGTATAGGTTTTTGGCTAGCAAGGCTGGGTAGCAAGCATAAGAGTTGAAGGAAACAAACAAACATATAAGTGATAAAAACAAACATGCAATCTTCCATGGAGGCACAGAAGATCTTAACTAGAGAATACTAAGCTTATGAGCCAATCAAGAAAGAAAGATGATGAAATTATATTTTTTAAGAGTACTTTTATCTTTTTCATTCAATTCTCAAATAGTACTGCTACTGACCAGAGCCAGGTTTGCCAAAACCAACTAAATTTACTTTATGATCCCAAAGTGATACCAATACTAATAACAAGATCAATTATATAACAGAAATTGAAAACTAATATAAGATATGCAAAAGAGTAAATGATAGAACTTCTCATTAATATTCCATAACGGCAACTCACACCAAGGGATACATAGATATCTAACTAGAGGTGAGACACTTCCATAATGCAAACCATCCTATATAATAACTTCTCTATTCATGATATGACTCTACTGAAAAGGGTAAAAAGATAAAAGATAGTGATGTGATACTGCGGCACTCCCCCAACCTTGGAACAAACCAAGGGGATGCCAAAACCTGATGACGAATTACTCCTTCGGTGGTTGTGGTGTTCTCTTGTCATCGTCCGACTTCCAAGGTAAGGGCTCCCCATCAACAAAGGACATCCTGGTCTCCAGCATCCTGAAACCAGCAGCAGCACTTATGCGTTTAAAGCTAACCTCATACTCACAGTTTTGATTTTGCACATCCTAGAGTTATGCTTGTAGTTGGTTAGTTGTTCAGTGGAGTGAGAGAATTTCATCCTTAAGCTCAACAGTCTCCTTCTAGTGCTCGGCGATGAGTTCTGAACTAATCTTATGGATGATATCCACTTCGCATTCTGCCATCTTTTTGTACCTAAAGACTTCTTGCTCCAGTGCTTCCATCCTGTCCTCCAGACTTCCTTCACCTTTAGGGCCCTGAACCTCTTTTATCTTCACCTTCCCATCTTCGAGCAAAAACTCCTTGGGATGAATCTTCAACTCTCGCATGTACGGGTTGATGATGTCCGTGGAGGAATCTTCCTTGGCTGATCCAAAGGAAGACATTGTGGCTTCAAAATTGGGACTTCACCTGTCAGAAAAAGATCAAAACGAAAACACGATGAGAACACGATATACGAACCTCGAGGGATCCAGGGGATTATATATTATGAAGTTTAACAACAAAAGGAAGGTACTCGGAGAAAACGGGTCGGAGACGGGCTCCGGGGTGGCCACACCCCCTGGTGGCGTGGCCAGGTGGGCCCGCGCCACGGGGTGGTGTGAGCCACCCAGGCTCCGTTTCCGGCCCTCTTTCAACTCATCGCTTTCCTTGTTAGATAAAAACTGCAAAAATATAACTTGACAGATTTTTCGCGGAACTTTTCGTACCAGAACTGTTACCTATTCGAAAACAGACTCTACAGGTCTCTGAATTTGGTCTTTGATAAATTCTTCCGGAGTCGCCATTTGAATAACATCAATATCTTCATCTTCATACACATATTGCTTGAGTCATTTAACCATCCACCATCTTATTACACCATTTTCTCCTACAACCTGAAAATTTCTTTCACACAAATCTTCACACAATTCTCATTAGCAACATTTGTGCATGCGAGGTAATAAACCTTTTAAGTTCAATTTTAACTGAAATTCGTCAAAACATAAGCTACTGTAGCAACTCCTTCCAAAAGCCCAAAAGGAATTCAAAAAGGAAATCGATTTAAGAGGCAAATGCAAGAGTGGCAAAAAACTGTCAAAACAGACCAGCATGTAAAGATCAATTTTTTTGGAAATCTTCTATTGCTCAAATCAAAAAGTGCAAAAATAACAAAAGTTAAATAACAACCTCGGGCAGAAGCACAAAAAATTACAGCTCAATCCGACGTACAGAGAGTTTTCACGAATTTTCACAGCGAAGCACAAAAATCTATTTCAGGACAACAACTTTCCCAAATATTACTTCTCTCTCATTACAGGTTGATCTTGACACAAAAACCAAACAAAAAGGATAAGGAGAGGTTATTACCAAAGTAATAACTTCCAGGACTCAAATAAACAAAAACAAACTGAAAGCAAAAATATATTGGGTTGTCTCCCAAAAAGCTCTTTCTTTATAGCCATTAAGATGGGCATGATAATTTCAAAGATGCTCACATAAGAGTATGAATTGAAGTAAAAGAGAGCATCAAGAAGCAAAAATACACATGTTTAAGTCTAACCCACTTCCTATGCAAGGGAATTTTTTAAGAAAATAAATTGTTGAAACCAGAGGCTGCTAGCATAGGAGGGCTAAATAAGTGCAACATAAATACTTTTAGCATAAAGCGAGGAAACTTAATATTATTGAGATGCACACGAGCACTTTTCCCTCTCTCATAGTAACTTTCAGTATCACGCAAAATTTAACGATATTACTTTCACCTGAATTATTGTAGCAATGATCACTTATTCTAACAGAAAACACATGGGCACTAGCTCTTATAACACTACTTTGTGAAACAATATTAGAAGTATCCTTACAGAGGATAGTGTGTCCATCTTTTACATATTTAGTGACAAAGTATTTCACATTTGCTATTACAGGTTCACCAGCTATTTGTTCATCACCTTCAATAGCTTTATTTGTACTTTCATTAAACAAACTAGCTATCATAGAATGTTCCTTTATCTTAACTTGGAAAGGCATTTTCTCAATGTAAGGTTCAGGTAAAACATGATTGGCAGTATAACTTCAGTATTTCTTGCAGGAACACAATTAACAATATCTTTATAAGGTTCATGATACTTATTCCACTTCTTTTTAGGAATTTCAATATAAGAAGCAAAAGCTTTAAAATAACTTGCAATAGCTTGAGAGTCTAGACCATAAGCATTACTAATATTCTAAAAGTCATTAGTTCCCATAAAAGATTCAATGCATTCATAATCATAATTTATACGTGACTTCCTTCCTTTATCATTCTCCCATGCTTCAGCATTGTGTTGAATATGGTCTAGAAGATCCCATTTAGCTTCTTCTTCCATGCGTGTAAATGATCCATCACAAGAAGAATCCAATAGATCCTTATCATGAAGAGGAAGTCTTGCATAAAAGTTATTGATAATAATATTGTTAGGGAGCTCATGAATAGGACATTTGAGCATTAGTAACTTCAATCTCCCCCAAGCTTGAGCTGTACTCTCTCCATCAAGAGGCCAAACGTTGTATATTTGATTCCGATCGATCTTTATGAATCTCACTAGGAGGATAAAATTTTGAATAAAAGAGAGGTACTACTTCCTCCCATTCAAGAGCTTGACCATTCTTCAGAAGCTTATACCATTCCTCAGCTCTTCCTTTCAGTGATAATGAGAATAACTTCTTCTTGAATTGATCTGTTGTAATACCTGCACACTTGAACAACCCGCATAATTCGTGTATAAAGAGCAAATGGTCACTGGGATGGACAGTTCCATCCCCAAAATAGTAGTTATCCATAACACGATCAATAATTCTTGTAGGTATTTTAAAAGTATCATTTTCAGCAGGTGGTGGTTCATCTACTACCTTAGCAGTGGTAGTAGCATTATGAAATAAGAAACTAAGTGAATTATCCATATTGAAATAAAGTAACTAACAGAAATAAACAATACTCACAGTAGAAGTTTCCTTTACTAGTTCCACTCTCCAATAGTGCTTCACTCCCCGGCAATGGCGCTAGAAAATAGTCTTGATGACCCACAAGTATAGGGGGTGTATTACAGTATTTTTGATAAGTAAGAGTGTCGAACCCAACGAGGAGCAGAAGGTGTTGACGAGTGACTTGGAGCAGGAATTCTCTGTAAAAACTTAGCAAATGGATTTTTAGGGGTTTTTGATAATGCAGATAAATAAAGTACGAGTAGATAAAAGACAATAATAATAAATGCAGCAAGTGGCTCAATCCTTTCTTTAGCAAAGGACAAACCGGTTGTATTATTTAAGATGACCAAACATTCTTGAGGATACATGGGAATATCATCAAGTGCTTTCGCTCCATATAGTTGATTAATCTTCTTTAGTTTGATAAGTGTTGTGTGGGTGAACCTGTGCTAATGTGTTGACCTTCCTAGGACTAATACATACTTGTGATTATACCCCTTGCAAGCATCCGCAAGTACAAGAAAGTAATTAAGATAAAAACCTAACCACAACTTTAAACTCTGAGATCCTACATTCCCTTGTGCAAATGTTTCCTAACGGGGGTTCAGGTTTTTGTCACTCCGACAACCCCTACGATTAGTAGCCAAATACACAATGCATTCCCCTAGGCCCATAAAGGTGAAGTGTCATGTAGTCGACGTTCACATGACACCACTAGAAGAATAACACGACAACTTAAATATCAAACCATTGAATCTTTCTCAACACAATTCCACTACTAACAACATGACTTCTCCCATGTCCTCAAGAACTAAACGAACTACTCACAAGACATCATATGGATCAAGATCAGAGATGATATAATGATATGTAACAATCTGAACATAAATGATAATTCAATGGTTCACTCAATAGCATCAACTACAAGGAGTAATGAACACCAGGAAAGTTTCCCCTAAGAACTATGCAAGATTCAACCCAATTGTTACAGCGGTATGGAGTGGTGATGATGGTGTTGGTGGATATGGTGATGGAGATGATGATGATGATCTCAATGAAGTCCAGCTTGATGGTGGTGTTGATGGCGACGATCTCCCCTCTCCGGGAATGAATTTCCCCGACAGATTTCTGCCTACTGGAGAGCTCTTTCTCTCTCTGCATTTCCGCCTCGTAGAGGCAACGGAATCTTTTTGTGGTCGCTCCCCGAGTCTTAGGGTTTCGTGGGGATGATATATGCCAAAGAGAAGAGCCAGAGGTGGGCCAGCGTGGCCACACCACCTGGTGGCGCGGCCTAGGGTGGCCCGTGCCAGGGGGTGGTGTGGCCCCCCTGTGGCCCATCTCCTCTCCCCCTTCTGGCATCCTTCATCTTCTGGGAAAATAGGATTTTCCTTATATTTTATGGGATTTCCGATCTTCGCGAATTTCGCCTCCAAACTATGCCTTTTCTATCAGAATCCTGACTTCAGCGGTCCATCCTCCAAAAGTCATCAACCATTGAAAAAATAGATGAAATAAGTATCACCTCTTAATATGAAATATATCAATGAATGACAGTAAATTATGATATAGAATAGTGATGTAAAATGGACGTATTAGTCCACTAGATGGAGCTCTAGTTGCCTGACACCCCAGATATGTTGAGTGTCTAGTTGATGCACTTCGATGGGTCCAAGCGCCAAGAAGGAGCGGGTGCTGGTGTCATCTTGACATCCCCGCAAGGTGACAATATGCGGTACGGGCTGCAGATGAAGTTCCGCACATCAAACAATGAAGCAGAATATGATGCCCTCATCCACGGGATGCGAATGGCAAAAGCCTGTGGCGCCACTTGACTGATGATATACGGTGACCCCAACCTCATCGTACAATAAATAATGAGAAAGTGTGATGCCATCAGCAACAACATGATCACCTACCGCGACCTCTACAACTCACTTGAAGGAGACTTCGAGAACTACAAACTCTGGCACATCAGCCGCGAAAGTAACAAAGAGGCCGACAAGCTGGCCAACCTCGGCTCCACCTGCGCCCTGGTACCGCTTGGCATATTACTAGAGCAAATATGCGAACGCTCCATCAAGATCAATCCATTCAAGAGCCCACCAAAAGCAGCAACACACTCAGGGGCTATGCTACCCGAAGACTCTAAAGCATCCGCTGAAGCAGAGCCAAGGAGGTCATGCTCATCAAGCCCTCCTGGACTCAGCTATATATCACATACCTGCTCGGCAAGAAGGTGTCGGACGACCCGACTAATGCACGACACATCGCCCGTCGCTCAAAGGCCTTCACCATCGTCAATGGCGAGCTTTACAAGCGAAGTATCACCGTCCAACGGTGCATCACCAATGGCGACGATAGAAGTATCCTCCTCGACATCCACAAAGGCACCCGTGGGCACCACGCTGACAGTCGCACCCTCGTCGCCAAAGAACTGCGGGATGGCTTCTACTGGCCAACCACAATGCAGGACGCCAAGGACATCGTCATGAAGTGCAATGCCTGCCAAAGGTTTGCGGACAAGCTACACGTGTCGGGCTCTAAGCTGCGGCTGGTACCATTGGCATGGCCCTTCGCGCAATGGGGACTCTACATGGTCGGCAAGCTGTAGAAATCTTCACCCAGAGGATATGTCTACTGATACGTTGCAAACATATCTACAATTTTTGATGTTCCATGCTTGTTTAGTATCTACTTTCTTATGTTTTGTCTACATTTGGAGATAGTTTTATGCATTTTCCGCAACTAACCTATTAACAAGATGCCATAGTGGCAATTGCCTGTTTTCTACTGTTTTTGGTTCCAGAAAAGTCAGAAAATGAATATTCTCGTAATTGGACGGGACAAAAGCCAAAGTTGATATTTTACCGGAAGACTCATGGAGCTAGAAGACGAGACGGAGATGGGCCAGGGGTTGGCCACACCACCTGGTGGCGCAGGCCAAGCCAAGCCGCGCCAGGGGTGGTGTGGGACCCTCCGGCACCCCCTCAGTCTCCTCTCTCGCCTATAAGAAGCCTTCGACGATAAAACCCTAAATCGTCCAGCCTCCAGCCATGAAAAGTTCCGCAGCGCCACCGCCACTGAAGGGGAGATTCAGGGGACAAAAAGTCTCTGTTCTGGCACCCTGCCAGGACGGGAAAGTTCCCCTGGAGCCATCTCCATCGATCTCCACCACCATCTCCATCGCCATTGCTGATTCCCATGATGATGAGGGAGTAGTTCTTCCTCGAGGCTAAGGGTTCTACCGGTATCTATGTGCTCATATCTCTCTATGCATGATCATATTGTGATCATGAGCTTTGTAATCAAGTAGATATACCTTGCTACTCAAGTGCTTTAATATATCTCTTCTCTCCCCATGTGTGTGAAAGTGACAACATGCACGCCATGGTGGCACTTAGGCTAGAGATTATAAATACTTGTTATGAGTTATATTTGGAGTTGGATGTCTTTATGAAATTGTGATGTTTGTTGGAACCATCTAGTGCTCAAGCTGACATTATGGGGTTATCTAGATGGGAAATGCTTACTTTGAGGTGTGCTATTATAGACCTACCATGGATTAGAGTGTCCAACTGGAGAGTAGTTCAGAGTAGTATCATGAAGATAATATATTTATATGAGAGTGTTCACTAGTGAAAGTATGATCCCTAGGCCTTGTTTCTAAGCATTGAAACACCGTTTGCAACTAGATCTGTTACATGTTTGCTTGCTGCCATCTTTATTTCAGTTTGCCTTTAGTCTCTTCCACGCCATCAAGCTATTTTCTAGCACCATTGTCTTATATCCTGTTACACCACTTGTACTTTACTATCTCTTCGCCGAACTAGTGCACCTATACACCTGACAAGTGTATTGGGTGTGTTGGGGACACAAGAGACTTCTTGTATCTTGATTGCAGGGTTGCTTGAGAGGGGATACCTTTGACCACTTCCTCCCTGAGTTCGATAAACCTTGGGTGATCCACTTAAGGGAAAACTTGCTGCCGTTCTACAAATCTCTGCACTTGGAGGCCCAACAACTGTCTACAAGAATATAAGTGCGTAGACATCAAGCTATTTTTTGGCGCCATTGCCAGGGAGGTAAGGTAAAAGGTACTCACATCCTCCGATGTGAGTGCTCGAATTTATTTCCTTCAGATTCTGCAATTTTGTCTTTTTGTTTCTTGTTTTTATTTTTACTAGTTACGCTTAATAGAAAACAACAACAAAATTATAGAGCTTTATAATATTTATCTAGAGTTAGGACATGAAGTGTTTGAAGAGAAAATTAAAAAACTTATGGAACTTTAGTTGCATGCTAATATCAATGTTATTAGTATGAATTCTTTGAACACCATTATTGTTAATGCTATGGAAAAGCCTAAGCTTGGGGAAGCTAGTTTTGATGAGCATGATATTTTTAGTCCCCCAAGCACGGAGGAGAAAATTTACTTTGATGATACTATACCTCCAATATATGATGATTACAATGATGAATATGATATTTTCAGTCCATCTACAATTGAGGCGAAAGTTAATTATAATTACAATATGCCTCCTATATTTGATGATTATGGTGATGAGAATAATAATGATAGCTATTTTGTTGAATTTGCTCTCACTACAATTAATAGGAATGACTATGTTTATGTGGAGAGTAATAATTATTATACGCATGTCGCTCATGATAAGAATGTTTTATGTGATAGTTATATTGTTAATTTTATTCATGATGCTACTGAAAGTTATTTTGAGAGAGAGAAACATGGTTTTATGTATCTCAACAATATTTAGTTTTCCCTCTTTATGTTGAAAATTTTGAAGTTGCACTTGTTTTTCTTTCCTATGCTTGTTGCTTTGTGCTTTCATGACTTGTTTCTTTACAAGATTCCTATGCATAGGAAGTGGGTTAGACTTAAATGTGCTTTGAATTTGCTTCTTGATGCTCTCTTTTACTTCAATTCATATTTCTTATGTGAGCATCTTCTCAAACTATCATGCCTAACTTAAAGGCGTTAAAGAAAAGTACGTATTGGGAGATAACCCAAAAGTTTTAGATAAGTCTTGGAAGTTATTACCTCTATAATAACCGCTCCTTATCCTTTTGTTTGCTTTTTGTGCCAAGAGTAACCTCTAATGAGAGGGAAGTAATGCTTGGGAAAGTTGTTGTCCCGAAACAGATTTTTGTGCTGCACTGTAAAAATTCGTGTAAAATGTCTATACGTCATTTTGAGGCATGAATTTTTGTGCTTCTGCCCCAGGTTGTTATCTAACTTTCATTAGTTCAACACTTTTCTATTTGAGCAATAGAAGGTCTTTGAAAAAATTGGTTTTTACCTGCTATCAGTTTTGACAGATTTCTGCCATTATTTGCATTTGCTTCTTGTTGGTTCCATTTTGGGTTCTCTTTGGGGAATTGAGCTTTTCAAGGGAAGTACTACAGTAGCTTGTGTTTTAGTGGGAGTTTTATTGGTGTTGAAACTGAACCCAAAGACTTATTATCTTGAGTACACTAATGTTGCTAATGAAGATTGTGTGAAGTTTTGTATGAAGGAAAAATTCCAGGTGTAAGGAAAGAATGATGTAATGGGATGAAGAATATAGTAAAGCTCAAGCCTGGGGATGCCACCTGTGTCGCCCCAAGAAATATCCAAGAAGTACAAGCGTCAAAGCTTGGGGATGCCCAAGGCATCCCCTTCTTCATCAATAAAAATCTCAGGTTTCTTCCAAACACTTCATTTTTATTGTTTCATGCACAATTGTGTTGTTCTTGGAGCATCTTTGTTTTTATTTTTGGTTTTTGTTTTATTGGTTTGTTTGGTTTGCTTAAATAAGTTGGTTGGATCCCAACACACTTCTTTTGGAGAGAGACACACCTCCCTTATTCATTGTTTAGAACACTCTAGTTTTCATTCTTATTGTTTTCAGAGTGTTCTCTTTTGCTAGTACTGTGTTTAGCCTTAGTTTTCTTGTGCTTTCAGCTTAGAACTTTTTAGTTCTTTTTTGTGGATTTGTGAGACAATCTCACTGATCTTTATTTATTATTATTATCTTTGTGAGTTGTTTCAAATAAGTTGATTGGTGTTGGAAGAGAGTAGAAAGATTCATGCTTTAGTGGTACAAAAGGGAGCTTGTTTTGACTGTGGCTTAGACTTTATCATGTCATGCTTGATATTTTTTTGGCTTTATGCTTAGTGATTTTTGCTGTAGCATGACATGTTATAAACAATTGAGATTGCTTAATGTGCCTTGAAAGAATCATGCGTTGTTTTAGCATATTAAAGCATATTATTGTGGTATTCTCCTTTGATGCTTTATTTGGGTTGACTTGGCGCATGCTCACACCATGTTACGACTATCCTAAGTAACCATAGCCTCTACGATCCTTTAGTTTTCAACTTGTAATATAACTTTATGCTTTAATTAATGATGTTTTGTCGCTTTGCATGATTATGTCCATTATTGCTCTCTTAGTTGGTCGCTCCCAGTCTTTTGCTAGCCTCCATAACCAAGTATGAGTCCCACTCATGCATCCAACTCCAAATAAAACCAAGTTATTCCAAACAGTCCACCATACCTACCTATTAGCATTTGCTATTCCAAGTATATTCATGTTTTTATCTACCTTCCGAATTAAACTTGTTATGTGAAAATTAGTGACTAAAGCTCTCACGAACTTGATGGCACACTTTACTTTTCTTGCACTTAATAAACTTGAACCATTGTGTCATCTATGTTGTATATGCTTGCACTTATATGTTGGGGATTAGCAGAACCATGCTGTCATGGGGAATGCTTTCAAGATTGCACTTGTACATTGTACCTAGTTGATATCATGCTATTTTGTCTATGGATGTCGTCGATGTGAAATGAAAGGGGAGCTTATAAGTCTATGGAGTTATGTATGTGTGTTAGAGAAACGCCTGGGCCGCCGGTCTAATCAATGCTTAATCATGGTGGAAACCTGTAGCGTAACCATAATGAGCTGTCTATGAAGCATTCGTCTTATAAAAAAGAGATAGATGTTGAGAAAAAGAGAAAAAGAAAAAAAGAGATATGAGAAAAGAGGAAAGAGAGAAAAAAAGCACCATTTTCCCATGTTAAATAAGAAGATTGTTGAGATGCTCATTGTCTGATTGCCTTGTCATTTTGATATGGGGATTCTTCCATATCATCGGGCAAGGGGTACCCCGTTGGCGGTTCTCTATGATACACATGTACTTACTATGACAAGAACTTACCGGTGACTAAACTTGAGTAGCATGAGGAGCATCCCTCGTATTCAAGGGACATGAGATTGCAAACTTATACTTTGTCAAGCATATACTCCATCGTTTGTTCACTTTAACCTTAATCACTTCAAGATGCTTATGATAGGGGCAATGATAGCTGAAAGCTAATAAGTACCATAATTTTTGGAAGCTCTTTATGAAACTTGAATCCCTGCTTCCTTCTATGAAGGCCTTTCTTCCACTTTTATATTGAGTCTCCATTTTCTATCTTTATGCACCTATTGAGAGATCATAGTGGCCATTCTTAGTTTAATGTGCATTGTCCCAAGACTTGTTGATTGATGCATAACTTTGATATTACTTGTTCTTGAACTATTTGTATCTAGTCACCCTTATAAACTTTGAAGGTGTCCTATGCATTTGTTTGCTACTCTATGAGGGACAAGCTGAATGCCACTATTCTATGTTTTCTTTATGTGTAACAAACAAACGTCTTGCAAAGCATTGTTATTCATGAATCTTTTGTTTGTGCCTTTTCATGTTACAACATAGTTGCTATGTGTTATTGTTAGAACTTTGTCTTTCATGCTATGTGGAAGTACTATGATCCCAGCTATCAATGTTTTACAAATACTTTGATCAAGTTTATGATGGTGCATGTCACCTAAAAAATTATTCTTTCTTTTTATCACATACCTACTCGAGGACGAGCAGGAGTTAAGCTTGGGGATGTTGATATGTTGCAAACGTATCTATAATTTTTGATGTTCCATGCTTGTTTAGTATCTACTTTCTTCTGTTTTGTCTACATTTGGAGATACTTTTATGCATTTTCTGGGACTAACCTATTCACAAGATGCCACAGTGCCGGTTGCCTATTTTCTGCTCTTTTTGGTTCTAGAAAAGTCAAAAAATGAATATTCTCGGAATTGGACGGGACAAAAGCCAAAGTCGATATTTTATCAGGAGACTCACGGACCCAGAAGACGAGACGGAGAGGGGCCAGGGGCTGGCCACACCACCTGGTGGCGCGGGCCATGCCAGGCCACGCCGGGGGGTGGTGTGGGCCCCTCCGGCACCCCCTCGGCCTCCCCTCTCGCCTATAAGAAGCCTCCGATGAGAAAATCCTAAAGCGTCCATCCTCCAGCCATGAAAAGTTCCACAACGCCGCCGCCTCCGAAGGGGAGATTCGGGGGACAGAAAAGTCTCTGTTCCGGACCCTGTCGGGACGGGGAAGTGCCCCCGGAGCCATATCCATCGATCTCCACCACCATCTCCATCGCCATTGCTGATTCCCATGATGATAAGGGAGTAGCTCTTCCTCGAGGCTAAGGGTTCTACCGGTAGCTATGTGCTCATCTCTCTCTATGCATGATCATATTGTGATCATGAGCTTTGTAATCAAGTAGATCTACCTTGCTACTCAAGTGCTTTAATAGATCTCTGCTCTCCCCATGTGTGTGAAAGTGACAGCGTGCACACCATGGTGGCGCTTAGGCTAGAGATTACAAATACTTGTTATGAGTTATATTTGGACTTGGATGTCTTTATCAAATTGTGGTGTTTGTTGGAACCATCTAGTGCTCAAGGTGACAGTGTGGGGTTATCTAGATGGGAAAGGCTTACTTTGAGGTGTGCTGTTATAGCCCTACCATGGATTAGAGTGTCTAACTGGAGAGTAGTTCAGAGTAGTATCATGAAGATAATATTTTATATGAGAGTGTTCACTAGTGAAAGTATGATCCCTAGGCCTTGTTTCTAAGCATTGAAACACCTTTTGCAACTAGATCTGTTACATGTTTGCTTGCTGCCATCTTTATTTCAGTTTGCCTTTAGTCTCTTCCACGCCATCAAGATATTTTGTTGCACCGTTGTCTTATATCCATACCACTTATATTTTACTATCTCTTCGCCGAACTGGTGCACCTATACACCTGACAAGTGTATTGGGTGTGTTGGGGACACAAGAGACTTCTTGTATCTTGATTGCAGAGTTGCTTGAGAGGGGATACCTTTGACCACTTCCTCCCTGAGTTCGCTAAACCTTGGGTGATCCACTTAAGGGAAAACTTGCTGCTGTTCTACAAACCTCTGCACTTGGAGGCCCAACAACTGTCTGCAAGAATAGAAGTGCGTAGACATCATCTACCTCCTCCTCGTAGTTGACAAATTCACCAAGTGGATCGAGGCTACACCCGTCACCAACCAAACTGGTACCACCGCCGTCTAGTTCTTCGAGTCCATCGTCTACAGGTTCAAGGTGCCTCACAACATCATCACCAAAAATGACATGAACTTCACCTCGAAGGAGTTCCAAGACTTCTACAAGGGGTTAGGCATCAAAATCAGCTATGCCTTCGTGGCACATACCCAAACCAACGGCCAAGTCGAAAAGGCCAACAACCTTATCTGCAACACATCAATAAGAGACTCCTTTGACCTCTCAAGCGGGCCGCCAGAGCCTGGGACAAAGAACTCCCATTGGTGCTATGGAGCCTGCACACAACTCCAAACAACGCCACCGGCTACACACCCTTCTTCATGTTGCACGGTGACGAAGTGGTGATACCCGCCAAAGTGCGCTACAAGGCCCCACGAGTGGTCGCGTATAGCAATGCCAAATCCACGGTCGCACTCAAAGATGATGTCGACCTGCTAGACGAAGCGCGCGACATCTCCACCGCTCGCTCGACGGTCTACTAGCAGAACCTCCGCAATTACCATAGCCGATGACTGTGTCCAAGGTCCTTCTCCGAAGGAGACCTCGTCCTACGACTCAAGCAGAAAGGCCATCTGAAGCTCGAGTCCCCCTAGGAAGGACCCTGCATCATCACTGAGGTGATCCCAGGTGGCGTTTATCGCCTTAAGGACGTAGAAACTAGAGTCGAATACTCCAACCCCTGAAACATAGCGCAACTGTGACGTTTCTACCCCTAGACATTTTTACTTTACAATAAGGCTACTCAGCCAGGCTACTTAGCCGAAACATGTACCTACTAGCCTGCAATCAATAAAGCTAATTTCCTCAAACTATGAGTTCATTTCCCTTTATTTTGTATGTAATGCACTTGGGGGCTACGCCTCCTCGATAGCTTCGCTGATTCCAACTCAAAAATATCAACTATGACAGCCTGAGTAGCTGACCCAGCCCACAATCGAATCCTTGAAAAGTCCAACCCAGTTGCAACTCAACTGATAGCTGGGAAAGGTACTGAGATTTTTTGGCGTCAAGCTAGCGAAAAGGTGCAGTAACAATGCACTCGCATGAATATATACAACACATAAAAAATGTTCTCATGGATTACACAAATTTTACATTATCTATATGTCCTACGCAAGCCAAACTCTACCCCTGTCGCTGAGTATGATATTCGTACGCTCGTCAAACAACCGAGTGATGTCTTCTGCGGGCTAAGAAACCGCCCAATAATGCAGTCACATATTCCATGCCATGCCATCCGGAAGTGCCGATGGTCCTTCAGTAACAGCCTCCAGATCCACATCCGGACGCTGCATATGAACAAGAGCTAGCACAACCTTGGCACCTGTAACAAGCTGCTGGTGAATGCACTCCTGCACAACACGTACATCGTGAAACTTCCGTAGCAACGCAAGCACGCTGGAGTGAGCCTCGTCCAATGGGAACATGACACTTTATATATCCACAAGTGCCAACCATGTGCTCTTGAAGACATTAAGCACGCGAGAGATGCGATCCTGCAATGTTGCCAGCATGATTGGTTGGTTCCGATTAGTCTAGAAGAATCCACCAACTTCTAGCTCCTCCTGAGTAAGGCAATTCAACCGGATGCTAACGTGCTCCTTCTATTCCCATGGAATAAGATTCACAACTATACACATAAATTCAGAAGAATTCAGTCAACATCGAGCAAGACCCGAAGAGTAAAAATCAGCCAGAGATGCTCACAGTAAAGCTGCTCGCCGATCCAAGCCACCTCACCAAGCAGATACTTCTCTCATTCTAATGCCTTGAACGCCTTCGTTTCCAGACATCGGCGTTTCCCCGGATGATCGCAATGGTTTTCTCCATATCCTTTACGCGATCGTGGGGGAACTAAGGGAACAACAGAGGACGGTACATCTGGCACGCCACTCGAAGTACCCTATACAAGAAAGACATTGGGAGAATGATAGCCTCACCCAATAGATGACAAACGGAATGTTTTGCATAAATAAAAACACATATCTATAGGAGATCACTATGTAAAAGCTTCAGCAAAAGCCACACAGGCACTCACGATCATCATTATCAAGGCTAACAGAGGAACTACAAGTTTCAAGTTTATACAAAAGAAGAGAGCAATAAGCAACGCATCACTATCTATGTGGTAGCATCCGAGGGTTTCATGGCGTCCGTAGCAGCCTCCGATGTCGTGGATTTCGCCGCGGTAATCCGTTTCTACTCTTCAAAGTACTTTGCAAGCAACTCAATCAGCCACGTGCCATACTTCTTACAACGCTTGGCGAAAGGAGCGAAAGCTACCTCCTTGCCTTCGACCATCACCGGCATCCCGGAGGTGACCTTATTGATGTCCAAATTGGTCCTGTAGGCCTATGACATCGCCAGCCCAAGGGAAGCACCCGTCACCTTCTGCATTTTCTTGTACTCCTTGGGTGTGTCCCCCTGAAGGCATCTGCAAGGCTACCAATGTCTTCCATAGCCGTGGCCTTCGGGAACATATCCCTGTGGAAGCGCCCAAGCACGACCTTGGCCTTGAGGAGGGTGTCCTTGGCATAGATGCTACAGTCTTTGACTGTGGCAACGGTGCCAACTAGGGAGTCATCACACTCAAGCACATGGCAATCGAAGTCAACACCAGCCGCATCTGCAGATGCGTGGCAATCAAACACAAGTTAAGCAGAGGCAAAAGTGTGAGCAACTTGCACCAAGCACTTACCAGACAAAGAATGGGTAGCCTCCATGAGATGGTCAACTAAGTTCTTGTCCCACTCAGCCACAGCCGCCGCTAGGATCTCCTCACACTGCTTCAACTTAGATTTGAAGTGCTCAAGGGCTTCCGCCACATTTTTCTCCTTCATCTACGCTATGATGATGCCCTTTTCAAGAGACTCTAGGCGACATAGAACTTGATTATTTTCCTCTGACAAGCAAACAAGATGCAGTTCATCAGCTAGTTACCACAAGCAATAAACTAAGGGACAAGGACAGAGTAACTCACCTTGGAGCTCCTTGAAGGTAGAATCCAACTGCACATATTGCTGGCCCATGAGGACCATATTCCAGAGAAATGGTAGCACGAAACATCTCTAATCAGACCAGAAGACTCGGGGGACTCCCTAGAGGAGACAAGGGAAACTTACGTGGTCACCCAAAGACTCCAAAGGATCTTGTGTAGCAGTCTGAGTGACAATCCTACGACCACCTAACTTTGAGGAGCTCGAAGAACTATCATCGTCAGTGGCCACTATCCTTAGGGAGGCTGCAGCTGTCTCAGCACTCATGCCCTTGGAGTTCACGACTCCCTCATCCACTTCGTCCTTAGTGGACCCTTCCAGAGTAGACTCCCTGTCAATCCGGCAAACAAGAATGTCCATCAACGAACCAAGGTAACCATGCTTGAATCATACAACAATAGTCAAAGACACTTACATGCTAAAGTTATCAAGGTCAAAAGCCTCATCCTATGGTCTCTTCTTCTTGGCCTGCGGCTCGGGTGACGCAGTCCGGATGGGCACTGTAGGGATCGGCCCAGTGGCAGCCACATTAGGGGAAGGCCCCTTTGGAGTTTCGGGAGTTAACGCATCGGAATCTTCACTCTGACCTCTCTTGCGAGTGCCACCTTCACTTGACTTGGGGGCTTCCTACGATCGAGTAGCAGGGACAGTGGATTCTGACTCATCTGGTTCCGCACCCTCAAGGGTATCGGGGGGATGACCTTCGGATACCCCAACCGGACAAGAAATATGGCAGTCGGATCGCGTCCGGCTGGCTAAGCGCAGCCGGACAAGGCAAGTCAGGCCGGCTACTGTGAGGTAGCCGGAGCGGAGAGAAGCAGTCGGCTACAGCAGCGTAGCTGGAACCAATCAGGAGGACAGGGCGACGTGCGGCACAGTGCACAGTACGCCCTGGTACAATGACAAGACTGACAACTACTCGGCCATACTGAAGACTTTGCGGGGTGACACGGGAACAGTGGCCCGGTGCTGATGACGGGCTCGCATGGCGTTCACTGTGCCCACGACCACCATACCACTCGTACCCTGATGTGACATGGTTGTACCGGATACTGTAGATGACCAGCCGGATGGGACCCAGTGAAGCGCAGCCAGACAAGGCAAGTCAGGCCGGCTACCGTGAGGTAGCCGGAGCGGAGAGAAGCAGTCAGCTACAGCAGCGTAGCTGGAACCAATCAGGAGGACAGGGCGACGTGCGGCACAGTGCACGGTACGCCCTGGTACAACGACAAGACTGACAACTACTCGGCCATACTGAAGACTTTACGGGGTGACGCGGGAACAGTGGCTCGGTGCTGATGACGGGCTCGCATGGCGTTCACTGTGCCCACGACCACCATACCACTCGTACCCTGATGTGACATGGTTGTACTGGATACTGTAGATGACCAGCCGGATGGGACCCACCTATGGGGGATGCTAGTCGGACTGGCCAGTGAGACCGCTGCCTCTCTGCCTATATAAGGAGAGGTAAGGCCTCAGTAGAAAAGGTTGGTCTGTGTGCATTTAAGGCAGTAGCTAGAGAACACAGCTGGAGGAGCCTTGTAGCCCGTATATCGCTCATAGTCAGATCGACAGGAGTAGGAGTTTTACCTCACCACGAGGGCTCCGAACCTGGGTACTTCTTGCGTCCAGCTACGCTTGCTTGTATCCAATCCTGCATGCGGACGTCGTCGATAGTTTCCTTGCTAGTCCCCATACCTCTATATAACCTGCTTAGGTACTGCCGTTCCCAATAGAACGACAGTTGGCGCCCACCATGGGGTTATGGCTTTGACCGGAGTCACGTTCCGCACGGGACCCCGCACTTCAGCCGGTGAGCGCGTGGCCTCTGGCCTGGTGCTCACGCTCGGCAAATTCGACTGCGTCATCGACAACGCTTCCTGCTTCGCTGAAAAAACCTTCCCGGTGAATGGCTCCATCCTGCTTTTCAGCAACCTCCCCGTCTACGTCGCCACTATTCCGAAGAGTTTCCCAAGGGAGATTGTCTCCGTTGCAGAGCTGCCGCATTCGCGTAGCGGCGCCTCCGTTACTTCCTGCGGCGTCGAGGTCATGATGGCTGGCTCCAGTTCTCACCCCTGCCAGCCATGAGAGGGCGCGGACGAGGGCGGAACCTCTGCGCCACCGTAGCCTCGGAACCCGGTGGAGGAGGCCATCGATCGGCTCCTCACGCCGGTTACCCTAGGGGATAACCCGGAGGAGACGGAGGCCAACTTCGCCATGGAGAGACAGCTTCTCCTCTAGGAGGACATAGAGCTGGAGGCAACCCGCAAGCAACTCGAGATCACCCGACATGAGTACGACCGCGTGCATGGCTTCACTCCGGCTACCACGGAGCCAAGCCGGCGCGGCCAGGTGCAACGCCGGGCGGTGAGCTAGGTGGAAGGATGGAAAAGGACGGGGAACCGGATCCCGCGCCCGCCCTCATCCGGCCCACCTACAACACGCCCATCAAGAACCTATACGCGGCACGAGCCGCAACGGAAGAACTGCCCAACTTGGAGGGCGAGGAGCGAACCCGCCAGCATGCTCGGTTGCAGGAGCTCCTCCGTATCGAGGACGAGCAGGCTGATGCCAACCGGCAGATGCAGGAGGACCCCAGCTACTCCAAGGGGAGCAAGCTGCCCGTGAACAGCAAGGGCGCGCCTCGCGACACTCAACAGGCGTCCTCCCCTCAGCCGGCTAAGGCCCGCAGCAAGCGCCGCATCTCTGGCAACAAGGGTCAACTTGAAGGAAATATGCCCTAAGAGGCAATAATAAAGTTGTTATTATGTATTCCTTATATATGATAGATGTTTATTTTACATGCTAGAATTGTATTGACCGGAAACATCAATACATGTGTGTTTAATAAACAAAAAGGGTTCATAGTTACGCCTCTCTTATAGACTAGCTTGTTGATTAACAAGATGATCAAGGTTTCGACATGCATAAAATAATTAATACTCTCCACATGAAAATAGTCATTCTTATTAATTGTAGTGGGAGAAAATTCAACAAAATAGCTATCATTCTTATTCTCATCACCATAATCATCAAATATAGGAGGCATATTGTAATCATAAGTAATTTTATCCTCAATAGTAGGTGGACTGAAAATATCATATTCATCATTGTAATCATCATATATTGGAGGTTTGGTATCATCATAAGCAATAGAATAGCTATCTCCCAAAGCTGGGGAACTAAAAAGATTATTTTCATAAAAACTAGCTTCCCTAAGCTTAGACTTTTCGATAGCATTAGCAATAATGGTGTCCAAAGAATTCATACTAACAACATTACTATTAGCATGCAAATAAAGTTCCATAGGTTTTTTAATTTTCTCTTCAAACACTTCATGTCCTAACTCAAGATAAATACTATAAAGCTCTCTAATTTTTTTGTTGTTTTCCATTAAGCCTAACTAGTGAAAACAAGAAACAAAAAGAAAAAATTGCAGAATCTAAAGGAAATAACTTCGAGCACTCACACCGGAGGATGTGAGTACCTTTTACCTTACCTCCCCGACGGCGCCAGAAAATAGGCGTTTGCCGTGGGAGGTTCTTCTTCTTTAATCCTCCGGTGTGAATAACTTTTACCTTACCTCCCCGGCAACGGCGCCAGAAAATAGCTTGATGTCTACACACTTCTATTCTTGTAGACAGTTGTTGGGCCTCCAAGTGCAGAGGTTTGTAGAACAGCAGCAAGTTTTCCCTTAAGTGGATCACCCAAGGTTTATCGAACTCAGGGAGGAAGTGGTCAAAGTATTACCTCTCAAGCAACCCTGCAATCAAGATACAAGAAGTCCCTTGTGTCCCCAACACACCCAATACACTTGTCAGGTGTATAGGTGCACTAGTTCGGCGAAGAGATAGTGAAACACAAGTGGTATGGATAAGTATAAGTGGTAACAGTGATAGAAAATAACTTGATGGCGTGGAAAAGACTAAAGTAAAACTGAAATAAAGATGGAAGCAAGCAAACAAGTAACAAATCTAGTTGCAAACGGTGTTTCAACTTTTAGAAACAAGGCCTAGGGATCATACTTTCACTAGTGAACACTCTCATATAAATATATCATCTTCATGATACTACGCTGAACTACTCTCCGGTTGGACACTCTAATCGATGGTAGGGCTATAACAGCACACCTCAAAGTAAGTCTTTCCCATCTACAAAACCCCACACTGTCACCTTGAGCACTAGATGGTTCCAACAAACACCACAATTTCATAAAGATATCCAACTCCAAATATAACTCATAACAAGTATTTGTAATCTCTAGCCTAAGTGCCACCATGGTGAGCACGCTGTCACTTTCACACACATAGGGAGAGCAGAGATTCATTAAAGCACTTGAGTAGCAGAATAGATCTATAGATTACAAGCTCATGATCTCAATAAGATCATGCATAGAGAGAGATGAACACATAGCTACCGGTAGAACCCTTAGCCTCGAGAGAGAACTACTCCCTCATCATCATGGGAATCAGCAACGGCGATGGAGATGGTGGTGGAGATCGATGGAGATGGCTCCGGTGGTGCGGATGACTTCTTCCCCGCCGCCGGTATCACATGGGAGCACCGCCCCTTAGCACCCTTCCTTCATGGATTATTGGGAGCCCTTCCCCATGGAGATGGGATCCATGGGGGGGGGGGAAACGTGGCTTTGGTGGCTGCAAATTCGTGGGTGGAGGTTTCTCCCAGGAATTAGGTTTCCTCCCTTTATATAGCTTTTCGGATTCCCGTCACCCCCATCTTGGGCTGCAGTAAATCGGATCTATTGGGCCCGTCCGGACTCGGAATCAGCTAAATTTTCTGTCCAGAACGTTTGTCGCGAAATTTACAACAACTTGGTAGCTGAAGAGTTTTTCGTTTGACGCCGTCTTTGACCCGGAACGTGACCATCTTCAAAAAGAGTTCTAAGACAGATTTCTGCAAAATCCCAATTTGACTCCAACAAGGTTTCCACTTGTATTCTTGGTAATTCCTACACATCAAAGTGTAAAACAAGAACATTTTGCACTTTTGCAACTATTAGTAGGTTAGTTCAAAAAATCATATGAAAAGTACTCCAAAGTTGGAACAAAACACAAGAAAGTAGATAAAACCAAGCATGGAACATCAAAAATTATAGATACATTTGCAATGTATCACACCCCCCTCCTCCTATAGAAGGCCACCCATTCCCTCCTTCATCCTCACACCTCCTTGTGAAGGATCTCTCTCCCCCTCTAGAATTATTTTCCCATGGTCTCGGATTAGCGATATACATGTTCCTGGTGGCATTTCGTCTGGAAGGAGTTGCTTCTTCCGCTGGATCGCTGGAACGAGGAGGTGGAGGTTGTCCGGTGGCTTGAACGTGTGTGCGAGTGCGGATGCACTGCTGTGTTGGGGCGCTCAGACTTCCTCACGATCTTGAGATCGGCAAGTGTACGACTACATCAACCACGAGTTCCTACTCGTTAACAAAACTCGTTGTCTTCGAGGGTAAGTTCTCGTTGGATGTATGTCCACCCATTTCTTTGTACCTAATAGATAGATCTTGGCATGTAGTTCACACCGTAGGATTTTTTTTTGTTTTCTAGCTGCGGACCCAACAGTGGTATCAGAGCCTGATCTATGCGTAGGTGCTTTGCACGGGTAGTACACATATGTTTATATGTGGGCGATGATGATCATGTTATTGCATCTTCTATGTATTTTGGATATTGGTGGCATATTGGGATGAAGCGGCCCGGACCAACCTTACATGTCATCGTACATGAGACCGGTTCCACGACTGACATGCAACTTGGTTTGCATAAGTGGCTAGCGGGTGTCTGTTTCTCCTACTATAGTCAATATCTGATTTATAATGAGTTGCTAATAACTTAGTTATCCTCGTTGTGGTTCATGTTCATAGGTGAGAACGGTTCTATCTCCAAAAGCCCTAAGCCACGTAAAACTTGGAATTGATAAATTAGAGGCGTCTAGTTTATTTCGTTGTTGGGCTAGTGTATTGATATGGTATTGTTGTAAGTAGATGTATGATAGATACTCTTACAACACATTCAACGTGTAAGTTCCATAGACCTTGGCCTTACACACAAAGGAATGATAGAGATCATACCACGATGCAAATGATAGAGATCAAATGCATGGACCATATCATCTCACTTTACACATTAGATGTTAGCATCTTATACTGCTAGTTTGGCGCTTTTGGTAGCATTGTAAGATGATCCCTCATTTAGATATCAAGATAAAATGTGTTCTTCCTTGAGTATGCACCGTTCTATGGATCGTGTTTCGAGACATCACGTGATGATCGGGTGTACTCGACTCTACGCTTTCATACAACGGGTGTAAGACAATTTTATACACGCGAGTACTAAGGTTCTTACTTGACGAGCCAAGCATGTACAAACATGGCCTTGGAACACGGACCGAAAGGTTAAGCATGAGTCATATGGTTGATATGATGCCCATATAGATGCTCACCTTTCAAGCTACACCGACTCACGTGATGATCAGACTTGGTGTAGTGGATTTGGTTCATGTAATCACCAAAAAGGCACGAGGGATGTCGTTTTTGAGTGGGAGTTCATTAGAAATTTGGATTAGTTGAACTCAATCTATCATAAACTTAGTCTAAATAAACTTTACAAATTCTGTTGTAGATGGCATCACCTGCTTTTAATTTCAATGTGTTCATGGAGAAAGAGAAACTTGCCGCGAATGGTAGCAACTTCACCAACTGGGCTATGAATTTGAGGATTCTCCTCACTGCTGCACAAAAGCAATATGTGCTAGATGCGCCGCTAGGCCCCCCACCAGCTCCTGATGCCCCTGACGAGGAAAAGAATGTCTATGTGACTCGTCAGGAGGACCACAACTTAGTTCATTGCGGCATACTGTATGGGCTAGAGCCAGAACTTCGAAAGCGTTTCGAAAAAGGCAATGCCTTTGATACCATGGGAGAATTGAAAATGATTTTCGATACCCATGCTGCCGTAGAGAGTTATAAGGCTACTGAAAAGTTCTTTAGTTGCATGATGGAGGAGAACAGCTCCGTTAGTGAGCATGTACTCAAAATGTCTGGGTACGCCGATAAGCTTGTGTCCTTGGGAATAACGATTCCCATTGACTTAGGCATACATCGTGTTCTCCAATCTCTGCCACCTAACTACAAGAGCTTCGTGATGAACTATAATATGCAGGGCATGAAGAAGACTCTTCCCGAGCTTCTGTCAATGCTTAAGACCGCATAAGTGGAGATTAGGAAAGAACATCAAGTGTTGATGATCAATAGGACCACCGGTTTCAAGAAGGACAAGAAAGGCAAGCACAAGGGAAAGAAGGGTGGCAAATCTATTGCCGCGCCTGAAAAGAAACCCCGAGCTGGCCCTAAGTCTGATACCGAGTGCTACTATTGCAAGGGGACTGGCCATTGGAAGCGCAACTGCCCCAAGTATTTGGCGGACAAGAAGTCCGGCAAGGAAAACAAAGGTATATGTGATATACATGTTATTGATGTGTACTTGACTAGTACTCGCAGTAGCACCTGGGTATTTGATACGGGATCAGTTGCTAATATATGTAACTCGATTCAGGGGCTGCGGAACAAGCGACAAGTAGCAAGGGATGAGGTCACAATGCGGGTCGGCAATGGATCAAGAGTTGATGTGATCGCCGTCGGAATGCTGCATCTCCATATGCCATCAAGATTAGTTATAAACCTGAATAATTGTTATTTGGTGCCTGCACTTAGCATGAACATTGTATCCGGATCATGTTTGATGCAAAGTGGTTATTCGTTTAAATCTGAAAACAATGGTTATTCGATTTATATGGATAATATCTTTTATGGTCATGCACCTATGTTGAATGGTTTATTTCTGATGGATCTCAATAGTAATATTACGCACATTCATAATGTTAATGCTAAAAAGATTAAACTTTATGATGATATATCTGCATATATGTGGCACTGCCGTCTAGGTCATATTGGCGTTAAACGCATGAAGAAACTCCATTCTGATGGACTTTTGGAATCACTTGATTTTGAATCATTTGATACATGTGATCCATGCCTTATGGGCAAGATGACTAGAACACCGTTTTCCGGTTCAATGGAACGGGCGACAGATTTATTGGAAATCATACATACTGATGTGTGTGGACCAATGAGTGTGTCGGCGCGAGGTGGATATCGTTATTTTGTTACTTTCACGGATGATTTGAGTAGATACGGGTATATCTATTTGATGAAACACAAGTCTGAAACTTTTGAAAAGTTCAAGGAATTTCAGAATGAAGTGGAAAATCATCATAATAGAAAGATCAAATTTCTACGGTCTAACCATGGAGGAGAGTATCTAAGTTACGAGTTTAGCACACACATGAAAGAGTGTGGAATAGTTTCACAACTCACGCCTGCCGGAACACCATAATGTAATGGTGTGTCGGAACGTCGTAATCATACCTTATTGGATATGGTTCGATCTATGATGTCTCTGACTGACTTGCCACTGTCATTTTTGGGTTATGCACTAGAAACAGCTGCATTCACTTTAAATCGGGCACCATCTAAATCCGTTGAAACGACACCGTATGAATTATGGTGTGGAAACAAACCTAAGCTGTCATTTCTTAAAGTTTGGGGATGCAATGTTTATCTAAAGAAACTTTAGCCGGATAAACTCGAACCCAAAGCGGAAAAATGCGTCTTCATAGGATACCCTAAGGAAACGATTGGGTATACCTTCTATCACAGATCCGAGGGTAAGGTTTTTGTTGCCAAGAATGGATCCTTTCTTGAGAAGGAGTTTCTCGCGAAAGGTGTGAGTAGTCGGAAGGTAGAACTCGAAGAGGTTATTAAACCTTCTCTTCATGAAATGGCGAGTGGCACAGCACCGGATGTTGTTTCGGAGTTGACTTCACTTAATGAAAAGAGAGCTAATGATATTGATCATGAAACTCCGAAAGAGGAAACTACCGAACCTCACAGGTCAAGCATGACACGTGCAGCTCCTGAACTGTATGGCAATCCTGTTGTGAATTTCATGGTTGATGAAATGGATGACCCTGCGACGTATGAAGAAGCGATGATGAGCCCGGATTCCAACAAATGTCTAGAAGCCATGAAATCCGAGATGGAATCCATGTATGAGAACCAAGTTTGGACCTTGGTGGACTTACCTCACAATCGAAAGGCCGTTGAGAATAAATGGATTTTCAAAAGAAAAACTGATGCTGATGGTAATGTGACCATCTATAAGGCCCGACTTGTCGCAAAGGGGTTTCGACAAATTCAAGGAGTTGACTACGATGAGACATTCTCTCCCGTAGCGATGCTTAAGTCGGTTAGGATTAGCTGCATATTTCGATTATGAAATATGGCAGATGGATGTCAAAACTGCATTCCTCAATGGTAATATTGAAGAACAGTTGTATATGATACAACCTAAGGGTTTTGTCGATCCTAAGGATGCTAGTAAGGTATGCAAACTTCAGCAATCCATCTATGGACTGAAGCAAGCATCCCGGAGTTGGAATCTCCGCTTTGATGAGGTGATCAAAGAGTTTGGATTTGTCCAAACTTATGGAGAGGCTTGTATTTACAAGAAAGTGAGTGGGAGCAATGTGGCATTTCTGATATTATATGTGGATGACATATTATTGATTGGAAATGATATAGATCTTTTAAACAGTGTTAAAAGTTATCTAAAGAGCAAATTTTCGATGAAAGACCTTGGTGAAGCATCATATATATTAGGCATTATAATCTATAGAGATAGATCAAGGCGCCTAATTGGGCTATCGCAGTGTACATACCTTGATAAGATATTAAAGAAGTTTAATATGGATGAAAGTAAGAAGGGGTTCTTACCTATGTTGCAAGGCAAGACATTGAGTAAGGCTCAAAGTCCGGCTACGACGGAAGAAAGAGAGATGATGGATAAGATCCCCTATGCCTCGGCCATAGGCTCTATTATGTATGTCATGCTATGTACAAGACTAGATGTGGCACATGCTATTAGTTTGGCTAGCAGGTACCAATCTGATCCAGGTTCGAAACACCAGATAGCGGTAAAGAACATCCTCAACTACTTGAGAAGAATTAGGGATATGTTTCTTATATATGGAGGTGAAGAAGAGCTAGTCGCTAAGTGTTATGTCGATGCTAGCTTTGACACCGATCCAGATGACTCTAAGTCTCAATCCGGATACGATTTCTCTTGAACGGAGCAACAGTTAGTTGGTGGAGTTCCAAACAACCTGTGGTGGCTGGATCAACGACGGAGGCGGAATATGTTGTTGCTTCAGAAGCGGTGCAGGGAGCGATTTGTATGAAAGAGTTCATTATGAAACTAGGTGTGGTTCCTAGTGTATTGGACCCAATGGTGATCTATTGTGACAACAATGGAGCCATAGCCAACGCAATGGAACCGAGGTCTCCCAAGAATTCCAAGCATATTAAGCACCGGTTTCACTCCATCCGCGAGCATGTCAAGGATGGAGATATAAAGATTTCTAAAGTACACACGGACCTAAATGTAGCAGATCCATTGACTAAAGTTCTCCCTAGGGCAAAACATGATCAACACCAGAACTCCATGGGTGTTAGATTTATCACTATGTGAACTAGATTATTGTCTCTAGTGCAAGTGGGAGACTGAAGGAAAGATGCCCTGAGAGGCAATAATAAAGTTGTTATTATGTATTCCTTATATACGATAGATGTTTATTTTACATGCTAGAATTGTATTGATCGGAAACATCAATACATGTGTGTTTAATAAACAAAAAGGGTTCCTAGTTATGCCTCTCTTATAGACTAGCTTGTTGATTAACAAGATGATCAAGGTTTCCTGATCATGGACATTGGATGTTGTTAATAACAAGGTCACACCATTGGTGGAATGGTGTGATGAACATTCATCCGAAGTATAACATTACGATCAAGTCATTATGTTTATATTACTATAACATCATACGAAGTAATCTTTATCCTTAGACCATGAGATCATGTTAATTGCTAACACCTGAAGAGTATCTTTATAACATCAAACGTCACACCATAACAGGGTGACTATAAAGATGGGTTCAGTACTACGAAGGTGTTATGTTGAGGCTCATGGATCAAGAGTGGAATTTGTCAATCCCGATGACGGATAGATATACTCTGGGCCCTCTCGGTGATATCACATTGAGATAGCTTGCAAGCAAGTGATGTGATCACTAGAATGTTATATCACGGGGACGAGAAAAGAGTGCATGTCGGAAACGATATCAAACTAGGTATGGAGATACCGATGATCGAATCTCGGACATGTAATATATCGCAAGACAAAGGGATTTAGTTACAAGCGTTAAAGGTTCTCACGATCACAGAAGTCATCGTTGAATGTGTAGGAGTTAGTACGGATCTCCAGGTCCCGCTGCTGATTATTGATCGGAGAAGGGTCTCGATCATGTCTGCATTATTCGCGAACCGTAGGGTGACACACTTAAGATTACCGGACACCATTTTGGAGCACATATGTTTTAGAGAAAATAATTGCAAAGCGCAGGAATTGTATCAATAGAAACGGGAAATTGTTTCGGGTGAAATTGCAGAAAGTGGTTCTGCATGTGATATTGAAATATTGCAAGGGGCTATATGTGAATGTTTGTTAATTAAAGTAATTAACAAAATTCTGAATAAATTTAATAAAAGAGTTTTATTAAATGAGAGAGCATTAAACTTGGAGAATTTTAATGCATTTAAAGTGGAGACTTTAAAAGGGAAGTGAAGAGGCATTTTAATGTGGAGGGGTTACCACCACATGAATGGGGAGGTGAGGGGTCACCCGCCCATGCGCCGTCCATGGAGAGGAGGGGCACCCCCCCTCCTCCTATAGAAGGCCACCCATTCCCTCCTTCATCCTCAGACCTCCTTATGAAGGATCTCTCTCCCCCTCTAGAATTATTTCCCCGTGGTCTCGGATTAGCGAGATACATGTTCCTGGTGGCATTTCATCTGGAAGGAGTTGCTGCTTCCACTGGAACGCTGGAGCGAAGAGGTGGAGATTGTCCGGTGGCTTGAACGTGTGTGCGAGTGCGGATGCACTGCTGAGTTGCGGCGCTCGGACTTCCTCACGATCTTGAGATCGGCAAGTGTACGACTACATCAACCACGAGTTCCTACTCGTTAAGAAAACTCGTTGTCTTCGTGGGTAAGTTCTCGTTGGATGTATGTCCACCCATTGCTTTGTACCTAGTAGATAGATCTTGGCGTGTAGTTCACACCGTAGGAATTTTTTTGTTTTCTATGCTGCGGACCTAACACAGCCGCGCCAGGAGCAAACAGTGAACAGCAACCCACCACCTCCCCCTCCGCCAATCGGAGCACCAAGACCTGCCGGTTCCCGTGTCTCGGACCAGGTGGGAGCGCCCAACCCGGATCGTCCGAATGCCCGTGACCGCATCGAGCTCCTCGCTCAAGCGCGTGTCACGGACGAAGAAGACTCCACCGGACCGGTTTATTTCGGACCCCGTATCCGGAACGAGCCGTTTCTGGATAAGTTCACCCTGCCAAGGGACACCCCCAAGTACGACAGCAATATGAAGCCAGAAGATTGGCTGATCGACTAGCTACGGCATTTGGCATCGCCCATGGGAACAAGCGCACAGCTGTGCGCTACGTCCCCCTTATGCTAACTAGGTCGGCAAGGACATGGCTCAACAGCCTTGGGCCCAACAGCATCAACGCCTGGCCAGACTTCGAGAAGGTGTTCGTCCGCAACTTCAATGGCACGTACAAGTGTCCAGGACGCCCACGCGACCTGGCCTTGTGCGTCCAGGGCGACCGCGAGACCGACTGCGAGTACCTCGCCAAGTGGACGGAGCTGCGCAACACTTGCGAGGGCATCCTGGAGAGCCAGGCCATCATCTTCTTCATCGAGGGATGCTGAGAAGGCACCATGCTTTGCCACCAGCTACTGTGTGACAAGCCGAAAACCATGGCGGAGCTCATGACGGTAGCGGACCAGTACGCCACGGCGGATGCCGCCATGAAGAAACCCGTCCGGGTAAATGCCGACGGGTGTATGACTCCTATGGAGCCAGCTCGCGACCATCCAAGCAATCCGGCTGGAGAAGCCAGATCCTCCAGGTGCCACGACAATGACAACCGGTTCCATGGGGACTGCCAGGCCAGACAGCAGAAGACTCGCTACCACGCGTGGCAGGTCAACGTTGTGGAGGGCGTGCCCGACGCACCGGCTAACGATGCAAGAAGGCAGAAGCCACGACTCACCGGCTAACGATGCCCGTGCAAGTGGCATAGCGGTCCCTTCAAACCAGCTACGCACACCACCCGAAACTACAGCTGGAGTAGCCAGCTAAAGGACCAGGGCAGCCAACAACGTCTCCCCCCGCCCCCTCCTGGTGGACCACCACCGCCGGCTAGGGGAGCCGACAATGATGGTAACGGCGGCAACGACAGCAACAACAACAACGACTACCCCCAACCGCATGCCACCTACCACATCTTCGAGACGGAGCTGGGCGACAAGCATAGCCGCAGGCGACGCTCCAAGGAGGTCAACGCCATCGTCTCTCCGGTCCCCCAGTACCTGAATTGGTCGGAAACCCCCATCACCTGGAGCCGAGAACACCAGCCGGAGCAGCTGCCGACTCCTGGGGCTACGCCATGGTGCTTGACCCCCTCATCGTCTCCAACGAGCGCGCCTGCCGCTTCTCGCGCATCCTCATCGACGGAGGCAGTAGCCTCAACCTCCTCTACCGGTCTTTGCTAGAGAAGTTGGGCATTCACGAATGCGAGCTGCGCCCGACTACCACAACATTCCATGGCGTATTTCCGGGATCGGCTTGCGCCCCGCTGGGTAAAATCCAGCTTGACGTCATCTTCGGGACCGAGGAAAACTTCCGCTGCGAGCCAATTTGGTTCGAGGTGGTAAACCTGACGAGCTCTTACCACGCTCTCCCCGGGCGCCCCGCCCTCGCTAAATTCATGGCCTTCCCCCACTACGCGTACCTCAAGACAAAGATGTCGGGACCCAACGGCATGATCACCGTCGCCGCCTGCTTCAGGCGGTCGATGGAGTGCGCCTCAGCCGATTCCAAACTAGCAGAGGCCCTCATCGTAGCTGAAGAGAAGCGCGTGATCATGTGCAACGTGGCCATGGCCCAGCAAGATATGTCGGCTGGAGAAGGAGTTTTCCAGCCGGCAAAAGAGACGAAGAGGATCCTGCTCGACCCCTCCGACCCGACCAAGTTCGTCACCATCGGTGCCAACTTGGACAACAAATAGGAAGGCGCGCTCGTCGACTTCCTCCGTGAAAATCTGGACATCTTCGCATGGTCACCCAAGGACATGCCAGGTGTACCGAGGGAGTTCGCCGAGCACTCACTTCATGTGCGGCCAGATGCCAAGCCGGTAAAGCAACCTCTGCGCCGGTTTGTAGAGGAGAAGAGGAAGATTATCGGTGATGAGATCACCTGGCTCCTTGCAGTCGGGTTCATCATGGAAGTGTACCACCCGGACTGGCTGGTGAACCCAGTCCTGGTGTTGAAGAAGAACAAGACGTGGCGCATGTGTATCAACTACACCAGCCTGAACAAGGCGTGCCCGAAAGATCCATTCACATTGCCCCATATCGATCAAGTCATCGATTCCACGACCGGCTCCGATTTGTTGTATGTTTTAGATTGTTATTCCGGTTACAATCAGATCCGGCTAAACCCGGCTGATCAGATAAAAACATCGTTCATCACCCCGTATGGGGCTTTCTGCTATGTAACCATGCCTTTTGGTCTGAAGAATGCAGGCGCTACCTATCAGCGCTGCATGCAGAAGTGCTTGCACTCACAGATCGACCGAAACGTGCACGCTTATGTGGATGATGTGGTCATCAAGACCAAGGAGAAGCGCACCCTCCTCGAAGACCTGGGAGAGACATTTGGCAACCTCCGACAGTACCAGATGAAGCTAAAACCGGAGAATTGCGTCTTTGGACTCCCATCCGGCTAACTACTCGGCTTCCTCATATCGCAACGAGGGATCAAGGCAAATCTGGAAAAGATCGCGGCCATCGAGAGGATGCAGCCGCCTAGGAGCCTGCTTGGAGTCCAGAAGTTCACCGGATGCCTCGCCTCCCTTAGCCGTTTTGTCAGCCGACTGGGGGAGAAGGCACTCCCATTGTACCAGCTGATGAAGAAGACGGACAAGTTCTCATGGACCTCGCAAGCCGACGCCGCTTTTCTTGACCTCAAGCGCATGCTATCCACAACGCCTGTTCTAGCCACGCCGGCTAGCAAGGAGCCGATGTTGCTCTATATAGCAGCCATCAGCCGGGTCGTCAGCGTCATCCTGGTGGTGGAGCGCCCCGAGGAAGGCAAGGCTCAGCCGGTTCAGCGGCCCGTCTACTACCTCAGCGAGGTCCTCTCCCTCCCCAAGCAAAACTACCCCCACTACCATAAGATGTGTTATGGCGTGTACCTGGCATGCAAGAAGCTCAAGCACTACTTCTAGGAGCATCCTATTAAGGTCGTGTGCACGGCACTCCTTTCGGAAATCATCGGCAAAAAGGACGCCACCGGCAGAGTCGCCAAGTGGGCCATCGAGCTCGCCGCCTACTCCATCCAGTACGAGCCCTGACTCACGATCAAGTCGCAGGCGCTGGCGGACTTCCTCGTCGACTGGGCCAAGACCCAATACCTCCCACCAGTTCAGGATTCGGACCATTGGAGGATGCACTTCGACGGATCGAAGATGCTCGGGGGCTTGGGAGCCGGCATCGTGCTCACCTCGCCCAAAGGAGACCGGCTGGAGTATGTCCTGCAGATCCACTTCAAGGCCTCCAACAATGTAGCCGAATATGAGGCACTGGCGCACGGCCTCCGGCTAGCCAGAGAAATCAGTGTCAACCAGATCCTTTGCTTCGGCGATTTAGATCTGGTGGTGTAGCAGGTATCCGGAGAGTGGGACGCCCGCGATGCAAATATGGCTCTCTACTGGTTCCACATACAGAAGCTCAATGCTTGCTTCGACGGATGTGAATTCCATCACGTCCCTCGCACCAACAATGAGGCAACCGATTTGCTCGCACGAATCGGATCCACCCGGCAGGCGATCCCGCCTGGGGTCTCCTTGGAGCACCTACGCAAGCCCTCCATCAACCCGTCCCCTAAGTCAGATTCCATCATATGGGCAGGGAGCGCTCCGGTTGACGGTGCGGCGGATGCAGAGCCGGCAGAACCTCCAAAGAAGAAGTCCCGCGCCAACTCCGGCAAGTCCGTACCCTCCGGCTCGCAAGACCCGAGGGCTGCCGACTCATCAAGTTGCTCAGGGGCTACTGTCCCGGGTACCTCATTCGGAGGACCCCCCGACGACCATCAACCGGAGAGCGGAAGCATCCTCGCCATCCGAGAGATACCATCCTGGGCACATCCCTTCATGAACTACATCGCCAACGGGGAACTTCCGGATGACGAGGTGGAGGCCAGGAAAATCCGGCGCCTCGTGCACACGTACAGCATCATCAACAAAGAACTGTACAAGCACAGCGTATCCGGCATCTTCCAAAGGTGTGTCGACGTGGACATAGGCTACCGGCTGCTCAAGGACATCCACCAGGGCGAGTACGGGCACCACGCTTTGTCAAGGGCGATAGTCGCCAAGGCGTTTCACCATAGTTTCTATTGGCCCACCGCCCTCGAGGACGCCAAACAGCTAGTCCGCGTGTGCAACCGGTGCCAACGCTTCGGGCAGCTCAGGCATATGCCGACTTCGGTGCTCAAGACCATACCGATCACCTGGCCCTTCGCTGTTTGGGGCCTCGACATGGTCGGTCCCTTCAAGTGGGCGAGCGTAGGCATGACCCATCTGCTGGTGGCGGTAGACAAATTCACAAAGTGGATCGAGGCCAAGCCCATCCAGAAGCTGGACGGGGCGATAGTCGTCACCTTCTTCACCGACATCATCAACCGGTTCGGCTATCCCAACAGCATCATCACCGACAACGGCACGAACTTTGCCAAGGGGGCCTTTGCCCGTTTCTGTAGCAACAAGGGCATCCGACTAGACCTTGCCTCTGTCGCACACCAGCAGTCCAACGGTCAAGTCGAAAGGGCAAACGGCTTAGTGCTAGCCGGCATCAAGCCACGCCTCATCGAGCCTTTGGAGAGGTCGCCCGGATGCCAGATCGAGGAGCTTCCGGCTGTGCTATGGAGACTCCGCACCATGCCGAATAGATCAACCGGCTACACCCCGTTCTTCCTGGTCTACGGATCGGAAGACGTCCTCTCCACGGATATCGAGTTCGACTCTCCGCGCAAGCTCCTCTATGATGAAAAGGGCAACCAAGAGGCACGGGAAGATGGTGTGGACCTCCTCGAGGGGGCCCGCGAACTTGCATTGTCCAGATCGGCCCTATACCAGCAACGCCTACGCCATTACCACTCAGGCCGGATCCGCCCTGTCGCATTTCGCGAAGGCGATCTGGTCCTCCGGCTAGTGCAAGACATGAAGGGCATTGACAAGTTGTCGCCACCATGGGAGGGTCCCTTCATCATCAGCCGGGCGCTGCCCAATGACTCCTACTACCTCATCGACGCGCAGCAGCCGTGCAAGAACAAGATGGACAAATCGGATGAGGAGACTCAGCGCCCCTAGAACATGGCCTTGCTGCACCCGTTTTACACCTAGTCACCAGATAGTGTATGTATCCCGCAATCCCCATGAATGAAAATGCGTACCCCTACAAGATGCTCGGGGGCTCCTTGCTAGAAATGTGTATGCATCTTTTTTCCGGCTCCGTCAACCCTCACCCGGGGGCTTGCCGGCTGGCCCGACCTGCTAAGTCAACAAACCGGCTGAGTAGTGTGCGACGATGTCAGAGGCCCACTCTTCGTCTCAGCTACAGACCGCAACCCGGCTGTCTGGCTAGCAAGAGCAAAAGCCCGAGGCATCCCACATGAAAAACGGGGAGGAGATGCGACATATCGGGCATCCCGGCCTCGCAACTAGCTTAAGACAATCCGGCTGCTAAGCCATTAGTACCGTGCGCAATGTACTGTCAGCTCCCTTCAATTCCGGCTGCAGACCGCAACTCGGCTGCCTGGCAAGGACGCAGCGAAAACAGCAGAGCACACGAGAAAATGACTAAGTGTCTAGAAAGGCAAAAGCTAGTTTTCAAAAAACAAATCCGCCTTCCGGCTACAGTTTAGCAGACTAACCTACTAATGGGTGAGAATGTATGTATGCGTGTATGCTTTGTATGACTACTTCGAGTCGGAATTCAGGAGGAAAATGAGAAGATTCGAAGTCCTTGCCTTCACCAAGCGCTCCGAATCGCGGGGGCTACACCCACTAGGTGCGCTCGCGCGCCCCTAGTGGAATCTCGTAGTTTCCCGACTGACTAAGGGCGTTTAGCCGGATATTTGGAGCCCAGGTGAGGGCAAGGGCAGGAGCAACAGAAGAACAAGATTCAAAGTACCTAGCCACGCCAGCTACTCCGAATCTCGGGGGCTACACCAAGTGGGTGCGCTGGCGCGCCCCCACTGGAATGGAAGTTCCTCCAGCTGCTGGCGTTCGGCCAGCAGAAGCAACCGGCTAAGAGGTGTCTAGTCAGATGAAGCTAGAAGACTTAAGGAAAGAAAGAAGATTCGAAATACCTGGCTCCGCAAGCTACTCCGAATCTCGGGGGCTACACCCAGTGGGTGCGCTGGCGCGTCCCCACTGGAGTTGCGGTTCCTCCGGCTAAAGGCGTTCAACCGAGCGAAGTCAGCCGGATAAATTCAATCGGCAAAACATTGAAAGGACACGCAAAAAACACAAGTTGATGGAAAGCCAAATTAGTTCACATTGACATTAAACGGAAGGGGGAGACGAAGCTCCCACGAGTTTACCTGGCGCCAGAGGCAGCCGGTACAGACAAACAAGTTTCAAACCAGACAAGATAAACAAATACGCCCAGCATCCCGGGGTTATGGCTAAGCAGCGGGGCCTTTGCCGTGTGGAGCACCCCGGCTGGCGACAGTCTCCGGAGGCAGAGGAGGCGTGGCATTCGATCCGGTTCTGGCGTCGCCCCTAGCTGGTTGCGTCGAGGCTTCCGCATCCGGAGTGCCGACGGACTTCGAGTCGGTGTGCACCTCGTCGGGGTCCACATAGTCGGCAATCTTGATGGCGGAGGCCCAGAGCTCTGGATGAGCCTGGCGGATGGCAGCAAGGTCGGAGCCGGTGCGGAAACCCCAGTCGATCTTCTCGACACGGGCGTCCTTGTACCAGGAGAGCATGAGGGCCAAAGCCATCTCCGCTCCGGCTCGCGCTGCCAAGTCTCGCAGCCGGTCGACAGCAGCCGGCACCTCCCCCACCTTGGCGGCTAGCTGCGCCATCGTCTCTAGGATCGGAGCGTTTGGCCACAGGAAGGAGAAGACGGCCTGCGCCGCCTGGCGAAGCTTGACAGCCTCTTCGCCAAGAAGGACAACGAGCTCCTGGGCTGTCGGCTACGCTCCCGGCCAGTTCTCCTACAGCCAGTTGTAGGCCAGCAGGTCTATGCCGGGATAAAAAGCTGTCAGAAAAAAGAAAGTCAGATCCGGAAGGACGAGAGGAGTCGGAAAAAGGAACTTACCCTTGGCCGTGTGCCCGACTTGCGTCAGCTCTTCCACCAGGGCATTTTCCTTCGTCGTCAGCCGCTTGACTTCCTTGTCTTGGTCCTTGTTCTGGGCCTCAAGAAGGTTGAAAGCTTCCGTCCGACTAGCGAGGGAGGCGTCGCGCTCCTTCACGGTGGCCTTTAGAGCATCCACCTTGGCGTGCCAATCCTTGTTCTGCAGTTGTAGCGTGGAGTTGGACTTGCTCAGCCGGTCGTTCGCCTCCTTCAGGCGATCGATCTCCCACTGAGCGCACACAAGGATATCTGCGGCAAAACCGGCTATCAGCGAAAAAAAAGATGATTCCGGATAAAGCAAACTTACTCTGGGAGGTACCGTTGGCAGCAGCAAGCTTCTGCTCCAAGGATCGGTTGCCGCCGGTTGCAGCCTCGAGCAGCCGGATCTCCTTCACCGCCAGCTCGAGGGTGGCGGCGAGACCCGTCAGCGAGGCGGCAGAAGAGGCGTCGTCGTCCACGGTGTTGACGGCCAACGACTCCTTCGCTGCAACCACCGCCGTCCTCCACTCTTCCCTCGGCTCGTCCTCAGAGTTGTCGTCGCCGACAACCACGAGTTATTTGCCGGTGGCCGTCCTCCATGTCCCCGCAGAAGAACCGTCCCCGCTCTGCGAGGTGGCCACAACCGTTTCCGGCTAGACCACCGTGGCCGGCGGAGGACCCCCCGCTCCGGCTGGCAGCCGGTCCAGCTCGAGGCGATCGTGGGGGTGGTGCCTCGGAGGAAGGAGGAACGGAGGCAGACGTGGGCGGCACGCGGTGTGGCGACCCAGTCGGCGCCCGTGCCGGGCTCGCGGCCCCAAAAGAAACCAACGTGCTGAAGTGGCAGAAGGAAAGGAAAAGAGAAAGAGGCAAATGAGCTAAAGATAGACAAGAAAAGGCAAAAGGAGCAGAAAACAGTGAAGGCGCTGGGAAAAGGACTTACCCCTGTACCACCGGGGGCGGCCCTTTATTCTGGCCAAGGCGGCTCGGGGGAAGGGTGCTGGTCTGGCTCCTCTTGCGAGCCGGCTCCTCTGCGACAGGCCTGCTGGTGCCAGAGTGGCTGGAGCCACTCCCTCCAGCGCCGGATTGGCTAGCGTCGCCGTCTGTCGTGCGGCACCGTGACCGCTCGGGGGCCGGCACGGCCTCTTCCTCCTCGTCGACCTTCGCATGGGGATCGGCGGCCGGCTCATCGTTCCGGCTGGGGAAGACATCCCCGTCCCCGTCCGACTCCTCGCCAGACCAGCGAGCGCACGGCTCGGGCAAGTCAGGCGTGAAGGTTTGAAGAGGGGTCTCGCCCTCCTTGCGAAGGATGTAGGGGAAGATCTGCCAAGGACAAAAGATTAGTCGGATAAAAAGGGCAAGAAATACAAAAATTCCGGCTAGAAGGACCTACCCGGGGCGTGCGTTTGTCACGGCTATAAGCGGCCAACCCGTAGGTCCAGCCTTCCGGCATCCGCTCCTTGGTGATGGTCCACACCCACTCCTTCAGATTGTGGTAGCGGGGGTCACGGCGAGACAGTCGGGTCGGCTCCAGCCGGCCGGAGTAGAAGCACATCGTGTGCGCTCGCTGCTGCAGCGGCATCATCAGCCTGGACATCCAACTAAGGGTGATGTCCATGCCGGTTAGACTGGCGGTGACGAGGGCGTGCATGCGTTGCAGCATCACATCCGACTCTGTCTTCTCGTCGTAGACCTTCAAGTCCCACTGTTGCCGGCTGGACTCCACGTCCTGGAACGCCGGAAGGTTGATCCGGTCCACGTCGGTGAGGTTGCGCACGTAGAAGTACGACTGCTGCCACGGCCGTACCGTGTCGTGCAGTCGGAACTTGGGGTAGCCGGTCTGCATGCGGGAGTAGATGGAGGCACCGCCGTAGGTGACCTGCGGCCCCTTCATGAACTGGACCTGCAGACGGACTCAGAAGAGCCGGCAGAAGAGCCCGAGATCCGGCTGGATCCCGAGGTAGCCTTCGCAGAAGGCTACGAAATGCGCTAGCGTGCCGATGACGTTAGCGCCGAGATGGTGGAGGCGGAGGTCGAAGAAGGCGAGGAAGGTGAGGAAGAACGGGTGCACCGGCAGCACGAACCCTCGGGCCAGGTGCGAGAGGAAGACCACCCGCTCCTCCTCCGCCGGCTGTGGCAACATCTCCCCCGCCGGTGCAAGCCGCACCTCCACGTCCTCCTCCGATGGCAGGACCCGGATCGCGCGGTACTTTTGGATGTGCTCCTCCGTAACAGAGGAGCCACACCATGCTCCGGGTTCGGCCGCCATTGCCGGTTTGCTGCGAGGTGCTGCGACGGATGAGTGGCGGTGGCCCGTACCGCTGACGACGTAAAACGGGCGGCGCAGCGGGCTACAACAACGATAGTGGTGAAGCGCGGAAGGTAGGGGCGCGAGACAGGAGAGGAAGGCAACTGGGAGCAGGAGGAAGCGAAGGGAGGACCCCCCCGGGCGCCCCTTTAAAGGCCCGGAAGGGTAACCGTTCGCGGTGCCACGCGGCGCCCATCGAAGTGCGCCCCACCCCAACCGCCGCCCCAGATCCCGTGTGCAGACACGGGGCGCGCAGAAGATCCTAGAGCAAGAACTGAAGAGCCAGGTAGCAGTTTCCCGAGGCGACGTGCGACAGGACGTTTCACTGCTCGCCGCAGAGTAATGATGGCGAGTGCGCGCATGGCTGGCATCAGCACTGACGTCACGGGTAGCGCAACCGCCAAACCTAGCCGGCCAGAAAGTTCAAAATGATGAGGAGCGCGCGCACATTTCACCTAAGGGTGAAATCCACATGCGCTCGGGGGCTAGTGTCGGGGGGATGACCTCCGGATACCCCAACCGGACAAGAAATATGGTAGTCGGATCGCGTCCGGCTGGCTAAGCGCAACCGGACAAGGCAAGTCAGGCCGGCTACCGTGAGGTAGCCGGAGCGGAGAGAAGCAGCCGGCTACAGCAACGTAGCCGGAACCAATCAAGAGGACAAGGCGACGTGTGGCACAATGCGCGGTATGCCCTGGTACAACGACAAGACTGGCAACTACTCGGCCATACCGAAGACATTGCGGGGTGATGTGGGAACAGTGGCCCGGTGCTGACGACGGGCTCACACGGTGTTCACTGTGCCCACAACCACCATACCGCTCGTACCCTGATGTGACACGGTTGTACCGGATACTGTAGATGACCAGCCGGCTAGGACCCACCTGTGGGGGCCACCAGTCGGACTGGCCAGTGAGACCGTTGGCTCTCTGCCTATATAAGGAGAGGCAAGGCCTCAATAGAAAGGGTTGGTCTGTGTGCATTGAAGGCAGTAGCTAGAGAATATAGCTTGAGGAGCCTTGTAGCCCGTATATTGCTCATAGTCAGATCGACAGGAGTAGGAGGTTTACCTCACCACGAGGGCTCCGAACCTGGGTACTTCTTGCGTCCAGCTACGCTTGCTTGTATCCAATCCCGCCTGCGGACGCCGTCGATAGTTTCCCTGCTAGTCCCCACACCTCTATCTAACCTGCTTATGTACTGTTGTTCCCAATACAACGAAAAATGGCGTCCCACACCTCGGGTAATAGGGGTGCCATGCCCTTCACTTTCCAGTCCTGTCAGAACAATAACAACACAATTAATCTCATACCATGCACCTGAAGCCAATAGCAAATATGTAGAAAGGACATTACCTCTGGCATAGTCCTAGTGGCGCAAAAAGGAGTAGTTGATGTCTCTGCAAGAAGAGCCTCCTCAACAGTCAGGCTAGTCAAAGCCTCAGCCTTCTTCTCGAGCTCTATGGATGACAGTTCCTCTGAAGGCGTGTATGTAGGGTCAGCCACACCAGTGTATAGAAACCTCGGGTATGCCCTGGCTTGTAGGGGATGTATCTGACGCTGCACAGAAGTTTGAATGATGTCAACGCTAGTGAGCTCCTTCACGTGCACCAGTTGCAGTGCCTTCACCCACAAAAATTTCATTCCTCCAGGATTGCTTCTTCCTCATCGTAGCACTTGAGTCAAATGGAGCGAGGTCATACTTCTGATTCGCATGCTTCTGGTTATAGATGTAGAACCACTTGGCCCTCCATCCTTGCACGGAGTTGACAATGTTAAAGATGAAGTACTGATGGTTTCAGAGAATGTAGATGCCGCATCTGCCCACCTCATACACTACGTCGCCAGAGCCTGACCGCCTCTTCAAGCCATACATCTTCTTAAAGAGCCCAAAGTGAGGCTCGATTTCGAGCTAGCACTCACAAGGGGTGATGAAGCATGCAAGATGAAGAATGGAGTTAGGAGACAACTGATACAGCTGAATTCCGTACATGAAAAGAAAACCACGCACAAAATCATGGAGTGGGAGCAAAAGTCCTTGAAGGACAAAAACCAAAAACATCACCCGAAACCTAGCAGGTGGATCAGGAATTACCTCTGGAATAGGGACCTTGCAAGCCTCTTCATCTGCCGGAATCTGGCCGGCCTAGCGAAGCTTACGCAGGTCCATTCCTTGATCATGGAACACCGCCAAGCACCATTAGTGACAGGGATCCCGGTAGTTTTCTTCTTCTAAGCAGTGGTGGTGTTCGATCCAGCAGCTCCGGTTTTCTTATCCTTCCCCATTGCCTTGGCACGTCTCTTCCACTGTGACCACATAAACAAGATGGGGAATACACGAAGCACGTATAGCGCAAAAGGAAGTTTGTGCAGTAATGGAGCGACGCAAGGGAGAGCAGATGCGAGGAAGACGAATACAAGGAAGGGGAAAAATTACTGGAGCGTTCTGATACAAAACATGGAAAGAGTAATCCCAGCTGTCAGTTTTTAGTTGGCAGCTCGTGGTCTTCATCGGTGCAAACACGTGGCAAGAATAAACCCGAATCCTAGCCACACTCTCTCCACTATGCACGGAAATCGAGCAGATGCAGTTAAATTACCCCAATTTACACAATGACTGGTCAAATCCTGGTCAGCTTTTGGGGCCCGCAATGTCAGGTCCCATCACATTGCTGACACTGATGGTTGAGTTCACTGGTCGTCATCAATGACATCATTGTTGTTTGCACTCTCAGCAAAGAGGTGGAGACGACAATGGCTCTTTCTTCGACTGCCTTCAAATACTCAGTTTTTGTTCAAGTCTATGACTCGATCAAACACTTGGGGGCTACTCCTATTAGGAGCACTGGCCATGCACCCGATATACTAGCGGGTCCAGTGTCAGCTTACAAGATTATCAACTGTGACAATCAGGTTCAAGACTTGAGTTTCTCCCCGAATCTACGATTTGGCCAAACACTCAGGGGGCTACTCCAAACTGGAGTGCTGGACGTGCACATTTTTGACTTTCAAGTGGTACGGTCCGAATCTTCACTCGAATCAATGATTCGACTAAGGACTCAGGGGCTACTCCCATAGGGAGCTAGACGCGCATCCATAGGGAGTGTTGGTCATGCTCCCTATGAAAATGAAGAAAAAATTGCATTCGCTCCTTAGAACCTCTGCGTCGACTATGTCCGCAGCATGCGTCTACCCATCGCAATTGAAGCTATCGGCGACTCTGCCTCCTATACAACACAATGTCAAGTAAATATGCAACGTCTCCTTGGCCACCCGAATTTCTTCCGAGGGAACTAAAATTTGAATGCTACATCTATGGTGTAAAGGTAAGACCTACAGATACAATCTGATGGCCTAGCAATCGCATCCGATACGCTCTGCCAGATAAATACCATACCAGCAGGTGTGATAAAAAATTCCAACGGATGCATTGGGTACATAAGCACTACCATTGGAATTCAACTAAATAAGGCATCCATGACATGAGTTGAATTACACTGGCAATTTTTGAATTCAATAGATGACGTTGTTTTTGCCCGAGAGCAATTAACTGGTCCCAATATTTTGGATGAGCCAAGCATGTGCATCAATCATCCCTGTGACTCGAACAATATGACCCGATGAACTTTCAGGTGACAAGCACTTAATTTTGACGACTGAAGATTTCAGAGTCTCCACCCGAATCTATGATTTGAATGGACACTCAGGGGCTACTGGCATAGGTATGCCCTATGGATGCCTAAGGTTGTCCTACTCGGCTCGGTCCAGTAGAAGCCCATATGATGTTCTATCGGAACTGGCAAAGCCCATGGCAATTCGGGTGGACCAGACCCATGAAGATTACGAATCCTTGGAGGATACGACAAGTTTTAGATAGAAAGTTTAAGGAGTTGACCTAACTTGTAACCGACTTGGTCATATCCTAAACCCGGCCTCCTCCTATAAAGGTCTGGATAGAGTGACAAGGAGGATCATCGAAAACCCTAGAACATATACCTGCCAGATTACATTTGCACACCATCGCCATCAAGGCACCCCCTCTAACCTTTGGTTCATCATAAAATCAAGAGCAGCCAAGCAGGAGTAGGGTTTTTCCTCTAGGGTCCTGAACCTGGGTAAACCTCGTGTCCCATACTGCTTGCATGTTAGCTGAATGAAGTCTCAAGCGCTCTCCTCTTCCTCAAAACCCAAGTCCATAAACCATGGGCATAGACGTGATCACCCCACGTCAACCACTAAAACCCTAGATCGGGTGAGGGTTGCAAGCGAGAGCTAGGAGGCGAGAGAGATGAATTGGCAAGGTAGAAAGGAAGCAGGAGAGCAAATTTAATGGAGGAGCGGTAGTGGAAGGGGCCGGAGATGGCCGAGGCACTCGAGTGACACGGCGGCAACACGCAATCACCATCGCGAGCACGAGCGCGTGAGAGATGAGAGTGAGCGACACATGAGAGAGAGTGAGCAGGCCAGGTTGGGCTAGACCGAGTCCATGTAGTGGTTTTAGCCACTTTGGGTCTGTCCAGTGGGCCCAAATACTTAGGGGTATTTTAGTCATTTCACAAATACCCATAAACCCAATTAAATCATAACACACACATAATCACTCAGAAAAGTAAAATAAAAGTAGTCTTGTGTGTAAAAAATGCAAGGAATCCAAAAAGTGGTTTGTGGGTTTTTTGCAAATACTTGAATTTTATGAATTTTTGAGTGATTAAATTTGAGATTTAAATTATTAAAAATTCAAAGAAAATTCTATAAAATTAGGAAAAATACCAAGGAAAATATGATATATAAAAAATCCTATAAAATTAGGAAAAAATAGGTAAAATACTAATAAAATTTGATGGATTGTTATAATCAGGAAAATACCAAAGAAATTTGATAAAACCATAAAAGGGAGAAAAACACTTAAAATGAAATTGAGTTAATAAAACTCAAATAAAACAGAACAAAAATTCATTGCATCTATATTGTATTAGAGCATCACATTTTTTCCAATGAAACATTGTCGTTATCGGATGATGTTGTGGATTTCAGACCCGAGGTCCAGGGTCAAGGAAAACCTTCGAACTACATTATCTCGTAGTTACTAGGCAAGTTCATTCATCCATTACCGTTGTAAGGTCAATCTTGCAACCATGTTGCAAGGAAAATCTTACATGTCTTTTGGCTTACTTACAAAAATGTTTTCAAAACATTATTACATGCATTCAAAATGGAAAAACCATTTTTGGAATGAAATAACTAAATGGTGGGTGATGGAATCATGGATGTATACAAAGTTGAAAGATCATATGGTGGAGATTCCATTGTACCGGGAAGTTAGAATTAACAACAATAGCGGTCAGCCATTCTTGCGCCATATAGTACCACGCTAACCACAGATCTTGTTATGGGGTGAGCGAGTAGGAATTACATTCTTCCTTTCGTTTGTCCTCGTATATCTAGTTAGGCTAAGATCCAGAGAGGAGATCAGCGGGTAGGATCCCGTGACGTCCCTATCCTATGCTTCAGGATAATGACTGGGTATATTAGAAGGGATGGTAATTGAACATAGATATCTCAAACAAAATTTGTTACAATGGGTGGGCAGCGGGGTCTCGGCTTGACTTGGTGAAACTTGGTATCAAGAACCCATCTAAGGAAATATGGAGTGGGTAATAAGGCCAATGACGTTTGTGGGAAAAGTAGCGCACCTCTCAAGTGTGTAAAAACATGACATGTTACTCCATATTCTGGGAAAGAACTACGATCGTAGCGTGGAAAGGAACTCTACAAAAGTTTAGACAACCCGTGAAGACTAACAGCTTAGAATTTTATAAATCTAAAACTTACCTTTATTTAAAACCGTTTTCGAAAACCTGCACAAGTATTAGATCTTTGATCGATGACTTTCAAACAAACATCAGACAACCACCCTAGAGTTTGCTAAGTACGCTCATACTCAATTTATCATCTTAACCCTTCCTAAGGTTATAAGAAAACACGGCGACCCACATGAAGGATAGAATCAACACCGTATCACACTAGTGGAAATAAGACAATATGTAGATAAAGGACCAACAAAAAGGCATAGATAGATGAGCTTGCAATAGTTTAGCTTCTCCAGTAAGTTGCTAGCTCCAATGGTTTTAAGCTTAGTATTACTATTAATTAGGAAGCTATCGCTTCTGCATTTTAACTTTTATCGCTTTGTGAATCCTTAATGGACCGAGGAGGATCTCGAAGCTTTTGTACACTTTTGGTTCTTAGTATGAATCAATAAATAAAGATGTTGGACCCACAATGTTTCTGTTATGCCACTCTGAGGGATGTGATATTTGCGGATGGAGACTTTCGTGAGTGTCATATCAACGACTTGTACACTACAACATGCAGTGGTGTACTGGGTCACCGCAATACCGTATGTTTCTCACATCAACCTGGGAGTCTGGATGGCTGATTAGGCATGTGCAATTCATAATGGTATTAGTGTAACATGTGTTGCGTTGTGTACCTACACTACCAAGTCACAATTTTATTTTGAAAGGAAGTGTGGTAGGAGAAGCATCTATCGTAATTCTTAAAAAAAATAAGAACCCAGATCTACGTCCGTGAGGACCTAAAACAAGCTGGTTGGGTTGTACTCCCTACTAAATCAGCTACACTTATTATGGATAAGACATAATACTTTTCTAACAAATGAGTTAGCTTCACTTTTTGTATCAAGTCACTAACAAAAAACATATCGAGTAGGGACTACATCCACCTCACATCGAAGAAGAGGAGTGGCACACCTCTAAGAAAAAATCACTTTGCTCTCACGACCCGAGCCATCCCACGTAAGCGGACGGGTCACCACTGCCAGCTCCCCTCCAACCCCCCTCTCCATCCAATCTCCCACCCGCTTTCACCGGTGTGCGTAGTGCGACTGGCAGGGGTGATCCTGCTTATTTCACTTATGCTGGCCATGCGTGTTTGTTCTGTCACCGACACCCATTCGACAAGCCATCCTCTTGGTGCTATTTACTGCTCCCGGACTCTGAAGGAGTGAATGCCAGGATCGTGGCACCAGAAGGTGGACTATACATGCGACTCTCTGGCAAGCATTGGGGCAGTGGTGATGGTCCGAATCTTGGGTCCATGAGGGTGGAGAGCAGTAGGCATCAGGGGGGGCTGGTGTTGGCGGCGCTCAAGCAAGGTTAACTCCTAGATTGTGTTAAAAAAATTCAATGAATCCTTGGCGTCTTTCATTTGGCACACATTCAATATAAGGAGGTAAATAAGTTCTTCCGGAACGTGTAGTACCTTTGTCTTCAATAGAGATCATCTACAGTTTCAAAACTGTCAACTAATGTAATTAAATTATTTTTTGTTCTTTTCAAATAAGTAAAAGTAAAAAAAGAGAATAAGCAATAAATGGTATAACTATAAACTCGTAAACAACTTTAGTAAAGCAATAATAAATTAGCAACTAATCACAAAGAACAAAAGCGCTTAGCTCCCTGGCATTGGTGCCAGAAAGTAGTTTGATGACTACAAGAGCACATATCAAGTGTAGCTAGTTTCAAAATAAGAGTATTGAACCCACAAAGTGATTTTTGATTAACGTCTTTATGCCCCTCGTCACTATCTACCAAAGGATACTTGTAAGCTACCTTTTATTTCAAGTCAAGGGTGTTTGAAAGATTTTGTGTTTGTGTGCATGAAAGTAATAAAGTAAGTAAAGTAAACAAGTAACAAAAGCGTTGGAAATGGTGTTGGAACTCAATAAGGCTAAAACGTTCTCGGGATGTAGATACACCACTAGCATATGGTAGTTATTCATAATTAGGATAATCTATTTATTTTGCTATGATATGTGTGGGGAGAGCTCCATAATAACATGATCACTACAAGACTCGTGAGCAGTCGCTTCTTGAATCAGCTAATGAGGTCACCTCTAAATAACCACTGTGATGCCTGAGAGCAGTTAGACATATAGACCACCACAATTAAGGGTTTCCCCATGGATATCGTCATAAGCTTAGTGAATCTCCCTTAATTCTCCCTTTGACCGTGTAGGTTATAAGACAATAATGCTTGTAGTCACAAATGTAACATTGTACATACTCCCATACACATTCTAAGGGTATCCTCTCTCTTTAGACCATAAGGAAATGATATGTGTCCGACTACACATACCATCTAAAGAGAGAGATAAAAAACAATATCATAGATCACTGCATCATGGACCAAAGTAATAGATCATATTTATTTCATTTCATAGTAATGCTAGGGTTTCTCCATCTTCCCAAGAACGAAGGGAACTACTCGCACATGGAAGCAATCAACAACATCATCATATTCATATGGATGGATCAAAAGTGCAAAGGTAAATAGTGCAAACCACAATTGTATTGAAATTACAAAAAGATCTAATGGATGAGAGAGGGAGATGATAATGGCGATGGAGATGCAGCGGTTGATGATGAAGGGGATGATGCGATGTCCTCCAATGATCTGTGTCCCTCCTTCTCTTGAGCAATAGTGATGGTGGACATCTTTGTGGAGGCAGCGGCTATGGAGTTTGCAAGGCGGCAGGGCTTCAGTGTGGAGGTATGTGGAGATGATCTTTCTCCCTTGGCTCCTCCCCTCCTTATATAGGCCTAGGGGTCTCTCATAGTCCCTCCCACGTTACCTATGACATAAGGAAGGTCTAGGAATAAACAGGGATAGATTATGTAAAGAAACACGCCCAGAAAGGTTGTTTCCATGCGTCCAAACCTACAGTACGGGCGGGCGGTACGACCGTACCTGTACCGCGGGTCGTTAAACTTGATGATGCTTTCGTATTCTAACCTGCATTTCTTCATACAAACTCAAATTTGGGTGTTCTTTGGCTCGTTGGATTCGTATGGACGAGGGCTGCAGAACCATGGCCTTGGATCTTCATTTGGAGTTGATGAAAAATCCACTTTTTCCACCCCTCAAATGGCTAAGTCTGGTGCCTACAGCTCCTCCATATTGAATCCTCTTGGCTCCTTTTGCCTTGATTTATCGATAATCCATCACAACACCTACACACAAATTAAAGACAAGAAAAAGTAATAAAATCCTAATTAAAGTAATAGTTGTGCAACACTCATATGAAAATGAATGAGAACTAGTAATCATGCATAATAGGCATAATTGTAGCTAGATATAGCATGTGATGAGTGACAATATGAATAATTTATATGCTTAAATATGCATCATATTTTCACTCATCAACATCCCAAAGCTACACGTTGCTCACCCTAGAGAAAGAGAGTTTATAAAATTTAATGCTATCATCTAGCTTACCATAGAATATCGATGCCTTGTATCCTTTTTTCCCTGCAAGCTCAAAGTAAGATAGAACATATCCATACAAGGAAACACAAGTTTAGTTATGTCAATCCATAAAAGATCAATTACAACTTTAATGCTCCATGTCAAAAGTAAATCTAGCTTGAAAGCAAACTTGTAATCCTCCTATTGCGTCTTTTATATTTTTTATCATCACTTTTGTAAAGTAAAAGCTTAGAAATAAAAAGTGAGAGATCATGTCATAAGGAGCATAACATTAGAGTGTATCATTAGAACACCCACATCAATAAATCATGGATATCAAACACTTCTATTCCATTCTTTGCTTTTCTAAAGCTTCAATCCTTTAGTAATGAGATCATGCCAAAACTTAATGATATAGTTAGTGTCTAATGAGTGCTAATGCTCTTATCCATCATAGAATTGCTTCTACTTATGTTTAATCAACTCATAACCAAAATCCAGAGGTTTTCCCATAAGGATCGTTCATAGGCCAGCGGAGTTGTTGTCATATTAAGGTGTGTAAAAGTGTTATAGACATGCGTTCAACATCATCATTTTTTAATTAACAAGTTACATTTTGGCATGCATATCAATCACCGCTAAATATTAGCTCCTTAAAATAAATCCTAAAAAGAGTGTTATCAAGTCGATCATTAAATCAATTGGGTTGACTAACTATAAAGCTAGACTCTTAAGACAATTAAACATCACCCAATAAATTATTTAGAGGCTTCATCAATATACTTTTAATCGTGTAAAGTATAGAAACCATGGCAATGTATTCTAGAGGATCACAATTTTTTCTCAACATAGATAAAGATTTGAACATAGTGCATCAAAGATCTAACTCAATTCTTATGAAACCTAACAAAAGCAAGTGCATCCCTTATATAAATATGAAACAAAACTTACTAAGCAATCATTCAAAAGCAGTGGGATAAAAGATTGCACAAAAACTTTAGCGAACAAGAACATTGCACAAGACTCTACACATGCAGTAGAAACTTCCCCAAGCTAGAACTTTGTAAGAACCAAACTTGAATAGATTAACACAAGGAAAGAGAAAATGCAGTTATCAAAAGAGAGTGTGAAGAATCAAGAAAGTTACGGTTTGAGTTTTAGATAGAAGGAGAGAAAATGAGAGGAAGAAGATGGCTGGTTGGGGTTTCTTACCAGTCGTCATCATATTTGCGAGGCGACGCACTCAGTACGGGCGGGTGCGTACCGCGCGCATACCGCCCGTACCGGTGGTCTTCAACATTGGATACGCGGTTAGGGTTTTTGAGATCGAACCCGAGCCTCGGTACGGGCAGGCAGTATGATCAGATCCGGTCGTACCGCATGTCGTTATTTGCTTAGTACCTTGGGAGGAACTTCCATTGGCTTCCATTGGCGGACGGTACGAGGCCTTCCGGTCATAACGCTGCTCGTTAAAGGTTCTGCATCGAAGAGAAATTTCTTGTTTTTGTAGGCCATCAGTACGGGCGCATATTACGGTCCACTCCGGTCGTACTGGAGCTCGATAGAGGTTTAGAACACCTCATCTTCTTTGCTTTTTCAGTTCTTTCCTTCAAACTTGAACCTTAACTTCATACTAGCCTATTTTCTCTGCAAAATTTGGCTACAAGAGCTTTATTTGAACAACTAAAATAAAACACAAAATTCACTATGCTAATTTATTCAAGGATGGGTTGACTCACATTGAGAATTTATTTTCAAATGGTTGATTTGACTTAACCAACCTCTAATTCTTTGGCACATACCTTGGGATGCCCTTCATCGAGGGTACTTACCACTTGAACGCGTTTGGGTGGTGGTACATATTTTCCACCTTGTTCTTGCTTCTTCAGGAAATAACGAACAATCTGATCATCATATATGTTGAAGACAATTTTCTCACTAGTGTATCAACATTAGCCCCTGTAGTGCTAAGAAAAGGTCTCCTAAGGATGATTGAAAGTTTGTCATCTTTAAGAACAACAAGTATAATAATAATCAGTAGGTATGACATGTTGATCAATTCTAAGTAAAACATGTTCGATCATACCAATAGGTTATTTAGTGGTTTTATCAACCATTTGCAAGGTAATTGGTGTAGTAGAGTAATCTGCGATATTTATTTTCTTGAAGAGAGAATATGGCATGACACTAACACCTGCACCTAAATCACATAGAGCATTGAGTATGTTAGTTTTTCCAATAGCACAAGAGATAGTTGATATACCATGATCCCAAGCTTAGCAGGAAGCTTGTCACCAAAGCTTGTCATAACCACTATGGTCTTAGTTACCTTTTTCTTTCTATTAAGAATATCTCGCATAAAGTTTTTATAAGTAGGAACTTGAATTGCATCAGACAGAGGAAGTTCTAAACTAAGATTGCTTTAGAGCCTCAGCAAAAGAGTCATAGACACTCTTGTAAGGTTCATATTAAATACGGTTAGGATAAGGAATTTTCCTTTTAGTTGGCTTTACATTTTCCTTTAACTTGGTCACCGACTCAGCATATTTTTTATTCTTCTTCTTAATTGCAGGCTTTTGCTTCTCCACGTGTTTCTCATTTGATATGATAACTTGTTCTTCTTGTTCTTGACTCATTTCAGCTTTTTCTCTTAGGTCAATAGTTTCAGCATCAGAGTCATATTATTTATCTTTGTATTATGCCTCTTCCTCTTCTTCATTTTCATTGAAAGCTTCTTTTTATTTATTTTGAGCTTCAAGATCAATATCATCTCGTGGATCAACAAGGTCCTCTTCTTCTTGACTCATTTCTTGGGTCTCTCTTGCTTTCTAGGCATGTTATTCTTGGTACCAAGGTGGCCCTTGAGGTTCCTGTATTTCTATACCACCTCTAGTAACAATATTAGTAGAAATAGTACTGAGATCATAGTTTCTTTGACTTAAAATCAAAGTTTGAGTTTCATCTATTTGATCACATTGAACTTTAACCATACTAATATATTTATCGAGATGTCTAGTAACATGTCCTAGTTCATAAAAAGTTACAGTCAATTCTTTTATCCTTTTCTTGTGAAGCATGCGATGTTTAATATATCTATCATGGAAATGACATTATTGATGTTTAATTTTTTGCAAAACAAGATTCATTTCATCTTCTAATACAAAAATTTGGAGAATGTTAACTTGATACTCTTTTACAAGTTCCACTGCAATACCTTTATCTTCCATGGACTTCTTAACTTCAGGCATAAGTTCTGGAGGTATATGAAGAATACCTTTATTTGGTCTAATATCTTCAACATGATTATACTATTCATCATTGAACGATCTTACGGCAAAAATATCTATAAATTCAGGTAGCGTCAAACTACTCAAAGCTCCTCCTGTAGTTAAATCAATCATTTGTTTTGAGTCATTAGTGAGTCCATTATAAAAGTATTGTATAATTAGATGCTCCTTAAAACCATGATTTGGGACTTTCATAATCATCCCATAAAATCTTTTCCATGCTTGTGAGAAAATTTCTCTAATTCTACGAAAGAAATTGGATATGCCATGCTTGATCTGCACAATCTTAGTAAATGAGAAGAATCTTTGCATAAATTCTCAGGTACAATCTGTACAGCTTTTTATAGTGTGATAAGTCAAGTATTGTAACCAAGTAAAAGCTTTATCTTTTAATGACCAGCAGAAAAGTTTAAGAAGTACAAACTCTTTTGGTAGTCCAGCTGGTTTAATAGTATCACAAAGGTCATGAAACTTCGTCGGATGATCACTTGGATCTTCATCTTCTCTTCCTGCAAAAGCAATTTCTTTCATCATATAGATTAGTTTAGGATATATTTCAAATTCCATGCCATCATGATCAGGATAGAGAATTGGTATTTTCCTATGATGCCTAGATGGATTCCCATAATCTCCAAGTGATTTCTCAGACTCTTTCGCTCCTTGGGTGATGGTCAAATCTGCCATCAAAGGAATAAAACTTGTTCACATCTAGAGAACGTGATTTATAAAAAAATTCAATGAATTCTAGGCATCTTTAAATTGGTACACGTTCAATATAAGGAGGTAAATAAGTTCTTTCAGAACGTGTAGTACCTCTGTCCTCAACAGAGATAATATGTAGTTTCAAAACTGTGAACTAATGTAATTAATTAATTTATTGTTCTTTTCAAATAAGTAAAAGCAAAAAAGACAAAAAGCAATAAATGGTAATAACTTGAAACTTTTAAAAGACTTTAGTAAATCAATAATAAATTAGCAACTAAGAACAAATAACAAAAGCGCTTAGCTCCTCGGCAACGGTGCAAGAAAATATCTTGATGACTACAAGCACACATATCGATTATAGCTAGTTTTGAAATAAGAGTATCGAACCCACAAAGAGATTTTTGGTTAAGGTCTTGATGCCCCTCGTCACTTTCTACCAAAGGATACTTGTAAGCCGCCTTTGATTTCAAGTAAAGGATGTTTGAAAGATTTTATGTTTGTGTGCTAGAAAGTAATAAAACAAGTAAAGTAAACAAGTAACAAAAGCGTTGGAAATGGTGTTGGAACTCAATAAGGCTAAAACGTTCTCGGGGATGTAGAATAGACCACTAGCATATGGTAGTTACTCATAATTAGGATAATCTATTTCTTTCATCATGATATGTGTGGAGAGAGCTCCATAATAAGATGTTCACTACAAGACTCATGAGCAGTCTCTTCTTAACTCAGGTAATGAGGTCATCTCTAAATAACCAATACAATGCCTGAGAGCATTCACTCATACAGACCACCACAATTAAGGGCTTCCCCATGGATATCGTAATAAGCTTAGTGAATCTCCCTTCTCCCTTTGACTGTGCATGTTATAAGTCAATGCTTGTAGTCACAAAAGTAACACTGGACATACTCCCATACACGTCCTAAGGGTATCCCCTCTCTTTAGACCCGAAGGCAAATGATATATGGCAACTACACATACCATCTAAAGAGAGAGATCAAACATAATATCATAGATCAATGGATCATGGACCAAAGTAATAGACGATGATCATCTTTATTTCATTTCACAATAATGCTAGAGTTTCTCTATCCCCCCAAGAACAAAGGGAACTACTCACACATGGAAGCATTCAACAACATCATCATATTCATATGGATGGATCGAAAGTGCGAAGGTAAATCTAGTGCAATCCATAATTGTATTGGAATTACGGCAAGATCTAATGGATGAGAGAGGGAGATGATAATGGTGATGGAGATGCAGCGGTTGATGATAAACGGGATGATGCGATGTCCTTCAATGATCCGTGTCCCTTCTCCTCTTGAGCAATGGTGATGGGGGAGATTTTTGTGGAGGCGGTGGCTATGGAGTTTGCAAGGCGAAAGGGCTTCACCGTGGAGGTATGGGGAGAGGATCCTTCTCCCTTGGCTCCTCCCCTCCTTATATAGGCCTAGGGGGTCTCTCATAGCCCCTCCCACGTTACCTATGATATAAAGAAGGTTTAGGAACAAACGGGGACATATCCTGTAAAGAAACGCGTCCAAAAAGACTGTTTCCGTGCGTCTAGACCACGGTACGGACAGGCGGTACGACCGTACTTGTACCACAGGTCGTTAAACTCGATGATGTTTTCGTATTTTTGCCGCTATTTCTTCATACGAACTCCAGTTTGGGTGTTCGTAAGCTCGTTGGATTCATATGGACGAGGACTACAACACCATGGCCCGTGATCTTCATTTGGAGTTGATGGAAAAATCTACTTTTTCCACCCCTCAAATGGCTAAGTCTTGTGCATGCAGCTCCTCCATATTGTATCCTCTTAGCTCCTTTTGCCTTGCTTTATCCACAATCCATCACAATACCTACACAAAAGTTAAAGACAAGAAAAAGTAATAAAATCCTAATAAAACTAACAGTTGTGCAACACTCATATGAAAATGAATGAGAACTAGTAGTCATGCATAATAGACATAGTTGTAGATATATATATCATGTGATGAGTGACAATATGAATAATTTGTATGCTTAAATATGCATCATATTCACACTCATCAGGTGTCATTGTGGGTACCTTTCCACTCTTGGGTTCCAGTTGAAAACCCTTGACCTTTACGTCGTTACCCTCCCGAGGCGTCGTTGTGGAGCTTCGGTATCCTCGGTCTCGTGTCGGTTTCTTCGGTGGCAAGCTTGGTATTTCTTGTTTTTATTTTCTTACCTTTGATATGTTGTGTAAATGGGTTCCCTCATCACCTTGTATCAACTTGGCCGACTGTTTTGGTTTTATTTATAAACGGTGTGAAAGCCTATTTTAATGAGGACCTCACATCGGAATCATTGAGGGTGCCTAGACTTAAAGGAGAGTGTAATATAATGAATACGGATATTCCACAACCACAACTAGTTGCGCCTGTATGCCATGTTTTGTTTTTTACGAAAATTTCATCGATCTATTAATAATCATCAACAACAGTACAAAGAGGTCCAAAAGTAATAAAAAAATAAAATAGATCACTGGGCCACCTAGCGACGACTGCAGACACCAGCGCGAGTCAAAGGCGTGCCGCCGTCCTCGCTCCTTCATCACCGGAGTCAGACAAAACATATCGTAGTAGAGCATGTATGCCGTGTTGCATGTTGGTTATTCCCGAGTTCTAATTCTTTTAGCAACAGATATGTACTCCCTCCGTTTGTTGATATATTTTTTTAGAAAAATGTTCGGAGTATAAGGTTTATTGCGTTGCACCACTCGTTTGGATAATTTTCAGCGATTTGATTAAATTTCCTTAGCTCATGCAATTTTGTCTGGTAAACACGTATGCAGTTGACACGATGTCGTTCGGATCGATGCACGATATATACAGTTCAAACATGCGGTGCAGTCGAAACATGTTCTCCAACCGAATCTTCAAAAACTGTACCGCTATCATCAACCGCATCCTTGTCGATTGGAACGTTGCCAAGAACCGACCGCACGAAAAGGCGTAGTAGCTGGTTCTGTTAACTAGACCAAAAGATGCGGTGGATAAATCCGTTTACTATTCTTACAGCTCTTGTCGTATCGACTCACTCACTGGTGTTAGCCTTCATTTAAACTGGACTAGAGAACGATCAAACCAGGAGGAAACAACGCACATGAACAAGTGATAACGATCGAGCTGCAGGTGCAGGGAACGATCGAGGGTAGCACGCACTGGACTGGACTAGATTTAGGGCAAGTGGCAGAGCACGTGAGCGTAACGCATAAAATTTGAAAGAAATTGTATTGAGAAGTAATCTCTATGGATTTTTTATTTTTGCAAAAAAATCTCTATGGAGTTAGAGACGCATCAATTTGCGTCAAAGGTTCTAGGTACATAACTGCTCAAGATATAATCTTACCACCTTCCGTAGAAATCGTTGATACGGCACAACCTATAGCTAACTTGACAGAGCCCATTGATTTTTGTATTGAGTTACAGATAGGATTTACTTTACTAACATTAAACCAATGATTTTGGAGAAAAAGGAAGTCGTACGTACTATTGCAAGAATACTCTACTTTTTATACTCCCTTCGTCGAGAAATAAATGACTTGAGTTTATGTAGATTCGTATATATCTATATACTAAAACGTGTCTGGTACATGCGAACTTAGACAAATGCAAGTCATTTATTTGTGGACGGAGGGAGTAATAGAATTCTCATTGGTACATTTGACGCGCCGATCGATCCGATGCTTCGTCGCGTGCCGCTGACCCTTTTTGGGGTTGTCCCACGGCCGGTTCAATGCAGTCGTTTTGTGGTTGAATGGAAGAGACTCTCGATCGAAATTGCTTGTGTTGCATGCTTCGCTCAGCCGGGCTACGGTCGCCAAATGTCAACCGGTTAATTGCGTGCTTTAATGGTCAACGACACTCGTTCGATAGTATTCTAGAAACGAACGCTACTTTGATGGCATTCTTGGAATGTGCTAATCGTTTGATGGCATTCTCGGAACTTCCTCGACAATCAGAGGGTGGGCAAGCATCCCTAAAACCAACTCATTTTTGAACTCATTTTGGAACTTGAGGTGATACATCCCTGCTTCTTGTCGATCCAAACACGTGGTTTTTTTTTATTTGTGTAGCAAATAAACACGTGGTTGTGCTTTTCTTTCTTGATAGAGTATTCCAATATTTTGATTCGGATAATCTTTTTTACATGAAATGTACTTAAAAGTTGGAACAAAGTACAAATTCTTTACGAAAGTAGTTACATGACAAGGGGACACAAAAAAAGAAATAAACATGGAGATTTTGATAATTATTAAAAAACACTAAAAATATATTGATGAATCAGTTAATCGCTACTCGGAGGTACATCAATCGAATACGACCTGTTTTGAAGCTTTAACTGGCCATGTTGATTAATCGGGCTGGCAAATTATTAACTAGAAGTCAGATCAAGTAATTGGCCATATGTGATTAACTAGGGAAAAATTAGGATAACAACGCCCACAAATTGGAGCATGTGTCCACGTGCGTTTAGGGTTGTGCATTTTTCCATGACATCCCGCTTCTCATTTCCTCCCCTGCTCGATTTGCTCGTTTTCTTGTTCTATTCTTGCTTTTGCTTGGTTGTTCCTCTAATGTTGTGTTGCCACTATGGCTCGATGCTACTTAAAATAGCAATTGCATATTTATATTGCAATTGCATTACCCGACTCACTAAAGCCTAGGATATACATATAAATATAGCAATATATTGGCTTATCCCTAGTTAACCTGTCGATTATTGGTTGACCAATAAATTTAGTTAATCAATCAATTTGTCGATTAATTCCTGCTACTCCAACCGCTGATCATCCACCATCTACCGAGAGATGCTATTTGTTTGGAACTAGTGAACCATCTAGTCCTCGTATCATAGCTAGTGCAATCCATTAGTGTATATTAAAATCAGAAAGTTAGTACAAGTCATGACATCTACTATATGGCAGGGTCTAGTTATATTTAATAGATATTACTTTAAGTTATACTAACTTTTGTTACTTACTATATCTCATGCAACTATTGGATTGACATTTTCTCTTTATATTTCTTAGCACACAGTATTAACCATTTTCTTAGTAAACATACAAAAAATAACTCTGTAATTGGGCTTGTCAAAAACTTTTAAGTGCTCACAAACATCTGGAAAAAATAGCTGACTTCATAGACGAAAATAGATTGGATAAAGTAGAGCCATATCTAGCATGAAAATTATGTGAAATTCAGTTTGCAATGCTCGATAAGCTCTGTGAAACTAAACTTCATCCAAAATCTAAGAAAATTAAATGCCAAGTCCATTCTAATACCCTTACATATCTTGATAGAGGGTTCCGATATATCTTGAAAGAGATATCCAGATTGTCTGGTCATCTATCTTAGGTGCAACTAAATCCAAAGGCCTATAATGGATGAGGTGTCCATATGTAGGCTATCAATTGTAAGGTTCATGATTCTTTTTGGGTCAAAAGTTGATCTCCATTTGTTTGCGGCGAAATTTATCTTTCTATTTCTAGAGACTATGTGATAGGAATTTTTTAGTAGGTGTTTGGGTTGAAATGACAACTTTTGTATTGTGAAGTGCGTTTCGATTTCATTGTAGAGTTGTAGTATTTTTGTTCTAATCCTTCGGTCGGTCTATAGTTTGTTTTGGTTCGGCCCACTACAAAACAATTGCAATCTACCAACCCGATAGCACCACTAGACTTGCCTTACTATTAGTCTGCATCGTCTCTAGGTTGTCCACGGACCTGTTTGAATTTTTATTACTTTTAGCCTGAGTGTACTGATGTTGATGAATATTGATAGATCAGTGTAATTTTTGCAACAAAAAAACTAGACCGCTGGTGCAAAAAAAAAGACGTCATGTACTTACGACCGTACTATCACTAGCCATACACGTATCTAGGTTGAGACATATTGTGTGCCCCTCGCATCAAATCGAGTCTTAGATGATGCAATCCATATTGGTATCACAGTAGCTGTCTGTAGATAGCATGCACAAACTACAAAGTGTTGGCCAATGGTTCTTCGTCTGCTGAAACTTTTTAGGACGTGGCTAATTCTCGATGGACCGAGAATTAAGTAAATTCTCGATCAGATGGCATTATATGATATCTTGCGCAATTGAGAAATATTGCGCGTCTAGGAGGGTGGTACGCTTAAATACATGTTCAAGATCCCAATACCCTTTAGGGTTATGACCAAGTCCTCATAATAATACCTCCTCACAACTCACACGAGGAAGTTACCCAACGATACACTAGATGCAATCGAAACATGTCCTCAACCGCACCGCTCTCGGTTGCATCCTTGTCAACTGCGATGCTCTGAAATCTCAAATGAATGGAAAATCGTAGTTAGTTCAATCAACTGCACGGAAGGAAGTTGTTGGGAAAACCATTTACTAAATGCTTACTACGATAATTAAAATGGACACTTTTTTGGGGGGAAATGGGTGTTATATTACTTAACATGTTTAAGCATTACACCCGGTCTCTGCATTAGTAGATGCGCACAGCGGACAGAAGTCTGTGACCACCTAAGAAAGAAAAAAGAAAAAAAAGGAGAACTACAAAATTAGCTCACCAATGAGTACACTAAAACGCCTAAGGAGCTGGAGGGTCAATCCTCATATCACGATGTCATCCATGTCGGGTAAAAATATCCCTCGCTCTATCCTTCAATCATGTACAAACCTCCATAAATAGGTCTCAAAACTCCACACGATGTAGAGTGACCACAAATGTAGCATAGTTGTGCATCAGTAGATAACGTGTATAAAAAAAGACATTTTATCATTAAAAACCTTATCATTTCTACATAATCAAAGCGATCAGATGAAGGGAATATGTCCGAGAGACAATAATAAAATGGTTATTATCTTATTCCATGTTTATGATATATGCTTATTTTGCATGCTATAATTGTATTAATTGGAAATATTAATACATGTGTGTTTAATAAACAAAGTACAAAGTTCCTAGTAATGCCTCTCATATAAACTAGATCATTGATTAACAAGATGATCAAGGTTTCCTGATCATGGACATTAGATGTCGTTAATAACGAGGTCACAACATTGGTGTAATGATGTGATGAACATTCGTCCGAAGTATAGCATTACAATCAAAATCATTATGTTTATATTGCTATAAAATCATACGAAGTAATCCTAGTCCTTAAACCATAAGATCACGTTAATCACTAACACTGGAAGAGTATCTTGATAACATCAAATGTCACACAGTAACAGGGTGGCTATAAAGATGGGTTCAGTGCTATGATGGTGTTATGTAGAGGCTCATAGATCAAGAGTGGGATTTGTCCATCCCGATGAAGGATATATATACTCAGGGACCTCTCGGTGATATCACATTGAAATAGCTTGCAAGCAAGTGATGTGATCACTAGAATGTTATATCACGGGAACAAGAAAAGAGTGCATGTCGGTAACGAGATCAAACTAGGTATTGAGATACCGATGATCGAATATTGGACATGTAATATATCGCGAGACAAAGGTATTTCGTTACGATGTTAAAGGTTCACACGATCATAAGAGTCATCGTTGAATGTGTGGGAGTCAGTACGGATCTCCACGTCCCGCTACTGATTATTGATCGGAGAGGGGTCTCGGTCATGTCTCCATTATTCGCGAACCGTATGGTGACACACTTAAGGGATACCGACACCATTTGGAGCAAATATATTTTAGATAAATATTTAAGAAAGTGCTAGAATCATTTCGATGGAAACCAGAATTGTTTCGGTGAAATTGTAGAAACTGGTTCTGCATGTGATATTGAATGGTTGCAGGGGGTTTATGTGAATGTTTGTTAATTAAAGTAATTAACAAAATTCTAAATAAACTAAATAAAATAGTTTTATTTAATGAGAGGTTGCATTAAATTTGGTAGAAATTTAATGCATGTGAGTGGAAGTGTGAGTGGAGGTATATTTATGTGTGTGGAGCATCCACCACATGAACGATGGAAGAGGTGGGGGCACCACCATGGCTGCCACGCCATGGCCCTTGGTTGCCCCCCTCTTCCCTATAAAAGTCCCCCTCTCCACCTCACAAAGTACACCTCCTCATGAAGGATCTCTCTCCCCCTCTAGTTATTTTCCATGGTCTCGGATTAGCGAGATACATGTTCCCGGTGGCTTTATCTGAAAAGGAGTTGTTCCTTCCGCTGCTTTGCTGGAGCGAGGGATGGAGGTTGTCGAGGTACTAGACGTGTGTGCGATCACGGATGCACCGTTGCTTTGCGGTGCTGGACTTGCTGGAGCTGGATCTGATGGACGTGCTGGAACGGGACCTGCTGGACTTGCTGGACTTCATCATGATCTTGAGATCGGCAAGTGTACGACTATATCATCCACGAGTTCCATCTTGTTAACAAAGCTTTTTTGTCTTCGAGGGTAAGTTCTCTATGGATGTATATCCACCCGTTGCTTGTATCTAATAGATAGATCTTGGCGCATAGTTCCTATCGTAGGGAATTTTTTGTTTTCTATGCTACGAACCCAACAGTGGTATCAGAGCTTGATCTATGCGTATGTGCTTTGCACGAGCAATATACATATGTTTATATATGGGCGATGATGATCATGTTATTGCTTATTTCTTGTATTTTGGATATTGGTGGTATAGTGGAATGAAGCGGCCCGGACCAACTTTATATGTCATCGCACATGAGACCGGTTCCACGACAGACATGCAAATAGTTTTGTGTAAGTGGCTAGCGGGCGTCTGTCTCTCCTACTATAGTCAATATCTGATTTACAACGAGTTGCTAATAACTTAGTTATCATCGTTGTGGTTCCATGTTCGTAGGTAAGACCGGTTCTATCTTCGAAAGCCCTAAGCCACGTAAAACTTGCAATGGATAAATTAGAGGCGTCTAGTTTAGATTGTTGATGGGCTAGTGTCATGATATGGTAATGTTGTAAGTTGATATGGTAGATGCCCTTACAACACACCTAACGTGTAAGTTCCATAGACCTTGGCCTTACACACAAAGGAATGATAGAAATCATACCATGATGCACATGATAGTGATTAAATGCATGGACCATATCATTCCACTTTACACATATGATGTTTGCATCTTATATTGCTAGTTTGGCATTTTAGTAGCATTATAAGATGATCCCTCATTTAGATATCAAGATAAAAAATGTGTTCTCCCTTAAGTACGCACAGTTTATGCTCCGCCTCTTCAAGACATCACGTGATGATCGGGTGTACTTGAATCCACGATCATATTTCGGGTGTAAGACAGTTTTACACACGCGGGTACTAAGGTTGTTACTTGGCGAGCCTAGCATGTACAGACATGGCCTCGGAACACGGACCGAAAGGTTAAGCATGAGTCATATGGTAGATATGATGCCCATATATATGCTCGCCTTTGAAGCTACACCAACTCACGTGATGATTGGACTTGGTGTAGTGGATTTGGTTTATGTAATCACCAAAAAGACACGAGGGGTGTCGTTTTTGAGTGGGAGTTCATTTCTAATTTGGATTATTCGAACTCAACTTGTCATAAACTAAATCGAAGTGAATTTGCATAATTTGTTGTAGTCATTGACATCTATTTACTACCTTATGCTTAGTTTTAATTTAGATAATAGAACTATAGAATTCTGGATATTTTACGAACTAGTATCGTATTGTTTTGAATGTCAATTTTAGAAGTCCAATTGCAAACTTTCAGCAAACTCTATTTACTCCATGAAGTTTATTAAGTAATATTAAATGGAGAGTAAGAATTCCAATGTTATTATCTAAAGTATCATGTTTGCCTCCATGATTCTTGATATTCAAAAGTTAATTTTAATATCAAGGTTATCTAGGAGCTGAAAGAATTATTTCAGAAGCCATCATGCGTGGAAAATATTTTGACATCTGAAACAATGTTTATAGTTGCAATATGATAGAGTATAATTTGGCAAAATACATGTTCTCACATTATATAAGAATTTGCGAATGTTGGAGACGCTAGACGTCCTAATCTCCCAAACAGGTTTTGGGAACTGGCATTATACTCACGATTCATCCTTATAAGCCATAGTAGCTTGATAATGAAAGTTTTCATGATAAGGATGAGTAGAAGATGTAAGTAAAATCTTTACTACACTAAAAGATTACTAAAGTATGGATTTTTTGAAAGAACACCAAACATTTGATGATGGTAATCTACTTCAAAGTGCAAGTCCAAAGGTATTAGTATTTTACTATACATGCTTTGGACTATGTGTCATATGTATGGCACCACTATTGATGTTTATAGATTCTTTTAAAAGGAAAAGGAAATGCTGAAAGAGAATCTATAAAATATTTGGCAGAAAATAAAAGACTGGTAATGTCTAGCTAAGGGATATAGATGATATACATGTTATGGTTAAACAATGTGGTTCTTGGGTATTGGATACCGACGCAATTCATGAACTGCAACGGCCTAAGTAACTAGAAAAAGAATATGTGATGATGTTCATCAAAAACAAATAAGGTGTTATTGTATTCATCGTTGACATCAAAGCTTGCCTTTAAGATTTGTTTAAATAATTGTTATTTTGTTCCGGTATAATGAGAACAATAGTTGTTCAAATAATTACCGTATTCCATAAAAGATGGATGAACTTTTAGAAGTCTAGTTGGAGAAATCACATTCAAAAAACTACTGCTAAAATCTCGCAGGACAAATGATTGAAAGATCACTTACAAAGTGACATCGCTGTTTAAATTATATTGGAAAGAGAACATGAAGAAACTCCATTTTGATGGATTTTTTGGAGTCTATGATTTTGATCAATTGACGCTTGTGAAACTTTCCTCGGGATAATTGAAACTTCGTTCATAGGCCAAAGAGGAACGGATGACTAACTTATTGGAAAATTGTGCATGATGATGTACATAGTCCATTATATGTAGTCATGTGTGGTACATCTTTTGACTTCATATGCTTTCTCTAGAAATTTGAGTGAATATATCTATATATTTACTTAATAAGGAAGAAGTATGAAACATTTGAAAATTGTTCAAAGACTTTCAAGATGAAGTAGAAAATCATTGTAACAAGAAAATAAAAGAGTTTATGATTTGATCATAAAGGAAGGTATTTGAGTAACAGGTTTAGCAAACCACCTAAGATTTCAGGAATTGTTCTATGAATTTGCATTTCCCGATAATCCAGAGGAGTATGGTATGTTCGGGAGATCAAATCAAACCTTGTTTGAATTGGTAAGATCAAAGGTGTCATTTATAAAACTGCCATTATATTTTAAGGATTAAAGCTTTAGAGCCTACCGCTTTTACACTGAAAATGCACCATCGTGATCCGTTGAAATGACACCATATGAATTATCATTTGGGATAAACCCCGAATTGTCTTTTATTAAATTTTGGTATGTTATGCATAAGTAAATGTTTACAACCGAAGTCGGATAAGCATGTCTTTGTAGGTTATCCCAAAGAATTTGTTGGGTATTCCTCCATAACACCGAGAACAAAATAGTTTGTCACTTGGAACGTTAAGTTTCCTGAAAAGGAATTTTTGCAAAAAGTTAAGTGGGAGGACAATAGAACTTTGATAAGGTTATTGAACCTTAGCTATATGTGCTAAAGTAAAACTGAAATAAAGATGGAAGCAAGCAAACATGTAACAGATCTAATTGCAAACAGTGTTTCAATACTTAGAAACAAGGCCTAGGGATCATACTTTCACTAGTTAACACTCTCATATAAATATCTTCTTCTTTATGACACTACGTTGAACTACTCTCCGGTTGGACACTCTAATCGATGGTAGGGCTATAACAGCACACCTCAAAGTTCATCTTTCCCATCTAGATAACCCCACACTGTCACCTTGGGTACTAGATGGTTCCAACAAACAACACAATTTCATAAAGACATCCAACTCCAAATATAAATCATAACAAGTATTTGAAATCTCTAGCCTAAGTGCCACCATGGTGTGCACACTAGCAATTTCACACACATGGTGAGAGCAGAGATCTATTAAAGCACTTGAGTATCAAGGTAGATCTAGTTGATTACAAAGCTCATGATCACAATCTGATCACGCATAGAGAGAGAGATGAACACATAGCTACCGGTAGAACCCTTAGCCTCGAGAGAGAACTACTCCCTCCTCGTCATGGGAATCAGCAATGGTGATGGAGATGGTGGTGGAGATTGATGGAGATGGCTCTAGGGGCACTTCCCCGTCCCGGTAGGGTGCCGAAACAGAGACTTTCTGTCCCCCAAATCTCCCCTTTGGTGGCGGCAGCACTGCAAAACTTTTTGTGGATTTCTGATTGATGATCTAGGGTTTCTGTATCGGGAGGAATATATAGGCGAAAGGGCGAGGTCGGTGGCCAGCCAGGGGGCCCACACCATGCCCTGGCGCGGCCTGGGGGGACCCGCACCTAGGGGTGGTTTGGCCACCCTGTGGCCCTTCTCCGTCTCGTCTTCTGGCTCCGTGAGTCTTCGGGTAAAATATCAACTTTGGCTTTTGTTCGGTTCAATTCCGAGAATATTGATTTTCTTACTTTCCTAGAACCAAAACAGCAGAAAACAGGCAGCTGACACTATGGCTCTTGTTAATAGGTTAGTCCAAGAAATCATATGAAAAGTACTCCGAAGTGTGGACAAAACATAAGAAAGTAGATAAAACCAAGCATGGAACATAAAAAATTATAGATACATTTGCAATGTATCAACATCCCCAAGCTTAACTCCTGCTCGTCCTCGAGTAGGTAAGTGATAAAAAGAAAGAATAATTTTTTAGGTGACATGCACCATCATAAACTTGATCAAAGTATTTGTAAAACATTGATAGCTGGGATCATAGTACTTCAACATAGCATGAAAGATAAAGTTGTAGCAATAAGACAAAGAAACTATGTTGCAACATGAAAAGGCACAAACAAAAGATTCATGAATAACAATGCTTTGCATGACATTTGTTTGTTTCACATAAAGAAAACATAGCATAGTGGCATTCAACTTGTCCCTCATAGAGTAGCAAATATAAATGCATAGGACACCTTCAAAGTTCATAAGAGTGACTAGATACAAATAGTTTAAAACAAGCAATATCAAAGCTATGCATCAATCAACAAGTCTTGGGACAATGCACATGGAACTAAGAATGGCCACTATGCTCTCAAAGTAGGTGCATAAAGATAGAAGGTGGAGACTCAACATAAAAGTAAAAGAAAGGCCTTCATAGAAGGAAGCAGGGATTCAAGTTTCATAAAGAGCTTCCAAAAATTATGGTACTTAATAGCTTTCAGCTCTCAATGCCCCTATCATAAGCATCTTGAAGTGATTAAGGTTAAAGTGAACAAACTATGGAGTATATGCTTGACAAAGTATAAGATGGAAATCTCATGTCCCTTGAAAACGAGGGTCGCTCCTCATGCTACTCAAGTTTAGTCACCGGTAAGTTCTTGTCATTGTAAGTACATGTGTATCATAGAGAACCGCCAATGCGGTACCCCTTGCCCGATGATACGGAAGAATCCCCATATCAAAATGACAAGGCAAGCAGACAACGAGCATCTCAGCAATCTTCTTATTTACATGGGAAAATGGTGCTTTTTTCTCTTTCCTCTTTTCTCATATCCTTTTTTTTCTTTTTCTCCTTTTCTCAATATCTGACTCTTTTTTTGTAAGAATACTTCATAGACAGCTCATTATGGTTACGCTGCAGGTTTCCACCATGACAGCATGGATTAGACCAGCGACCCAGGCGTTTCTCTAACACACATACATAACTCCATGGACTTACAAGCTCCCCTTTCATTTCACACCGACTACATCCAAAGACAAAAGAGCATGATATCAACTAGGTACAAAGTACAAGTGCAATGTTGAAAGCGTTCCCCATGGAAGCATGCTTCTGCTAATCCCCAACAAATAAGTGCAAGCATATACAACATAGACGACACAATGGTTCAAGTTTATTAAGGGCAAGAAAATTAAAGTGTGCCATCAAGTTTGTGAGAGCTTTAATCATTAGTTTTCTCATAACAAGTTTAATTTGGAAGGTAGATAAAAACATGAATATAGTTGGCATAGCATATGCTAATAGGTAGGTATGGTGGACTCTTTGGAATACCTTGGTTTAAGGAGTTGGATGCATGAGTGGAACTCATACTTGGTTATGGAGGCTAGCAAAAGACTGGGAGCGACAAACTAAGAGAGCAATAATGGCCATAATCATCCAGAGCGACAAAACATCATTGATCAAAGCATAAGGTGATACTACAAGTTGAAAACTAAAGGATCATAAAGGCTTATGGTGACTTTGGATAGTCATAACATGGTGTGAGCATGCGCCAAGTCAACCCAAATAAGGCATCAAAGAAGAATACCACAATACTATGCTTTAATATGCTAAAACAACGCATGATTCATCCAAGGCACATTAAGCAATCTCAATTGTTTATAACAAGTCATGCTACAGCTAATAATACTAAGCATAAAGCCAAAACAATATCAAGCATGGCATGACAAAGCATAGGCCACAGTCAAAAACAAGCTCTCTTTACCACTTAAACATGAACTTTCCTACTCTTTTCCAATCCAATCCAAACTATTTGAAAACCAATGTATGAAAGAGGGGGTCCAACCAATTTATTAAGAAAACTAAGCAAACAAAGCAAACGAAAAACCAAAACAAATATGAAAAGGAAGACGCTCGAAGAACAACACAACTGTGCATGAAACAATAAAAATGAAGCGTTTTGAAGAAACCTGTGATTTTTATTGATGAAGAGGGGGATGCCTTGGGCATCCCCAAGCTTTGACGCTTGTAATTCTTGGATATTTCTTGGGGTGACACGTGTGGAATCCCCAAGATTGAGCTTTAGTCCATCATTCATCTCATTACTCATTCCTTACATACACCTGAAATTTGTCCTTCATACAAAACTTCACACAATCTTTATTAGCAACATTAGTGTAGTCAAGATAATAGGTCTTTTAGGTTCAGTTCCAACACCAATAAAACTTCCATTAAGACACAAGATACTGTAACACTTCCTTCAAAAAGCTCAATTCCCCAAAAGAACTCAAAAAGGAACAAACAAGAAGCAAATGCAAATAATGGCAGAAATCTGTCAAAACAGACCAGCAGGTAAAGACAATTTTTTTGAAGACTTTCTGTTGCTCAAATCGAAAAGTGTTGAACTAACGAAAGTTAGATAACAACCTGGGGCAGAAGAACAAAAATCACGCCTCAAACGGACGTACAGAGATTTTACACGAATTTTTACAGTGAAGCACAGAAATCTGTTTCGGGACAGCAACTTTCCCAATCATTACTTCTCTCTCATTAGAGGTTACTCTTGGCACAAAAAGCAAATAAAAAGGATAAGGAGCGGTTATTACTGAAATAATAACTTCAAGACTCATCTAAAACTTTTGGGTTATCTCCCAATAAGTACTTTTCTTTAACGCCTTTAAGTTAGGCATGATAGTTTGAGAAGATGCTCACATAAGAAATATGAATTGAAGTAAAAGAGAGCATCAAGAAGCAAATTCAAAACACATTTAAGTCTAACCCCCTTCCTATGCATAGGAATCTTGTAAATAAACAAGTCATGAAAGCACAAAGCAACAAGCATAGGAAAGCAAAACAAGTGCAACTTCAAGACTTCCAACATAAAGAGGGGAAACTTAATATTGTTGAGACACATAAAACCATGTTTCCCTCTCTCATTATAACTTTCAGTAGAATCATGAACAAAAGTAACAATATAACTATCACAAGAAACATTCTTATCATGAGCCACATGCATAAAAGAATTAATACTCCCCACATAAACATAGTCATTCTTATTGATTGTAGTGGGAGCAAATTCAACAAAATAGCTAACATTATTATTTTCATCACCATAATCATCAAATATAGGAGGCATATTGTAATCATAATTAATTTTCTCCTCAATAGTAGGTGGACTGAATATATCATAATCATCATTGTAATCATCATATATTGGAGGTTTGGTATCATCATAAGCAATAGAATAGCTATCTTCCAAAGCTGGGGAACTAAAAAGATCATTTTCATAAAAACTAGCTTCACCAAGCTTAGACTTTTCTATAGCATTAGCAATAATGGTGTCCATAAAATTCATACTAACAACATTGCTATTAGCATGCAAATAAAGTTCCATAGGTTTTTTAATTTTCTCTTCAAACACTTCATGTCCTAACTTAAGATAAACACTATAAAACTCTCTAATTTTTTGTTGTTTTCCATTAAACCTAACTAGTGAAAATAAAAACAAGAAAAAAGAGGACAAAATTGCAGAATCTAAAGGAAATAACTTCGAGCACTCACACCGGGGGATGTGAGTACCTTTGACCTTACCTCCTCGGCAACGACGCTAGAAAATAGCTTGATGTCTACGCACTTCTATTCTTGTAGACAGTTGTTGGGCCTCCAAGTGCAGAGGTTTGTAGAACAGCAGCAAGTTTTCCCTTAAGTGGATCACCCAAGGTTTATCGAACTCAGGGAGGAAGTGGTCAAAGGTATTCCCTCTCAAGCAACCCTGCAATCAAGATACAAGAAGTCTCTTGTGTCCCCAACACACCCAATACACTTGTCAGGTGTATATGTGCACTAGTTCGGCGAAGAGATAGTGAAATACAAGTGGTAACAGTGATAAAAAATAGCTTGATGGCTTGGAAAAGACTAAAGTAAAACTGAAATAAAGATAGAAGCAAGCAAACATGTAACAGATCTAATTGCAAACGATGTTTCAATGCTTAGAAACAAGGCCTAGGGATCATACTTTCACTAGTGAACAATCTCATATAAATATCTTCTTCTTTATGATACTACGTTGAACTACTCTCCGGTTGGACACTCTAATCGATGGTAGGGCTATAACAGCACACCTCAAAGTTCTTCTTTCCCATCTAGATAACCTCACACTGTCACCTTGAGTACTAGATGGTTCCAACAAACACCACAATTTCATAAAGACATCCAACTCCAAATATAACTCATAACAAGTATTTGAAATCTCTAGCCTAAGTGCCACCATGGTGTGCACACTGTCAACTTCACACACATGGGGAGAGCAGAGATCTATTAAAGCACTTGAGTAGCAAGGTAGATCTACTTGATTACAAAGCTCATGATCACAATATGATCACGCATAGAGAGAGAGATGAACACATAGCAACCGGTAGAATCCTTAGCCTCGAGAGAGAACTACTCCCTTCTCATCAGGGGAATCAACAATGGTGATGGAGATGGTGGTGGAGATCGATGGAGATGGCTCCGGGGCACTTCCTCGTCCTGGCAGGGTGCCGGAACAGAGACTTTATGTCCCCAGAATCTCCCCATCGGTGGCGGCGGTGCTGCGGAACTTTTCGTGGATTTTTGATTGATGATCTAGGGTTTCTGTATCAGGAGGAATATATAGGCGAAGGGGCGAGGTCGGTGGCCAGCCAGGGGGTTCACACCATGCCCTGGCGCGGCCTGGGGGACCCGCGCCTAGGGGTGGTTTGGTCACCTCGTGGCCCTTCTCCGTCTCGTCTTCTGGCTCCGTGAGTCTTCCGGTAAAATATCAACTTTGGCTTTTGTCCGGTCCAATTCCGAGAATATTGATTTTCTGACTTTCCTGGAACCAAAAACAGCAAAAAACTGGCAGCTCGCACTGTGGCTCTTGTTAATAGGTTAGCCCAAGAAATCATATGAAATGTACTCCAAAGTGTGGACAAAACATAAGAAAGTAGATAAAACCAAGCATGGAACATCCAACATTATAGATACATTTGCAATGTATCAAGAAGTCTTTATTGTTTTGACAATAATGAACCGACTGCATGCAAAGAAGCGATGATGGGCCCTGACTCCATAGAATGACTAGAAGTCATAAAATCCGTGATAGTTCCCGTACACGAGAAACCAAGCTTTTGATCTTGGAAGACCCTCCGAAAAGGCATGAAGCGTATCGTTCGTGTTTGGATCTACATATAAATAGACATGGATGTTTGACATCTATGAAATAATTGTCATGTCGGAAAGGAATTTACGACTATGTTCAAGGATTTGACTACGACAAAATTTGATCTTTCATAGCGATATTTAGTCTTGACGGATTAATCTAGCAACTACTACATATAATTTGGTATATGGTAGTTGAACAAACAAAACAATGTTCTTCTAATAGAATGGTTACCTAGGACGTGTAAAAGACACAGTCCGAAGGGTTTTGTTAATTCAAAGGGTGCTAAAGGGGCATGCAAACTTCAATAGTTGAAGTGAGCATAGTGGAGTTGGAATCTTCACCACGATGAAAATGTTAAATGAGTTTAATTTCATCGGAGACGATGAAGATGCTTGAATTTGGAAGAAATTAAGTGGGAGCATTGAGACATATTTCCAATACATTATGCGGAGTACATATTGTTGATTAGAAATGATTTATCTTTTATTGACATGGGTTAAGAATTTCATATTGATGAAAGACTTGGGAAAAACTGGAATATTCAGCATCAATGTCTATATGGATATATTGAGGCGCTAATATGGTTGTGCTAGATGTACATATATGAGATATTGAAAAGGGTTCAATATGGAAATAACAAGAAAGGTTCTTGCTGCATGGAAAGGATTGTATCAAGATTCAAGTGTTTCAACACTTGGTGAGTAAAATCACATGAAGATTTTGATCAATAATACCATGATATGTACATATCCAGATATGTCGAATGCTCTAAATGTTATGAGCATATACCAGAATGATTCATAAGATGATCATTGGATGATAGTAAAGATATTCTTATGAGCTTTGCAAAAACTAAGAATATATCATGTAGAAGTGACAAATAGTGAATAATAGTTCATTGTAATATGTTACATTGATACTAGTTTGTCACAAGATACACATTGAATTTATCTCAATTTAAACTATGGGTGGCACAATATTATGGAAAGGAAATTACATGATGGATTTGGATGGGTTCCAAAGTTAAGACATTATGACGGACACTACAACAAAATGCTAAGTATATGATTGTCATAGTAGCAGCAAAGGAGGGCATTTCTATCAAGTAGTTTGTTATCAAACTGGGTGTGATTCACAGTGGGATAATACTATGAAGATATATTGTACGACAACACTATCGACATGGTTTAACCCAAAGGAACTAAAGGTCTCACCAAAGGACTAAATTTATACAATGCCATCTCATTAGAGAATGAGTGACACGTAGAGACGCAAAGACATGCAAATACACACAGACCTAAAAGTGCCAGATCCTGAGATTATGTTAACCACTAGCAGACGCGTATATTCAACACCTAGGTGCTACATATATACAAGTTTACAAACTAGATTATTGACTCTAGTGAAAGTGGGAGCTTGAAGGGAATATGCCCGAGAGGCAATAATAAAATGGTTCTTATCTTATTCCATGTTTATGATAAATGTTTATTTTGCATGCTATAATTGTATTAATTGGAAACATTAATACATGTGTGTTTAATAAACAAAATACAAAGTTCCTAGTAATTCGTCTCATATAAACTAGCTCGTTGATTAACAAGATGATCAAGGTTTCCTGATCATGGACATTGGATGTTGTTAATAGCGAGATAACAACATTGGTGGAATGATGTGATGAACATTCATACGAAGTATAGCATTACGATCAAAGTCATTATGTTTATATTGCTATAACACCATACGAAGTAATCCTAGTCCTTAGACCATGAGATCATGTTAATCACTAACACCGGAAGAGTATCTTGATAACATCAAATGTCACACCGTAACAGGGTGACTATAAAGGTGGGTTCAATGCTATGAAGGTTTTATGTAGAGGCTCATGGATCAAGACTAGGATTTTTCCATCCCGATGACGGATAGATATACTCAAGGCCCTCTCGGTGATATCACATTGAAATAGCTTGCAAGCAAGTGATATGATCACTAGAATGTTATATCACGAGAATGAGAAAAGAGTGCATGTAGGTAACGAGATCAAACGAGGTATTGAGATACCGATGATCAAATCTCGGACATGTAATATATCGCGAGACAAAAGGATTTAGTTATGACATTAAAGGTTCACACGATCACAAGAGTCATCGTTGAATGTGTGGAAGTTAGTACGGATCTACAGGTCCCGTTGCTGATTATTGATCAGAGAGGGGTCTCGATCATGTCTGCATTATTTGCGAGCCGTAGGGTGACACACTTAAGGGATACCAACACCATTTGGAGCAAATATATTTCAGATAATGATTTAAGAAAGCGCTGAAATCATTTTGATGGAAACCGGAGTTGTTTCGGGTGAAATTGAAGAAACTAGTTCTGCATGTGATATTGAAATGTTGCAGGGGGTTTTATGTGAATGTTTGTTAATTAAAGTAATTAACAAAATTCTGAATAAAATAAATAAAATAGTTTTATTTAATGATAGCTTGCATTAAATTTGGTGAAAATTTAATGCATGTGAGTGGGAGTGTGAGTGGAGGCATATTTATGTGTGTGGAGCATCCACCACATGAATGATGGAAGTGGTGGGGGCACCACCATGGATGCTGATGACCCACAAGTATAGGGGGTGTATCGCAGTATTTTTGATAAGTAAGAGTGTCGAATCCAATGAGGAGCAGAAGGTGCTGGCTAGTGGTATGGATCAGGAATTCTCTACAAATACTTAGCAAACGGATTTTTAGAGGTTTTCGATAAATCAAGTAAACAAAGTACAAGTAAATAAAATATAGTAGGAATGAATGCAGCAAGTGGCCCAATCCTTTATGCAGCAAAGGACAAGCTGGTTCTATTACTTAAGATGATCAAACGTTCTCGAGGACACATGGGAAGACTGTCAAGTGCTTTCGCTTCATATAGTTGATTAATCTTCTTTAGCTTGCTAAGTGTTGTGTGGGTGAACCTGTGCTAATGTACCGCCCCATCCAAGACTAATACATACTTGTGATTATACCCCTTGCAAACATCCGTAAGTACAAGAAAGTAATTAAGGTAGAAACCTAACCACAACTTTAAACTCTAAGACCCTTACGTCCCTTGTGCAATGGTTTCCTAACGGGGGTACAGGTTTCTGTCACTCCGGCAACCCCTACGATTAGTAGCCAAATACACAATGCATTCCCCTAAGCCCATATAGGTGAAGTGTCATGTAGTCGACGTTCACATGACACCACTAGAGGAAGTACACCACAACTTAAATAACAATCTATTGACTCTTTCTCAACACAACTCCACTACTAACAACAAGACTTCTCCCATGTCCTCAAGAACAAAACGAACTACTCACAAGACATCATATGGATCATGATCAGAGATGGAATAGTGATGTATAACAATCTGAACATAAACAATAATTCAATGGTTCACTCAATAGCATCAACTACAAAGAGTAATCAACACCGGAAAATTTTCCCCTATGAACTATGCAAGATTCAACTCAATTGTTACAGCAATATGGAGATGGTGATGAGGGTGCTGATGGTTATGATGGTGGTGATGATGATGATGATCCCGATGAAGTCCAGCTTGATGGTGGTGTTGATGGCGACGATCTCCCCTCTCCGGGAAGGAATTCCCCCGACAGAAATCTGTCTGCCGGAGAGATCTTTCTCTCTCGGTGTTTTCTGCCCTGTAGAGGCGGCGGAATCTTTCTGTGGTCGCTCCCCGAGTCTTAGGGTTTTGGGGGGATGATATACGCCAGAGGGGAGAGGCTGGAGTGGGCCAGGGTGGCCACACCTCCTCCTGGCGTGGCCTAGGGCTGCCCGCGCCATGGGGTGGTGTGGGCCCCCTGTGGCCCATCTCCACTCTGTCTTCTGGCATCCTTAGTCTTCTGGAAAAATAGGATTTTCTGTATATTTTCCCGGATTTTCTGATCTTCGCGAATTTTGCCTCCAAACAATACATTTTCCATCAGAATCCTGACTGCAGCGGTCCATGCTCCAAAAGTCATCAACCATGCAAAAATAGATGAAATAACATAAGTATCACCTCTCAATATGAAATATATCAATGAATAATAGTGAATTAAGACATAGAATAGTGATGCAAAATGGACGTATCAGCTGCCACGCCATGGCCCTTGATTGCCCCTCTTCCCTATAAAAGGCCCCCCTCTCCTCCTCACAGAGTACACCTCCTCGTGAAGGATCTCCCTCCCCCTCTAGTTATTCCCCATGATCACGGATTAGCGAGATACATGTTCCTGATGGCTTTATCTGGAAGGGACTTGCTGCTTCCGCTGCTTTGCTAGAGCGAGGGACGGAGGTTGTCGGGGTACTGGACATGTGTGCGATCATGGATGCACCGCTGCTTTGCGGTGCTGGACTTGGTGGTGCTGGACTTGCTGGAGCTGGATCTGATGGACGTACTGGAGCCGGACCTGCTGGACTTCATCATGATCTTGAGATCGGCAAGTGTACGGCTACATCATCCACGAGTTCCATCTCGTTAACAAAGCTTTGTTGTCTTCTAGGGTAAGTTCTCTATGGATGTATATCCACCCTTTGCTTGTATCTAATAGATAAATCTTGGTGTATAGTTCCCATCATAGGAATTTTTTTTGTTTTCTATGCTGCGAACCCAACATCAGACAACGGCAAGATATCCCGCCCTAATAATGATTATGTACTTGTAATCAGTCCCATGTAAACAATTGCCAAAAAAATTAGCAACGCTATTAGGAGGATACTGTTGGGTCCGCAGCATAGAAAACAAAAAATTTCCTACGAAGAGAACTACACGCCAAGATCTATCTACTAGGTACAGAGCAACGGGTGGACATACATCCATCGAGAACTTACCCTCGAAGAAAACGAGTTTTGTTAACGAGTAGGAACTCGTGGTTGATGTAGTCGTACACTTGCCGATCTCAAGATCGTGTGGAAGTCCGAGCGCCACAAATCAGCAGCGCATCCGTCCTCGCACACACATTCAAGCCACTGGACAACCTCCACCTCCTCGCTCCAGCGATGCAGCGGAAGTAGCAACTCCTTCGAGACGAAATGCCACCGGGAACATGTATCTCGCTAATCCGATACCATGGGGGAATAATTCTAGAGGGGGAGAGAGATCCTTCACGAGGAGGTGTGAGGAAGAAGGAGGAAGAGGGTGGCCTTTTATAGGAGGAGGGGGGGTGCCCCTCCCCATGGCTGGCGCCTCAAGGGGGGTGCCCCTTCACCTCCTCCATTCATGTGGTGGTAACCCCTCCACATTAAAATGCCTCTTCACATTCCCTTTTAAAGTCCCCACTTTAAATGCATTAAAATTCTCTAAGTTTAATGCTCTCTCATTTAATAAAACTCTTTTATTAAATTTATTCAGAATTTTGTTGATTACTTTAATTAACAAACATTCACATATAACCCCTTGCAATATTTCAATATCACATGCAGAACCAATTTCTGCAATTTCACCCGAAACAATTTCCGGTTTCTATCGAAACAATTCCTGCGCTTTGCAATTCTTTCTTCTGAAACATATGTGCTCCAAAATGGTGTCCGGTAACTCTTAAGTGTGTCACCCTACGGTTCATGAATAATGCAGACATGATTGAGACTCCTCTCAGATCAATAATCAGAAGCGGGACCTGGAGATCCATACTGACTCCTGCATATTCAATGATGACTTATGTGATCGTGAGAACCTTTAACGCTTGTAATTTAATCCCTTTGTCTCATGATATAATACATGTCCGAGATTCGATCATCGGTATCCAAATACCTAGTTTTATCTCGTTACCTACATGCACTCTTTTTTCGATCCAGTGATATAACATTCTAGTGATCACATCACTTGCTTGCAAGCTATCTTAATGTGATATCACCGAGAGGGCCCAGAGTATATCTATCCGTCATCCGGATTGACAAATTCCACTCTTGATCCATGAGCCTCAACATAACACCTTCGTAGTACTGAACCCATCTTTATAGTCACCCTGTTACGGTGTGACGTTTGATGTTATCAAGATACTCTTTCGGAGTTAGCAATTGACATGATCTCATGGTCTAAGGATAAAGATTACTTCATATGATGTTATAGAAATGTAAACATAATGACTTGATCGTAATGCTATACTTCGGATGAATGTTCATCACATCATTTCATAAATGTTGTGACCTTGTTATTAATAACATCCAATGTCCATGATCAGGAAACCTTGATCATCTTGTTAATCAACAAGCTAGTCTATAAGAGAGGCATAACTAGGAACCCTTTTTGTTTATTAAACACACATGTATTGATGTTTCCGATCAATACAATTATAGCATGCAAAATAAACATCTATCATATATAAGGAATACATAAGAACAACTTTATTATTGCCTCTCAGGGCATATTTCCTTCAGTCTCCCACTGGCACTAGAGACAATAATCTAGTTCACATAGTGATAAATCTAACACCCATGGAGTTCTGGTGTTGATCATGTTTTGCCCTAGGGAGAGCTTTAGTCAACGGATCTGCTACATTTAGGTCCGTGTGTACTTTACAAATCTTTATATCTCTATCCTTGACATGTTCGCTGATGGAGTGAAATTGGCGCTTAATATGCTTGGAATTCTTGTGAGACCTCGGTTCCTTGGCTTTGGCTATGGCTCCATTATTGTCACAATAGATCACCATTGTGTCCAATGCACTAGGAACCACACCTAGTTCCGTAATGAACTCTTTCATCCAAACCGCTTCCTGCGCCGCTTCTGAAGAAGCAGCATATTCCGCCTCCATTGTTGATCCAGCCACCACAGGTTGTTTGGAACTCCTCCAACTAACTGTTGCTCCGTTCAAGAGAAATACATATCCGGATTGAGACTTAGAGTCATCCGGATCGGTGTCAAAGCTAGCATCAACATAACACTTAGCGACTAGCTCTTCTTCACCTCCGTATATAAGAAACATATCCCTAGTTCTTCTCAAGTACTTGAGGATGTTCTTGGCCGCTATCCAGTGTTCCGAACCTGGATCATATTGGTACCTACTAGTCAAACTAATAGCATGTGCCACATCCGGTCTTGTACATAGCATGGCATACATTATAGAGCCTATGGCCGAGGTATAGGGGATCTTATCCATTATCTCTCTTTCTTCCGTCGTAGCCGGACTTTGAGTCTTGCTCAATGTCTTGCCTTGCAACATAGGTAAGAACCCCTTCTTACTTCCGTCCATATTAAACTTTTTTAATATCTTATCAAGGTATGTACTCTGCGATAGCCCAATTAGGCGCCTTGATCTATCTCTATAGATTTTAATACCTAATATATATGACGCTTCACCAAGGTCTTTCATCAAAAATTTGTTGTTTAGATAACTTTTAACACTGTTTAAAAGATCTATATTATTTCCAATCAATAATATGTCATCCACATATAATATTAGAAATGCCACATTGCTCCCACTCACTTTCTTGTAAATACAAGCCTCTCCATAAGTTTGGACAAATCCAAACTCTTTGTTCACCTCATCAAAGCGGAGATTCCAACTCCGGGATGCTTGCTTCAGTCCATAGATGGATCGCTAGAGTTTGCATACCTTATTATCACCCTTAGGATCGACAAAACCCTTAGGTTGTATCATATACAACTCTTCTTCAATATTACCATTGAGGAACGCGGTTTTGACATCCATCTGCCATATTTCATAACCAAAATATGCAACAATTGCTAACATAATCCTAACCAACTTAAGCATCGCTATGGGAGAGAATGTCTCATCGTAGTCAACTCCTTGAATTTGTCGAAACCCCTTTGTGACAAGTCGAGCCTTATAGATGGTCACATTACCATCAGCATCAGTTTTTCTTTTGAAAATCAATTTATTCTCAACGGCCTTTCGATAAAGTCCACCAAGGTCCTAACCTGGTTCTCGTACATGGATTCCATCTCGGATTTCATGGCTTCTAGCCATTTGTTGGAATCCGGGCTCATCATCGCTTCTTCATACATCGTAGGGTCATCTATTTAATCAACCATGAAATTCACAACAGGATTGCCATATAGTTCAGGAGTTGCACGTGTCCTACTTGACCTGCGAGGTTCGGTAGTGTCCTCTTTTGGAGTTTCATGATCAATATCATTAGTTCTCTCTTCATTAGGTGAAGTCAACTCCGAAACAATTTCCGGTGCTGTGCTACCCGCCATTTCATGAAGAGAAGGTTCAGTAACCTCTTCGAGTTCTACCTTCCCACTATTCACACCTTTCGCGAGAAACTCCTTCTCAAGAAAGGATCCATTCTTGGCAACAAAAACATTGCCCTCGGATCTGTGATAGAAGGTATAACCAATCGTTTCCTTAGGGTATCCTATGAAGATGCATTTTTCCGCTTTGGGTTCAAGTTTATCCGGCTGAAGTTTCTTCACATAAACATGGCATCCCTAAACTTTAAGAAATGACAACTTAGGTTTGTTTCCAAACCATAATTCATACGGTGTCGTTTCAACGGATTTAGATGGTGCCCGATTTAAAGTGAATGCAGCTGTTTCCAGTGCATAACCCCAAAATGACAGTTGCAAGTCAGCTAGAGACATCATAGATCGAACCATATCCAATAAAGTACGATTACGACATGCCGACACACCATTATGTTGTGGTGTTCCGGCAGGCGTGAGTTGTGAAACTATTCCACACTCTTTCATGTGTGTGCTAAACTCGTAACTTAGATACTCACCTCCACGGTCAGACCGAAGAAATTTGATCTTTCTATTACGATGATTTTCCACTTCATTCTGAAATTCCTTGAACTTTTCAAAGGTTTTAGACTTGTGTTTCATCAAATAGATATACCCATATCTACTCAAATCATCCGTGAAAGTAACAAAATAACGATATCCACCTCGCGCCGACACACTCATTGGTCCACACACATCAGTATGTATGATTTCCAATAAATCTGTCACCCGTTCCATTGAACCGGAAAACGGCGTTCTAGTCATCTTGCCCATAAGGCATGGCTCACATGTATCAAATGATTCAAAATCAAGTGATTCCAAAAGTCCATCAGAATGGAGTTTCTTCATGCGTTTAACACCAATATGACCCAGACGACAGTGCCACATATATGTAGATATATCATTATCAAGTTTAATCTTTTTAGCATCAACATTATGAATATGCATAATATTATTATCGAGATCCAACAGAAATAAACCATTCAACACAGGTGCATGACCATAAAAGATATTATCCATATAAATAGAACAACCATTGTTTTCAGACTTAAACGAATAACCACTTTGCATCAAACATGATCTGGATACAATGTTCATTCTCAGTGCAGGCACAAAATAACAATTATTCAGATTTATAACTAATCCCGATGGCATATGGAGAGGCAGCGTTCCGACAGCGATCACATCAACTCTTGATCCATTGCCGACCCGCATCGTGACATCATCCCTTGCTAGTTGTCGCTTGTTTCGCAGCCCCTGAATCGAGTTACATATATTAGCAACCGATCCTCTATCAAATACCCAGGTGCTACTGCGAGTACTAGTCAAGTACACATCGATAACATGTATATCACATATACCTTTGTTTGCCTTTTCGACCTTCTTGTCCCCTGATGTCTATGCACTTCTATTCTTGTAGATAGTTGTTGGGCCTCCAAGTGCAGAGGTTTGTAGAACAGCAGCAAGTTTTCTCTTTTAAGTGGATCAACCAAGGTTTATCGAACTCAGGGAGGAAGTGGTCAAAGGTATCCCCTCTCAAGCAACCCTGCAGTCAAGATACAAGAAGTCTCTTGTGTCCCCAACACACCCAATACACTTGTCAGGTGTATACGTGCACTAGTTCGGCGAAGAGATAGCGAAATACAAGTGGTATGGATAATTATAAGTGGTAATTGTTGGGTTCGCAGCATAGAAAACAAAAAATTTCCTACGGTGTGAACTACACGCCAAGATCTATCTACTAGGTACAAAGCAACGGGTGGACATACATCCAACGAGAACTTACCCTCTAAGACAGCGAGTTTTGTTAACGAGTAGGAACTCGTGGTTGATGTAGTCGTACACTTGCCGATCTCAAGATCGTGAGGAAGTCCGAGTGCCGCAACTCAGCAGCGCATCCGTACTCGCACACACGTTCAAGCCACCGGACAACCTCCACTTCCTTGCTCCAGCGATCCAGCGGAAGCAGCAACTCCTTCCAGATGAAATCCCACTGGGAACATGTATCTCGCTAATCCGAGACCATGGGGGAATAATTCTAGAGGGGGAGAGAGATCCTTCACAAGGAGGTGTGAGGAAGAAGGAGGAAGAGGGTGGCCTTTTATAGGAGGAGGGGGTGCCCCTCCTTCATGGCCAGCGCATGGGGGTGACTCCTCACCTCCCCCATTCATGTGGTGGTAACCCATCCACATTAAAATGCCTCTTCACATTCCCCTTTAAAGTCCCTAGTTTAAATGCATTAAAATTCTCCAAGTTTAATGCTCTCTCATTTAATAAAACTCTTTTATTAAATATATTCAGAATTTTGTTAATTACTTTAATTAACAAACATTCACATATAACCCCTTGCAATATTTCAAGATCACATGCAGAACCACTTTCTGCAATTTCACCCGAAATAATTTCCGGTTTCTATCGAAACAATTCCTGCGCTTTGCAATTCTTTCGTCTGAAACATATGTGCTCCAAAATGGTGTCCGGTAACTCTTAAGTGTGTCACCCTATGGTTCGCGAATAATGCAAACATGATTGAGACCCCTCTCCAATCAATAATCAGCAGCGGGACCTGGAGATCTGTACTGACTCCTACACATTCAACGATGACTTCTGTGATCGTGAGAACCTTTAACGCTAGTAACTAAATCCCTTTGTCTTGCGATATATTACATGTCTGAGATTCGATCATCGGTATCTCCATACCTAGTTTGATCTCGTTACTGACGTGCACTCTTTTCTCGTTCCTGTGATATAACATTCTAGTGATCACGTCACTTGCTTGCAAGCTATCTTAATGTGATATCACCGAGAGGGCCCAGAATATATATATCCGTCATCGGGATTGAAAAATTCCACTCTTGATCCATGAGCCTCAACATAACACCTTCGTAGCACTGAACCCATCTTTATAGTCACCCTGTTACGGTGTGACGTTTGATGTTATCAAGATACTCTTCCGGTGTTAGCAATTAACATGATCTCATTGTCTAAGGATAAAGATTACTTCGTATAGTGTTATAGCAATATAAACATAATGACTTTGATCGTAATGCTATACTTCGGATGAATGTTCATCACATCATTCAACTAATGTTGTGACCTTGTTATTAACAACATCCAATGTCCATGATCAGGAAACCTTGATCATCTTGTTAATCAACAAGCTAGTCCATAAGAGAGGCTTAACTAGGAACCCTTTTTGTTTATTAAACACACATGTATTGATGTTTCCGATCAATACAATTATAGCATGCAAAATAAACATTTATCATAAACATGGAATAAGATAATAACCACTTTATTATTGCCTCTCGGGCATATTCCCTTCAGTAACGGTGATAGAAAATAGCTTGATGGCGTGGAAAATACTAAAGGAAAACTGAAATAAAGATGGAAGTAAGCAAACATGTAACATATCTAGTAGCAAACTGTGTTTCAATGCTTAGAAACAAGGCCTAGGGATCATACTTTCACTAGTGAACACTCTCATATAAATATCTTCTCTTTATGATACTACTCTTAAGTACTCTCTGGTTGGACACTCTAATCGATGGTAGGGCTATAACAGCACCCCTCAAAGTAAGCCTTTCCCATCTAGAAAACCCCACACTATCACCTTGAGTACTAGATGAGTCCAACAAACATTACAATTTCATAAAGATATCCAACTCCAAATATAACTCATAACAAGTATTTGTAATCTCTAGCCTAAGTGCCACCATGGTGTGCACGCTGTCACTTTCACACACATGGGGAGAGCAGAGATTCATTAAAGCACCTGAGTAGCAGAATAGATCTATAGATTACAAGCTCATGATCTCAATAAGATCATGCATAGAGAGAGAGATGAACACATTGCTACCAGTAGAACCCTTAGCCTCGAGAGAGAACTACTCCCTCCTCATCATGGGAATCAGCAACGGTGATGGAGATGGTGGTGGAGATCGATGGAGATGGCTCCGGGGGCACTTCCCCGTCCCGGCAGGGTGTCGGAACAAAGACTTTCTATCCCCCGAATCTCCCCTTCGGTGGCGGCGGTGCTGCGGAACTTTTCGTGGATGGAGGCTTGACTATTTAGGGTTTATGCATCGGGAGGCTTCTTATAGGCGAAGAGGCAAGGTAGGTGGAGGCCAGAGGGGCTCACGCCACCTGGTGGCGTGGCCAGGGCTAGCCACGCCACCACATGGTGTGGCCAAGCCCTGGCCCTCCTCCGTCTCGTATTTTGGCTCTGTGAGTCTTCCGGTAAAATATCAACTTTAGATTTTGTCGCGTCCAATTCTGAGAATATTCATTTTCTGACTTTCTGGAACCAAAAACAGCAGAAAACAGGCAACTAGCACTATGGCTCTTGGTAATAGGTTAGTCCAAGAAATCATATGAAAAGTACTCCAAAGTGTGGACAAAACACAAGAAAGTAGATAAAACCAAGCATGGAACATCAAAAATTATAGATACATTTGCAATGTATCAACATCCCCAAGCTTAACTCCTGCTCGTCCTCGAGTAGGTAAGTGATAAAAAGAAAGAATAATTTATGAGGTGACATGCACCATCAAAGACTAGATCAAAGTATTTGTAAAACATTCAAAGCTGGGATCATAGTACTTCAATCATAACATGAAAGAAAAAGTTCTAGCAATAAGACAAAGAAACTATGATGCAACATGAAAAGGTACAAACAAAGGATTCATGAATAACAATGCTTTGCAAGATGTTTGTTTGTTTCGCATAAAGAAAACATGGCATAATAGTATTCAGCTTGTCCCTCATAGAGTAGCAAATATAAATGCATAGGACACCTTCAAAGTTCATAAGAGTGACTAGATCCAAATAGTTTAAAACAAGCAGTATCAAGTTATTCATCAATCAACTAGTCTTGGGACAATGCACATAGAACTAAGAATGGCCACTATGCTCTCAAAGTAGGTGCATAAAGGTAGAAGGTGGAAACACAATATAATGGTGGAAGAAAAGCCTTTATAAAAGGAAGTAGGGATTCAAGTCTCATAAAGAGCTTCCAAAAATTATGGTACTTCTAGCTTTCAGCTCTCATTGCCCCTATCATAAGCATCTTGAAGGTGATTAAGGTTAAACTGACACAACTAAGAGGATATGCTTGACAAGTTAAAAACCGAAATCTCATGCCCCTTACTTACGAAGACCGAACCTCATGCTACTCAACTTTAGTCACGAGTAAGCTCTTGTCATTGTAAGTACATATGTATCATAAAGAACATCCAACGGGGTACCCCTTGCACATGATACAGGAGCTATCCCATAATGAAAATGACAAGGAAAACAGACAATGAGCATCTCAGCGATCTTTTTATTTGCTATTTGCATAGGTATTTATTGAGGATGCTATATAGAGTGCTCATTATGGTGATGCTGCAAGTTTCCACCATGATTAGGCATGGCTTAGGCTAGCGGCTCAGGCGTTTCTCTAACACACATACAAACTCCATGATCTTACAAGTTCCACTTTTATTTCACACCGCCGGGATCCGTAAGCAAAAGAACATGATATCAACGGGGTACAAAGTACAAGTGCAATGTTGAAAGCGTTCCCCATGGTACATGTTCTGCTAATTTCAACTTATAAAGCGCAAACATATACGCAACAAAGAAGGACCCAATGGTTCAAGTTTATTAGATGCAAAAATAGTAAAGTGTGCCATCAAGTTCGTGAGAGCTTTAATCACTAGTTTTCTCATAACAAGTTTAATTTGAAAGATAAACAAAAGCATGAATATACTTGGAATAGCATAAGCTAGTAGGTAGGTATGGTGGACTCTTTGGAATAACTTGGTTTAGGGAGTTGGATGCATGAGTGGAACTCATACTTTGTTGTGGAGGCTAGCAAAAGACTGGGAGCGACAAACTAAGAGAGCAATAATGGCCATAATCATGCAGAGCGACAAAACATCATTGATCAAAGCATAAAGTGATACTACAAGTTGAAAACTAAAGGATCATAAAGGCTTATGGTGACTTGGGATAGTCATAACATGGTGTGAGCATGCGCCAAGTCAACCCAAATAAAGCATCAAAGGAGAATACCACTATACTATGCTTTAATATGCTAAAACAACGCATGATTCATCCAAGGCACATTAAGCAATCTCAATTGTTTATAACAAGTCATGCTAAAGCAAAGAATACTAAGCATAAAGCCAAAACAATATCAAGCATGGCATGACGAAGCATAGGCTACAGTCAAAAACAAGCTCTCTTTACCACTTAAGCAATGAACTTTCCTACTCTTTTCCAATCCAAACCAAACTATTTGAAAGCCAATGTATGAAAGAGGGGGTCCAACCAATTTATTCAGCAAACTAAGCAAACAAAGCAAATGAAAACCAAAAACAAAAACGAAAAAGAAGATGCTCCAAGAACAACACAACTTTGCATGAAACAATAAAAATGAAGCGTTTGGAAGAAACCTGGATTTTTATTGATGAAGAGGGGGATGCCTTGGGCATACCCAAGCTTTGACGCTTGTACTTCTTGGATATTTCTTGGGGTGACACGCGTGGCATCCCCAAGCTTGAGCTTTAGTCCATCTTTTATCTCATTACTCATTCCTTCCATACACCTGAAATTTTTCCTTCATACAAAACTTCACACAATCTTTATTAGCAACATTAGTGCATTCATGATAATAAGTCTTTTAGGTTCAGTTCCAACACCAATAAAAATTCCATTAAAACACTAGCTACTGTAGCACTTCCCTCAAAAAGCTCAATTCCCCAAAAGAACTCAAAAAGGAACCAACAAGAAGCAAATGCAGAAAATGGCAGAAATCTGTCAAAACAGACCAACAGGTAAAGACGAATTTTTTCGAAATCCTTCTGTTGCTCAAATCGAAAAGTGTTGAACTAACGAAAGTTAGATAACAACCTGGGGCAGAAGCACAAAAAATCACACCTCGAAAGGACGTACACAGATTTTACACGAATGTTTACGGTGCAACACAGAAATCTGTTTCGGGACAGCAACTTTCCCAATCATTACTTCTCTCTCATCAAAGGTTACTCTTGGCACAAAAAGAAAATAAAAAGGATAAGGAGTGGTTATTACTGAAGTAATAACTTCCAAGACTCATCTAAAACTTTTGGGTTATCTCCCAATAAGTACTTTTCTTTAACGCCTTTAAGTTAGGCATGATAGTTTGAGAAGATGCTCACATAAGACATATGAATTGAAGTAAAAGAGAGCATCAAGAAGCAAATTGAAAACACATTTAAGTCTAACCCACTTCCTATGCATAGGAATCTTGTAAATAAACAAGTCATGAAAGCACAAAGCAACAAATATAGTAAAGCAAAATAAGTGCAACTTCAAGACTTTCAACATAAAGAGGGGAAACTTAATATTATTGAGATGCATAAAACCATGTTTCCCTCTCTCATAATAACTTTCAGTAGCATCATGAATGAAATTAACAATATAACAATCACATAAAACATTCTTATCATGAGCCACATGCATATAATAATTATTACTCTCCACATAAGCATAATCATTCTTATTAATTGTAGTGGGAGCAAATTCAACAAAATAGCTATCATTATTATTCTCATCACCATAATCATCAAATATAGGAGGGATATTGTAATCATAATTAATTTTCCCCTCAATAGTACGTGGACTGAAAATAACATATTCATCATTGTAATCATCATATATTGGAGGCATAATATCATCAAAGTAAATTTTCTCCTCTAAAGATGGGGGACTAAAAAGATCATTTTCATAAAAACTAGCTTCCCCAAGCTTAGACTTTTCCATAGCATTAGCAATAATGGTGTCCAAAGAATTCATACTAACAACATTGCTATTAGCATGCAAATAAAGTTCCATAGGTTTTTTAATTTTCTCTTCAAACACTTCATGTCCTAACTCAAGATAAATGCTATAAAGCTCTCTAATTTTTTTGTTATTTTCCATTAAGCCTAACTAGTGAAAACAAGAAACAAAAGACAAAATTTCAGAATCTAAAGGAAATAACTTCGAGCACTCACACCGGAGGATGTGAATATCTTTTACCTTACCTCCCCGGCAACGGCGCTAGAAACTAGGCGTTTGCCATGGGAGGTTCTTATTCTTTAATCCTCCGGTGTGAATACCTTTTACCTTTCTTCCTCGGCAACGGCACCAGAAATTAGCTTGATGTCTACGCACTTCTATTCTTGTAGATAGTTGTTGGGCCTCCAAGTGCGAGGTTTGTAGAACAGCAGCAAGTTTTCCCTTAAGTGGATCACCCAAGGTTTATCGAACTCAGGGAGGAAGTGGTCAAAGGTATCCCCTCTCAAGCAACCCTGCAATCAAGATATAAGAAGTCTCTTGTGTCCCCAACAAACCCAATACACTTGTCAGGTGTATAGGTGCACTAGTTCGGCGAAGAGATAGTGAAATACAAGTGGTATGGATAATTATAAGTGTGAACGGTGATAGACTATAGCTTGATGGCGTGGAAAATACTAAAGGCAAACTGAAATAAAGATGGAAGTAAGCAAACATGTAAAATATCTAGTAGCAAACGGTGTTTCAATGCTTAGAAACAAGGCCTAGGGATCATACTTTCACTAGTGAACACTCTCATATAAATATCTTCTCTTTATGATACTACTCTTAACTACTCTCCGGTTGGACACTCTAATCGATGGTAGGGCTATAACAGCACACCTCAAAGTAAGCCTTTCCCATCTAGAAAACCCCACACTGTCACCTTGAGTACTTGATGAGTCCAACAAACACCACAATTTCATAAAGACATCCAACTCCAAATATAACTCATAACAAGTATTTGTAATCTCTAGCCTAAGTGCCACCATGGTGTGCACACTGTCACTTTCACACACATGGGGAGAGCAGAGATTCATTAAAGCACTTGAGTAGCACAATAGATCTATAGATTACAAGCTCATGATCTCAATAAGATCATGCATAAGAGAGATATGAACACATAGCTATCGGTAAAACCCTTAGCCTCGAGAGAGAACTACTCCCTCCTCATCATGGGAATCAGCAACGGTGATGGAGATGGCGGTGGAGATCGATGGAGATGGCTCCGGGGGCACTTCCCTGTCCCGGCAGGGTGCCGGAACAGAGACTTTCTGTCCCCTGAATCTCCCCTTCGGTGGCGGCGGCGCTGCGGAACTTTTCGTGGATGGAGGCTTGACTATTTAGGGTTTATGCATCGGGAGGCTTCTTATAGGCGAAGAGGCAAGGTCGGTGGAGGCCAGAGGGGCCCACACCACCTGGTGGCGCGGCCAGAGCTAGCCCATGCCACCACATGGTGTGGCCAGGCCCTGGCCCTCCTCTGTCTCGTATTTTGTCTCCGTGAGTCTTCCGGTAAAATATCAACTTTGGCTTTTGTCGCATCCAATTCCGAGAATATTCATTTTCTGACTTTCTGGAACCAAAAACAGTAGAAAACAGGCAACTGGCACTGTGGCTCTTGTTAATAGGTTAGTCTAAGAAATCATAAGAAAAGTACTCCAAAGTGTAGACAAAACACAAGAAAGTAGATAAAACCAAGCATGGAACATCAAAAATTATAAATACATTTGCAATGTATCATCCGCCAAATACTTGGGGCAATTGCGCTTCCAATGACCAGTCCCCTTGCAATAGTAACACTCGGTGTCAGACTTAGGGCCAGCTCGGGGTTTCCTTTCTGGTGCAGCAACAGATTTGCCACCCTTCTTTCCCTTGTGCTTTCCTTTCTTGTCCTTCTTGAAACCGGTGGTCCTATTGATCATCAACACTTGATGTTCTTTCCTAATCTCCACTTCTGCACTCTTAAGCATTAACAAAAGCTCAGGAAGAGACTTCTTCATGCCCTGCATATTATAGTTCATCACGAAGCTCTTGTAGCTAGGTGGCAGAGATTGGAGAACACGATGTATGCATAAGTCAATGGGAATCGTTATTCCCAAGGACACAAGCTTATCAGCGTACCTAGACATTTTGAGTACGTGCTCACTAATGGAGTTGTTCTCCTCCATCATGCAGCTAAAGAACTTTTCAGTAGCATTATAACTCTCTATGGCAGCATGGGTATTGAAAATCATTTTCAATTCTCCCATGGTATCAAAGGCATTGCCATTTTCAAAACGCTTTCGAAGTTCTAGCTCTAGCCCATACAGTATGCCGCAATGAACTAAGTTGTGGTCCTCCTGAGGAGTCATATAGACATTCTTTTCCTCGTCAGGGGCATTAGGAGCTGGTCGGGGGCCTAGCGGCGCATCTAGCACATATTGCTTTTGTGCAGCAGTGAGGAGAATCCTCAAAATCATAGCCCAGTTGGTGAAGTTGCTACCATTCGCAGCAAGTTTCTCTTTCTCCATGAACACATTGAAATTAAAAGCAAGTGGTGCCATCTACAACAGAATTTGTAAAGTTTATTTAGACTAAGTTTATGATAGAGTGAGTTTAACTAATCCAAATTACTAATGAACTCCCACTCAAAAAACGACACCGCTCGTGCCTTTTTGGTGATTACATGAACCAAATCCACTACACCAAGTCCGATCATCACGTGAGTCAGTGCAGCTTCAAAGGCGAGCATCTATATGGGCATCATATCAAATATATGACTCATGCTTAACCTTTCGGTCCGTGTTCCGAGGCCATGTCTGTACATGCTAGGCTCGCCAAGTAAGAACCTTAGTACTCGTGTGTGTAAAACTGTATTACACCCATTGTATGAAAGCGTAGAGTCGAGTACACCCAATCATCACGTGATGTCTCGAAACACGATTCATAGAACGGTGCATACTTAAGGAAGAACACATTTTATCTTGATATCTAAATGAGGGATCATGTTACAATGCTACCAACAGCGCCAAACTAGCACTATAAGATGCTAACATCTAATGTGTAAAGTGAGATGACATGGTCCATGCATTTGATCTCTATCATTTGCATCGTGGTATGATCTCTATCATTCCATTGTGTGTAAGGCCAAGGTCTATGGAACTTACACGTTGAATGTGTTGTAAGAGTATCTATCATACATCTACTTACACCAATAACATATCAATACACTAGCCCAGCAACGATCTAAACTAGACGCCTCTAATTTATCAATTGCAAGTTTTACGTGGCTTAGGACTTTCGTAGATAGAACTGTTCTTACCTACGAACATGAACCACAACGAGGATAACCAAATTATTAGCAACTCGTTGTAAATCAGATATTGACTATAGTAGGAGAGACAGACACGCGCCAGCCACTTATGCAAAACTAGTTGCATGTCAGTCGTGGAACCAGTCTCATGTACGATGACATGTAAGGTTGGTCTGGGCCGCTTCATCCCACTATGCCACCAATATCCAAAATACATAGAAGATGCAATAACAAGATCATCATCACCCACATATAAACATATGTGTACTACCCGTGCAAAGCACCTACGCATAGATCAGGCTCTGGTACCACTATTGGGTCCACAACATAGAAAACAAAAAATTTCCTACGAAGAGAACTACACGCCAAGATCTATCTACTAGGTACAGAGCAACGGGTGGACATACATCCATCGAGAACTTACCCTCGAAGACAACGAGTTTTGTTAACGAGTAGGAACTCGTGGTTGATGTAGTCGTAAACTTGCCGATCCCAAGATCGTGTGGAAGTCCGAGCGCCGCAAATCAGCAGCGCATCCATCCTCGCACACACGTTCAAGCCACCGGACAACCTCCACCTCCTCGCTCCAGCGATCCAGCGGAAGCAGCAACTCCTTCCAGACGAAATGCCACTGGGAACATGTATCTCGCTAATCCGAGACCATGGGGAATAATTCTAGAGGGGGAGAGAGATCCTTCACGAGGAGGTGTGAGGAAGAAGGAGGAAGAGGGTGGCCTTTTATAGGAGGAGGGGGGTGCCCCTCCCTATGGCCGGCGCCTCAAGGGGGTGCCCCTTCACCCCCTCCATTCATGTGGTGGTAACCCCTCCACATTAAAATGCCTCTACACATTCCCTTTTAAAGTCCCCACTTTAAATGCATTAAAATTCTCTAAGTTTAATGCTCTCTCATTTAATAAAACTCTTTTATTAAATTTATTCATAATTTTTTTAATTACTTTAATTAACAAACATTCACATATAACCCCTTGCAATATTTCAATATCACATGCAGAACCACTTTCTGCAATTTCACCCGAAACAATTTCTGGTTTCTATTGAAACAATTCCCGCGCTTTGCAATTCTTTCGTTTGAAACATATGTGCTCCAAAATGGTGTACGGTAACTCTTAAGTGTGTCACCCTACGGTTGGCGAATAATGCAGACGAGACTCCTCTCAGATCAATAATCAGAAGCAGGACCTGGAGATCCATACTGACTCCTGCATATTCAATGATGACTTCTGTGATCGTGGGAACCTTTAACACATGATATAATACATGTCCAAGATTCGATCATCGGTATCCAAATACCTAGTTTGATCTCGTTACCGACATGCACTCTTTTTTCGATCCAGTGATATAACATTCTAGTGATCACATCACTTGCTTGCAAGCTATCTTAATGTGATATCACCGAGTGGGCCTAGAGTATATCTATCCATCATCGGGATTGACAAACTCCACTCTTGATCCATGAGCCTCAACATAACACCTTCGTAGTACTGAACCCATCTTTATAGTCACCCTGTTATGGTGTGACGTTTGATGTTATCAAGATACTCTTTCGGTGTTAGCAATTAACATGATCTCATGGTCTAAGGATAAAGATTACTTCGTATGATGTTATAGCAATGTAAACATAATGACTTGATCGTAATGCTATACTTTGGATGAATGTTCATCACATCATTTCACAAATGATGTGACCTTGTTATTAACAACATCCAATGTCCATGATCAGGAAACCTTGATCATCTTGTTAATCAACAAGCTAGTCTATAAGAGAGGCATAACTAGGAACCCTTTTTGTTTATTAAACGCACATGTATTGATGTTTCCGATCAATACAATTATAGCATGCAAAATAAACATCTATCATATATAAGGAATACATAATAACAACTTTTTTATTGCCTCTCAGGGCATATTTCCTTCAGATACAACACGGAAGCTACTTAGATGACTGATCATATAGAACGAGCAAATTTGCAATGGAAGAATAAATGGTTAATTGTCTTATCATGATCACAAAAAACACATTGCTTACTTCTTTGCTAATTATTTTTAACAATTTTTTCTTTTGTCAGAATGACTCCTTGGCGAAGATACCATGTAGATATTTTCGTCTTTAGTGGTATCTCCATCTTCCATTATTTTACTATCTACTGGCATTTCCGGTTGAATAAGACTCTATACATAGAATCTAAGGATAATTTACCACTCACGTGTAGATTGCAAAGAAACTCATCAGGACCATCAGATAATTGCAAAGTGGATAATTTATGTAGTATATCATTCCGCGATGCAACTCTGGTTCATATTAACTTTCTCTTGAGCGACACATTCGGAGTATCAGATTCCAGCACGGAGACAATGGTATCCGCTTTGTGGTGAACAATGTTGTATAGAGCAGGATATTATTACCTAAGTGTGGGATTTCCAAGCCACTTAGCCTCTGAGAAATGAATAGCCTCCTAGAAATGAATTTCCGGCCCATCCTTCATAGAAAAAAATACCGAGAGGGGCTCTAGTTAGGAAAATGTTTATTAGTTATTATGCATCTTTTGGAACTTAGAAGTGCCACACCTGGTTGTGGGGCTACTAGTTTTTGCTGCAATCCTTGTCATAACTATTCACTGTTCCCCACTGCCTCCTATGAAGGTAGTAATGTAGGTAGGACTTTGACGGTTCATAGACATAGTTTGAATAATGTTGACTATGTTAGAATCCTAAATGGCAAAATGGATGCCTCTATGGTACCACATGTGGTTCCACGTGTCAACATTGAAGGAAGTTTTTACGATTTGGAATTTACCAAGGAAATCCTAGTAGGAAGAAATGCTGCCAACAATAATATGGTTGCCGAAGAACAGTTAGCTAACAACAGGGCAAATCCTCACGCAAATCTTTCTACTTAGCATACTCCAAAACGTGCTAGCAACAATTCCTCTGGTATCACTCCAAGAGGCACTGCCCCTCATTCTGCTCCTGGTGGGTTCATGAGAGATGCTAGGAGGTCCTATGTGGCTGCTGGTTTTGATCAGTCTAGATCACAAAATGTAGCACATGAGGTTGTTAATGAAAATGGTTGAAGATGCTCCCGATTCTAACGGTGAAGAAGAAGAAGTGTCCTTGGCAACCAATGTTAGATCTCTAGGGTATCATATTCCTATCTCTACAAATCAAGCTCAAACTTCTGCTTGTCCTGTGCAACAAGGTTCTTCTTAGCATGTGGATCATTATGCTCGATACTTGGAGTTCCTTAAGAGACCCAAAATCACCGATGGTGTTGATAACCCTTCTAAACCTGACAAGGTTGAACTTACTTATGAAGATTTTTGAAACATTGTTGGAATATGTTAGTGATAAACACTTTAAATGGAAAAAATAGTTGGGCAAAAATCCTGATAGCAATGTGATGACTGCAAGTGTACAAATCAATTGTAGCTAGTTTCAAAAGTAAGAGTATCGAACCACGAAGAGCTATTGGTAGAGGTCTTTATTCCTCTCGTTACTATTCACTAGAGAGTACTTGTAAGTTATCACTAATTCCAATTAATGGTGTACAAAGTGTGTTGAATGTTTGAGAACAATAGTAAACAAGAACAAAGTAATTAACTAAAGTAACTGAGAGCAACGAGTGTGATTGTCGGAGTGACAATATGGATAAAGCGTTCTCGTGGAGTGTAGGACTCACTGCTAGCATTGGTATTAACTATAAGTATGATAAACCGATGTCTTTGGTTATAACATGCATGGGGAGAGCTCCATAATAAGATATGCCCAGAAAACCATCGGTCGTCACATCTCTAAATAACCATTGCAACGATCTTCGGCAACCACCTATTGATCCATTACAATTAAGGGTTGCCCCATGGATATCGATATGAGCTTAGTGAATCTCTCCATATCCCCTTGTTCATATGGTAGAGCGCTGATCATGGTATGTACTTCACACCGTACACAATACCATACTTCCAAGAGTAATTCCCTCTCTAGTCCCGAAGGAAAATATTACATGGTCGACTTCATAATATATAGAGGGAGAACTAACACATAGTCATAGCACAAAGTTATAGATCATATTTATTTCATATCATAATATTTCTAGGGTTTATACATCTCCCCAAGAACAAGGTAAACTACTCACACATGGAGACAATCAATAACATCATAATAACCAAATGTATGGAATAGAAGTATATGGGGAATTCAAGTATAAATCCACAATAGCAATTGGAATTATAACTAATGGATATGAATGATGTGGGGAATGGTGATGTTGATGGAGATACAACGGTTGATGATGAAGGGGATGATGCCTTGTCCTCCCGTGATCTAGTTTCCTTCTCCTTGTATGTGGTGGTGATGCCGTGATGGTGGAGATCTGAGTGGAGGCGGTGTGACGGCGGCTATGGAGGCGGCGGCTGCGGCAGGGCTCCGCCATGGAGGTATGTGAAAAGGTATCTCCCTCCCTTGACTTCTTACCTCTTTATATAGGCCTAGGAGGGTCTGTAATAGCCCTCGCACGTTGCCTATGACCTAAGGAAGGTCTGTGAACAAACGAGGGCAGATTCCGTGAAGAAACACGCCAATTATAGCCTCTTTCGTTGCTCCCGACCCGCGGTACAGGCGGACGGTACGACCGTACCGGCCCGTACCAATGGTCGTTGTGAGCTTAGTACTATTCGGTAGTTTGGCCACCATTTTCTCATACGAACTCCAATTTGGAAGTTTTTTGGCTCATCGGAATCGTATGGACGAGGGATACAACACCATGGTTTTGCATCTTCATTTTGAGTTGATGTAAAAATATCACTTTTCCACCCTTCAAATGGCTAAGCCAGGTGCTTGTAACTCCTCCATATTGCATCCTCTTGGCTCTTCTTTCCTTGCTTTATCCATTATTCTCCATAGAACCTACACACATGTCAAAGACAAGGTAAACTAATAAAATCCTAATAAAAAATTACTAGTTGTGCAATTGAATGAGAACTAGAAATCATGCATAATAGGCATAGTTGTAGCTAGATATAGCATGAGATGAGTGGCAATATGAGTAATTTTCATGCTTAAATATTCATCAAAATTTCACTCATTACAATCCAGCTCCTCTAGTGGAATCACCTTGTGACAATTCCATGGAATCCTCATTAAGATCTTCTAAAAAGTGCTGATGTTTCGGGGACGAACTTGTCTAATCAGGTTGTCCAGGCAGCTCTGATGCAGTCCTCTATATTGATCACAAAGTTGTCTCCTAGTGATTCATCTGATGGGGCTAAGTGCACTAAGGCACAAGTTGTTGTGTTGACAATTCCAACTCCTGAGCAGCATGCACCTCTCCCTTCTAGAAATAGTTATTATAGGATTCAAGCTATTGGAGTGGCTAGCATGCCTGTCTTGGAGAGAGCAATGTTGCTTATTGCTGCAAGAGATGCTACAGGTAAGGCTCTAATATCATCTATAGGTAGGCCTTTCACAATAGAGTGTATCTTAGCACACTATCATAAGAGTTATAAATACCTAAGAAACAACATATCCAATGCATTGTATCTTAGACTAGCCCCAATGGGGGTGTCATAGGTGGTATCATGCATCACATGCCTCAAAAATTATTCTTTCTTTTTATCACTTACCTACTCGAGGACGAGAAGGAGTTAAGCTTGGGGATGTTGATACGTTGCTAACGTATCTATAATTTTTTATGTTCCATGCTTGGTTTATATCTACTTTCTTATGTTTTGTCCACACTTTGGAGTAATTTTTATACACTTTCTTGGACTAACCTATTAACAAGATGCCACAGTGCCAGCTGCCTGTTTTCTGCTGTTTTTGGTTCCAGGAAAGTCAGAAAATGAATATTCTCGAAATTGGACGGGACAAAAGCCAAAGTCAATATTTCACCGAGGGGGACACGGAGCCACAATACGAGACGGAGAGGGGCCAGGGGCCGCCCACACCACCTAGTCGCGCGGCCAGGCCTGGCCCCCGCCAGGGGGTGGTGTGGCCGCCTAGGGCACCCCCTCGGCCTCTCCTTTCGCCTATAAGATGCCTCCGATACAGAAACCCTAAGGAGCCGATCAAAATTCCACGAAAGAGTCTGTAGCCACCGTCATCTCCATCCCTAGATCGGGAGGGATCGGAAGCTCTTCTCAGCACCCTGCCGGAGGGGAGAATTCACCCTGGAAGCCTTCTTCATCACCATGCAAGCCTCCGGTGTGATGCGTGAGTAGTTCATCCTTGGACTACGGGTCCATGTAGTAGCTAGATGGTTGGTTCTTCTCCTTTGTGCTACCATGTCTAGATCTTGTGAGCTCCGTTCATGATCAATATCATCTATTTGTAATTCTACATGTTGTGTTTGCGGGGATCCGACGGATATTGAGATGCTATTTCAGATTGATTATAGATTTATCATGTCTTTGTTATTTTTGATCTTGCATGCTCTCCGTTGTTAGTAGCTATCTTGGCCGAGTAGATGCTAGCAACTCCAAGAGGGAGTATTTATGCTCAATAATGGGTTCATGCCTCTAGTAATCTAGGGAAGTGACAAAAATCTCTAAGGTACTATATGTGCTGTTGCTACTAGGGAGAAAACAGCAATCCTTTGTTCATAGAACAATCGTATTGTTTACTTTACACGCAATGCTTAATGCAATTATCTATTGCTTGCAACTTAATTCTGGAGGGGGGTCGGATGATAACTTGAAGGTGGATTATTAGTCATAGATGTAGTTGGATTATGGTTTATGTATAATATTGTAATGCCCAATCAAATTTCATAGGAATCAAGATGATTAGTATATGCATGTATGCTTTCTCGATTTTTTTTAATTGCCCCGCTGTAATTTGTTCAGCCAACATGTCATCTATCTTAAGGAGAACCACCACTAGTGAACTATTGACCCCGATCCTTTCTTTTACCATCAATCTACAAATGTTTACTATTTTCTATTTACTTTCTGCAAGCTATTACTTTCTTCCACACAATAGGTTTAATCCTTTGTTTTCAGCAAAACCGGTGAGTTTGACAACCTCACGGTAAGTTGGGGGCAAAGTTCTGTGATTGTGTTGTGCAGGATTCCAAGTTGGAAACAACACCTTGGAGGTGTTTCCTTGCTCCTACTGGTTCGATAACCTTGGTTTCATAACTGAGGGAAACTTACTACTGTGCTCATCATACTCTTGGGGTTCCCCAACGAGCTCGATATAAACCACGATCCAGCAAGTATTTTCCTGGCACCGTTGCTGGGGACTTAAAAAAAAGAAGCTCCCACGTCAACAACGTGCCATCAAAAGTATTTTTATGGCGACGTTGCCGGGGATTCAAGTACATCTTCACAAGGGGAGTCCCACATAACCAATCTCTTTACTTTGTTATTTTTTGCTTAGTTTATTTCTGCTTTGTTTTCTTGTTTCTTCATCAAAAACACAAAAAACTTAGTTGTACTAGTTTGCTTTCTTTATTAAAAACACACAAAAAATTAAGTCTTTCTATAGTTGCTACCTCTTTCTTAGCTCACCATGTTGATCTCTAATTTCACCCTGAAAGACCTTTCAATAGGTAGTGGCTCTATAATTGGAAAAGATAATATTGATGAATTATGTAATCATGTTAGTAAGCATGATGATATTGAGGATAGATCCCTTGCAGAACTTGCTCCAAATTATGAAATTGTTGCAGCTTCTTTAGTTCACATGTTGGAAGCTAGGTTTGTTAACCTTAACCCCTTAATGCAAGTAATGTTTCTTAAACTTAAAGAAATTGAGGACCCTGAAAAGAGGGATTTTATTCTGGAAACTTTGCTTAAGGAATTCTATGATGTTGCCAAGGAAGCTAGAAAAGTCTTTGAACGTTTTAATATGCTAGGCTCATGTATAGATGTTATTGGTACACGAGAAAATACATGGGGAGGAAATTAAGATACCAATACCTTTCAAACTTGTAGCAATGCATGAAGCCATAGAAAAGAATCTTGATTGGATTGTTCCTAAAAACCCATTTGATGAAAGTAGTGAACCCAAGAGCATTCAGAGAGGATCCTCTAGAACTTATTTGGATGAGATACCTTGCCTTGTTGAAGATATTTCTGGTATCAATCTTAATGCTTCATCATTTGAGAACACTTGATTCTTTTTCTTGCTTCTTATGCCTAACTTAATGGCGTTAAAGAAAAGATTGGGAGATAACCCAAAAGTTTTAGATGAGTCTTGGAAGTTATTACCTCTGTAATAACCGCCCCTTATACTTTTTATATGATTTTTGTGCCAAGGGTAACCTCTAAAGAGAGAGAAGTAATGCTTGGGAAAGTTGATGTCCCGAAACAGATTTTTGTGCTTCACTGTAAAAATTCGTGTAAAATCTCTATACGTTGTTTTGAGGGATGAATTTTTGTGCTTATGCCCCAGGTTGTTATCTAACTTCCGTTAGTTCAACATTATTCGATTTGGCTAACAGAAGGTCTTTGAAAATTTTGGTTTTACCTGCTCGTCTGTTTTAATAGATTTCTGCTATTATTTGCATTTGCTTCTTGTTGATTCCTTTTTTAGTTCTTTTTGGGGAATTGAGCTTTTTGAGGAAAATGCTACAGTATCTTGTGTTTTAATGGAATTTTTATTGGTGTTGAAACTGAACCCAAATACTTATTATCTTGAGTGCACTAATGTTGCTAATAAAGATTGTGTGAAGTTTTGTATGAAGGAAAAATTTCAGGTGTATGGAAAGAATGGCGTAATGAGATGAAGAATGGACTAAAGCTCAAGATTGGGGATGCCACACGTGTCACCCTAATGACCCACAAGTATAGGGGGTGTATCGTAGTATTTTTGATAAGTAAGCGTGTCCAACCTAACGAGGAGCAGAAGGTGCTGGCTAGTGGCTTGGAGCAGGAATTCTCTGTAAATACTTAACAAACGGATTTTTAGGGTTTTTTGATAATGCAGGTAAATAAAGTACGAGTAAATAAAAGACAATAAGAATAAATGCAGCAAGTGGCCCAATCCTTTCTTTAGCAAAGGACAAGCCGGTCGTATTACTTAAGATGACCAAACGTTCTAGGGGACACATGGGAATTCCGTCAAGTGCTTTCGCTTCATATAGTTGATTAATCTTCTTTAGTTTGCCAAGTATTGTGTGGGTGAACCTGTGCTAATGGACCGACCTTCTTACAACTAATACATACTTGTGATTATACCCATTGCAAGCATCTGCAAGTACAAGAAAGTAATTAAGGTAGAAACCTAACCACAACTTTAAACTCTAAGACCCTGACGTCCCTTGTGCAATGGTTTCCTAACGGGGGTTCAGGTTTCTGTCACTCCGGCAACCCCTACGATTAGTAGCCAAACACATAATGCATTCCCCTAGGCCCATATAGGTGAAGTGTCATGTAGTCGACGTTCACATGACACCACTAGAAGAAGTACACCACAACTTAAATATCAAACCATTGAATCTTTCTCAACACAATTCCACTACTAACAACATGACTTCTCCCATGTCCTCAAGAACAAAACGAACTACTCACAAGACATCATATGGATCATGATCAGAGATGAAATAATGATGTGTAACAATCTGAACATAAACAATAATTCAATGGTTCCCTCAATAGCATCAACTACAAGGAGTAATCAACACCAGGAAAGTTTCCCCTAAGAACTATGCAAGATTCAACCCAATTGTTATAGCGGTATGAAGGTGGTGATGATTGTGCTGGTGGAGATGATGGTGGTGATGATGATGATGATGATACCGATGAAGTCTAGCTTGATGGTGGTGTTGATGGCGACGATCTCCCCTCTTCGGGAAGGATTTCCCCCGGCAGAATTCCGTCTACCGGAGAGATCTTTCTCTCTCGGTGTTTTCCGCCCCACGGAGGCGGCAGAATCATTCTATCGTCGCTCTCCGAGTCTTAGGGTTTCGGGAGGATAATATACGCCAGAGGGGAGAGCTGGAGGTGGACCAGGGCGGCCACCCCACCTGGTGGCGCGTCCTGGGATGGCCCGTGCCAGGGGTGGTGTGGGCCCCCTGTGGACCATCTCCACTCCTCCTTCTCGCAGTCTTCATCTTCTGGAAAAATAGGATTTTCCATATATTTTCCTGGATTTTCTGATCTTCGCAAAATTTGCCTCCAAACAACACCTTTTCCATCAGAATCCTGACTGCAGCGGTCCATGCTCCAAAAGTCATCAACCATGCAAAAATAGATGAAATAACATAAGTATCATCTCTTAATATGAAATATATCAATGAATAACAATAAATTATGATATAGAATAGTGATGCAAAATGGACGTATCAACTCCCCCAGGCTTAGACTTCGCTTGTCCCTAAGCGAAAACTGAGCTCAATAAACATGACCTCAGGTTTATGGAGTGAAGAGTCGATAAAAGAATACGGACAAGAAGCATCACATTCATAAATACATAAATCATAATAGAAGACAACTCACTATTATATAACTTACTTGCAATAAGTAAAGGAAACACAATAAAGATACATAAAGTAAATCATAATTGATAATGGCAAACTTAGCTCTCGGTTGAAGAATAGTTGATAATTTGTTGGAGTTCACAAAATAACTGGTTTTCAATGATAGCTTTCAAAGTAGTAAACACTAAGATAAGAGCAAATGTGCAAAACAAGGAACATAAGAAACATGATTGAATAAATCATCATGTGAATGAATGAAACTCAACAACTCAAAATACTTGCTGAGATAGAAGGAAATAGGTTTACTGACTCAACTAAAAAGTAAAAGAAGGCCCTTCGCAGAGGGAAGTAGGGATTTCAAGTTTCATAAAGAGCTTCCAAAAATTATGGTACTTACTAGATTTCAGCTCTCATTGCCCCTCTCATGGGCATCTTTAGGTGATTAAGGTTAAAGCGACACAACTAAGAGGATATGCTTGACAAGTTATAAATTGAAGTCTCATGCCCCTTACTTACGAGTACCGAACCTCATGCTACTCAACTTCAGTCACAAGTAAGCTCTTGTCATTGTAAATACATATGTATCATAAAGAACCGCCAACGGGGTACCCCTTGCACATGATACAGGAGCTATCCCATAATCAAAATAACAAGGCAAGCAGACAATGATCATCTCAGCGATCCTTTTATTTGCAATTTGCATAGGTTTTTATAGGAGATGCTTCATAGAGTGCTCATTATGGTTATGTTGCAAGTTTCCACCATGATTAGGCATGGCTTAGGCTAGCGGCCCAGGCGTTTCTCTAACACACATAGAACCTCCATGATCTTACAAGTTCCCCTTTTATTTCACATCGCTGGGATCCATAAGCAAAGGAAACATGATATCAACGAGGTACAATGTACCAGTGCAATGCTGAAGCATTCCCCATGACACATGGTTCTGCTAACTTCAACTTATAAAGCGCAAGCATATACGCAACCGAGATGGACACAATGGTTCAAGATTATTAAGTGCAAGAAAATAAGGTGTGCCATCAAGTTCGTGAGAGCTTTAATCACTAATTTTCTCATAACAAGTTTAATTTGGAAGGTAGATAAAAACATCAATTTACTTGGAATAGAAATAGTGCTAGTAGGTAGGTATGGTGGACACAAATGGCATAGGTTTTGGTTTAAGGATTGGATGCACGAGAAGCATTCCCTCTCAGTACAGGTTTTTGGCTAGCAAGGCTGGGTAGGAAGTATAAGAGTTGAAGGAAACAAACAAACATACAGGTGATAAAAACAAACATGCAATCTTCCTTGGAAGCACAAAAGATCTTAACTAGAGAATACTAAACTTATGAGCAAATCAAGAAATAAAGATGATGAAATTATATTTCTTTAGAGTACTTTTTATCTTTTTATTCAACTCTCAAAAATAGTGTTGTAACTGTCTGAGCCAGGTTTGCCAAAACCAACTAAATTAACTCAATGATCCCAAAGTGATACCAATACTAACAACAAGATCAATCATATAACCATGAATTGAAAACTAATATAAGATATGCAAAAGAGTAAATGATAGAACTTATCATTAATATTCTATAACGGCAACTCACACCAAGGGATACATAGATATCTAACGAGAGAGGGACACTTCCATAATGCAAACCATCCTACATGATAACTTCTCTATTCAAGATATGAATCTACTAAAAAGGTAAAAAGATAGAAGATAGTGATGTGATACCGCGGCACTCCCCCAAGCTTGGAACAAACCAAGGGGATGCCAAAACCTGATGACGAATTACTCCTTTGGTGGTGGTGGTGTTCTCTCGATGAGCTCTTTTATTAGTTTCCCCAAGTCCTCAATCTCGAAGGTGAGATTACGAATCAGCTGTGAGTTTTGCTCAATGCGGCTCATGATCATGTCAGGTTGAGAATTCCAGCTCTTGCGATTCTTTCCCTACTCTTCCTCCTTGAAGTCTTCTTTTCCTGCATGGCTAGAACGAGGCAAATCCCAATTGGAGGGTAGTTTCCCCTTAGGCATATTCTAGTATTGATGCTCGTGGATAAGGGTATGGAAAGGATTCTTGGTGCGCGGAGGAAGTGACCATGGAGCCAAACAATGACGCGGCGGTTTCCCTCCAGTTGACTTCCGTGCAGTCCTTCTGATCCTGGCAGGTTTTGTCAACACTCCAATGCTTGCAATGGTAGTGCCGGTGTGCGGATGTTGGCCTTGCTTTGCCTCCTCTTCATCTTCACTCTTGATCTCCTCCTCCTGCCCAGGGTCTTGGAGGTCTTCCTCCATAGGCTCCTTTCCTTTATCCTTGGCAGACACCATCGTGCTTCTAACTTTCAAGAATAGTTCCTGGCAGAAATAGATCGAAACGAAAACACATCGAGAACACGATATACGAACCTCGGGGGATCCGGAGGATTATATACTGCGAAGTTTTACGATAAAAGGAAGGTACTGGGAGAAAACGGGTCGGAGACGAAGGCTGAGGTGGCCACACCACCTGTTGGCGTGGCCAGGGGGCCCGCGCCAGGGGGTGTGTGGGCCACCCTGGCTCCGTTTCTGTCCCTCCTTCGCTTCGTAGCTTTCCTTGTTGGATAAAAACTCCAAAAATATATTTTGACAGAATTTTCGTGGAACTTTTCTTACCAGAACTGTTACCTATTCGAAAACAGACTCTGTAGGTCTCTGAATTTGGCATTTAGTAGATTCTTCCAGAGTCACCACTCCAATAACATCAATATCTTCATCTTCATACTCATATTGCTCGAGTCATGAAACCTTTCTCTTTCTTATTACACCATTTTCTCCAATAACCTAGAAATTTCTTTCACACAAAACTTCACACAATTCTCATTAGCAACATTAGTGTAACCGAGGTAATAAACCTTATAAGTCCAATTTCAACTGAAATCCATCAAATCATAAGCTACTGTAGCAAATCCTTCTAAAAACCCAAAAAGAATTCAAAAGGAAATTGACTTAAAGAAGCAAATTCAAGAGTGGCAAAATCTGTCAAAGCAGACCAGCAGGTAAAGATCATTTTTTTTCAAAAATCTTTTGTTGCTCAAATCAAAAGGTGCAAAACTAACGAAAGTTCAATAACAACCAGGGAAAGAAGCACAAATACTTATAGCTCAATCCGACATACAGAGATCTCTCACGAATTTTCACGGTGAAACACAAAAATCTGTTTCAGGACAGCAACTTCCCCAAGTCTTACTTCTCTCTCATTAGAGGTTGATCTTGACACAAAAACCAAAGAAAAGGGATAAGGAGAGGTTATTACCGAAGTAATAACTTCCAAGACTCAAAGAAACAAAAACAAACTGAAAGCACAAATAAATTGGGTTGACTCCCAAAAATCTCTTTCTTTATAGCCATTAAGATGGACATGATAATTTCAATGATGCTCACACATAAGAATATGAATTGAAGTGAAAGAGAGCATTAGGAAGCAAAGATATACATGTTTAAGTCTACCCCACTTCCTATGCAAGGGAATTTTGTAAAAAAACAAATTGTTGAAACCAGAGGCTACAAGAATAGGAAGGCAAAACAAGTGCAACATAAAAACTTTCAGCATAAAACGAGGAAACTTGATATTATTGAGATGCATAAGAACAATCTTCCCTCTCTCATAATAACTTTCAATATCATGCATAAACTTAATGATATAGCTATCACACGAACCATTGTAGCAATGATCGCTTATCCTAACCGAAAACACAGGGACACTAGCTCTCATAACACTACTTTGTGAAACAATATTAGGGATATTCTTACAGAGGATAGTGTGTCATTCTTCCACATATTTAGTGACAAAGTCTTTCACATTTGCTATTATAGGTTCATCATCCATTTGTTTATCAAGTTTACTGGCTTTACTTTCACTTTCATTAACCATACTAGCTATCATAGAATGTTCCTTTATCTTAATTGGGAAAGGTATTTTCTCAATGTAAGGTTCAGGTAAAGCAAGATTAGCAGTATAAACTTCAGTATTTCTTGTAGAAACACACCTAGCAACATCTTTATATGGTTCATGATACTTATTCCACTTCTTTTTAGGCACTTCAATATAGGAAGCAAAAGCCTTAAAATAAGTTGCAATAGCTTGAGAGTCTAGAGCATAAGCATTTTTAATATTTTGAAAGTCATCAGTCCCCATAAAAGATTCAATGCATTCATAATCATAATTTATACCTAACTTTCTTCCTTTGTCATTCTCCCATGCTTCAGCATTGTCTTGAATACGGTCCATAAGATCCCATTTAGCTTCTTCTTCCATGCGAGTGAATGATCCAGCACAAGAAGCATCCAATAAATCCTTATCTTGAAGAGAAAGCCTTGCATAAAAGTTATTGATAATAATATTGTTGGGGAGCTCATGAATGGGACATTTGAGCATTAGTAACTTCAATCTCCCACAAGCTTGAGTTGTACTCTCTCCATCAAGAGGCCAAAAGTTGTGTATTTGATTCTGATCTTTATGAATCTCACTAGGAGGATAAAACTTTGAATAAAAGAGAGGTACTATTTCCTCCCATTCAAGAGCTTGACCATTCTTCAGCAGCTTATTGATACATTGCAAATGTATCTATAATTTTTGATGTTCCATGCTTGGTTTTATCCACTTTCTTGTGTTTTGTTCCAACTTTGGAGTACTTTTCATATGATTTCTTGGAATAACCTATTAACAAGAGCCACAGTGCCAGCTGCCTGTTTTCTGCTGTTTTTGGTTCCAGGAAAGTCAGAAAATGAATATTATCGGAATTGGACGGGACAAAAGCCAAAGTGCCTATTTTTCGGAAGGGATCAAGTGCTAGAATACGAGACAGAGAGGGACCAGGGGGCCACCACACCACCTGGCCGCGCGGCCCAACCTGCCCCGCGCCAGGGGGTGGTGAGGCCAGCCCTGGCACCTCCTCGGCCTCTCCTTCCGCCTATAAGTTGCCCTCGGGACGAAAACCCTAAGTGCCCGATCAAAAATCCACGAAAGAGTCTGTAGCCGCCGTCATCTCCATCCCTAGATCGGGAGGGATCTGAAGCTCTTCCCGGCACCCTGCCGGAGAGGGGAATTCACCCTGGAGGCCTTCTTCATCACCATGCAAGCCTCCGGTCTGATGCGTGAGTAGTTCATCCTTGGACTACGGATCCATGTAGTAGCTGGATGGCTGGTTTCTCCTCCTTTGTGCTTTCATGTTTAGATTTTGTGAGCTCCGTTCATGATCAAGATCATCTATTTGTAATTCATACATGTTGTGTTTGCGGGGATCCGATGGATATCGAGATGCTATTTCAGATTGATTATTGATTCTATCATGTCTTTGTTATTTGAGATCTTGCATGCTTTCCGTTGTTAGTAGCTATCTTGGCCAAGTAGATGCTAGCAACTCCAAGAGTTAGTATTTATGCTCGATAGTGGGTTCATGCCTCTGGTAATCTGGGGAAGTGACAGAAATCTCTAAGGTACTAGATGTGCTGTTGCTACTAGGGAGAAAACAACAATCCTTTTTTCATAGAACAATCGTATTGTTTACTTTATACGCAGTTCGTAAAGCAATAATCTGTTGATTGCAACTTAATACTGGAGGGGGGTCGGATGATAACCTGAAGGTGGATTATTAGTCATTGATGCAGCTGGATGGCGGTCTATCTATTATGTTGTAATGCCCAATCAAGTCTCAGAGGAGTCAAGATGATTAGTATATGCATGTATTGCTTTCTCGGTGTTTGTCAATTGCCCCGCTGTAATTTGTTCACCCAGCATGTTATCTATCTAAGGAGAGCCACCTCTAGTGAACTATGGATCCCGGTCCTTTTACTTTACATACAATCTACAATCTTTTACTACTTTGTGTTTACTTTCTGCAAACTTTTTACTTCTTTCCATTCGATACGTTTAATCCTTTGTTTTCCGCAAAACACGGTGAGATTGACAACCTCATCGCAAGTTGGGGACAAAGTTTTGTGGTTTTGTTGTGCAGGTCTCCACGTTGCTACTAGCACCGGTAGTGCGCCCTGCCAAAGCTCAGCTAGTAACACCTTTGGGGTGTTTCCTTGCTCCTACTGGTTCGATTAAACATTGGTTTCATAACTGAGGGAAAACTTACTGCTGTGCTCATCATACCTTCCTCTTGGGGTTCCCAACGAGCTCTACATCAACTACGAGTCAGCAAGATTTTTTTCTGGCGCCGTTGCCGGGGAGTCAAGGACATCTTCACAAGGGGAGTCCCTCATAACCAATCTCTTTACTTTGTTGTTTTTGTTTTGCTTAGTTTCTTTTTGCTTTATTTGCTTGTTTTTGTTCTTTAAAAACACAAAAAAATTATGTTTACTTGTTTGCTTTCTTATTTGAAAACCCAAAAAAATGACTACTCTTGAAAACACTAAGTTGTGTGACTTTACTAGCACCAACAACAATGATTTTATGAGCACACCTATTGCTCCACCTGTGGCTGAGAATACTTTCTTTGAGATAAAACCTGCTTTGCTCAATCTTGTTATGAGAGAACAATTTTCTGGTATTGGTAATGAAGATGCTGCTTCCCACCTTAATAACTTTGTTGAACTTTGTGAGATGCAAAAGCATAGGGATATAGATGGTGATATTATTAAACTGAAATTGTTTCCTTTCTCTTTGAAAGGAAAAGCTAAAGAATGGTTGAATTCCTTAACTAGGAATAGTATTGATTCTTGGACTAAGTGCAAAGATGCTTTTATTGGAAAATACTATCCTCCTGCTAAGATTATATCCATGAGAAGTGAAATAATGAAGTTTAAACAACTTGATAATGAGCATGTTGCTCAAGCTTGGGAAAGAATGAAATCTTTGGTAAAGAATTGTCCCACTCATGGACTGACTGCTTGGATTATCATCCAAACTTTTTATGCAGGATTGAACTATTCTTCAAGGAACCTATTGGATTCAGCTGCTGGAGGTACCTTTATAACCATCACTTTGGGTGCCGCAAGAAAACTTTTGGATAATATGATGGTTAATTATTCTGAATGGCACACTTAGAGAGCTCCACAAGGTAAGAAGGTAAATTCTGTTGAAGAAACCTCCTCCCTGAGTGATAAGATTGATATTATTATGTCTATGCTTGTTAATGGAAAAGCCCATATTGATCCAAATAATGTTCCTTTAGCCTCTTTGGTTGCTCAAGAAGAGCAAGTTGATGTGAACTTCATAAGAAATAACAACTTTGGCAACAATGCTTATGGTAATAATGCTTATAGGAACAATTTTGGTAACAACAATTATAAGCCATATCCTCCCAACAATGGTAATGCTTATGGAAATTCTTACAACAATAATAAGAGTGCTCCCTCTGAACTTGAAGTTATGCTTAAAGAGTATATTAGTAAACAAACTGCTTTCAATAAAACTATTGAGGAAAAACTCTCTAATGCTGAAAGAAATATAGCATCTTTGGCTGAAGCTCCATCTACTTTGAATAAAATGGCTGCTAAACCCGAAACTAATGAGAATCCCTTTGCAGCTACTAATGCTATACAAGTAAGAATTGATGAAAATGTTAGACTATTAGCTGAATTACATGCTAAGTGGGAAAGAGAAGATGAAATTGCTAGAAACATTAGTGTTTCTACTATTACCACCACGAGTGTTGAGGCTAGTAATAGTTCTACCACTTTATATGATAAAGTTGATTTTGATCTTGATGGTTGCAATATCTCTGAAGTTATTAAGTTCCTACAAAAGCTTGCTAAAAGTCCTAATGCTAGTGCTATGAACATGGCTTTTACAAAACACATTACTGATGCTCTCATAAAGATTAAAGAAGAAAAGATGAAACATAAAGCTTCTATTCCTATAAAGCAAGAAGATGGTTGGGAACCCATCATTAATATGAAAGTGAATGACTTTGATTTCAAAGCTTTGTGTGATCTTGATCGTAGAGTTTCTATTATTCCTAGAAGGATTTATGATATGCTTGATTTGCCTCCTCTTGAAAATTGTTATTTGAATGTCCCACTTGATGCCAATGCTAAAAAGAAACTCATGGGGAGTCTTAATGATGTTCTTATTATGGTTAATGATTCCTATGTCCTCATTGATTTCTATGTTTTGGATGTTGAATGCAATGCCTCTTGTCCTATTACTTTGGGAAGACCTTTTCTTAGAACTGTTGGTGCCATTATTGATATGAAAGAAGGCACCATTAAATATCAACTCCTACTCAAGAAAGGTATAGAACACTTCCCTAAGAAGAGAGAGAATTTTTTTTTGCCTCTCCTATGAAAACAAAATTTGCTCTTAATGCTTCTTCATTTGAGAACACTTGATCCTTTTTCTTGCTTCTTATGCCTAACTTAAAGGCGTTAAAGAAAAGTACTTGTTGGGAGATAACCCAAGAGTTTTAGTTGATTCTTGGAAGTTATTACATCTGTAATAACCCCTCCTTATCCTTTTTATTTGCTTTTTGTGCCAAGAGTAACCTCTAATGAGAGAGAAGTAATGATTAGGAAAGTTGCTGTCCCGAAACAGATTTCTGTGCTTCACCGTAAACATTCCTGAGAGAGCTCTGTACGTCGGATTGAGCTGTAATGTTTTGTGCTTCTGTCCCAGGTTGTTATCTAACTTTCGTTAGTTCAACACTTTTTGATTTGAGCAACAGAAGGTCTTCGAAAAAATTCGTCTTTACCTGCTGGTCTGTTTTGACAGATTTCTGCCATTTTCTGCATTTGCTTCTTGTTAGTTCCTTCTTGACTTCCTTTGGGGAATTGATATTTTTGAGGGAAGTGCTACAGTAGCTAGTGTTCTAATGGAAATTTATTTGGTGTTATAACTGAACCTTGAGACTTATTTATCTTAAGTGCACTAATGTTGCTAATGAGATTGTGTGAAGTTTTGTATGAAGGAAAAATTTCAGGTGTATGGAAGGAATGAGTAATGAGATGAAGGATGAACTAAAGCTCAAGCTTGGGGATGCCACGCGTGTCATCCCAAGAAATATCCAAGAAGTACAAGCGTCAAAGCTTGGGGATGCCCAAGGCATCCCCTTCTTCATCAATAAAAATCCCAGGTTTCTTCCAAACGCTTCATTTTTATTGTTTCATCACAATTGTGTTTTTCTTGGAGCGTCTTCTTTTTCGTTTTTGTTTTGGTTTTTAGTTTGCTTGGTTTTCTTAGTGTTCTGAATAAATTGGTTGGACCCCCTCTTTCATACTTTGGTTTGCAAATAGTTTGGTTTGGTTTGGAAAAGAGTAGGAAAGTTCATGCTTATGTGGTAAAAAGAGCTCGTTTTTGACTGTGGCATATGCTTTGTCATGCCATGCTTGATATTGTTTTTGCATTATGCTTAGTATTCTTTGCTGTAGCATGACTTGTTATAAACAATTGAGATTGCTTAATGTGCCTTGGATGAATCATGCGTTGTTTTAGCATATTAGAGCATAGTATAGTGGTATTCTCCTTTGATGCTTTATTTGGGTTGACTTGGCACATGCTCACACCATGTTATGACTATCTCGAGTCACCATAGCCTTTATGATCTTTTAGTTTTCAACTTGTAGTATCACTTTATGCTTTGATCAATGATGTTTTGTCGCTCTGCATGATTATGGCCATTATTGCTCTCTTAGTTTGTCGCTCCCAGCCTTTTGCTAGCCTCCACCACCAAGTATGAGTTCCACTCATGCATCCAACTCCCTAAACCAAGTTATTCCAAAGAGTCCACCATACCTACCTACTAGCTTATGCTATTCCAAGTATATTCATGCTTTTGTTTACCTTTCACTTGTTATGAGAAAACTAGTGATTAAAGCTCTCACGAACTTGATGGCACACTTTACTTTATTGCCTCTAATAAACTTGAACCATTGGGTCCTTCTTTGTTGTGTATATGCTTGCACTTTATAAGTTGAAATTAGCAGAACCATGTTTCATGGGGAACGCTTTCAACATTGCACGTGTACTTTGTACCCCGTTGATATCATGTTCTTTTGCTTACGGATCTCGGCGGTGTGAAATAAATGTGGAACTTGTAAGATCATGGAGTTTGTATGTGTGTTAGAGAAACGCCTGGGCCGCTAGCCTAAGCCATGCCTAATCATGGTGGAAACTTGCAGCATCACCATAATGAGCACTCTATGAAGCATCCTCAATAAAAACCAATGCAAATAGCAAATAAAAAGATCGCTGAGATGCTCATTGTCTGCTTGCCTTGTCATTTTGATTATGGGAAAGCTCCTGTATCATGTGCAAGGGGTACCCCGTTGGCGGTTCTTAATGATACACATATACTTACAATGACAAGAGCTTACTCGTGACTAAAGTTGAGTAGCATGAGGATCGGTCTTTGTAAGTAAGGGGCATGAGATTTCGGTTTATAACTTGTCAAGCATATCCTCTTAGATGTCTCACTTTAACCTTAATCACCTGCAAGATGCTTATGATAGGGGCAATGAGAGCAGAAAACTACAAGTACCATAATTTTTGAAAGCTCTTTATGAGACTTGAATCCGTACTTCCTTTTACAAAACGCTTTTCTTCCACCAATTTATTGAGTCTCCACCTTCTATCTTTATGCACCTACTTTGAGAGCATAGTGGCCATTCTTAGTTCTATTTGCATTGTCCCAAGACTAGTTGATTGATGCATAACTTGATATTGCTTGTTTTAAACTATTCTATCTAGTCACTCTTATGAACTTTGAAGGTGTCCTATGCATTTATATTTGCTACTCTATTGAGGGACAAGCTGAATACTATTATGCTATGTTTTCTTTATGTGAAACAAACAAACGTCTTGTAAGGCATGTTATTCATGAATCTTTTGTTTGTAACTTTTTATGTTGCATCATAGTTTCTTTGCCTATTGCTAGAACTTTGTCTTTCATGTTACGATTGAAGTACTATGATCCCAGCTTTGAGTTTTGCAAATACTTTGATCAAGTCTTTGATGGTGCATGTCACCTCAAAAATTATTTCTTTTTATCACTTACCTACTCGAGGACGAGCAGGAGTTAAGCTTGGGGATGTTGATACATGCAAATGTATCTATAATTTTTGATGTTCCATGCTTAGTTTTATCCACTTTGTTGTGTTTTGTCCACACTTTGGAGTACTTTTCATATGATTTCTTGGCCTAACCTATTAACAAGTGCCACATTGCCAGCTGCCTGTTATCTGCTGTTTTTGGTTCCAGGAAGGTCAGAAAATGAATAGTCTCGGAATTGGACGGGACAAAACCCAAAGTGCCTATTTTCCGGAAGTCATCAGATGCCAGAATACGAGACGGAGAAGGGCTGGGGGCCAGCCACACCACCTGGCCGCATGGTTAGGCCTGGCCCGCGCCAGGGGGTGGTGAGGCCAGCCCTGGCACCCCCTCGGCCTCTCCTTCCGCCTATAAGTTTCCCTCAGGACGAAAACCCTAAGTGCCCGATCAAAAATCCACGAAAGAGTCTGTAGCCGCCGCCATCTCCATTCCTAGATCGGGAGGGATCTGAAGCTCTTCTCGGCACCCTGCCGAAGAGGGGAATTCACCCTGGAGGCCTTCTTCATCACCATGCAAGCCTCCGGTGTGATGCGTGAGTAGTTCATCCTTGGACTACGGATCCATGTAGTAGCTAGATGGCTGGTTTCTCCTCCTTTGTGCTTTCATGTTTAGATTTTGTGAGCTCTGTTCATGATCAAGATATTTGTAATTCATACATGTTGTGTTTGCGGGGATCCGATGGATATCGAGATGCTATTTTAGATTGATTATTGATTCTATCATGTCTTTGTTATTTGAGATCTTGCATGCTTTCCGTTGTTAGTAGCTATCTTGGCCAAGTAGATGCTAGCAACTCCAAGAGTTAGTATTTATGCTCGATAGTGGGTTCATGCCTCTGGTAATCTGGGGAAGTGACAGAAATCTCTAAGGTACTAGATGTGTTGTTGCTACTAGGGAGAAAACAACAATCCTTTGTTCATAGAACAATCGTATTGTTTACTTTACAGGCAGTTCGTAAAGCAATAATCTGTTGCTTGCAACTTAATACTGGAGGGGGTTCGGATGATAACCTGAAGGTGGATTATTAGTCATAGATGCAGTTGGATGGCGGTCTATGTATTATGTTGTAATGCCCAATCAAGTCTCAAAGGAGTCAAGATGATTAGTATATGCATGTATTGCTTTCTCGGTGTTTGTCAATTGCCCCGTTGTAATTTGTTCACCTAGCATGTTATCTATCTAAGGAGAGCCACCTCTACTGAACTATGGATCCCGGTCCTTTTACTTTACATACAATCTACAATCTTTTACTACTTTGTGTTTACTTTCTGCAAACTTTTACTTCTTTCCATTCGATACGTTTAATCCTTTGTTTTCCACAAAACACGGTGAGATTGACAACCTCATCGCAAGTTGGGGACAAAGTTCTGTGGTTGTGTTGTGCAGGTCTCCACGTTGCTACTAGCACCAGTAGTGCGCCCTGCCAAAGCTCAGCTAGTAACACCTTTGGGGTGTTTCCTTGCTCCTACTGGTTCGATTAAACCTTGGTTTCATAACTGAGGGAAAACTTACTGATGTGCTCATCATACCTTCCTCTTGGGGTTCCCAACAAGCTCTACATCAACTACGAGTCAGCACTTATACCATTCTTCAGCTCTTCCTTTTAGTGATAATGAGAATAACTTCTTCTTAACTTGATATGTAGTAATACCTGCACACTTGAACAACCCGCATAATTCGTGTATAAAGAGCAAATGATCACCGGGATGGACAGTTCCATCCCCAACATAGTAGTTATCCATAACACGATCAATAATTCTTGTAGGTATTTTAAAAGTATCATTCTCAGCAGGTGGTGGTTCATCTACTACCTTAGAAGTGGTAGTAGCATTACGAAATAAGAAACTTAGCGAATTATCCATATTGAAAATAAAGCAACTAACAGAAGTAAACAATACTCATAGTAGAGGTTTCCTTTACTAGTTCCACTCTCCAATAGCGCTTCACTCCCCGGCAACGGCGTCAGAAAATAGTCTTGATGACCCACAAGTATAGGGGGTGTATCGCAGTATTTTCGATAAGTAAGAGTGTCGAACCCAACGAGGAGCAGAAGGTGCTGGCTAGTAGTAAGGATCAGGAATTCTCTGCAAATACTTAGCAAACGAATTTTTAGGGGTTTTTGATAATGCAAGAAAATAAAGTACGAGTAAATAAAACACAATAGGAATAAAGGCAGCAAGTGGCCCAATCCTTTATTCAGCAAAGGACAAGCCGGTTGTATTACTTAAGATGACCAAACGTTCTCGAGGACACACGGGAATTCCGTCAAGTGCTTTCGCTTCATATAGTTGATTAATCTTCTTTAGTTTGCTAAATGTTCTGTGGGTGAACCTGTGCTAATGTACCGACCTTACTAGGACTAATGCATACTTGTGATTATACCCCTTGCAAGCATCCGCAAGTACAAGAAAGAATTAAGGTAGAAACCTAACCACAGCTTTAAACTCTAAGACCCTGACGTCCCTTGTGCAATGGTTTCCTAACGGGGGTTCAGGTTTCTGTCACTCCGGCAACCCCTATGATTAGTAGCCAAATACACAATGCATTCCCCTAGGCCCATATACGTGAAGTGTCATGTAGTCGATGTTCACATGATACCACTAGAAGAATAACACCACAACTTAAAAATCAAACCATTGAATCTTTCTCAACACAATTCCACTACTAACAACATGACTTCTCCCATGTCCTCAAGAACTAAACGAACTACTCACAAGACATCATATGGATCAAGATCAGAGATGAAATAATGATAAGTAACAATCTGAACATGAACGATAATTCAATGGTTCCACTCAATAGAATCAACTACAAGGAGTAATCAACATCGGGAAAGTTTCCCTTAAGAACTATGCAAGATTCAACCCAATTGTTACAGCGGTATGAAGGTGGTGATGATGGTGTTAGTGGAGATGATGGTGGTGATGATGATGATGATCCCGATGAAGTCCAGCTTGATGGTGGTGTTGATGGCGACGATCTCCCCTCTCCGGGAAGGAATTCCCTCGGCAGAATTCTGTCTACGAGAGAGATCTTTCTCTCTCGGTGTTTTCCGCCCCGTAGATGCGGCGGAATCTTTCTGTGGTCGCTCTCCGAGTCTTAGGGTTTCGGGAGGATAATATACGCCAGAGGGGAGCGCTGGAGGTGAACCAGGGCGGCCACCCCACCTAGTGGCGCGGCCTGGGGTGGCCCATGCCAGGGGTGGTGTGGGCCCCCTATGGCCCATCTCCACTCCTCCTTCTGGCAGTCTTCGTCTTCTGGAAAAATAGGATTTTCCATATATTTTCCCGGATTTTCTATTCTTCACGAATTTGCCTCCAAACAGCACCTTTTCCATCAGAATACTGACTGCAGCGGCCCATGCTCCAAAAGTCATCAACCATGCAAAAATAGATGAAATAACATAAGTATCATGTCTTAATATGAAATATATCAATGAATAACAATAAATTATGATATAGAATAGTGATGCAAAATGGACGTATCACACCCCAAGAAATATCCAAGAAGTACAAGCGTCAAAGCTTGGGGATGCCCAAGGCATCCCCTTCTTCATCAATAAAAATCTCACGTTTCTTCCAAACACTTCATTTTTATTGTTTCATGCATAGTTGTGTTGTTCTTGGAGCGTCTTCGTTTTTGTTTTTGGTTTTTGTTTGCTTGGTTTTCTTAGTTTGCTTGAATAAATTGGTTGGACCCCCTCTTTCATACATTAGTTTTCAAATAAGTTTGGATTGGTTTGGAAAAGAGTAGGAAAAGTTCATGCTTAAGTGGTAAGAGGAGCTTGTTTTTGACTGTGGCCTATGCTTTGTCATGTCATGCTTGGTATTGTTTTGGCTTTATGCTTAGTGATTTTTGTTGTAGCATAACATGTTATAAACAATTGAGATTGCTTAATGTGCCTTGAAAGAATCATGCGTTGTTTTAGCATAGTATTGTGGTATTCTCCTTTGATGCTTTATTTGGGTTGACTTGGCGCATGATCACACCATGTTATGACTATCCCAAGTCACCAATAGCCTTTATGATCCTTTAGTTTTTGACTTGTAATATCACTTTATGCTTTAATTAATGATGTTTTGTCGCTTTGCATGATTATGGCCATTATTGGTCTCTTAGTTGGTCACTCCTAGTCTTTTTCTAGCCTCCATAACCAAGTATGAGTTCCACTCATGCATCCAACTCCAAATAAAACCAAGTTATTCCAAAGAGTCCACCATACCTACCTATTAGCATTTTCTATTCCAAGTATATTCATGTTTTTATCTACCTCCTGAATTAAACTTGTTATGAGAAAACTAGTGATTAAAGCTCTCACGAACTTGATGGCACACTTTACTTTTTTTGCACTTAATAAACTTGAACCATTGTGTCATCTATGTTGTATATGCTTGCACTTATATGATGGGGATTAGCAGAACCATGTTGTCATGGGGAACGCTTTCAACATTGCACTTGTACATTGTACCTAGTTGATATCATGTTCTTTTGTCTATGGATGTCGTCAGTGTGAAATGAAAGGGGAGCTTGTAAGTCCATGGACTTATGTATATGTGTTAGAGAAACGCCTGGGCCGCTGGTCAAATCCATGCCTAATCATGGTGGAAACCTGCAGCGTAACCATAATGAGCAATCTATGAAGCATTCTTCTTATAAAAAAGAGATAGAGATTGAGAAAAAAAAGACGAGAAAAGAGGAAAGAGAGAAAAAAAGCACCATTTTCCCATGGTAAATAAGAAGATTTCTAAGATACTCGTTGTCTGCTTGCCTTGTCGTTTTGATATGGGGATTCTTCCGTATCATCGGGTAAGGGGTACCCCGTTGGCGGTTCTCTGTGATACACATGTACTTACTATGACAATAACTTACCGGTAACTAAACTTGAGTAGCATGAGGAGCGGCCCTCGTATTCAAGGGACATGAGATTTCGAACTTATACTTTGTCAAGCATATACTCCATGGTTTGTTCACTTTAACCTTAATCACTTCAAGATGCTTATGATAGGGGTAATGAGGGCTGAAAGCTAATAAGTACCATAATTTTTGGAAGCTCTTTATGAAACTTGAATCCCTGCTTCCTTCTATGAAGGCCTTTCTTTTACTTTTATGTTCAGTCTCCACCTTCTATCTTTATGCACCTATTGAGAGAGCATAGTGGCCATTCTTAGTTTAATGTGAATTATCCCAAGACTTGTTGATTGATGCATAACTTTGATATTGCTTGTTCTTAAACTATTTGTATCTAGTCACCTTTATGAACTTTGAAGGTGTCCTATGCATTTATGTTTTGCTACTCTATGAGGGACAAGCTGAATGCCACTATGCTATGTTTTCTTTATGTGAAACAAACAAACGTCTTGCAAAGCATTGTTATTCATGAATCTTTTGTTTATGCCTTTTCATGTTACAACATAGTTGTTATGTCTTATTGTTAGAACTTTATCTTTCATGATATGTTCAAGTACTATGATCCCAGCTATCAATGTTTTACAAATACTTTGATCAAGTTTATGATGGTGCATGTCACCTCAAAAATTATTCTTTCTTTTTATCACTTACCTACTCGAGGACGAGCAGGAGTTAAGCTTGGGGATGTTGATACGTTGCTAACGTATCTATAATTTTTTATGTTCCATGCTTGGTTTATATCTACTTTCTTATGTTTTGTCCACACTTTGGAGTACTTTTTATACACTTTCTTGGACTAACCTATTAACAAGATGCCACAGTGCCAGCTGCCTGTTTTCTGTTGTTTTTGGTTCCAGGAAAGTCAGAAAATTAATATTCTCGGAATTGGACGGGACAAAAGCCAAAGTCAATATTTCACCAAGGGGGACACGGAGCCATAATATGAGACGGAGAGGGGCCAGGGGCCGCCCACACCACCTGGCCGCGCGGCCAGGCTTGGCCCGCGCCAGGGGGTGGTGTGGCCGCCTAGGGCACCCCCTCAGCCTCCCCTTTCACCTATAATATGCCCCCGATACATAAACCCTAAGGACCCGATCAAAATTCCACGAAAGAGTCTGAAGCCGCCGTCATCTCCATCCCTAGACCGGGAGGGATCTGAAGCTCTTCCCGGCACCCTGCCGGAGGGGAGAATTCACCCTGGGGGCCTTCTTCATCACCATGCAAGCCTCCGGTGTGATGCGTTAGTAATTCATCCTTGGACCACGGGTCCATGTAGTAGCTAGATGGTTGGTTCTTCTCCTTTGTGCTACCATGTCTAGATCTTGTGAGCTCCGTTCATGATCAAGATCATCTATTTGTAATTCTACATGTTGTGTTTGCGGGGATTCGATGGATATTGAGATGCTATTTCAGATTGATTATCGATTCTATCATGTCTTTGTTATTTGTGATCTTGCATGCTCTCCGTTGTTAGTAGCTATCTTGGCCGAGTAGATGCTAGCAACTCCAAGAGGGAGAATTTATGCTCGATAGTGGGTTCATGTCTCTAGTAATCTGGGGAAGTGACAGAAATCTCTAAGGTATTAGATGTGTTGTTGCTACTAGGGAGGAAACAACAATCCTTTGTTCATAGAACAATCGTATTGTTTACTTTACACGCAATGCTTAATGCAATTAGCTGTTGCTTGCAACTTAATACTGGAGGGGTTTCGGATGATAACCTGAAGGTGGATTATTAGTCATAGATGCAGTTGGATTACGGTCTATGTATAATATTGTAATGCCCAATCAAATCTCATAGGAATCAAGATGATTAGTATATGCATGTATGCTTTCTCGATCTTTGTCAATTGCCCCGCTGTAATTTGTTCACCTAACATGTCATCTATCTTAAGGAGAACCACCACTAGTGAACTATGGATCCCGGTCCTTTTTTTACCATCAATCTACAACTATTTACTGTTTTCTGTTTACTTTCCGCAAGCTGTTATTTTCTTCCACACAATACGTTTAATCCTTTGTTTTCAGCAAAACCGATGAGATTGACAACCTCACTGTAAGTTGGGGGCAAAGTTATGTGCTTGTGTTGTGCGGGATTCCAAGTTGGAAACAACACCTTGGAGGTGTTTCCTTACTCCTACTGGTTCGATAACATTGGTTTCATAACTGAGAGAAACTTACTACTGTGCTCATCATACCTTCCTCTTAGAGTTCCCCAACGAGCTCGATATCAACCACGAGCCAGCAGTATCATAGGTAGATACGGTATCATAGCACGTAGAACTAGAAAATGTAATCACAAATAAATCTTGTCCATAATTTTATATTGAGATTCTACAAAACAGTAAACACACTAAGATTATGATACTACTAGATGATACTATGTATTATGGAGATGGTATCATATACTACTATCATATGCATGATACTACTGTATGATACTCCCCATTATGACTAGTCTTAGATGCTGTACCATTATTTAATATTTTTCTCTCATGCATGCATTTGATTGGATATCAACTCTTTTTGCCTATGATTACGTATAAAGGATGTATCTTAGCTACCCCTCTATCCTCCTTAATTGACATGCCACATAAGCATTTTGCCTAGGATACCGCGCTTAGAAACCCTATTGTGAAAGGCCTTAGTGATGTTCATATTACTGATAATCAATAGGGAAATGATACTAGTCCCCCAGGAGATCTCGCGACTTCCATCGTCCGAGTCCCCCGTGTGGAACTACCTTGCGATTGTGGGTGGGCCCGCGTGACTTATCTTCTCCTGTCGGTTGATATTTTTCGTGACTCTCAGCGAAGCTTGGCCTCGCTCTCCGCCACCGCCTGCCGCGCGCCTCTGCGCGCCGCTGCCCGACCCATCACCCTCCCTAGCCACGCGTCACCGCCGCTCGCGCCATCGTGCGACCAGCCTGCGCCGCCGCACAACCTCCTTCTCACGTCGCGCTGTCGGGACCCTGCAGGCGACCTCCCAACATTGTGGCTACCTGTGTTTCTGCAAACCCCGGACCCTACAATGGAGACACCGTAGAGCTGCATCCTCCATGCGCTACCCTGCCACCAGCCTCACACACCTTCTCTTCCTTTTCTCCCCTCTATTTACTCGACAGCGAACACAAAGGCATGAGGTGCGGCCAAAAATTGAGCGCCCACACGGGTGTGGATGGATGATGGATGTGGGAGAAACTCCTTGGCCAAGATGCTTCAAGTTGTGGCGGCGCTTGCTATAACGGCGGCGACACTCTGCTACAACGGTTGTGGTACTCTGCTACAATGGCGGTGGCACTCGGTATCCGACGAATATGTTTTGTTTTTGCTACATTAGCATATTTTATTTGCTATCTTAGGTATACGAGGTTGCTACCAACGACATGTACTTTTGCTATCCTAAGTGCATGATATTTCTACCTTGGGGGAAGCAGGGACTGATTTTGCTATATACCTATTTATGTTTTGCTATGTACTTGTTTTGTTTTTGCTACATTGATGTTCTCTAAATGCTACACTTATTTCTGCACAAAAAAATTCTTATGAATTCCGGCAAGATCCCGACGATGTCTCTGGCAAAATTGGTTTTTGCTACACTAATACAAATTTTTCGCTACAATTCTTCGGTTTTGCTACATTAGCAAAAAAATTGCTACATAGTCTCGGGCGAAACTCTGGCGAGGTCTCCGGTAAGATTTGTCTTTTTCATTTTTGTCTTGAACGACTTTTTGTAGCAAAAACTAGTACTCCGGTCCATATTACTTATCGCAAAAATAGATGTAATTTTAGTGCTAGATACATGTCATCCAATGACGATTAATATCGATCGGAGGGAGTAGTTTTGTAGCAAAAGCGGGATTGATGCTTTTTTCGTGGACACGTGTCACCACGTCCACCCGGTGGATGGGAAGGTTTTACCCCCGGAGGACGCATATTACCTCCCTAATCAATATCCATTAGGGCTCAAAACATTTTGCATCGTGACCAAGACAATTTTTCATTGGACATCTCCTCTCTCTAATTAGCTGCCATCATTAAATCTATTTGTTTAACACTGCATGCAACCAATCTGGCATGCAAACTGGTTTTGTTTCCACCCCACCCGCATGCATGGGTAATTAGTGGGTGCTACTACTCTTAATTAAATGCATGCAGGACTTAGAGGAGAGATTTTGTGGGACAAATGTTTTTTCAGATTAGGCCGAGTAAACCGAGACAGAGGGAGTAATTTGGGAGCGAATTTGGAGTGCTTTTACCGTTTCATCATGGGTGGAGGCAGCACCCGGCGACCCGGGACAGCTGCCCGGGCTCCCTCGCCAGCCACCATATATACGTATACTTCATGTAGTCAAATTTTCAGCTATTCTGGATGTGTTTTGCCCGGGCAGATGATAATTAGGCCCTACTTTGTGCTTCTTGGTCAAACAGCCCAACTAGTAAAATAATTCAGCTGAGTAGTACGTGAGTTTTTGGCCTGCAGCCACGCCACGCCGCGAACTACCCACGATGGCACGCGAGGATCGATCAGATCGAGGAATTCTGTCGCCGTGAGTACCCTAGACTACAGAACAACGATCGATCAGATCAGGGATCTGCCTACACTACAGAATACACGTAACTACCTATTACAGACGCATTGTAGTTAAGAGCGGCAGACCGGGCACCCCACCCTCGTCGGGCACGTGCTGCTCCTTCCGACGACCGCCGACGAGGCTGCCGGGCGCAGGGAAGATCTCTTTTCATCGGTTCGTCTGACTGATTATTTTAATAAAATCTAGTACTCCCTCTGATCCAAATTCAATGAATTAAATTTGTTAATATACGGATATATCTAGTACTAAATTATGTCTAGGTACAATCAAATTTTGACAAATCTAAGTCTAATTTGGGTCGAAGAGAGTACTCAACAGCTTTGGGGTATTAACAATGTTTCTTAATGTGCACTGTAGTTTTCGATCTTCGACCAGTCTTTGGAATTCCAATTTTTTAGAGATTTGAAGTAAACGATTCAACTCTCTAAAAGTATATATTTTTACCACAGTTTTCAATCAGTCTTAGGATTTATATCTAACATGAGTATTGTTATTTAGTTATACTTCCAAATCATTAAATTGTAACATTGCTTATTATTAAAATCAGATATGAGGAGGTATTTGGTCCCTAGAGGAAGTGCTGGAAATTCTAATGTTGCACATCCAGAAGAACAAGAGCCACCGGTTCATGCAGCCAACAGTAATGATTTTGATCCTGCTGAAATTTTATGTGATCCCGCTCTCACTAAACAAGTTGCTGAATATGCTCCAGAAGTTCAAGACCAAGTTAGAAGGGCATACATATTGAAGGGTCCAACCCAACCAATATTGAAATTTCCTCGTACAGATTTAAGAGCATTTTCTCAATCATGGTACTCGAGGTATAATTGGATAGAATATAGTGAGTCCATGGATGCAGCTTTTTGTTTCTATTGTTTCCTATTTAAGCAACCTGGAAGGGTTGGACACTTTGGCTTCGAAGTCTTCACTAAGACAGGTTTTAGGGACTGGAAGCATGCATATAGATCCTTACCTGAGCATGTTGGTGGTTTGGATAGTGGCCACAACAATTGTGTTAGGCACTGTGATGCCTTCAAAAATCAAAGACAGAGTGTGGCAAATAAGTTGGCTCGTGCAAACCGAGGAATCAAAAGAATTGTACAAAATCCGTTTGACTTCTTCTCTAGAGTGTTCAAGATATCTTATAGCCCAAGGTTTGTCATTTCGTGGACATGATGAATCTTCTACTTCACTGAACAAGGGGAATTTTCTAGAAATGATAGATTGGTACAAGGATAGCAATGAAGAAGTGAGAAATGTTGTTGATCGCGGTGGAAAAAATTGTCAAATGACTTCCGGTGACATACAAAAGGAACTTACAAAGTGTTGTGCGGAAGAGGTCATAGAAGTGATTATGGGAGAGCTTGGCAATGAAAAGTTCTCGGTGCTTATCGACGAGTCAAGAGACATATCCGTCAAAGAACAAATGGCAGTAATGTTGAGGTTAGTAGTTGTATTTTTTGTTTCATTTGTTTATTTCCCGTTCTCCATGAAGTTGTGCTTTATTTAATCATTGTCTATTTTTTTGCTAGGTATGTGAGCAATGAGGGGAAGGTTGTGGAACGATTTCTTCGTCTATATCATGTAAAAGATACTACATCTGAGGCACTAAAGTTAGCTCTTTTTAAGATTCTTGACACAAATTATCAATTTCAAGGCTACGAGGGCAAGGTTACGATGGAGCTTCAAACATGAGAGGTGAATTTAATGGCTTGCAAAGAAAAAATCTTGATGAGAACCCTTATGCTTTCTATGTTCATTGTTTTGCCCATCGTTTGCAATTGGTTGTTGTTGATGTTGCTACTTCATCTTTCTCGTATATTCACGAATTTTTTGAGTATGTATCCTTGATTGTGACAACAACAAGTTCCTCTTGCAAAAAATAGAAGTATTGATGGAAGAAAGTCACAAAGAAATTTTGGATAGCCTTGAGAGAGGTGAAGTATCTATAGGAAGAGGCTTGAATCAACCAACTAGCCTTGCTAGACCTGGAGATACTAGATGGGGATCACATCATAAAACTTTGCTTCGTTTGGAGGAGAAGTGGGCCGCAGTGATAAAAGTTCTTAGCACGGTTGATGCCCATGGGCGCAATCCGAGTCATGCGGCGGGTTGCGTTGAAAAGATGCAGTGTTTTGCATTTGTTCTTGTTTTGAAGCTTATGTTAAAGTTGCTTGGTATTACAAATGAGCTTTCACGACTTCTACAAAAGAAAGGTATAAATATTATGCAGGCCATGGAATTAGTTAATGATATCAAATTCAGGTTGACCGCCATGAGAGATGATGGTTGGGATGGTATTTTTGGAGAGGCTCAAAAATTCTGCAGTTACAAAGGTATTCTAATGCCAAATATGGATGATGAAATACCAGTTTGAGGTCGCTCAAGGCTAGAGGGAAGGACCATCACTAATCTTCATTATTACCGGGCTAAAATTTTCTATGTTGTTATTGGTAAAGTATGTGTTGAGATGAATCATCGCTTTGGGGACTCAAATCAGGAGGTACTTGCTTGTTTCTCATGTCTTGATCCCAAGAATTCTTTCTCCAAGTTTAACGTTGAGAAGCTCTATCGTCTTGCTGAAATTTATGGTGCGGCATTCTCTAATGGTGATCGTTCAATATTGAGGGATCTTGAGACTTATGTTCTTCATTTGAGAAATCATGTTGCATTTTCTGCTTGCAAAGATGTTGAAAGTTTGGCAGCAAAAATGGTTGAAACAGATAAGCACTTAGTATTTCCATTGGTTTACAAGCTCATCGAGTTGGCTTTGTTATTGCCGGTGTCAACAACATCTGTTGAGAGAGCTTTCTCGGCAATGAAAATTATCAAGTCTAAATTGTGCAACAAGATAAATGATGATTGGTTCAATCACTTGATGATATGTTATACCGAGCGGGAGATATTCAAATCACTTGATGATGTCGTTATTACTCGACCTTTTCATGCCTTCAAGAGTCGTAAGGGGGTTTTGCCATGGCGCTATTAGTATTTCAATGGTATGTGACATGTTTTCTCATGCGAATAATTCTACATAACTCTATGTGTTAGTAATTCTTACGCTCTGTTTTAATCTTGCAGGATCTATTTTGGGTGCATGAGGGCACATCTCGATTTATGTTTATGACTACCATTTTCTAGTGAGCGTTTTTTCACATTGAATTATGTATTAGGTTATTTCAAACTATCATGTTATACGATTCTTCAGTTTTGGCACTTATATTTGTAATAATATCAAGATACCGGGTTGCGACTCTCGTCTTTTTTTATTTAGATTACGACCCGTCCAGGCTTCTATTTTTTCCTGGCTCCGGCACGGCGTTTCTTAACTGGTAAACACTTACAAGAGTGAAGGCAGCACAACTGAGATGATTCGGTTCATACACACACGTGGTGTACTAGTTGATACACGATGTCGTTCGGATCGATGCACGATACAGTTCAAAAACCGACCGCACGATAAAGCGTAGCTAGTTCAGTTAACTAGACCAAAAGATGCATGCATGATTCAAAAAAAAAACTAGACCAAAAGATGTGGTGGATAAATCCGTTTACTATTCTTACAGCTCTTGTTGTATCGACTCACTGGTGTTGGCCTTCATTTATACTGGACCAAAACGATCAAACCAGGAGGAAACATCAAACAACGCACATGAACAAGTGACAACGATTGAGAGGGTGTGTAGGAGCAGAGAAGGATCGTCGCATGCACGTACTGGACTGGACTAGATTTACTAGCGTAAGTGGCAGAGCACGTGAGCCTAACGCATACTAATCCGGTGCTGAATCTTCTTCGCTGGCGTGGACCGGACCAAGCCATGAGAGTATCAGACCCAGACTGTAAAAGAAAAGGAGTTGTGCAAGTTGTCAAAGCTGGTGCCTGCCGGCTGCGGGCGGCGGAGGAGGAGCCTTTTGGTGGACGAGACGATCGAAGCAGTCGTGCGCTCACTTCGCACTCGAACGGACGGCCGACGTACGTCCGCCCACCTACTCACCGGCGGCGTGTCCACCACGTCAAAGGTGCACGCACGTCCGCCGGAGCTCAAACCGGGACTGGGAGGAACAGGCACGGGTCGTTGGTATTTCGCCGGCCCGTCGATCCGATGCTTGCATCGTCGCGTGCCGCTGACCCTTTTTGCCGTTGTCCCGCGGCCGGTTCAATGCAGTCGTTTTGTGGTTGAGCGAGAGATTCTCGATCGAAATTGCCATGTGTTGCATGCTTCGTTTGGCCGGCTCGGTCGTCAAATGTCAGCCGGGGCGACTTGGACCGACGGACCGCCCTCAAAGTTTCCCCGTGGCCGGCCCTGCATGCCACTCTCAGGATTTGCAACCTTTATTACTTTACGGGTCGGACGAAGCGAATGTTCTCTTGTCGTTTGCGCTGAGCTTCCTTTTCTGGAGTTTAGCTACGAGATGCGGGGTATCTTTCCAGTCAGGAACCAAAAAGACAAGAGCCTGTACACTACGTGTGTATCCAGGCAAACTACCCAAAGAGATATACTGTATTGAACTAGCTACTCCCTCCGTTCAGAAATATATGTGAATCGAATTTATCTAGACATATTTTAGTATATAGGTTTATAAGGTTTGAAGTGAACCTATAGACTAAAAAACGTCTAGATACTTTCACTTCACAAAGCTAAAACGTGTTATATTTCTGAACGGAGGGAGTACATGATAAATTGATAATGACTGCAGTCTGCTGCTAGTGTGGTACAACGCTATGCCGTAGAGAGAGAAGATGAAGTGGCAACAACAACGGTAGGAGAAGAAGAAATGATGAGAGTAGTATAAGTCTCATATGACCGTTGCTTCTGTGGTGTATTACGGTCTATTTTATGTTCAGTATTTTTTTTCTCGAGAGACTTTTTTATTTAAATGCATGTTCATTCAAAATTGTCAGGCTAAATTGTGTCCTTAGGTCTACGTTCTATAGCGCGTTTACTAAGTGTCTTCTTCTTCTTCTTCTTCTAGAAATCGAAGTTTTTATTGATTATATGCCAGGTATCTTGATGATACATACACGACAAAAGAGTTTGGCTTGGATATGTGCATCAGCAAACAACCCAGTATGCACAACGCGCATGAGCGTGGCATCCGGTATAAGTTTTATTTTGTTTAGATAGATAGAAAAAACCCTGTATATTGGGATTGAAATGCCCACCATGCCGAAATGTGGAGACTATGTCGGCATCCATGTTGATAATGACAACCCGCTCCAGCTGCGTACATGTCACCGTAACGAACTCTTGGTCATCATGACGTTGAAGAATACACCAAGTATGGAACCACTTGGTACGTACCTATATATCCAACATAAGAAAGTTAACTCTCCTTTTTTATCATAAAATCATATAATTAGTACAATACAGGACTATGTAATCATAGAAACGAGGAGAGTTGTATAAGTCCCATCTGACCGTTTGATTTTGTGGTGTGTTATGGGCATCTCTAACCGATCTCCGAAAACCGGTTAGAGGAGTAAAAGTTACCCCTTTACTCCTCTAACGTTGACCTAACTGAACTCGTATAACCGCTAGAGGAGTAAAAAAATAGGAGTCGGTGGCGACTCCTAAATATAAGAGTCGTCGACCACTATAGAGAAAAAACCCAACCTCCCACCTCGTCGCCTCCATTCCTGCCGGCGTCGCCTCCGGTGACCACCAAAACCTGCGGCCGGCATCCCGGACCCTGTGCCGCCCTCGAGCCCACCTCTCCATCGCTCGCTGCTCCTCACTATCGCTGGAATTGATAGGGAGATCGAGATTTCGCTGGTCGTTGCCCCAATTTATTGCAAATCGGCCACCGTTGGGCTCGATTCTTTGCAAAATGGAGAGGCTGGAGGATGGGAAGGTGGTGAAAGGCCAGCACCGGAGCTAGGTTGTGGCCGGAGACAACGGCTGGCCACCCTCCTCACCTCCTCCGCCCAGCACCTATTCGACCAAATCATGAGGTGAGGTTCCTCGATGATTTTGTTTGTTTCTTTTTCAATTTTGACCGTAGCCGTTTTGTATATGAAAAGGTTGAGGGAGTACATCATGGAAAACTCACTATCGGAGAAGGAGGAGGAAGACAACGATGACGTCGCGATGTCCATGGCCATCACTTTGAGCGATGAAATTCGGTGGCCGAGGTTGGGGCCACAGTTTGGCAATATTTACATCAACTAGGATAGAGCACAGGGCTACACCAAGATCACGCGATACTACTTCAACGAAAACGCGACCTATCCGGATAAATATTTTTGCCAGCGATTCCACATGCACAAGAGCCTCTTTCTCACCATTGCAAATGCGGTCGAAAAGCATGATGGTTAGTTCAAGCTTCGTAGGAGTGCATCCGGTAAGGTAGACGCAAGCCCATTGATGAAGTGTGTTGCAGCTGTTCGAGTGCTTGCATATGGGTGTTCTGCGAATGCCGTTGATGACTATGTTGGCATTGGAGAAGATATAATATTGGAGGTTGTCCGAAGATACACAACAACTTACACAACAACTGTGATTGAGATCTTTGGAGAGGAGTACTTGAGGGCATCCAATGATGATGGCACCGAGAGACTCTTGGGTGAGAGTGAAGAAAGAGGATGACCGGGATGCTTGGATCAATAGATTGCATGCATTGAACATGGAAAAATTATCCAGCTAGATGGAAAGGTTAGTACAAAGGCCATTGCAACGATCCAAATATCATCCTTGAGGCAGTAGCATCGAAGGTTGTATGGATTTGGCATGCCTTCTTTGGATTTTCTGGGTCTCACAATGACATGAATGTGCTTTCTAGGTCACCTCTCTTCTCTAGGCTTGTTTCTGGAGCTGCTCCTCGTATCAACTATGCAGGGCCAGCCCTGAGGGGGGTCTGGAAGGGCGGCCTCCCCGGTCCCTCGAATCCAGGGGGCCCAGCTAGCTACGGGATACCTGCAACGGAGTAGAACTTGTGGCACTATCATTAAATTGGTCGAAGCTATTTGTTAGATACGTTTGACCAAGTGTTACATTTTTGAAAATTCCCAGTGGGCCTTTATTGCATTAGTTTGCTTCGACGGGCCCTTTTTCATCGCTTGCCAGCTATCAGCTATGAAAGGATTATTAAGTGGGGTGGGCCAGGGGGCTATATCAAACCAACAAAACTGATCAAGCAATGCAGCACACATCAGACAGATTCGAGTTCTCAAAAAAACATCAGACAGATTTTCTTCATGCATGTTCCATCACATGCTAAATTTTCTTTAACAAGCACTAATTGTTCCTAAAGAGATCATGAGGTAATTGCTCTAATCGTTGCAAAAGGAAAAAACAACACATTGTCTGATCTGAGAGGGCCAGTGCGACGGGTAGGCAAAACGGCCAATAGTATGAGTGCGCATTTGGCAGTAACACTTAACTACAGTCCGAAAGGACAAGATCCGCTCAATTCAGTTCAAATGACAGCTCACCGAAAGAAATAAAAATGGCAAGGTCATGGCTAGATACATGTCTAATTCTTGTGTGTTCTCCTGTTACACAGGAAGATACATTGAATCCACTCGATGAATTACATCCATAAGCTGCGTAGCGTATGACTATGTCTAGGCGTACAATAAAAGGATATCATGCATGCCTGCATTGTGACAAAAATCCTCTATCCAAATCCATAAAGAGAAAAATATGCTACATTGGGCACCATTGTTTCCTCCCGAGCACCACCGCTTGCAGCGAGAGACGGGGCTTGCCGGCATTCATGATGATCACTCGAAGTGGCACCATTTCGATGTTTCCTAAACAAGAGCTAGGAACAATCCATTGTGAGTTGAGAGGTCAAATTATCGGGAGAAGACTGTATTCCTGCTACTGGCTACCGCAACGAGACAATCACGATAATTTGTAAGACCGACATTGATATTTGTAACGAAATATGTGCAAACTATTTGAAGTCATTATTTCCTTTTGGATGCACTTTAATTGTTTATTGGTAAATATTATTTTATTATATATATTAAGGGGCCTCAGTTTATAATTTTGCCCGGGCCCCCAAAATGTCAGGACCGATCCTACAACTATGAGTTCAACAATCATGAGTAGACCATGTGATACTACCTTGCATATGGCATCTATCCTCCATGGGCCACCTTTGTGAAAACAATAAAGAAGACGCTCATCAATAGCCACACAAAGGCTCACTTCGTCAAGGCTCAAGAGGTCGCAAGGAAGGATGTCGAGTGTGCTTTCGGTATGCTTCAAAAGCTTTTTGGCATAATTAATGGCCCTGATGAGTATTGGAAACCCAAGGTGATTTGGCAAATAATGACATGTTGCATTATCTTGCATAATATGATCATTGAAAATGAGCGTGGCATGTCAGAGAACTTTCGGTACATCTCTAATGGTGATCTTGTAGAACCAGCATATGATGGCAACAAGATACAACAATCTCTCAAAACCCATCAGCGCATTGAGAAGAGGAGGTGCACTACCAGCTGTAGAATGATCTTGTTGAGCATCACTGGCGTCTCCATAGTGCTACCTAGTTGTGTTTGAACGAATGTCATGATCATTTGAACCCTGCCATGTGTTTGGCTTTGAATTATGTGGTTTGTAAATTTTAATTTTATTCATTCATAAACATGTTGTTTCATTGTATTTGAACTATGCCAAGTGTTTAGCTTTCAATAGTTTGATTTCTAGCCAGAAAATTTTACTCCTTTAAGTTTTGAGGATCGGTTGGGAACCAATTTCGATTAGAGTATTTTTACTCCTATAAGTTTTAGCGAGCCGTTTTTCTCCTCTAACCATTTGGGATCGGTTAGAGATGCCCTAAGGTCTATTTTATGTTCAGTATTCTCTCCTTTTTCTCAAGAGACATTTTTCAAAATGCACTTTCGTCCAAAATTTGTATGATAATTGTGTTCTTGATGTCCATTTGCTATGATCTATAGTGCATAAACTATGTATCTTATGGAAATCAAAGTTTTTATTGATTTTATGCCATATCTTGATGATACAAGACAAAAGAGTTTGGCTTCCGTATCTGCATCATCACACAATCAGTATGCACAATGACAAAAGAGTTTGGCTTCCGTATCTGCATCATCACACAACCAGTATGCACAACGTGCAACGGGGGCTTCCGGTATAAGTTTTATTTTGTTTAGATAGATGAATGCGGCGATTCCACAACCTGTCTCGGGTCTCTGTCTTATCCAACGGTAGTAATTGTTTTAAGATCTGTGCTTACCTATTTACCTCCAACACCCTATACATTGTACATCTTCCTTCCGTATGGCCACGAAGGTGTACCTGTACACTTTGATAGCAACTCTCTCGATCCCAGCTCACTGAAGGTCGGGCAGCCGGCGGGCGTGGTGGACTGGATCTCGGTGGCGTCGGCTTTGGGTGGCGACAACATCCCGAACCCAGCCGGCATGCGGGACAGACCCCTCTCGGTGGCATCGGCGTGGGGCGGCGACACCATCCCGGACCCAGCCGGCGATCTGGTCGGCAATCTTCCGGAGAGCCCGTGGATGTTGGTGGCCATGGATGCCGATGCCTCCTCCCTTCCATTTCCCCACAAAATTGATTTGACTTTCTTTCCTTTCTTTTCCTGTACTTAGATCTATATTTGGTTAGTAGTATTTTTTTTCTTGGGCGTGTGCTGTTGATTTCTTCTGGAATTTCGGTGCCTGCCTTGATTTTGTTTTGATGCACCGCTAATTTACATAGTACCAAAAAAATGGTGGAACTTTCCCTAATTGATACATATCCAGATTCGACGTAGCTTTCCATCTTTTGGTTAGTTCAGATTTGGATCGATCACTGAATAAACAAAATTAATCAACAGTGGCCACGAATTGACGGCAGGAGCTTCTTCACGGTGCAAAAGCTCCTTCACAAACTCATGGCCAGGATGTAGTTCTTAGCTCAGATATTAGCCCATTTTCAGATCCGTTCCTCAATCAGTTTCTTGTAATAATCCATGTTACAGATCTTACTAGTAGTATGAATTTCAGGCTGTACATGTATGAACTCCTCTTCCAGATCAAATTCTTTGGCTTCCACCTTCCAGTCTTCCGGAGCAAATCCATGTATGGATCGGTAGTACATGATGTGATAAATTAGAAGCATAGGTTGGTTTTTGTAAAATAGCTGGGACTGATAGATTAGAAATCAGTATATTCGAGGGTTCTTTCTGCAATGTTCATACATCAGCCCACGGATCTCAAAGCCCGGCTGGACGCTCTAGGATAAGACAAAGACATCTATACGTGGGTGGAGTTTGTTTTCCGTTAGATAGATGGGAATTAGGAAAAAACATGTGTATGGATTGAAATGCCCACCATGCCAAAATGTGGAGACTATGTCGGCATCCATGTAGATAATGACAACCCGCTCCAGCTGTGTACATGTCACCATAACAAACTCGTGGTCATCGTGACGCCAAGAATACACGAAGTATGGAATCACTATGCACATTAGCACGTACGTATATATCCAACATAGGAAAGTTAGCTCTCCATTGTATAATAAAATCGTATAACTAGTGGCCAGTGAGTCTGCTGAGCCAATTTAACGGAATCAAAGTGTACTAGTTTAAAAAAAAGTTATAGTGAGGAAATGCTCCAAGAAGGATTAAAACAAAGCCTATTTGAGGCCCACTCAATCAGTTTAGATAGATAGGAATTAGAAAAACCATGTATATTAGGATTGAAATGCCCACCATGCCAAAATGTGGAGACTATGTCGGCATCCATGTAGATAATGACAACCCGCTCCAGCTGTGTACATGTCACCATAACAAACTCGTGGTCATCGTGACGCCAAGAATACACGAAGTATGGAATCACTATGCACATTAGCACGTACGTATATATCCAACATAGGAAAGTTAGCTCTCCATTGTATAATAAAATCGTATAACTAGTGGCCAGTGAGTCTGCTGAGCCAATTTAACGGAATCAAAGTGTACTAGTTTAGTGAGGAAATGCTCCAAGAAGGATTAAAACAAAGCCTATTTAAGGCTCACTCAGTCAGTTTAGATAGATAGGAATTAGAAAAACCATGTATATTAGGATTGAAATGCCCACCATGCCAAAATGTGGAGACTATGTCGGTATCCATGTAGATAATGACAATCCGCTCCAGCTGTGTACATGTCACCATAACAAACTCGTGGTCATCGTGACGCCAAGAATACACGAAGTATGGAATCACTATGCACATTAGCACGTACGTATATATCCAACATAGGAAAGTTAGCTCTCCATTGTATAATAAAATCGTATAACTAGTGGCCAGTGAGTCTGCTGAGCCAATTTAACGGAATCAAAGTGTACTAGTTTAAAAAAAAGTTATAGTGAGGAAATGCTCCAAGAAGGATTAAAACAAAGCCTATTTGAGGCTCACTCAGTCAGTTTAGATAGATAGGAATTAGAAAAACCATGTATATTAGGATTGAAATGCCCACCATGCCAAAATGTGGAGACTATGTCGGTATCCATGTAGATAATGACAACCCGCTCCAGCTGTGTACATGTCACCATAACAAACTCGTGGTCATCGTGACGCCAAGAATACACGAAGTATGGAATCACTATGCACATTAGCACGTACGTATATATCCAACATAGGAAAGTTAGCTCTCCATTGTATAATAAAATCGTATAACTAGTGGCCAGTGAGTCTGCTGAGCCAATTTAACGGAATCAAAGTGTACTAGTTTAGTGAGGAAATGCTCCAAGAAGGATTAAAACAAAGCCTATTTAAGGCTCACTCAGTCAGTTTAGATAGATAGGAATTAGAAAAACCATGTATATTAGGATTGAAATGCCCACCATGCCAAAATGTGGAGACTATGTCGGTATCCATGTAGATAATGACAATCCGCTCCAGCTGTGTACATGTCACCATAACAAACTCGTGGTCATCGTGACGCCAAGAATACACGAAGTATGGAATCACTATGCACATTAGCACGTACGTATATATCCAACATAGGAAAGTTAGCTCTCCATTGTATAATAAAATCGTATAACTAGTGGCCAGTGAGTCTGCTGAGCCAATTTAACGGAATCAAAGTGTACTAGTTTAAAAAAAAGTTATAGTGAGGAAATGCTCGAAGAAGGATTAAAACAAAGCCTATTTGAGGCTCACTCAGTCAGTTTAGATAGATAGGAATTAGAAAAACCATGTATATTAGGATTGAAATGCCCACCATGCCAAAATGTGGAGACTATGTCGGTATCCATGTAGATAATGACAACCCGCTCCAGCTGTGTACATGTCACCATAACAAACTCGTGGTCATCGTGACGCCAAGAATACACGAAGTATGGAATCACTATGCACATTAGCACGTACGTATATATCCAACATAGGAAAGTTAGCTCTCCATTGTATAATAAAATCGTATAACTAGTGGCCAGTGAGTCTGCTGAGCCAATTTAACGGAATCAAAGTGTACTAGTTTAAAAAAAAGTTATAGTGAGGAAATGCTCCAAGAAGGATTAAAACAAAGGAGGCCCACTCAGTCAGTTTAGATAGATAGGAATTAGAAAAACCATGTATATTAGGATTGAAATGCCCACCATGCCAAAATGTGGAGACTATGTCGGTATCCATGTAGATAATGACAACCCGCTCCAGCTGCTCGTACATGTCACGATAACAAACTGTGGTCACCGTGACGCCAAGAATACACCAAGCATGGAATCACTATGCACATACGTATAAATCCAACATAGGAAATTTAGCTCTCCATTTTATAATAAAATCGTATAACTAGTGGTCAGTGAGCCTGCTGAGAATCAGAGTGTTCCAGTTTTAAAAAAAAGTTATAGTGAACAACACGGAGGAAATGCTCCAAGAAGGACTAAAATACAGCGCCTATTTGGCCCACTCAATCAGTTACTGAATATATGACTCTTTTTTTTGAACTGGAACATGTCTCTAGAAGGTACTAGTAAGTTGGGTGCCTACAATATACAACAAATCTTTGTCGAAAACAATATACAGCAAATGGCGATAGAAAAACATGACAGATTAATTCGTCACGGCTGCATAAACGGTGATAACATAGCTCCCTTGACAATTTTGTTGAGTCTCTGGTAAAAAAAGACACCCCTGTACCTATATATTAAAGCTTGGACCCGAGGCCCCGAGCTCTATGAATGCAGCAGGAGATGTTGTCTTAGAAAAAGAAAAGGAGAGACAAAAAAGAAGAGAACATCTTGCAGATGATTAGAATGGGTAGCACCACACCGTGGCGAGTTTTGGCGAAGATTCGTGACCTCGACGGCGCACAGACCGCCACGGGCGCTGTGGCAGCATTGGCATTTGACAGACCACCTACACAGGACAGCATGCACACGCACCGAACGAAGAACCGCAAAACAACAAACAAGATCTTCAACCTCTCGATCATAGACAGTGTGTGCGTGCGTGCGTGCATGTCCGGTCACCGCGCGCTCCAGCAAATGCATAAAAGGCGACGTACTCCTACATCATTCCAGTCTGCGAGTGATCGATCGGTGACCGCGCTTTGGGGCGACAAGAATATCGCGGGCTGCCATGCCACCGCCAGACAGCCCTCATGATCGCTGACAGCAACCGCGCGTGCAGGCGGAACGGACCGACGTTCCGCGCCGGCGACCGGAGTGCACGCGTGCGCACGACTGCGCGAGGCCTCTCCCTTGAGAATGAGATGCGGTGGAAGAGAGCGTGTGCAATGGATCGATGGTCCCTTTTGGGTGGCTGCCGGTGGGCGACCGGCACGGGGCCTGGCCGCTCAGGCGTCGATAGATGGTCAGGGCTAGTCTACCTGTGGACCAGGTCCCATAGATTATTTTCCCGCCAGCTGATCAAAACACTGCTCTGTTTTGCTCCACCGCATACGCCATAGAAAACGATGAGGAGGAACAGCAACCGGATTGGGATGCCATAGTCATCCGAGCAGTGACGACGCGGCAAGGAGCAGTGGCGCGTGCGACTCGATCGCGGGCACGCCATGTGGGGAATAGGAATAGCATAGCTTTGCTGCCTCGCGTGGCTGGACCTGCCTGGCAAAAGACCAGATCGACAGACGGCGAACCTTTCTCGCTCGATCCATGGATGAGTGAAGCGGTCCGGATACGTTGAAGGTCCTATATATCCAAGTTCGTACTACCATCGTGCTGCCGTGGCTCCTTGCTGGTTTGGATCGATCTGGCTTGGCGCGACGTGACGTGACGAGCGTGCCGACTGGCCAGGCGCAATGTGCCGATAGACACGGTTCAGTGCACGCAGTTCGGTTACCATGCCCTGCCCAGGTGCATCGACCGGCCGTCGCACCGGACATTCTGGCAGGCGTTGGCCTATGATTTGCACACATGGCAACCACGTAGAACTACCACAGTTTTTTAAGTAGTACTAGTGCGCGAACGTCCGGCCCGGAAATCTTGGTCCACGTGGAATGACCAGGCGGCGTCTAGCGATCCGCCGGTCGCGTGTTTTGTTAGTTAGTGGGATGTGTTGGATTAGCTTGGAACCGGCGTAATAAAAGTCAACTGATTCACAATCAAGGTCGCTATAACCACAGCGCATCAGTTCATCGGAGAAAAAGATGTAATTTGCATCCGACCGGATCGAACTACATAAGTACATACGGTCACGTAATGCCAACGTGTGCTGTTGTTATTCGTGCAAAACTAGTTTTCTTTTAAGAAAAAACTCTTACTGTCGTTGTTTGTGGCTGATCGCACGTTTGGATCATCGCGGCTTCTTCTACTCCCCTGCAGCCTGCAGGCAGGCGTACGTATGTAGGAGCATCAATCTGTTGGCAGTTGGCACATGCTGTGCGCGGTAAAATGAGCTAAACTGATGTGGACATTTGTATATATGACATGAGGCAAGAGGTATGGAGACATGACTGTAGATTACATATACAAAGCAGGCTGACTCTAGAGAGGAAAAACAGTACTACTATAACCAGTAAATAACAACTGTCACACGCGGTATAATAAGCTATCTCAAACCAACAAACAACGGTACCGATACAGAGCGAGCATGCATTCAACAAAAGGTTCTTTCTTGTAGTATGGAATCTCTCCAAATAGAATAGTGGGAATGTTCAAAAAAAAGAAAAAATGAATAGTGGGCTAAAAACGAAGCTTATCAGGGCCTCTAACCCCTTGGTTGGTTCCCTGATTTTGTTTCTTACAGGCTTTCTAATGCATGGCACCTGGGCGCTGCCTGTGGGCCTAAATTTTCTCGTTTTTTTTCTCAAGAACACTCGAGATTATAGTAGGGAATCATAAGGGTACAATCAGCTAGCACTAGCTGTGAAACAGCTTCTAGACTCCGGAGTATGACGTACCCAACAAGCAGTACTCCCTCCAGTTCTACCCAAATTTGCTAGACTATGTGCTACCCTATTTTGCTCTCGAGTAATTTTTATTACAGAAACTTCTCTAAGGCTGATCAAGTGTTTAATCTCGTCAAAGAGATGAACATTAGCTCTTATGTTACGTACGTCCTCCTTCAAGGCTGCCAGAATAGAGGCACAACCAGTTTGCAACACTATTGGAAGATCAGACCACTGATGTGCCAAGGCGAGCCCTTCCATTGCAGCACAAATTTCCGACTCCAAAGCGTCATTGCAATTGAAAAGGTGTCGATAAACCAAGAAGTTAACGGAGCCAGTAGAATCTCTTAGTATCACGCCAGCTCCGGCCCTCCCATCATCACCGAAGGAGCCATCGACCGAAAGAGCAGACCATCCCATGGCAGGCTTTGGCCATGGTGGACTAGGTGGTTTGGCCGTGCCGCCAGGGGCCTTCCTTTCCACAATACAGGGCCTCTTACCCTTAATAATCTCTGACACCGACTGTTGACAAATTTGGAACAGTGACTCATAGTAACTACACAGGTATCGCCTTGTTGCCTCGGTCGGTGGGTTGGGCTTTGCATGGATTAAATCATTGCGTAGCTGCCATATCCTCCATGTGAGCATGATAATCATATTCCTCACCTCAACCGATGTCGCATCTAATAGATCAAACATCCATTCCTTACCAGAGTTTCGGATAGCAGAGCATCTTGGCAGGGGCCATATTACTCGCATGCAGTCCCAGATTTTCACCGCAGCTGGGCAAGAGACGAGAGAATGGAAATCATCCTCATCCACTAAGCCACACATGCGGCAAGTGCTAATGGACTCCAAATGCCTTCTCCATTTATTCACCAATGTTGCTAGTGCACCAGTCACTACTTTCCAAAAATCTTCATCTTTTGGGGAATAGGCGATTTCCAGATTAAATTCCACACAGGCCGTTTCCCATCCGGTCTGGAGCTAGAAGCACCGCTGGCGTTTTGATCAATATGATCAGAAACAGCTAAATGATACGGACGGTAAAATTTTCTGACTTTTCTGGATGCCAAGCAAGAAAATCATTTTGACACCTGGGAGAAGTTCTGATTTTCAAGATTGCCTCCACATTGACCGATCTAAAAAAAATCTCGTTGTTGTTGCTTCCCAGGTTTTAACTTTTTAAGCAAGGATAACACTGGCTATTGCGGAGAAGAGGACGGCGAAATTAAATTGCTACACCAAGAGACGATCCCGCGCCACTCTCCCAGGGCGGAACCGGGGAAACCGTAGCCGCCAACCCCACCGCTGCCACTGGAGGATGCGGCCAAGCTAGGTCGTGTCACGAACGGCAGCGGCGAGGCAAGCCCACTTGCAGTGCAGCTAATTTATTGGCTGGTACCGTTGCTGCGGCTAGCTCCCACTAGCGCCGTCATTACTACTGCGGTACCCATTGTTGTAATCATCACTTCGTCTGTTGTCCCCTTCAGAGAAACCGGCTGTGACGTAACTTGGTGTGATGTATCCATCGTTGTTTCATCGCCTTCTATCGTTATTGCGCCTGTCCGTGTCTTCTTCCGGTGAGCGAGCCCTTTTGTTGTGCAATGCGTCTTCTACATCATCCCAGCAATTGGTTATATCCATCAGCTTAGAAATTGTTTTTGGTTTAATTCGCCCTAGCTCTTTAATGAATTCTTGACGTCGAAGTCCGTCATTGAAAGCATCAATTGCTCTTTCATCAGAGATGGTTTCAGCCGATTTTTTGATGATGTTCCACCGCTGAACGAAAGCTCGTATTGACTCCCCTGGTTTCTGTTTACAAGCTCTTAATTGTTCTAGAGACGTGGGCCGTTAAAGGTGGAATGGAAATTTCAAATGAATTTATCATGGAGGTCGTTCCAGCTGCTGATGTAATCTTCGGGTAGTTTGTCTTAACCAGGAGCGAGCTGCGTCGGTTAAGTGTAGCTGCAAAATTTGCATTGTGGTAGCCTTGGATCCACCTTGTAACTTGACTATGGCCAGATAATCTATCAACCAAGCTTCGGGTTTTTAGAGGCCGTCATATTTCTGACGATCGTGAGGTAATTTGAAATATTTTGGTACTGGAGTCTTGCGAACCCGTCGGGTAAAGCAGTTGGCTCTGTATAGTTCTTGCTCTTCCTCGCTCTCACCATCATAGTACCTTCGGCTGATGCGCTCTTCCCTAGACCTGTCGATCCTTCGTTGTGTGATGTCATTCTTGCATCGTTTCGCGGCTCTGATCCTGAGAAGTGGACCCGATGTAGCGATCATGATCGTCGGGTATGCCCTGTTTGCCGAGGACTATCGTGACGGCGTGGGGATCTATCGGGTTGGCGCGTGATCCTTTGCTCTGCTTGTGCGACGGATGCTCCCACCATGCCGAGGTTCATTAGGGCGGAGCGGTGGAGGGCTGCACGAGGATCATCAGGTGCAGGCTGAGTTGTGATCAGGTATGTTTGTGCGGCTACAACTGCTCCTTGAGCTGTTTTTGTCTTGACATTTCCTGCTTGATCTATTGTCATAAATGATAAGTCCAGGTCTCGGATCAGTTCGCTTCTTTCTGTTTCGGGGATGTTCTGTAGTCGAGATGTTCCTCTTCTTGGTGGTGCTCCTCCTGTCATGCTCCATGATCCTCAGGTAGAACTTAGTTGTGCCCTTCACAGGCTGGATTCGTCGCCAAGCCTTTTTCTTTCATCCAGCTGTCTCTGCATCCTTAGTAGGTCTCTCTTTTTGTGATGAAGCAAATATTGATATGCTAGTTGATGGGGATATGCCAAATGAGGTATGCCCAGCAGGACGTACCGACTGGCCCAAGGACCATACGAGTGGGCCTCCAGGACGGCTACCAGAATACGCTAAGGACTAGGGGCGACTGGAAGCAGGAGGCCCAGAAGCATAGTTGAAGCCCAGTAGGATTAGGTCAAATCCTCTGAATCCTTGACTAGTTCGATTGTAAACCCTAGCGAGGTACCTCCTATATAAACCTCCCTAGGGTTTCCACTATACTCACGTTTGATCATACACCCCCTCAAGCGACTCGCTACTTAGATGCCGAGCTTGCCACCCCTATAACTCGCTCTCTGCCAATACAATCTAGCAGGAGTAGGTCTTTACCCTCCGGGGGGCCGAACCTGGGTAAACTCATGTGCATCCGCCCCCATCACGCACCGCAGATGGCCGCCAGCTCTCGCCCCAAATACTATCAATCGCTACCCCTGGTAGCAACTGTCGTGGCCATTCCCATGACAGTGGCGCCCATCGTGGGGCCTGGCCGGTCTGGCTTGAGTTCTGCGACGAGACCCTACATGCCAATCGATTGGTCGATCGCCACCGGCCGCATGATTGCCAGCGGTGGGATCTTGCAGATCCTGCCCAGCAACTACATCTCGGTATCGTGCCCGGTCACGCACAGGGCGGCGATGTCTGTCGGCACCATCAACTTGTTCGTCGGCTTCACCGACGTGGTACCTGGTGGGAACGGTGATCGTCGGTGGATCGCCACCACACCGTGATCTGATCTTGGAGGACCAGATCCGCTCCATCAGTCGCCTCGCCACCGAGTACGACTCGGCCACCAGCAGCGCGGCCAGGACTAATGCCGCCGCGGACGACGCGGCTCTCCACGATGACGCCGACTCGGCGACCCCTGCCTCGGTCGCCGGATCCATCACCGCCGCATCACGGGAGGACTCCATCACGCGGGTCTCCAACCGTGAGGACTTCGAGGACCCCTCCATCCTCGGGATCTTCGACTCCGGCTCTGGGTCGGAGTCTCCTGAGAACTTCTGCGCTAGATCCAATCGCTTCAACGCGATCTACATGGTGGGCAGCACGAGCGCCCCGCTAGATCCATTCTCCATGCTGATCTCGCCAATCGCAACGGTGATAGAGGTGGAAGAAGCCCGCATGTGACTAGAGGAGGCAGAACGCAGGGAGCTAGCCGAGCGCGAGAAATTCTGCTTCGAGCGGGAAACAGCGCAGGAGCTATCGCTCTACCATCAACACCGCATCAGGACCCGCCCGAACTCTAACATCCATGGCCGTGTCTGGAACTTCAACGACGAGGGCAACCCCCCACGCGCAGCCGAGCGCGAATATTGCAAGAACACGCCGCCCGGCTGTAGCAACCGACCACCACCGAGCGCACCAGAGACCGGTGCCCCACCGCCACCCATTGGCCGCGCGCCCCCACCAGACCAGCCGCGAATCATCATCTCACTGTAGGCCCGCGACGCCAACGGGCTCCCACTATACTCCACTGCAATGGACAACATCATCACGCCAGACACCGCGGTCGCCCACCTTGACATCCAAGGAGAGGGCGCGCTGCAGATCTAGTACGCCAAGTCCCTACTCGCTAGGGCCGTCGAGCAGCAAGCCACGAGAGTCGACCCGCGGTGGCGGATGTATTCCTGCTCATCGGCAAGCAGGGCAGCCTCAAGCGGCCCCCCCAACCGTCGCCAATGTTGTCACCTTCCCACCGCCCCAGCCCCTGCCACACTAGCCACGGGCTGCCAACCCCGCGCTCTCCACCAACGAGCTGTGACCGGCGAACAACATGATCATCGTCAACGGCCAACCCATCGACGCACGAACGCACATTGTCAACAACCAGGCCTGGCAGGCGCGCCAGCCCAATGACTTGAGGCACACCCTCACCAACCGCGGCGACCCTGAACCAAGGGGCTCGCTTAGCCGAGTCGGCCCCCAGTGCTTCGGACCAATGATCCGAGGCGAGAAGTATCCTGCCGACTTCAAGGCGCCCAAGGAGATCAAAAAATACGATCACACGTATGACCCAGCGGTGTGGCTGGACACATATCTTATGGCGATGGGAATCGCCGACCACACTTACATGTTAGCTGCTCGCTACCTCCCCCTGATGATGGAGGGAGCGACCAGGCAATGGATCAACACCCTCCCCACCGACAACATCGACTCGTGGGAGGAGATGCGCGACGCCTTCGTCAGGCACTTTGAGGGCTCCTACACCCACACCACCACCATCGAGGACCTAGAGCGATGCATCCAGGGGCAACGCGAGTCGACCCGCCACTGGATCCAAAGGTGGCAGGAACTATGGATCAACGCCTCCGGCATCCACCCGGACACGGCGATCCACTGATTCAAGAACGCGTGCCGGTACGAGCCCCTAGTCGGTAAGATCAAGAGGGTCTACCAGATGATCGACAACATCCCCGACCTCCTCGAGATCGCCAAGTGATACGCGGAGGAGGACCCCAACCAGGACTCCAACGACGAGTCGGGAGGAAGATGCCGCACCAGCGGCCACGACAACAGGCGACAGCGCGACATGTGCTACAACAACACTCGCCTCACCGTTAAGCGCCGCGGTGATGGGTGAGTCAACTTCGTCGCTAACACCAGCTACGGCCAACGTGACGCGAAGAACTTCTGCCGCGACGGAGGAAACTACCGCGATAGTAGAAACTACTACGTAAACAACACGACAAGGCCAAAATTCGACCCTGCTGCCCTGCTCAACCAACCCTGCGTCTACCATAGCAGGGAGGGGAAACCCGCCACCCCCACCACCGCGGACTGCCATTCCCTGAAGGAGATCGAAAAGGCAAGGCGAGCAAGGGAGGACCCCAACAACAACCCACCAAGGGACAACGGCAATGCTGGCAGGTTCAGCAATGCCGTCGGCTCGCTACACACCTTCACTGGGCTCGGCACCAAACGCGAGAAGAAGGTGCTCGCCCATGCAGTCATCGTCAATGTGGTGACCCAAGTCGACATCCCCCTCTTCCTCAACTGGTCCGAGCAGAGCATCACCTGGAGCCACCAAGACCACGCGCCCAGGATCGAGTACCCAGGGCGAGTCGCCCTGGTAGTCAGGCCCAAAGTGGCCGACTACTGGCTGCCCAATATGCTGATGGACGACGGAAGCTCCATCAACATCATGTACCCTGACAAGTTCAAGCGTCTCCACCTCCAAGAGTCGGCGATCGAGCCGACACTCACCACTTTCCACAACATCGTCCCTAGTCGGAAGGCGTACCCGATCGGCAAGGTGACGCTGCCAGTCACCTTCAACGCACCAGCAATCTTCCGCACCGAGCGGATCATCTTCAAGCTAGTGAACTTCCGTAGCCCCTACCACTGCGTCCTGGGACGCCAGGCGTTTGCCAAGTTCATGGCGACCCCGCACCATGGCTACAACATGATGAAGCTCTCGGGGCCAAGCGGCATCATCACCGTCCATGGCGATCCCGACATGGCCGTGGAGTGCGAAGACAAAGGCGCTGAGCTCGTCGACGCCATCATTGCCGAAGAAACAAATCACACAGACAAGCTCACGAAATACGCGATCAACGTCGACAAAGGATGACCCCACCATCCTAAAGAAGCCAACCGCCGCAAGCTCCACCTTCGAGGCGACCACGCACACCCGCACCGTCAATCTCGTCCCAGGCGACTCCAGCCAGACGGTCACCATCAGGAAAAACATGAGTCCCGCATAGGAAAGCACGCTCATTGGGTTCCTACGTGAGAATCGCGATATCTTTGCATGGAAGCCATCTGACACGCCTGGTGTCCCGAGGGAACTCGCTGAGCACATACTTAATGCCGACCCCAAAGTGCGACCAGTGAAGCAGTCGCTGCGGCCCTTCAATGAAGAACGCCACCAAGCAATCGCCAAAGAAGTGCAACGTCTACTCGCCGCATGCTTCATTCGGCCCATCAAGTACTCCACATGGCTGGCAAACCCAGTCCTCGTTCTCAAAAAGAACAACACCTGGAGAATGTGTATCGACTACACCAGCCTCAACAGCGCCTGCCCGAAGGAGGAGTTCGTCCTACCGTGCATCGATCAAATAATCGACTCGACCGCGGGATCGGAGTCGCTGTGCTTCCTCGACACATACTCCGGTTATAACCAGATCAAAATGGCGGTCAAGGACGAAGAGAAGACGCGTTCATCACACCATTCGGCACCTTCTGCTACACCGCCATGATGTTTGGCCTAAAGAACGCCGGCGTGACCTATCAGTGGTGCATGTAGGAGTGCCTTGCGAGTCAAATTGGCCACAACATCCACGTCTACATCGACGACGTGGTGGTAAAATCCACCCACCAGAGCGACCTACTCGTCGACCTGGCCGAAACCTTCGCAAATCTGCGGAGGTACAAGATCAAGCTCAATCCAGGGAAGTCCACCTTCGGCGTGCTCACCGGACAGCTCCTGGGGTACGTGGTCTCTAAACAAGGCATCAAAGGTAACCCCACCAAGATTGACACCATCGCGAGACTCAGGAAACCTGAGTGCTTACGCGATGTCCAAAAGCTAGCCGGGCGAGTCGCGGACCTCAGTCGCTTCATCCCCGGCTCGGTGAGAAGGCAATGCCTCTCTATCGCCTAATGCACAAGAACCCCACGTTCCAATGGGACGAAGAAACGGACAACGCGCTCAAAGCACTCAAGGAAGTGCTGCTAGCGACACCATTGCTCGCTGCCCTAGCTGACAAAGAGACGATGCTCGTCTACGTCGCGACCTCCACTCGAGTCGCCAGCGCCGTGATGGTCTTCGAGCGACCGGAAGAGGGCAAGGAATGCCCCATACAGCGCCCCGTCTACTACATCAGCGAGGTCCTCATGGACTCAAGACAACACTACCCACAGTACCAAAAATTGGTGTATGCGGTCTTCAGAGCCCAGCGGCGACTCCCACATTACTTCCAGGAACACCCCATCACGGTCGTCTCCTCCGTGCCACTGTAGGACATCATTCGCAACCGCGAGGCGACCGGGCAAGTCGCTAAGTGGGCCGTCAAAATTGGCGTCCACAACATCAAGTACGAGCCACGCAAAGCGATCAAATCGCAGGCGCTGGCTGATTTCCTCGCCGATTAGGAAGAGGCACAGCAGCCGGAGAAGTTACCTTACCTCCACTACTAGTCGCTCCACTTTGATGGCTCCAAGAATGCGGACAGCGCAGGGGCCGGGGTCGTCCTCACCTCCCCCAAAGACGACAAGCTCCGCTACGTGATCCACCTCGACTTCACACCCTGCACCAACAACATGGCCGGATACGAGGCCCTCCTCCATGGCATGCGGGTCGCAAAGGAGATGAACATCAATCTCCTACGGTGCTACGGTGACTCTGACCTAGCCGCTGGGATCTGCGACGCCGTGTCCCCCACAATGATAGCGTACCGCCAAGCGGTGGACCAGTTGGGGGGCCACTTTACCGGCTACTCCGTCGAGTGGATCGACAAGCGCAAGAACGAGGAGGCCGATGCCCTCTCCCGCATCGGGTCGGCTCGCCAAACTCCACCCGCAGACATCTTCCTCAACATCATACACAAGCCCTCGGTCTTCCTACCAAAGGAGATTGATGTCAGGATACCCCTGCAGCCTAAGCCCGCTCTAGTCGCCATGGTCACGGAAGCCAGCGACTGGACCGCACCATACGTCGCCTTCCTCCAGCACAAGATCCTTCCAAGCGACGAGACAAAAGCGCGAATGATCGTCCGCCGGTGCAAATCCTTCGTCATCATCAACAGTGAACACAAACGTAGCGTGATAGGCGTGTTCCAGTGCTGCATACAACCAGAAGAAGGGCGCAAGATCCTCCAAGACATCCACACCGGTGACTGCGGCCATCACGCCGGCGCCAGGTCGCTGGTCGCCAAAGCCTTGCGACATGGCTTCTACTGGCTCACTACGCACGCCGACGCCATCGACATCGTCCAACGGTGCATCGGGTGTCAGAAGTACGCCAACCAGACGCACATCCCCGGTTCGATACTCAAGACCATCCCCATCACCTGGCCATTCGCCGTGTGGGGCATGGACATGGTTGGCCCATTCAAGAAGGCCCCATCTGGCTTCACCCACCTCCTGGTCGCAGTCGACAAGTTCACCAAGTGGGTCGAAGCCAAGCCGATCAAGAAGTGCGACGACAAGACTGCCACCAAGTTCCTCCGCGAGCTCATCTACCGGCATGGCTACCTGCATAGCATCATAACGGACAACGGCACCAACTTCGCCAAAGGTGCCATGGCAGAATTCTACGAGGAGGACAACATACGACTCGACTTCACCTCAGTCGCCCACCCAGAGTCAAAAGGTCAAGCAGAGCGCGCCAACCAAAGCATCCTCCACGGCCTTAAGCCGTGACTTCAGGTGCCCCTCGAGCACCCCCGGATGCTGGGTTGAAGAGCTCCCCTCCGTGATATGGGGCATTTGCACCTCCGTCAACTGGTCCACGGGGTTCACGCCCTTCTTCATGGTGTACGACGCTGAGGATGTAATGCCTACGGACCTAGAACACGACTCACCTCGGGTCGTCAATTAGGTGGAGGCAGCAAATGAGATCGCCCGCCAAGACGGAGTCGACCAGCTCGACGAAGCACGCGACCTAGCTCGCTCCCGCACCGCCATCTACCAGCAAGGACTCCACCGCTACCATAGTAGCCGAGTCCAGACTCGCAACTTCCAGGAAGGCGACCTGGTCCTACGACTGGTCCAGGACAAGAAGGGCATTCACAAGCTTTCCCCCCATGGGAGGGGCCATTCGCCATAGGGCGAGTCCTCGGCAACGACGCCTACTACCTGATCGATGTACGAGGCGATGGCCAGCTTGAAGTCGGGAGGCCATGGAATGTAAACCTCCTCCGCAAGTTCTACACATAGAACTAAAACTTGTACTTTGCTGGTACATAATAAAAATTTGGATCGCACAAATTGTGCCTACTTGCCATATTCTTGTGCCAATCGCACTCGTATGCTTTGCAATATGCTCCCCACGGAAGTCAACCTTTGGTAGAGCGACCGGAATGGCTAAGTAGTGCGACCCAAGGGCACTGAACAAATTCGGGCCTTGTGTCGTCCACGAACACGCCACCCCGGAGCCCCCATTGGAGTCGCCTTGCTTGACTGGCCTGCCGGGCCAAGACAACTGACAACCGCTTCTCACAGCGACATGTCCTCCCCATCCTCGCGCACGGCGACTAGAACGGTTAAGTACCACGCTCGGGGACTTGTCTACAATAACCCCTACGTGGCTCGGGAACACACCAAGTAAGAGAGCCTGCCCTGGACTCGCCACGCGACTGACTCTCCGAGCCAGGAGAGAGACGCGTTACAAACAACGCACCAAATCCTCACGCTTGGGGACTCGCCTATACCGACCTCGTTCGCAACCAACACAAAAACTAAACACAATCAAAATTTACATATAAACGAGGTAAACCCTAATAAAGGGCGGATGCGCTCGGGGACTCACTCACCTTAAAAATCAACAAAGAACACACTTCAAACATGCATTCCGAGTCGAGTGACTCCTCTTACTTCCATACACATGTATTGTTTGCGTTACAAAAGTGGCCAATCACCATAACTTACAAAAGCCCCTTAGGGCAGCGACTTATTTTGCAGGCTCCGACGAAGAAGCGCCACCATCACCCTTGACTCAGATGAACGACTCCCACGGGTTCATTGGGTACGTCGTCAACGACTTCGACAACGCTGGCCGGAAGGGCTGCTCCGACTTCGGGTCACGGTGCTCCGGCTCGGGGTCGCCTGGCGCCAGCACCGTCTCCTAGTATGGCAACAAATCCCCATCGCTAATACTCGCTCTGCCAACGGATCAGCCTTGGCGGTCAGCCTCAGAACCTCCGACATCTCCACCGAGCCAGTCGCCGAAGGGTAACCACTTGTGACATTGTCGAGGTCGAAGTCGTCGGGGAAATGAGCAAGCCCCGGGCTCAACACCGTGGTGGCCCCACGCCTGAAGGCCGATCGTGCCATCCACTCGATGACGACGGGTGCCTCCTCCAGATAGTGCCAAACTTCAGCCAACCCCCCAAGAATATTTTAGTGGAGGACATCCCTTGGAGCACGGCTTGGACGCACAGCGCTGAGGCGATGGCCGTGTTCACCACCGCAATCACGCATTGCGAGGCATTGAAGGTTTGCACCACCGGGTCACTTTGTCCTATCAAGGCTGCAACGTCAGAAACCCAACATCACTAAGGACTAACCCGCTCAGGGACTCGCTACATACCAAAAAGGGAAAAGAGTAGACACTCACCGAGAAGTTTCCGGCAGCTCTCCGTCACATGTTTCTCAAGGGCACTAAGGTCACCCCACAACCCGAGGATGACCGAGTCGGAAGCCTTCCGTTCCTCCTTGATGGCTCAAAATGTAGAGCTCGTTGGGAACCCCAAGAGGAAGGTATGATGAGCACAACAACAAGTTTTCCCTCAGTATGAAACCAAGGTTATCGAACCAGTAGGAGCAAGGAAACAACCCCAAGGTTGTTGCTAGCAACTTGGAATCCTGCACAACACAATCATAGAACTTTGCCCCCAACTTACAGTGAGGTTGTCAATCTCAGTGGTTTGCTGAAAAAACAAAGGATTAAACATATTGTGTGGAAGATAGTAATAGCTTGCAGAAAGTAAACAGTAAAAAGTAAATAGTAGATGGTATGGCAATGGTAAAAGCATGGATAGGGGTCCATAGTTGACTAGTGGTGATTCTCCTTAAGATAAATAACATGCTAGGTGTATAAATTACAGCGGGGCAATTGACAGATTTGAGAAAGCATACAATGCATATACTAGACATCTTGATTCCTATGAGATCTGATTGGGCATTACAACATTATACATAGACCGTAATCCAACTGCATCTATGACTAATAATCCACCTTCCGGTTATCGTCCGAACCCCTTCCAGTATTAAGTTGCAAGCAACAGATAATTGCGTTAAGCAAAGTGTGTAAAGTAAACAATATGATTGTCCCATGGACAAAGGATTGCTGTTTTCTCCCTAGTAGCAACAACACATCTACAACCTTAGAGATTCCTGTCACTTCCCCAGATTACTAGAGGCATGAACCCACTATCGATCATAAATACTCCCTTTTGGATTTGCAAGTATCTACTTGGCCAAGATAGCTACAAACAACGAAGAGCATGCAAGATCACAAATAACATAGACATGATAGAATCAATAATCAATATGAAATAGCATCTCAATATCCATCGGATCCCCACAAACACAACATGTAAGATTACAAATAGATGATCTTGATCATGAACGGAGCTCACAAGATCTAAACATGATAGCACAAAGCAGGATAACCAACCATCTAGCTACTACATGGACCCGTAGTCCAAGGATGAACTACTAACACATCACACCGGAGGCAGGCATGGTGATGAAGAAGGCCTCCAGGATGATCTCTCCCCTCTGGTAGGGTGCTGGGAAGAGCTTCAGATCCCTCCCGATCTAGGGATGGAGATGGTGGTGGCTACAGACTCTTTCGTGGAATTTTGATCGGGTCCTTAGGGTTTTCGTCCCGGTAGGCTTTTATAGGCGAAGGGGTAAGGTCGGTGGAGCACCAGGGGCCCACACCCCCTAGTGGCGCGGCTAGCCTAGCCGCGCCACCATAGGGTGTGGCCGCCTCCTGGCCCCCCTTCGGCTGCCCTTCGGACTTCGGGTTCCTTCTGGTAAAATATTGACTTAGGCTTTTGTTCGGTCCAATTCTGAGAATATTTCCTTACTAGCTTATTTGAAACCAAAAACAGCAGAAAACAGGCAACTGGCACTGTGGCATCTTGTTAATAGGTTAGTCATAGAAAATGTATAAAAATACCTCAAAGTATGAACAAAACATAAGAAAGTAGATATAAAACAAGCATGGAACATCAAAAACTATAGATACATTTACAACATATCACTCCTCTGCCGCGGCGACAGCGGCCTTGGCCCTCTCTTCAGTAGAGATCATCGATGCCTTCGCCTCCTCTAGCTCCTTCACCAGCAAGCCAATTCGCTCCTTCGCTATGTCTAGTTCAGCAGCCAGAACATACCCCTTGCGGCCCTTGGCAATTGCAGCCGGAAGTCCATCTATGAAGCAAAAGGCAACACAAGTCAGTCTCGCGCAAGCGGAAATGGTTCAAGCTCACCAAAGGAAGCAATAACTCACCAGCAGTTTCTTGGAGTCGCCGGTTGGCCTCCTGCGACACGCGCAGGTCACGCTCCAGGCGTTCCTTCATGGCTTGCCGATCAGACGACTCCCTTTGCAGGCCCTACCAATAGAACAACACTAAGTGACTGGGCGACCAAAAATTCGAAGTATCTAGCCACTGAAATTCAGTGACTAGACCCTCGGGAGCTGGGCGACTAAAAATTCAAAGTGTCTAGCCGTTGAAATTTAGCGACTAGACCCTCGGGGACTGGGGGACTAGAAGCTTTAAGTGCCCAACCGCTGAAATTCAGCGATCAGGCACTCGGGGACTAGACATACCTGAATGGCGACACCAAGCATGATATGAAGTTCGCTGGCGTCTGTCGAAGGAACCACAAAAGATGTGCGCCCGTGACGTTGCCCAACATCTTCATCAATGATCTCTGGAATTTGCGGAGACTGGGTCTCCACCGCGGTCGAGAATGCCTTCGCCATAAAGCGTGGAAACGACACGGCCGCCCTCATCGAGGCACAAGTCGTTGGGGCCAATGGTTCTGATGGCGAAGCTCCCTTGGCTGGTTCCGATTGGGCGGCCGTCGCTTCTTCGACACGGGTAGCGGAGTCACCCTCCTTCGTGTTTTTCCCTGTCGCGGTGTCAATGATGTCCCCCTTCTTCTTCTTCTTCTTCGCGCCCTCGGCTAACGCGTCTTCCACAACAGGTTTCCTCTTCTTAGAGGGGTGGGTTTCCCCTCTGGCATTGACTGGCGGAATCTTGGCCACCGTAGGGCGACCTATCTTCTTGGCACCAGACCTGCAAAATCGCCACGGTCAGCAAATAAATTATGAAAGGAAACGTTAAAGCATGGGAAAGAGAATGTTAGACTTACTTAGTGATCGAAAGGACACGCAACCCCGTGCTAATATGGGCAGGCTTATCCAGCTCCGGGCCCAACTTGTGTGAAAGTCAATTCTCGAAGACACTCACGGCATGTTGGGGGGAGACCCCCGGGTAGGGTCACGCCGGGGTATAAAGGCTGAGTTAGCCGAGGTTCGGCAAGGCCAAAGTGGATGCTGGCCGGGTCGTCTCAAGGCAGGCCGAATCACAGAGTAACCCGGACCAGGAGACGTCCACCTAACTTGGTCTCAACCGACTTAAGCCGTAAGTCGGAAAGATGTATCTAACTTTCATGCAGGAACAAGTGTGGCCGGATCAACTATGATCCGGGTCATGTCAAGCTTCTAGGAGAAGGAAGGAATCTCGCTGGTCAAAAGTAGCCCCGGTACGCACGGCATGAGTAAAGCGGACAGAGGCAGGACCAGCGAGGCGTGGCCGATAGAGATGACGACGCCAATGTCGACTAACACAGGCGCCGCAGAGGCTCACGTAGCCTCTGCATGGGTGACGCGGGGAAAAGCGACCCGGTCGGCTTACTATTTTGGGAGGAGGCATATTCCCTGGAATATTCCTCCACGTATGCCCTAAGTGGAGACCTAGCCACCCCTATATAAGGAGGGCTAGGGCCTCTGTAGAGGAGGTTAGGTTCTACGGGTTGATCTCTGGTTGGTCTTGTACGGGTTAGCCAGTGGCGAGAGTAAGAGAGTCCCTTCTTCCTCCTCTCCCCAATACAGCTCTAGGAGCACTTGTAAACCTTGGAAGTGAATCAAATATAAAACTTCTGTGTGTGGAATCACCTCACTATCCCTCCCTGGATTCCCCTAGTGCATTTAGTCCCCACCTTTAGCCTATCCATGGCATCTGTCGTGACACCACCACGATAGTTGGCACCCACCGTGGGGCTAGCGGCGCTAGCAGGGGTCAAGATCCGGACGAGAAACCTCATCGGCACCGGCGAACGCATCGTCTCCGGGCTCGTTCAACGCTTTGAAGCGCTGGACTTTGTCAGCGACAACGCTGGCTGCTTCGGCACGCGCCCACTTCCGCGAAACGGCCTCTTCGTCAAGCTCGGCACGCACAAGGTCTACGTTGCTGTCGATGTGTCATGCGTTCATCCGCGGCAAGTCGTCGAGGCAGGGGAGCCACCCCTTAGCGTGGTTCACGGGGCGCGTGTCACTCGCTCCCCGGACCGTGCTGAGGTGATGATGACTGCGCCTGGTGCAGGCGCAAGCAAGGATCTGGCACCAGATCCAGAGGTAACGCCTATAGCACCAAGGAAAGGTAGAGGTCCTCCACTAGAGAGGCCTAAGAATGTGCTGCGGGAAGCGATGGATAGCTTGGCAAACCTTGTAGTAGCAGCAGTAGATTCGGCTCAAGCGCAGGCCGAGCTAGAGGAAACTAGGCAAAAAATACCAGAGGGTGCAAAAAAGATAGCCGCGGCTCAGCAGTCGTTGAACATGACACTGCGTGAGTACGCAAAGGCGAATAAAGCTGATGCTATAAAAGTGAAGGGGAGAAACCTCATAAGCGAAATGAACAAAGAGGGAGACACTAGGATTGAGGAGTCAGAGAACTGTTTGTCCGTGGGGCTGCCGAGGTATAGTACCCCGGCTAAGAACCTTAGAGCAGCGGATGCAGCTGCATCCGAGTTAGAGGGTCTGACGGGTGAAGCCCGTCAGAGACAGCAAGATAGGGTCAATGAGTTGGTTCGAATCGCGAACAGGCAAAATGAGGAACTGCTCAGGGCTAACCCGGAGAGAGATGGGGCCTCCAAGATCGTTCATTCAGCGGTGGGTAACCCGGAGAAATCCGCTGGAGCCCCATCGTCTCCTCATGGTGGTCCTAGGAGAGAAGAGGTAGTAACCTCGGCGAGAAGGAACAAATAGATCATCCCGTATGACCTGACACGGGCAGGGAAAGGAAAAGAAGTACAGAGAAATGACGATCGACGAAGTGTGAGCCGAGGTGAAGCTGGCCGAGGAAACAACGACCAAGGCAATGCCGGTCAAGGAAACGCTGTAAATGGCAATGCCAGACAGCGTAACTCGGCAGGACAACCGCAGCAGCGGAATATACCGAGGCAAGAGCAAAGTGCCGGCCGAGGTATACAACAGAGAGGTGCTCCACCAGAGCAAGACCGGTATAACGATGGAGATTCAGAAATGGTGAACGCGGGATACCCAAGGCCGGACTATCATGTGATAGGGTCAAGATTGGGAAGCAGAGATTTGATGCCTGATGATGCTAGGTTAAAACTGGATCGACTGTATAGGTCGAAACAGATTGAGTGTCAAGGTCCACCGGGTCCTGCGTGTTTTGGGCCCCGGATCATGAAGGAGCCACCGGTACCCAACTTCCAGTTACCCAGAGGCACAAAGACATATGACGGCAGTACTAAGCCGGAGGATTGGTTGATAAACTATGCTACAACTATGAAAATTGCTACAGGCAACTTGAGATGGGCTGTGAGATACGTACCCCAGATGTTGGAGGGGCCAGCAAGGGTATGGCTAAATAATTTGCCGCCCGGAAGTATTAACTACTGGATCGATTTTGACGAAATGTTTATCAGCAATTTCTCAAGTACGTATCAGAGGCCAAATAGTCCACAGACCCTAGCTATGTGTAAGTAGAGACCAAACGAGACGGACCGGGAGTTTTTAACCCGGTGGTGTACCGTGAGAAACTCGTGTGAGGGTGTGATAGAGTCATAGGCCATAGCATGGTTTGCACAGGGATGCAGATATGCAAGCGAGCTGTGGCAGAAGTTGCAAAGGAAAATGCCAACCACATTGGCAGAGATGATCCGGATTGCTGATTCATATGCTTTGGGTGATCCAACTCAACCCAGGCTCGTGTCAAACGAGTCAAATGAGGAGTACTACCAGAGAGATGGAGCCGGATCATCCCGGAGGAATGATTACAGAGGTAAAAGAAGAGATGACAGACCGGATCACCGGTACAGTTCGCAACAAGTTGCAGCTGTGAATCAAGATCAGCCCGGAGCAGGAGGCAATCAACGTCAGAAAACTAGAGGGGGACAATGGACACCAAGAAATGAAGGCAAGAAAACTTGGACGCCGGAGCAGAAGAAACAGTGGCAAGAAAAGAAGGACCGTCTGAGGCACACTTATGAATCGATGTTGGATCAGCCGTGTAAATTTCACACGCCGAATCCGGATAACCCAGATGGACATACAACAAGGCAATGTGAGTGGATGCGTAAAATAGAACAAGGTGGTTCGAGGAATGCTCAGGCACCCCGGAATGATCAACCTCGACAGGAGTTACCCCGGCAGCAATTGCTCTCCGGAGCAAACACGCAACAGCTAATGTTGCCTCCCCCTCCGGCGAGGTATGATAACCATGAGAGAAGGGATGCAGTGCATCAAGTAGAAAACCAGCATCAGCCGGATCAGAGGTACCCCGAAAATGAGGGGAGGAATGAGTACAGAGAGCATCATCAGAGTTACTGCGTGTTTACCACTGAGGAAACAGACAGAAAGAGCTTGCAGCGCCGACATATGGAGGTGAATGCGGTAATGCCAGCAGTGACGAGGTATATGCCTTGGTCGAACCAAGAAATCACCTGGAGCATTAAAGATCATCCCAAGCTTATGCCGAGTCCTGGTTCGTATGCGTTGGTGCTGGATCCGACATTCATTAGGCCAAACATCAATGTGAGGTTCTCCAAGGTACTGATCGACAATGGCAGTAGCATTAACATCATGTATGCGGATACAATGCGCAAGTTGGGTATCTCAGAGAACATGCTCCAGGCTACAAGGACAACTTTCCATGGTATTGTGCCCGGCATTTCTTGTGAGCCCATAGGCAAGGTCCGAGTTGACATATTGTTCGGCACGAGAGATAATTGCCGGACTGAGAATTTGGAGTTTGAAGTGGTGAACTTAGAAAGTGCGTATCACACATTACTCGAAGACCAGCACTAAACAAGTTCATGGCAAGTTGTCACATCAGTTACTTGAAGATGAAGTTGCCCGGGCCAAACGGAGTGATTACTATTGCTGGAGATTTCCGACGTTCCATTGAGTGTGCGTCGGCCGGGTCTAACCTAGCCGAGTCACTCGTAATCGCACAAGAGAAAAGAAAAATCCAAGAGGTGGCAGCATTGGCTCAGTTCGCGCAGCAGTATATGCCGGCGCTGAGTAACCCGCATGGGAGTGTCTCATTCCAAGCCACGAAAGATACCAAGAAGGTGCCTGTTGATGATATGTTCCCAGAGCACACCGTGAGAATCGGGACAAATAGGAAAGCGAGCACGTCAACTTCCTCCGTGAGAATCGGGACATTTTTTCTTGGTCCACACAGGACTTGCAAGGTGTTCCGAGGGAGTTGGCCGAGCACTCTTTGAATGTGAGAGCCAGAGCAAAGCCGGTGAAGCAACCTCTCCGCCGCTTCGCCGAAGATAGGAGGAAAGTCATCGGAGACGAGATAGCTCGGCTGTTGGCTGCAGGATTTATCATGGAAGTTCTTTACCCGGATTGGCTATCTAATCCGGTGCTGGTGGAGAAGAAGAAGGATGATCCAAATGTGGCGGTGGTTTGGCGTATGTGTATCGATTACACGAACCTGAACAAGGAGTGTCCAAAAGATCCATTTCCACTGCCAAGGATAGATAAAGTCATAGACTCGACTGCTGGATGTGAACTTTTGTCATTCATTGATGCGTATTCTGGTTTCCACCAGATACCTCTAAATCCGGATGATCAAATAAAGACTGCATTTATCACCCCGTATGGGGATTATTGCTATCGCACCATGCCTTTTGGTTTACGTAATGCAGGGGCAACGTACCAAAGATGTATGCAAAAATGTTTGCATGACCAAATTGGTCAAAATGTACAAGTGTATGTGGATGATGTGGTTATCAAGACCAAGGAAAGCAAGACGCTCCTTGACGATATCAGGCAGACGTTCGCGAACTTAAGAAGGTTCCGGATGAAGCTTAACCCGGAAAAATGTACCTTCGGTGTCCCGGCTAGGAAATTGCTCGGATTTCTTGTTTCCAGCCGAGGTATCAAAGTTAATCCAACTAAAATCCGGGCCATTGAATGAATGGAACTGCCGAATTGTCTTAACGATGTCCATAAGTTCACTGGTTTCCTAGCATCGTTAAGTTGGTTTGTATGTCGGTTGGGAGAAAAGGCATTGCCTCTCTACCAACTCATGAAAAAGTCGGACAAGTTCATTTGGACGCCACAGGCCAATGAAGCCTTTATACAGTTAAAGAAAATGTTAGCCACTGCACCAGTGTTAGCCTCTCCACTATCAAAGGAGCCAATGTTGCTCTATATAGCCGCAACCAACCGAGTTGTATGTGCAGTGATTGTGGTAGAGCGCAATAAAGAGGGTAAGTCAGTGCAAAGGCCAGTGTATTATCTGAGCGAGGTGTTGTCTGCCTCAAAGCAGAACTACCCACACTATCAAAAGGTGGCATATGGTGTGTATATGGCAGCTAAGAAGTTGAAGCATTACTTTGAGGAGCAACCCATCAAGGTAATATGTGAGGCTCCCATATCCGAGATAATGAGTAACAAGGATGCGAGTGGTAGGATTGCAAAATGGGCAATTGAACTAGCTCCCTATGCACCACAGTATGACAGAAGAGAAGCAATCAAGTCTCAGGCTGTGGCCGAATTTTTTGTGGACTAGGCCGAGGTACAATACAAACCACCGCTACCAGATCCGAATTACTGGAGGATGCACTTTGACGGGTCGAAAACAAAAACCGGGCTAGGCGCCGGAGTTGTACTTACCTCGCCAAAGAAGGACCAGCTGAAATATGTGCTGCAGATCCATTTCACGGCATCAAACAATGTCGCTGAGTATGAAGCACTTGTGCATGGGCTCAAAGTGGCAAAAGAAATTGGGATACGTCGGATCCTATGCTTTGGCGACTCAGATTTGGTAGTACAACAAGTGTCGGGACTGTGGGACACCCTTGATGCAAACATGGCGTTGTACAGATTTCATGTGCAGAAGATATCTGGTTACTTTGAGGGATGTGAATTTCACCATGTACCCCGGGTGGAAAATGAGGCTGCCGACGTACTGTCGAAGCTCGAATCAACCCGACAAGCAATTCCACCGGGGGTAGCATTGGAACACCTTAGAAAACCGTCTATCAGGCCGTCCCCAGAAACCGACTCAATTTACGTCCCGGAGGATACAGAATCCGGAGCCGTGCCCATGGACATTGACACGGGAGGCGGTGCGCGAATCTCGGGGATTGCCTCGGCAAACCCGGGGACTGCTTCGCAAGACCCGGGGACTGCTCAGCGTGATCCGGTTGAAGTTACGCCGGTGGACCAGATGGAAATTGATGAGGATGTGTTCCCTGTACGAGCAATACTAGCTTGGGCACTACCTATATTTCAATTCCTGAAAGATGGAACTTTACCCACTGAGGAGGTGCTATCTAGGCAAACTCAGAGGAGAGCAAAGGCGTACACAATCATCAATTCCGAGCTATACAAAAGGAGTGTGACCAATGTCCTCCAGCGATGCGTTGACCCGGAAGAAGGGCTTGACATCCTCTGAGATATACATCAAGGGCAGTGCGGGCATCATGCCTCGTCCCGAGCCTTGGTGGCAAAAGCTTTCCGGCATGGATTCTACTAGCCAAGTGCCTTAGAACAAGCAGAAGATCTAGTGAGAAAGTGCAATGGTTGTCAGAGGTATGCTACCAAGACGCATATGCCAATGTCGGAGCTCAAGACCATACCAATCACTTGGCCATTCGCCGTGTGGTGTTTGGACATGGTTGGCCCGTTTAAACTAGCAAGGGGAAATATGACTCACATTTTAGCCATGGTGGACAAATTTACAAAGTGGATCGAAGTGAAGCCAACAAGAAAATGCGATGGAGCTACGGCCATGACGTTTCTTAAAGACATCATCTTGAGATACGGTTATCCTCACATTATCATAACTGATAATGGCACAAACTTTGCGGAAGGAGCATTTGCGCGTTTCTGCCGGGATAAGAAGATCTGGTTGGACGTTGCCTCGGTAACCCACCCCGCTTTGAACGGACAAGTGGAAAGATCCAACGGATTGGTATTATCCGGGATAAAACCCCGGCTCATTGAGCCGCTGCAAAGATCAGCGGGGTGCTGGATAGAAGAACTACCAGCAGTACTGTGGAGTTTAAGAACAACTCCGAATCGATCAACAGGCTATACGCCATTTTTTCTGGTATATGGGGCAGAAGTTGTATTACCAGTCGACATAGAGCATGATTCGCCTAGGGTCACCCAATACACAGAAGCCGAAGTGCAAGAAGCCCGGCAAAATGATGTTGATCTGCTGGAAGAAGCGAGAGAATTGGCATTGTCTAGATCCGCCATATATCAGCAAAATCTCCGACGCTATCATAGCCGGAAAGTAAGCCCCCGAGTTTTCTAGGAAGGCGATCTGGTGCTCCGGTTGGTACAACGTACTGCTGGCATGCATAAATTATCTCCTCCATGGGAAGGGCCATTCATTGTGAGCAAAGCATTGCACAATGATTCTTATTATCTTATAGATGCAAAGCCACAAGAAAAGAACAAGGCGGACAGGTCCGGCGAGGGATCTAAGCGTCCATGGAATGTAGCTCTACGTCGTCCTTTCTACACTTAGCAGAGAAGTGTATGTATCCGAGTCTTCTCATATGTCGGTATGTATGCCGGCAATGAGCTTATCAATGAAATGTTGGCACCTCGAGCAGTAACTCGGGAACTGCCTTAATAATATTTGTTGTCTTCTATTATTTATATGTCAGCTCGAGTAAGTTGTTCTACTTAACTCGGATTAGTAGTGTGTGAGCACCAAAAACCCAACTCTTCGACTTGCTGCTGTCCAACAAGAATTGGCTTCATGGCAAGCAAGAGAACAAGTTTGGAATTGCGTAGCACATGAAAAAATGACTAAGGAAAAGAACTTAATCGAGCCGACGTTTGTTTTTCGAACTAACCTTATGTATTTTTAGTTTATTATGCTGATTTATTTTGAGCTAAGCCTAAAAGTTTCCAAGTATTGTTAAGACAATTTTTGAGGCTCGGATTCGTAAGTCGTAAAACCGAATCAAGATAGAAACGAACCGAGCCAAAAGATTGGACGAACAAGAAAGTGAAACTCGGGGACTACGCCCAAGTTAATCCGGCATAAAAACTTAGTAGCAAAATATCACATGTGTACTGGATACAATTCCACCCGGCATACCGGGGATCTGATAAACTTTAAAGTTTTTTCACTCAAGGAGCAGTAGGGGGAGGAAGTTCGGCGTCATCTTCGCTATCTTCAATGTCCGAGGCATCGCCCTCTTCGTCCTCATCTGAGCCATCTTCAACGTTTTCAACGTTTTTGTCACCGGCGGCTTCTAGGAAGCTCGGTCCCTCAGTCCATTCATGAATGGGAGCATATTCGATGAGGCTATGGGCGCAAGCCTTGCGCCGAGCTACCCACTCCAGGTCACTGGTCCATTTGGATCCGGTGCGCATGCACACTATGAGGTTGAGGTCGATCTTCTCGTACCACGTAAGTACGTAGTGGAAAACGGTCTCAGCTGCTGCGCGTCCAGCGGATTCCCTCCAAAGGTCGAGCTGGGTCTCGCACTCCATCAACTTTTCAACAAGAACTGCGGTACCCTCCGGAGTGTCTTCTGTAGGCCAAAACATGTTGAAGATTCGGACTGCAACGTCAAGGATATCCTTGCCATAGTTCTTGATGAGTTCCCCGCGAGATGACAGGCTAACCAACAGGTCCTCCATGTCATAGGGAATCTCTTCAGCGTCAGGAGCAACGGGAGTACCCCTCTCTCGGCGCAAATCAGCAAGAGCGGCGCTCGTGATGGCAGTGCCCTCTGGAAATTTGCCTGAAAACGTGATAAGAGAAGCAGGTAAAGAAAAGACATGTGAAGTAACCCGGAGAAATATGCCAGATAAGGGAAAGGAACTTACGTGAAATATGGTTGAGGATCCGAGTCAACTCCCTGGTACAGTCATCACGTCTTTTGTGAAGCTGCACAAGTTCAGCGTTCGCCGACTCAAGTTTGACGTCGGCCTCCTAGAGAAGTTCTCGGTCCTTGGCAATTTGGAGGTTGAGGCGCTCGTGCTCCTCAGTGAAGTCTTGGCCAGCCTTTTGGAGCTCGGATTGATGTTGTGCTTTTAATTTCTTCATCTCAGCCTTAAGTTTGGCGATCTCATCATCCTTGGTCCGGAGGAGGGCAAGCTCATCGTCTTTATTTTTGAGCTCGGCCTGATGCTGCCCTGCTTGTTCGAGAAAATGCAGCATCATATCAGGCACGGGCACACTATCTTCCAGCGATACTGAAATAATTTGTCAACCCGGCAAAGCTGAGGTATGAATGTTTGCCAAGCCAAGGAGGAATGGAGATGGAAAGCATAGCAAGGTTGAGCAGATATAACTTACCATTGATCTGATCCAGATTCTTCCTCATAAGCTTGTTCTCAGCCTCCACCCCAGCTGCGAAAACCGAATGATGGATTAGTTTGGCAGAAGAAGATGAAGGAAAATGGAGGAATGTCAAGGAAGAAACCTACCCCGTTTCTCATGTTCAGCGAGAAGTGCATTATGCTTGGCGCGCAGCATCTTATGAGTGTCCAGGAGACGCTGAAACTCAGTGCTCCGGCGGTTGGTAGTCACCTGAAAAGAGTACAAAAATACAACTTAGCCTTGTGTATATTCGAAGTGGACAAAATCCGGGCCAAGTGGAACTTAACCCGGCTCTAGGTGTGTGCATATTCGAAGTGTACAAAATCTGGGCCAAGTGGAACTTAACCCGGCTCTAGGTGTGTGCATATTCAAAGTGTACAAAATCCGGGCCAAGTGGAACTTAACCCGGCTCTAGGTGTGTGCATATTCGAAGTGTACAAAATCCGGGCCAAGTGGAACTTAACCCATCTCTAGGTGTGTGCATATTCGAAGTGTACGAAATCCGGGCCAAGTGGAACTTAACCCGGCTCTAGGTGTGTGCATATTCGAAGTGTACAAAATCCGGGCCAAGTGGAACTTAACCCGACTCTAGGTGTGTGCATATTCGAAGTGTACAAAATCTGGGCCAAGTGGAACTTAACCCGGCTCTAGGTGTGTGCATATACGAAGTGTACAAAATCCAGGCCAAGTGGCACTTAACCCGGCTCTAGGTGTGTGCATATTCGAAGTTATCAAGGAGCTACGTTAGTTTTCTAAGGAGCATCCGGCAGAGTAACAAGTTACTCCCCCGGAGGCTCGGGGACTAATGGTTATATCACTAATATCTACAACATGCTAAGGGAAGGGGGAAGTAACGTACCTCCATCATCCGACCCGCGAGGTTAATTGCCTTAGCGGCTGTGTTCATTTGAGCAGAAAATTCAGCGGGGCCAAACTTCTCCGGAAGATCGTCGTTGTGGACGAACTCCACCTTGTTCCAATTCATGACAAATTCAATCAGGGTCGGAGGGTATCGCTCGCCGCTGGGCATATGGGGCGCCACCAAGCCCTTCGCATGCGCCTCCCTCCTCTCAACCAGGGCAAGGGCCGGGGTGGTGTGCAAAAACATCTGTTGCGCCTCAGCTGGCTCGGCAGGGGCGTCCTTCGATGCTGGAGGCTTCTTGGAAAGCATGGACGCGAGAGTGCGCTATCCAGCCTCGACGGACGCTGCCCTGGTGGCGTCAGGGGCCTTTTTGCCCTTGTGCTGCTGAGAGGAGGAAGTGGTTGAAGAAGATTTCCCCTTGGGAGCTACCTGAGTACTTTCTCGCCGAGACTGGGAAGTCTCGGACGAGGCGGAGGAGCTTGGCACTGCTGCTGTTGCTCTAGCTGCCGGAGTTGGTGCTGGTGCTGGAGTTGGTGCTGGGACTGGTGCTGGAGTTGGTGCTGGTGCTGATGCTAGTTTCTTCTTCGGTGGAGGTGCTGAGGTAGCCTCGATAGTAGCTAGTTGCGGCAAAGCCGAAGTGGTGGATGCCGCTGCCTCACCTGGGCCTGTCTCCCCCGCTCCAAGGTTGCCCCCCTCTTGACGAGGTGGTGTGGAACCCGGAGCAGCCACTGAACACTCCGGAATAGGGCTCAGCGGGCGTGAATCTTCGCCACGAGGGGGAGAAGGGCTCTATCGGAGCGGCGAAGCAATGCTAGACCCACTCTGGGGGACCTCCACCGCGGCCCTGCCGAATCAAACAATGTCGGATGAGAAACTATAACAATGCAAGGACAGGTAAGTGGCAGAGGGAAAAGAGGCTTACGCATCCGAGGTCAGGGGATCCTTAGGCTTCCGAGCCCTTCGTGCAGGGGCCTTGGTTGCAGGCTTGGAGGCAGTTTTGTCCCCGGACTTCTTTCGCCTTTTGGCAAGCTGAGAAGGTCCGGAGGAAGAAGTTGATGCAGCTCCCCGCTTCTTCTTCGGTGCAACCGGAACAGGGTCACCCACGGCAAGGGGAGGGTCCTCATGGATTTGCCCACCGGGGTTAGCTGATGCCGAAAAAGCATAAGAAAGGGGGACAGCGTCAAGAGCTTCCATCACCTCAACATCTGAGTCATCTTCATCATCGGGCCAATCTCTAATGGAAGAGAGTTTACCGGTGGGTCGCTTCGTAGCGTCGGTCATTGGAAGGAACATCTCCTGATCCGGCTCTTCCTCGTCCGAGGTCTCCCGGTCAGGCGCCCACTTAAGGGTGGGATCGGTGCCATCTTTGAGGGTTTGCTGAAGGAATAGCTAAGGAAAAGAACAGACAACAGAGTTAAAAATACAACAGCGACCGACATAAGGTTTAATTCAGAGGAAGTTTGTGGCACAAAGCTCACCACGGGAGGAAGCCTATCACGGCAATAGTGCTCAATTCCCCACATCCACTCAGAGGAGAAGTTCTTGTGGGTGGTGAAGAGGGCCTTGACCCGGCGATAGATCTCCGTGTTGCTCAACTTGAAGGACGAGGTCCGGTTGGGGTCGCGGCCCCAGCTCATGTGACACACCTTGTGAGTGCGCTTCTGGAGGGGGGAGATCCGGTTGCGTACGAACGTGATCATGGCGTCCTCGTTGTGCAACCTGAGCTTCTTCAGCTCCGCGAACCTTTTATTGACCTGGTTGGCCAAGACCGTGGGCTTCTTGGGGACAACGTCCCACAACTCCGGCTTAGGAGGACCCGGAGCATAGGGGAGCAGCCGGATCAAGTCTTCGGTGTCGTCGTTCTGAACATAAAAGAAAGTCCGGGCCCATCCCTTGCAGGAGTCTAGCCCGGTGACTCGTGGGAAGACGGATAGCCTCCGGGGAGAGATGGACGCAGCCCCGAACTGCGTAAGCTGCTTGTCCTCCGGATCAAGCTGAATGTTCGGAATTACGTTGCAACGAAGGCCGAAAAAACGGATCCATAGCTCCTTCGTGGGCCATAATCCGGCATAGACTTTGATCGTGGAGGCGAAAGCAGAGAGAGAGGTGATTGCGTTGGCAGGAAGGTGGTGCGGCTGGAGTTCGTAGGTGCTCAACCAGTCGTGGAAAAAATCACTAACTGGCAAACCGAATCCCCACTGGAAATGTGATAGAAAACCCAAATACTCACCCGGATTGGGTGAGGGGGAGAGTTCGGCGGAGGCGAGGCGTGCGGTGATGCCTGCGGGGATGCGCCTGGTGTGGTAGAGCCAGTCTAGGTCATCCTGGCAGACCCAGGATCTGTCCCACGCACCGCGGTCCGCCGTCGCAGTGTCTTCCTCCATCTCCTGCTCGGCGATAGCGAGCTCCTCGTCAGTCATCTCGAGTTCGCTGCCCTCACTGGTGCTAGCGGCGGTGGGGGGCAGCAGCCTAGACTGACAGTGACCCGTGGCGGAGAAGGTGCGCAGCGGCGGCGGCGACGTAGATGCGTGTGGAAGCAGTGCGGAGGCGATGCTGCTACTCGAACGCCGTGGCGGCGGCGCTGTCGCGGGAGAAGACGAGGAAGAAGAAGGGGCAGAGGGGCGCGGAAATGGGGAAAGGACCCAAGGGGCGCACCCCTCCCCTATTTAACCGCTCCCTCAGCAAGGAAGTGGGATCGCATTTGCAGGCGGGCCACATCATGTGGCCATGTACCAAACAAATTAACCAATCAGCATCAGGCCACACGGAAGGCCACAGGGCGCAGCGGATCCCATGACGCGACGCATTGATGTAGTTAACGAGGAGGCAGGCGTGACGTGACGCGTGCATAGTAACTGCGGCGATTACTGTGGCTGGCCCTTAAAATGAGGTGATGTGATGATTAGCCTCCACGTGGGGAAGCGTACGAGAGAAGGAAGAACAACCCGGATGAGAATGTGGTAACCTGGCCAGCAAGTGAAAACTTGGAATGTGCCAACGGAAAGTAAATCCATAGAATCCGAGATAAGGTGGTAACCCGGCCAGCAAGGGAAAACTTGGAATGTGCCAAGGGAAAGTAAATCCATAGAATCCGAGATAAGGAGGTAACTCAGAAATAAGATCCAAAGCTCAGTGAAATGGAACCTGATGTGGCCTTAGCGGCCAAGGCAACTAAGACCGCACCAGCTTCGGGGACTAATTTGGGGGGATACCCCCGGGTAGGGTCACGCCGGGGTATAAAGGCCGAGTTAGCCGAGGTTCGGCAAGGCCAAAGCGGATGCTGGCCGGGTCGCCTCAAGGCAGGCCGAATCACAGAGTAACCCGGACCAGGGGACGTCCACCTAACTTGGTCTCAACCGACTTAAGCCGTAAGTCGGAAAGATGTATCTAACTTTCATGCAGGAACAGGTGTGGCCGGATCAACTACGATCCGGGTCATGTCAAGCTTCTAGGAGAAGGAAGGAATCTCGCTAGTCAAAAGTAGCCCCGGTATGCACGGCATGAGCGAAGCGGACAGAGGCAGGACCAGCGAGGCGTGGCCGACAGAGATGACGACACCAATGTCGGCTGACGCAGGCGCCGCAGAGGCTCACGTAGCCTCTGCATGGGTGCGCGGGGAAAAGTGACCCGGTCGTCTTACTATTTTGGGAGGAGGCATATTCCCTGGAATATGCCTCCACGTATGCCCTAAGTGGAGACCTAGCCACCTCTATATAAGGAGGGCTAGGGCCTCTGTAGAGGAGGTTAGGTTCTATGGGTTGATCTCTGGTTGGTCTTGTACGGGTTAGCCAGTGGCGAGAGTAAGAGAGTCCCTTCTTCCTCCTCTCCCCAATACAGCTCTAGGAGCACTTGTAAACCTTGGAAGTGAATCAAATATAAAACTTTTGTGTGTGGAATCACCTCACTATCCCTCCCTGGATCCCCTAGTGAATTTAGTCCCCACCATTAGCCTATCCATGGCATCTGCCGTGACACCACCACGACACGGCACATGACACCGTGGGCTTCTTCGACGTCGAGGTTGCGGTTGCAGGGACCTCTGGCCCGGGCGACTCAGTTTCTCCCGTCGGTGGCAGCGACCTCGCCTCGCGGTCTCAATAGCCCCTGGCTCCGCGGTAGCCGAGACCGTTGGCGCAATCGCGACGAGTGGAACTTCCGTTTCCACCACCACATTCGTAGCCCCTGATCCCATCATTGGAATTGTGTCCTCAGGGACCTCGGTTGAGGCTTTGGCCGCCTCATCATCGGAATCTTTGTCCGACTCGAATGCCACCACGGATCTGGGCATCGACACCGGCTTCGGAGCTGGCTTTTTCACCGGCGAATTTGGTTTTTGCGTGGGCTTCACCGGCGTGGCTGTTCGCCGCGAACTGTGCTCCTGCAGGATTTCATCGTTATCATTATGTTCTTCAAGACTACGGCTCACCTCCATCTTGCGCTGCTTCTGCATGCGAGTCTTGCGGGCCGCGGGCGCCGGCGGAGGAACCTCCTTTGCCTCCTCTTCGCTCTTGGAGGACTCTCCTTCGGTCCCCTCTTCTAGTTCTTTGGGAATCCCCTTGTCGAGAGGGGGAAGCCAGCCTTCGAGGACCTGAAACAACTGGGAGTAGACAAAGAGAGACTAGCTGGTTAGAAACCACGATTGAATGATACAAGTCGCGGATGCAAATTGCACCCGCATGAGCCACGACTGAAGGCAAAGCAGCGATAGAGAAAAGCTTACCGTGGGAGCTTCATTCTTCCCGGTTACGTACGGAGCAAGCTCGGCTGACGTATCGGTGAATTCTGCGTTCGTGATCTTCTTCAGGGCGGCCTTGTAGTCGGCGGCCTCCTAGGACTTCCTGCTCGTCCTAGAAGGGACGTTCTTCCCGGTGTACTCATACATCCAATGAGACCGGGTCGCCAGCGGGATCAGGCGCCGTCTGAGCCAGAAATTGTAGAGGTTGATTGTTTCAAGACCCTTTTTCTTCAAGACCTTGATCTGCTCCGTCATCTCCGTGACGACCATCTTCTGGTCTTCGGGGAGCTTTGACGCTATCAGCCGACGAGGCGCGCTCCTCTCTGCAACGTACGGAGGGAGCGCCACTTCGCTGGAGGGAGTGGATTCCTTCATATAGAACCAGCTCTTCTTCCACTCGCTCACGGCCTTCTTCGGCAGCAGGAGCTTGAACAAGTTCGCCTTCGACTTCAGTTGGAAGGTGACGCCACCCGCCGCCAAGATAGAGCCGCTAGATCGTTCGCCGCCGATGTGTCCATGGAACAGCTCCAGCCACAGCGGGAAATATGGCCGACATCCGAGGTAGCATTCACAGAAGGCGACAAAGATTGCCAGTTGCTCGATGCTGTGTGGACCAAGATCCGACGGCTTGATCGCGTAATACGCGCAGGACCACCGGAAGAAGATTGAGGTGGGGAATCCCAAGCCCCTCTCTAAATGGCTTGGGAAGCAGATGAATTCATCGGCGTGGGGCTTCGGCTCGGTCTCGGAGGATGCGGGAATTCGCCAATTCCCCTTCTAGAGAACCCCCGCGTCGTCGAACGATTTGAGTTGCCCCGTGGTGCATTTGGAGTTCCCCCACAGATCCTTCGGAGACGCCATCAAGGAGAAGACGAGGTCGCTCGGTTCGGAGATTCTGGATTGTGGGGCGACAGAAAGACTGGGGGTGCACGGGAGTGAAGAATGTGGAAGAAGATCTATAGGAGTTTTTCGCCACTCTCCTTATAAAGACGCGCTACCCACCAATCTCGGGATAGCCGTTACCCGGGGTAATTATGCCGAAGTTACCGTTGGATTAGCCAATGGCTAGTTTGACCAAGTTGGCGGTCCAACTTCTTTCACTCGACTCGCCTGCTGGTACACCTTGTCCGATCGGCAGGGTGCAGCGACTCGAGTGTGAATACATTCGCCAAAGCTATGACTGGAAGCCAGGAGGGAAGATTTCCTCCATTATAGACAGTGTCCATCACCGATTCGACTGGGCGTCCAAATTGTACTCGCCTACTCCGACTGCCAAATGAACACCTGCGCTGAATCAACGATGGCCTCGGGGACTACTGATGGGGATATGCCAAATGGGGTATGCCCAGCAGGACGTTCCGACTGGCCCAAGGACCTTACGAGTGGGCCTGCAGGACGGCGACTAGAATACGACTAAGGAGCAGGCCTGGCGACTGGAAGCTGGAGGCCTAGAAGCATAGGTGAAGCCCAGTCGAATTAGGTCAAATCCTCCCAATCCTTGACTAGTTCAGTTGTAAACATTGTAAACCCTAGCGAGGTACCTCCTATATAAACCTCCCTAGGGTTCCCTTTGTACTCATGTTCCATCATACACCGCCTCAAGCGACTCGCTGCTTAGACACCCCCTCATGTGCATCTGCCCCCATCTTGCACCGTGGATGGCTGCCAGCTCTTGCCCCCAATAATATCAATCGCTACCCTTGGTAGCGACTGTCATGGCCATTTCCACGACACTAGTAGATCTTCACGCGTGGTGTCAGCTGTCATGGGGATTGCACCCGAAATTGCCGCTCTTGCTTTTTGCCATGCTTCGGCTAGTAGCCGGAGAGTTTGCCTCTCACCTCCGCGTGGTTCTCCTCCTCCTGGGGTTACGCGGTTATTTGCTGGGTCTTCCCTGTTTTCGTGATTTCCCTCGTTTCCATGGTTTCCTGCATTATCGCTTGATAGTACATCATTAGGGTTAAAATAGGATTACCGTTGGAGTCTTGCTGAGTTGATGCGTCTCTGATGATCACGTAGACTTGGTGCTGAGTAATATTTGAACTGGTGATGTCGTCATTTGAATTGAGGGAGGCACTGTCGGGTGGATCAGTGAAGTCCATTAGTTTCTGCTCTGGGTAGATATCTGCCATCCTTATCCTGAAGTCGATGCTTTCGTTCCTTTCCTCAGGTTCAGAGTTTATTGGGCTTGTTCCACGTGGTGGAGTTAGTGGGGACTCTGATCTGAAGGAGAGATTGTCGTAAAGACCATCAAGGTCCCCCAGATCTACCTCATGTTGCTTGTTTTCTTCTGGTGCTTCGATTTCCGCCATGACCTCCAAGGAGGATCCGATAGATGATGCTGGTATTGTTGTATGCGTGGTATTTTCCACTGATGGTTCTGATGTAATCAGCGCTGAAGGGTGTGATCCTTGGAGGTCTTCTACTTGGAAGTGGAAGCTTCTGATGATTAGATCGGATCCGCTGTTGAATTCGGCGGGGACTATCACAGGGGTGGGCGGGTGTGGTACCGCTTTTGTTGGGTTGCTGTTTGGAAAAGAGAGTTCTGCCGAATCCATGGTTCCAGTGTTCAAGTTTCCCACAGACAGCGCCAATTGATGAGGGGTGGCCTCGGAAATGTCCATGAAGGACTTAGGGTTTTGCGAAAAAGAGAATGCTGGTGATTTCCTCGGATGTTAGGAGAACAATGGAGTCAAAGTTGCCTGAATATTAGAGGAATCGCACTATTTTAAATTTCTTGTGGATTGTTCGGTACTCCCTTCCTAAGCCTCTCCCGTCCTATATATAATAGGCTGGGTATCAAAGCTATATTCGGATAGGTTACATATACATGACTACAATACCAACTCGATGTCGGTGCTTTCTCTTCTTTCCTAATACAGCTATAGCCTGAAAGGATCGTATGGTCACCTAGAGGGGGGGTGAATAGGTGCTACTTCAAATTTTACTTCTTTTTCAGATTAGGGTTTGACATAGGTAAATTCTCTAGATATGCAACTATGGTGAATTTAACTATATGTCACACTAGCACACCTAACTAAGTAGGAACTAGATAAAGTAAGGTGTGGTAAATAATAGAGGTAACCGAACTGAAGCACACGGGGACACACAGATTATTTCCAGTAGTTCCTTCCTTTAGAGGGGAAGTACGTATGCGTTTGGAGAGGGGCTGGTATCAAACCACCAATGCCACCAGAGGCCTCCCTTGTTCTCCAGTGAACCTCACCCCTAGGGGATCGATTCATGCTTCCACTATATCGACAACCTTCAAGGTGGTAGCAGACACCCTTACAACAAGTTTGAGGCACACACCCACAACTTAATTGGGGGCTCCCGAATCCAAGCAAGCTGCCACACAATCAAAGACAAGCTTGTAACAATCAAATCAACCAAAACAAGGCTTAGGGTTTCCAATGAAACCCTACAACAAGGGGCCCTCAAGTGAATGAGGGGGAAATGAAGATCTCTCTTGAAGCTTTAGATCGATGCCTCCTCCTCCGATTCCCCAAAGATCAACGACTTTGGGTGGTTGGATCAAGAGATCTTGAAGTTTTGGTGGCTCTAATGGTGTGGTCACCCTTTTCTGGAATGAGCAACTGGAGGAAGGGGACGAGGTCCCCTATTTATAGTCCTCACCCAGTGAGCCGTTTTCTGACCGTTGGGGACTCGCCAGACCGGAGACTCCGGTTTGGACTAGAAACTCCGGCCCATCTCCGGTCCATCTCCGGACCGACCATCTGTATGTCCTGGGCAGGGTCTTGTCGTCCACTCCGGAGATTCTGGCTGAAACACTAGACCAGAGACACCGGAGACTCTGGTGTGTCCACACTAGAAACTCCGGTCAGAGAAGTCACACCGGAGACTCCGGCTTATATCCGGTATGTCTCCGGACCACCTCACAGATTGACTCAGGGCCAAGTCGAGCACCCATACAGGGAACTCTTGGGGAAACTTCGGACCCCACTGGAGACTCCGGTGTTTGCATACCGGAGACTCCGGTCTAGAAACTTCAGGTAAGCTTAGATTTGGCCATGGAATTTCCCACCTTCATCTGACGTTTTCTCTTTTCAATAGATTGACCTGTAGACATTAACACACAGTAAATATACCTTATGTTGTTAACGAACACCAAAACAGATTAGGATAGTAGATGTCCTTTCAATCTCCCCCTTTTTGGTGTTCGATGACAACAAGAGGTTTTGCATGTATTTTTTAATAAGACATAGCTATGCTCCCCTGATGATGTGCAACAAGATAACCAAGTAATACATGCAAGTCAGGTAGGTAATGGATAACTATTACAATAAGGGAACGGGCATAGCCATGTCAACACACATGGATAGTTCACATAAATGAAATGAGTCTCATAAGAACCAAATGAAAGCAAATGTTCGAACATAAAGATATGACAACCCAACCCATGCAAATCCCGATGCTCCTAATGGACAACTTCTCCCTCTTTGGCATCGAAACACCAAAAAGGGAAAAGTACCAGCTACCGTCCCAAAGAAGATCACTCGGAGTCCTTGTCATTGTCATCATCCTCATCCTCATCCTCATAATCATCATCGGTAGCAGAAGTCTGTGGCCCTTTGCCGTGAGGGCGAGAAGAGGAGGTGCCCTGAGGTGCAAAACTAAAAGTAACCTCAGAGAAAGTCTGCCAGTCAACCAAGCTTGCATTCATAGCATTCCAAGCACCAAAGGAAAGTGTGTGATCAGACTCTGCAGTTGGTTCAACTCTGTGCTCATCATTGTATTCTAACTCTCCTTCCTCTTCTTCCTCACCTTGAGTCTTGATGTCCTTGAGAAGCTTCTCAATTCTACGTTGCTCTTGTGTGACTCATGGTGTCCCTTGCGGATGTCCACGTTCATGCAACACAGGGTCTTCTCCCAAAAGGATGCCTTCTTGACTTTCTCCTTAACAAACTCACGTGTGACATGAGGCATGGGTGCATTGGAGGCAGTCTTCCTCCTAGAGCCCTTAGGAGGGGTGGGAGCACGCTCAACCTCAGAGATATCCTCATCCTCACTCTCAAATGGTTGCCTAGTAACCATATTCCCTTTCTTTTGAAGGGACACTAATGCATGCTCCGTAAGATTAGGAGGGAGGGAGAGTGGTGAACCATGGGCTTGAGTGTTGATCAACCTCATCACTAAAGGAGCATAAGGAGGAGACTTCTTGTAGAGAATAACATGGTGCATCTCCTCAAAAATGAAATCTACAACATCAATAGCAAAGCGTTGACAAGTCACATCTAATGGCATCATCATTGCCAACACTGGGAGAGATGTTGTGGCAGAAAATCCTCAGAAGCAAGTTGTAGAGAGGCTTGAGGCCCTTGGCCTCACCGACGACTGCATCCTTGTCATAGAGTGGTGCCAACTTGGTCTTGCTCTCACCAAGAGCAGCATCATGCCTACGGTGCCCAATAGGAACAACCACACCCTGAAAGCTCTCATTGATGACCCTGGCAAAGTAAAAGAAGGTAGCAGTGCAACGGACATTGCCGGTCATCCAAGTTATGGACCTAGCCTGATCAGTCCCAAATACCACCGTGGCATAGAATTGCTGGAAAAGAGTAACGTTGTAATCCTCTTTGCGCTGTATGAGCCCAGGCAGCCCTAGTTTCTCAGTGATCCATAGAGCATCTACAAAGTAGTTCTTGGCACGCATGTACTCGAGCTCCATATGCTTCTGAGGGCAAATAGGGGACTTGGTGAGCTTACTATAGATGTCAGTCATGAACACTTTCTGCTCCTTTCTCTAGTAACAAGGATCATCACAAGTCCTTGGCATCTCATAGAAGTTGGTCTTGCGCAATTCACGAAATTCCTTCTTGGTCATGTGGGTAAGAGATTGCAGATTGTCATACTTGGCCATCTTGGCACGGTTTTCCTCTTCTATGCGCTCATGATTCCTCCTCATGTACTCAACATCTCTGAGTTGCTGCCTGCGGTTGGATGGTGGAATCATATACTGCCCGACCTCTTCATCAAACCGAGGATCCGCCTTCTAGAGTTGGCCTTGGTGCGACCACGACGAGAACCAGAGCCTCCCGTGAATAGAAAGTGCGGGGGATAGCATGGGGGTAAGCACATATGTCTAGGAAATAGGCACAAGACCCTCACAACTATGCCAGATGTGCTAGAGGCAATCTACACCGGAGTCTCCAGAATGCAACATCAGAATCTCTAGTCTGGACCAGAGTCTCCAGACTGACCAACCAGAATCTCCGGTCTGGAGATTTCGAGTTGCACATAGAGACTACATGTGAGATTGATTCTAGCAGATCAAGCAAGGATATGAGACTAAAGTGATGCAGTGCATGTAGGCATGCTGTTCCAACAGGCAAAACAATACAAAAAACTCAAAACAAACGAAGGGATGAACCCTAGGTTCATGGTGAGATAAAATGGTACCAGATCTATCCATTGGAGAGGTTCCACCGGTGGGGAAGGTCCCAGACCTGGAGAGGGTGGAGTTGGTCGGCGGCACAGCGGATCCCGGCGGCAAAACGGCCTTTGGGCAACAGTTTTGGCGGAGGAGGAGGTGGTTGTGAAGGTGGGGGCCGGGGTTGGAAGATAGAGTCTATGTGACTCTCTCACCCTGGCCCCCTTAAATCATAGCCCGAAACCGCCCCAGACTGGAGACTCCGGTCCATACCAGAGACTCTGGTGTTTGCACACCAGAATCTCTGGTCCTCTTCGACCAAAAACAACCAGTTTCAAGTTTTGGGACATATATGATAGATATAATGTTTTCATGGGAGGGTGACCGGCTTAGGTTTAGAGATCAGACTATGAAGAACCAAAAAGGCAATGAACTTCAAATTAAATGGCCATGTGAAACTTCAATAAAAACAAAAAATTGTGAACTAAGAACCAATCCTTCATAGTGAAGGAGGTGGTGTCCGAGGCCACCATGTAAGAGTGTGAGGCATGAAACCGCGAAGAATTATCCTTGGGTTCATAACCTCTACTCATCAATGAAGCTCACATATCACAAAAGATATTAAGAGAGTTGATTTTCTTAACTTTGACATTATGGGGGGAGAGATAACCCAATGGATTAGGACCGCACTCCCCCTATGACCATGCCTGCACCTAAACCACATAATGATCAAGTAATATGTGTGTATTCAAGATATTCAAGTCAAACTTTTTGAATCTACAATATTTAGCTCATTCCTCAAATAACAAAATCTTGCTTCATCAAGTGGCTTCGTGAAAATATCTGCAAGTTGGTCTTTGGTGGACACATAAGAGAGCTCAATATCTCCCCGGGCAACATGATCTCTAATGAAATGATGACGGATCTCAATATGCTTAGTTCTAGTATGATCCATCGAATTGTAGGCAATTTTGATAGAACTTTCATTGTCACATAAAAGAGGCACTTTGTCACAACGGACGCCATATTCCTTTAAAGTTTGCCTCATCCATAACAATTGAGTACAAGCACTAGCAGAAGCCACATATTTAGCCTCAGCGGTGGAGAGATATACAATTTTGCTTTTTAGAAGACCAACACACCAAGGACCTACCAAGGACTATCATCCTTATCACTAGCCTAATCCGAATTAGTGTATCCACAAAGAGAGAATGTAGAGCCCCTAAGATAACATATACCATAGTTTGGGGTATGAACCAAATATCGAAAGATTCTTTTGACTGCCATCAAGTGGCTTTCTTTAGGAGTCGCTTGATATCTTGCACACACTCCCACACGTAACACAATATCGGGTCTAGATGCACATAGGTAAAGCAAAGAACCAATCATGGACCGGTATACCTTTTGATCAACATCTTTACCATTTGGGTTAAGTTCAAGATGAGTCTTGGTTGCCATGAGAGTTGGATCTCCATTTAGTTCCTTCATGTTGAACCTCTTGAGCATGTCTTGGGAATATTTGTCTTGATTGAAAAAGGTTCCTCCTCTTATTTGCTTGATCTCAAAGCCACGAAATACCCTTCACTCCCCCATCATAGACATCATGAACCTGTCAGTCATAAGCTTCGATAATTCATCATTAAAAGCTTTGTTAGACGAGCCAATGATAATATCGTCAACATATATTTGGCAAACGAAAAGCTCCCCATTAACCTTCTTAGTAAAAAGAGTGGGATCAATTTTCCCAACCTCAAATCCACGATCTAACAACAACTCTCTAAGGTTCTAATACCAAGTACGTGGAGCTTGTTTAAGTCCATAGAGCGCCTTATCAAGTTTGTAGATATGGTTTGGGAAGTTGGGATCCTCAAAACACGGGGGTTGCTTAACATAAAACAACTCATGCAATGGCCCAGTTAGCAAATCACTTTCCACATACATTTTTTGTAATTTAAAGTTATGATGTGCAGCATATGCAAGAAGGATACGGATGGACACAAGGCAAGCCACAGGAGCATAAGTCTCTCCATAATCAATGCCTTCAATTTGATAGAACCCTTGTGCAACCAATATTGCCTTGTTCCTCACAACAATACCATGTTCATCTTTCTTGTTCTTGAATATCCATTTAGTGCCAATAACATTGTGGCACTCTTTGGGCTTTTCTACTAACTTCCATACTTTGTTTCTCTTGAAGTTGTTGAGCTCTTTGTGCATTGCTTCTAGCCAATCTGAATCTTCAAGAGCTTCCCATACTTTCTTTGGCTCCACCATGGATATATGAGCTTGGTGCTTACCAAAGTGCTTCAGTTGAGCTCGAGTGGACATTCCACTCCTTAGATCACCAAGAACATTATATAGAGTGTTCTCTCTTCTTTATAATATTCTGTCCACTCTAGCTTTGTGACGAGTTTCGATCTCCTTGTTGTTCCTTGCAGGAGCCTCTTCATCAGTTTGGTCCTCGTCTTGACCATCAATTTGACCTTGATCAACAATGGGTCCAGCTTCATCAACATGAGGTAGTGGTTGATCTTGGTCTTCATCAGGCAAGTTACTTGAGAGTCTTTGATATAATCTTGTAGCTACCTTAATAAATCTGCCTTGAGTAACTAACTGTGCTGGGCTAGACAATCCTGTCAAGAGAGTGGACAATTCATCCTAGCGCATTCAGCATGTTCATCATCGAGAGGGTTCTCATCTTGTCTTTGGCTTGGGTCATCATTTCCCTCAATAGTGGGAGCTTGTTAAAGTTGTGAAGATGAGGCTCCACATGAGTAGAGCATAGTTCTTCTCGATCCGCCACAAGGGGTTCCTCATCAGGGCGGATGAATCCCGCACCCATTCTTCTTATGGCATCTTGAGGTATTTCATCATCTACATCACAAACATCAACATGCCCCGCTTGGGGGGCATCATATTCTTCGAAAACTACACTACAAGATCCTATGACAATTTCGAAGAGTTTATCATACATTCTATAAGTGTGGGAATCGAGACCATAGCCTGTAGGGGTTCCGCGTATGAAAACAATAAAATTTTACCCTACGCCCCTGAACCCCTGAAGCTGCCAGGACCTATCTATTAGTAATACAGTAACATGAGGGGCTTTTCGCGAACTTACCCTTGAAGACCGAAAAGCATTGTTAACACTCAGGAGAGCGTGGTTGATGTAGACGAGCCGAAGCCGACCTCAAGGCCGTGATGAAGTCCTTGCGCTCCTTCTGGCTCCAACGACTTGAGTGCCTCAAGTGCGACACCTCGCGGGGAGTTACACACGGCAGGTGCCTGACGATGACTCCCGCTTCCCCAATCCAGCAGCAGTTGCGGAAGTAGAGCTCCCGGATCCGAATCCCGCAGCGCGACGGCGCTCCGTGGTGAAGATTTCTCTCGCTCGCGCAGTCCAGACTTGGGACCACGGTCACGAGAGAGAGGGGGAGAGAAAATATCAATTGGAGGTCCTCCCAAAAGTGGGGAGACCTTTATTGATTATTGGTGTATTTTTCTAGGCCAAATACCCCCACTTTATATAGGGGGAGGGGAGGTACTACCTCCCCTAAAGTCCCGGGGTGGGACTAAAGGAGAGGAGGGGGGAGGAGGTGGCCGCCGGCCACCTAGTGGGCCCCGCGCGGGGGGCTAGGCCCAGCCAGCCTCCCCTTGCCCCTTCTCCCTCTCTCCTTTCCCCTAATGGGCCCTCTCCCTCCGGAAATTGGCCCATTAAGCCTTTTTGACTTTTAATTGATTTTCACTTTATTAAATAAATATGAATAAATGATTAAATCAACATTTAACATTCATTCACATATTATTCAATCTCCGTGGCCATGGAACACCGTCCACCTCCACTCCGGACAACCTCCGGACTTACCGAAACCCTTCCAGTTTTCTCCCTTCTTTTCTTCGGCGATTCTACCGATCCTATAAACACTCTCTAAGCATCATCAAGCCCTTAAGCGTGATATCCCACGGTTAGGGAACACTCCAGACATGGTCGGAACACTCCCGCACCAATGATCGACAGAGGGACCTGGATGGCCATGTGACCCCTGTGCATTCCACGAAGATCTTTTGTCGTTTGAACCGGGACAGTCGTGTCTTATTCCCTTTGTCACTCGATACTTGCATTGCCCGAGATCTGATCAATGACATCACCATGTCGTGTTCAATCTCGTTACTGAACAATGCTACTTGACTCGTTCCGACAAGTGATATCCCCGTGATCTAATCACACGCTGCGCAGCTATTGGATATAACTTCTCTGAGTGGGCCCTTGAGTATCTTCCCGTCACATGGACGGACAAATCGCGCTCTTGACATATATTGCCTCTACGGTTTCCTCCGAATACTTTAACACACCTTTATAACCATCGTTTGCCAGATGGCGTTTGATGCTATCTAAGTACTCTTGGGAAACAGTGATTGATATAGCCTCACGGTCTCAGGAATAGTCTACGAGGATCCATTTCTAATCATCGTAACTTGAACTTCGTGACATGATCGGGTCACGATGTTTAGGTTGGTTATTGGTTCATCATCTCATTCTCAGAATGAGATGACCTCATTTCCAACTGGCATAAATGCCACATGATCAGGAAACTTGATCATCTGTTGACCAATGAACCAGTGACTAGAGTTTCACTAGGAACCCCTGGTTGTTTGTATATCACACGTGTATTGATGTTTCCACTCAATACAGCTATAGCATGATATAAAACTTAACCATAAACTATATGAAATATGATAATAGTCCTTACTACTATTTGTTTCTAGGGCATATTTCCAACAGTCTCCCACTTGCACTAGAGTACAAATACACTAGTTGCATTTGTTCTTAATTATTGGAACCATATACCCGGTACCCTGAACATGCTTGCTCATGGAAGAGGTTGAGTCTTGGGTCTATACTTTACAGTCCCAAATCCTTTGCAACTTACTAATGTCACCTTGATTGACATTAATACTTTATCGTCACATGATAGCATCTGTGTGTATGCATCATTGCTATGGAAGCAGAACGAGGCCTAATTCCAGGAGCCTACAGTGACGTTAGATCAACCTCGAGGGCTTTCTCATGGGCATTATGCCCTGGGACACATCATTCTACATTAAAAGCGAACTAGCCTCGCCATAACAGTATACAACACTTTAGATGGTACCCTTATCTATTATTATAAATGTATTCATCGAAACACTAGTGCACTCTGTGCAACTTTCGATGTTTTGTTCACCTCGCTTCCTACTTGACTTTAATTGGTATCTACAGGAGTTTCCAACATATATTCCTTATAACATAACTCTTTATGCTTTAAGATATGTTATCCTTTATGGATTTGGAAAATATGTCCACAGTTCTCTACTAGATATTGCGGACAAACTTAGCTCAATGTTATGTGATTCGAACTTAATCACTTTCAAACGTTCCTTATTTGGATCACATATTATGCTAAGTTATCATCATGGTTTACCAAGACAGAACCTATGTCTCAACATACTGGATGACTTCATGTATTATCAATTAGTTTCAAACAACAAGGATAATTCACAAGTAATCAAACAAGATATGAACACGAATAGAAATCATTCATAAAAGGAGAACAACTGTTTGTTACAAACTAGTATGAATAACCGTCTCACGGAGTGTGAGACACACTAAAGAACTTCAAATCTCTCGATTACATTAATCATCCTAAAACACAAACTAAATGATAAATGTCGTGGGAGAGTGTCGTCGGCCATCATCATCATGCTTGCCATCAACACGCAACGTCACCTCCTCTCCAGTAAGCACCTCTCATGCAGAAGGACCTGTTTTCACCAAAACAGAACAAGTATTAGATATACTTAACACTGCAATGTGTTTGCAAGATTATAACATTTATAAAACTGTATATCAAATATATACCTTTGTCGTTGACGACTCCAACGACGTTGGGTTCATCTATCACATTTATGAAATGTGATATGAACTCGAGGAAATCTAGTGTTTCCGTGTCACCTCTCATAATGCAGATCCTGACTTGTGCTTGGAAGCTTGGAGGAAGCGACCGCAGCACAACTCCCATCGTAAATGATCTTGATAACCAGTTCTCCAGGTAGTATGCCAGACTCATGTACGCATCGTAGAGGCGTAATAAGTGCTCATCCAGTGAGGAGCCCTCCTCCATCTTTATAGAGAGGAAGTCCCCCATCAGCTCATACTCCCACATGCGTACTTGTTCCATAAAATGTGCTCTTAGATGTGCCATGACCATCCGGGGCTTGAGACTCCCCACCATTGTCCATAGCCCATCCTCCATTCCGAGGTGCATGGTCACTGATATGAATGTGGCCATCACACGACAATGATAACGCATATCCCGCTTCTCCTGGGTCTCATGAGAATAGAGTGGCTCCAGATACATCTCGCAGGTCATGTAGTCAGCTACATTGTTCTCCCCAAGGAGATCAAATAGGCGTATGACCCATGCAGAAAAGTTGGATCCATCTAACTTGAGCTTTTCTCCTTTTAACCAATCGTCGATAGGAAAGGTAAGCTCGTGAAGAACCATTTTATACATTTATAATTGCAAAAGGAATTTAGACTAAGTTTATAATTAAATGAGTTAATAGTAACTCCACTCAGAAACACATATCCCCAGTGAGGGTTCCTAGTGATAACACGACCCCTATCAGCCACATCTCCCCCGATCATCACGGCCATCAATGTGGGTTCAAGGGTGGACGCTAAACGTCGGTCACATCATTCATGCGACTCGTGCTCGATCTTTCGAACATCCGCGTTCCGAGGCCATGTCTGTACATGCTAGGCTCGCCAACTCAACCTTAGTGTTTTCGCTGTGCAACATGGCTTACACCCACTGTATGTGAATGTAGATATGTCTGACACCCGATCATCACGGCCTGCCTCATACCGAAGAACTTTCTTGGTGGTGCACACTAAGGGGGAACACAATCGTTGGTAATTTTAACAGGGATCATCTTATTAGGCTACCGTCGAGTATCTAATACTAGCACACAATAAGACATACGAACAATAACATTGAATGTAAATGCTATGTGATATGATCCTTCACGTCGTGATCTCCATCCGTCGTCACTGGGTTCCGGCGCCAGGGTTCCGGCGCCGTAGACACCAGGGTACCGGTGTCATTCCGACGTGGTAGTTCGTCACCTTCGTGACTATCTACTACTATGTAACAAAAGGTAATCACTTTACCTTTGCCACAACCATATCACAAAGCAACGCCCTCCTGCAAAACAAATTTAAATGCCTCTACTTTATCTTTGCATGTTTTACGTGGCTGAATGGGCTTTCGCACAAGAACCGTTCTTACCTACAAACTTTCAGCACAACATTGATCAAGTAGTTGTCTCTACTACACCCCTTTCGGAACCCTCCGTTGCAAATGGCATATGAACTAATGCGAGAGAGACAAACACCCCCTAAGCCACTTTAGGCCTCGTTTGGTGCTGGGGTTTTCGCGGGTATCGGTGAGTATTATCTCGGCCCATCTCGAAATCCCCGACTTTCCCCGAAAGCCCGTTTGGCGCTAGAGTTTTGGGCCGATTCTATCCCCGCCCATCCCCGCGTATCCCCGTCCCCGATCCATTTTTCCCTTGCACACGATCCACTACCAGGACCCCGTGTTTTATCCCCGTCCGCGTCTCCGTCCCGGTCCTGACCAAAACCTAGCTACTACAGGCGGCGGCACGCAAGGAAAGTGGTGAGAGCGGCAGCGAGCGGAGCGGCAACGAGCGGAGAGGCGTGAACTGCGGTAGGGACGGGAGCTGCGGGAGGGGCGGAACATCTTACTAGACGAAGACAAAGATGGATCCCGCTGAGCCGCTCCACATCGCTGCTGTTCTTGGAATCTGACCGGCGACGCCACCTTCCGCCGTTCCGGTACTCCGGTCTAACTTCTCTTCGGTAACTCCCCTTCTCTCTCTCCCTCTCTATCAGGTAGTCTAGGTCTGCTCATAAGAAAATTTTGTGTTTGTACTAGACTGATACGATCAGTTGCTTTGTAATTAAGATGGTAGTAGATTCGGTTCAGGGGAATTTGTGATGCGTGGATTCTTCCTATGTAATTTTATTGTTCTACAGCACCGCAGTGGCAGTAGTCAATACTCTGTAATTTTGGTGAGCGGGTTTGCTCTTGCAAGTCTGTAACTGCGGAAATTGGATAGGTGGAACTGGAATCAGATTAAGTTTTGTACTGTCCATGGCTTGGATGAATCGATTGACTACTGTGTAGCTCTTGCAAGTTTGTAACTTGGTCCCTCTATACTTCTAGTTTTCAACCGGCTAAACTGTTGTCTATTTTTCTTACTATATACTCCCTCCGTTCCAAGGCTTAAGGCATATAATTTTTTTTGAAAAGTCAAGCTAAGACAAGTTTGACCAAACTTTTTGAAAAAACTATCAAGAACTGTGATATTATATAGATACCACGTGAAAATATGTTTCATGATGTATCCAAGGGTATATATTTTATATTGTAAATATTAATATTTTTTCCTAAAAACTTGGTCAAACTTTACATAGTCTGACTTTTTCAAAAAATTATATGCCTTAAGCCTTGGGACAGAGGTAGTACTTCCAGTATACTTCACACTCATAGGATTCAGAAAGTTATGCTACTTTCATGTGAGGTTTTATTTCTTTGTATGCCACTAGCCGAGAACATGTTCTTTGGGTGACAATAAGGCAGTCACGACTTATATCCAGAATTGTCAATTGTCGAGATCTGAATTTAAGCCTGAAAACTGTCAAGATCGTGCTTATATCCAGCTCGTTTGCTGTACTAAACCATCTTCTACAAGAGAATGATTTTTTATTTTTCAAGCTTAGTTCTCTTTTGACTACTACTTTCTTGAGCTTAAGTTCTCTTTTGACTTCTACTTTCTTCAGCTTTATGTGTCACAGTACAGGAACACCAACCTACTACTCGTTGTGTTTTTGTCATGAGTTCATTTGTTCATTATTACTGTTTTATACCGAGGTCCTTGTTGTTGTCATATAAAAAACAAGAACAAAGAATTGAAAACGAATTAGGCATGTGTTGTCATGAGTTCATCTGCTCATTACTTCTTATTGTACATGTTTTATACTGAGGTCCTGGTTCTTGCTACCAAATACTTTCTCGTTTGATGTTAATGCGTTATTAAGCTAGTCGTTATTGACAGGAACAGTCTGGCATTCTCTCCGGTAAATTCATTTAGTGACGAGCTCCCACCTTCTTGGGATCGTGTAACAACACCAATATTCGGTATGTACCTGCTAACTAGTACCCATTATTAGTTGCATGCTCCATTATTAATTGGGTTCTCCATTATTTTCATTAGTGCCGAAATGAGCCTGCGGAGTGTAGAACGTATTAGGAAGAGGAAAAATGAAGATGAAGAAATTATGTTTGTCATTTTACCAGCATTGCACTTGCATTTGACATGCCAAAGGGAAAGAGTGAAATGACACGTTTCCTTTTTATATGGCAAGGAGCACGTTAGGAAATTGCTTGGTGGGCACCTGAAGAATTGCCTCGTTGCCTTTAGGATGGAGCCACACATATTCATGTGGTTGGCATCATATCTTAGAGATCAAGGCCTGATTTCAGATTCAAGAATCAAGGTGGAAGAGAAGTTGGTGTTCTTTCTGTACATGTTGTCACATAATGCTTCCTATGAAAAACTGCAATTAGAGTTTCAGCATAGTGGGTGGTCCTTCAGCAAGTATGTCAGAAATTTCTTTGATATCATTCCAATCTTAGCAACTAGAATCGTGAAGCCTCTCAACCACTATGAAACTCATCCAAAAATAGCTACCGACACTCGCTTCTTCCCTTATTTTCAGGTTCCAGACTTCAAAACTTTTTTCTTATCTGATTTTTTCCAAATTATTCTCTCCTCTAGTTCGTATTTATTCCCGAACTTTTTATATGCAGAACTGTATTGGTGTTATTGATGGGTCTCATGTTCCAGTCACAAGAACACCAAACCGTGTGGCTCCATGGAGGAATAGAAAAGGCACACTAAGCCAGAATGTGATGTTTGCTTGTGATTTCGACCTCAACATAACTTTTATCTCTTGTGGCTGGGAGGGATCCGCAAGCGATGCTAGGGTCCTTAATTCGGCCATCCAAAGAGGTTTCAAAGTACCTAACGGAAAGTTCTATTTGGTTGATGGTGGCTACGCTAACACACAGTTCTTTCTTGCCCCGTACCGAGGTGTGCGGTATCATTTGAAAGAGTTCGGACATGGCCGCCGCCGTCCACAGAACTACAAAGAGTTGTTCAACCATCGACACGCTGTCCTTAGAAACCACGTGGAGAGGCTTTTGGGAATTCTCAAAAAGCGATTCCCTATTCTTAAAGTTGGCACATTCCACAAAATAAGAAATCAAGTGAAGATAACGGCTGCGGTAGCAATATTTCATAATATTATCAAACAACACAATGGAGATGAGGAATGGCTTGATAACCAAGAAGATAACATAGACCCAAATGAATTTGTGGATCTACCTAATGACGAAGATAACTTCCAAGGGCTCCCGGGGAACAATGTGGAAGGCAATAATTTGAGGGATCAGATTGCACTCCAGATGTGGAATGATTACCAAAATGAGTAGCTAGTGTCATATTTATCTTAACCAGATGAGGAATGATTACCAGATGTGTTAATTACTTTATCTCAACCAGATATGTATCCCAAAGGTTCTCCTAAGCACCACATAAGTCAGTTAAGCACAATGTGTAAGAAAAGGTTGTCTCCTAAGCACACCAAAAGGCCTTCTCCAAAGAATCGCAAGAAGAATTCTCCAAAAGGTATTCAAAAAGTCTATACAACCCTTTTCATTCGTAACTTCTAGATGGATCATTTTGTGTATGCTTGTGCAGGTACAAAAGAAAGAGCAATCTGGAATGCCATGCTTGAAAAGTCACTTGTTGATATTCTTCATGAGAATGATAATCCTTATCACAGAGGGCAGAATGGCTGGAGTGGTGAAACCTGGAGTGCAATGGTGGACATTTTCCACAACAGGAATCAACACGTGAAGTTTGCCAAGACCCAAGTACATGACAAGGAAAAGGAGTTGGAAAGGGACTACAAACTGCTGAATGAAGCCCGAAAGCAAAGTGGAGTTGGATGGAATGAGAGCGAGTTCAAGTTAGAAGCCGAACCACATCTTTGGGAAAATCTCGCAATTGTAAGTTATCTACTGATGTTCTTGTCTAAACTAGTAATTTTTTGTCACAACTTCTATCGTGTTGACAATCATCTATTCCACTCTTGTAGTCTTTTGGTCCAAAAATCCTGAAGTTCAAGAAAAAACGTTTTCCTCTGTATAATGCACTTGGACATCTCTACCAAGGTATGGTTGCTAAACACTTGTTACTCTCCTCTACTTCTGTACAAGTATAGTGTTTGTTTATTTTACTAACATGCTTTTTGCAGGACACTTAGCTGAGGGAAAATTTAACTTCACCTCTACTGCTGAGCAATCACTGAAACCTCATGTTACTGACATCGAAAGTGGTGATGATGAGAGTGAGGAGCAGGATTTGCAAATTCTAGATAGGTCCGAGGTGGAGGATGAACAAGTAAATCACAGAAACGTCGAGGTGGAGCATGAACAAGTCAACCAAAGAAACGCCGAGGTGGAGCATGTAGAAGTCAATCAAGGAAAGGTTGCTGGTCCTTCCACAAACAAGCATAACAAGCCTAAGAGAAGCCCAAAGAAGAATAGTGCAGATGGTTTAGTTGGTGTGATGGAGAGATTTGTCAAGATGAAAGAAAAAGAAGCAAACCATGAAGCTTTGCAAGATTTCTCAATAACCAAATGCATTGCTGAATTGAGAAATTTAGAAGGGTTTGATCCAACTGAAAAAGCAAGAGCATTTGTGGTCTTCAAGAGTGTCGAGAACTATGAGATATTCCTCAATGTCGTGGATGATAAAGATGGTAGTGCTCTGATTTGGCTTCGGATTGAGATGGATAAGTTAACATGAGGTAAGTTCTAAATACTTTTCTATTTTCTGTTAGTATGACCTATCTCCTCTATCTAGCTAGAATTGAAAGTAGCTGTACATTATGTTTCATGATAGGATCTGATGCTCAGTTACTATGTGTAAGGTGTAATGCCAACTGTTAAATTTATTACTAAGTTGATGCCAGACTGAGCTGCCAGTCATGCGAGTTTGATTATTGCAAGATCCATATTGGGTAGCGTTGAAAGTCCGATGCTCTTCAGTTCGGATTTCGTCTGCCTGATTCAGTCTGTAATAATTCAGATTTCGTTTTGGATCTATAGCTTTCTCTAGTCTACAAATCAGAGAATACATGGATCATCTACTCTCCTTCTCGAAGGAACCATCGGTACACCTATATGTTTGGTTGTAATCCTATAGTAATATATGGTTAATTGTATATTTCGAACTTGATTATGCATCATCTACTCTCCTTCTTGAAGGAACCTTTGGTCCACCTATATGCTTTTAGTTATCCACCACCTGAACATGATTATGCATCAATGTCTAACATCTTTGCATATCGTTACAGGAAATCATAAGGCCCGAATTGTGTTTCTTGAAGATCGCATGAACTAAATCAACAGAGTTTTGAAGAGCCGTTCTTTGTCACAGAAAAAACATTGTTGGATTAGTTGTTTGGAATATATAATTTATGTTGAACTTCTGCAAATTATGTGACTACAACTCCTGTGTTTTGGATGCTGATAACTGTTGGATGTTGACGTTACAGACACGTGTTCATCTTTTGCCATAAAAAAGTAATATTTTTGTAGTTTATGCCGAATTATCTTCATTCTTACTTGTTGTTAGTGTTATCCACACTAAACCCTGTCTACCAAATGCTTTGGTTTGAAAGCAGAGGATTGGGGATTGGCAGGGACGAGTTTTGGTGGGGATCGGGTGATGGGAGGGGATTCACCCAATCCCTGTGGGGATTATCCCCACTAATCCCCACTGAAACCCCACTACCAAACAAGGCCTTATACGGTACAAGCCGTATGTCAAGCGTGGACCAGTCTCGCGAATGAAGGCGTAAAGTCGGTTGGGGGCCACTTCATCAAGCATTACTGCGGTATACACAAGTACACGTGGGAGGGTAACAACTAAAAGATCAACGTCCACACGCTACATCTCGTGTGTTCTACCCGTACTAGCATTACTACGCATAGATCTAGCTCTAATACCACTGTAGGGGTTCCACGTATGAAAACAATAAAATTTTACCCTACGTCCCTGAACCCCTGAAGCTGCCAGGACCTATCTATTAGTAATACAGTAATGGGAGGGGCTTTTTGCGAACTTACCCTTGAAGACCGAAAAGCGTTGTCAGCGCTCAGGAGAGCGTGGTTGATGTAGACGAGCCGAAGCCGACCTCAAGGTCGTGATGAAGTCCTTGCGCTCCTTCTGGCTACAATGACTTGAGTGCCTCAAGTGCGACACCTCGTGGGGAGTTACACACGTCCGGTGTCTGACGATGACACTCCCGCTTCCCCGATCTAGCAGTTGCGGAAGTAGAGCTCCCGGATCCGAATCCCGCAGCACGACGGCGCTCCGCGGTGAAGATGTCTCTCGCTCGCACAGTCCAGACTTGGGACCACGGTCACGAGAGAGAGAGGGGGGAGACAAAATATCAATTGGAGGTCCTCCCAAAAGTGGGGAGACCTTTATTGATTATTGGTGTATTTTTCTAGGCCAAATACCCCACTTTATATAGGGGGAGGGGAGGTACTACCTCCCCTAAAGTCCCGGGGTGGGACTAAAGGAGACGAGGGGGGAGGAGGTGGCCGCCGGCCACCTAGTGGGCCCCGTGCGGGGGGGGGGGGGGGCTAGGCCCAGCTGGCCTCCCCCTTGCCCCTTCTCCCTCTCTCCTTTCCCCTAATGGACCCTCTCCCTCTGGAAATTGGCCCATTAAGCCTTTTAACCTTTAATTGATTTTCTCTTTATTAAATAAATATGAATAAATGATTAAATCAACATTTAACATTAATTCACATATTATTCAATCTCCATGGCCATGGAACACATTCTACCTCCACTCCGGACAACCTCCGGACTTACCGAAACCCTTCCAGTTTTCTCCCTTCTTTTCTTCGACGATTCTACCAATCCTATATACACTCTCTAAGCATCATCAAGCCCTTAAGCGTGATACCCCACGGTTCGGGAACACTCCAGACATGGTCAGGACACTCCCGCACCAATGATCGACAGAGGGATCTGGATGGCCATGTGACCCCTGTGCATTCCACGAAGATCTTTCGTCGTTTGAACCGGGACAGTCGTGTCTTATTCCCTTTGTCACTCGATACTTGCATTGCCCAAGATCTGATCAATGACATCACCATGTCGTGTTCAATCTCGTTACTGAACAATGCTACTTGACTTGTTCCGACAAGTGATATCCCCATGATCTAATCACACGCTGCATAGCTATTGGATATAACTTCTCCGAGTGGGCTCTTGAGTATCTTCCCGTCACATGGACGGACAAATACCGCTCTTGACATATATTGCCTCTACGGTTTCCTCCGAATACCTGGACACACCTTCATAACCACCATTTTACCAGATGGCGTTTGATGCTATCTAAGTACTCTCGGGAGACAGTGATTGATATAGCCTCACGGTCTAAGGAATAGTCTACGAGGATCCATTTCTAATCATCATAACTTGAACTTCATGACATGATCGGGTCACGATGTTTAGGTTGGGGTATTGGTTCATCATCTCATTCTCAGAATGAGATGACCTCATTTCCAGCTAGCATAAATGCCACATGATCAGGAAACTTGATCATCTGTTGACCAATGAACCAGTGACTAGAGTTTCACTGGGAGCCCCTAGTTGTTTGTATATCACACGTGTATTGATGTTTCCACTCAATACAGTTATAGCATGATATAAAACTTAATCATAAACTATATGAAATATGATAATAGTCCTTACTACTATTTGTCTCTAGGGCATATTTCCAACATAGCCAACAAAAATACCCTCTAAAGCTTTGGAATCAAACTTGGACAAATGAACACCTTTTATGAGATAGAAACACTTACAACCAAACACCCGGAAGTATGAAATGTTGGGCTTGTTACCGGTAAGTATTTCATATGGCGTCTTGATCAATTCTTTGCGGAGGTAGAGGATTTGATGCATGGCATGCAGTGGAGATTGCTTCCGCCCAGAAATTGTATGCAGACTTAAACTCAGCCAACATGGACCTTGCCATATCCATTAAAGTCTTGTTCTTCCTCTCAGTTACACCATTTTGTTAAGGGGTATATGTAGCGGAATATTGATGTTTTATCCCCTCATCACTGAGAAAACCATTTAGAATGTAGTTCTTGAACTCGGTGCCGTTGTCACTTCTTATTGTTAGCATGGGAAAATTGTATTGGCGTTGAACCATATTGACAAAGTCGATGAAATATTGTTGGTTGTAACTCTTCAACTTGAAGAAATAGACCCATGAATATCTTAAGTAGTCATCAACAATCACCAAGCAATAGTTCTTCCCACCAAGGCTAGCATGAGATGGAGGACCAAAGAGATCCACATGAAGGAGCTCCAAGATCCTTTTTGACTTTATAATATTATTTATCTTGTGGGGAGCACCATGCATTTTTCCTTCAACACAAGCCCTACAAACACGATCTTTGGCAAAACAAACATTGTCCTTTAGTCCCACAATGTGGCCACCCTTGTGAAGGCTTTGCAAAGTTCTCATATTGACATGGGCTAGTCGGCGATGCCATAACCAACCCACATCGGCCTTTCTGAATAAGCACATCGCATTTGTAGTGGTTTTCCCCGAAAAGTCCACCACATACAAATCATTTTCAACATACCCAACGAAAGCGACCTTTAGAGTCTTGCTCTACAAGAGGACCACAATATCATTATCAATAAAGACGACGAAACCCATCTTTCCTAGGGCACGAACTGAAAGTAAATTATAGCCAAGGGTTTCAATAAGCATGACATCCACGAGAGTAACATCGTGTGCAACCACAACTTTGCCAAGACTCATTACCTGATATTTTGATTTATCAGCGTATGTGACGGTTATATGATCTTGATTTGCCCTCATCTCCGTCATTATTGTCTTGCTTCCAGTCATATGACTTGTGCAACCACTATCAAACACCCACTTTGACCCGCGGGAAGCATAGTTCTACAAGAGATCAAGCTAGTTTTTAGGTACCCATTTTTCAATGGGTCCTCTCTTGTTAGTGACAAGGGTCTTTGGAACCCAAATAGACCAAGCTATATAACCATCAAATGGACCAACATATTGTGCATAAACATCACCAAAATAATTACGCATTAAGACATAGTGAGGGTTAGCACTTCCCGCAAAGTCATCATGTGACATAGTTTTGCCACTTTGGACATTACTACCCATAATGGTCTTATATTTTGGTTGAGCAGGCTTGGCCTTCTTCTTCTTGTTGTTCTTTTCCTTCTTGGCTTTGGAAACATAGTCAAGACCACTCTTCTCATTATTTGGCCTTTGTTTACTTAAAAGGTCATCAAGGGACTTGTTACCTGTTGGGAGGGTTGCCTTTGCAAGCTCCCCCTTCAACCTTTGCAAACTACTAGGGGGAATGGAAAAGATAGGTGAAGCAACATTAGTTAATTGAGTTTGAAGTTATTCACTTGACTTTGTGAAGGTCATGAGATCACTTTCCAATGCCTTGTGAGCCTTGTTAAGCTTCTCGTAATCCTCAGCAAGTTTTTCATGAACAACACCAAACTCAATCTTGTCCTTTTTAGCCTTTTTGTGTTTAGCAATAGCATGATCACGTACTTTAATGAGTTTAGCAATAATTCGATCATTTGCTTCATCAAGGCCTTCAAGTTTTCTTTCAAGAGACACCCTAGTCTCTTGTTCTTCTTCAAGAGCATTAGTTATAACATCCATCTCAAGTAGATGATCTCTTCCAAGCTTACATGTCTCATCTAGGAGCTCTTGTGTGTGAGCAAGTTGGTTCAAGAGATTTACAAAATGCTTCTTATGCTCCCCTTGCAAGTTAGACATGTAAGCATCGAAAGCAACTAATTCTTCCTTCACCTCAAGAGTTATATCAACATTCAAATCATCATTGATACTAGAGGTGGAGAGAGGAGATGGTGATACCTTCGATGCTCTTACCATAAGGCAAGTGACATTCTTGTTGGAGGTGTTCTCATTTGGGGAACCAAAGAGGGAGAAGGTAGATGTAGAGGTAGTGGCAATGGTAGCCACACCATTTGTTGCTTCTTCTTCTTCCTCCTCCTCCTCATCGGAGGAGAACTCTTCATGTGCTATCAATGCAATGTCACCAAACTTCTTGTTGGTGGTATTCTTCTTGTAGAAAGGCTTTGTGAAGGGGGGCTTTGGATTTTTTATTCAATATGAAGGCACCACCATTGTGTTCTCTCTTCTCATAAGGGTATCCGGCAACAAAATGATAGCGGTTTCCACAGTTGAAGCAAGTTCTCATAAGGGTATCCGGCAACAAAATGATAGTGGTTTTCTACCACTTGGGTTGCTTCTTCGTTGCATCTCCATCTTGGCCTTTGCGGGATCTTTCCAAAAATTTCTAGCATAGAAAGACATGTATTCACCATGATCAACCTTGACATCCTCGGGGTGGCTCATAGGAAGTGCATCTCACTTCCTTCTTCTTCATCATACTCCACAACCTTGGCCTTTAAGGCAAGATTGACACCACTACTCATTCCAGTGGCACGAGCACGGGCATCTTTGGCATCTTGGCAGCAACCTTAAAAGCGTCCATCTCTTGCATAACTTTATTGGAGGTCATGAGATGGTAGTTGTGTCTTCCTTGAAGACTCTTCAAGTCAGTGGGCTCGAAAGGCATGAGTGCACTCACATACTTCCTCTTGATCCAAGAATCATCACTGTGAGAGGCACCAACATTTCTGAAGGAGGTGGTTGTGGATTTGAGTCTTCGATACATGTCTTCATGATCCTCACCATCCTTCATGAAGAAACCTTCGGCTTCATTGCTTAAGGCATCATATCTATTTCTTCTCATGCTCTCATTTTCAACAGACAAGTCAATGAGAGCATCCCAAGCTTTCCATGGCGGTATTGTAGTGCTCAATGTGTGGGAAGTCCTTTGGTCCCACTCCAAGTTGAATCATGTGCAAAGTTGTGGCATTGAGTTGGCTATTGACCACTTCTCTTTTTTCCAAGTTGGTTGGATCCTCAATCTTGAGTACATCTTCAATGATGTTCCATAGGTCAATGCAAGAGCTGCACACATGAGATTTCATTAACACTTGCCATTGACCGAAGGTATGTGCAGCTAACTTAGGTGGGTCACCTCTGTTATTTATATGGGGATGAGGGATAGGTGGGTCGGGAGAGTACCATCCGGGAACCGCATGGTTCCCTTACTTCCCATCACCCTTTTTGGTGGAAGAGTTAGTGGAATTATATTCATCCCCCACTTCCACACCCGTAGGCATAGCCGGAGCATTATCCTTAGGGTTAGAAGGTGTTTCCTCAGGAGGGAGAGGTGGTGAGGTTGACTTTTCTTTAACAAGTTGCTCAACTAGTTGACGCAATTATTGGATTTCGTTGCCCAAGGTAGAGCTCAAGCTTGTTTCCAATTTCTTAAGATCTACCATGGTCACCGAAGTACTAGCCTCACCCTCTCCACCACCCTCAGGGTTGACCATTTTCTCTTAGGCGGTTAAGCCTGAATAAAGAGCCGAGGCTTTGATACCAATTGAAAGGATCATATGGTCACCTAGAGGGGGGGGGGGGTGAATAGGTGCTACTTCAAATTTTACTTCTTTTTTAGATTAGGGTTTGACACAAAGGTAAATTCTTTAGATATGCAACTATGGTGAATTTACCTATATATCACACTATCACACCTAACTAAGAAGGAACTAGATAAAGTAAGGCGCGATAAAGGATAGAGGTACCCGAAGTAAAGCACACAGGGACACAAGGATTATTTCTCGTAGTTCCTTCCTTTTGAGGGGAAGTACGTCTGTGTTTGGAGAGGGGGTGGTATCAAACCACCAACGCCACCAGAGGCCTCCCTTATTCTCCGGTAAACCTCACCCCTAGGGGATCGATTCACGCTTCCACTATATCGGCAACCTTCAAGGTGGTAGCCGGCACCCTTACAACAAGTTCGAGGCACACACCCACAACTTAATCGGGGGCTCCTGAATCCAAGCAAGTTGTCATACAATCAAATACAAGCTTGTAAGAATCAAATCAACCAAAACAAGGCTTAGGGTTTCCAATGAAACCCTAGAGCAAGGGGCCCTCAAGTGAATGAGGGGGAAATGAAGATCTCTCTTGGTGAAGCTTTAGATCGATGCCTCCTCCTCCGATCCCAAAGATCAACGACTTTGGGTGGTTGGATGAAGAGATCTTGAAGTTTTGGTGGCTCTAATGGTGTGGTCTCCTTTTTCTGGAACGAGCAGCTGGAGGAAAGGGGATGAGGTCCCCTATTTATAGGCCTCACCCAGTGAACCGTTTTCTGACCGTTGGGGACTCTCCACACCGGAGACTCCGGTCTAGACCGGAAACTCTGGCCCATCTCCGGTCCATCTCTAGACCGACCATCTGTATGTCCTGGGTAGTGTCTTGTCGTCCACTATGGAGACTGGCTGAAACTCCGGACTAGAGACACTAGAGACTCCGGTGTGTCCACACCGGAAACTCCGGTTAGAGAAGTCACACCGGAGACTCCGGCTGATATCCGGTATGTCTCCAAACCACCTCACAGATTGACTCAGGGCCAAGTCCAGCACCCATACCGGGAACTCTTGGGGAAACTCCGGACCCCACCGGAGACTCTGGTGTTTGCACACCGAAGACTCCAGTCTGGAAACATCATGTAAGCTTAGATTTGGCCATGGAATTTCCCACCTTCATCTAACTTTTTCTCTTTTCAATAGATTGACCTGTAGACATTAACACATAGTAAAATGTACCTTATGTTGTTAACGAACACCAAAACAGATTAGGACAGTAAATTTCCTTTCATAGCCTTTGTCGGTTGCTACTTTCGGACTATCATCTTGACTCTTCATGGGCCATAAACCCTTCTTCAGTTCTTCATGGGCCATGATCCTGTCCGAGAGCAGGGTGCCACCGGTGACCACGATCACCACCCCGACAACTACGACCCTGATCCCGACCCAATCGTCACCCATGCCAACACCACTACTCCACCATTGGCTACCCCGGAGGCGCCTCCTACCACGGCGGATGATCTCACCTTTTGTTTTTCATTGGCTATGTAATGCGAGAGCATCTCTAACAGAGCCATGTAAAGGGCCGAACTAAGTTGTGTTTACACACAGTTGTAACTACGAGTTGTGTTTACACGCAGTTGTAACTACGGTTTGCAGTTTCGTGTTCGTTGGCACGGATCAGAGCCTGCAAACGCAGCCTATACATTCGAAATTTGAAAATGTTCGGAGATATTATACGCGCGTGATAATTATTCACTAGGCATAGTTCATACATACTGTGATACGTAGACCAAAATTTACAAAAAAAAAAGGTAATATGGAGATCGAGCTCGCCAGGGGACGACAACATGGTGGCGTGGCCCCGATTGACCAAAATCGAGCTCGCAAGGGCACGACGGCGCGGTGGCCGTCGCAACGCCTAGTCGTCGAGGACGATGACCTCGGGCTCGCTGGTGGGTGCGGCGGATCCGGAGCCCTCCATGTCACGCGCTGCCGTGATGGCCGCCGCCACCTCCTCGCGCTCACGGGAGAGCTCCGTCTCGAGAGCCGCCTCCGACGCGTGGACGGCCGTCAGCAGCGCGTCGCGCTCCTCGTCGCCGTCTCGCGCGTAGACGAGTCGGATCGTGCTCGCGCTAGAGGACTCAGGACGTACGCACGTGGCTCTGGTAGGCGTGGAGTTGCGCCTCGTCGGGGAACTCGGGGGAGTGATGTTGATGGTCGTAGGCCCTAGTTGTTCCACCGGCGTGCCGTCCTCCGTTTGGCGCCGAGGAGCAGACGAGCTTCTTCCGTAGCTCGCCTGCGCACAGATGCAGCGACCCGGTCGGCGGACGCCTTCCACCACCCCGCCCCCGCCGCTACGACCACCGCCTAGCAGCATCCTCCGCTCAGTGTCGCCATGCTGTCGCCGAGGACATAGATCTGTGCGCGGAGGCGCCGGAATCGCTCGGCGGAGCTGTGCGAGAAGAGCGGCAGCTTAAAGTTGCCGAAAAATATAGGTTTGGGCCATTTACAGGCTCTGTTAGCGATGTTCTGAGGCCGGCATGCGCCTATTTTAATCGCCAGACTTGTCGTCGATACTATGATAAGTTTGATAGCGGCAAACCCTATTTGATTCTGCGATATTTATGTTTCGCTGATAGAAAGTACGAGAGAGAGGCGGCTGGGACCTGGTGCCCCTGATAGAAATTAGTTGCGCCGAACAGACCGTTTAACTTGGTGAGAAAACGAGAAGAACATGGGAGAAGTGTTGAGTTTCGGAAATTCACTGCTCACAAGATTCGGTCTGGTTGTTGGGTGCGGCTGTGCGACCCAAACAGGCAACGGGTCCGGATCCCCTGGAGTTGGACTGAACTCCACCGTGTGGAGTTAGGAAAATCTCAGCCCTCGTATTCTTCCCATGGCCCAGATTTAACCAGCGTAACAACCTGTAATTTATCTAGAGTTTGGAGGGATTTTTTCTTTCTTTTGATGGTTCCCTCCAAAAAAGAACCTGTTAGCCCTATTTTCCCACCAAAAACAGAGCACGTATTGATTTTCCCACCAAAAGCTATCACGCCATTATTCTTCTTCCCTTTCTCGAAAACAGATCCATATTCTCCAGATCCGTATTCTTCCCCCAAACCTTTATGTTCTCTGCTGGTTGGACTAATGCAGCCAGATTACAACAATGGAAATCTCAGCGGCCTCAACGCGGAATCAAACACCAACCACCAGGAATCAAACACCAACCATCAGCATACTGCAGGTTGGACTCCCAAGCTAGGTATGGAATTCGGTACAATAGATGAAGCATGGAATTTTTGGGTCTCTTATGCAGGAAAAATCGGATTTGATGCTAGAAAGCATTATAGTAACAGGAATAAGGATGGAGTTGTGACATCAACAAGATTCTTATGTGGAAAGGAAGGTCACAGATCAAAAGATAAACGCGAGGATCAATACAAGTCTTCGCGGGCAGAAACAAGAACGGGATGTAAAGCACGCATGGGAATTATTCTGAACAGAAGTACCAACAAATATGAAGTGCGTGACTTTGAGGCAGAGCACAACCATGTCTTCTATCGGCTAGATATGATCCACTTGATCCCATCTCAGCGAAAAGTATGTCCAATTGATGCCATGGACATAGAAGCAGCGGATGATGCTGGCATTGCACCAAAGGCAGCACATCTCTTTTCTGGAGAAGTTGTTGGTGGAACATCCAATCTTGGGTACACACTGCAAGATCGCAAAAATTACTTGAGGAGTAAGCGCCAACGTAGTTTGCAGTATGGAGAAGCAGGAGGTTTGTTGAAGTATTTTCAGCAACAAGTCATTGACAATCCATCCTTTCAATATGCTATTCAGCTAGATAGTGAAGAACAAATAACCAATATATTTTGGGCCGATGCTAAAATGTTGATCGACTATGCTTTATTTGGTGATGTGATTACATTTGATACCACATATTCTACCAACAAAGAGTACAAACCTTTTGGAGTTTTTGTTGGATTTAATCATTTTCGAGAAATAGTGGTTTTTGGAGCAGCCCTCTTATATGATGAAACAATAGATTCTTTCAAGTGGTTATTTGAAACTTTTCTAGCAGCACATAATCAAAAGCATCCCAAGACAATTTTTACCGATCAAAATGCGGCAATGGGCAGGGCAGTGAGCAAGGTGCTTATGGATACAATACATGTTTTGTGTTGCTGGCATATGGGTCAGAATGCAATAAAGCATTTAAGCTCGCATAAGGCAGAAGAACCAATAGAAAGGATTCTGCCTAGTGATCCTAGTCAAAAAAATGATGAAGCAACAACAATCTTGAAGGAATACAATCGTTGCATGTATTTATATGAAAAGGAAGAGAAGTTTGAAGAAGTTTTCAAGTGGATGCAATCTAAGGTAAAGGATGGAAGCTGGTTGGATGGTATTTACAAACTAAAGCACAAGTGGGCTTTTTGCTACATGAAGGATGTGTTTACATTGGGAATGCGAAGCACACAACTCAGCGAGAGCTTCAATAAGGACCTGAAGCAACATCTGAAATTTAATTTGGACATAGTGAGGTTCTTCAAACATTTTGAGAGGGCAGTTCAAGAGAAGCGTGACAAGGAGGTAAAATCTGAACATGAAGTCAGGAAAAAGTTGCCGATGCTAAAACTGAAGGGCACACCAGTACTACAGCAAGCAGCAAATGCTTACACACCACCTATATTTAAACTCTTCCAAGAGGAGTTTGAAAAATCAACAGCAACTTATATCAAGAACTCGGTGCAAAATGATTTAATCACTGGGTTTAGTGTTGCCATTTGCAATCTTGAAGGGAAGCCAACTAGTAATTATGGATACAAAGTTTCTGTTCACCCCATTAATCAAACGGTTTCTTGCAGTTGTAAGAAATTTGAGAAACATGGGATGAGTCTAACCATACTATTGTTTTTATTAATCAAACGGTTTAAGCCAACTAGTCAGCAGTCAGTTTATGGCTCCATAAATATTGATAAATGCATGTATGAGTCTAACCATACTATTGTTTTTATTAACTATAGGGTGTTGAGGTACCGATAGATATCTTGTGGATGAATGAAAATGGAAATGCTACTGGTTTCACAGATTCTTTGTTGGTAAGATCCTAACAAGTTTATTACATTGAAATTTGAGAACACTACAACTTTGGTTTCACACAAATTTGTATCATGATCCAGGGATCCTGCGATGATGATTTGACTGCATCACATACCAACCTCACGGATAACACATCATTCAGTCAAGTATGTAATTTGTGCTATGTTGTTGGAACATAATCAAATTGCAATATATTATATTTAATTTCATGCTTACTTTATTTTTTCATCTACTATTTGACAGGACACAAGTATTAGATATACTCAAGATGAACAATTGTGTTTTCCTTCTTCAAGCAACATTGCAACAAGCCAATTTGCAGGATACTACAACCAGTTCTTCTGAACAGGCCAAGAAACATAATCTATTTTATGTCATATGTAAAAATTATTTTAATCCCTCATTATATAGTGGACATTATTCCCTTTAATCTGTTTTTACAAGTAGAATTGCATACTAGCTGAACAAGAATCATATAGATGGATTTGAGTTATGATTCTTACCTTTTCTTGCTTGAGTGGCCACTACAATCTTTGTGCGTGCACACCGGTACCTTCACTTCCTCCCTCCCATGAAGCTCAAATTTATGTAGCCTGTACTGTTGGGGCGAGCTCCTGGTGCAAACGCGGCAGAGGCGGCAAGCTCACGATTTGGGCCGAGCCACAGTGCGGCTGGGCAGTGAATCCATGGAAGCTACAAGCTCCCGATATGGGGGTGAGCTCCCAGTGCGGACGCAGCGGAGGCTGCAAGCACGCGAGGTGGGATGAGCCCCTGGTGTGGCGGCGACTGCATTGAAGCTGCATGCTTGCAATGCAGGGCGAGCTCCCGGTTTGGCGACGACTGAGTCGAGGCTGCAGGCTCGTGATTTGACGGCTGAGATTTTCCCAACTCCACACGGTGGAGTTCAGTCCAACTCCAGGGGATCCGGACCCCCAGGCAACCACTAGGCTACCGCGCCGGTGCGACCATGCCGGCCTACTTCAGGTGGGGCTTTTTTCTCCGCCGTTGGCTCGTAAAAAAAGTGGCGAGCTGCGTGTTCGGCGCCCGGAGAATCTCCAGCAGCTGGTCATGTCCACCGGCACGCGAGCAGAGAATCTCCGCGGAGGAGTTGAGCGCTGGTTCGGCGACGGAGTACTGCAGGCCTGGGAGGATGGGCTCGAGGGTGGGCGCGTCCACGCGGCCGGTCCCGTACACCATGAGCTGCTCCATCAGCCATCAGAGCTCGTCAGTAATCTTGAGAGCACAGTAGCGTACGTCGTAGACTCGCAGTGGGTGGCGTTGCAGGCGAATTCATTGTCCGCGTTGCACTCGGCGCTCGTCGCCGGTAGCGGTGGGCTTCGCCTTCGCCGCCGCGGCAGCCCACCTCACGTCGTACGCACTTCCCCTCCCACTCGTGTGCAGCCGCTGCACACAAGGCGCTCGTGGAAATTCCTGGAACAAACACATGACACTCAGCATCTCGACCTGTGTCGGTTATAGCCATGAAGATTAGTTTTGTTGCATCTGGCGCTTACGAATTCTCCTTTGCATGTGCCAACAGGAGAAACTGATCCAAGTTGATGTGCCCACGGGAGATACTGATCCAAGCAGCCCAGGTCAACATCTGCAAGTTTACTCCTCTGCCACTTTGTAACTGCAGCATTATCCGTTCCTTCTCTGTTGGGTTTACGAACCTGCATGCCAGTGGTGCTCGTTGTGTTGGCTTGTCAAATCGTGTAAGGAATATATGCAGTGCTAATTAGCAAGGAAAAGTTGAGGTGTAAATGCTAACTCTGTCTGTCAAGGCAAACATCAAGAAGCAGAAGCACACATGGATGGCATCAGTTCGTCTCTTTTCCATCAAGCCGAGACAAGAAAAGGAAGCAAAGAAATAAGAATCTCCACTCGTAACCCTCGTACGGGCTCGGGCGCGACCTTTTTTTACCCGTATAGGGGGGTGCCGATGCGATGTTGCCAAATGGGGGGCACCGGCTCTTAGTCGTGCCCCCCATAACAAAATTTAAATATTCTAAATTTAGCAGAAATTTGGACAAACAGTTCAAACTTCAACAAAACGAGATGAACAGTTTAAATTTAACAAAAATTTACAAAACAAAAAAAGTCATCTAATGACGGCCACCCCCGAGCCGGCGGTACATCGCCGCGGCGTAGTCGAATAGGCCGTCCTCATCATCGTCATCGCTGGGCGGCTCGTCCTTCGCCGGCGGTAGGCGGCTGCACCCTGCGCCGCTGGTCCTGCGCGCCGGCCTCGTGGAAGGACCAGCCGCCCCTCGTCGTCGTCGATGTCGAGGACGAGGCCGTGGCGCCTGGCGCGCTCGGCCTGCTCCCGCCGCCAGTCCTGCGCGGACCAACTGGCGGCGAACTCTTCGGTGGCCCGCAGGACGGCGTTGAAGGATGCCCGCTCCAGCATCCTCTGACCCGGAAATTCTTCCGGGTCCTCGCCGTCCGCCAGCTAGAGCGTTGCCGCCTTGTACTCTGGCGGTGGCGTCCACTCCTTCTTGGGCTCGGGCTTGGGCCTGCCCAAGCGGAGGCGGCGAGGGAGGCGCGCGGCGCCTGCGCGGTGGGCTCGCCTGCTCGTCCTTCACCGGCGGGAGCACGAGGTAGCGCGGCGACGGCGAGGAGTATGGCGAGTACCGCGCTGGGGATGAACGCGAGGAGGAGGAGGACGCCGACGGCGCGCGGCGGGCCCCCCAGCGGTTGCTGGCGGCCTGCTGGCGATCGCGCGGGATGCGCGGCGGCATCACCAACGGTGGGTTGTTGCCGTTGGCGATGTGGTCCAGGACCCAGGAGAGGGTGCGTCCCGGAGCGCTCCACCATCACTTCCGGCCTTCGCTATTGTACTTCGCCGGAGGCGGGCCAACGCCGTCGTAGGCCTTGATGCGTTCCTCGTGCTTCCGCGCGAAGAAGGCCGCCCACGCCTGGAGGTTGTCGGGATCCCACCTAGGGTCATTGCCCTCCTCGTCGGTGAGCGACCCCCAGTAGTGCTCGTAGATCGCGGCTCTGCGGGCCACGACGGTGGGGATGGGCGGCACAGCGAGGACGCCGTGGCTCACCGCCCACCCCGTCGGAAGCCGGAAAGCCGGCGGGACGGGGTAGCCGACGCTCCATAGCGCCTGCGCCTCGTCGACGTGGAGCCAGAGGCCAACACGCCGTCGTAGCCCGCCATCGCCGAGAGAGAGGGAGAAGAAGACGACGTTTGGGGGAGGAGATGGTGGAGCTCGTCGTCAAGGCAATGCGCGTGCGGCGGCAATGGAAACCGCCGCGGGTTGTTATACCGGGAGGAGGGCATTAATGCCGCACTGCCCCTTTGACGGGGCGCGTCGGCTGCACCGCCCGCTGCCGTTCGCTGGAAAGGCTGCGGCGAGCAGAGCCATTACTCGGCGCTGATGGCGAGGAAGAACGGCTTTATGTGGCTGCCACACGGGCCAGCTTTGACCGGGACGGTTTGGCGCGCACGCTCCCGTTTTCTCTTCCCGCCACCCGCCCTGCCACGCATCCATCCGGCGCCCCCACTCGCCTCCCTGTACATTGGGTTTGGCCTGACGCCGCCGGGTAAATAACTAGGCCACGCCGGCGCCAAAAAAAATTAGGACGTCCGGCTGGACTCGAAATTTCGCACCAGCGCTCCCAAAACGCTACGAGGGGCCTTTGAGGCGATGCTCTAAGCACATAGTAACAGACAATGAGGTCCAAACTCCAAAGCATATATTCGACAGGAAAAAGTCTTCTGCTATCATACCAGCGACTCAGCGAGTGCTGCCTCGTACAGTAACAGAGCAATCATAGTACCAAGCCTCCCAAGTTTTTTGCTCGCTTCAGATCTAGTGCGAAATCCAGGGCGGTTCCTATTCTTCTCTCCAAGATTGCGAAAAGCAGCAGGCTTGATTCCTCCTCTTGATCGAAACGACAGAACCCGACCCGGACATTTCGAGAGGTATTTGTATCAACAGTGCCTCTGCTTTTCTCTGAATATTTTAGGTGATTTCAGATGTTTGTAGAATTGTAGGACGATCTGAATCAAATCTTCTCAGCCCGGCCAGTGATTTGCTGTTTTTTTGTAATCACAGGGCTTGGAAGAAAGATAAGCTTCGCTCCTAAGCGGCCAAATGGCCAAAGAAACGTGTTGTAGTGTCTGCACGATAAGATAGATCTTGTCTCGAATCCAGCTCAGGTTCTGCTTTGAGGAACCACAATTTATTCTCTGACCAATCAACCTCATCAGTTCATCTCTAGGAAATTTCCAAGACAGGTACGCTTACAGTTTCTCTTTTTCTTCTCGTTGTACCTTTAGGTGGTTTGAGAGGATGTGCCATTTGATATGCATATGCTCCCCTGTTACAGATATCAACTCCACACAGCCTAGTCAAATATTTGCGATTTTTAATCTGCAGGGATCCCTCCATCCTAAGCGGCACAATGGAGGCTGCTTTACTATCAGGAGCCTTGAAACCTGCTGCCGACAAGCTAGTATCGTTGATAGCCAGTGAATTTGCCTCCATAATTGGTGTCACCAAAGATCTCGCTGAGCTACAGGGTTTATTTGGAGATATCACCAATTGGCTGTCAGCTGTTGGGGTTGAAGCAACAGATAGTGGTTCATCACCTAATTGGCTCAAACAGTTGAAAGCAGTGACTGATGATTTTGATGACTTGTTATATCGTCTGGAAGCTGAGAAACACAAGGCGGACATGAATAGTAAAAAACATGTTATGGCGAACCGGTGCTGTACAAAACCGAAATCAGCTCTGTCGCGAACCAAGATGGCCCATGAGATCAAGGAAATCAAGAGGAGGTTTGCGAAAATTGTGAAGCAGAGATCTGATTTTAATGCAATAGCAAGCAGTACATTTGCCACTCATCATGTTCAGCCTACACGCAAGACAAGAGGGGAGTTGTCAATATTGGCGAATACCACAGATGTACTTGGAAGGGATGAGGTCAAGTATAACATTGTATCTAAACTAGTAGAGACTGATACCCAAGAGAGGATCTCCATAGTTTCTATTGCTGGGTTAGGGGGTTCTGGCAAAACTACTTTGGCCAAATATATTTGTCAGGATAGCAAAATAAAGCAGCATTTCGAAGTTGTGTACTGGGTTCATGTGTCTCAAGAATTTGAGGTGGAAAAACTTCTCGGGAAGCTGTTTGAATCTGTCTCCGATGAGAAGTCTGAGCTTCAGAGCTTGCAGCACAAGATCAAAACAATTTCAGAAAAGTTGAGCAAAGGTAAATTTCTGCTAGTCTTGGATGACGTTTGGAACGAGGACAAGCATGAGTGGGAACAGTTTGAACACCATTTGAACAATGGCGCACCTGGAAGTAAGATTTTACTCACCACCCGTGATAGAAAAGTTGCGGAAGTAGTCAAATCTGCAGAAATATTCAACCTGCCATTCTTATCTGATGATGATGGCTGGAAACTGTTCCAACAGAGTTCTGGTTGGGACGAGGAAGATTTGGACCCTGAGTTCATCGAAGTTGGAAAAGAGATTGTGAAGAAATGTGCTGGAGTGCCAATAGCAATCAAATCTCTGGCGGGTAACCTCCATGGCAAGAGAGATCTAAAAGAATGGCTGTCCTTGAGAGATAGTAATTTACTGACTAACAGTGATATAAAACGCAGAGTTTTCGAGTCCTTGTGGTTGAGTTATTTTCTTCTGTCTGACGATCTTAAGCAGTGTTTTCTGCTTTGCTCAATATTTCCTAAAGGCTACTATATGGACAAGACCCACTTGATTTCCCAATGGATAACACATGGCTTTGTTAGTTCGGGAAATGGAAGTCGACAACTAGAAGATATCGGGAGTGACTACTTTGATTCTCTTCTGAAAGTTTCTTTTTTGCAAGATCTAGATGAACATGAATTTAGTGGAAGAGTAACGTGCAAGATGCACGACCTGGTTCATGAGCTCACTCGGCAAATTTTGAAGGACGAGATGACTGTTATTCCAACGGACAGTACTAATGATCATAATCAGATATGCAGATATTTATCTGTAGCTTCGAGCACTGAAAAGGTTGAAAGGAAGTTATTTAACAAGCTTCGTGCCCTCTTTGTTATGGGTGGTAGCTTTGCTACGGATAAACCAATTAAGAAGGGTTATTGTGTGCGTAGTGTTATTCTGGAGGATATATGGAGAACTTTTGTTCCTCTATCTGTATCCAAGTTTGAATATCTTGGATATCTTAGAATCTCCTTTTCCTCTTTCCAAGAACTTCCAGAAGCTATCACGGATTGTTGGAACTTGCAGGCTCTTCATGTTATAGACTGCTACCGATTTGCGATGTTACCTGAGTCCATCGGAAAGCTTAGAAAATTAAGAACTCTTGAGTTGTCACATGTCAGTCTTGAAAGTTTGCCGCAGTCTATTGGTGATTGCCACAGTCTTGAAAGCTTGCACCTGATTTACTGTTTTAATCTCAAGAAGATACCAGACTCCTTCTGTCAAAATGAAAACTTAAGGCTGCTTAATATTGTCAATTGTTATTCTCTGCTACATTTGCCATCAGGATCTTTCCAGAAGCTACGGAACTTGGAAACAATCAACTTAAGTGGATTTAATAGTTTGGAAGACCTGCCTGGTTCATTTGCTTGTGATAAGTTGCATACTTTGATATCCTGTAACTTGTCCGAACTTACTGTATTATCTGAGAGCATCACTTGTCTGAGTAATCTGAAACATCTAGACCTTCAGGGCTGCGGAGGACTAGCTGAGTTGCCTGCTGGTATAGTGAGCTTAAAGAGGCTTGTTGTTTTGAACCTGGAAAGATGTGACAAGCTACGTGGCCTGCCAGTTGGGCTTGGACAGCTGACTCGTCTAGAAACGTTGGGTTTGTTTGTTACAGGAGATAGCAGCAAGCATGCAAGAATATCAGAGCTTGGCAGTCTCGATAGGTTAAGTGGCAACCTTCACATTAGGTTTGTCAAGGACCCAGATGATGCAGAAAAGGCTAATTTGAAGCAAAAGCTCAACATACGTCAACTTGACTTGTCCTTCGGGAAAATGGATACTGAGATGGAACAAGAGGCTCGTATGGAACTTGAGATGGCAGTTCTTAACTTTCTTGAACCACCATCTGGAATATATTGGCTGAGTATTTGGTATTATAAGGGTTCACGTTTGCCACATTGGTTGACCAAGAAAATACATTTGGGTAATTTGGATCGCAAATTCGAGCAAACTGTTGATCCACCTCATTTTTCCCACTTGACTGGAATGTCACTAATTGGTCATCCAAACGTGAAACATTTGACAGGACTTGTAGAGTTGCCTTCCTTGAAGTGGCTCAGTCTGGACGGTTTTGACATCCTTGAAAGTATCAATATAGGTCCCTTCCCGTCACTCACTGGGTTAAGAATTGACAATATGCCTCAGTCTTTGGAATTGACAACAGTGACAAGGGCAATTCTGGTTGACAGTGATGGACTGCACAAAATGCAATGCTGTTTCCCTCGCCTGTCTAATCTAGCCATATCTCAGTGCACAAAATTGAAACTGAATACGTGTTTTCCAGCATCCCTGAAAAGCCTGAGATTGTCCAACAGCATCGTCTGGCCAGTTCATCCTCTTGGGGACAAATCAGAGTCGCCCTCCTGCAGCAACAGCAATGGAGTACCCCCTTGTTCGACCCTTCTCAGTAAACTACAGATAAGCGGGATACGCGGGCCATCGTGTACTTCTGGCTGGGAATTTCTGCAGCACCTTGGTGCGCTCGATTCACTAAAAATCACAGACTGCGATGAGGAGCTGAAACAATTACCGGAGAGGATGCGGACCCTCACCACCCTCCAAGTCCAAAGGCTGAAGATCGATACATGCTCTGGTCTTTGCGTGCTGCCGGGGTGGCTAGGGGAACTCCGCTCATTACAGAATTTGAAAATCTCTAATTGCATAAATCTCAGGGTCTTGTCCGAAGGGTGGCTCGGGGAACTCGGCTCATTACAGGAATTGGAAATCTATCATTGCATAAATCTCAGGGAGCTGTCCAAAGAGTGGCTTGGTGAACTCCGCTCACTACAAGTATTGAAAATCTCTAAGTGCACAAGTCTGAGAGAGTTGTCTGAAGGGATTCATCACCTCACCTCCCTGCGTGAGCTACGCATAATTGATTGCAACGTCCTTCACCAGCTGCCAGAATTAGGGTCAGGGGAACTTCGTTCTCTCTTCCTCTGTAGGTTGCCTTGTCTGAGCCGTCTTCCTGAGTCCATGCGGAGCCTAACCTCCCTCCAGGTCCTACACATAGAAGAGTGTTGTGCTGTTCACCAGCTGCCAGAAGGTCTGGGGGAGCTCTCCTCTCTCCGTACACTCGAGATCAAGGATCTGCCTCTCCTGACCAGTCTTCCGGTGCAGGGCCTCGTCAATCTGGAAGTTCTTGATATTGGCAAATGCGCTGCCTTTGACCAGCTGCCTGACCAACTGGGGAAACTTCGCTCTCTCCGAAGCCTCTTTATCTCGCGTCTGCCTGTTCTTACTTGCCTCCCGGAGTCAATCGGACAACTCTCCGCGCTTCGAAATCTGAGTATATATGATTGCCGTGGCCTTACATCTTTGCCACGCTCCATACAACGGCTTAGTGATTTGCACACATTATATATGGGTGGTAATCCTGATCTGGCCAGGCGCTACAAGCAAGGAGCAGGAAAGGACTGGCACCTGATTTCCCATATTCCTGATGTGGAAATCAATGACGTGACCGACTTTTGACACGTGATATCCCATATTCATTGCGTGCTCAGGTTGGATTATTTCAGAGAATTGGGGGGCCATGGAGAAGGTGAAGCACTTGTTTTCTACCTCTACGAATACCACTCTTATTCTTCTTTGGTCCTTATTTTGCTTTTTCAGATCTAGTAGTTGTTACTAATTTGGTCGATTGCTAAGGATTTATTTTTCTTGCTTCGCAGATGTTCCCTGTTCGTATTTCCATAATTTTGCCAGTGAAGTTTCATTCTTGTGAAGCAGCTTACTTTTGTTGGGGGGCGTCTCTCAACCGCTGACAAGCTGATCTTCCTCGGCTAACTAGCTGGGAGTGGGGTGTTGTATAATACTGGCTGCAGGCGGACAATGGTGGCGGTGATCAACAAATTCTGTGTGTTAGTTCATAATAATTCTGCAAACTTATTTGGCTTGGTTATTTTTGTATGCAATGAAAACTTCTTTGGCTTGGTTAAGAAGTGGCATGTAGGTTTCTTTCTGGGACCATTGATGTGTATATGATAGATAACCTCACGGTGGCAACATGGTCTGTAACTCTGTATCCCTGAAAATGTCCGAACAAGGACAACGATATGAGAACTTCTCATATCGCCACGAGTTTGTGCCAAGAGTAGTGAATCTGAGGACAATATTGTTAGGATCTACAGAGATCTAGACCGATTCGGTAGAGGCATGGCTAGGGTTTGGATCTTACACAGAGAGAGAGAGGGAGATGGCTACCTTCTCCGGTGGACAAACTCGATGACCCGTTTACCATCTTGGTCGACGGTGAGAGCGTGGCTAGGGTCACTAAGCGGTGGCGGCGGCGGTGCTTCCCGTGGCTCGCGCTAGGAACCCTAGATCGGTAGGGATGTAGGTGGGGAGAGCGGCGGCAGCGTCGAATCTCATAACGTGTGCCCCGGCCCCCACCTCCTCTTTATAGCGCTGCCACAGGGACCCACCAACCATATGAGGGTTGGGCGCCCCCGATCAGGGCGCGGATAAGGGGTCGGTCGATCCGTTGGGATCGACCGGGAGAGAGTCAACCTAACATTCTCCCCCTCGATCTCGACTTTACTTTTTTACTTTATACTTTACTCATTTCATCACAGTTCAATACATAGAGCATGTTTCATCGTCACAGCTCAATTGCCGATAGATTCAGACAGCTACAATATACCTCTTGTTTTGAAAGAAATTCTGTTTCTTTTGGGCCTCTTATGATCCAGGAATCATAGGCTTTCCCTTAAACCCATGCCGGCTAAGTGCTCCTTGAACACATTGGGTGGTAAGCTTTTTGTTAGCGGATCGGCAAGCATATCCTTTATCCTTATATGCTCGAGTCTTATAGTGTGATCCTAGATCTTATCTTTCACAACATAATACTTTATCTCTATTGGTTTGGAATCATTACTCGACTTGTTGTTGTGAGCATAAAATACTGCGGGCTCATTGTCACAGTACATCTTTAGTGGCTTGTCAATGCAATTTACCACTTTCAAGTCGGATATAAATTTCTTTAACCATATCGCCTGCCCCGTTGCCTCATAGCAAGCTATAAATTCTGCATACATCGTGAATGATGCATCTATTGATTGTTTGGAGCTTCTCCACGAAATAGCCCCTCCTGCGAGAGTGAAGACGTATCCTGTCGTGGACTTTCGATCATCTTTGTCTCCCGCAAAATTAGCGTCTGAATACCCTCTTATTTCTAGGAAATCAAACCTTCTATATGTTAGCATGAGGTCTTTTATGCCTTGCGCATAACGCAAAGCTTTCTTTACCATCTTTCAGTGCTCTATGCCTGGATTCTCTTGATATCTACCGAGTACCCCGGTGATAAAAGCTAAGTCAGGACGAGTGCACACTTGTGCATACTGTAAGCTTCCAATGGCCGAAGCATATGGTACTGCTTTCATTTGAGCGATCTCATATTGACTTTTGGGACATTGAAATTTCCCAAAGCTGTCGCCCTTGACTATAGGAGCAGGTGTGGTATTGCACGCATGCATACTGTATTTCTTTAAAATCTTCTCTAGATATGCCTTCTGTGACAGTCCTAGAACCCCATTTGATCTATCTCGGTGAATTTCTATGCCCAAAACATATGAAGCTTCACCAAGATCTTTCATGTCAAAGTTTGAGGACAAAAACTTCTTTGTTTCTAGTAGTAGACTGACATCGCTGATAGCAAGCAAGATATCATCCACATACAGAATTAGGAAAATATATCTCCCACTTTTAAACTTTGCGTAAATGCAGTTGTCCTCAACATTCTCTTTAAACCCAAATTTCTTAATGGTCTCATTAAACTTTAGATACCACTGTCGCGAAGCTTGCTTTAATCCATAAATGGATTTCTTTAGGCGGCATCCCATATGTTCCTTGCCCTCCATGATAAAACCCTTAGGTTGTTTCATGTAGACTCTTTCATCTAAATCCCAGTTAGAAATGCCGTATTTACATCCATTTGATGCAACTCTAAATCAAAATGTGCAACTAGTGCCATTATGATTCTGAAGGAATCCTTACATGAGACTGGAGAAAAAGTCTCATTGTAATCTACTCCTTCTCTTTGTGTAAATCTTTTTGCCACAAGTCGTGCTTTGTACTTCTCCACATTCCCTCTAGAGTCACATTTAATTTTGTAGACCCATTTACAGCCTACTGTTTTGGCTCCTTTCAAAATTTTCTCTAAGTCCCAAACTTCGTTGGAACTCATTGAACTCATCTCATCTTCCATGGCCTCTAGCCACTTGGATGAGTGAGGGATACTCATGGCTTCTTCAAATGAAGTGGGATCATTCTCCATTTTAACTCTTTCTGTGTTATAGACTTTATAATCAGTGGAAATCGCCAATCTTTTAACTCTTTGAGACCTTCTAGGGGCCTCATCTGTTGGGACATTTCGTGCCCTTCTAGGTGCCTCATTCGTTGGCACATTGTGTGTCTCAACGTGTGTCACATCCTGTTGAGGTGGCTGCTGCTGCTCACTTTCACGCTAACAGTGGGTTCAGTCGGCTCCTGACGGACAGGTTCCGGATCCTCACTCACTGTTGTCATGGGTGGAGTTGCAATAGGTGCTTGCACCACAACCTCAGGGATTGTCGATGCAGGAACAACAGGTAGCGAGAAGAATGGCTCCTGAGTCATCGGATTAGGTGCATGCACCCTCTTCTCCTCAAGATCAATTTTCCGAGCTACCATGCTCCCCCTCATCATTTCGTCCTCTAAGAAGACAGCATGTCTCGTTTCTACAAACTTTGTGTATCTATCTGGACAGTAGAAACAAAAACCTTTTGACTTTTCAAGATAGCCAATGAAACGGAAACTGACTGCTTTTGGGTCAAGCTTTGCAATATTTGGATTAAATACTTTGGCCTCAGCTGGGCTCCCCCACACCCTTAGGTGTTGCAGCGAGGGGACTCTCCCTGTCCATAACTCATACGGTGTTTTGGGCACCGACTTGCTTGGTACTCTATTGAGAATATGAATGGCGGTTTTTAACGCCTCCATCCACAATCCCAATGGCAAGGTGGAGTAACTCATCATGCTGCGAACCATATCCATAAGGGTACGGTTACGCCTTTCAGCTACTCCATTTTGCTGAGACTCGCCCGGCATCGAATACTGGGCCACTATGCCAGTTTCCTGTAAGAACCTTGCAAAAGGTCCAGGGACTTGGCCATATGGGGTGTGTCGACCATAGTACTCCCCTCCACAGTCAGACCTTACTATCTTTATTGTTTTACTATGTTGGTTCTCAACTTCAGCTTTGAATATCTTAAATTTATCCAGCGCTTCCGATCTTTCTTTAATTGGATAAATATAACCATAACGGGAGTAATTATCTGTGAATGTTATGAACGAGTTATAACCATCCACACTTTTCACAGGAAACGGTCCACATATGTCGGTGTGAAGAATAATTTCTAGTGTTTCGGCGCTTCGATTTGCACCCTTTTTGATTTCCTTTACATACTTTCCTTTAACGCAATCGATGCATTGCTCTATGTCGGAGAACTCTAGCGGAGGAAGAATATTGTTTTTAACTAGTCTTTCTATTCTCCCCCCTCGAAATATGGCCTAAACGATAGTGCCATAATTTCAACGAGTCTTAAGTTCTCTTTCTTTTCTTTGGTTCTTTATCCGACGAGGAAACGTTCTCTTTCACTTTACACATAGAATTAACTTTCTCGCGAGTGGATAATAAATAAAGCTCATTGTGAAGGAAAGCAATACCCACACAATATTTATTACAATAAATGGCACACTGGCCATGTCCAAAATGACACTGATAATTAAGTTTGTCCAAACACGACACACTTATTAAGTTTCTATGCAAAGAAGGAACATAAAGAACATCCGTAAGCAAGATCATTGATCCATCGGCAAGCTCCAAAGAGATGTCACCAACGGCCTCAACATCCGCTTGGACTCCATTTGCGACTTCAACGCATCCTTCGTTTCTTTTCATAGTCCTCATCGAATGGAATCCCTATAAAGAATTTGCAACATGAACAGTTGCCCCTGAGTCAATCCACCAAGTAGATTTTGAAAACTGTGTATACAAGGATTCATTTACAAATGAAACTATATTGTTACCTTTTCTTGCCATTAGCTCCTTTAGAAAAACGGAGCAATCTTTCTTGTAGTGCCCTTTCTTACCGCAGTGAAGACAAGCGTCTTTTTTCACTGGGTGAGCAGGCCTGTGCTGATGCTGATAGTGCATGGGAGATTTACCGTGTGGCTTAGAGGGAGAGCCATGGTTGCTGTGAGTGAAGGTACTTTTCTTGTTGTCCTTCACTAGGTTCAATGAACCACCATTCTGGGTTTTGAGCCTCTCCTCTTCTTGAGCGCACATGGCGATGGTCTTTTCTATGTCCCATTTTTCGGGGGCCATATTATAATTGACAAAAAAGTTCTCAAACTGTTGAGGTAGTGACATCATGAACATGTGGACACGGAGAGCAGGCTTTATCTCCAGATCAGCTTCCATGGCCTTCAATTTGGCAGCCATGTTGCTCATCCGGAGGATGTGCTCCCTGATGCCATGTCCACCTCCTGTATACTTTTCTGTCACCAGCTGCTTCAACAGCTGGGTTGCATATGTCTTTGAAGAGCCAGTGAACTGACTCTTTATCTTTTCCATGTACTCCCCTACGGAAGCATACTCTGTGATTGAACCAACAATTGTTGGCTCACTGTATTCTTTATAAATGCCATGTATTTTTTGTTGGCGTTCTGCCACTTTTGGTTTTTTATGGAGTATGCCAGCTCTACTGGAGCATAGTCCCTTTTCTTTCTGTCCCATGCAACATCATCATCGACAACATCTCTGATGGGCTCTATCGGCTTGGTGGGAGGCTTGGTCTCAAGGAGCCAATCCACCTCAGCGTAGATGAACGCGAAGTCCACCTTCTTTCTCCACTCAGACTAATTGTCACCTCTCAGTATGGGGACCTCCTTGATGCAGTTCATCAAGTAGAATCCACCTGAAAGCACAAAGAAGTGAGAACAATAACAATTATATGTATTAATCTAACGTTGGTCAAAATTAAGACATACAAATGTTTATGCAGATAATTCTACATCACCGTTGGGCAGAACATAGAATCAAAAGCACATAACTTTAATTACTTTAAAACAAGACACTAATTATAATCATGCTATTTACAACGTTGATTAGAAAAATAACATGAATATGATCAGAATATAACTTTAACATGCTCTCAAAAATTTAATATCATTTTTGTCTTTACTAAAATTTTAAAAGAGCCCTTTAACTATTTGTAGCGGAAGAAATGAATAAAAATTCATTAAACTTTACATTTTACAGAAACTTTACTGTTACTTTTCCATTTTCTAAACAAAATTTCGTTGGATAATTTTGTATAGAAAAAACTGTGCAAAAAACTATCAAAAACTGAATTAAAACAGTCTAAAGAACTTTTGTAAAATTAAAGGACAAAAACTGTGCTGAAACTGTCTCTGCAGCGAAATTTCGGCCCAAGGCCTTCTTTCTGTTCACCGCCTAACGTGGAGAAGAACCAGCCCACGGCCGACCGCACGCAGCCGCTGTACGCGTGCTTCACCACGGCCCGGTAGAGGCCCACGGCCCGGTGCCGCCCCCGCGCTCTGCTCCCTGGCCGTCCGATCCACCGGATCGCATCGGGCGGACGAGTGCGCTGGTCGCTGGAACAAAACCAGCCGAGCCAGCCGCCCCGTCCCCAACCCTAGTCATTCCCCGTGCCTCTTTCTCTCTCAGGCAGCGAAGCGGCGGTGACTCTCTTACAGAGGCCCCGCTCGCGGGACGGTGAGGAGGCAGCGCCTCCTGGCGGCACACCAGCGACAAGCCCCTCCCCCTTTCCTCTGTCCCGCTCCACCCCCAACCCCACAGTACCACGGCGAGGCAGAGAGGAGACGAAAAGGAAGCGGTGGCGCCCCTTGGCTTCTTGCCGTCGAGCGCATCCACCCGCGGGTGGGTGCGCCGCCATCAAGCGGCCTAGGGTGGTGCCCTTTCCCGGTGGTGCTCTTGCACCCCATTTTTCGGGATTTCTTTCTCTGCTAGAGTCTCTGTTCGATTCGGATTCGGGGTGAAACAGGGAAAAACAGGGGCTTTTCTTTTGCTTTTCTTTGCCCCGTTAGGGGTTTGTTCTTCTTCTCGACCTCGGCTTACCGATGCGTCAGGATCGAGAGGAACGACGCGGCCGTGTGGGCGACGCACTTTGCCCTTTTCGGGTTAGGGTTTACTTTTCTTTGCTTTTGCCTTTCTACACGGAAACGATCTACGGAGCACATGGCTCTGATACCATTGTTAGGATCTACAGAGATCTAGACCGATTCGGTAGAGGCATGGCTAGGGTTTGGATCTTACAGAGAGAGAGAGAGGGAGATGGGTACCTTCTCCGGTGGACGAACTCGATGACCCGTTTACCATCTTGGTCGACGGCGAGAGCATGGCTAGGGTGACTAAGTGGTGGCGGCGGCGGTGCTTCCCGTGGCTTGCGCTAGGAAACCTAGATCGGTAGGGATGTAGGTGGGGGGAGCGGCGACATCGTCGAATCTCATAACGTGTGCCCTGGCCCCCACCTCCTCTTTATAGTGCTGCCATAGGGGCCCACCAACCATATGGGGGTTGGGCGCCCCCAATCAGGGCGCTGATAAGGTGTCGGTCGATCCGTTGGGATCGACCGGAAGAGAGTCAACCTAACAAATATATCATACCAGCCACGAGTGTCTAGAGCGTTTGTGTCGTGCGACTCATCGGTTGTTGTTTTTCAACTTGTGATGCTGTATTTGATTTGGCGTGTCGGGTGATAAATAGGATCACTGAGTTTGCTGGTGTAATTTCATTCACGATGTTCTTTTAGCAGATCCTGGTAACAAGCTAACACCATTCAGACAAGATAAATCGTCTTCTTCAGTAGGCAGATAAAATAAAATCATCATCTTCAGTTTTGTGAGTTAATTGCGGCTCCCCTGCTTTGGCTCTGCTCCTTGTTCTGTCCCTCCTCTTCTTCATGGGCTGTGTAGCATTGCCCTTCTCCGCCAAATTCATGGCGATGTTGAACTATGTACGGCCATATAGGTTCAGTTCTCTGTGACAATGATGCATATTTGTACACAAAACGTATACTAGTACGGAGTATGTATGATTCAGTTATATACAAGTAGAACTTCAATCAATTTATAATGGAGGCTTGCTCAAGTACAACCCTTAAGAGGGCACGAGAGGACAAGGTGAACATTAAGGAACACCGGGCAGAATTTCCTATGCACTACGGAACCCTGGTCATCTTTGGAGGCAACAATGGCTACGAGACGGCCGAAAGCTTTGGAGTGGGAGATCTTCGCTCAGGTGCCGCCCGTCCCCGAATACCTCCGTTGGTCTGACAATGCGATCTCATTTGATCGGACCGACCATCCGGATTAGGTGCCGAAACATGGCTCGTGCCCTTTGGTAGTGGACCCGATCGTTCGAGATATCAGGCTAACCAGGGTATTGGTTGACGGAGGAAGCGGGATCAACCTGATCACACTTGATGAGATGGGAGTACCACACTCTCAAGCCCGGTAACCAGCTCTCACGGAATCGTACCAGGCAGGGACGCCTTGCCAATTGGGAGAATCATTCTCAACCTCACCTTTGGGAGTAAGGAAAATTTTCCCCAGGAGGAATTTTTTTTGCGAGGCGCCAGGAGGAATTGACGTTCGAGGTGGTGACGTTCAAGGGGTCCTACCACTATGGCCCTCCTTGGAAGGCCCTTCTTCGCCAAATTCATGGCGATGTCAAACTATGTATACCTCCAACTCAAAATTCCCGGCCCGAAGGGAGTAATCACCATTCGAGGATGCTGTCTGCATTCCTATACCTACGATCGGGAGTCGGTCCAATTGTCATCTCTCAGCTCGAAGGACGAGAGGAAGAGGTCAAGAGCAACAATTCTCCGCCCACCAAGAGGTTGGCGGCGTTAGCACCGGTCGGCACAACGGGCCCAACAAGAGGTTTGGGCCATCCCTCTGTAAATATTGAGGTGGAGGGGAACTTTTGATCGTCGTGGCGGAAATTTCGATCCCTACAATGAAGACTTAAGCTCATTCAGGAGCGGGAAAATCAGAAGAAGGACGATGAATTCAGGATCTGCACCAAACCTAATGTTAGGATCTATCTAGGAGTAATGCTGTAACTTAGAGGTTTCGGTTACATACCCTTGTAGACCGAAAGTGGTTAACGTTCCGAGAGGAACGTAGATGATGTAGTCGTATTCATAGCCGACCTCAAGGTCATGAAGCTCCTCGGAAGTCACCCCTTGGTCCATCGTGCAACAATCCGGGCCATGACAGTCCGGGTGGCACTAGTGGTAGAACCCCCGTGGTTTCGCACACATACGGTGTACGATGACAACCTCCGATTCTTTGATCCCTGTCGAGAGTGCGGAAGTAGATCTTCTAGCTGAAATCCCTGAAGTGCAACAGCGTGCTACAGGTGCATAGTCTCTTGCGTATACAGTCCTTCTAGGGACCGTGCCATAGCAAGAAGGCAACAAGAGACAAATATATTTGTTTCCTAAGGAAAATGTCTTAGAGAATTATTGGTGGTATTTCCCCACCCCTATGCCCCCTTTATACAGGAAAAAGTTGGGCACATCCTCCCCTAAAGTCCCGAGGTGGGACTAAAGGAGGAGGTGGGAAGCGCCAAGGAAGGGGCACCATGGGAAGGTGGGCCACCCGGCTGGGCCTCACCCCGCACACAGCCCTAGGCTGGTCGGATGGGCCCCCTTGGGCAGCTTGGCCTGCCTCCCTTTGAGTGGCTTCCCTCTTGGGCCTTATTCCTTCGGGAACTTGGCCCTCAGTGGAAGTTTCCCTTCAAATTTAATTTTAAATATATATATATATATTTAATATTAATTTCAATAATTAATATGAAATATATATTATTAAATTCTCTTTTACATGAAACACCTTTCGGTTCACTCCGAACAACTTCAGATCCTCCCGGAACAATTCCAGTTCCCTCACAGAACATTTCTGGTTTTCTCTTCTCTCCCATCCAGTGATTCCGATGATTCCATAATGATCTCCAAGTGTCATCATACCCTTAAGTGTGTTACTCACACGGTTTAGGAATGGCACAGACATGATCGAGAACTCTCTTGATTAATGATTAATAGCGGGACCGGGATGCCCATAATGACCCCATGTGCATTCCACGATGTTTAATGGCGTTTGAACCGTAAACATCGAGTCAAATTCTCTTTGGTACTTTGATACTGACTTGTCCGAGATATGATCATTGATATCACTATACCTTGTTCAATCTCATTACCGACAACTGCTGTTTTACACGTTCTCGTGATTTTTCAACCCCCAGACCTAGTCACATGTTGCAACATTATGGATATAATCTCACCGAGTCATACTTGTGTATCTTCCTGTCACACGGGTGAACAAATCTTGATCTTGATGCATAGGCCTCAACATATCCCTCTATAATACCCAACATGCACCCTTATGATCACCCAGTTACATACATGACGTTTGATGCAGTCAAAGCAGCCTCGGGTGATAGTGATTAGTATGATCTCACTATCAAATGAGAAGGATACTACGCTTCTAACTAGTGAAAAGATGAACCATGTGACTTGATCATGTTGCAGTACTTATCTTGGGTAATGTCCATCACATCATTCACTAATGATATGATTTCATTGTCAACTAGCATAAATGTTCCATGATTAGGAAACCTTGATCATTGGTTGCCCAATGAACTAGTATAAATAGAGGCTATTAGGGACTTGGTCGGTTTACATACCACACCTGTATCAATGTTTCCACTTGATACAGTTATAGCACAGTATGAAACTATTACGAACTAGTTGAGATATGATAATAAAATCTATTTATTATTTGCCTCTAGGGCATATCTCCTTCAGTCTTCCACTTGCACTAGAGTACAAATAATCTAGCTTGCATTTGTAACTGATCATAAACCATATCACATATGTGTTCATTAATCATTCTTTCTCATGGAAAACATCATGTACTTGATCTGTATTACCAGATCCATATGTCTTGTGCAAATCGTTAATGTTTCCTAATTTTGACATTTACACGATTATCACATAATGTGTTGAAGTATTCATTTGGCGATAGAGTGAGACTTTGTTTCATAGTGTTTACAATAATGGTCAATCGGTCAATTGAAATTTCACTATTTGTCATCTAAACTCCGGAACACAGTCAACAGAAGTCGAATTGCATTAGCAAAACAACTACACTAGCCACTTCAAAAGAAGCCATATACTTCTATATCTATGTAGATCCTAATCGATAGTGCATAAAATGCAACTATGATGCCTATTCTCGCTCCTTCCAATTTAAGGATAAACTTAACTCTGGTTCAGTGATTAACTCAGAAATCACTTCATGACATGTTCTTACAACTAAGGAGTTGTTTCCCAACCAGAAACTTGCGTCAAATTACATCGAGTATACAATATGGTTATATGGAAGAACCTATGACCGAGTCATAGGAAATACAACACATCTCTTTCTTTTAACTATGGTTGTAATATTGAGATCAACTCAACGCTTCATCTAGATATGCAAGTAAGAACTACTTTCTTACCTTGTTCCATTCCGAACTTCTTCAGAATCTTATCTAGGATATTCTGAACGTCTTCGGAATCAAATCTAGGAAGCATTTTGACTCTAATATTTATTACACGTATTAATCTATCTCGATAGATTTCAATGTTTAATAACTGGTTGAACTTCATCCATAGAGTATTTACTATCATTAATACTAATTACATCATTCATCATGTGTCTTTCACATATATAAAAATGGTGTCACGCTCCCACTCAAAATATATGAGATCCAGGGATTTCACAGCTCTCATTCAAAATATGTCATCTACATATTAAGATTTAGGAAAGCTATTTAGATCCCACTCAAAAGCATGTAAATGTAGGTCTTCTCAATAATCTTAGGAACTCCAAAATTCTTTGATCATCCATCAAATCGAGAATTCCAACGACTCCAACATCCATATGGTTTGAAAAACTGCTTTGTTGTACCAATTACAACCCTGTATTTAATCTTGACATCGAAGAAAATGCAGGTTTGACAACCTTCTACCAATTATCAAAATTGGTGTAATTGCTGATGTAAATCCAATAGACTCAAGCATTGCTACACATTGTAGTCAATCCTTTGCATTTGTCGAAATATACTTTGTGAAAATTGAGCTTTGAAGTCTTTCTTTAAGTTTCATTTCTTCCTTATGACTTTGTAGTCATTTGGAAGGATTAAGTAAACGTCTTTACTTAATAAGATCAAGTAACATGTTACTTTGCAATCTTTTAAATGCAACTTAATATATAATTTTCATGAATCCTAGTCATTTCTCGTACTTAGGTCCATCACGCTTATTCATAGTTCGTAGGTATGTCTTGTTTTAATTGAAGGAAATATGCCCTAAGAGGCAATAATAAAGTTGTTATTATGTATTCTTTGTATATGATAGATGTTTATTTTGCATGCTATAATTGTATTGAAAGGAAACGTCAATACATGTGTGTTTAATAAACAAAAAGGGTTCCTAGTTATGCCTCTCTTCCAGACTAGCTCGTTGATTAACAAGATGATCAAGGTTTCCTGATCATGGACATTCGATGGTGTTAATAACGAGTTCACATCATTTGTGAAATGATGTGATGAACATTCATCCGAAGTATAGCATTACGATCAAAGTCATTATGTTTACATTGCTATAACATCATATGAAGTAATCTTAGTCCTTAGACCATGAGATCATGTTAATTGCTAACACCGGAAGAGTATCTTGATAACATCAAACGTCACACCGTAACAGGGTGACTATAAAGGTGGGTTCAGTGGTACGAAGGTGTTATGTTGAGGCTCATGGATCAAGAGTGGAATCTGTCAATCCCGATGACGGATAGATATACTTTGGGCCCTCTCGGTGATATCACATTAAGATAGCTTGCAAGCAAGTGATGTGATCACTAGAATGTTATATCACGGGAACGAGAAAATAGTGCATGTCGGTAATAAGATCAAACTAGGTATTTGGATACCGATGATCGAATCTCGGACATGTATTTTATCATGAGACAAAGGGATTAAGTTACTAGCGTTAAAGGTTCTCACGATCACAGAGATCATCGTTGAATGTGTAGGAGCCAGTATGGATCTCCAGGTCCCGCTTCTGATTATTAATCTGAGAGGAGTCTCAATCATGTCTGCATTATTCGTGAACCGTAGGGTGACACACTTAAGGGTTGCCTAACACCATTTTGGAGCACATATGTTTCAGACAAAAGGATTGCAAAGCGCAGGAATTGTTTCGATAGAAACATGAATAGTTTCGATAGAAACCGGAATTGTTTCGGGTGAAATTGCAGAAAGTGGTTCTGCATGTGATATTGAAATGTTGCAAGGGGTTTTATGTGAATGTTTGTTAATTAAAGTAATTAACAAAATTCTGAATAAAATAAATAAAAGAGTTTTATTAATTGAGAGTTGCATTAAATTTGGTGGAAATTTAATGCATGTGAGTAGAATTTTGGGTGGAGTCAAAATTGATGTGAGTGGAGCTTCCACCACATGAATGAGGAAGAGGTGGGGGCACCCCCCTTGGCCGCCGGCCATGGGAGGGGAGGAGCCCCCTCTCCTATAAAAAGCCCCCCTCTCCTGCCTCACAAAGCACACCTCCTCATGAAGGATCTCTCTCCCCCTCTAGATATTCCCCCATGGTCTCGGATTAGCGAGATACATGTTTCCGGTGGCCTTGTGTCTGGAAGGAGTTGCTGCTTCCGCTAATTCACTGGAGCGAGGAGGTGGAGGTTGTCCAGTGGCTTGAACGTGTGTGCGAGGACGGATGCGCTGTTGAATTGCGGCGCTCGGACTTCCACACGATCTTGAGATCGGCAAGCGTATGACTACATCATTCACGAGTAACAACTCGTTAACAAAACTCGGTTGTCTTCGAGGGTAACTTCTCCATGGATGTATATCCACCCATTGCTCTGTATCTAGTAGATAGATCTTGGCGTATAGTTCTCATCATAGGAATTTTTTTGTTTTCTATGCTGCAAACCCAACATTAATAACATGACAAGTGAATCAACAATATGATTCCACTAACTTGTAGAATGTATTCTTGAATCCTACTTTCTTTAGTTAAAGTATTTACTGAAACTTCATGATCATTATCATTAGTTTCTCCTCTATTTGTAGAGTTTGGTTTTCAAAACATATTCCGCTATGCCACTCGACAATCTGGAGGTAAGGTCAAATACCTTGTTTTGAACTTTCACTTTCTTTCACCATCATCTTCATCGAAAATTGCTTCTCGTGGAAATCAATACCTCGGGAAACAATAGGTTTGTCCTTTATAGTTGTGGAAGATGTATTCATAGTTGCTTAAGAATATACTACAAAGATTTGTTTATTCTCCACAACTTCAAATTATCAAAATCTCGAGAAACTCGAACATGCCATAACTCTTATGATGTTGTTTCTACGAATCTTTTAGATATTCTCTATTTTTCAAATGAGTGTCTACTAGTTGATCTCTAACTCTAAATAATAATGGTAACCTGGTAAGAGATAATTTTAGACCATATGTATCCAATACAATATGATTATGATGTTTAGATATATCAATACACTTTGAAATATCTAATTATCATAATTTGTGGAACATCTTTGACAAGTATTTTTATGCTAAAATTTAACTTAGATACTTAGTCATGTCGATCAAATCGTAGAGACATTTGTATTCCTGTTAATTTAATACCATTCTTCATTCTGAAATCATTTGAACAACTCAAATAGTTTCAAACTTGTGTTTCATTAAGTAAATACACATATTCACTTAAATCCACAATAAAGTTTATGAAATAATGATTTCCACTATTTTATTGAAATGAAATACATCATTACGTATGGTATATAACCTTTTTACCAGAATGTGGAATTTTAGTCACTTTGCCCAACAAGGTAAGGTTTTTCACAAGTCAAAAGATCGAATATCTAAAGACTTCATTTTTCATCAGAATGTAAATACCAATGTGACTTAAACGATAGTGTCATTAAAAATGATATCATTATTAAACTTTGGATATATTTCCGCATTTTAATTCTTTATAAATGCTTAAAATATTATCATTAAGATAATGATGAGAATAACTCATTCATAATCGTAATGTGACCATAAAAGATATAATTCATAATAGTGGTACAACTAGATTGTCTCTCACTTATATGAATATTAGTCTCGATGCAAGACACATTAATAAAGTCACACACTCAACGATTACAAAATTTTATTCAAATCCACTAATCCAAATGATAAATGTTGAGGGAAGGAGTGATGTTAGTGTCAACTATCTTGACTGTCATCATCATGTCATGTTGCCTCATTTCTCTTGGTAATTCTCAAGAAGATCATCCTATTTTCATAAAACAAGACAAGTATCGAGTACTTTGTAAACTACAATGAGTTTTGCAAGAATAACATTTATAATTTGTATATCTAATGTATACTTTGTTCATCCATGACATCCACTGTGATCAAGCCTACTTTGAGAGTTCTCAACTCTGGCACAAACTCATGAAAGGTGAATGATTCATCTCTCATGATATAGCCCATGACGACATCTTTGTAGTTGGGAGGAAGCGAGTGCAACACTCCAATCCATTGTAAAGTTGTTCGTCATTAGGTAGTTCACATTGTATGTGTGGCATTCATGAGGCTCACGCATGATCACTAAGTGATTCTCCAAGCACGTGTTTTCTCTCATCTTGTTTGGAAGAAACTTATCCAACATCTCATACTTTATGAGGTTAACTTGCAAAGGGTACTTCTTCATAAACCATCTTGTATGCGCCGATGTTGAATAAACGTAGTCGCAGCTCAGCCTCCATCGAATGGAGCGTGGATTCATTGGATGATAATGGAGAAAACACAAAATGTTGTGGAGTCATCGGAATATCTCCTAATGGTTCTTGGATCAAGAAGACAAGATCACCTATTTTGAGGATATCCATCTGGCATTGGTATCAATATATGAAGTTTGTAACTACCTCGGACCCTACGCTCTAAGTTCAAGCCTGGATGATCCAGAAGTGGTTAAAATAGTACAGCGGGGGTGGGGCTTCTCCTCTTCGATGCCGTGTACAGGGGTGGCGTCGGGGTTCGATCTCGCGATCTGTCACGCACGCGCAGGCGGCGGTGACCGCTACGGCTGGCTCGAGTTGCTGGAGGAAAAGAGCTACGCGGCAGGGTGAGTTGTCTACGGCGCAAGGACAGGCAGACGCATGCGAACGCGGTGCACGGAGGGCGTTCGGCAGCTGGCCTGGCGCGTACGGGAAACAGAGCTCAGAGGTAGGATGTCTGGGGGCATCGGGGGCTCACCGTGGGGCTGTTGGTGGTGGTGGTTTGAGCTGGAACGCAGAGGATCGCCTGGGAAGCTGGCGGCCGGCAGCTAGGGTTTCGCTCGGGCGACGTCGGCGTGCAGCGGGGGTGGGGCTTCTCATCTTCTATGCCGTGTACAGGGGCGGCGTCGGGATCCCCCTGGCCTTCCTCGACAGCCCACACACCACGTTGCCTCCTCCTAGCATTAGGGCGAGTCGACACCGACGGTGGACGCCGGAGATGGAAGAGAGAGTGGGGTAGCGGTAGGTGGGGAAGAAGAGGGGAAAGGGCAGGGCCCTGGGTGGATCTGGGGTGTAACGCAAGGCAGAGGGGAGGGGTAGATAAGGCTGAGGACAGAGGGGAGCATATGGGGCTCGGGGTGGAAAAAGTGGCATGCTCTTTCCCTCCTTCTCCGTCTCACGCGGTGGGCACGACTCGGAAGTGCTGGGTCTGCAGCTGGGGACAGAGGAAAAGAGGGGGAGCCTCAGGTGGGGTCTGCATGGCAGCAAGGAAGAAGAACAGAGAGAGGGTTGATGTCCGTCTAGGGCTAGAGGAGGGGTGGCATGGGCAAGGGGTGGTGGCTGCAGCTGGGCCAGGCAGAGGGAGGTGGCTCGGGTGGCCCGTCTTGGCAGCGAGAGAGAGAGGAACCGAGAGGGGAAGGCGCACGGCTAGGGTTAGGGCTAGAGGAGGCTCGGCCTGGTAGAGAGAAACATGTGGGGTGGTGCCGAACCAAGGAAAAGAAAGAAGGGAAAAAATGGTGAGGGTGGTAGGTGATCTAGGATTTAGAGAGAGAGAGAGGAAGAGAGCACGGATTATCTAGAATAGAAAGAGGAAAGGAAGAGTAACAAGAATGGCACATGTATGCACACATGCATGAGTATATGGTGGAAAAGATAGGAGAGATAGATGGAGGGCTAAGGTTTGAAGAGGATAAAATACATCAAGAGAGTTTGAATTAAATCGAAGTGAGAAGACCAAAGGGCCAAAGAAGAGAGAGAGAGAGGTGGAAGGGAAGGTGATCTTGCATGCCTTGTGCACATGGTCATATTTTGTGAAAACAAAATATGCCCCATGTATACTTGGCAAAGAGGAAAACATTAAAAGAGAGCAAGGTGGAAGCCAAGTGGACAAGAAGTGTTTAAATGGGTGCATTTGTTTAACTGAGTTCAAGCAAACACCACCCAAAATATTCCAAGGAACCCAAAATACATGTGCAAATGAGGGACTTGCATGGGCCATGCACAAGTATTAAATGCCACTAATTCTAGTTGTGAAAACAACTATCTTCATTCATGGACATATATTCTTGCATGCATGCCAATGTGTTTGATTAAAAACATTCCAAGAAGAAGCTTGCTTGATATATGTAAATAATTAGTATATGCACATGTATGAGGATAAATGACCATGGTAGTGTGTATTTTCCCACTAGAGCACTTGTGGCCAAAAATATAGCTCCATACATGAGCATATAGTAAATAAAATCCATATAGAAGCTTGGATGCAACATTTCTACTCACATGTCATGCAAAAATGGCCATAAGGCCTCCCATAATCAATATTGTGAGAACAACATGTATCATGCATGGAAGCATGTAGAAAGAAGTGGATCCACCCCAACACATATGGGCTTGATTTAAATGCCAAAGGAAAATGTAAAAGCTCATGTATAACTAGGATGGTGGAATTATAAGGTGGTGACAAGTTAAGGTGGTGGAGTTGAAAAAGATATGCCCCCAACTCAATTTGGGCATTAACAATATATCAAGAGCCAACTACAATGTATCAAGATACAAATACAATAAATAATGCATATGAGATAAGAACCAAAACAAAAAGGGGTTTATATGATGCTCAAATGCAAGGTGGCATGATGACATGAGCATGATATAATTATGATGCAACAATTAGATGTAGGAAGTAGCATTTTATTATTAGACCATGTAGCATTACAGATGTTAGACAGATGGGTTGCTACAAAGTTTGACCCTTTTTACCAAGTTTCACAACATGCAAGAAAACTCCCATGGTCGTAAAGAGCAATTGGGATAGACCATGATCTACAAGGATATTTGCAAAGGCATCTAGGATAAATTCATAATACGAGTTCAATTAATAATTTAATTGAGGTGTTGGGGATATACTTTCCGGGTATACCCACTGTGACTCGCTGACCAGGGTGGCTCACTTTGGGTTAGAGCTTTGATTCACGGGTGGCCTAGTCAGGGAGAGAAGATGGAGGTCCATCCTACTATGGGATGTCCCAGAAAGCTTACCGACTTAGGCCCGCTTAGTTACTTGTATTCCAACAGGTACTCTGTAACCAACTCTTAGTCGTAGCCAGATAGGTCTCTCATGTAACCCTAGGCCGGATATCTATATAAGCCGTCCTAGTAACCAGCCTTTAGGGCACCCACAATATACAATCTCAACTCACGCAGGCGAACGTCTCTTGTAATCTGTACTTCCGGCTCTGCCGTATTACTGGATTGCTAGAAGGAGTAGGATCCATCCAAAGCCAGCGGATTCGAACTTGGGTAAAGCTTGTGTGCTCACCATCCTGGAATACTGTCGCCTCACACCCCTTTCACCACACGCCTCGAGGACCCCATCTCGGTGTACATGTCTTCAATCCAACAACAGTTGGCGCCCACCATGGGGCAAGTGAGTTTCAGATCTTTGTTCCCGGCGGAATCTGTGCGAATCAGAATCATCAAGATAATCACCGTCGGCTGGGTCCTCTACGCCAACAATGTCCCTCTTGTGCTTCTCGATGACCACCCACACCATCATGTCTTTCGGCGAGATCGATGTTTACCTCGGTTTCGCTGAGCCTGCCCAACCCACCCAAGAAGTGATGATAGAGGCGGAAGAACTTTCTGGATCCACTTTGTCTACGGTAGAGATAGAGTTGCAGGTCTCAGAAAACCCTATTCCCACCCAGCCTGCACCTGAAGCGGAGATAGTAGAGAAGATCGGATCTGAAGAAGATCTCCCCAAGTAGGCTAAACCTAAAGCGGATCTCCCTAAGGAGGTCGAATCTAGAGGTCAAATATCAGGAAGATCAAAGCAGCAACAGCTCTGGATCTGGCCCTACTAATGCTAGAGCCGGAAAATCACTCCTGAGGCACACCGTGAAGATGATGATGAACAGTGCCATAGTCAACACATATGCAGTTCTCGAGACCATAAGACGTTTCGAGGAAGCCTACGAAGAGGATCACAACTACCTTATTACACATACATCGCACTTTGTCGGATACGTTGGATCTGGATCTGGTTCTGCTGATGCTGGAGACGTCAATGACTCGGTGCTGGAGGCAATCGGATCAAACATCGACTTACCGACATCTTCGGATGACTCCATGACGTCGACAGATTTCTAGAAGTTCTATGCGGAATATGAAGAGGAGTTCAACTACAAGACTGTGGAGGAAGGAGAAGCTATGGGTCAAAGCCCTTGCATCAGCATGGATGAAGGATCGAGAGAAAACTCTCCTGAACTATAGGATCATATGGATCTCAGAGGTAATCTCGACGCCCAAATGTCTGAAGGTATTACTAGAAGCTTGACTCCGGGACTTAGACCCAAATCCATCTTTGCTACCGGTGCAGCCAAGAAGGCAAAGAAGAAGAAGACTCTGATTAAAGACCTCCCAACTGACGAGGTAATAGCCGAAAAATACGAAGAGGACTTAGATGGAAATTTATGAAGGAGTTATGCCCTAGAGGCAAATAATAAAGTGTATTGTTTGATATATCTCCTATATGTTGATAATACGTTTCATACTGTGCTATAACTGTGTTAATACAAAACATTAATACACGTGTGGTATGTAAACAAACCGTGTCTCTAGTTACCTCTAGCGAACTAGTTCATTGGTCATGAGGATGATCTAGGTTTCAAGATCATGGGCATTTATGCCAATTGACAATGAGGTCACGTCATTGGTTGAATGATGTGATAGACAAACATCCGATAAGTTGTATCTCAATGAGATCTAGTTACAAAGTTCACCATTGATGATAAACGCATGAAACCTCGCAACCTGATCCTTAGACTATGAGATAATGCAAATCACCGTTCTGTAGGGAGCTTAGATGGTTATCAAGCATCATACCATGAATGGGTGATCGAAAAGGTGCCACTCAGGTTTCTCGAAGGAGCACGTAGAGGAGTACATATCAAGACCAGGATTTGCCAGTCCATGTAACAGATAGATACATATGTGGCCATCTCGGTGACGTTGCATTAATGAAGCTTGCAAGCGTGTGACTGAGTCACGGAATGCAACGACATGGGAATGAGTAAACAAGTTCATCGGTAATGATATCGAACTAAGGTATGGAGATACCAAAGATCAAGTCTCAGATGAACTAGGTGTCAAGTGGCAAAGGGAACGGGAAACGACTATTCACGGTTCGAGCGATAAGATTCATGGAATGCACGGGGGTCATCATGGGAATCCATGTCCCGCTGATGATCATTGATATGAGAGGATTCTCAATCATGTCTGGAGTGTTCCCTAACCGAAGGATGTCAAGCTTAAGGGTGGGGGCGCTTAGGGATAGATGAGGTACCGTAGGAGAAATAGAGAGAGAGAAACCGGAATAGTTTCGGGTAACATCCGATGATGATTGAAAGGGGTTCATAAGAAGTTCTGGAGTAAAGGAATATGATAATATATGTATTTGAATGTTAATTGGAGAATTAATATTAAATATATATTTTGTTTTATTATTAAGGGCTTCCTAATGCTAATGGGCCTCACCCGAAGGGAGGCCCAATAGGGCAAGGCGCCTAGGGAGAGGGGCCCGGCTAGCCTTAGCTTGGTGGGCTGCCCAAGTGGGGCCCACCTAGGGCCGGAGGTAGCCCCTAGGTGGCCGGCGGGTGTGGGGTTTAGTACCACACTGCATATGCCCTGGGTGGTGCACCCCCATCCTACTATATATAGGGGTCTGCCCCCACCCCTTTCGAGGCATCCAATTCTCTCATTCTCTCTATCATTTTCCTTTGAGGACTTCTCTGTAATATTGGGGACGACCTCGAGGGATTTTAGTTCTCCACCTTCACACTACCGTCGTGTGATCTTTGGTCCGACATCTTCTTCTTCCGCTGCTCGGCTGGATCAGAGCCCGGGAGACGCCGCCTACACCGGACGTGTGTAGTACTTCGGAGGCACCACACTTGGGGTGCTTGGAGCTGCTCGACTTCATCAATATACGCCTTCCTACGTAAGGCGTGCCTCGGTATTCAAAGGTATGAATACTGTATTCCTCTTCCGTTGCTTATGTCTACATAGTATAGATCCTAGTATTAGTGTTCGTGTAGATAGAATTTTTTTGTTTTCTGCTATGGAACCCTTCAGTGGTATCAGAGCGGGTCTATGGGTAGACATGTCGTATGGATAGAACACATAGCAATATTTGGGCATTGATTCTCTAGTTGCTACCCTCTTTTATGTTCTTGTTCATATCGCGACACTGTTTGATGAAGCGGCCCCCAATCGACCTCACATGGTGATTCACGAGACTGGTCCACGAATCAAAGTGGCTTAGGGGGATGTCTGTCTCTCTACAGTAGTTGATATGGCATCAACATTAGAGGACCCTGAAAAGGGAAGAAGAACGACAATCATTGAATCCATGTTGTGGCTCCACGTTCGTAGGTGGGAAGGGGTTCTACCGCGAAAGCCCTAAAGCCGCATAAAACATGCAATAGATAATATAGAGGAGTCTATCTTCGATTTGCATAGGGGATAGCATTGTGACATGGCAATGACAAATTTATGAAACTTCCATTGGAGCTCTCGATGATGATCAAGATGCTACAACCATGTCATGACAATTTACTTTATAAAGTACCTTTTTGTACATCTTGTTATGCTAGTATGATAGTACATACGATGGTAGCATAATAGGATAATCCCTCACAGAATTCTAGTCTTTGTATTCCCCTTATGTGTGCACCACCAAGAAAGTTCTCCGTTATGAGGCAGGCCGTGATGATCGGGTGTCAGACATATCTGCGTTCGCATACGGTGAGTGTAAGCCATGTTGCTCTGCAGATACACACAAGTTAGAACTAACAAGCCTAGCATGTGTAGGCATGGCCTCGGAATACAAGAGACAGAAAGGTCGAGCATGAATCACATGGTTGATGTGATCGACATTGGGGAATGTCCACCTTTGAAACTGCACTGATGGCCGTGATGATCGGGGGAGGTGTAGTAGATTGGGATCCTGTGATCACTGAAATGAATAGAGGGGTGTTCATTTGAGTGGGAGTTCTTTTGTTTTAGTTTAGGAACATGAATTAAAACTTGAACTCATTATTATGAACATGGTCTAAACACTTTTCAAATCCATTGTAGATGTCTCGCCCACCCACCTTTAACCTTAGCACTTTCCTCGAGAAGGACAAGCTGAAAACTGATGGAACCAACTTCACCGCATGGTTCCGCAATCTTAGGATCCTCCTAGACCCCTACAAGTTGACTTATGTCATCGAGGCTGAGCTTCCAGCTAAGCCTGCATATTTCGCCACCCAGGATGAAAAGAATGTCTGGTAGTCCAAGGCGGATGATTTCTCCCTCATTCAAAGTGGAGTGCTTTATTCCATGGAGCCAGAGCTTCAAAAACATTTTGAGAAGATGAATGCTTTTGAGATCATTGGAGACCTCAAGGCTGTCTTTGCTCCACAGGCTCGTGCAGAGAGGTATGATGCTTCTGAGCTCTTCTTCTATGCCAAGATGGAAGAGCACAACAGTATTAGTGAACACGTAGTCAAAATGTCTGGCTACGTTAAGGACTTGAATGCTCTGGATTGAAAAATCCCGGAAGAGCTTGTGATTGATTGAAGGGGATCGGTGCGGAAAACAAAAAATTTCCTACGATGTAACCCCAAAACTGCCTAGGATCTATCTATGTAGTAATGCAGTAACAACCAATGCGTAGAGAATACATACCCTTGTAAACCATACGCGGTTAATGTTCCGCGGGGAACGTGGTTGAAGTAGTCATACTCGTAGCCGACCTCAAGGTCGCGAAGCTCCTCGCAGGTCACCCCTTGCTCCTTCTTCATCTTCATCGTGCAACAGCTCCGTCTCACGACATTTAAGCGCCCCAAGTGTTGCGCCTCGTGTCTTCGTACACATCCGGTGCACGATGAGACCTCCGGCTCCCCGATCCCGCCGGGAGTGCGGAAGTTGATATCCGGCTAGGAATCCCTGCAGCGCAACGGTGTACTATCAGTGTGCCTTGATCGCACAACCCAGACTTGGGGCCATGGTCACAAGGTATAGAGAGAGGGAGGGAGAAAGTCAACCAAAGGACTTCTCAAGTTGTATCTCTAATCCCACCCATGGGCACCCCTTTATATAGGGGGAGGGGGTGTGCCCTCCCCTTTGGGTTTCCCATGTGGGACTATTCAAGGGAGAGGGGGAGGCGCATGGGCCCTTAGGGCTTCATGGGCCATCTGGCTAGGGGTGGGCCCCCTTATGGCGGCTGGGCCTTGGCCCTTGGCCCTTCCCTCCTTCGGTTTTCCCTCATGGGCCTTTATTCACTAGGAAGTTTGGCCCATTAGTAGAATAACCCTTCAAATTATATTTTAATATTATACTTAATATTAATTACACTAATTAATATGTAAATACATATTACAAAACCTGATTCAACCTAAAACACCTTTCGGTTCCCTTTTGATTTCCTCTGAACGACTTTGGATCTTTCCTGGAATGATTCCGATCCTTTATTCTTTCTCCGAACAACTTCGGATCTCTCCTTGGAACAATTCCAGCTTTCTCTTTCTCTACTGTGATTCCATCTTACGAATGATCGCTCTCATCGTACCCTTAAGTGTATCCTCTCACGGCTCGGGAATGCTCTAGACATGATCTGTATCAATGATCAACAGAGGGACCGGGGATATCCATGTGACCCCTATGCATTCCTGATGACAATGTTATTTGAACCGCTAAATGCAGCATCCTTGTCCTCTTGTTTCTCAATACAACTTGTCCGAGATCCGATCATTGGTATCCCATACCTTGTTCAATCTCGTTCACAACAAGTTCTGTTTTCTTGTTACCGTGATATTACATCCCCGTGACCTAGTCACATGTTGCAACATTTATGGATGTAATCTCACCAAGCCGGCCGTATGTATCTTTACCTATCATGTGGGTGAACAAATCCCGGTCTGGCAGTCACATGTCATCTACTGTTCCTTCGGAATACCCAACGTACACCTTTATGGCCACCATATTACCAGATGACGGTTGATGCAGTCTAAGCAGCCTTAGGAAACAGTGAGTAATATGAGCGCACAGTCTAAGGAAAAGGAGTCTGGGTATAGCTGTTGCAACAATGAACTATATGATTTGATCGTGTTGCAATCCTTCGAGGAATGTCCAACCACATCATTCTCCAATGATATGATCTCGTTGCCAGTCGACATAAATGCCCATGATCTTGAAACCCAGATCATCTTCGTGACCAACGAACTAGTATGAATAGAGGCTACTAGGGACTTGGTTGTTTCATACCACACCTATACCAATGTTTCTACTTGGCACAGTTATAGCACAATATGAAACTATTATAAACTAATTGAGATATGACAATAAAAACCTATTTATTATTTGCCTCTAGGGCATATCTTCTTCATTGATAGGGTGTTGCACTCGCTGCCCCTAGCTACAAGAGCTTTGTGATGAACTACAACATGCAAGGGATGACTAAGACCCTTGCTGAAGTGTTCGCCATGCTCAAAACTGCTGAGATAGAAATCAAGAAAGAGCACATGGTGTTGATGGTCAATAAGACCACGGACTTTAAAAGGTCGGGGCAAGGGAAACAAGCCAAAGAAGGATGGTAAACCAGTTGCCAACACCTCTAAGGCTACTAGGCCCAGCCTTAAGTCCGGAACCACGTGCTATTACTGCAAAGGGGATGGGCACTGGAAGCGCAATTGCCCCAAGTACATTGAGGACAAGAAAGCCAGCAAGATAGCCACCAAAGACAAAGGTATATGTGATATACATGTTATAGATGTGTTCCTTACCAACACCAGGAGCAACACCTAGGTATTTGATACCGGTTCTGTTGCTCACATATGTAACTCCCAGCAGGAGCTGCGGAGTAAGAGGCAACTAGGGAAGGACGAGGTGACGATGCGCGTCAGCAATGGCACGAAAGTCGATGTAGTGGCCATCGGCACGTTATCTCTACATCTGCCGTTAGGATTAATTCTAGTTTTGAATAAATGCTACTATGTACCCGCATTGAGTATGAATATTGTAAGTGGATCTTGCTTGTTGCAAGATCGTTATTCGTTTAAATCTAGAACAAGTGGTTGTTCTATTTATATGGATAACGTTTTCTATGTTCATGCGCCTGTGAGTAATGGTTTATTCTTACTAGATCTTGATTGCAATACTCACATCCATAATATTGATGCTAAATGTTGTAAGCATAATGATGATAATTCCATGTTTATGTGGCATTGCCGTCTTGGTCACATTGGCGTAAAGCGCATGAAGAAGCTTCATTCAGAAGGACTTCTTGGATCATTAGATTTCGAATCTCTTGATACATGTGAGCCATGCCTTATGGGCAAGATGACTAGGACACCCTTATCTGGCACAATGGAGAGAGCTGCAGACCTGCTGGGAATCATACATACGAATGTATGTGGACCAATGAGTGTCTCAATGTGTAATGGTTATCGTTATTTTGTTACCTTTACTGACGATTGGAGTAGATATGGATATATCTACTTAATGAAACACAAGTCTGAAACCTTTGAAAAGTTCAAAGAATTTCAGAAGGAAGTAAAGAATCAAATTAACAAGAGAATCAAGCATCTTCGATCGGATCAGGGAGGCGAGTATTTGAGTTATGAGTTTAACATGCACTTAAAGGACTGTGGGATAACCCCACAGCTTATGCCAGCTGGAACACCACAGCATAATGGTGTGGCAGAACAACATAACCGTACTCTATTAGATAGTGTGCGGTCCATCATGTCTTTGACTGATTTGTCCATATCATTTTGGGGATATGCGTTAGAAACTATTGCTTTTATTTTGAACCGAGAACCATCCAAATCCGTGGAGACAACCCCATATGAGATATGGTATGGCAAGAAGCCAATGTTGTCATTTCTGAAAGTTTGGGGATGTGAGGCTTATGTCAAGAAACTATAACCTGACAAACTCGAACCCAAATCGGAAAAATGCATCTTTGTGGGGTACCCAAGGGAAACAATTGGGTATACTTTCTATAACTAGGCCGAAGGCAAAATGTTTGTCGTGAAAGCCGGCACCTTTCTCGAGCAAGAGTTTCTCGCTAAAGGAATTAGTGGAAGGAAAATTGAGTTAGATGAAGTTGTTGACCCTTCTCTCCAAATTCCAGGTAGCGCAACGGAAACTGTTTTGAAACCGCTCTACAACATGGAGGAAGAGCCTAATGATGATGATCAAAACAACGACGTCGAGACTCCTGAGGTTCACAGGTCTACAAGAGTTCGTGCCACTCCTAATTGGTATAGTAGCCTTGTGATGTTTGTCATCCTAGATGAACAGGAAGAACCTGCAAACTACAAAGAAGCTATGGATAGTGCTGACTCTGAGAAATGTCTAGAAGCCATGAAATCTGAAATAGGATACATGTATGAGAACCAAGTTTGGACCTTGGTAGATCTTCCGGAAGGCCACAAGGCCGTGGAAAATAAATGGATCTTTAAGAAAAAGATAGATGCGGATGGTAATGTGACCATTCACAAAGCTCGACTTGTTGCAAAGGGGTTTTGACAAATTCAAGGAGTCGACTATGATCATACTTACTCTCCCGTAGTTATGCTTAAGTCTGTCTAGATTTTACTAGCAATTGTTGCTCATTTCGACTATGAAATTTGGCAGATGGATGTGAAGACCGCATTTCTCAATGGTCACATTGATGAAGAGTTGTATATGATGCAACCGAAAGGTTTTGTTGATCCTAAGGATGCTGGAAAGGTGTGCAATCTTCAGCGGTCCATTTATGGAATGAAGCAAGCATCTCGGAGCCGGAACCAACGTTTTGATCAAGTGATCAAGAGTTTTGGATTTGTCCAAAATCAACAAGAGTTCTGTGTTTACAAGAAAGCGAGTGGGAGCTTAGTTGTTCTCCTAGTAGTATATGTGGATGACATATTGCTCATGGGAAACGATGTGGATCTTATGAGAAGCGTGAAAGCATATTTGAGTAGTCAATTTTCCATGAAGGACTTAGGTGAAGCTGCATACATATTAGGCATCAAAATCTATAGAGATAGATCAAGACGTCTGATTGCATTAAGTCAAAGTACATACCTTGAGAAGATTTTGAAGAGGTTCAAAATGGAGGATGCCAAAAGAGGTTTAGCACCTATTTATCTCAATGTCTGGTAACGGATGCTGATAGAAAAAGGATGTCTTACATCCCCTATGCCTCAGCCATATGATCTATCATGTATGCAATGCTAAGTACTCGACCTGATGTGGCATTGGCTCTCAGTTTGGCGAGCCGATACCAAAGTAATCCAGGAATGGATCACTAGACAGCTGTGAAAAATATCCTAAGGTATCTCAGGAAAACAAAGGATATGGTCCTAGTCTATGGAGGTAATGATGAAGCTCTAAACGTAACTGGTTACGTGGATGCGAGCTGGCACTCAGATCCGGATGACTCGAAGTCTTAGACAGGATTTGTGTTTTTGGTGAATGGTGGGGCGGTAAGCTAGAAGAGTAAGAAGCAACCAGTAGTTGCACAATCTACAATGGAGTCAGAATACATCGCTGCTACTGATGCGGCGAATGAGGCTATTTGGCTAAGGAATTTCGTCATTGAACTAGGAGTTGTTCCAAGTGCGCCAGATCCTGTGACAATCTATTGTGACAACACGGGCGCTATTGGAAACGCAAAGGAACGAAGAACTCATTCCGCAGCCGAACACATCAAGCTACGATTTCACGTCATCCGGCAGAACGTTGATGAAGGTGAAATCAAGATTTGCAAAGTGCACACAGATCTGAATGTGGTAGATCTGTTGACTAAAGCTCTCATACAAGCCAAGCACGAACAACACCGGGATGCCATTGGTGTTAGGTTCCTACCTATTGTAAACTAGATTAATTTGTACGCTAGTGCAAGTGGGAGACTGAAGGAGTTATGCCGTAGAGGCAAATAATAAAGTGTATTGTTTGATATATCTCCTATATGTTCATAATACGGTTCACACTGTGCTATAACTGTGTTAATACGAAACGTTAATACACGTGTGGTATGCAAAAAACCCGTGTCTCTAGTTACCTCTAGCGAACTAGTTCATTGGTCATGAGGATGATCTGGGTTTCAAGATCATGGGCATTTATGCCAATTAACAATGAGGTCACGTCATTGGTTGAATGACGTGATAGACAAACATCTGATAAGTTGTATCTCAATGAGATCTAGTTACAAAGTTCACCATTGATGATAAACGCATGAAACCTCGCAACCTGATCCTTAGACTGTGAGATAATGCAAATCACCGTTCTGGAGGGAGCTTAGATGGTTATCAAGTATCATACCGTGACTGGGTGATCGAAAAGGTGCTACTCAGGTTTCCCGAAGGAGTGTGTAGAGGAGTACATATCAAGACCAGGATTTGCCAGTCCATGTAACAGATAGATACATATGTGGCCATCTCGGTGACGTTGCATTAACGAAGCTTACAAGCATGTGACCGGGTGACGGAATGCAACGACATGGGAACGAGTAAACAAGTTCATCGGTAACAAGATTGAACTAAGGTAAGGAGATACCAAAGATCAAGTCTCGGATGAACTAGGTATCAAGTGGCAAAGGGAACGGGAAACGACTATTCACGGTTCGAGCGATAAGATTCTTGGAATGCACGGGGGTCATCATGGGCATCCAGGTCCCGCTGATGATCATTGATATGAGAGGATTCTCAACCATGTCCGGTGTGTTCCCGAACCGAAGGATGTCACGCTTAAGGGTAGGGGCGCTTAGGGATAGATGAGGTACCGTAGGAGAAATAGAGAGAGAGAAACCGGAATAATTCCGGGTAACATCCTGTGATGATCGGAAGGGGTTCGGAAGGAGTTACGGAGTAAAGGAATATGATAATATATGTATTTGAATGTTAATTGGAGAAATAATATTAAATATATATTTTATTTTATTATTAAGGGCTTCCTAATGCTAATGGGCCTCACCCGAAGGGAGGCCCAATAGGGCAAGACGCCTAGGGAGAGGGGGCCGGCCAGCCTTGGCTTGGTGGGCCGCCCAAGTGGGGCCCACCTAGGGATGGCGGCGGCCCCTAGGTGGCCAGCGGGTGTGGGGTTTAGTCCCACACCGCCTAGCCCCTGGGTGGTGCACCCCCTCCTACTATATATAGGGGTCTCCCCCACCCCTTTCGAGGCATCCAATTCTCTCATTCTCTCTCTCATTTTCTTTGAGGGCTTCTCCGTAATATTGGGGAGGACCTCGAGGGATTTGAGTTCTCCACCTTGATGACCCACAAGTATAGAGGGTGTATCGCAGTATTTTCGAGGGAAGTGAAACCCAATTTATTGATTCAACACAAGGGGAGCCAAAGAATATTTATAAGCCTTAATAACTGAGTTGTCAATTCAGCTGCACCTGGAAAAAATCTTGCTCACAGCAGTTTATCAGTAGCAACAGTTTTGTAGTAGGAATAGTAAAGTAACAGCAGTAGTAAAGCAAAGACAGTAGTAACAAAAGAAGTAAATAGTGGGATTCGAGTGCGGTAGGCATAGGGATGGATGGACAGGCGTTGCATGGAAAAGACAATTCACATGGCAATCAGAACATAGGGCAATTGCAGATAAATAAGATAAAGCACCCAAGTACTAGACAATCCTAGGCATGTGTTCCATATATATAGTCATACGTGCTCGCAATGAGAACTTACACACCATCTTTTGTCCTGCCAGCCCGTTTGCAGCGGGGCCTCTAGGGAACTACTGGCAATTAAGGTGCTCCTTTTAATAGAGCACCGGAGCAAAGCATTAACACTCTGTGAACACATGTGATCCTCACATGAAAGCCTTTCCCTTCCGGTTATCCTGAATTCTGTCACTTCGGGGCCATAGGTTCCGGACAACAACGTGTGAATACAACTTGCAGATAAGACCAAGAACAATACTATCATAATGAATCAATAATAAGTTCAGATCTGAAATCATGGCACTCAGGCCCTAGTGACAAGCATTAAGCACAACAAGTCGCAACAAAGTCATAAAGCACTAATAAAAGATACTAGGCACCATGCCCTAACAATCTGATGCCATTACATGAACGATCTCATCCAATCCCTACCATCCCCATAGCCTACAGCGGGGGATTACTCACTCATAGATGGGGGAAACATGGATGGTCGATGGAGAAGCGATGGTCATGATGATAGCGATGATCTCCTCCAATTCCCCGTCCCGGCAGGGTGCCAGAACGGAGTTTCTGGTGCTGTTTCGTGGAATCTGGTGGTGGCGGTGGAGCAGAACTCCTTCTGGAAAAACGCCGAACCCCCTAGAGTTTTTAGGTCAGAAGGCTCCTTATAGGCGAAGAGAGAGGCCGAGGGGGTTCCTGGGGGCCCACACCACCCCCTGGCGCGGCCTGGCCTGGCCCGCGCCACCAGGTGGTGTGGCCACCCCAGGGCTCTTCTCCGTCTCATATTCTGGCTCCTGGAGTCTTCGAGTGAAATAGGATTTTTTGCATATTTTCCGGGATTTTTCCTGATAGTTGATTTTCTGCACAAAAAGTAGACACCGAGGCAATTCTGCTGAAAACAACGTCAGTTCGCATTAGTTGCATCCAAATCACACAAGTATAGAGGAGAAACAATAGCAAAAGTGTTCGGGAAAGTAGATATGTTTTGGACGTATCAACTCCCCCCAAGCTTAGCTTATTGCTTGTCCTCAAGCAATTCAGTTGAAAACTGAGTGCGATAAAAGAACTTTCACGAACACATTTGCTTCAAATGATGTAAATATTCTCAGCAATGTGATCAACTACTTGGACAATTCATACTAAAGAGTATGCAGCTGAGTTTACTTAATAGTCATTGCAAGCTATGAAGAGATTCCAACTCAAGAATAATAAGTAGCATGAAACACGAACATAAGCAACATTACAATGCTCATAGAAAGGTATGATAGTGTGGTGTCTCGCTTGCCTTTGATTATGAATGCCAAGGCACCTCTGAAGTTCAAGTGATGACTAGAAGTAAAGATATCAAAGATACAAGCATCAAAGTCATAACACAAATAATCAAGTAATGAAACAAACACAAAGAATGACAACTATGCTCTCAAGAAGGTGCTCAAAGAATATGTGGAGACTCAACAAGTAGAAGAAAAAGTTTTGAATAATTTGAAAGGCTTCCAAACGTTGAAAGTATGGTACTCGTTAGCTTTGAGCTCTCATTTCCCCTATCATAAGCATCTTGAATGTGGTTAAGGTGAAAGTGACACAACTAAGAGGATATGCTTGACAAGTTATAAATTGAAGTCTCATGCCCCTTACTCACGAAGACCGATCCTCATGCTACTCAACTTCAGTCACAAGTAAGCTCTTGTCATTGTAAGTACATACATATCATAGAGAACCGCCAACGGGTACCCCTTGCACATGACACGGGAGCTATCCCATGATCAAAATACAACGCAAGCAGACAATGAGCATCTCGGCGATCTTTTTATTTACTATGTGCATAGATTTTTATTGAGGATGCTTCATAGAATGCTCATTATGGTTATGCTGCAAGTTTCCACCATGATTAGGCATGGCTTAGGCTAGCGGCCAAGGCGTTTCTCTAACATACATACAAACTCCATGATCTTACAAGTTCCACTTTTATTTCACACCGTCGGGATCCGTAAGCAAAAGAACATGATATCAACTAGGTACAGAGTACCTATGAAGCGTTGAAAGCGGTCCCCATGATACATGGTTCTGCTAACTTCAACTCATAAAGCGCAAGCATATGCACAACAAAGAAGGACGCAATGGTTCAAGTTTATTAAGTGCAAGAAAATAAAGTGTGCCATCTAGTTCGTGAGAGCTTTACTAACTAACTTTCTCATAACAAGCAAACATTTTATTAGGAAGAAAACAAGGCATATTGAATATGCACCGAAATAGCAAATGATGCTAATGGGTAGGTAAGGTGGACACCTTGGAAATATTTGGTTTGGGGAGTTGGGAACTTGAGTAAAACACTCAGTGGAAGTGAAGGCTAGCAATAGTAAGGGAGCGACAAACGAGAGAGCAATAGATGTCATTATCATGCTTGCAACAAAACAGGACTACTCATGGCATGAAAGTGACTCAAGATCCTCAAGGCAAAATAATTCATCGAGGCTCAACTGATTATTACAGTCATGAGCATGCGTGAGCATGTGACAAGTCGATCAAATGAAACATTCAGAGGAGGATACCACGGTGTCATACCAATTTATGAATAGAGTAATGCAAGCAAACATTCCTGAGACATGCTACAAACTATTAGCGAGCTGGAGCTAATCATAAGAAAGCAAGAACTACTAAGCATCCAAAGAAAACATACACTCTACATGAACTGACTAAGCACGCCCATAGTGATGAGTATATGTACAAAAACGAAAACAAATAGAGTTCGTTACCAGCCTCTTACCACGCCTCAAGTTGTCATTGATCCTCATTATTGCTCTTCACTTGTGTGGCTTGAATAATAATATGAAACCAATATTCCACTGAGAACTGCCGAACCCTGTAGCAAACTCGCAAAAACCAAAGAAGAACGACAAATATTTTTGGTGTTTTTGATTTTTAAACAAGAACCAAAAGGGAAAAACAAAGAAAAATCTTTTTGGATTTTTCGAATAGTTCAAAACAAAGCAAATAGGGAAAAACAAACCAAGGCAAAAAGAAGAAGCAAACCAAAGAGAAACAACAAAAATATTTTTGGTCTTTTTGTGTTTTTAGAAAGCAAAAAACAAAGAAGAACGAAAACTAAAAAGAGAACGAAAACATGAATATACAAAGTACCAACGCAACATGATATGGAGATGAGTGCGGTGTCGACATACCTCCCCCCAATCTTAGGCTTTTGGCCTAAGTGGGTATCAATCCATGTACGAATAGGGGTTCCAAGCGGGCGGATCTTGGTAAGAATGGTCGTAGCTGGGCCCATGAGAAGAAGAGGAAGCTCCCCAATCATAAGCGGGCTGCTGATATGAAGACTCTCCCTCATTCGAGGGCTGGACCGAATCGTCCGTGACCTCCCTTCTAGTGTCCTGCTCCTGTTGCGAGAGCTCTCCCAAGTACGTGTCAAGCTCCTCCTCTGTGAGAGACCATCCTTTCCTGTTATCAAGGTTAAACAAAACAGGTGCATGCAAAAGAACAACATGCTCGGACTTGCTCTTTCTCCAACCAGCTTTGAGAAAGGTTATTTCATAAGATAACTCACTCAAACTAGCCCACGAGGAAATAAATTTATGCTGTATCATGGAATTAAGATTAAGCCTCTCTATGGGAAACTGTAGGTCTAGATGATGAGGCACTAAACCATGCAATTCTAGTAAACGAGAAGCAATAAGGCCTCCACAAATTCCACCTTTCTCACGGTTAGCAGCAAGACGGAAAGCTATCAAAGCACCCAAGTTGTAAGACCTATCTCGTCTAAGAGCAGCAGAGATAAATGCTAGATCAAACGAAGATAACTTATTGGCAGTTTTCCTAGCAAGAACACACTTGGCAATAAAGTAGGCAAAGTAGATAATGGAGGGAAGATGAATGTTACGTATTTTTCCACTCTCCTTCGAGAAGCTACTCCCTTGGCAAATTTCTGCATATAAATCCATGAGTGGTTCATGTCTCTCCTTAATCTTCTTACATGATCCCCATTGAGGTACCTTAATAGCTGCACAAAAATCATCAAGAGAAAGGTTGACAACAATATTGTAAATTTTGTAAGGGACCATGGAGTTAGGCAAAGAGTGACTAAATTGGAAATCCTGCACCACAGACATGGTTAGCTTCACAAATTGACAAGGTTCATCTTCCAAAAAGTGCTCTAACCCTGCATTAGAAACCAAAGTGTGGAAATCTTGTAGAATTCCAGTAGCTCTCATGAACTCAGGACATGGATAAATGGAGGGAAAAACTTCCTCCTCGCGGTGGACCTTCATGACCTCAGGCACCCAAAGCTCATGTTGGTTTAGGTGGTGTTCACTGATCTTCTATTCTGAAATTTAAATACCTATTAAACAAATGATTGCAAAGTAAATATAATGAAGGATTCTACTCATAGGGACTTGCAAGAGGCCTAAACATGCATCAAAACTATATCTCTAAGCATCAAACAAGCTTACAAGCTCTCATAACCAGTCACCTACAGCAGCAAAATATTCAACATACAATCCACTAAACACAAATCTACTTGGACAAGGGGAGGAGTCACATACCAGGGAACAAATGCTCCAAATTTCAGCAAGAAAGATGGGCTGAGCAAGGAGATCGAAGAAATTGAGAGCAAGCATAGAAAGAACGCGATTTTGAGCTATGAACTGGAGCTTACTCGGGAGAGAGAAGAAAGCGCCAGGTGAGAGAAGTAGTGGGGGGCCAGGGGTGGCCCACACCAAGGCTGGCGCCACCCAGGGCTGGCCGCGCCACCACATGGTGTGCCTGCCTGGTGGGCCCCCTGGTACCTACCAGGTACTCCTCTGCCCCTTTTTTCACGTAAAAATTTAATATGAATTTTCGAGAGACTTTATTTTTGGGAATTTTTCGAAAATAGAAGAATGATTTTCCTGACAGACAGATTTTTTTCTTTTGGAAACATGATGCAAGGACAAAACAAGGCTAGAACTACAGAAGTTCTAGCATGCAAGCAACTAACAACAAGAAAGAAACTAAACGAAAGGAAAAACTAAAATGCAAAGGATAGAAATAAATGGAGATAATCATAATGTAAACATTGTTTTGTTCAATGGAATCCTTTTGTTAGCAAGGTTGATCAAGTCTTGCTACCAAAACAATTGCATATGAGACAAAACTTTGTACTCCACTAATGATTATGTTACCTTAACCTTGATAGCAATGGTCCTAATCATAATAGTTTCAAAATTTTCTCTTGGTATGGGACAATATATTTCTCCAACTTGAATGCCTTCAACATGTTCAATTGAATTTAAACCATAAGTTCTTTCAATCTTCTTGGGGAAATAGACAGTATGTTCCTTGTCATTAACATTGAAGGTCACCTTTCCTTGATTACAATTAATAACGGCTCCTGCAGTATTAAGAAAAGGTCTCCCAAGAATAATAGACATATTATCATCTTCAGGCATTTCAAGCACAACAAAATTAGTTAATATCAAGCAATTATGAGCCACCAGAACAGGTACATCCTCACATATACCCACAGGAATAGTGGTAGACTTATCAGCCATTTGCAAAGATATATCAGTTGGTATCAATTTTTCAAGCTGAAGCCTCTTATAGAGAGAGAAAGGCATAACACTAACTCCAGCTCCCAAATCACACAAAGCAGTTCTAACATAACTGTTCTTAATAGAGCAAGGGATAGTTGGAATCCCTGGGTCTCCAAGCTTCTTAGGAACCTTACCATTGAAAGAATAATTAGCAAGCAAAGTAGAGATTTCTTCATTAGGGATCTTCCTTTTATCCGAGACAATGTTCTTCATATACTTTGAGTAAGGAGGCAATTTAATAGCATCAGTCAAAGGTATTTGCAAGAACAAAGGCTTCATCCACTCACAAAACTTATTATAGTGTTCATCTTCCTTTGACTTGTGTTTCTTATCAGGGAAAGGCATAGGTTTTTGGACCCAAGGTTCTCTTTCACTACCATGTTTCTTAGCAATAAAATATTCTTTGGTTTATTTAGTAGTCTTAGTGTGGTTTTCAGGTTCTTCTTCAACTTTTTCTTCATTAGTCACTTAATTTACTTCATTACCACTTTCAGTGTCAGCATCAGAGATAGATATACTATTAGGATCTATAGCAGGTTCAGAGGGTTCTACAACAGTTTTATGTTTCTTTTTCCTTTTCTTACGAGTAGAACCACTATTTTCATCTTGTTGAGAATCCTGCTCAATTCTTTTGGGATGCCCCTCAGGATATAGAGGATCCTGGATAGCAGCACCACTTCTAGTTCTAATTTCATAAGCATGTTTTTCTTTAGCAGCATTAACTAGCAAGTCATTTTGCACTTTAACGAGTTGATCTATTTGAGTTTGAACCATTTGAAAGTGTTTAACAATCATTTTAACATCATTAGAGGTTCTTTCTACAATATCTTTCAACTCAACAATAGCTCTAGTGTTTTCCATTAGATGATTTTGCACCCTTTTATTAAAGTTATCTTACTTAACAATAAAGATATCAAATTTTTCTAAGCATTGATCGGGAGGTTTCAAGTAAGGGATATCACCTTCATCAAAGTGTTGGAGAGAGTGTACCTCAATAGTGGGTGAGTAGGGAATAGGCTTACATAATTCTTCTATAGGAGGTAAATTCTTGACATCTACAGCTTTAATTCCCTTCTCCTTAAGAAATTTCTTAGCTTCCTTCATCACTTCATCATTTAATTCAATAACTCCCCTCTTCTTTGATGTTGGAATAGGCACGGGAATAGATGGTTCAGGTACAACTACTTCAGGTATAGCTTGTTTAGGAGGAGTCCAATATTCATAATTCTTGCTTATTTTAGCCATTAATTCCTCAGCTTCCTTAGGAGTCCTATTCCTTAAAACACAATCAGCACAACTATCTAGGTATGTCCTAGATTCTTCGGTTAGTCCATTATAAAATATATCAAGAAGCTCATTCTTAGGTAATGGACTTCCAGCCTGTGCATGAATCAAAGCACAAAACCTTGCCCAAGATTCGGGCAATACCTCTTTTTCTCCCTGTTTGAAATCAAAAAGTTCCTCCAAAATAGCATGTCTAGCAATGGGAGGAAAATATTTCTGCAGGAAAGTACTAATTAAGCACTCAGGGCTATTAATAGATCCAGGAGGTAAATTACTAAACCAAGTTTTAGCTTCTCCTTTCAGTGAAAAAGGGAAAATCTTAGCAACAAAGTAAGTACGCATCTTAATATCATCAGAAAACAAGGCACTCATGGTAGAAAGTTCATTCATATGTGCCACCGCACTTTCATTCTTAGTCCCACAAAAAGGTTCTTTCTCGACAATAGCTATGTAAGATAGATCGAGAGAGAAATCATAATCTTCATCTGTAATGTTTATGGGAGAAGCAACAAACTTAGCAGCAGGAGATAATTTGGATCTAATAGTACGCCTCTCAAGGAGACTCTTAGCAGTGCTCCTATCATGGGTGTTCTTACATTCTTTAATAAACTCATCAGTCATCTCAACATAATCTTCTTCAATATCACAACTCTCACTAGACTCAGGTGAGCTAATAGGTGTGGTAGTATCTTCATTAGGAGTTTCGGTATTTCCAGCTATAGTTCTAGCAATCGTAGAATCTAGGAAAGGACCTAAAGAACCACTCTTATCAAGCACAGTAGAAGCAACATCATAAGCATCAGAAGTTTCAGATTCAGCAGTAGTAGCAGTGTGTGTAGCATGTGTATGTGGTGGTGTAACGAGCTTACTTATAACAGATGGTGAATCAAGAGCAGCAGAGGTGTTCAGAATCGTACCTCTTCTTGTAGTGGATGGTAAAATAGGAAACTTTCCATCACGAGACTTACCCATGATGGATGGATAGCAGCGAGCAATAGAGAATCCAAATGAACTTGATAAATAAAGCTATGCTCCCCGGCAACGGCGCCAGAAAATAGTCTTGATGACCCACAAGTATAGGTGGTGTATCGCAGTATTTTCGAGGGAAGTGAAACCCAATTTATTGATTCGACACAAGGGGAGCCAAAGAATATTTATAAGCCTTAACAACTGAGTTGTCAATTCAGCTGCACCTAGAAACAATCTTGCTCACAGCAGTTTATCAGTAGCAACAGTTTTGTAGTAGGAATAGTAAAGTAACAACAGTAGTAAAGCAAAGACAGTACTAACAAAAGTAGTAAACAGTGGGATTCGAGTGCGGTAGGCATAGGGATGGATGGACGGGCGTTGCATGGAAAAGACAATCCACATGGCAATCAGAACATAGGGCAATTGCAGATAAATAAGATAAAGCACCCAAGTACTAGACAATCCTAGGCATGTGTTCCATATATATAGTCATACTGACATGGGTATACCCTGCAGGTACTCGAGCTTGGTATATATGGTCTAAATACGAACAAGCCTACGGTGTCGCCAAGGCCTAGACGAAAGGACTTGAGTAATCTGCGGACTCTCGATTGCTTGAGAGACAAGAAAAAGCTAAAGATAGAAAGTTTGAAGGGGAAAACCCTAACTTGTAACCGACTCGATCTGCTACCCGAGACCTAGCCTATCTATATAAAGGCTAGGAGGGGGCGGCGAGGAGGACACACACAATCCTAGTTTCCACAACTCTCGCCAGATTGCATCTGAGCACCATTGTAACTTTCGACTCCTTCAATAATTCCACGAGCAGACAAGCAGGAGTAGGGACCTCCACGAGGCCTGAACCTAGGTATATCCTTTGTCCCTTGTGTGCTTGTTTGCTAGCCGATAGATGTCTCCAGCACTCCCTCCTTCTCCAAAACCCAAGTCCATAACAATGGACATTGATGAGTTAAACCCTCGTCAATTGGCGCCGTCTGTGGGAACTAGGAGTGATGATGTTGCGGCTTCTTCGGCCCTATCATCTGCGATCATCAACTGCGATCTACAACAGCAGAGATTCGCCAGCTCTTCGGCGCCTTCGACTTCACCGTCCACACGCCGGCCACCCGCCCGGCCTTCGAGTCTGTGGGCGACGGAATCAGCCTAGCGATTGGGAGCTTCCGCTTCCAAGTTGGTCAGATGGGCACGCTTCGCATGCCTGATCAACCGACAGCACCGGTGATTGCCCCGGCATCAAGGTTCACTCCATCGATCAGCACCCTCAGCGAGCTCAATGCTCCGGTGGCAGTCGAGAACACGGTCAGCGACAGCAGTCGCGACTCTGATCTGAGCGATCTAGCCACAGAAGATGGAACCTACGGTTCCGAATCTGAAAGTTGTGGAAGCAACAGCTTCCCCAATCACTTCATGTGCGCCGTCATCAACGCATGCGATACCTCCGCCAATCGCGCCAATGGTGGTAACACCGGAAATGGCACCGATCGGCCCAACGGTGGCAACGGCGGTAATGGCGCCAACGGGGGAGCAGTCGAACCTCCCAACATAATCAATGAGCAAACCGGCGAACGCGTCGTAATCAGGCTCAACGAGCAAGAGTGGGAGCGCTGCCGCGAAGCCCTACGAGGTGCACCTCTACCCTTTGGATCCCCACAGGAATTACTAATGGGCTACCACTGGCTCCTGAAAGAGGAATTCAAGCGCCAAAAAGAAGCAATCGCGCAACTAGAGGCGCGTAAAAGGGCGGCGGATGAGTCGAGCCTTCGTCGCGCTGGGCTCTCCTCCTACGGAGGATCCTCCTCATGAGGCAACGAGTACATCGCCAAAAAGAGGCAGTCGTGAATGGCTCACCTCACCGAACAAGAGCGCATAGACGCCGTGAAAGTCCTCGACTTCGGCTCCATGATGGTCGACACGAGGGGCAACGTGGTCCCCAGGACGCTGCAGGCCGCGGTGACAGCAGCCACCATGTACCTCCTCAACAACCACCCACTGGCTGGAGATCCCCGAACCGCCATGCACCGATCTACGATCACGGGTTTGGGGCTAATCGAGACCGCCCTCGACAAGGAGCCGGTACTAGACCCAAAAAAGGGCAAAGCGCCAGGAAAACACTACTCCTCGCCCTCATCCAGCGACGACAGTCACGACCTGTCTCGACGCCGTCGCTCATGGCGACACGATCGCGACTACGATGCACGCAATGACCTCACACAACGCAAGATTGATAAGTCAAGGGCACGACGCGCTCGGTCGACTGACTCGGAAGAGGAAGACGGGGAGCTCTGCGGCGCCAGATGCTTCAGCAGATTCATTAGGCAGAAGCGAATGCCTAAGGGGTTTAAACTTCCATCGGAAAATCCGAAGTTTGATGGTCTACAAGACCCTAAAATCTGGCTAGAGGATCACATCTCCTCCGTCAGGCTCCACGGAGGCAGTCGAAGTACTGCCATGCAATGTTTGCAGCTACAGCTGGAGGGCGCCGCCCGAGCATGGCTCAATAACCTCCCACGCGGATCCATTCGCAGTTGGGATGAGCTGATCTATAGCTTCGTGCGCAACTTTAAAGGCACGTACAAACGGCCTACATCAATCGAAGAACTGAGATGCTGCCAGCAAAGATCTGGCGAATCGCTGCGCTCATACATCCAAAGGTGGTCCATCATCAAGAACTCTGCGGAAAACATCTCGGAGGACCGTGCGATTGATGCATTCAACGGTGGCGTCCGTTGTCTAGAGCTCAGGGAGGAGCTGGGCCGCTCAAAGCCCAGACCATTGACCACCTGATGGAGATCGCGAATCGGTGGGCTGATGGAGAAGATTCAGTGAAGAACCACACTCACTCCGACGAGGAGGCAGAACTCGAACGCAGACACGACCGCCGAGGCAAACGCCGCATGCGCATCTACGACGACCGTGACGACGTTAACATGGTCGCAGCCGGCTACACCGATAGACGCGACTACAACCACAACAGCGGATACCACAGCAGTGGATACGGCGACTCTGGGAAAACCATGCAAGTGTGGCAACGCCGCACTCGCGACGAGGCACCCGCGACCTCCATCGAGGAAAAACTGTCCGGACCATGCACGTTACACTTCTACATCGACAAGCATGACGACAAGAGAAAGTCCAGCCACCTCCTCAAGGACTGCCGCGAGTTCCTCAAGCTACACGAGGGATTGGTTCGGATGAACCGCAACGCAGTCGAAAGAGGCTACGGGGCCGCTCCAGGCACCGTGGCACATGGCGCACCGCCACCACCACCGGGGCCACCCCTAAACGGAGCTGCACCGGACTAGCACCACGGAGGAGAACCGTACCCACGGGCCATGGGTACCATGATGATCCAAAAGGGGCGCCCTCCAACAGGGTGCAGAAAGCCATCACTCGCCAAGTCAACTTGGCCATGCACTCACCACCATCCACCACTGAGTACCTTAGTGGCAGTGAGTCATGCATCACCTTCGATAAACGCGACCACCCGCCTCAAGTACCTCGCCCAGGTTATTGACCCCTCGTACTCAAGGCGCAAATTGGAGGCTTCAACATGAGTCGCGTCTTCATGGATGGCGGAAGCGGCATCAACCTCATATCCGCGAGTACCTTGCGAGCAATGAGGATCCCTCTAACTTGCTTGGAGGCATCGGACACAACGTTCCACGACATCGTCCCAAGGAAAGGCGTATACCCCCTGGGCAAAATCAACCTCGACGTCATATTCGGCACGCCAAAGAACTTCCAGCGCGAGCGCATTGACTTTGAGGTCGTCGACTGGCCCTCACAATACCACTGCATTCTCGGACGCGTCGCGTTCGCTAGGTTCATGGCGGTACCCCACTATGCCTACCTGCAGATGAAAATGCCAGGTCCCAATGGCGTCATCATGATCAACGGAAGCTTTGAGCGATCTGACAGTTGTGATAGGGAATTCAACGGAATCTCCCAGTCCTTCGACATGCAGGAGGAGCTCGCGCGATTGAAGGAAACGACAGACAATAGTCTGCCTCCCCTGAGTAGGCCAAGCTCACCTGATCTCTCCTTCGACTCATCTGTGCACACAAAGAAGGTACAGGTCCATCCGACAGATCCCGCCAAAACGGCCCTCATCGCCAACAACTTGAGTCCCGCATAGGAACTCGCGCTCATCGAATTCCTCCGTGAACACTGGGAAATTTTTGCCTGGTGTCCTGCGGACATGCCAGGAGTTCCCAGGGAATTCGCCGAGCACACACTCAACGTCAACCCCGACGCAAGGCCAGTCAAGCAAACAATCAGGCGACTGTCTGAGCTACGAGCGTAGGCAGTTGGAATGGAGATCAACAGACTCCTCGAGGCCAAATTCATACGCGAGATCAAGGAAAGCACTTGGCTCGCCAATACGGTGCGGTTGCCAAAAAAGGACACGGATATCCTACGGATGTGCGTGGACTTCACTTCTTTAAACAAGCACTGCCCAAAAGATCACTTCCCGTTACCACGGATCGATCAAATCATCGACTCCACCGCTGGATGCGAGCGCCTCTGCTTCCTCGATGCCTACTCAGGCTATAACCAAATTCGAATGAAGGAGGAAGGCCAGGAGAAGACTGCGTTTACAACGCCCTTCGGTGTGTTCTGCTACAACACAATGCCCTTCGGGCTAAAAAACGCGGGAGCCACCTACCAGCGGTGCATGCAGGCTTGCCTCAAGGAGCAATTGGGTCGCAACATCCAAGTCTATGTCGACGACATAGTAATCAAAACCAAGGAGGAAGCCTCTCTAATCAACGACTTGCACGAAACATTCGCCAATCTCGATCGTTACCGGATTAAGCTCAATCCGGACAAATGCGCCTTCGGCGTACCATCTGGGCACCTGCTCGGGTATCTCATCTCCGTGAGAGGGATTGAGGCAAACCCGAAAAAGATAAAGGCCATACTGGCAATGGAGAAGCTAAAGAACATAAGAGGCGTCCCGCAACTAGCCGGACGAATCGCGGCCCTCAGTCGATTTATCAATCGAATGGGAGAAAAGGCACTGCCCTTCTATCAGCTCCTCCGCAAAGCTGACAAATTCGAGTGGACCAAGGAAGCGCAAGAAGCATTCGAAGATCTCAAGCGCCTGTTATCCTGTAACATCCCAAAATTTCATCTGAAATCATCATCATTGCACTCATATCATCATAGCATGTATTTGCATTGCATTTAGAATGTCCTCCAAAAATTTGGTGCAATTTGGGCCATGGATAGAAAGATATGAATTATTTTGAAAATAGAATCAAAGAAAATGCTATATTACCTAGTAAATCCAAGTAAATACTTTGGATTAAAATAGAAGATAAATATGTTTTATAATACCCTAAAAACCTAGTTTGAGTTTTTACAAATTTTCACAAATTGGTTTGAATCAATTTGAATCCTTCAATCAAAAGTTTTGGAGAAAACAGAATTAGAAAAAGAAAAAGAATAAGGGAGAAAAAAATAGAGCAACAGTCAGCTTCTGGCCTTTCGGCCCAAAACCAGCCCACCAGCCCACCCGGCTTTTCCCCTCTCCCCTGGTTTTCTTACCGCGCCCCTGACTACCCCCCTCTCGCTGACAGACCGACCCCACGCCACGTCAGCCCACCACCCCGTCGTCTTCAACCCCCGCCGTCGAGCAACCCCACTCCTCTGCCGTTTCTAAAACCCGGCCGAATTCGGGCGTTACGGCGAGTTAAATCGCCACCATCGCGCCCCTTCTTAATACCCTCCCCCTCCCCATCAGTTTCCCCTCAGACACTTTCCCCGGAGAGCCCCCAAGCTCCCCAATTGCTAGCTCAGACCACCGTCGTCTGAAGCCACTCCGGCGACGATTCCAGTGAGCTCCGGCCACGATGCCTCCTTCTCTCTGTCCTACTTTGATTGCCATATACTAGCGTGTGTTTTAAAGCCGACCACGTGTTTTCTCTTGCCCCAGATCGACCACACAGACCAAGTCCGGTGAACTCCTCTGCCGCCACCGTCTGGCGATTTTTCCGGTGAGGGCAAGGTTCCCGCCGCTCCATTTTGGGCACTGCTAGACCGTGCAGAACCAGGCGCTTCCCCCTAACCCTTTTTCTTGCCTGCTCGTGTACCAGATCGACGCCACCGTCTCGTGGCCGTGACCTCTGCCGTCGACGCCACTCCGGCGAGGAATACTGAGCGCAGCGAAGCTCCCCTCTCTCCATCGCGACCACCAACCAGATCGCCGAGATCACCACAAGCCCTCTGTAAGACTACTTTTTCCCCTACCCCTCTAGAATCGCCGGAACGCCGCTCACTTGACGTGCCGTCGCTGGCATCACCAGTCTCCGGCAAGACGTTTTGTAGCCGCTCGATCAAATCCTAGCGGATAGGATTAGATCACTAATCGAAAGGGTACGGGCTAATCAGATCCGTCCGTAGTCACTTAAGATCTGGCGGCCCACAGCGATCGATCCGACCGAACCGGTACCAGCTAATAGGAAAGCGCCACGTCGCCAGGCTATTTCGTTTAAATAGAAAAATAGACAGATTTAGTATTTAACTTAGAAATTCAATAACTTTTGTTCCACAAATCAGAAAAATACAATTTTGGTGTCTATGGATTCAGAAAAATGAGACCTTTATTATGGAGGCCTTGTTTCACACTTTTGCCTCAGAAAAATTGGAATTATAGGCAGAACCTTTTTAGGAGTATTTTGCTCACAAAAATTGTGCTCTAAATTATTTTTGAGTATTTCTTATGCATTTAGATGAGGTATTCTATCCTCAGTACTGTAGACTCTGTAAATTATAGAGTTGTGATCATATCATTGCATTTTGCATGCATTCATGTTTTTGTAATGTTTTATTGATTGAATTATTGTTGTTGTATTGATCTTGTGTAGATTGTGTGGATTGTGAAGTTTGTTGCTGTGAGGATTGTACCTATTCCCCTAGATACCAAGGCAAGTGATATTTCATCCCATGTCCTATTATTTTCACTATTGCACTAGTGATATTTTGGTATATCTTAACATGATAGAATTATTCCTATGTTACTATACTATGCTATGCTATCCTATAGATTATATCTTGGTAGTATCCCCTAGTTAAAGGACTTTGTATGCTAGAATGGTTAGCTATGCTAGTAGAATTTGTGGGTGGAAAATACATATCAAGATAGTATGGAAAGATATTATTTTTGTTTGACTAAGAAAACAACTATTATTAATGAAACACCTGGGTGGATTGGGACTTGCTTGGATTATGTTGAGTGGTTACTCAGGGGCCATGTCTATGGTCAGCTGGTGTATCACACTTGTGGATGGCCACCCAGGAACAAAGAGATTGGATACATTCTTGTCATGAAGCTTCCAGTGCAACCACATGGCATATGGGCTCTGCCTTGACCAACTAAGTTGCAAGAACTCAGCCAGACGGACAGAAGGTGGTAGATGTGATAGGATGGAACACGTCCGTGGTGGTCTGAGGGATTGCTTCTGAAAGGTCTTGTCTCGATGCATGTTGAGTCTTGTGGGGAAAGTGCACCACCTCTCGAGAGGGTAAAACTAAGTACTTAGCCGTGTCCCCGGTTATGGACAACTTCTGAGCCTCAAGACAGTGAAGTAGTTCAATAATCTCCTCATCCAAATTTCTCTAAGATAAAACTTGTGGGTGAACATGGGTAAAGGTTTAGTGATGTCTATCATTGGTACCTTATAGCTTGAATGAAAAACTTCTTCAAAAACTATAAGTTAAACTAATTTTAGCAAAGCCAGCCATAACCCCACTTAGCCATATATTCATGTAGTGGTTGGATTATACTAAGTATCTTTGGTATCACTTGCCAATACAATTCCAAATGTATTGACCCTTGTGGCTGTAACTTATTATGTTGCAGGATACTCTGATGATGAGTAGGGTTGCGGGTCTACACTCGACATGCTTGCCTGTGGCACATGAAGACTAAAGACTTTATTATTATTATGCTATGTAATGTGAACTTGTGTCTTAGCCTTGGGCTAAGTGAGTCGTAAGAACCATTATACTCCTGGATGTGCGATGTAATAATGAACTTTGTTTCTGTGTACTACATCTTAAACTGTGGGTGCTAGCATTTCGATCCAGGGACTAGCACTGCAATCACAGGGATCTTACCTTATCATGGTGAGATCTTACATATCCACCTCGCCGGTACTGGTGACTCCACGAGAAAGGGAGCCACTACTGTTGTACATCTCCGCTACCAACCAAGTGGTTAGTACATTGCTCATCGTCGAACGGGGAGAGGAAAACAAGGTCCATGGCGTACAACGCCCGGTATACTACCTCAGTGAGGTCCTCACGCCAACAAAACAGCGGTACCCGCACTACCAGAAGCTGGCGTACGGCGTCTTCCTGACCGCCCGGCGACTGCGCCATTACTTCCAGGAACACTCAATCGTGGTAGTCAGCGACGCCCCATTGGGACATATCCTCAATAACCCCGACGCCACGGGACGAGTCGCTCTTTGGGGAATCGAACTGTCTCCACGAGACATCACATTCAAAAAGCGCGACGCAATCAAGTCGCAAGTTCTCCCTGACTTCCTCGTGCATTGGATGGAAAATCAACTCCCGGACAAGTCAGATATGTCCTACCTCTAGACCATGCACTTCGATGGATCCAAGCGGAAAGATGGAGCAGGAGCAGGCGTCATACTGACGTCACCTCAAGGAGACAAGCTGAAATACATCCTGCGAATGCAGTTCACGGCCTCGAACAACGAAGCTGAATACGAGGCCCTGTTGCACGGGATGAGGATGGCAAAAGCCTGCAGCGCAAAAAGATCATCATATATGGCGACTCCAAGCTGGTCGTCAACCAAACAATGCACGAGTGCGACGCACTGAATGACAACATGATCGCGTACCGCGACCTCTACGATACACTCGAAGGGGACTTTGATGGTTGCGAGTTGCGACACGTAGGTCGCGAAAGCAACGAGGAGGCGAACGCACTCGCAAACATAGGCTCTACCTGCGCCCCCATACCACCTGGGGTATTTCTCGAGCACATCTGCGAATGCTCCATCAAGCCAAAGGCCGCAGAGAAAAAAACAAGCGCAGCAATGGACTCGGGGGCTACGCCACCCAATGAGCCAATGGCACTCGATGACTTGGAGCTAGACATAGGACTCGAAGGGCCAATGAGCGTCATGATGATCGAACAATCCTGGGCACAGCCGTACATTACGTATCTCCTCAGCAAGCGCCTATCGGACAACCCGACAGACGCACGGCACATCGCGCGACGCTCGAAGGCATTCGCCGTTATCAACGGCGAACTATACAAACGCAACATTATAGGAGTGCTACAACGATGCGTCTCCATGGCTGATGGAAGAGCAATTCTCCTCGACATCCATGAAGGGACCTGCGGGCACCACGCAGGCAGTCGCGCCCTCGTCGCCAAAGCTCTACGAGCTGGATTTTACTGGCCCACGGCCATGCACGATGCTAAGGACATAGTCCAAAAATGCAACGCTTGCCAACGATTCACGGACAAGCCACATGCACCAGGCGCAGAACTACGGTCTATTCCATTGGCCTGGCCCTTCGCCCAGTGGGGTCTCGACATGGTTGGCAAACTTCCAAGGTCCTCGCAAGGAGGCTACGTCTACCTGTTGGTCGCAGTCGACAAATTCACCAAGTGGATTGAGGCCATGCCAGTGACCTAGCAATCAGGGCACAGCGCAGTCAAGTTCTTCGAGTCCATCGTCTACCGCTTCGGCGTGCCGCACAACATCATCACCGACAATGGGACGAACTTCACATCCAAAGAGTTCCAAGAATTCTATGGAAACTTGGGGATCAGCATCAGTTACGCCTCAATCGCGCATCCACAGACCAACGGTCAGGTGGAAAACGCGGGCAACTGAGGTCATGCAAGCGTTAGCACTGACGTCATCAACGGCTACTCAGCGGAAAATTTCGACTACTTTAGTCCTTGCTGGAGTCTTCGACTCCACCAAGCACTCGGGGGCTACTCCCATAGGGAGCACTGGCCGCGCACTCTATGATTTTTCTTTTCTTATTGCAGGGATACAGGCAATTGCAATCAAACCCAACCACTCGAAATACGGTTCGACTATGGACGTGGGTTACTCCCATAGGGAGCACCGGAAATAATTTCGACTGAAACAAGCAAGCAAAAGACGACAACAGTCGCAACCCAAGTTTTCGACTGAAACAAACAAACAAAGACGACAGCAGTCGTAGAATTTCTTTAGTCCCTGCCTGAGTCTTTGACTCAACCAGGCACTTGGGGGCTACTCCCATAGGGAGCGCTGGTCGCGTACCCTATGATTATTTGCACGAAAACTATGCGTTGATTACATCCGCACTCGCAGATCATGGCGACACCGCCTCATAATTTTCCCTACAAAGAGACTACGTCTCCTGGGTCGCCCGAATCATCTCCGCGATGATAAAATTCGGATGCCGCGCTTACAGCGTGAAGGTAAGACCTGAATAAAGGCCTGGCAACGCATTTAACTGCGCACTACCAGAAATATATCCGTGCCTGTAGGCACGATGCACATGCCTTGATGGACGCATCAAGTGCTCACACCCATATCACTGGAATTCGACTCCTGTAAGACCTCCGCGGCCTGAGTCGAATTACGCCAGCACTTTTCCGGATTCGAGTTCAGGGACTCGAGTTCGAGTAGATTGCGTTGTTTCACCCTAAGGTGGTTAACTGATACCAATACTTCGGTTATATCAGGCACGTATATCAACAATCCCTATGACATAAATGAAAGCAGTCGAAAAATGTACTCGTTCAGGCACTCGAAGACTTCAAAAAGTACCCAGTCGAATCTGCGATTCCACTGGATACTCGGGGGCTACTGACATGGGTATACCCTGCAGGTACTCGAGCTTGGTATATACGGTCTAAATACGAACATGCCCACGGTGTCGCCAAGGCCCAGACGAAAGGACTCGAGTAATCTGCGGACTCTTGATTGCTTGAGAGACAAGAAAAAGCTAAAGATAGAAAGTTTGAAGGGGAAAACCCTAACTTGTAACCGACTCGATCTGCTACCCCAGACCTAGCCTATCTATATACAGGCTAGGAGGGGGCGGCGAGGATGACACACACAATCCTAGTTTCCACAACTCTCGCCATATTGCATCTACGCACCATTGTAACTTTCGACTCCTTCGATAATTCCACGAGCAGACAAGCAGGAGTAGGGACCTCCACAAGGCCTGAACCTGGGTAAATCCTTTGTCCCCTGTGTGCTTATTTGCTAGCCGATAGATATCTCCAGCACTCCCTCCTTCTCCAAAACCCAAGTCCATAACAATGGGCATTGATGAGTTAAACCCTCGTCACATACGTGCTCGCAATGAGAACTTGCACAACATCTTTTGTCCTGCCAGCCCGTTTGCAGCGGGGCCTCTAGGGAACTACTGGCAATTAAGGTGCTCCTTTTAATAGAGCACCGGAGCAAAGCATTAACACTCCGTGAACACATGTGATCCTCACATGAAAGCCTTTCCCTTCCGGTTATCCCGATTTCTGTCACTTCGGGGCCATAGGTTCCGGACAACAACGTGTGTATACAACTTGCAAATAAGACCAAGAACAATAATATCATAATGAATCAATAATAATTTCAGATCTGAAATCATGGCCCTCGGGCCCTAGTGACAAGCATTAAGCACAGCAAGTCGCAACAAAGTCATAAAGCACTAATAAAAGATACTAGGCACCATGCCCAAACAATCTGATGCCATTACATGAATGATCTCATCCAATCCCTACCATCCCCATAGCCTACATCGGGGGATTACTCACTCATAGATGGGGGAAACATGGATGGTCGATGGAGAAGCGATGGTGATGATCTCCTCCAATTCCCCGTCCCAACAGGGTGCCAGAACAGAGTTTCTGGTGCTGTTTCACGGAATCTGGTGGTGGAGGCGGAGCGGAACTCCTTCTGGAAAAACATCGACCCCCCCCAGAGTTTTTAGGTCAGAAGGCTCCTTATAGGCGAAGAGAGAGGCCGAGGGGGTGCCTGCGGAGCCCACACCACCCCCTGGCGCGGCCTGGCCTGGCCCGCGCCACCAGGTGGTGTGGCCACCCCAGGGCTCTTCTCCGTCTCGTATTCTGGCTCCTGGAGTCTTCGGGTGAAATAGGATTTTTGGCATATTTTCCGGGATTTTTCCTGATAGTTGATTTTCTGCACAAAAAGTAGACACCAAGGCAATTCTGCTGAAAACAACGTCAGTTCGCATTAGTTGCATCCAAATCACACAAGTATAGAGGAGAAACAATAGCAAAAGTGTTTGAGAAAGTAGATACGTTTTGGACGTATCACACCTTCACACTACCGTCGTGTGATCTTCGGTCCGGCATCTTCTTCTTCCGCTGCTCGGATGGATCGGATCCCGGGAGACGCCGCCTACACCGGGCGTGTGTAGTACTTCGGAGGCACCACACTTGGGGTGCTTGGAGCTGCTCGGCTTCATCAATATATGCCTTCCTGTGTAAGGCATGCCTCGGTCTTCAAAGGTATTAATATTGTATTCCTCTTCCATTGCTTATGTCTACCTAGTATAGATACTGGTATTAGTGTTCGTGTAGATAGAAAATTTTGTTTTCTGCTACGGAACCCTTCACTTTGATCCCTGGTGAGCTGAAAGATACTCTGTTGGATGGACACGTGGTTACCCCTGGTGCCCGTAAACTCCTTGGAGAAGAAATTACCACACCTATCCCGACTGCTGCAGAACTTGCACCTGCGGAGTTGGAGGACAGGGCTCTGGCTCTAGAAGCGCATATTCAAGTACTCCTTGAGGAAACTGCAAATATCCTCAAGGAGAAAAAGTGCATTGCAGCTGCGGGGCATCCTAGCACCCAGTAGAGCATCCTAGCACCCAGTAGAATCAGAAGACCCGGAACGGCCCTGCGTTAGCTAACAAAAAACTGGACATTCACAAAACCCTTTTTGAAGGAGATACAACCATAGGGAAACCTTGGATTTACAGCAAGGGCAACCTAGTGTATGGCACGCTGGTTGAAAATGCTGTTGTGGCTCAAGATCTCTTGTCAAACAACCCAAGCCCATGCAAGATTCGACTAAGCATGAAGCTGCTCACAAAGGGCCTGGAATAGCAGAAGGTCGCCACGTCTAGCAGCAGGAAGCTGATCTCCAAGTTAGATCAATGCCGCATGGACACGGGTCGACATCAAGATACAAGGCCCCGACGGGAGCCGGAACAACGCTACCATTCTGACCCTAGGGAAGACAACTATTCAAGAACTGAATCTTTAGGACACCGACACAAATCCGCACGAAGCTTGAGCAATGTCACCCTAGCAGCAGAATGATCCCTGGTGACAGTCAAACAATCGCAGGGAAGATGAAGAAGCTCAACGTCGGGAGCAGGATTGGTAAAGGATGCCCCCTCCTAGACATATAAGCCGTCCAACTGAGCCACGTCACAATGACGACAATATGGATGAAGGAATGATGAACATCACGCCGGAACAAGCCGGCATGGTGGCCGTCATCATGAAACCCCGACTGGGGGTAACAATCCACCACCACCTTCTCTGCCACGAAGTCACCATAACGGCTCACATGGAGGCCAGGGTGACGCTATGGTGGAGGTGGTGGCATAAGAAGCAGGAGTCCGACTCATGGGCACCATAGCCATAGTGAACAACCAAGACAGTGTGCCCTATCACCAAGTGACGCTAGGCACGGATCACCTCAAACATTGAGGCACGATGCTACGATTGGATAACATCTACGTGGGTCCAAAATGCTTCATATCGTGCGTACGACAAACAAACTTTTCAGAAGGGTTTGCCATCTCAAGGCACATCTAACCCTACGACGGTGTGGCTCGGCCAGACACCTGGCTCTAGGACTTCTTTCAGGCCTGCTACATCGCTAAAGGAGGAAACATCTTGGTCGCGGCCCGGTATCTCCCGCTTATGCTGAGGAGGACAACTCGATCATGGCTCAATGAACTCCTGGAGAACACCATCCACAACTGGTATGATATGCAAAGTGCTTTCTTTCGGAACTTTGAGGAAACATACAGGAGGCCCTGCATAGTCGGAGATCTGCAGTGGTGCACCCAGAAACCCAGAGAAACATGCAGGACTACCTTGGACGATGGATTGACATGAAGAACTGCGAAGGAGTAAACGCCCAAACCGCGATTGCAGCTTTCATTGCAGGGCTCCCAATTGGTTTGCTGCATCATCGTGTAAATTGTGACAAAGTGTCTGATTTGGGGGAGATGATAGAGACGGCAAGCAAGTATGTCGATGCTGACATTGATGCTGAAGGACTACTCAATGTGTTGGTTGTGACATAGTCGGCAAAATAGCCAAAGCAGTAGGCCACAAAATGCAAAAACACCTCGGAGGAGAAACCCAATCCGGAAACCGCAACATTCAATGCAACTTTTGGGTCTGGAGGACGAGGAGGCCACAGAGGTGGCCAGGGATGAGGCCGTGGAACTTCTAGAGTCCAAGTTAGAGGAGACCAGCAACCTGGCAAAACCTACTCTTAGGCCGACATTGCCAACAATCCATGCGTGCATCACCCGGATGGCGATGGGGGCTCGTCCCACACCAATGCTGAGTGTCGTTTTAATGAAGACATCAAGAAACATGAATCCGCTGGCTACAGGGCTAACCGACGAAAAGGAAAGAACAATTCTAACAAAGAGAAAGAGTCCAAGGAAGATTTCGACATGGAGGAGGCAGAAGCTTCAAATCTCAAGTCAGATGGAAAGAAGACCTTCCCAACCAAGAAAGACACTTATGTATGCTTCCTCGGATCTCAACCAACCAAGGTCAAAAAGGCAGTGATGCATGAGATCAATGCAATTGTTCTGACTGTCCCCCAGTATCTAGATTGGTCGGAAGTTACAAGCACCTTTGATCAAAGCGATCATCCGCATAAGCTACACATGCGAGGAAAGTACGCTCATGTCGTCAATCAACTTATTGATGGCTATGGTTTCTCCAAGACCGTCATGGATGGTGGCAACATCATATACGTCGAAACGCTGCACCGAATGAGGATATCGGAGACACATCTAAATCATAGCTCTGTGACTTTTCATGGAGTTGTCCCTAGAAGACAAGCAAATTGTCTGGGAGATATCACTTTGGATGTTACCTTTGGAACTCCAAAGAACTACCAGACAGAAGCACTTTCCTTCGAAGTGGTCCCGTTCAAGAGAGCGTATCACCCTATCTTTGGGCGTTTGGCTTACTAGGCTTTCATGGCTTGCCCTTGTTACATTTACAATATGATGAAAATTCCAGGTCCCAATGGCGTCATCACAATCCGGGGAGACCCGAAGGAGGCATGAGAATGCGAGGACAGAAATGTTGCCTTTGCTGAAGTCATACTGCATGCTGAGGAGTACCAGGAGATCAAGAAGAACATCGACCCGTCCGAGATGACCACGATGAAGAAGGAGGTGGAAAAGCCGACTCCAGAGTTCAAGGCATCAGAAGATACAAATATGGCGCCATTGAAGCATGATGATCCCTCCAAGGTGACCCAGATAGGCGTAGGTTTAGACCACCCATAGGAAAGTGCGCTCGTCGAGTTCCTCAAAGATAATAAAGATATGTTCGCATGGCAGCCATCTAACATGATTGGAGTACCTAGGGAACTTGCCGAGCACAGTCTAAATGTATACCCAAACACTAAACCCATCAAACAGTCCTTATCATGTTTCAGCGATTAAAAGCGTAAAGCAATAGCTAAGGAGCTAGCCCGGCTCGAGTTAGCCAGATTCATAGAAGAGGTCATCCATTCTTATTGATACCTAAAAAGGACACCACCAATTTAAGGATGTGTGTTGATTATAGTGCCTTGAACAAGGCTTGTCCCAAAGATCCGTTCACTCTGCCTAGAATTGATCAAGTTATCGATTTGACAGCAGGCTCGGAACTCCTATGTTTTCTCAACGCATACTCCGGATATCATCAAATTCAGATGAAGGAGTCATACAAGATAAAGAGTGTGTTCATCACACCCTTTGGAACCTTCTGCTATGTAATGATGCCTTTTGGGCTAAAAATCGCAGGAGCTACGTACCAGTGCACTATGCAGTATTGCCTCCATGATCAAATTGGGCGCAATGTACATGCATATGTGGATGACATAACTGTGTTGTCCAAAAATAAAGAAACACTAATTTCCGACTTGGAGGACACATTCAGCAACCTACAAAAATACAACATAATGCTTAATCCAAAGAAGTGTTTCTTTGGAATACCAGCCAAAAAATTGTTAGGTTTCATTGCGTCTCAAAGAGGCATATAGGTGAACCGTGACAAGATAAAGGCTATAATCAACATTTCTAGGCCAACTCGCCTGAAAGACGTACAACGGCTAACTAGCTGTATTGCTGTAGTCAGTCAGTTTGTAAGACATCTCGGTGAAAGAGCCACACCACTATACAAGCTCTTTAAAAAGACCAAGAAGTTCATTCGTACTGATGAAGCTGAAGCTGCACTTTAGGATCTGAAATCCGTACTCTCATCTGCCCCTATTCTTGCAGCACCGGAGCCACATGAACCGATGTTGCTATACTTAGTTGCGACAAACAGAGTCGTAAGTGTCATCATGGTGGTGGAGCGGCCAGAAGAAAAATAGGAACACCTGGTGCAGCGTCCGACTTATTATCTCAGCAAGGTCTTAACTGAATCAAAGCAGAGGTATCCAAATTACCAAAAGTTAGCCTATGGTGTGTTCTTAGCATCCAGAAAGCTACGACACTATTTTTAAGAGCACAAGATTACTGTGGTGAGCATAACTCCCATGAGACATATAATCAACAACATTGATGCCACATGACGCATCGCTAAGTGGGGCATAGAGCTAGCAGCTTTTGACATCGACTATAAACCTCGCACATCAATTAGATCCCAGATTCTTGCTGACTTTGTCACTGATTGGACAGAGACAGTCGAAAACATTGGTCTCCTAGAGACGGAAGTTTGGACCTTACACTTTGACGGGTCTAAAGCGCTCAGGGGATCGGGGGCTGGCGTGGTGCTCAAGTCACCCCAAAGTGATAAACTGTTCTATGTACTGCAAATTCACTTCACAGCGACAAACAACATTCCCGAGTATGAATCCCTGCTGCATGGAATTCAAATTGCAAAAGACATCGTCATTCGCCAACTGTTGTGTTACAGAGACTTGGATTTAGTTGCTCAGCAAGTATCTAATATATGCAATGCAATCAAGCACATGGACGCTTATAGAGCCGTCATGGATGAACTATCTAAATCGTTTGTAGGGTTTGAAGTGCAACACATTCCCTGAACAGAAAATTAGGAAGCAGATGCTCTATCAATAATAGGCTCTGCACGGAAACAGGTCCCGGACAGTGCTTTTTTGGAGCGCTTGAGAATTTCCTCCATCATAGGAGTTGATGAGGAGTATTCGACCAAATCCGACTCACCGCTCATAGAAGTTCTGACTGTAATTCCTAGCTGGACAAAACCCTACCTTGATTTCTTGGTGGATAGAAAATTACCCAAAGATGAAGTTCTGAGCCGTCGGATTGTCCGATGAGAAAAATACTACACAGTGGTGGGAGGTGAGCTCTATAAGCGGAGTGCATCTAGGGTATTTTAGCGCCGTGTTTCTCCAAAAGAAGGCATGGAAATCCTAGGGGAAATTCACGAAGGCGAATGCGGAGATCACGCTAGAGCCAAATCTTTAGTGACAAAGGCCTTCAGACGCGGATTTTTCTAGCTTCAAGCCAAGGCAGATTCTGAACGGCTGGTCAAGACGTGCAAAGGTTGCCAAAAATACGCCAAACAAGCCCATGTTTTGGCTAACTAGCTGCGGATAATTCCAATTACATGGCCTTTCACGGTCTAGGGGCTTAACATGGTAGGACTATTTAGACGGTCTCAAAGTGGATACACTCACCTTCTTGTGATGGTGGATAAATTCACAAAATGGATTGAGGAAAAACCCGTTACAAGTTGTGATGGAGAAAGAGAGCCGGAGGCAGTACAAATCCGGATGAGATAGACCATCCATGGAATATTGCTCAGCTAGGTTTTCTTAAAATTCATTTCTTTATAATCATATATATGTACATGTTCAAAGTGAAATAAAGTATTGGTCTCCTCAATGTTTTTTTTCTGAGATGTTTTTATGTACCATCTTATTTCCGAATGATCATGTCATAGTCGAAAATCCTAGAATACTTGAAAGTATTTTATGCTCATGTTTGTTCTGGTTAGATTTCTGATTATAAAAATTCTACCTTCGGGTATAAGCCTAAATTTTCTAGTCTAGACTTAGGTTTTTGTCTCATTGCTGAATGCGGGTATTTTTCGAGTAGTAAATTGTTGGTACTTGAAGTCGGCTTTGATTCTGGGTTTGAATTGGTTTAGAAATTGAGCTCCGTTTCTTGGCAAAGTTTCCATGCTGAAGGTTTGCCGGCTCACGAAAGGGAGAAGGCGAAAAGCTAGATAAACGATAAGTGTAGACAAAATAAGTGTTTAAGTATTTTTAAGCACATGAAATAAAAGCCGAAAGTTCTAAAAGGAGTAAAGCCTAAGTTCTTACAATCTTAGCACTAACAAAATAATTATCAACTTATGACAACTAGATTGTTTTTAGAATAACACATTGTTTTTTGGCACATTCTATGTTGCAAGTGAAGACGTAGGATTTGCCGGCTCGCTGGACTCATCACCCGTGTCACCCTGATATCTGTCCGAGACAAGTAAGCCAGACTCAGTTTGATCATCGTCTTCAGAGACTTCAACAACTGCTTCCTTGGGGTGGTGGTACTTCAATGGGCATGAAGAATGGCTCATCATAGCTGGTTAAATCAGCCACGCGAGAAGCGTATCTGGCACAAGAATACCAGATCTCCTTGATGTTATGTTGAATGCCGTCTTCATCAACAGTCAAATAACCCTCGGTAACTTGCCATATTTCCATGCTTCCATGGTGGCTCATTACCATTGTCAGGGCATTCTGTGCCGCTGTGCGGGCATAAGACATGTTCCAATCCTTGACGATCTTGGGCATATTCTTCGCCTTGTCTCGCATCTCAAAGGCTGACACTAAGTCTAAGCCGGAGAGCTGGACGGATTCGCTAATTTCTTCCAGAGACTGGCAGAAATCATGAATCAGGTCCCCTACGGCAACAAGCTGGCTGGTACAAGGCTCGCATGAAGAGGCATCAAGAAGGTTGAGAGGACCTATAAATAAGAAAACAAGGTCAACAATATATCAGAGTCTAATAATTCTGAAAAACAACAACTCAAGGACAACAAACTTACCGAATATAGCATCATCTACTTTGGTCTTCTCCTGTTGAAGGCTTCGGAGTTCATTTCGATGAGCTTCAAAGGTGTCCTTCTCCCGGTCCAAAGCATTTTACAAGTCCAAAATTGTCGTGTCTTCTTTGTCTATGGTGCGGTCACGCGCCTCAGTAGCATGATTGGAGGATTCAAGAACACTGGCAATGTTGGTCTCGTGATCTACTTTGAATTTTTCTAGCTCAGCACGCAAGTCAGCATTCTCCACCTCCAAGACTTTATAATTTTCGGTTTGCTCAATCACTTTGCAGGACTATGAAAGGCGGATAAATATTCAGCTAACAGATCAAAAAACAGACTATTAAAATAAGGCCTGAAATGTTTACCTTCAGCTTCATCCTTTGCAACTTTAAGCTGCGAATTTTCAAGTTGGAGAGCTCTGATCTCTCTTCGCTTGTTGCAAATATTCTTCAACAATTCCTGGTTATAAGCATTAACTTTCTATAAGTTAGAATGGTAACCAGAGTCAGAAGTCTAATAATACTCAGGCTAATATTTTAACTAAGTTAAATATCAGCATGAGCCTTGGGGGGCTATACTGTAGGGGTTCATGCATGAAAACAATAAATTTTTCTCTATGCCTAGAACCCAGTTGCCAGGACCTATCTATTAGTAATGCAGTAATGGGAGGGGCTTTTCACAAACTTACACTTGAAGACCGAAAAGCGTTGTCAACGGTCAAAAGAGCGTGGTTGATGTAGACTAACTGAAGCCGACCTCAAGGTCGTGTTGAAGTCCCGGCAGCTCATGCGGCTCCAACAACTCCTAGTTCCCCAAGTGTTGCACCTTGCAGGGAGTTACACACATCTGGTGCCTGGCGATGGCTCCCGCTCCTCCGATCTAGCAGCAGCTGCGGAAGTAGAGCTCCTAGATCCGAATTCGTAGTGCGACGGTGCTCCGCGGTGAAGAAGACTCCTGCCCGCATGATCTAGACTTGGGACCACGGTCACGGGAGAGAGAGAATCAATTGGAGGTCTCCCCAAAATAGAGGGAACCTTTTATTGATTATTGTTGTATTTACTTTGTCAAAATACCTCTCTTTATATAGGGGAAACCCCCATAGCTAACTATCTTAGCCATGTGGGACTAAACAAAGGAGAGGGGAGAGAGGGGGCTTGGCCGCCACCGGCTAGGTCCCAAGTGGGCCCCACACGGGGTGCCTTGGCCTAGCTGGCCACCCCTCCTCCTTCCTCCCTTTGGTCTTTCCCTCGTGGGCCCTTTTCCCTCCAGATTTGGCCCAATTAGGTACTTGACCCTATTTAATTCTTTTTCTTTTATTGAATAAATATAATTAAATGATTAAATCAATATTCAACATTCACTTACATATTATTCAATCCCCCTTGATGTGGAACTCATTCCCTCTCATTCTGGACATCCTCCGAATTTACCAAAACCCTTCTAGTTTTCTCTCTTCTCTTATCTTTGGTGATTCTACCGATCCTAAAACACTCTCTGAGCATCATCAAGCCCTTAAGCATGATACCCCATGGTTTGGGAACACTCCAGACATGGTCGGGACCCTCCCACACCAATGATCAACAAAGGGACCTGGATGGCCATGTGACCCCTATGCATTCAACGAAATCTTTCGTCGTTTGAACCATGAATGTCATGTAACACCCCCAGGATCAGGGTTAAACAAATGCCAAACCTTACTGTGAGATAAGCTTAACCTAGAGCTCAAGGATATTCAATGAGAAATCGGTAACACAATAGTAACCCTGCGACACAAAAATTATTACAGCAAGCTCATAACTGAGCAAAGAACCAAAATATTACAAGCAGATGTCACTGACCACAAACATCAAACAACGAAAGGAAAATTATGCTATTAAGTATATCAAACATAAAAAATGGACTAAGAGGCCTAAAGCATAACGATGACGTCCCAGCCCATACATTCCAGGTTGCCGGCCAGGAACCCCAAGCTACTCGTCAGTGTCGATGTCGTATAGACCTCATCTTCAGGTGAACACTTACTCTGCTACAAAAGTATCAACAAAGCAAGGGTGAGTGTAGGGTGTACTCCGCAAGACTTATGGTTGGTGGGGTTATTTTGCATAAATCCATCTTTGTTTATAAAACAAGAGGGAGAAGAAGCTCGACTAATCAGAAAATTTTAAAAGGGGATAAGAGAGCAACATCTCCGAAGTATTGATCATTATCTTTTGATATCCACCAAAGTAATCCTCATCTCACAACTAGGATCACCCCTTGTACCCATGAGGAAACATCCTTAACAAACCTTAGTTGCCAAGTTTTACGATTAGGTTAATGTTCTCTATGATCTCACGTTCATTTCCAAGTCGTCCATAACCGTGGACATGGCTTTTGGAAAAGATATAAGCCTACAGGGGTGTATAACTTTACCCACATGTACCAACCAACTCTTAATGCCAACGTTTTAGCCCTCTTCCTTGGAAGGCCGATAGAGGGTGGTTGGCCACGACCTTTACCTTGCTTTCGCTGAGACCATGAGTCACGCCCTAAGGAGGGTTCCGCCATAACGGGTCAAATCCCAAAGCCGGTCCCTAGAGATGTGAGGCGAGGTTGGTTTACCAAAGGAACTACCTCAAGCAACCCCGACCACGCTTACCTACCTGTTATGATGCACCTCCTTTACCGCCTTCGAGAACAACCAAATATGCATATGACGAATGGAACACCCGAAATATGTGACTCATGAAATCTACTAGGCAAGTTAATCAGTGGAGGTGTTCCCAAGCCCCGTGTGGCTGTACGCTCATCTCGGTTCCAAAGGCAAGAACTCAATTCCTAGTGGTGGCGAGCATGGGACTACAAAAACCACATCCCACTATGGCCTCCTATACAAGCCTTAGCATGTTTAACCTTTACCACTGATCTCACCTCATCAGTATATCTCGTTCTCCTGCCATACTAGATTCTCTGCATATGGAACATCATCTGGATGAACAAGCACTGATAGCTAAGCATGGCTAAGCAAGACACGAGTAGTAGCTCTAGCAGTGCACACAAGCCAAACCTAGTTATGCTAGGAGCACTGGATCAGGTAATATAAGCTCAAAGGGAGTAATGTAACATATAGGATACTCTATCTATCGATAAAATACCACAGTAGAATCGTATGCATCATGGCAGAATTGAAATACTTTGAAAGCATAGGATTCTTTTATGTGTGGGGCTATGTTTGCCTTTGCCTATTGATAACCAATAAGAAGATCTTCAAATATCTTGTACTGGACTTGATTATAGTTGACCAAATATTGTTCTTCGGTCTTCGATGGTGTTGATCTCGGTTTTCAATCTCGATCTTGATATCGTATTCTACCGGAAAGAACCAAACACTGGAAGAAAGGGGAAACAACAATCAACACACGACATCGATGCAATGCTCAAGAAAGGATGATGATATGACAAGTTTAATTGTATTGAAATGTAACCCTAAGACATGCTCGATCATTTTAAATAGGGTCCGAGGTTGCAAACCCTGATAAAGGAGGAACCCTAGAATCACTTGTGAGGGGGTAGTTTGTTCTTCTAATTAAACTTGTAATTAAAGTTGTTGAACAATGAATGTTTTTGATGCTAAAAGATAGATCTCATTTTTTGAACATTTTGATATATTATACATATTTTTCTGAGTTATAAATAATTAGTTATTGAATTCCAGTATTTAACCATTTTCTGAAACTACTAAACTATTTAAAAAGAACTTACTATGTCATTATGATGTCACCACATGGCTGGGGGACATTTTTCACTGGGGCAACACCTACCCACAGTGACTGACAAAGGGCCCTGGGACACACCATCAAGCCACGTGGGCAAAGCGAGACCCACAACGGGTTTGACCGACTAACCGTGCATGCTGGCGTCACGATGACTTTGGCACGGCGTCACGCTGGTAGTGTTCTCAGGTGGATGGCAGGGATGGTGACGCGGTGCTCGCGGGACAACGCGGTTACGCAGTTTGGACGTAGTGCAGCAGGGGGAACTAGATTAGGGTGTCATCGCTCCTATTTGGTCACCGGAGCGACCTACACGGCGACGGCTAGCGGCAACGCATGACAACACACGACAGCGGGCGGCTACGGTGCGAGAGGGAGACAGAGTGGTGGTCCTTGAGGACCACCAGCTCACTAGGAGAGCGGTTGTAGGGTCTGCAATGACGGGGATGGTCAGGGACGAGCGAATCGATGATGACCGGACTTTGGGGAGACGAGCTCGTTGGAGGCAGTTGGGGATGCGCATGCTCGATTCCGTCTGTAGGGAGACCGAGAATATCATGGCAGAGCTCGTGGGCTACCCAGCCAAGCTTGAGGTGGCCGGGAGGAATGGCGACGAGCGACATCTGGCCGGCTAGGGTTCGGGTCTGCGGGGAATCCACGCGAGAGGGAGCTAGTCTTGGAGAGAAAGAAGATAGGGGTAAGAGAGAAGTGTCGGCGCGGGTCTTATCCTCGCGGAATCCTTAGCGGGGCACGAATCGCAGCGGCCGAGCGGCGGATGGCGGCAGACATGCCACCGAGCTGCTTCTCTCCTTCATTCGCGAGGAAGAAGAAAAGAGGAGGACGACGAAACAGTATGGGCCCGGTTGGGCCGGGGTGGGCCGGCTGTGGGCTGGAGCAAAGCTTGTCTGTGGGCATGCATGGGCAGCAGGTAGAGAGAGGAGAGGTGGGCTGCACGACCTGGTTGGTTTGGAACCATTTTTTTAGCTAAAACCTTTTTCCTTTTCTGTTTTTGTTTCTCTCGTTGTATAAACATTTCAAATATGTTTTTGATAGTTTCAAAAATACTAGAACAATTGTAAAATCCAAATAATGCAGGGACCCCTTTATACTATTTGGTGAAGGATTCCGTAGCAGAAAACAAAAAAATTCCTACATTGTAACTCCCTAACGCCAAGATCTATCTATGTAGTAATGCAGTAATGACCAGAGCGTATAGAATACATATCCATGTACACCGTATGCGGTTAATGTTCCAAGGGGAACGTGGTTGAAGTAGTCGAACTCGTAGCCGACCTCAAGGTCACGAAGCTCCTCGCAGGTCATCCCTTGCTCCTTTTTTATCATGCAGCAGCTCCGGCTCACCACATCCAAGGTGCCTCAAGTGAGGCCCCTCATGGTTTCGTCCACATATGGTGTACGATGACGACCTCCGACTCCTTGATCGCTGCCAGGAGTGCGGAAGTAGATCTCCGGCTTGGAATCCCTGTAGCGCAATGGCATGCTGCAGGTGCACCATCTCTTGCGTGAACAGTCCTTTCTTGGGACCATGCCAACACATGGAGACAACTATGTAGAGAGAGAGAGGGAGAATTCCTAAGGAAAATGCCTTAGATAACAACTCAATTGTGTGTCTCATCCCACCCATGGGCACCCCTTTATATAGGCGGAGGGGGGTGTGCCCTCCCCTTTGGGTTTCCCATGTGGGACTAAACAAGGGAGAGAGGGGGAGGCACCACGGGCCCTAGGGATCCATGGGCCGGCCGGCCAGGGGTGGGCCCCACCCCACGCACAACCCTAGGCTGGCCGAGTGGGCCCCCCTTGAGGCGGCTAGGCTTTGTCCCTTTGGCCCTTCCCTCTCGTGGTTTACCCTCATGGGCCCTTTTTCCCTTGGAAGTTTGGCCCATTAGTGGAATACCCCTTCAAATTAGATTTTAATATTATATTTAATATTAATTAACATGTAAATACATATTACAAAATCTGATTTGACCCAAAACACCTTTCGGTTCCCTTTCGATTTCCTCTGAACGACTTCGGAACTTTCCCGGAATGATTCTGGTTCTCTCACAGAACTTTTCTGGTTTCCTTTTCTCTTTCATACGGTGATTCAAACTTACAGAGGATCTCTAGCTCATCGTACCCTTAAGTGTATTTCCCCATGGCTCGGGAATGGCACAGACATGATCTCCATCAATGATCAATAGCGGGACCATGATGTCCATAATGACCCCTGTGCATTCCACGATGATAATGTCGTTTCAACCGTAAATGTCGTTTCCCATTCCCTTTGCCACTTGATACCTAGTTCAGCTGAGATTTGATCTACGGTATCTCCATACCTTCATTCGATCTCGTTACTGATCAACTTGTTTTCTCGTTCCCATGTCGTTGTATTCCGTGACCTAGTCACACGCTTGCAAGCTTCATTAATGCAACGTCACCGAGATGGCCACAAATGTATCTGTCTGTTACATGGATGGAAAAATCCTGGTCTTGATATGTACTCCTCTACACGCCCCTTTGGGAAACCTGAGTGGCACCTTTTCTATCATCCAGTCATGGAATGATACTTGATAACCATCTAAGCTCCCTCCAGAATGGTGATTTGCATTATCTCACAATCTAAGGATTAGGTGGCGAGATTTCCTTAGTTTATCATTAATGATGAACTTTGTAAGTAGATCTCATTATGATACAACTTGTTGGGCTGTTTGCCTATCACATCATTCAACTAATGACATGACCTCATTGTAAATTGGCATAAATGCCCATGATCTCGAAGCCCTAGATCATCCTCATGACCAATGAAGTAGTTCGCCAGAGGTAACTAGAGACTTGGTTTGTTTACATACCATACGTGTATTAACGTTTTGTATTAGTATAGTTATAGCACAATATGAAACTATTATGAACTAACTGAGATATGACAATAAAAACCAATTTATTATTTTCTTCTAGGGCATATATCCTTCAGTCTCCCACTTGCACTAGAGTACAAATAATCTAGCTTGCATTTTACTCATCATAAACCATATCACATATGCGTTTATTGATCATGCATGCTTATGGAAAACGTCCTATCCATGTCGTGTTTTACCAGATCATTATGTCTTTGCAAATCATTAATGTCTTCCTAACTTTGACATTCATACCATTATCTCATAATGGGTTGAAGTATTCGTTTGGTGACAAAGTGAGACTTTGTTTCTAATATTTACCATGACGGTCGCTTTCACTGTTGTCACGTAAACTTTGAAAAACACTTCGCACTCCTTTGTTTGTATATATAGTAGTTATGGCAACAGAGTGAGGTCTGTATCCAAGAGCCAGCAGTGACGTTAGATCAACCACAACGAGCTTTCTCATGGGCATTGTGCCTTGGGACACACCCTCTGCATAAAGATGAACTAGTCCCGCCACAACAATATACATCACGTTAGATGAAGCCCTTATACTTCTATATCTATGTAGATCCTAGTGCATGAAATGCAACTATGCGCCTTACTTTGTTTCTTGCCTTTTAAGGACAAACTTAATTCTAGTTCAGTGATTAACTCAAGAATCACTTCAAGGCATGTTCTTATAGTTAAGATCTTGTCCTTCCAACCAGAATCTCCGGTCACATTACGTCGAGTATACAATATGGTTGTATGGAAGAACCTATGACTGAGGCATAGGAGATGCAACTCATATCTTTGTTTATTTTAACCATGGTTGTAATACTAAGACTAACACAATGCTTCATACAAGTAAGAGCCTCTTTCTTTTCCTTGTTCCATTCTAAACTACTTCAGAATCTTTATCTAGGATATTCTGAACATCTTCAGAATTAAGTCCAGGAAGCATTCGACTATGATGTTTATTAGACTTACCAATCTATCTTGATAGATCTCATTGTTTAATAACTTGCTCAACTTCATTCATATTTACTAACTTAAATGTTATCAATATCAATCACATCATTCATATATGTTGTCCACATATCTCAGAATGATTTCACGCTCCCACTCAAATATGGCATCCATATATGAGATCTAGGGATTTCACTTAGCTCCCACTCAAAATATGTCTACTACATATTAAGATTTGGCCAAGCTAATTAGCTCCCACGCAAATATAGGTCCTCTCGATAATCTTGGACATTCCAAAATTATTTGATCATCATCAAATTGAGAACTCCAGCTATGAGATTCAAATATCCATATATTGCTGGTGTAAATCCAATAGACTCAAGCATTGCTACATTTGTAGTCAACTCCTTGAATTTATCCATACTTTGTGACAAATGGAGCTTTACGTCTTCATTAAGTTTCATTTCCATCTTATGACTTTGAAGTCATTCAGAAATATCAAGTAAACTTCTTTACCTAATAAGATCAAGTAACATATTACTTTGCAATCTTAAATGTAACTTAATATAGGATTTTATGGCTCCTGGTCATTTCTCGCACTTAGGTCCATCATGCTTCTTTGTAATTCATAAGTATGTGTTGTTCATAAACATGACAAGTGAATCAATAATATATTTCCACAAACTTGTAGAGTATATATTGTTGAATCCTAATTTCTTTAGTAAAAGTATTCACTGAAACTTTATGATCATTACCATTAGTTTCTTCTCTATTTGTAGAGTTTGGTGATGACCCACAAGTATAGGGGGTGTATCGCAGTATTTTCGAGGGAAGTGAAACCCAATTTATTGATTCGACACAAGGGGAGCCAAAAATACTTATCAGCCTTAACAACTGAGTTGTCAATTCAGCTGCACCTGGAAACAATCTTGCTCATAGCAGTTTATCAGTAGCAACAGTTTTTGTAGTAGGAATAGTAAAGTAACGGCAGTAGTAAAGCAAGGATAGTAGTAAAAAAAGCAGTAAACAGTGGGATTCGAGTGCGGTAGGCATAGGGATGGATGGACGGGCGTTGCATGGACAAGACAATTCACATAGCAATCAGAACATAGGGCAATTGCAGATAAACAAGATAAAGCACCCAAGTACTAGACAATCCTAGGCATGTGTTCCATATATAGTCATACGTGCTCGCAATGAGAACTTGCACAACATCTTTTGTCCTGCCAGCTCGTTTGCAGCGGGGTCTCTAGGGGCCATTAACACTCCGTGAACACATGTGATCCTCACATCAAAGCCTTTCCCATCCGGTTATCCCGATTTCTGTCACTTCGGGGCCATAGGTTCCGGACAACAACGTGTGTATACAACTTGCAGATAAGACCAGAAACAATACTATCATAATGAATCAATAATAAGTTCAGATCTGAAATCATGGCACTCAGGCCCTAGTGACAAGCATTAAGCACAACTTGTTGCAACAAAGTCATAAAGCACTAATAAAAGATACTAGGCACCATGCCCTAATTATCTGATGCCATTACATGAACGATCTCATCCAATCCCTACCATCCCCATAGCTTACAGCGGGGGATTACTCACTCATAGATGGGGGACACATGGATGGTCGATGGAGAAGCGATGCTGATGATGATGGCGATGATCTCCTCCAATTCCCCGTCCCGGCAGGGTGCCAGAACGGAGTTTCTGGTGCTGTTTCGTGGAATCTAGTGGTGGCGGTGGAGCGGAACTCCTTCTGGAAAAACGTCGACCCCCCAAAGTTTTTAGGTCAGAAGGCTCCTTATAGGCGAAGAGAGAGGCCGAGGGGGTGCCCGGGGGGCCCACACCACCCCTTGACGCGGCCTGGCCTGGCCCGCGCCACCAGGTGGTGTGGCCACCCCAGGGCTCTTCTCCATCTCGTATTCTAGCTCCTAGAGTCTTCGAGTGAAATAGGATTTTTGGCATATTTTCCGGGATTTTTCCTGATAGTTGATTTTCTGCACAAAAAATAGACACCAAGGCAATTCTACTGAAAACAGCGTCAGTTCACATTAGTTGCATCCAAATCACACAAGTATAGAGGAGAAACAATAGCAAAAGTGTTCGGGAAAGTAGATACGTTTTGGACATATCAACTCCCCCCAAGCTTAGCTTATTGCTTGTCCTCAAGCAATTCAGTTGAAAACTGTGTGCGATAAAAGAACTTCCACGAACACATTTGCTTCATATGATGTAAATATTCTCAGCAATGTGATCAACTACTTGGACAATTCATAATAAAGAGTATGCAACTGAGTCTACTTAATAGTCATTGCAAGCTATGAAGAGATTCCAACTCAAGAATAATAAGTAGCATGAAGCACAAACATAAGCAACATTACAATGCTCATAGAAAGGTATGATAGAGTGGTATCTCGCTTGCCTTTGATTATGAATGTCAAGGCACCTCTGAAGTTCAAGTGATGACTAGAAGTAAAGATATCAAGGATATAAGCATCAAAGTCATAACACAAATAATCAAGTAATGGGACAAACAAAAAGAATGACAACTATGCTCTCAAGAAGGTGCTCAAAGGATATGTGGAAACTCAACAAGTAGAAGAAAAAGGTTTTGAGAAATTTGAAAAGCTTCCAAATGCTGAAAGTGTGGTACTTGTTAGCTCTGATCTCTCATTGCCCCTATGATAGGCATCTTTAATGTGGTTAAGGTGAAAGTGAGGTCCAATCTGAGTTATATGCTTGACAGACTATAAACTGAAAATCCCAAGTCCCTTGAGTACGAGGGCCGCTCCTCATGCTACTCAACTTTAGTTACCAGTAAGTTCTTGTCATCGTAAGTATGTGCGTATCATTGAGAACCGCCAACGGGGTACCCCTTGCCCGATGATACGGAAGAATCCCCATATCAAAATGACAAGGCAAGCAGACAATGAGTATATCAGTAATCTTCTTATTTACCATGGGAAAATGGTGCTTTTTTATCTCTTTCCTCTTTTCATAAAACTCTCTCTTTTTTCCTTTTTCTCAATAGCTATAACTCTTTTTTTATAAGAAGAATGCTTCATAGATATCATTATGGTTACGCTGCAGGTTTCCACCATGTTAGCATGGATTAGACCAGCGGCCCAGGCGTTTCTCTAACACACATACATAACTCCATGGACTTACAAGCTCCCCTTTTATTTCACACCGACGACATCCGCAAACAAAAGAACAAGGTATCAACTGGGTATATATTTACAAGTGTTGAAAGCGTTCCCCGTGACAGCACGGTTCTGCTAATCCTCAGCCTATAATTAGCAAGCATATAACTTTCATGGAGAGTTCACAATGGTTCAGGTGTATTAAGTGTAGGAAATAAAGTGTGCCATCAAGTTCGTGAGAGCTTTACTAACTAACTTTTTGAAAACAAGCAAACATTTTATTCGGAAGAAAACAAGGCATATTGAATATGCACAGAAGTAGCAAATGATGCTAATAGGTAGGTATGGTGGACACTTTGGAAATATTTGGTTTAGGGAGTTGGAAACTTGAGTAAAACACTCAGTGGTAGTGAAGGCTAGCAATAGTAAGGGAGCGACAAACGAGAGAGCAATAGCTGTCATTATCATGCTTGCAACAAAACAAGACTACTCATGGCATGAAAATGATTCAAGATCCTCAAGGCAAAATAATTCATCAAGGCTTAACTAATTATTACAGTCTTGTGCATGCGTGAGCATGTGCCAAGTCAATCAAATGAAACATTCAGAGGAGGATACCACGGTGTCATACCAATTTATGAATAGAGTAATGCAAGCAAACATTCATGAGACATGCTACAAACTATTAGCAAGCTGGAGCTAATCACAAGAAAGCAAGAACTACTAAGCATCCAAAGAAAACATACACTCTACATGAACAGACTAAGCAAGCTCACAATGATGAGTATATGTACAAAAATGAAGACAAATAGAGTTCGTTACCAGCCTCTTACCACGCCTCAAGTTGTCATTAATCCTCATTATTGCTCTTCACTTGTGTGGTTTGAATAATAATATGAAACCAATAATCCACCGAGAACTGCCGAACCCTGTAGCAAACTCGCAAAAACCAAAGAAGAACGACAAATATTTTTGGTGTTTTCGATTTTTAAACAAGAACCAAAAGAGAAAAACAAGCAAAGCAAAATCTTTTTGGGTTTTTCGGATAGTTCAAACAAAGCAAAAAGAAAAGCAAACCAAGGCAAAAAGAAGAAGCAAACCAAAGAGAAACAACAAAAATATTTTTGGTCTTTTTGTGTTTTTAGAAAGCAAAATCAAAGAAGAACGAAAACTAAAAAGAGAACGAAAACATGAATATACAAAGTACCGACACAACATGATATGGAGATGAGTGCAGTGTCGGCGTACCTCCCCCCAAGCTTAGGCTTTTGGCCTAAGTGGGTATCAATCCATGTATGAATAGGGGTTCCAAGCCGGCGGATATTGGTAAGAATGGTCGTAGCTGGGCCCATGAGAGTAAGAAGAAGCTCCCCAATCATAAGCGGGCTGCTGATATGAAGACTCTCCCTCATTCGAGGGCTGGACCGAATCATCCGTAACCTCCCTTCTAGTGTCCTGCTCCTATTGGGAGAGTTCTCCCAAGTACGTGTCAAGCTCCTCCTCAGTGAGGGACCATCCTTCCCTGTTATCAAGGTTAAACAAAACAGGTGCAGGCAAAATAACAACACGCTCGGACTTGCTCTTTCTCCAACCAGCTTTGAGAAAGGTTATTTCATAAGATAACTCACTCAAACTAGCCCACAAGGAAACAAATTTATGTTGTATCATGGAATTGAAATCAAGCCTCTCTATGGGAAACTGTAGGTCTAGATGATGAGGCACTAAACCATGCAATGCTAGTAGACAAGAAGCAATGAGGCCTCCACAAATTCCACCTTTCTCACGGTTAGTAGTAAGACGGAAATCTATCAAAGCACCCAAGTTGTAGGACCTATCTCATCTAAGAGCAGCAGAGATAAATGCTAAATCAAACGAAGATAACTTATTGGCAGTTTTCCTAGCAAGAACACACTTGGCAATAAAGTAGGCAAAGTAGCGAATGGAGGGAAGATGAATGTTACAGATTATTCCATTCTCCTTTGAGAAGCTACTCCCTTGACAAATCTCTGCGTATAAATCCATGAGTGGTTCTGGTCTCTCTTTAATCTTCTTACATGATCCCCATTGAGGTACCTTAATGGCTGCACAAAAATCTTCAAGAGAAAGATTGACAGCAATATTGTAAATTTTGTAATGGACCATGGGGTTAGGCAAAGATTGACTAAATTGGAAATCCTGCACCACAGACATGGTTAGCTTCACAAATTGTCAAGGTTCTTTTTCCAAGAAACGCTCTAACCCTGCATTAGAAACCAAAGTGTGGAAATCTTGTAGAATTCCTGCAGCTCTCATGAACTCAGGGCATCGATAGATGGAGGGAAAAACTTCCTCCTCCCTGTGAACCTTCATGACCTTAGGCACCCAAAGCTCATGTTGGTTTAGGTGGTGCTCACTCATCTTTTATTCTGAAATTTAAAAAACACCTATTAAACAAGTGATTGCAAAGTAAATATAATAAAGGATTCTACTCATAGGGACTTGCAAGAGGCCTAAACATGCATCAAAACTATATATCTAAGCATCAAACATCTTACAAGCTCTCATAACCAGTCACCTACAGCAGCAAAATACTCAACATATAATCTACTAATCACAAATCTACTTGGACAAGGGGAGGAGTCACATACCAGGGAACAAATGCTCCAAATTTCAGCAAGAAAGATGGGCTGAGCAAGGAGATCGAAGAAATCGAGAGCAAGCATAGAAAGAACGCGATTTTGAGCTATGAACTGGAGCTTACTCGGGAGAGAGAAAAAAGTGGCAGGTGAGAGAAGTAGTGGGGGCCAGGGGTGGCCCACACCAGGGCATGGCGCCACCTAGGGCTGGCCGCGCCACGACATGGTGTGCCTGCCTGGTGGGCCCCTGGTACCTACTAGGTACTCCTCTGCCCCTTTTTCACGTAAAAATTTAATATGAATTTTCTGGAATTTTTCAAGACACTTTATTTTTGGGCTTTTTTCAAAAATAGAAGAATGATTTTTCTGACACACAGATTTTTTTTCTTTGGAAACATGATGCAAGGACAAAACAAGGCTAGAACTACAGAAGTTCTAGCATGCAAGCAACTAACAACACAAAGAAAACTAAACGAAAGCAAAAACTAAAATGCAAAGGATAGAATTAAACGGAGATAATCATAATGAAAACATTGTTTTGTTCAATGGAATCCTTTTGTTAGCAAGGTTGATCAAGTCTTGCTACCAAAACAATTGCATATGAGACAAAACTTTGTACTCCACTAATGATTATGTTACCTCAACCTTGATAGCAATGGTCCCAATCATAATAGTTTCAAATTTTTCTTTTGGTATGGGACAATATATTTCTCCAACTTGAATGCCTTCAACATGTTCAATTGAATTTAAACCATAAGTCCTTCCAATCTTCTTGGGGAAATAGACAGTATGTTCCTTGTCATTAACATTGAAGGTCACCTTTCCTTGATTACAATTAATAACGGCTCTTGCAGTATTAAGAAAAGGTCTCCCAAGAATAATAGACATATTATCATCTTCAGGCATTTCAAGCACAACAAAATCAGTTAATATCAAGCAATTATGAGCCACCTGAACAAGTACATCCTCACATATACCCACAGGAATAGTGGTAGACTTATCAGCCATTTGCAAAGATATATCAGTTGGTATCAATTTTTCAAGCTGAAGCCTCTTATAGAGAGAGAAAGGCATAACACTAACTCCAGCTCCCAAATCACACAAAGCAGTTCTAACATAACTGTTCTTAATAGAGCAAGGGATAGTTGGAATCCCTGGGTCTCCAAGCTTCTTAGGAACCTTACCATTGAAAGAATAATTAGCAAGCAAAGTAGAGATTTCTTCATTAGGGATCTTCCTTTTATTCGAGACAATGTCCTTCATATACTTTGAGTAAGGAGGAAATTTAATAGCATCAGTCAAAGGTATTTGCAAGAACAAAGGCTTCATCCACTCACAAAACTTATTATAGTGTTCATCTTCCTTTGACTTGTGTTTCTTATCAGGGAAAGGCATAGGTTTTTGGACCCAAGGTTCTCTTTCACTACCATGTTTCTTAGCAATAAAATCTTCTTTAGTGTATTTAGTAGTCTTAGTGTGATTTTCAGGTTCTTCTTCAACTTTTTCTTCATTAGGACCTTCATTTTCTTCATTACCACTTTCAGTTTCAGCATCAGAGATAGATATACTATTAGGATCTATAGCAGGTTCAGAGGATTCTACAATAGTTTTATGTTTATTTTTCCTTTTCTTACGAGTATAACCACTATTTTCAGCTTGTTGAGAATCCTGCTCAATTCTTTTGGGATGCCCCTCAGGATATAGAGGATCCTGGGTAGCAGCACCACTTCTAGTTCTAATTTCATAAGCATGTTTTTCTTTAGCAGCATTAACTAGCAAGTCATTTTGCACTTTAATGAGTTGATCAATTTGAGTTTGAACCATTTGAAAGTGTTTAACAATCATTTTAACATCATTAGAGGTTCTTTCCACAATACCTTTCAACTCAACAATAGCTCTAGTGTTTTCCATTAGATGATTTTGCACCCTTTTATTAAAGTTATCTTGCTTAACAATAAAGATATCAAATTCTTCTAAGAATTGATTAGGAGGTTTCAAGTAAGGGATATCACCTTCATCAAAGTGTTGGAGAGAGTGTACCTCAATAGTGGGTGAGTAGGGAATAGGCTTACATAATTCTTCTATAGGAGGTAAATTCTTGACATCTGCAGCTTTAATTCCCTTCTCCTTAAGACATTTCTTAGCTTCCTTCATCACTTCATCATTTAATGCAATAACTCCCCTCTTCTTTGATGTTGGAATAGGCTCAGGAATAGCTGGTTCAGGTACAATTACTTCAGGTGTAACTTGTTTAGGAGGAGTCCAATCTTCATAATTCTTGCTTATTTTAGCCATTAATTCCTCAGCTTCCTTGGGAGTCCTATTCCTGAAAACACAATCAACACAACTATCTAGGTATGTCCTAGATTCTTCGGTTAGTCCATTATAAAATATATCAAGTAGGTCATTCTTAGGTAATGGACTTCCAGCCTGTGCATGAATCAAAGCACAAAACCTCGCCCAAGATTCGGGCAATACCTCTTTTTCTCCCTGTTTAAAATCAAAAAGTTCCTGCAAAATAGCATGTCTAGCACTAGGAGGAAAATATTTCTGCAGGAAAGTACTAATCAAGCACTCACGACTATCAATAGATCCAGGAGGTAAATTACCAAACCAAGTTTTAGCTTCTCCTTTCAGTGAAAAGGGAAAAATCTTAGCAACAAAATAAGTACGCATCTTAATATCATCAGAAAACAAGCCACTCATGGTAGAAAGTTCATTCATATGTGCTACCGCACTTTCAGTCTTAGTCCCACAAAAAGGTTCTTTCTCGACAATAGCTTTGTAAGATAGATCGAGAGAGAAATCATAATCTTCATCTATAATGTTTATGGGAGAAGCAGCAAACTTAGCAGCAGGAGATAATTTGGGTCTAATAGTACGGCTCTCAAGGAGACTCTTAGTAGCGCTCCTATCATGGGTGTTCTTACATTCTTTAATAAACTCATCGGTCATCTCAACATAATCTTCTTCAATATCATAACTCTCACTAGTCTCAGGTAAGCTAACAGGTGTGGTAGTGTCTTCATTAGGAGTTTCGGTATTTCCAGCTATAGTTCTAGCAATCATAGCATCTAGGAAAGGACCTAATGAACCACTCTTATCAAGCACAGTAGAAGCAGCATCATAAGCATCAGAAGTTTCAGATTCATCAGTAGTAGCAGTGTGTGTAGCATGTGTATGTGGTGGTGTAACGAGCTTACTTATAACAGATGGTGAATCAAGAGCAGCAGAGGTGTTTAGAACCGTACCTCTTCTTGTAGTGGATGGTAAAATAGGAACCTTGCCATCACGAGACTTACCCATGATGGATGAATAGCAGCGAACAATAGAGAATCCAAGTGAACTTGATAAATAAAGCTATGCTCCCCGACAACGGCGCCAGAAAATAGTCTTGATGACCCACAAGTATAGGGGGTGTATCGCAGTATTTTCGAGGGAAGTGAAACCCAATTTATTGATTCGACACAAGGGGAGCCAAAGAATACTTATCAGCCTTATCAACTGAGTTGTCAATTCAGCTGCACCTGGAAACAATCTTTCTCACGGCAGTTTATCAATAGCAATAGTTTTGTAGTAGGAATAGTAATGTAATGGCAGTAGTAAAGCAAGGACAGTAGTAACAAAAGCAGTAAACAGTGGGATTCGAGTGCGGTAGGCATAGGGATGGATGGACGGGCGTTGCATGGACAAGACAATTCACATAGCAATCAGAACATAGGGCAATTGCAGATAAACAAGATAAAGCACCCAAGTACTAGACAATCCTAGGCATGTGTTCCATATATAGTCATACGTGCTCGCAATGAGAACTTGCAGAACATCTTTTGTCCTGCCAGCCCATTTGCAGCGGGGCCTCTAGGGAACTACTGGCAATAAAGGTGCTCATTTTAATAGAGCACCGGAGCAAAGCATTAACACTCTGTGAACACATGTGATCCTAACATCAAAGCCTTTCCCTTCCGGTTATCCCGATTTCTGTCACTTCGGGGCCATAGGTTCCGGACAACAACGTGTGTATACAACTTGCAGATAAGACCAGAAACAATACTATCATAATGAATCAATAATAATTTCAGATCTGAAATCATGGCACTCGGGCCCTAGTGATAAGCATTAAGCACAACAAGTCGCAACAAAGTCATAAAGCACTAATAAAAGATACTAGGCACCATGCGCTAACAATCTGATGCCATTACATGAACGATCTCATCCAATCCCTACCATCCCCATAGCGTACAGCGTTGGATTACTCACTCATAGATGGGGGAAACATGGATGGTCGATGGAGAAGCGATGGTGATGATGATGGTGATGATGATGATGGTGATGATGATGGTGATGATCTCCTCCAATTCCCCGTCCCGCCAGGGTGCCAGAACGGAGTTTCTGGTGCTGTTTCGTGGAATCTGGTGGTGGCGGCGGAGCAGAACTCCTTCTGGAAAAACGTCGAACCCCCCGAAGTTTTTAGGTCAGAAGGGTCCTTATAGGCGAAGAGAGAGGCCGAGGGGGTGCTTTGGGGGGCCACACCACCCCTTGGCGCGGCCTGGCCTAGGCCGCGCCACCAGGTGGTGTGGCCACCCCTGGGCTCTTCTCCGTCTCGTATTTTGGCTCCTGGAGTCTTCGGGTGAAATAGGATTTTTGGCATATTTTATGGGATTTTTCCTAATAGTTGATTTTCTGCACAAAAAATAGACACCAAGGCAATTCTGCTGAAACAGCGTCAGTTCGCATTAGTTGCATCGAAATCACACAAGTATAGAGGAGAAACAATAGCAAAAGTGTTCGGGAAAGTAGATACGTTTTGGACGTATCATTTGGTTTCACGAAACAAATTTCACTGTGCTACTCAACAATCAGGGGGTAAGGTCAAATACCTCGGTTTGATCTTTTAATCTCTTCCACCTGTATCTTCATCAAGACACATCAACTTTGGACAACGGCAGGTTTGCCCCTTGTGGAACATGTATTCATAGTTGCCTAAGAATACGCTACAAAGACTTGTTTATTCGCCACGATTTCAAATTATCAAAACCTCTAGAAACTCAAACATGCCATAACTCTTATGGTGTTGTTTCCACGAATATTTAGATGTTCCTTTGTATGTCAACCGAGTGTTTGCTCATTTCGATCTCTAACTCTTAACGATAAATATAACACTGATAAGAGATAATATTATACCATATGTATCTAATACATAATGATTATGATATTTAGACATTTCAATACACTTTGAAATTGCCCCATTATCATAATTTGTGAAAACCTCTTTCACATGTCCTTTTATGCTAAAATTAAAATAAATACTTTAGTAATGTCGATCAAATCAAAGAGACTTTTGTATTCTTGTTAATTTAATATCCTCCTTCACTTTGAAATCTTTTGAACAATTCAAAATAGTTTCAAACTTATGTTTCATTAAGCAAATGCTCATATTCACTTAAATCCACAATGAAGTGTGAAATAATTATTTCCACTATTTGTTGAAAATACGATACATCACCCTATGTATAAATTTCAACATTTCTTTGCATATCACCATTTTACCAGAATGCGGAGTTTTAGTCATTCTGCCCAACGAGGCATGGTTTTGCAAAGTATCTAGATTAAGCAACTAAGACCCCGATCTTCATTTAGAATGAAGAACATGCAATAACCAAAACGACTTAAACAATAGTGTCATATCATAATCAAACTTTGGATATCTTTTAGCTTTCTAATCCTTTATAAATGTTTAAACTATTATCATTAACATAGTGATGAGAATAACTCATTTATAATCGTAATGTGACCATAAAGGTATTATTCATAAGAACAGTACAACTGGCTTGTAACTTATTCATATGAACAATCGTCTCGCCAAAAGCAAGACACACAAACAAGGATTACAAAATTATATTCAAGTCCACTAATCCAAATGATAAACCTTTAAGGAAAGGGGTGATGTCGGCCATCAAACTTTTTTTTGCTGTCATCAAGCCACATTGCCTCAATTCCAGCAATCCTTAAGCAGACCATCATGTTTTCACAAAACGGGAAAGTATCCAATACTTATGTAAACTACATTGAGTTTTGCAATAATTACATTTATAACTTTGTATATCTAACATATACCCCTTTTCATTCATGACCTCCATTGCAATCAAGCCCTTCTGAGAGTTCACAACTCTAATGCAAGATCGCTAAGTGTTTCTCCAAATATTCTCTTTTCATCCATCATGGAAGAAAACTGATCCAACGGTTCTTACTTTATGTGCCTGATCTTGTAGAATACAAGATTGTAATCCAACTCTCCATCAAATGGAAAATGGCTTATTGGATGATTACGGAGAACACACAAACATTGCAGAGTCATCGGATTATCTCCTAATGGTCATTGTATTGAGAAGACAAGATCACCTTTTTACGAGGATATCCCTCAGGCATGGGTATTAAACTATGAAGTTGGACCCTTTTGCTTAGTTCCATATCAAGCAATAAATTTCCCATGGTCGCAAAAGACCTCAATGGGATAGGACATGATCTACTAAGATATTTGCAAACAGACATCTAGACTAAGTTCATAATATGAATGCAATCCTAATTAAGCTCCCAATAAAATTGTCATCCCTTGAACGACTTTAGTGATCACATGATTCCAATCGGCTGCACCTCCCTCGATCGTCACTACCATCAGTGCAGTATCAAAGGTAGACATTCCCCAGTGTCAATCACATCAACCATGTGACTCATGCTCGACCTTTCAGTCTCTTGTGTTCCGAGGCCATGTCTACACATGCTAGGCTCGCCAAATCTAACTTGTTTCTATTTGTAGTGCAACATGACTTACACCCACTGTATGCGAACGTAGATATGTCTAGCCCCTGATCATCATGGCCGGCTTCATAACGGCGAACTTTCTTGGTGGTGCACACACAAGGGGAAAACTATCATTGGAATTATTTAGGGATTATGTTATTTGCTACTGTTAAGTATCTAATACTAGCATATAATAAGATATAAAATAGGTATTAACATCACATGTATATTATTTCATGATATGGTCCTTCTTATTGCGCCTTGATCTCCATCGAGCGCTCCAGCATGATCTCCATCTTGCCCCTGGTTTGACGCCAAGTCCACGACGCCACCACCCGGTCATCCATCGGAACGATGACTATTACTATACTACTTAGTAACAAAAAAGTAAACTACTTTACCTTCGTAACGACCATGACTATATCAAATCACATTTCCTCCTTCAAAATAAAGTTAGATGCCTCTACTTTATCTATTGCAAGTTTTACGTGGTTGTAAGGGCTCTCACAATAGAACCGTTTCTAATCTACGAACTTTCCAGCCACAACATGGATCCAAAAGTTGTCTATACTACACCCCTTTCGGGGCCCTCCGTTGTAAATGCTATATCAACTATTGAATGAGAGACAGACACTTGCTAGCCACTTATACAGAACAAGGCATATGTCGAGCGTGGAACCAGTCTTGCGTACGAATACGCGTAAGGTCGGTCCGGGTCGCTTCATCAAACAATGCCGCGATATAAACAATTACACGTTAGAGGGTAACAACTAAGGGATAAATGCTCGCAAAAAACTTGTGCGTACTGGTCGTACAACACTCCTACCCATAGATTGGCTCTGATACCACTGAAGGGTTCCGTAGTAGAAAACAAAAATTCCCTACATTGGAACTCCCTGATGTCTACGCACTTCTATTCTTGTAGACAGTTGTTGGGTCTCCAAGTGCAGCGGTTTGTAGAATAGCAACAAGTTTCCCTTAAGTGGATTACCCAAGGTTTATCGAACTCAGGGAGGAAGTGGTCAAAGGTATCCCTCTCAAGCAACCCTGCAATCAAGATACAAGAAGTCTCTTGTGTCCCCAACACACCCAATACACTTGTTAGGTGTATAGGTGCACTAGTTCGCCGAAGAGATAGTGAAATACAAGTGGTATGGATAATTATAAGTGGTAACGGTGCCAGAAAAGATCTTGACGGGTAGGAAGAGACTAAAGGCAATCTGAAATAAAGATGGAAGCAAGCAAACATGTAACAGATCTAGTTGCAAACCGTGTTTCAATGCTTAGAAATAAGGCCTAGGGATCATACTTTCACTAGTGAACACTCTCATATAAATGTCTTCTCTTTATGATACTACTCTGAACTACTCTCCGGTTGGACACTCAAATCCATGCTAGGGCTATAACAGCACTCCTCAAAGTTCGCTTTCCCCATCTAGATAACCCCTCACTATCACCTTGAGCGCTAGATGGTTCCAACAAACACCACAATTTCATAGAGACATCCAACTCCAAATATAACTCATAACAAGTATTTGTAATCTCTAGCCTAAGTGCCACCATGGTGTGCACGCTATCACTTTCACACACGTGGGGAGAGCCAGATCTCTATTAAAGCACTTGACTAGCAAGGTAGATCTACTTGATTACAAAGCTCATGATCACAATATGATCATGCATAGAGAGAGAGAGATGAACACATAGCTACCAGTAGAACCCTTAGCCTCGAGGAAGAACTACTCCCTCATCATCATGGTAATCAGCAACAACGATGGAGATGGTGGTGGAGATTGATGGAGATGGCTCTAGGGGCACTTCCTCGTCCCGGCAGGGTGCCGAAACAGAGACTTTGTGTCCCCCGAATCTCCCCTTCGGTGGCGGCGGCGCTACGGAACTTTTCGTGGCTGGAGGCTGGCATGGTGATGAAGAAGGCCTCCAGGGTATCTCTCCCCTCCGGCAAGGTGTCGGGAAGAGCTTCGGATCCCTGCCAATCTAGGAATGGAGATGGCGGCAGCTACAGACTCTTTCGTGGAATTTTTATCGGGTACTTAGGGTTTCTGTATTGGAGGCTTCTTATAGGCGAAAGGGCGAGGTCGGTGGAGTACCAGGGGCCCACACCGCCCCCAGGCGTGGGCCATGCCTGGCCACGCGGCCAGGTGGTGTGGCCGGCCCCTGGCCCCTCTCCGTCTCGTCTTCTGGCCCCGTGTTCCCCTCGGTGAAATATTGACTTTAGCTTTTGTCCCGTCCAATTCCGAGAATATTCATTTTCTGGCTTTTCTGGAGCCAAAAACAGCAGCAAACAGACAACTGGCACTGTGGTATCTTGTTAATAGGTTAGTCCCAGAAAGTGTATAAAAATACTCCAAAGTGTGGACAAAACATAAGAAAGTAGATATAAAATAAGCATGGAGCATCAAAAATTATAGGTACGTTTGCAACGTATCAACATCCCCAAGCTTAACTCATGCTCGTCCTCGAGTAGGTAAGTGATAAAAGAAAGAATAATTTTTGAGGTGACATGCACCATCATAATCTTGATCAAAGTATTTGTAAAACATTCATACCTGGATCATAGTACTTTAACATAGCATGAAAGATATACTTCTAGCAATAAGACATAGCAACTATGTTGTAACATGAAAAGGCACAAACAAAAGATTCATGAATAACAATGCTTTGCAAGACGTTTTTTGTATTTCGCATATAGAAAACATAATGAGAATGGCATTCAGCTTGTCCCTCGTAGTGTAGAAAACATAAATGCATAGGACACCTTCAAAGTTCATAAGGGTGACTAGATACAAATAGTTTAAGAACAAGCAATATCAAAGTTATGCATCAATCGACAAGTCTTGGGACAATGCACATTAAACTAAGAATGGCCACTATGCTCTCTCAATAGGTGCATAAAGATAGAAGATGGAGAATCAATATAAAATTAAAAGAAAGGCCTTAATAGAAGGAAGCATCTTGAAGTGATTAAGGTACTTATTAGCTTTCATCTCTCATTGCCCCTATCATAAGCATCTTGAAGTGATTAAGGTTAAAGTGAACAAACTATGGAGTATATGCTTGACAAAGTATAAGTTGGCAATCTCATGTCCCTTGAATACGTGGGCCGCTCCTCATGCTACTCAAGTTTAGTTACCGGTAAGTTCTTGTTATAGTAAGTACATGTGTATCATAGAGAACCGCCAACGGGGTACCCCTTGCACATGATACAGGAGCTATCCCATAATCAAAATGACAAGGCAAGCAGACAATGAGCATCTCAGCAATATTCTTATTTACCATGGGAAAATGGTGCTTTTTTCTCTCTTTCCTCTTTTCTCATCTTTTTTTCCTTTTTTTCAATCTCTATCTCTTTTTTATAAGAAGAATGCTTCAAATATTGCTCACTATGGTGATGCTGCAAGTTTCCACCATGATTAGGCATGGCTTAGGCTAGCGGCCCAGGCGTTTCTCTAACACACATACATAACTCCATGGACTTACAAGATCCTCTTTCATTTCACACCGACGACATCCATAGACAAAAGATCATGATATTAACTGGGTACAATGTACGAATGCAATGTTGAAAGCGTTCCCCATGACATCATGGTTCTGCTAATTCCCAACGTATAAGTGCAAGCATATACAACATAGATGACACAATGGTTCAAGTTTATTAGGGGCAAGAAAAGTAAAGTGTGCCATCAAGTTCGTGAGAGCTTTAATCACTAATTTTCGCATACCAAGTTTAATTCGGAAGGTAGATAAAAACATGAATATACTTGGAATAGCAAATGCTAATAGGTAGGTATGGTGGACTCTTTAGAATAACTTGGTTTTATTTGGAGTTGGATGCACGAGTGGAACTCATACTTGGTATGGAGGCTAGCAAAAGACTGGGAGCGACCAACTAAGAGAGAAATAATGGCCATAATCATGCAAAGCGACAAAACATTATTAATTAAAGCATAAAGTGATATTACAAGTTGAAAACTAAAGGATCATAGAGGCTATGGTGACTTGGTATAGTCTTAACATGGTGTGAGCATGCGCCAAGTCAACCCAAATAAAGCATTAAAGGAGAATACCACAATACTATGCTTTAATATGCTAAAACAACGCATGATTCTTTCAAGGCACATTAAGCAATCTCAATTGTTTATAACATGTCATGCCACAGCAATAATTACTAAGCATAAATCCAAAACAATATCAAGCATGACATGATAAAGTCTAAGTCACAGTCAAAAACAAGCTCATTTTTACCACTTAAGCATGAACTTTTCCTACTATTTTCCAATCCAAACCAACCTTATTTGAAAACTAATGCATGAATGAGGGGGTCCAACCAAATTATTCAAGCAAACTAAGCAAATGAAAACTAAAAACAAAAACAAAGACGCTCCAAGAACAACACAATTGTGCATGAAACAATAAAAATGAAGTGTTTGGAAGAAACCTGGAATTTTTATTGATGAAGAAGGGGATGCCCAAGGATGCCTTGGGCATCCCCAAGCTTTGACGCTTGTACCTCTTGAATATTTCTTGGGGTTACACGGGGTGGCATACCCAAGCTTGAGCTTTTATCCATCCTTCATCTCATTACATCATTCTTCCCTTACACTTGAAATTTTTCCTTCATACAAAACTTCACACAATGTTCATTAGCAACATTAGTGTACTCAAGATAATAAGTCTTTTTTGGTTCAGTTACAATACAAGTAAAACTTTAATTAAAACACAAGATACTGTAGCACTTCCTTTAAAACGTTCAAATGATCAAAGAGAACTCAAAGAGAAAGAGATTAAGAGGCAAATGCAAATAATGGCAGAAATCTGTCAAAACAGACCAGCAGGTAAAAATCATTTTTTCGAAGAACTTATGTTGCTCAAATCGAAAAGTGTTGAACTAAGGAAAGTTGGATAATAACTTGGGGAAGAAGCACAAAACATTACAGCTCAAACCAACGTACATAGATGTTTCACGAATTTTTACAGCGAAGCACAAAAATCTGTTTCGGGACAACAACTTTCCCATGAATTACTTCTCTCTCATTATTGGTTACTCTTGGCACAAAAACCACACAAAAATGATAAGAAGAGGTTATTACTGAAGCAATAACTTCCAAGACTCAACTAAAACTTTTGGGTTATCTCCCAATAAGTACTTTTCTTTAACGCCTTTAAGTTAGGCATAAGAATTTCGATGATGCTCACATAAGAAATATGAATTGAAGTAAAAGAGAGCATCAAGAAGCAAATTCAAAACACACTTAAGTCTAACCCACTTCCTATGCATAGGAATCTTACACGCAAATAAATTCCCAAAGAACAAAGTGATAGGCATAGGAAGATAAAACGAGAGTAACTTCAAAACTTTCAGCAAATAGAGAGGTGTTTCAGTACCATGAAAACTTTTAAAACCATATTTTCCTATCTCATAATAATTTTCAGTAGCCTCATGAATAAACTCAACAATATAACTATCACATAAAGCATTCTTTTCATGATCTACAAACACATAATTTTTATCAAGCTCAAAAATAGTGGGATTAAAACCTTCATACCCACTTTTAACAATTTTATAACAAGATGACTGATCAATTTCATTTTCATTAGTAGTACAATTAATATTATCAACCAATATAGGACCAACATCTAGAGATTTATTGTAAAAAAATTCAAAAGAATCCATAGGAACATAACATTCATCCTCCTTTGATAAGCATGGAGGACAATCAAATAATGTAATGGGTAAAGAGTTACTCTCATTAGAAGGTAGGAATGGGTAGATCCGTTCTTCCTCCTATTGATCATCACTCTCTTCCTCTTTTTCATCCAATGAGCTTCCAGTTTTTGCAATTTCTTCTTCCATAGGCTCCTGCAATTCATTAGTCTCTTCCGCTGGTGGAGAGCATCTATTAAGATATTCAAGAATATAGCCATTTTCTTCCTTGTAATTATCAAAGCAAAATTTAAGTATATCATAAACCTCATATTTATAAGGTGCATCATCAGTATTTTCAAGCAAATAAGCTAGTTCGAATGCACCCTTCCAAGCAATATATTCTTCAATTTGTTCCACATCATAAAAGTCATAATTTCCCTTAACATAAGAAGATATGGTAACATCATCATTATACTCACATTGAAAAGGGAGGTGTTTATACCTCTTACAACAACAAGATTTATCAAAACAATAAGTAACATTATAAGTAGAGCACACGTTTCTAGCAATGGTTTACAATTTATCAATTTATTCCTGATACGTTGCAAACGTATCTATAATTTTTGATGTTCCATGCTTGGTTTTATCTACTTTCTTATGTTTTGTCCACACTTTTGAGTACTTTCTATACACTTTCTTGGACTAACCTATTAACAAGATGCCACAGTGCTAGTTGCCTGTTTTCTGCTGTTTTTGGTTCTAGGAAAGTCAGAAAATGAATATTCTCTGAATTGGACGGGACAAAAGCCAAAGTCAGTTTTTCACCGAGGGGGACACGGAGCCAGAATACGAGACGGAGAGGGGACAGGGTCCGGCCACACCACCTGGCCGCGTGGCCAGGCCTGGCCCATGCTAGGGGGTGGTCTGGCCACCTAGGGCACCCCCTCGGCCTCCCCTTTCGCCTATAAGATGCCTCCGATACAGAAACCCTAAGGACCGGATCAAAATTCCATGAAAGTGTCTGTAGGCGCTGTCATCTCCATCCCTAGATCGGGAGGGATCTGAAGGTCTTCCCGGCACCCTGCTGGAGGGGAGAATTCACCCTGGAGGTCTTCTTCATCACCATGCAAGCCTCCAGTGTGATGCGTCAGTAGTTCATCCTTGGACTACGGGTCCATGTAGTAGCTAGATGGTTGGTCCTTCTCCTTTGTGCTACCATGTTTAGATCTTGTGAGCTTCGTTCATGATCAAGATCATCTATTTGTAATCATACATGTTGTGTTTGCAGGGATCCGATGGATATTGAGATGTTATTTCAGATTGATCATTGATTCTATCATGTCTTTGTTATTTGTGATCTTGCATGCTATCCGTTGTTAGTAGCTATCTTGGCCAAGTAGATGCTAACAACTCCAAGAGTTAGTATTTATGCTCGATAGTGGGTTCATGCCTCTAGTAATCTGGGGAAGTGATAGAAATCTCTAAGGTACTAGATGTGATGTTGCTACTAGGGACAAAACAGCAATCCTTTGTTCATAGAACAATCGTATTGTTAACTTTACATGCAATGCGTAATGCAATTATCTGTTGCTTGCAACTTAATACTGGAGGAGGTTCGGATCATAACCTGAAGGTGGATTATTAGTCATATATGCAGTTGGATTACGGTCTATGTATAATGTTGTAATGCCCAATCAAATATCAAAGGAGTCAAGATGAGTAGTATATGCATGTATGCTTTCTCGATGTTTGTCAATTTCCCCGCTGCAATTTGTTCACCCAACATGTCATCTATCTTACGGCCAACCACCACTAGTGAACTATGGACCCCGGTCCTTTCTTCTATCATCAATCTACAACTATTTACTTCTTTACTTTCTGGAAGTTTTTACTTTCTTCCACACAATACGTTTAATCCCTTGTTTTTAGCAAAACCGTTGAGATTGACAACCTCACTGTAAGTTGGGGGAAAATTTCTTTGGTTGTGTTGTGCAAGATTCCATGTTGGCAGCAACACCTTGGAGGTGTTTCCTTGCTCCTACTGGCTCAATAACCTTGGTTTCATAACTGAGGGAAAACTTGCTGCTGTGCTCATTATACCTTCTCTTGGGGTTCCCCAACGAGCTCGATATATTTTGGGCCATCAAGCTATTTTTCTGGCGCTGTTGCCGGGGTGTCAATGACATCTTCACAAGGGGAGTCCCTCATAACCATTCTCTTTACTTTGTTGTTTTTGTTTTGCTTAGTTTATTTTTGCTTTGTTTGCTTGTTTCTTTATCAAAAACACACAAAAAAATAGTTTTACTAGTTTGCTTTCTTTATTAAAAACACAAAAAAATTAAGTCTTTCTATAGTTATTACCTCTTTCTTAGCTCACCATGTTGATCCCTAAATTCACTTTGAAAGACCTTTCAATAGGTAGTGGCTCTATAATTGGAAAAGATAATATTGAAGAATTATTTAATCATGTTAGTAAACATGAGGATATTGAGGATAGATCCCTTGCAGAACTTGCTCCAAACTATGAAATTGCTGCAAATTCTTTAGTTCACATGTTTTAAGCTAGGTTTGTTAACCTTAACGCCTTTATGCAAGTAATGTTTCTTAAACTTAAAGAAATTGAGGACCCTGAAAAGAGAGATTTTATTCTGTGAACTTTGATTAAGGAATTCTATGATGTTGCCAAGGAAGCTAGAAAAGTCTCTGAACGTTTTAATATGCTAGGCTCATGTGTAGATGTTGTCGGTACACAAGAAAATATAAAAAAAAACCGAATCTAATAGGGAGGAAATTAAGATACCAATACCTTTCAAACTTGTAGCAATGCATGAAGCCATAGAAAAAAATCTTAATTGGATTGTTCCTGAAAACCCATTTGATGAAAGTAGTGAACCCAAAAGCATTGGGAAAGGATCCTCTAGAACTTATTTGGATGAGATACCTTGCCTTGTTAAAGATATTTCTGGTATTACTCTTAATGCTTCTTCATTCGAGAATACTTGATTCTTTTCATGCTTTTTATGCCCAACTTAAAGGCGTTAAAGAAAAGTACTTTTGGGAGATAACCCAAAAGTTTTAGATGAGTCTTGGAAGTTATTACCTCTGTAATAACCGCTCATTATCCTTTTTATTTGCTTTTTGTGCCAATAGTAACCTCTAATGAGAGAGAAGTAATGATTAGGAAAGTTGTTGTCCCGAAACAGATTTTTGTGCTTCACCGTAAAAATTCGTGTAAAATATCTGTACGTTGTTTTGTGCTTCTGCCCCAGGTTGTTATCTAACTTTCGTTAGTTCAACACTTTTCTATTTTTGCAACAGAAGGTTTTCGAAAAAATTGGTTTTTACCTGCTGGTCTGTTTTGACAGATTTCTGCCATTATTTGCATTTGCTTCTTGTTGATTCCTTTTTGAGTTCTCTTGAGGGAATTGAGATTTTTAAGGGAAGTGCTACAGTAGCTTGTGTTTTAATGGAAGTTTTATTGGTGTTGAAACTGAACCCAAAGACTTATTATCTTGAGTACACTAATGTTGCTAATGAAGATTATGTGAAGTTTTGTATGAAGGAAAAATTTCAGGTATTAAGGAAAGAATGATGTAATGAGTTAAAGAATGGACTAAAGCTCAAGCTTGGGGATGCCACCCCGTGTCACCCCAAGAAATATCCAAGAAGTACAAGCGTCAAAGCTTGGGGATGCCCAAGGCTTCCCCTTCTTCATCAATAAAAAAAATCTCAGGTTCTTCCAAACACTTCATTTTTATTGTTTCGTGCACAGTTGTGTTGTTCTTGGAGCGTTTTTGTTTTTGTTTTTGTTTTTCATTTTCTTGGTTTTCTTAGTTTTCTTGAATAAATTGGTTGTACCCCCTCTTTCATACATTAGTTTTCAAATAGTTTGGTTTGGTTGGAAAAGAGTAGGAAAGTTCATGCTTAAGTGGTAAAGAGAGTTTGTTTTTGACTGTGGCCTATGCTTTGTCATGTCATGCTTGATATTGTTTTGGCTTTATGCTTAGTGATCTCTGTTGTAGCATGGCATGTTATAAACAATTGAGAATTCTTAATGTGCCTTGAAAGAATCATGCGTTGTTTTAGCATATTAAAGCATAATATTGTGGTATTCTCCTTTGATGCCTTATTTGGGTTGACTTGGCGCATGCTCACACCATGTTATGACTATCCCAAGTCACCATAGCCTTTATGATCCTTTAGTTTTTGACTTGTAGTATCACTGTATGCTTTGATTAATGATGTTTTGTCGCTCTGCATGATTATGGCCATTATTGCTCTCTTAGTCGGTCGCTCGTAGTCTTTTGCTAGCCTCCATAACCAAGTATGAGTTCCACTCATGCATCCAACTCTTAAAACCAAGTTATTCCAAAGAGTCCACCATACCTACCTATTAGCATTTGCTATTCCAAGTTGTAGCATCCCAATTGTCTAACAATTGTAATGCTACTTGGTCTAGTAAGATATTGGCTACTTCCTATATACAATTGTTGCATCATAATTATATCATGCTCATATCATCATGCCACCTTGCATTTGAGCATCATATAAAACCCTTTTCTTTTGGTTCTTCTCTCATATGCATTATTAATTGTATTTGCCTCTTGATATTGTATTTGGATATTGATATATTGTTTAATGCCCAAGTTGAGTTGGGGGCATATCTCTTATTCCACTCCATCCCCTTTCTTTCATCACCTTATAATTCCACCACCTCATGAAACCATGAGCTTGTATTTCTTCTCTTTTGAATTATTCTTAGCTCATGTGAATGGGGTGGATCTAATTCTATTAATTCTTATGATTAGCCTTATTCCACTTCTTTGAAATGCATAAGTATAATGCCATATTTTTAATGTTTTCACAAAATCAATCATGGCATTTATTATTTTTGCATGGGCCATGCAACCATCATCACCACCTTTCAACCACTTGTTTTTCCTTTGTTTTGGTGGTTCTTCTTGTGAGATCATCTACATCATCTATCCATCATTCCCCTTATTCTCATCCACATCTTTTTCTTTTATTTATCTCCATGCATGATCAAATGAGGCTCATTCCACATATCTCAATTCTCTCTTTTTCTTGGTTTCTCCTTCACCTTAGCCTATGCTAGATCCAGCCCCATTTTCCTCTTGGTATGATCTCATAAACAAATTCAAAAACCTAAAACCCTAATCAAAAACCTAACCTATCTTTCTCTCTCTTTAATTATTCCCCTAACCCTAGTTCTACTTAAACCCTGACCCCTACCACACCTCTCTCACCTCCCTCTCTCTCTATCTTGCTGGCCCCACCTGGCCCCCTCTCTCTCTCTCCCTGGCCCACACCCCATCTACCCATCTAACCACCCCAAACCCTAGCCCATGCCCTAGCTACCCCCTCCCCTCTCTCTCTTCTCTCTACCGCCGTGCCAGCCCCACCCAGCTCCTACCCCACGCCGTCCCCACCTGCAACCCCTCTCCCTGCCCTGCCTGGCTACCCAGGTCGAGCCCCAGCTCGACCACGTGATCGAGGAGAAAGGAAAAGGGCCGAAGCCACTATTCCATCTACCCCACGCCCACACGCCCCCTTCCCTCCCTCGCTTTCCTCCTTCTTCACGGCTTCCCCGCCTCTCCTAGATCCACCCCAGGTCGCTGCATTCCTCTCCTTCCTCTCCCGACGACGCCCAGCTCTCGCCGCCAGAACCGCCAGCACCGCCGTCTTCCTCGCGCTCCCCGCCGACGTGCTCGACGTGGAGGTGAACGAGGAGACCAGGAGCAGTCCCCTGCTTCGCCCTGGACACGCCGACACGAAGGAGGAAGCCCCCAGGACCGCCAGCATCCTCGCCGCTCCGCCGAAACCCTAGTCCCCCGGCCTCTGCGTCCTCGTTGTTGCAGCGTCTCCCAGGCTGATCCGTCCACACCGACCTCTCCTCGGTGAGCCCCTCTTCCTCCCTGACAACCTCCGCCTCGCTGTCGCCGTCTTGCGCCGCCGTTCGTTTCGCCGAGCGCCGTCAGTGCATGGCAGACGTTGCCGTCTGTTCCGCACCACGCCTCGCAGAGGCATATCTAGCCGCCCGACGCTCCTCTGTCACCACCCCGTAACCAGCCGCACTGGCTAACACCGCAGCGCGCGCGCCCACGACGCGAGTTCGAACCCCACGCGCCGCGCCCCGCGCCGGTCGATCTCAGACTTGTCCGCGGTTCAGAGAAAACAGAAGAACAGTACCGCGGCCCCCTTTTTGCAGAAAACCCCCTTTTTGATTTTTCGCTCAACCCGCAGTCCATCCTACCCCACCTGTCAGCCGCCGTGACCTTCTTTCAGAAAACCCCCAGCCTGTTATTATCTTAACCCGCGCTCCAGCTCGGTCCCACCTGCCAGCCTCTGCGAGTTCGTTCACTGTCACGTGGGCCTCAGCCGGTTGGTCCCTCCTCGCAGTCGCACGGGCTAGATAGAGCCCCGGTGTGAAATGTTTTGCGCGCGGGTCTTGTCCAGTCAGCAGCTGGCCCACCGTCAGCGGCTGTGGCTAGGTTTACCTGGGTGACAAAAGACTTCCTGTTTAACTGTTTAAACAAAACAAATTCAAAATTATTTAAATTCAAATTCAAATCAGTTTTCAAATAACTTTTAATTTACAAATCCAAATAATACAAATAATATATGTTTTTGAATCAGAAAAATGTGTGGAATTCAAATATGACATTCAAAATATTGTTTGAGCACTTTAAAATTTCGAGATGATTAAAATTACAATAAAATGCCCTTTTCTTAATAAATTAATAACTTTAATTCTATAACTCCAAATTTGGCAAATAATATGTCTAAATCGATCAGCGCGACGAGACCGTTCTATCTATGCAGTCCTTGTTCTGAATTGAAGCATGCATCATGTCATTCTTACAAATCTGAACTGTTTATGGCAATAAAAATTGTACTAAATAAATAATAAAATGCTTTAATTCTTGCACCACACCTCACCCTTGCCATGCTACTTTAATGCCATGTAAATTGTGCATCATTAATCATGGCATGCTTGTTTGCTTGTCGCATTTTAATTCATATGCTTTTGCACTTTATTTACGTTGGCCCTTGTTTGTTTGGTTCTTCTTCGAATAGACGCCCAGCAGGAGAATTATCAGGAACCACAGGAGTACTACCCAGATCCATCTCTCGCTTCAACTGAGCTGCCAGGCAAGCACTACCACATGCTTGCATACATACAGTACCTATTTCCTCTATCTTATTCTTGCATCATTGAGTCGCGATTGCATTAAATTGAATCCCAAGTACTGCATAGCCTTTACTTTTAAACCCCACCGAAGCTTGTTCCTCCATCCCATGAGCCATTACTACAGGAGTTGTTTGAGCCATGCGAGTCGTAGAAAAGCATGAGTAGGGTATGTGAGCGTCTGATGAACAATGAGGTACCTATACAACATAACCTGAGTAGTAATGGGATAACTAATGAAAGAGGCACCGGTGAGCAATATCTGCTATTTGGTTTTTCATGCTCACTTGTGTCCTGTAGGACCCCGAGTTCTTGATTCCTGTTCCTTTACTATTCGCACTATCCACATCCGGGAGGCCTTATGGACCCCCCTGAGCTAGAGCTTGGTTCATTCTTATTTATTGGGGCCACAATTAGTTTGGGGCTTTATTATTATCCTGTACTTATGCCATGTTACCGCTCTATTTAAGATTGTGCGAGGAGCACATGTACTGTTTTGGATCGTGCCACGTTTTCGCGGTATCGACAAGCCCAGTCACATTTTTGGGTTCCCAGTCGTTTACAGCCGTCGTCGCAAACCCTGGGTCCGTCTCGGAGCCGGCCAACTTCGTTGCGGGTAGCTTATTGGGGTGGCCCCCTGAAATATTTCTGAATCCTATGATTGCTTTGTCGTGAATGCCTCGTTGGGTTTTGATTTGGCTTTTCCAAGGTTGATCGAGTGTGTGTTGCTATTCGTGCACCCCTGCAGGGTAAATCTTTCTGAAAGCCGTGTCCGCGGTTATGGACGACTTGGAGCACAGTTTCTCAATCATAGACAAGTATAACTAAAGTGCCGTTTTTAAATTGACTAAGTACTTGACTAGTAAATAGTGCAATACTCATGGAATGGTTAATAAAACTGCCGGGTGATGGGGGGTGTTCGCCCGCTTCCTCGTTGGTAAGCGAGGAGGAGGATGGATCTCTTAATTATACTGTTATAACTGTTGTCCTTAATTCACGGACATCCGTCTATCATTGGTTAGGCGGATGGTTAGCGAGTATCTGTAGAATTGTTAGGTATTATCTTTTGCTGCAATTGCGTCACCCCAGGTTGTGTCCCCTTTAGCGGCATAAAGACTTGCTGAGTACCCCTAGGGTCTCACATGATAAATTGTTTGATTCAGATGAACATGATTACCCGCAAGATGGATATTGGGTGGAAGAGACAGATGATGTTGGCAACGATCATTTGGTGTAGAGATTCCGGGAACGGGGATCCGTGAGATCTGTGGGCGGGATGTGTTTATTTATGGGGCATCTTATGCCGATTTGCTTCTTATCCGTACTCGGATCTTGTTTTCCGCTTCCGCCTGATACTCTGATGTTTGTTGTATGAGGAGCTATCCTAAATTATTATCTCTATCTAGGATATTTGAATCTTGCCGTATGGTGTTGCAATATTTCTATTTCTTTTAGATGGAATGGCTCTGAGGACTGTTGTATGTGGCTTGCATACATACTCATTTGTGTATGTAGTTGATCCCTTCGCCTGCCGATTACGCCGCTCGTTCTTGTCCCGATGTTCTGAAAGTGGTTAGGACGGCCGAGAGGTCTACCGTGAGTGGCCTTGGGCCCCACCGTACTATTTTAACCACTTTCGTTCATCCAGGCATGTAACTAAGAGCGTAATTCACCGAGGTAGTTACAATTGGTATCAGAGCCATCCCGCCCTTCAGGGTCTTAGCCAAAATGGTCGTTGTCAGTCTAGCAAATATTTTGGGTAGTTATGTATACTAGGGAAAAACAAAACGTGAGAGTAGGACTGCTTCCATTTTTCTTCTTACCCACCCACCCACCCTTTTTCTGGTAAGGAAGTGTAACGTTTTCAATCCTCTTCCAAAATTCAAACTAGGATTCACGTGTTCTGGGTTCCTTAGTACCATAGGTTGTGTGTGTGTGTGAATTCTTTGTCTATCTGTTGCATCCAAATGTTATCACTATCTGCCTTTTGGTTATCAACTGTTGGTACATTCCATACCGACAGGCCTTTGTAAACCGACGCGATCTATTCTAATTCGTTGTACACCGATGCGATCTATCTTACTCTTTATTATCCGACGTTATCTTGTTGGGGTGTTTTTTTTCGTAGTTACCAATCTTTAGGTTCATCTTAAGAAGAAGGTGTTGGGATATGTGTTTTACTGATTCATGTGTGGAGTAATGATTTGAGTGCGGGATGGAGTCGCGACCATACCACTACTGTTATCATTTGCTCTTGTATGTTGAACTAGTAGAGTTACTAATCTTGATTCGTTAAGTGGTTTTGCGCATATAGTGGTATTTTAATGCCGAAATTTGCGAAAAAATTTATTTGTAGTTTGTGTACCACACTCCTTGTTCAGTCATGTGCGTTATGCTTAATATCTTTTAGTGCCTTTGACTTTGTTGATATTTTAATATCATCTCAGTGAATTGCATCCTTTAATCTTGATTAATTCCATTTTGGTACTATTTTGGATTATTATCATTCTCCATTATAGTACTGACTTGTGTTTTATATCAATCACAGGATGGCACCACCACGCCGTTCTGAGGAGGACATACCACCTAAACTTGGGGCTGCTTTGGCAAGTATTGCAAATGCTTTGGGCACTATGCAGCAGAACCAGCAGCGCTTCGAGGAAAGCGTGAGGAGGAATGAGTTTGTTCCGCTACCTCCACCTCCCAAGCGAGGAGACATCAAGAGTTTTCTCAAGTTCAACCCACGCCAATTTGAGGTGTCTGATCAGCCACTTGATGCGGATGATTGGCTTCGTGAAGTGTCAAGGTTGCTGATGACTGTGGATGTTCCCGAGCAAGAATGGGTCAAATGTGCTACTCACCTTCTGAAGGGAGATGCAGCTCTGTGGTGGGAAAATTACCTCAAGGCAGATCTTTTTGGTTTTCAGCCTACTTGGGAGCGGTTCACTGCTGCTTTCAAAGACCAATATCTGTCAGAAATTGTCATGGAAAGGATGAAGGAAGTGTTTCTCAACCTCAAGCAGGGCACTGACAATGTCAACACCTACATCAGAAACTTCATGAACCTTTCTCGTTATGGTGGCGATGAGATCTCTGATGACAAGAAGAAGCAAAAGAGGTTTCGGCAAGGCCTCAATGCTTCCATCAAATATGCAATCACTCATGCAAGGCCGGCATCTTTTCTGGAACTCCAACACATAGCTCTGCAGGAAGAAGCAAGTAGGCAAGTGTTTGAGGAGTTAAAGAAACACAGTCGTGATACAACAAGCTCTTCTGCTATGACAGCTCCTTCTAAGCGTCGTGTCTGGGTTCCTAACACCCCACCGTCGCTCCCTGCTCCACCAAGACCTTCAAGCTATGCACCAAGGCCACCAAACTCCTTCACTGCGGCTCCCATGGGCTACAACCACAACTATCCTGGAGCGCCTGGCGGAGTCCCTGGCTACGTTGCTCCACGTCCACCTGGTGCTTGCTATACTTGTGGAAACACTGGGCATCAGCACTGGAATTGTCCAATGAACAACAAAGCTCTTCCACCACCACCTCCAAGACCTGCAGCAAGTGCTCCTATGATTCGTGCACCTCCACCTCGGGCTATCAACATCAGCACCAAGCCTGGGTCTACGGTTGCTCGTGCCAACTGTGTCAACATCGCTCAAGCTGAGCATGCACCTGGAGTTGTCATGGGTATGCTTTCTGTTAACTCAGTTCCTGCACGAGTTTTATTTGATTCTGGTGCTTCACATTCTTTCGTGTCATACAAGTTTACGGAGAGTAATGGGTTACCTTCTGATGCTTTACCAACTCGCCTCATGGTGCAATCTCCTGGATCAAACATGAGGGCTTCTAAAATCTGCCGTGACAATCAAATTGAGATTGGTGGCTCTTTGTTTCCGGCTTCCTTAATTATTCTGGGCAATTCTAATATTGATGTTATCTTGGGCATGGATTGGTTAACAGCAAATGCAGCTGTGATTGATTGTGCTGAACGTTCGGTTTCTCTGAGAATTCCTGAAGGCCATATAGTCTATTCTCCAAGTCTGACTCCTGCAATTCAGCTTTATTCTTTGACGGCTCTGAATGATGATGCTATGGAAGGTATTCAGAGTGTTCCTGTAGTCTGTGAGTTTCCAGATGTCTTTCCTGAAGAGTTGCCAGGTATGCCTCCGGATCGTGAGGTTGAGTTTGTCATTGAACTTGAACCTGGTACCGCTCCTATCTCCAAGAGGCCTTATAAAATGGGTCCTGCTGAGTTGGCTGAACTCAAACGTCAGTTGGATGAACAGGAGAAGTTGGGTTTCATTCAGCACAATACTTCTTCTTGGGGTAGTCCAACCATCTTTGTGAAGAAGCGAGACAAGACTGATAGACTTTGTGTTGACTATCGGGCACTCAATGCTAAAACAATCAAGAATAAATATCCTCTTCCGCGGATTAATGATCTCTTCGATTAGCTAGCTGGAGCTGTGGTATTCTCTAAGCTTGATTTGAGAAGTGGTTATCATCAAATCAAGATTCGCAAGGAAGATGTTCCTAAAACAGCTTTCACCACCCGCTATGGCCTGTATGAGTACACGGTCATGTCTTTCGGCCTCACCAATGCACCTGCCACCTTCTCGAGGCTTATGAACTCGGTTTTCATGGAGTATCTTGATAAGTTCGTTGTGGTCTATCTGGATGACATTCTAGTCTATTCTAACTCTAAGGAAGAACATGAAGAACACCTTCGGTGTGTCCTAAACAAGCTTCATGAGAACCGCCTGTATGCAAAGTTCTCCAAGTGTGAGTTTTGGCTGCCTCAAGTCACCTACCTTGGTCACGTCATCTCTGCCAAGGGCATCACCGTCAACCCAGAAACTATTAAGACAATTATGGACTGGCTTCCACCCATAAATGTCAAAGAAGTCCGGAGTTTCCTTGGTTTGGCCAGTTACTTTGGCGATTCGTTCAAAACTTCTCAAAGATTGCGAAGCCTCTTACCGATCTACTCAAGAAAGGCAAGAAATACCTTTGGACTCCTGCATGTCAAGCAAGCTTTGAAACACTCAAAGAGAAGCTCACTTCCACACCAGTCTTGGTTCCTCCAGATACATCAAAGCCTTTCCAGATATTCTGTGACGCCTCACTGCAAGGATTGGGTGCGATCCTTATGCAAGAAAAACAAGTTGTTGCTTATGCCTCTCGACAGTTGAAGACGCATGAGATCAACTATCCTACACATGACCTCGAACTCGCAGCAGTTGTCTTTGCTTTGAAAGTATGGAGGCATTACTTGTTGGGCAACAGTTGTGAGATCTTTTCTGATCACAAGAGTCTGAAGTATATCTTCACACAGCCTAACCTCAACCTTCGTTAGAGAAGGTGGATTGAAACAATCAATGATTTCGATTTAACCATCAACTACACCCCGGGCAAAGCCAATGTCATGGCCGATGCTCTCAGCTGAAAAGCTTATGTCAACAATCTCATGGTGGAAGAACAACAGCCTCTCTTGTGTGAGGAATTCTGCAAACTCAACCTTGAAATTGTGGATCAAGGTTATCTTCTGAACCTTCTAGCAACACCTCTCTTGGAAGAAAAGGTCCGTTCCATTCAACTTGGTGATCCTTACACTAAAAAGATCATCTCCAACATTCAACTTCCAAAGTATGAGTCTTTCCACATAGATGACCAAGGCACTCTTTTCTTCGAACACCGGATGTTTGTTCCGAACTACCCGGGTTTAAGAGAGCAAGTTCTCAAGGAGGCGCATGATTCTGTTCTTTCTATCCACCCTGGCAGCACTAAGATGTACATGGACTTGAAAACACAATATTGGTGGCCTGGTTCGAAACGATATTGTGCCAAGTATGTCTCGGAGTGTGATGTCTGTCGCAGAGTTAAAGCTGTCCATCAGAAACCTTCTGGTCTTCTACAGCCATTGAAGCCTCCGGAATGGAAATGGGAGAAAGTAGAGATGGACTTCATCACTGGTTTTCCAAGGTCGCAGAAGGGTAAAAATGCAATCTTTGTTGTCATTGACAGGCTTTCCAAAGTAGCTCACTTCTTTCCAGTCAAGGAAACAATTTCTGCAATTCAGTTGGCTGAGCTCTATATCAACAGAATTGTCTCTCTGTATGGAGTTCCTCTTGAGATCAGTTCAGACCGTGGAAGCATCTTCACTTCCAAGTTCTGGGGAAGTTTCCAAAATGCTTTGGGAACAAAATTGAATTTCAGCACAGCTTACCACCCTCAATCGCAAGGACAAGTCGAAAGGATCAATCAGATTCTGGAAGATATGCTCCGTGCTTGCGTTATCTCTTTCGGCATGAAGTGGGAAGAATGTCTTCCTTATGCTGAATTCTCTTACAACAACAGTTTCCAGAAAAGTCTAAAGATGGCACCATTTGAGGCTCTCTATGGTCGCAAATGCAGAACTCCGATTGGTTGGTCGGGCACAGGTGAAAGAATATTGTTTGGCCCCGACATTGTAACTCAAGCGGAGGAGAAAGTTCACATCATTCTTGAAAATCTAAAGATTGCTCAAAGTCGCTAGAAGAGCAATTATGATAGAAAGCACACGGACATGGAGTATGTCCCTGGTGATCTCGTTTACCTTCGTGTCACTCCCATGAGAGGCACGCACCGCTTTGGTATCAAAGGAAAGCTGGCTCCTAGATACATCGGTCCTTTCAAAATTCGTGGAAGAAGAGGAGAAGTTGCTTATGCTCTTGAGCTCCCTGAACAACTCAAAGTCCATGATGTTTTCCACATCTCTCAACTCAAGAAGTGCTTCAAGGATCCCGGCAGGACCGTGGACCATGAACTCATCAATCTCCAAGAAGATCTGTCTTATCAAGAACACCCCACAAAAAAACATGAAGTCGCAGAAAGAAGGACTCGCAACAAGTCCATCAAGTTCTGCAAGGTGCAGTGGTCGCACCATTCCGTTGATGAAGCCACTTGGGAACGTGAAGATGAGCTCCGTGCCAAGTACCCTACCCTTTTTGAGTCTTCTTCTTCCTAGAATCTCGGGGCGAGATTCCTGTTTAGTGGGGGAGAGTTGTAGCATCCCAATTGTCTAACAATTGTAATGCTACTTGGTCTAGTAAGATATTGGCTACTTCCTATATACAATTGTTGCATCATAATTATATCATGCTCATATCATCATGCCACCTTGCATTTGAGCATCATATACAACCCTTTTCTTTTGGTTCTTCTCTCATATGCATTATTAATTGTATTTGCCTCTTGATATTGTATTTGGATATTGATATATTGTTTAATGCCCAAGTTGAGTTGGGGGCATATCTCTTATTCCACTCCATACCCTTTCTTTCATCACCTTATAATTCCACCACCTCATGAAACCCTGAGCTCGTATTTCTTCTCTTTTGAATTATTCTTAGCTCATGTGAATGGGGTGGATCTAATTCTATTAATTCTTATGATTAGCCTTATTCCACTTCTTGGAAATGCATAAGTATAATGCCATATTTTTAATGTTTTCACAAAATCAATCATGGCATTTATTATTTTTGCATGGGCCATGCAACCATCATCACCACCTTTCAACCACTTGTTTTTCCTTTGTTTTGGTGGTTCTTCTTGTGAGATCATCTACATCATCTATCCATCATTCCCCTTATTCTCATCCACATCTTTTTCTTTTATTTATCTCCATGCATGATCAAATGAGGCTCATTCCACATATCTCAATTCTCTCTTTTTCTTGGTTTCTCCTTCACCTTAGCCTATGCTAGATCCAGCCCCATTTTCCTCTTGGTATGATCTCATAAACAAATTCAAAAACCTAAAACCCTAATCAAAAACCTAACCTATCTTTCTCTCTCTTTAATTATTCCCCTAACCCTAGTTCTACTTAAACCCTGACCCCTACCACACCTCTCTCACCTCCCTCTCTCTCTATCTTGCTGGCCCCACCTGGCCCCCTCTCTCTCTCTCCCTGGCCCACACCCCATCTACCCATCTAACCACCCCAAACCCTAGCCCATGCCCTAGCTACCCCCTCCCCTCTCTCTCTTCTCTCTACCGCCGTGCCAGCCCCACCCAGCTGCTACCCCACGCCGTCCCCACCTGCAGCCCCTCTCCCTGCCCTGCCTGGCTACCCAGGTCGAGCCCCAGCTCGACCACGTGATCGAGGAGAAAGGAAAAGGGCCGAAGCCACTATTCCATCTACCCCACGCCCACACGCCCCCTTCCCTCCCTCGCTTTCCTCCTTCTTCACGGCTTCCCCGCCTCTCCTAGATCCACCCCAGGTCGCTGCATTCCTCTCCTTCCTCTCCCGACGACGCCCAGCTCTCGCCGCCAGAACCGCCAGCACCGCCATCTTCCTCGCGCTCCCGCCAACGTGCTCGACGTGGAGGTGAACGAGGAGACCAGGAGCAGTCCCCTGCTTCGCCCTGGACACGCCGACACGAAGGAGGAAGCCCCCAGGACCGCCAACATCCTCGCCGCTCCGCCGAAACCCTAGTCCCCCGGCCTCTGCGTCCTCGTTGTTGTAGCGTCTCCCAGGCTGATCCGTCCACACCGACCTCTCCTCGGTGAGCCCCTCTTCCTCCCTAACAACCTCCGCCTCGCTGTCGCCCTCTTGCGCCGCCGTTCGTTTCACCGAGCGCCGTCAGTGCTCGGCAGACGTTGCCGTCTATTCCGCGCCACGCCTCGCAGAGGCATATCTAGCCGCCCGCCGCTCCTCTGTCACCACCCCGTAACCAGCCGCACTGGCTAACACCGCAGCGCGCGCGCCCACGACGCGAGTTCGAACCCCACGCGCCGCGCCCCGCGCCGGTCGATCTCAGACTTGTCCGCGGTTCAGAGAAAACAGAAGAACAGTACCGCGGCCCCCTTTTTGCAGAAAACCCCCTTTTTGATTTTTCGCTCAACCCGCAGTCCATCCTACCCCACCTGTCAGCCGCCGTGACCTTCTTTCAGAAAACCCCCCAGCCTGTTATTATCTTAACCCGCGCTCCAGCTCGGTCCCACCTGCCAGCCTCTGCGAGTTCGTTCACTGTCACGTGGGCCTCAGCCGGTTGGTCCCTCCTCGCAGTCGCACGGGCTAGATAGAGCCCCGGTGTGAAATGTTTTGCGCGCGGGTCTTGTCCAGTCAGCAGCTGGCCCACCGTCAGCGGCTGTGGCTAGGTTTACCTGGGTGACAAAAGACTTCCTGTTTAACTGTTTAAACAAAACAAATTCAAAATTATTTAAATTCAAATTCAAATCAGTTTTCAAATAACTTTTAATTTACAAATCCAAATAATACAAATAATATATGTTTTTGAATCAGAAAAATGTGTGGAATTCAAATATGACATTCAAAATATTGTTTGAGCACTTTAAAATTTCGAGATGATTAAAATTACAATAAAATGCCCTTTTCTTAATAAATTAATAACTTTAATTCTATAACTCCAAATTTGGCAAATAATATGTCTAAATCGATCAGCGCGACGAGCCCGTTCTATCTATGCAGTTCTTGTTCTGAATTGAAGCATGCATCATGTCATTCTTACAAATCTGAACTGTTTATGGCAATAAAAATTGTACTAAATAAATAATAAAATGCTTTAATTCTTGCACCACACCTCACCCTTGCCATGCTACTTTAATGCCATGTAAATTGTGCATCATTCATCATGGCATGCTTGTTTGCTTGTCGCATTTTAATTCATATGCTTGTGCACTTTATTTACGTTGGCCCTTGTTTGTTTGGTTCTTCTTAGAATAGACGCCCAGGAGGAGAATTATCAGCAACCACAGGAGTACTACCCAGATCCATCTCTCGCTTCAACTGAGCTGCCAGGCAAGCACTACCACATGCTTGCATACATACAGTACCTATTTCCTCTATCTTATTCTTGCATCATTGAGTCGCGATTGCATTAAATTGAATCCCAAGTACTACATAGCCTTTACTTTTAAACCCCACCGAAGCTTGTTCCTCCATCCCATGAGCCATTAATACAGGAGTTGTTTGAGCCATGCGAGTCGTAGAAAAGCATGAGTAGGGTATGTGAGCATCTGATGAACAATGAGGTACCTATACAACATAACCTGAGTATTAATGGGATAACTAATGAAAGAGGCACCGGTGAGCAATATCTGCTATTTGGTTTTTCATCCTCACTTGTGTCCCGTAGGACCCCGAGTACTTGATTCCTGTTCCTTGACTATTCGCACTATCCACATCCGGGAGGCCTTATGGACCCCCCCTGAGCCATAGCTTGATTCATTCTTATTTCTTGGGGCCACAATTAGTTTGGGGCTTTATAATTATCCTGTACTTATGCCAGGTTACCGCTCTATTTAAGATTGTGCGAGGAGCACCTGTACTGTTTTGGATCGTGCCATGTTTTCGCGGTATCGACAAGCCCAGTCACATTTTCGGGTTCCCAGTCATTTACAGCCGTCGTCGCAAACCCTGGGTCCGTCTCGGAGCCGGCCAACTTCGTTGCGTGTAGCTTATTGGGGTGGCCCCCTGAAATATTTCTGAATCCTATGATTGCTTTGTCGTGAATGCCTCGTTGGGTTTTGATTTGGTTTTTCCAAGGTTGATCGAGTGTGTGTTGCTATTCGTGCACCCCTGCAGGTTAAATCTTTCTGAAAGCCGTGTTCGCGGTTATGGACGACTTGGAGCACAGTTTCTCGATCATAGACAAGTATAACTAAAGTGCCACTTTTAAATTGACTAAGTACTTGACTAGTAAATAGTGCAATACTCATGGAATGGTTAATAAAACTGCCAATGGGTGATGGGGGTTGTTCGTCCGCTTCCTCGTTGGTAAGCGAGGAGGAGGATGGATCTGTTAATTATACTGTTATAACTATTGTCCTTAATTCACGGACATCCGTCTATCATTGGTTAGGCGGATGGTTGGCGAGTATCTGTAGAATTGTTAGGTATTATCTTTTGCTGCAAGTGCGTCACCCCAGGTTGTGTCCCCTTTAGCGGCATAAAGACTTGCTGAGTACCCCTAGGGTCTCACACGATAAATTGTTTGATTCAGATGAACAGGATTACCCGCAAGATGGATATTGGGTGGAAGAGACAGATGATGTTGGCAACGATCATTTGGTGTAGAGATTCCGGGAACGGGGATCCGTGAGATCTGTGGGCGGGATGTGTTTATTTATGGGGCATCTTATGCCGATTTGCTTCTTATCCGTACTCGGATCTTGTTTTCCGCTTCCGCCTGATACTCTGATGTTTGTTGTATGAGGAGCTATCCTAAATTATTATCTCTATCTAGGATATTTGAATCTTGCCGTATGGCGTTGCAATATTTCTATTTCTTTTAGATGGAATGGCTCTGAGGACTGTTGTATGTGGCTTGCATACATACTCATTTGTGTATGTAGTTGATCCCTTCGCCTGCCGATTACGCCGCTCGTTCTTGTCCCGATGTTCTGAAAGTGGTTAGGACGGCTGAGAGGTCTACCGTGAGTGGCCCTAGGCCCCACCGTACTATTTTAACCACTTTCGTTCATCCAGGCATGTAACTAAGAGCGTAATTCACCGAGGTAGTTACACAAGTATATTCATGTTTTTATCTACCTTCCGAATTAAACTTGTTATGAGAAACCTAGTGATTAAAGCTCTCACGAACTTGATGGCACACTTTACTTTTCTTGCCCTTAATAAACTTGAACCATTGTGTCGTCTATGTTGTATATGCTTGCACTTATATGTTGGGGATTAGCAGAACCATGTTATCATGGGGAACGCTTTCAACATTGCACTTGTACTTTGTACCTAGTTGATATCATGCTCTTTTGTCTATGGATGTTGTCGGTGTGAAATGAAAGGGGAGCTCGTAAGTCCATGGAGTTATGTATGTGTGTTAGAGAAATGCCTGGGCCGCCGGTCTAATCCATGCCATCATGGTGGAAACCTGCAGCGTAACCATAATGAGTTGTCTCTGAAGCATTCTTCTTATAAGAAAAAGAGAGTCAGGTATTGAGAAAAAGAGAAAAGGAAAAAAAGAGATATGAGAAAAGAGGAAAGAGAGAAAAAAGTACCATTTTCCCATGGTAAATAAGAAGATTGCTGAGATGCTCGTTGTCTGCTTGCCTTGTCATTTTGATATGGGGATTCTTCCATATCATCGAGCAAGGGGTACCCCGTTGGTGGTTCTCTATGATACACATGTACTTACTATGACAAGAACTTACCGGTAACTAAACTTGAGTAGCATGGGGAGCGGCCCTCGTATTCAAGGGACATGAGATTTCCAACTTATACTTTGTCAAGCTTATACTCCATAGTTTGTTCGCTTTAACCTTAATCACTTCAAGATGCGTATGATAGGGGCAATGAGAGATGAAAGCTAATAAGTACCATAATTTTTGGAAGCTCTTTATGATACTTGAATCCCTACTTCCTTCTATGAAGGCCTTTCTTTTACTTTTATGTTGAGTCTCCACCTTCTATCTTTATGCACCTATTTTGAGAGCATAGTGGCCATTCTTAGTTCTATGTGCATTGTCCCAAGACGTGTTGATTGATGCATAATTTTGATATTACTTGTTCTTAGACTATTTGTATCTAGTCACTTATGAACTTTGAAGGTGTCCTATGCATTTATGTTTGCTACTCTATGAGGGACAAGTTGAATACTACTATGCTATGTTTTCTTTATGTGAAACAAACAAACGTCTTGCAAAGCATTGTTATTCATGAATCTTTTGTTTGTGTCGTTTCATGTCGCAACATAGTTGCTATGTCTTATTGTTAGAACTTTATCTTTCATGCTATGTTGAAGTACTATGATCCCAGCTATCAATGTTTTACAAATACTTTGATCAAGTTTATGATGGTGCATGTCACCTAAAAAATTATTCTTTGTTTTTATCACTTACCTACTCGAGGACGAGTAGGAGTTAAGCTTGGGGATGTTGATATGTTGCAAACGTATCTATAATTTTTTATGTTCCATGCTTGGTTTTATCTACTTTCTTATGTTTTGTTCACACTTTGGAGTACTTTTTATACACTTTCTTAGACTAACCTATTAACAAGATGCCACAGTGCCAGTTGCCAGTTTTCTGCTGTTTTTGGTTCTGGGAAAGTCAGAAAATAAATTTTCTCTGAATTGGACGCGACAAAAGCCAAAGTCAGTTTTTCACTCAGGGGGACACGGAGCCAGAATACGATACGGAGAGGGGCTAGGGGCCGGCCACACCACCTGGCCACGCGGCCAGGCCTGGCCCATGCTAGGGGGTGGTCAGGCCACCTAGGGCACCCCTCGGCCTCCCCTTTCGCCTATAAGATGCATCCGATACAGAAACCCTAAGGACCGGATCAAAATTCCATGAAAGAGTCTGTAGCCGCCGTCATCTCCATCCCTAGATCGGGGGGGTCTGAAGCTCTTCCCGGCACCCTGCTGGAGGGGAGAATTCATCCTGGAGGTCTTCTTCATCACCATGCAAACCTCCGGTGTGATGCGTGAGTAATTGAACCTTGGACTACGGGTCCATGTAGTAGATAGATGGTTGGTTCTTCTCCTTTGTGCTACCATGTTTAGATCTTATGAGCTCCATTCATGATCAAGATCATCTATTTGTAATCATACATGTTGTGTTTGCGGGGATCCGGTGGATATTGAGATGCTATTTCAGATTGATTATTGATTCTATCATGTCTTTGTTATTTGTGATCTTGCATGCTTTCCATTGTTAGTAATTATCTTGGCCAAGTAGATGCTAGCAACTCCAAGAGTTAGTATTTATGCTCGATAGTGGGTTCATGCCTCTAGTTATCTAGGGAAGTGATAAAATCTCTAAGGTACTAGATGTGTTGTTGGTACTAGGGACAAAACAGCAATCCTTTGTTCATAGAACAATTGTATTGTTTACTTTACACGCAATGCGTAATGCAATTCTCTGTTGCTTGCAACTTTATATTGGAGGGGGTTCGGATGATAACCTGAAGGTGGATTATTAGTCATAGATGCAGTTGGATTACGGTCTATGTATAATGTTGTAATGCCCAATCAAATCTCAAAGGAGTCAAGATGAGTAGTATATGCATGTATGCTTTCTCGATGTTTGTCAATTGCCCTGCTGCAATTTGTTCACCCAACATGTCATCTATCTTACGGAGAACCACCACTAGTGAACTATGGACCCCGGTCCTTTATTTTATCATCAATCTACAACTGTTTACTTCTTTCTATTTACTTTCTGGAAGTTTTTACTTTCTTCCACACAATACGTTTAATCCTTTGTTTTTAGCAAAACCGTTGAGATTGACAACCTCACTGTAAGTTGGGGGCAAAGTTCTGTGGTTGTGTTGTGCAGGATTCCAAGTTGGAAACAACACCTTGGAGGTGTTTCCTTGCTCCTACTAGTTCGATAACCTTGGTTTCATAACTGAGGGAAAACTTGATGTTGTGCTCATCATACCTTCCTCTTGGGGTTCCCCAACGAGCTCGATATATTTTGGGCCATCAAGCTATTTTTCTGGCGCTGTTGCCGGGGTGTCAATGACATCTTCACAAGGGGATTCCCTCATAACCAATCTCTTTACTTTGTTGTTTTTGTTTTGCTTAGTTTATTTTTGCTTTGTTTGCTTGTTTCTTTATCAAAAACACACAAAAAAATAGTTTTACTAGTTTGCTTTCTTTATTAAAAACACACAAAAATTAAGTCTTTCTATAGTTGTTACCTCTTTCTTAGCTCACCATGTGGATCCCTAAATTCACTTTGAAAGACCTTTCAATAGGTAGTGGCTCTATAATTGGAAAAGATAATATTGAAGAATTCTTTAATCATGTTAGTAAACATGAGGATATTGAGGATAGATCCCTTGCAGAACTTGCTCCAAACTATGAAATTGCTGCAGCTTCTTTAGTTCACATGTTTTAAGCTAGGTTTGTTAACCTTAACGCCTTTATGCAAGTAATGTTTCTTAAACTTAAAGAAATTGAGGACCCTGAAAAGAGAGATTTTATTCTGTGAACTTTGATTAAGGAATTCTATGATGTTGCCAAGGAAGCTAGAAAAGTCTCTGAACGTTTTAATATGCTAGGCTCATGTGTAGATGTTGTCGGTACACAAGAAAATATAAACAAAACCGAACCTAATGGGGAGGAAATTAAGATACCAATACCTTTCAAACTTGTAGCAATGCATGAAGCCATAGAAAAAAATCTTAATTGGATTGTTCCTGAAAACCCATTTGATGAAAGTAGTGAACCCAAAAGCATTGGGAAAGGATCCTCTAGAACTTATTTGGATGAGATACCTTGCCTTGTTGAAGATATTTCTGGTATTACTTTTAATGCTTCTTCATTTGAGAATACTTGGTTCTTTTCGTGCTTCTTATGCCTAACTTAAAGGCTTTAAAGAAAGTACTTATTGGGAGATAACCCAAAAGTTTTAGATGAGTCTTGGAAGTTATTACCTCTGTAATAACCGCTCATTATCCTTTTTATTTGCTTTTTGTGCCAATAGTAACCTCTAATGAGAGAGAAGTAATGATCAGGAAAGTTGCTTTCCCGAAACAGATTTTTGTGCTTCACCGTAAACATTCGTGTAAAATCTCTATATGTCGTTTTGATGCGTAAATGTTTGTGCTTCTGCCCCAGGTTGTTATCTAATTTTTGTTAGTTCAACACTTTTCGATTTGAGCAACAGAAGGTTTTCAAAAAAAATGGTTTTTACCTGCTGGTCTATTTTGACAGATTTCTGCCATTATTTGCATTTGCTTCTTGTTGATTCCTTTTTGAGTTCTCTTTGGGGAATTGAGATTTTTAAGGGAAGATCTACAATATCTTGTGTTTTAATGGAAGTTTTATTGGTGTTGAAACTGAACCCAAAGACTTATTATCTTGAATACACTAATGTTGCTAATGAAGATTATGTGAAGTTTTGTATGAAGGAATAATTTCAGGTATTAAGGAAAGAATGATATAATGAGATAAAGAATGGACTAAAGCTCAATATTGGGCATGCCACCCCATGTCACCCCAAGAAATATCCAAGAAGTACAAGCGCTAAAGCTTGGGATGCCCAAGGCATCCCCTTCTTCATCAATGAAAAAATCTCAGGTTCTTCTAAACACTTCATTATTATTGTTTCGTGCACAATTGTGTTGTTCTTGGAGCGTCTTTGTTTTTTGTTTTTGGTTTTCGTTTGCTTGGTTTTCTTAGTTTGCTTGAATAAATTGGTTGGACCCCCTCTTTCATACATTAGTTTTCAAATAGTTTGGTTTGGATTGGAAAAGAGTAGGAAAGTTCATGCTTAAGTGTTAAAGAGAGTTTTTTTTGGGTGTGGTCTATGCTTTTTCATGTCATGCTTGATATTGTTTTGGCTTTATGCTTAGTGATCTCTATTGTAGCATGGCATGTTATAAACAATTGAGAATTCTTAATGTGCCTTGAAAGAAGCATACGTTGTTTTAGCATATTAAAGCATAATATTGTGGTATTCTCGTTTCATGCCTTATTTGGGTTGACTTGGCGCATGCTCACACCATGTTATGACTATCCCAAGTCACCATAGCCTTTATGATCCTTTAGTTTTCGACTTGTAATATCACTGTATGATTTGATTAATGATGTTTTGTCGCTCTGCATGATTATTGCCATTATTGCTCTCTTAGTCGGTCGCTAACAATCTTTTGCTAGCCTCCATAAGCAAGTATGAGTTCCACTCATGCATCCAACTCCTAAAACCAAGTTATTCCAAAGAGTCCACCATACCTACCTATTAGCATTTGCTATTCCAAGTATATTCATGTTTTTATCGACCTTCCGAATTAAACTTGTTATGAGAAACCTAGTGATTAAAGCTCTCACGAACTTGATGGCACACTTTACTTTTCTTGCCCTTAATAAACTTGAACCATTGTGTCGTCTATGTTGTATATTCTTGCACTTATATGTTGGGGATTAGCAGAACCATATTGTCATGGGGAACACTTTCAACATTGCACTTGTACTTTGTACCTAGTTGATATCATGCTCTTTTGTCTATGGATGTCGTCGGTGTGAAATGAAAGGGGAGCTTGTAAGTCCATGGAGTTATGTATGTGTGTTAGAGAAATGCCTGGGCCGCCGATCTAATCCATGCCATCATGGTGGAAACCTGCAGCGTAACCATAATGAGCTGTCTATGAAGCATTGTTCTTATAAGAACCCCAACAAATATCCAAGAAGTACAAGCGTTAAAGCTTGGGGATGCCCAAGGTATCCCCTTCTTCATCAATAAAAAAATCTCAGGTTCTTCTAACCACATCATTTTTATTGTTTCGTGCACAGTTGTGTTGTTTTTGGAGCGTCTTTGTTTTTGTTTTTTGTTTTAATTTTCTTGGTTTTCTTAGTTTGCTTGAATAAATTGGTTGGACCCCCTCTTTCATACATTAGTTTTCAAATAGTTTGGTTTGGATTGGAAAAGAGTAGGAAAGTTCATGCTTAAGTGGTAAAGAGAGTTTTTTTTGACTGTGGCCTATGCTTTGTCATGTCATGCTTGATATTGTTTTGGATTTATGCTTAGTGATCTCTATTGTAGCATGGCATGTTATAAACAATTGAGAATTCTTAATGTGCCTTGAAAGAATCATGCGTTGTTTTAGCATATTAAAGCATAATATTGTGGTATTCTCCTTTGATGCCTTATTTGGGTTGACTTGGCGCATGCTCACACCATGTTATGACTATCCCAAGTCACCATAGCCTTTATGATCCTTTAGTTTTCGACTTGTAATATCACTGTATTCTTTGATTAATGATGTTTTGTCGCTCTGCATGATTATTGCCATTATTGATCTCTTAGTCATTCGCTCATAGTCTTTTGCTAGCCTCCATAACCAAGTATAAGTTCCACTCATGCATCCAACTCCTAAAACCAAGTTATTCCAAATAGTCCACCATACCTACCTATTAGCATTTGCTATTCCAAGTATATTCATGTTTTTATCTACCTTCCGAATAAAACTTGTTATGAGAAACCTAGTGATTAAAGCTCTCACGAACTTGATGGCACACTTTACTTTTCTTGCCCTTAATAAACTTGAACCATTGTGTCGTCTATGTTGTATATGCTTGCACTTATATGTTGGGGATTAGCAGAACTATGTTGTCATGGGGAACGCTTTCAACATTGCACTTGTACTTTGTACCTAGTTGATATCATGCTCTTTTGTCTATGGATGTTGTCGGTGTTAAATGAAAGGGGAGCTTGTAAGTCCATGGAATTATGTATGTGTGTTAGAGAAATGCCTAGGTCGCCGGTCTAATCCATGCACTAAAGCTGAAGCTTGGGCATGCCACCCCGTGTCACCCCAAGAAATATCTAAGAAGTACAACTGTCAAAGCTTGGGGATGCCCAAGGTATCCCCTTCTTCATCAATAAAAAAATCTCAGGTTCTTCTAAACACTTCATTTTTATTGTTTCGTGCAAAATTGTGTTGTTCTTGGAGCCTCTTTGTTTTTGTTTTTGGTTTTCGTTTTCTTGGTTTTCTTAGTTTGCTTGAATAAATTGGTTGGACCCCCTCTTTCATACATTAGTTTTCAAATAGTTTGGTTTGGATTGGAAAAGAGTAGGAAAGTTCATGCTTAAGTGGTAAAGAGAGTTTGTTTTTGACTGTGGCCTATGCTTTGTCATGTCATGCTTGATATTGTTTTGGCTTTATGCTTAGTGATCTCTGTTGTAGCATGGCATGTTATAAACAATTGAGAATTCTTAATGTGCCTTGAAAGAATCATGCGTTGTTTTAGCATATTAAAGCATAATATTGTGGTATTCTCCTTTGATGCCTTATTTGGGTTGACTTGGCGCATGCTCACACCATGTTATGACTATCCCAAGTCACCATATCCTTTATGATCCTTTAGTTTTCGACTTGTAATATCATTGTATGCTTTGATTAATGATGTTTTGTCGCTCTGCATGATTATGGTCATTATTTCTCTCTTAGTCGGTCGCTAACAGTCTTTTGCTAGCCTCCATAAGCAAGTATGAGTTCCACTCATGCATCCAACTCCTAAAACCAAGTTATTCCAAAGAGTCCACCATACCTACATATTAGCATTTGCTATTCCAAGTATATTCATGTTTTTATCGACCTTCCGAATTAAACTTGTTATGAGAAACCTAGTGATTAAAGCTCTCACGAACTTGATGGCACACTTTACTTTTCTTGCCCTTAATAAACTTGAACCATTGTGTCATCTATGTTGTATATTCTTGCACTTATATGTTGGGGATTAGCAGAACCATATTGTCATGGGGAACACTTTCAACATTGCACTTGTACTTTGTACCTAGTTGATATCATGCTCTTTTGTCTATGGATGTCGTCGGTGTGAAATGAAAGGGGAGCTTGTAAGTCCATGGAGTTATGTATGTGTGTTAGAGAAATGCCTGGCCGCCGATCTAATCCATGCCATCATGGTGGAAACCTGCAGCGTAACCATAATGAGCTGTCTATGAAGCATTGTTCTTATAAGGACCCCAAGAAATATCCAAGAAGTATAAGCGTGAAAGCTTGGGGATGCCCAAGGTATCCCCTTCTTCATCAATAAAAAATCTCAGGTTCTTCTAACCACATCATTTTTATTGTTTCGTGCACAGTTGTGTTGTTTTTGGACCGTCTTTGTTTTTGTTTTTTGTTTTCATTTTCTTGGTTTTCTTAGTTTGCTTGAATAAATTGGTTGGACCCCCTCTTTCATACATTAGTTTTCAAATAGTTTGGATTGGATTGGAAAAGAGTAGGAAAGTTCATGCTTAAGTGGTAAAGAGAGTTTTTTTTGACTGTGGCCTATGCTTTGTCATGTCATGCTTGATATTGTTTTGGATTTATGCTTAGTGATCTCTATTGTAGCATGGCATGTTATAAACAATTGAGAATTCTTAATGTGCCTTGAAAGAATCATGTGTTGTTTTAGCATATTAAAGCATAATATTGTGGTATTCTCCTTTCATGCCTTATTTGGGTTGACTTGGCGCATGCTCACACCATGTTATGACTATCCCAAGTCACCATAGACTTTATGATCCTTTAGTTTTCGACTTGTAGTATCACTGTATGCTTTGATTAATGATGTTTTGTCGCTCTGCATGATTATGGCCATTATTGTTCTCTTAGTCGGTCGCTCGTAGTCTTTTGCTAGCCTCCATAACCAAGTATGAGTTCCACTCATGCATCCAACTCCTAAAACCAAGTTATTCCAAAGAGTCCACCATACCAACCTATTAGCATTTGCTATTCAAAGTATATTCATGTTTTGATCTACCTTCCGAATAAAATTGTTATGAGAAAAACCTAGTGATTAAAGCTCTCACGAACTTGATGGCACACTTTACTTTTCTTTCCCTTAATAAACTTGAACCATTGTGTCGTCTATGTTGTGTATGCTTGCACTTATTTGTTGGGAATTAGCAGAACCATGCTGTCATGGGGAATGCTTTCAACATTGCACTTGGTACTTGTGCCTAGTTGATATCATGCTCTTTTGTATATGGATGTCGTCGGTGTGAAATGAAAGGGGAGCTTGTAATTCCATGGAGTTATGTATATGTGTTAGAGAAACGCCTAGGCCGCTGGTCTAATCCATGCTGACATGGTGGAAACCTGTAGCGTAACCATAATGAGCTATCTATGAAGCATTCTTCTTATAAAAAAGAGTCCTATATTGAGGAAAAAGAGATTATGAAAAGAGGAAAGAGAGAAAAAAGCACCATATTCCCATGGTAAATAAGAAGATTGTTGAGATGCTCGTTGTCTTCTTGCCTTGTCATTTTGATATGGGGATTCTTCCGTATCATCGGGCAAGGGGTACCCCGTTGGCGGTTCTCTATGATACACATGTACTTACGATGACAAGAACTTACCGGTGACTAAACTTGAGTAGCATGAGGAGCGGCCCTCGTATACAAGGGACATGAGATTTCTAACTTATACTTCGTCAAGCATGTACACCATAGTTTGTTCACTTTAACCTTAATCACTTCAAGATGCTTATGATAGGGGCAATGAGAGCTCAAAGCTATAAGTACCATAATTTTTGGAAGCTCTTTATGAAACTTGAATCCCTACTTCCTTCTATGAAGGCCCTTCTTCCACCATTATATTGAGTCTCCACCTTCTATCTTTATGCACCTACTTTGAGAGCATAGTGGCCATTCTTAGTTCTATGTGCATTGTCCCAAGACTAGTTGATTGATGCATAACTTGATATTGCTTGTTTTAAACTATTTGTATCTAGTCACTCTTATGAACTTTGAAGGTGTTCTATGCATTTATATTTGCTACTCTATGAGGGACAAGCTGAATACTATTATGCTATGTTTTGTTTATGTGAAACAAACAAACGGCTTGCAAAGCATTGTTATTCATGAATCTTTTGTTTGTGCCTTTTCATGTTGCATCATAGTTACTTTGTCTTATTGCTAGAACTTTTTCATTCATGTTATGATTGAAGTACTACGATCCCAGCTTCGAATGATTTACAAGTACTTTGATCAAGTTTATGATGGTGCATGTCACCTCAAAAATTATTCTTTTTTTTATCACTTACCTACTCGAGGAGGAGCAGGAGTTAAGATTGGGGATGTTGCTACATTGCAAATGTATCTATAATTTTGGATGTTCCATGCTTGGTTTTATCCACTTTCTTGTGTTTTGTCCACACTTTGGAGTACTTTTCATATGATTTCTTGGACTAACCTATTAACAAGAGCTACAGTGCAAGCTGCCTGTTTTCTGCTGTTTTTGGTTCTAGGAAAGTCAGAAAATGAATATTCTCGGAATTGGACGGGACAAAAGCCAAAGTGCCTATTTTTCCGGAAGTTATCAGATGCTAGAGTACGAGACGGAGAGGGGCCAGGGGGTCACCACACCACCTGGCCGCGCGGCCAGGCTTGGCTCGTGCCAGAGGGTGGTGTGGCCAGCCCAGGCACCCCCTCGGCCTACCCTTCCGCCTATAAGATGCCCTCGGGACGAAAACCCTAAGTACCCGATCAAAAATCCACGAAAGAGTCTGTAGCCGTCGTCGTCTCTGTCCCTAGATCGGGAGGGATCTGAAGCTCTTCTCGGCACCCTGCCGAAGAGGGGAATTCACCCTGGAGGCCTTCTTCATCACCATGCAAGCCTCCGGTGTGATGCGTGAGTAGTTCATCCTTGGACTACGGATCCATGTAGTAGCTAGATGGCTGGTTCTCCTCCTTTGTGCTTTCATGTTTAGATCTTGTGAGCTTCGTTCATGATCAAGATCATCTATTTGTAATTCGTACATGTTGTGTTTGCGGGGATCCGATGGATATTGAGATGCTATTTCAGATTGATTATTGATTCTATCATGTATTTGTTATTTGTGATCTTGCATGCTTTCCGTTGTTAGTAGCTATCTTAGCCAAGTAGATGCTAGCAACTCCAAGAGTTAGTATTTATGCTCGATAGTGGGTTCATGCCTCTGGTAATCTGGGGAAGTGACAGAAATCTATAAGGTACTAGATGTGTTGTTGCTACTAGGGAGAAAACAACAATCCTTTGTTCATAGAACAATCGTATTGTTTACTTTACCTGCAATTCGTAAAGCAATAATCTGTTGCTTGCAACTTAATACTGGAGGGGGTTCGGATGATAACCTGAAGGTGGATTATTAGTCATAGATGCAGTTGGATGGCGGTCTATGTATAATGTTGTAATGCCCAATCAAGTTCCAAAGGAGTCAAGATGATTAGTTAATGCATGTATTGCTTTCTCGATATTTGTCAATTGCCCCACTGTAATTTGTTCACCCAGCATGTTATCTATCTTAAGGAGAGCCACCTCTAGTGAACTATGGATCCCGGTCCTTTTTCTTTACATACAATCTACAAACTGTTACTGCTTTGTGTTTACTTTCTGCAAACTTTTACTTCTTTCCATTCGATACGTTTAATCCTTTGTTTTCAGCAAAACACAGTGAGATTGACAACCTCATCGCAAGTTGGGGACAAAGTTCTGTGGTTGTGTTGTGCATGTCTCCACGTTGCTACTAGCACCAGTAGTGCGCCCTGCCAAGGCTCAGCTAGCAACACCTTTGGGGTGTTTCCTTGCTCCTACTGGATTGATAACCTTGGTTTCGTACTGAGGGAAACTTGCTGCTGTGCTCATCATACCTTCCTCTTGGGGTTGCCAACGAGCTCTACATCAAAACTGAGCCATCACAAAACATCATTAATTAAAGCATAGAGTGATATTACAAGTCAAAAACTAAGTGATCATAGAGGCTATGGTGACTTGGGATAGTCATAACATGGTGTGAGCATGCGCCAAGTCAACCCAAATAAAGCATCAAAGGAGAATACCACAATACTATGCTTTAATATGCTAAAACAATGCATGATTCTTTCAAGGCACATTAAGCAATCTCAATTGTTTATAACATGTCATGCTACAGCAAAAATCACTAAGCATAAAGCCAAAACAATATCAAGCATGACATGACAAAGCATAGGCTATAGTCAAAAACAAGCTCCTTTTTACCACTTAAGCATGAACTTTTCCTACTCTTTTCCAATCCAAACCAACTTATTTGAAAACTAATGCATGAATTAGGGGGTCCAACCAATTTATTCAAGCAAACTAAGCAAAAAAAACTAAAAACAAAAACGAAGATGCTCCAAGAACAACACAACTGTGCATGAAACAATAAAAATGAAGTGTTTGGAAGAAACCTGAGATTTTTATTGATGAAGAAGGGGATGCCTTGGGCATCCCCAGCTTTGACTCTTGTACTTCTTGGATATTTATTGGAGTGACATGGGTGGCATCCCCAAGCTTGAGCTTTAGTCCATTCTTCATCTCATTACATCATTCTTTCCTTACATCTGAAATTCTTCCTTCATACAAAACTTCACACAATCTTTATTAGCAACATTAGTGTACTCAAGATAATAAGTCTTTGGGTTCAGTTTCAACACCAATAAAACTTCCATTAAAAGACAAGCTACTGTAGCACTTCCCTTTAAAAAGCTCAATTCCCCAAAGATAACTCAAAAAGGAATCAACAAGAAGCAAATGCAAATAATGGCAGAAATCTGTCAAAACAGACCAGCAAGTAAAAACCAATTTTTTCGAAGACCTTCTGTTGCTCAAATTGAAAAGTTTTGAACTAACTAAAGTTATATAATAACCTAGGGAAGAAGCACAAAAATTCTCGCCTCAAAACAACGCAGAGATTTTACACGAATTTTTATGGTGAAGCACAAAAATCTGTTTCCGGACAGCAACTTTCCCAATCATTACTTCTCTCTCATTAGAGGTTACTCTTCGCACAAAAAGCAAATAAAATGGATAAGGAGAGGTTATTACTGAAGCAATAACTTCCAAGACTCAACTAAAACTTTTGGGTTATCTCCCAATAAGTACTTTTCTTTAACGCATTTAAGTTAGGCATGATAGTTCGAGAAGATGCTCACATAAGAAATATGAATTGAAGTAGAGAGCATCAAGAAGCAAATTCAAAGCACATTTAAGTCTAACACACTTACTATGCATAGGAATCTTTTAAAGAAACAAGTCATGAAATCACAAAGCAACAAGCATAGGAAAGCAAAACAAGTGCAACTTCAAAATTTTCAACATAAAGAGAGGAAACTTAATATTATTGAGATGCATAAAACCTTGTTTCCCTCTCTCATAATAACTTTCAGTAGCATCGTGAATAAAATTAACAATATAACTATCATATGAAACATTCTTATCATGAGCCACATGCATAAAAGAATTATTACTCTCCCTATAAGCATAGCCATTCTTATTAATTGTAGTGGGAGTAAATTCAACAAAATAGCTATCATTATTATTCTCATCACCATAATCATCAAATATAAGAGGCGTATTGTAATCATAATTAATTTTCTCCTCAATAGTAGGTGGACTGAAAATATCATATTCATCATCGCAATCATCATATATTGGAGGTATAGTATGATCACAAGCAATAGAATAGTTATCTTCCAAAGTGTGTTCATTTGTAAACATGTCATCATTAGAAGGAACCTAGATAGCACTAATAGTACAACAATTATTAATATCATCATTTTCAAAATTGGTACCGAAGAGATTTTCAATATCAAAAGTAGTGTGCTTTTCCCAATCATGATAACTGCTATAGGTAACAGGCATAGGAACATCATCGAGTTCAGACTCATCAAAAACTATAATAGGAGCAACATGCTTAGGGGAAAATACCGTTTCCTCTCTCCTTTTACTCCTACTTTTATTATTTTTATTCTTCTCTTTAGGAGGGAGAGGCTTGAAAGGAAGCTTCTCCATATACCCTAGTTTATTGTTAGAGACAATAGAAGAAACTTTGGAGGATTCCTCCTTTTCATTAATAAGATCAAAACACATATTAGTCCTATCATATTTTGGTAAAACCTCTTCTTTTATAATATTTTGTATGTAAGTATTTGTGTGGCAATTATCAACACAATAAAGATGACAACCATGCAGGACATTATTCATCTCAAAAGCACCCATATCTACCAAAGAGGATTTTCTTGATAACTCTTCACACCCCAAAAATAATGTAAGTTCATCATGCTGATTAGGAGTGATCATGTCATCACAATACAAACTTGCAGTACTCATTGGATTAGAAGGGCTATTATTATGGCCGAAGCATTGAAAATTGAAATGACCCACTTCGAAGCAAAGTTCACAAATGAAAGGATAAAGGGCACAAACTTTTTTACCAAGATCATTTAAAGCCCTATACCACATTCTAGTTTTTTCATTCCTGTGGGTGATATAATATTCTTCTTCAATTTGATTATTCTCACAAGGTCTATGTATTCCACAAAAATTAACATGCTTATAAGAAATAGTACTTTCAGAGGTTTGAGCATGTTTATTGCTATCATTAATAACAATTTCATTTTCCATGCAAGTGTCTTTAAAAGGATCATGATATATGTCCCATTTTTCTTTAGGAGCATTAATATGAGAAGCAAAGGATCTAAAACAATCAACAAAAATTTGAGGATTAAGACCATATTTAGCACTAAGCTCTTGAAAATCAGCAATTTCAGCGAAAGACTTAATGCAGTCATACTCATAGTTTATACCTGGTTATTTAACTTTGTCGTTATCCCAATCTTCGATATTGCTTTGAATTGTTTCAAGAAGATCCCACTTAGCTTTGACCTCCTTACTTGTGAAGGATCCATCTAAACATGTATCTAGATAGTCCTTGTAATGTCCTGAAAGCCTTGCATAAAAATTATTAATAACAATATTACTGGGGAGCTCATGAATGGGACATTTGAGCATTAGTGACTTCAATCTCCCCCATGCTTGGGAAATACTTTCTCCATCATGTGGATGAAAATTATAAATGTAATTCCTATCTTTATGAATTTCATGAGGAGGATAAAATTTAGAATAAAAGAGAGATTCAAGTTCCTTCCACTCCAGATGATGAGGATCATCTAGTAGCTCATACCACTCCCTTGCTTTGCCCTTAAGTGAAAAAGGGAATAGTTTCCTCTTAACTTGGTTCATTGAAATACCTGCACACTTGAACAACTCGCATAATTCGTGTATAAAGAGTAAATGATCACCAAGATGGACAGTTCCATCTTCCAAATAACAGTTGTTCATAATACATTCAACAATTTTTATAGGTACTTTAAAAGAGATGCTTTCAGTATGTGGATTTAAAATATCACAAGTATCATTAGAGCAAATTTTCTTCTTTAATGCTGGGGAATTAAAAAGATCATTTTCATAAAAACTAACTTCCCCAAGCTTAGACGTTTCCATAGCATTAGTAACAAAGGTGTTCAAAAGATTCATACTAATAACATTGTTATTAGCATGCAAATAAAGTTCCATAGGTTTTTTAATTTTCTCTTCAAACACTTCATGTCCTAACTCAAGATAAATACTATAAAGCTCTCTAATTTTGTTGTTGTTTTACATTAAGCCTAACTAGTGAAAACAAGAAACAAAAAGACAAAATTGCAGAATCTAAAGGAAATAACTTCGAGCACTCACACCGGAGGATGTGAGTACCTTTTACCTTACCTCCCCGGCAACGTCGCTAGAAAATAGCTTGTATGCACTTCTATTCTTGTAGATAGTTGTTGGGCCTCCAAGTGCAGAGGTTTGTAGAACAGTAGCAAGTTTCCCTTAAGTGGATTACCCAAGGTTTATTGAACTCAGGGAGGAAGTGGTCAAATGTATCCCTCTCAAGCAACCCTGCAATCAAGATACAAGAAGTCTCTTGTGTCCCCAACACACCCAATACACTTGTCAGGTGTATAGGTGCACTAGTTCGGCGAAGAGATAGTGAAATACAAATGGTATGGATATAAGACAATGGTGCCAGAAAATAGCTTGATGGCGTGGAAGAGACTAAAGGCAAACTGAAATAAAGATGGAAGCAAGCAAACATTTAACAGATCTAGTTGCAAATGGTGTTTCAATGCTTAGAAACAAGGCCTAGGGAACATACTTTCGCTAGTGAACACTCTCATATAAATATTTTCTCTTTATGATACTACTCTGAACTACTCTCTGGTTGGACACTCTTATCCATGGTAGGGCTGTAACAGCACACCTCAAAGTTCGCTTTCCCCATCTAGATGACCCCACACTATCACCTTGAGTGCTAGATGGTTCCAACAAACACCACAATTTCATAGAAACATCCAACTCCAAACATAACTCATAACAAGTATTTGTAATCTCTAGCCTAAGTGCCACCATGGTGTGCATGCTGTCACTTTCACACACATGGGGAGAGCAGAGATCTATTAAAGCACTTGAGTAGCAAGGTAGATCTACTTGATTACAAAGCTCATGATCACAATATGATCATGCATAGAGAGAGATGAACACATAGCTACCGGTAGAACCCTTAGCCTCGAGGAAGAACTACTCCCTCCTCATCATGGGAATCAGCAACGGTGATGGAGATGGCTCCGGGGGCACTTCTCCATCCCGGAAGGGTGCTGGAACAGAGACTTTCTGTTCCCTGAATCTTCCCTTCGGTGGCGGTGGCGCTGCGGAACTTTTCGTGGCTAGAGGCTATTCGATTTAGGGTTTTTGCATCGGGAGGCATCTTATAGGCGAAGAGGCAAGGTCGGTGGGCGGCCAGGGGACCCACACCACCTGGTGGCATGGCCAGGGCTAGCCTGCGCCACCATATGGTGTGCCCACCCTGGTTCCCTACTCCGTCTCTGCTTCGTGTTTCCGTGTTGCTCCGGGAAAAATAGGCATATTGCCTTTTGTCCCGTCCAATTCCGAGAATATTGATTTTCTGCCTTTTCTGGAACCAAAAACAGAAGAAAATAGGCAACTGGCACTGTGGCATCTTGTTAATAGGTTAGTCCTAGAAAACATATAAAAATACCTCAAAGTGTTGACAAAGCAAAGCAAAGTATATACTAAACAAGCATGGAACATCAAAAATTATAGATACATTTGCAACGTATCACTGGGCCCCTCTCCCTAGGCACCTTGCCCCTTGGGCCTCCCCTTCGGGTGAGGCCCGTTAGCATTTGGATACCTTTAATAATGAAATATATATTTAATATTAATTCGCCAATTAACACTCAAATACATATATTATTATATTCCTTCACTCTAGAACACCTTCGGGACCCCTTCCGATCTACATCGGATGCTACCCGGAACTATTCCGGTTTCTCTTTCTCTATTTCTCCTATGATACCTCATCTACCCTAAGCGTCCCCACCCTTAAGCGTGACATCCTTCGGTTTGGAAACACTTTGGACATGATCGAGACTACTCTCACATCAATGATCAACAGAGGGACCTGGATGGCCATGTGACCCCCGTGCGTTTCACGAATATAATCGCTCGAGCCGTGAAATAGTCGTTTCACATTCCCTTTGTCATTTGATACCTAATTCATCCGAGACTTGATCTTTGATATCCCTATACCTTAGTTCGGTCTCATTTCCAATGAACTTGTTTACTCGTTGCCATGTCGTTGCATTACGTGACCAAGTCAGCTGCTTGCAAGCATTGTTAATGCAATGTCACCGAGATGACCACATGTATCTATCCATTACATGGATTTGACAAATCCTGGTCTTGATATGTACTCCTCTACGCGCTCCTTTGTAAAACCTGAGTTGCACCTTTTTGATCACCCTTTTACGAGATGATACTTGATACCATCAAAGCTTCCTCTAGAACAGTGATTTGCATTACCTCACAGTCAAAGGATCAGGTCACCAGTTTTTCTGTGTTTATCATCAATGGTGAACTTTGTAAGTAGATCTCATTAAGATACAATTGTCGGATGTTTGTCTATCACATCATTCAGCTAATGACATGACCTCATTGTCAATTGGCATAAATGCCCATGATCTTGAAACCCAGATCATCTTCATGATGAATGAACTAGTTCGCTAGAGATAACTAGAGACAAAGTTTGTTTACATACCACACGTGTATTAACATTTTGTATTAACACAGTTATAGCATAGTATGAAACATATTATGAACATACAGGAGATATATCAAACAATACGCTTTATTATTTGCCTCTAGGGCATAAATCCTTCAGTCTCCCACTTGCACTAGAGTACAAATAAGTCTAGTTTACAATAGGTAGGAACCCAACACCGATGGCATCTCGTTGTTATTTGTGCTTGGCTTGTAGGAGAGCTTTAGTCAAGGGATTTGCCACATTCAAATCCATGTGTACTTTGCAAATCTTGATTTCACCTTCGTCATCGTTTTGTCGGATGACGTGAAACCTAAGCTTGATGTGTTTGGCTATGGAATGAGTCCTCGGTTCCTTTGCATTTGCAATAGCTCCCATGTTGTCACAATAGATCGTCATGGGGTCTTGCGCACTTGGAATGACTCCTAGTTCAATGATGAAATTCCGTAGCCAAACAGCTTCATTTGCCGCATCAGCTGCAACAATGTATTCATAATCCATTAAAGATGGCACCACCACTGGCTGCTTCTTGCTCTTCCAGCTTACTGCCCCACCATTCACTAGGAACACAAATCTTGTCTGAGACTTCGAGTCATCATGATCTGAGTTCCAGCTCGCATCCACGTAACCAGTTACGTTTAGAGATTCATCGCTTCCTCCATAGATTTGGAACATATCCTTTGTTCTCTTGAGATACTTTAGGATATTCTTCATAGTTGTCCAGTGATCTGGTCCTAGATTACTTTGGTATCTCCTTGTCAAACTAAGAGCCAATGCCACATCAGGTCGAGTACTTAACATTGCATACATGATAGATCCTATGGCCGAAGCATAGGGGATGTAAGACATATTTTCTCTATCATCATCCGTTACCGTACATTGAGTCAAACTCAATGTGCAATTCTTCATCATAGGCGCAAAAACCCAATTGGCATTATCCATTTTGAACCTTTTCAAAATCTTTTCGATGCAAGTACTCTGACTTAATGTAATTAGGCTCCTTGATCTATCTCTATAGATCTTGATTCCTAATATGTATGCAGCTTTACCTAAATCCTTCATGGAAATTGACTACTCAAATATGCTTTCACACTTTTCATAAGATCCACATCGTTTCCCATGAGCAATATGTCATCCACATATACTACTAGAAAAACTAGTGAGCTCCCACTCGCTTTCTTGTAAACAAAGAACTCGTGTTGATTTTGGATAAATCTAAAACTCTTGATCACTTGATCAAAACGCTGGTTCCAACTCTGAGATGCTTGCTTCAATCCATAAATGGACCACTGAAGTTTGCACACCTTTCTAGCATCCTTAGTATCAAAAAACCTTCCAGTTCCATCATATACAACTCTTCATCAATGTGACCATTGAGGAATGCGGTTTTGACATCCATCTGCCAAATTTCATAGTCGAAATGAGCAGCAATTGCTAGTAAAATATGGATAGCCTTAAGCATCACTACGGGAGAGTAAGTCTCATTGTAGTCAACTCCTTGAATTTGTCGAAATCCCTTTACGACAAGTCAAGCTTTGTGAATGGTCACATTACCATTCGTGTATGTCTTTTTGTTAAAGATCCATTTATTGTCCACGGCCTTGCGGCCTTCCAGAAGATCTACCAGGGTCCAAACTTGGTTTGTATACATAGATCCTATTTCGGATTTCATGGTTTCTAGCCATTTCTCGAAATCAGCACTATCCGTTGTGTCTTCATAATTTGCAGGTTCTTCCTGTCCATCTAGGATGATAGAGATCACAAGGCTACTGTACCAACCAGGAATGGTACGAACTCTTGTAGACTTGCGAACCATAGGAGTTTCGATGTTGTTGTTTTGATCATCATCATTAGGCTCCTCTTCCACGTTGGAGAGCAGTTTCAGACTAGCTTTTGTTGCGCTACTCGGGATTTGGAGAGAAGGGTCAACTACTTCATCCAACTCAATTTTCCTTCCACTAACTCCTTTAGCGAGAAACTGTTTCTCAAGAAAGGTGCTGGTTTTCATGACGAAATGTTTGCCTTCGGGTTGATTGTAGAAGGTATACCCAACTGTTTCCCTTGGGTATCCTACGAAGATGCAATTTTCCGACTTGGGTTCAAGTTTGTCAGGTTGTAGTTTCTTGACATAAGCCTCACAACCCCAAACTTTCAAAAATGACAAAATTGGCTTCTTCCCGTACAATATCTCATATGGGGTTGTCTCCACGGATTTGGATGGTGCTCGGTTTAATATAAAAGCGATGGTTTCTAACGCATATCCCCAAAACAACACAAACAAATAAGTTAAAGACATCATGGACCGCACACTATCGAATAGTGTATGGTTAAGTCGTTCCGACACACCATTACGATGTGGTGTTCTAATACCTTCGATCCGGATTATGGATGTAGTATAGCTCTTTTTCGCTAGTAGACCTATGTTATCGAATCCACGGGAAGCGAATGCATAATGAACTTACTTTAACGGACCTTCTGGAGTTTTATAATTCCTTTTGTGTTTTTACCAGACCAGTAGCTTGCGTCTTTTTGTTTTTGTCGATGATGGAGAGAGAGAGAGGGCCTAGGGCGTTTGGTTTCACCTGTAGCTGTGCAAAAACATCTGATGGAAATAAAAGATAGAAATAAAGTATGCATGTACTTGTTAGAGCACGATAGATTATATGTGGGCAGTGCATCCATAATTGCTATTGCCTCCTCAACCGCTTATAGCAATAACCTACTAGTCTCATCATAGAAGAAAGAGAACTAATTATATGCATAGTGATGTCACCGTTAATCCCAAGCAAATCCCTCACATACAGCCGTACTACCCCTTCTGTCACTGGGGTTCCCAACCTGCAGATCAGTCATCAGTCATACTCCCTATACCTGGCTCAACCCTCGGGGTCTTGGGTACCTGACAAGTCCTTGGATTGAGGTAAGAGAGGATACAATAATCATCATGTCATACAAACCAATACATGATACCATCTATGATATCACATGCACAATTGCTGCATGGCTAGGCCGAAGCCCTTAGCCCAAGGAGAATTACTCACGCATAGAGATGAGATCAATAATCACAAACATTGTAATAAAAATCATAAGATTGATAGCAATAGTCTTACAATGTCACCAATCGGAGAAGAGATCTACTATTACAAGTGGTGGAAGATGGCTATGGAGATGGGGAAGGGTTTGGAGATCTGAGGCGGCTTTTTGGCGGAGTCTGGCTTCTTCGGGGCGAGGTGAGCGTTGTTTTCCCGTCGCCTGAGGCTTCTTTATATAGGGGTCCCTTCACGAAAGTTGTTATGTTTGACCTAACGGTGGCGGCGCCAACTATACGACCAGAGCTATACGGTCGGAAATTTTGCTCCGGCCATATAGTTGGTCGTTACGGCGTCTGCCTTCGTTGGACGGCTCCTAGTTTCTTCTGGTTGAAAGAAATCTCATATCTTCGACTTTAATGTAGTGATTCCCTTCTTTAAATGACATTATCTCTGCAGGAAAAATACAAGAATAAAGGATTGCATATCCCTCTGAATATTAGTATTAGTGGCAGGGTTTACAGAGATATTTCATAAAAAATATGATTAATATCTAGTTTAAATGTGGACGTAGATGGCTATATTTCAGAGCCATCAACCTCCCCAAGCTTAAACTTGATCGTCCCGAGCAAGAAAACTAAAATCAAAAAGGAACTCAGCATTTAAACTGAAATAACAAGATGGTGATCTTACTCATGATTAATAGTTTCATGTTTCCTCCACTTTATAAATCTGAAAAACTTCAGCATAGATAGAGTAATGACAAGCATATCATACGGGTTTCATGCATCCTTGTAGCGCAGCAAAATTATTGTAAACATGGATGATTCAAATGAGTAAACTTTATTCCATGTCAAGTAATCAACTCATAGGCTTGCCTTTGAGCAGTAAAGTATAATCATGTAAATTAACAGTGTGAGAGTTGTCATGAAAAGCATATATACTAGAGTATCTCAATTCTCCCACATCAATGAATCAAGACTTTGCAAACACTACTTTTCTATTCATTGCCGTTCAAGAATTTCAGTTTTTAAGTAATTGAGAGCATGCCAAAAAAATATTAGTTTATCGGGATGTGATGGACACTCGTGGCATCACTAAGGTTTTTGTTCCTTTTGCATAATGATTACTCATAATAGTCAGAGGAGTGATTCCATCATGATTATAGCTACCCGGGAGTGCCAAGAATCTTATCCACTATAGCATTGCTGCTACAAGTGTTTAATCAACTCATAGCCGAAATCTAGGAGTTTCCTCCATGAAGATCATTCGTAGGTTAGCGGAGTTGTTGGCATCCCATGAAGTTTGACACGCATAAAGCTATATCATACTTATGATTAACACGTCAAACTTTGGTATGCTCACAAAAAACACTAAACATTAATTCAATTGAACAAATATCTTCAAAGAGAGCTATCAAGTCAATCAGCATTTTTCAGTGGTGTCGAGTATCTCTAGAAATAAACCTTCAAGACTAAGCACTACAACACACAAGCCTTCAATTGTGCGACTTTTTCTTATTACAATTGTTTAGCAATTTTTAGGCAAGACTTGGTTAATTACGAGAGTTGGAACAAAATAAGCCCAATTAAATACCCATGCAAACGACAATCTTACTTTGATACAAAGACTCACTCCACCAATATAATATCTCAACATTCACTACTAACTAGCATGGGTTTATCAAACTTCAAAAGTGGGGAGTCATAAGGCATACCTCTCATGTTTGGTTCCACTTCTCTCTTCCTTTTTTATTTTTTTCTTGGAAACTCAAAGTCGACCACTCTCCTGCAAATATACGAAGACCTCGAGGCGGAAAGAAAAGAAAGAGGGAAAATAAGGAAAAATGGAGAAATCTTTTTGTGATTTTTTAAGAGAGGGAATTAAAAGAACAGAAAATTGGCAGTAAAGCTCGGCTAGAAAATTTTGAAAGCAAAATAAAAAGAACTAAAGATAAAGTATTGGGGGAACCAATCATGAGTGCTTATAAACTCAAATAAAAATTTAACCTCAAAAATAAAAGCAAATAAACACCAACTAAAGATACATGAAGAAACTTCCCCAAGCTTAGGCTTTTGCAAGCCCTTCAAATCATTGTGGTGGCGGGAAAAAGTCGTTACTCCAGTTCACGAATTGAGTTGAGAGGTTACATGTTGATTCTCGGAGGTTCAAATAGAGGTTGTGCATCCTCTCCATAGTCCCTCCAAGTCCTTGGAAATCTTGGTATGTGGCGAACCGGGTTTGTGGCTACTCCTCTTGATGAGGAACTTCTTACTCCTCCTCTTGGTACTCATCCTCTTCAGGAATCTCCTCCTTGGGTTGGTGCTACTCAACCTGCACATCATATAGCAAACGTCCTTCCTCAATAGATAAAAGACCATTAGGCAAAGGAGCGGGGTAGATACGCCCGGCTCCAGGAATATGCAGGTAATAAACACCACCTCTCCTAGTGAGCATTCCATAGGCCATCAAGGTGGATAAATCAACACGTGTCTCACGTAGTACGGGTTGCAACTCACCTAGATCGATGTCTAGGGCAGTGGCAAGCACGGTGATGATGCTTCCTCCTGTGATTGGCCCTTTGCTTTAGGAGGCTTGGTTCTCCAGGTAGCGCACAAGGATGGCGCCCAAGTTGAGTGATAGGTTGCAGTTGATGTAAGCAGCCTTTGCAAGGACTAGTATGTCCTCCTCACTGAGTCTTGTGAACTCATTACGTACTTGCAAGGTGTTAGCAATAACATAGAACAGATAGCGAATTGCAAGATGTTCAATATTCTTCCCCTTGTTCACTCTACTAGTGAAGCTCATTCCATTATAGTATTAATCGGGGGAAGGAATTAAACCAGTAAGGGATGCGCGTAAAGCATGAACTTCATTGTTTGGCAAATTAAAGCATGCACACCATTCATCTAATGTTAAAGTGTAGTTGTTGTTCATCAGACGGAAAGAAATAATATCCTATCCTTGTCAGAGTTTAATAGTGATTTGCAACTAACTTAGGAATTCAATAGTTAAGCGGCGATAAGTAGGTACATCATTGTACACAAAGTTTTGCAGGCCAGATCTATTGCAAAGTAAATTAAAGTCATCAGAAATACCGATTTGGTTCAATATAATGGGCAAGCCCACTTGGTGGCCTTCACTTCGTGGTTCTTGATCTTGTTGAAGTGTTCGCGATGGGCCTCATCCCAGAACCGTATCCCCATGCGTTCCTGGGTGATTTCCCGAGAAGCGCTAGCGGTGGCACGAGCATGAGTTTGGCTCCTTGTGTTCATCTTCTAAAACATTGAAGAAAGGCAAAAAATAAAAACTTTTGATCCAACAATAGTAAGTATAATATGTTCCTCATCTAAACACACTAAAGCATCTGCTCAAGATAATAATCTAGGCAAGAAAATCATGGCAATTGTTTCATAGTAGGTCTCACCCTAGATTGATAATGACAATAGATCAAAGATGAATTTGCAAAAGGTAATTGGAGGATCGGAGGAGAAACATACCGTAGATCACTTGTGTGCGAGGAAATCGAACGAAAATTGAGTACAGATGAAGATCCCTTGAGGTTTTGAGAGAGTTTGGAGGTAGAAGAAGGAAAAATGATTGAAGTTTTGGAGTTGGGAGTACCTTCCCGTGCGTTTTTGTCGTCGGACGCAACTATACAGGTGCAACTATACGGGCAGAACATGTGTTCCAGCCGTATAGTTGGCGTTCTAACAAAATATCAGGTCTTCCTCCCGGCGGGGCAGCTGTACGGACGCAACTATACGGGCGGAACAAAATGTTCCGGTTGTATAGTTGGTCGTTAAACTGTCTGTCCCTGCGAAAGAAAATTTGCAAAGGCATAGATATCTATACGACCGGAGTTATACGACCGGAATTTTTTATTCCCGCCGTATAGTTGGTCATTAAACTCTTAGTATATATGAAAAGAAATTGTATAGAGGCATTGATATCTATACGGCCAGAACTATACCGCCGGAATTTTTATTCCCGCTGTATAGTTGGTCGTTAAACTCTCAGTACATATTGCAGAAAAAAATTGATGGTAAAGATAACAATACGACCAGAGCTATATGGCCGGAATTGTTATTCCCGCCGTATAGGTTGTCGATAAACCGTATGTGTGCATAAAAAAATTATGTTTCTTTGTAAACTATTTCTTTTCTTGTAACTTAGCGATATACCTTGTTTGTGATAGAAAATTGACAGAAAATATTGTCGACCAACAATAGCATGAATAATGCAGAATTTCAAGTACTACCAAATTTCTTCTCCTCAAATGGATTTTTCTAGCACTCTTTATTAAACAAGAACTTAAACTAAAACTAAAAACTTAACTCAAAACTTAATTTAACATGGGTTGCCTCCAATGGAGCGCTCTTTTATGGTCAAATAGCTTGACCTCGATGATACTCACTTGGGCTAGATGAGTGGAACACCCACTCCAAAGTCATTGGCCTTCAAAGTGATGGCCTCATTCTCGTCATGTTTGGCTTTCTTCTTCCTAGGGAAATGAATAACAAAAGGATCCCGCGAAGGCAATTGCAACTTCACGTTCCCTTCATGAAGGTTAATTAAAGCCTTTATAGTTCTCAAGAAAGGACGGCCTAGTATTATAGGAGCAACAGTATTTTCAGGCATGTCAACAATAACGAAATCAATGAGAGCATGATAGCCTTTGATGTAAACTAAAGTGTTCTCCTTAATCCCTATAACTTGTTTGTAGGTAGAATCTGCTAGATGCAATTTTAATTCATTAATTGCAAAGGAGCCAAGATTTAACTTGTCAAAAAGACTCTTTGGAATTGTTGAGACGCTTGCACCTAGATCACAAAGTGCAACTATCTCATTTGTTCCAATCTTCATCTTAATAGTAGGCTCAAATATGTCATCTAGTTTAATAGGTAATTTTTCAGCGACTTTCTTGTATTCCTCTTCAAGCTCGCGTACCTTAATTGCTACTTGATCAACAAAGTGTTGATACATGGCTTCATCGTTACCTTCACTTACCGGAATTTTGACATCGATCCTCTTTATGAGATCTTCGATGGTGTAGCTTGGTGAAGGGGCATTACTATAATCAAGATCTTCAGGCTCCTCCCTTTGGATCCTCATCATTTTGAGTTCTTCAACAGGACTGGGCTCAGCTTTACCTGCAAATTTAGCTAGAATGAGAGTTTGACCGATTATCTTACCTAGTTGTGCCTCAACGATCCTTGTTCTTTCTTGAAGGACCTGCAAATCAATTCTCAAACTAACAACTTGGTTAGATAATTTACCAAGCATAGAATCATGGTTCTCCGTAATTTTGACTAGAATATTATTTTGTTCATTTTGTGAGTCTATGAAAGACTTAAGCGTTTCTTGGAGACTACCATTACTAGCTCCCATATTATTATTAGAGTTATTTGTAGGACTAGCATAATGTTTCTGAAAATTAGGATTGTAACTCTTCTTCCAAGCAGGATTGTAATCATTATGAGCTACGAAGTCTATTTCTTTTATATTCATTTCAGGGGTGGCTCTTACCTGAGTTTCCTTACCTTTTACGGCTAGTACGAGCTCATCCAACTTAGCATTGAGATCTTTGTCCTCTTGTGGCGAGACAGAGTTCACCTTCTTCGTGTTTGATCTTTCCACATGCCATTGGGCATGGTTATCTTGCATATTGTCTAACAGCTGCTTTGCTTTGGTAATATGTTTACCCATAAATGTTCCTCCAGCTGCAGTATCAAGCATATACATAGACACAGTATTAAGAGCATTATAAAATAAATGGAGGACCAACCAATCTTCCATCCCATGACTAGGACAGATTCTTGGGCATTCTTTCATCCTCTCCCATGCAAGTGCTAGTGGATCACGCTCTTCCTGTCTAAAACTAGTAATATTAGATTGGAGTTGCATAGTCTTTGTAGGTGGGAAAATTTTAGTCATAAATAAAGAAGTACATCCCACCCATGATGTAATAGTATTTTTAGGCAAAGATAGAAACCATTCTTTAGCTCTTCCTCTTAGAGAGAAAGGAAATAGATGTAATTTGACCGCACCAGGGTCAACATCTTTTATACGCATCATATCACATATTTCAGTGAAAGTATTTAAGTGCATACCTGCGTCTTCAACAACAGAGCCTCCAAATTGATTCTGTTGAACCAAACTTAAGTAATGGAGCTTAATTTCATAGTCATCAGCAGCAATTGATGGCTGAGTAATACGAGTATGCAAATAATCATTATGGGGAGTAGCAAACTCCCCAAGCTTCTTTTTAGCCATACTTCCTATGTCTTTGGGTTTTCTTCGATTAAAAATTATAATAGTCAAAACAAGAATTTAAAGATTAACTAATTTTTTGGTTTATCAAATAAAGACTGAAAGCAAACTAACAAAATTAAACTAGCAAGGTTCCTAATAACCTCACCAGGGTAGCCATTGCTTCCCCGACAACGGCTGATTATTGGCTCAACACGTATCAAGCTCATTGGGGAACCCCAAGAGGAAGGTATGATGAGCACAACAGTAAGTTTTCCCTCAGTTATGAAACCAAGGTTATCGAACCAGTAGGAGCAAGGAAAAACCTCCAAGGTGTTGTTTCCAACTTGGAATCCTACACAACATAACCACAGAACTTTGCCCCCAACTTACAGTGAGGTTGTCAGTCACACCGGTTTTGCTGAAAACAAAGGATTCAACGTATTGTTTGCAAGATAGTAATTGCTTGCAGAAAGTAAATAGTAAATAGTAAATAGTAGATTGTAGATTGATGGTAAAAGAATGGACCGGGGTCCATAGTTCACTAGAGGTGATTCTCCTTAAGATAGATGACATGTTGGGTGAACAAATTACAGCGGGGTAATTGGCAGACACCGAGAAAGCATACATGCATATACTAATCATCTTGACTCCTATGAGATTTGATTGGGCATTACAACATTATACATAGACCGTAATCCAACTACATCTATGACTAATAATCCACCTTCAGGTTATCATCCAAACCCCCTCCAGTATTAACTTACAAGCAACAGATAATTTCATTAAGCAAAGTGTGTAAAGTAAACAATACGATTATTCTATGAACAAAGGATTGATGTTTTCTCCCTAGTAGCAACAACACATCTAGTACCTTAGAGATTTCTGTCACTTCCCCAGATTCCTAGAGGAATGAACCCACTATCGATCATAAATACTCCCTCTTATAGTTGCTAGCATCTACTCGGCCAAGATAGCTACTAACAATGGAAAGCATGCAAGATCACAAATAACATAGACATGATAGAATCAATAATCAATCTGAAATAGCATCTCAATATCCATCGGATCCCCGCAAACACAACATGCAAGATTACAAATAGATGATCTTGATCATGAACGGAGCTCACAAGATCGAAACATGGTAGCACAAAGGAGAAGAACCAACCATCTAGCTACTACATGGACCTGTAGTCCAGGGATGAACTACTCACGCATCACACCGGAGGCAGTCATGGTGATGAAGAAGGCATCCAGGGTGATCTCTCCCCTCCGGCAGGGTGCCGGGAAGAGCTTCAGATCCCTCCCGATCTAGGGATGGAGATGGCGGCGTCTATAGACTCTTTCATGGAATTTTGATCGGGTACCTAGGGTTTTCGTCCCGGAGGCAATATATAGGCGAAGGGGCAAGGTCGGTAGAGCGCCAGGGGGCCCACAACCCCTGGTGGTGCGCCCCCCAGGCCGCGCCACCACCAGGTGTGGCTGCCCTGGTGCGCCACTTCGTCTCCCCTCCGGACTCCGTATTCCTTCTGGTGAAATATTGACCTGGGCTTTTGTCCGGTCCAATTCCGAGAATATTTCCTTACTAGCTTTTCCGAAACCAAAAACAGTAGAAAACAGGCAACTGGCACAGTGGCATCTTGTTAATAGGTTAGTTCCAGAAAATGTGTAAAAATACTCCAAAGTGTAGACAAAACATAAGAAAGTAAATATAAAACAAGCATGGAACATCAAAAATTATATATACGTTTACAACGTATCAACGTCCCCAAGCTTAACTCCTTCTTGTCCTCGAGTAGGTAAGTGATAAAAAAGAATAATTTTTGAGGTGACATGCACCATCATAATATTGATCAAGGTATTTGTAAAACATTGATAGCTGGGATCATAGTACTTTAACATAGCATGAAAGATATAGTTCTAACAATAAGACATAGCAACTATGTTATAACATGAAAAGGTACAAACAAAAGATTCATGAATAACAATGCTTTGAAAGACGTTTGTTTGTTTCACATATATAAAACATAATGAGAATGGTATTCAGCTTGTCCCTGATAGTGTAGCAAAACATAAATGCATAGGACACCTTCAAAGTTCATAAGAGTTACTAGATACAAGTAGTTTAAGAACAAGCAATATCAAAGTTATGAATCAATCAACAAGTCTTGGGACAATGCACATTAATCTAAGAATGGCCACTATGCTCTCTCAATAGGTGCATAAAGATAGAAGATGGAGACTCAACATAAAAAGTAAAAGAAAGGCCCTTCATAGAAGGAAGCAGGGATTCAAGTCTCATAAAGAGCTTCCAAAAATTATGGTACTTATTAGCTTTCAGCTCTCATTGCCCCTATCATAAGAATCTTTAGGTGTTTAAGGTTAAAGTGAACAAATATGAGGATATGCTTGACAAGTTATAAGCTGAAAATCTCATGCCCCTTACTTACGAGTACTGTTCCTCATGCTACTCAAGTTTAGTCACAAGTAAGTTCTTGTCATTGTAAGTACATGTGTATCATAGAGAACCGCCAATGGGGTACCCCTTGCCCGATGATACGGAAGAATCCCCATATCAAAATGACAAGGCAAGCAGACAATGAGCATCTCAGCATCCTTTTATTTCCTATTTGCATAGGCCTCTTTTTTTCTTATTTCTCTCCCTTTTTCTTTCCTATTTGCATAGGCTTTTTTCATAGAGGATGCTTCATAGATTGCTCACTATGGTTACGTTGCAGGTTTTCACCATGATTAGGCATGGATTAGACGAGCCACCCAGGCATTTCTCTAACACATATACGAATTCCATGAGCCTTACAAGCTCCCCTTTCATTTCACACCGCTGGGATCCATAAGCAAAAGAACATGATATCAACTAAATAAAGTGCAATGTTGAAAGCGTTCCCCATGATAGCATGGTTCTGCTAATTCACAACTTACAAAATGCAAGCATATACACAACATAGATGGGCACAATGGTTCAAGTTTATTAAGTGCAAGAAAAGTAAAGCGTGCCATCAAGTTCGTGAGAGCTTTAATCACTAATTTTCACATAACAAGTTTAATTCGGAAGGTAGATAAAAACATGAATGTACTTGGAATAGAAAATGATAATAGGTAGGTATGGTGGACTCTTTGGAATAACTTGGTTTTATTTGGAGTTGGATGCACGAGTGGAACTCATACTTGGTATGGAGGCTAACAAAAGACTGGGAGCGACCAACTAAGAGAGCAATAATGGCCATAATCATGCAAAGCGACAAGACATCATTAATTAAAGCATAAAGTGATATTACAAGTTGAAAACTAAATGACCATAGAGGCTATGGTGACTTTGTATAGTCTTAACATGGTGTGAGCATGCACCAAGTTAACCCAAATAAAGCATTAAAGGAGAATACCACAATATTATGGTTTTATATGCTAAAACAATGCATGATTCTTTCAAGGCACGTTAAGCAATATCAATTGTTCATAACATGTCATGCTACAGCAATAATCACTAAGCATAAAACCAAATCAATATCGAGCATGACATGATAAAGTCTAAGCCACAGTCAAAAACAAGCTCTTTTTATACCACTTAAGCATGAACTTTCCCTCTCTTTTCTAATCCAAATCAACTTATTTGAAAACTAATGTATGAATGTGGGGGTCCAACCAACTTTATTTAAGCAAACTAAGCAAACAAAAACTAAAAACTAAAACAAAGATGCTCCAAGAACAACACAATTGTGCATGAAATAATAAAAATGAAGTGTTTGGAAGACACCTGAAATTTTTATTGATGAAGAAGGGGATGCCTTGGGCATCCCCAAGCTTTGACGCCTGTAATTCTTGAATATTTCTTGGGGTGACACGGGTGGCATCCCCAAGCTTGAGCTTTTGTCCATACTTCATCTTATCACATTACTCTTCTCTACACTTTAAAATTTCCTTCATACAAAACTTCACACAATCTTCATTAGCAACATTAGTGTACTCAAGATAATAAGTCTTTTGGTTTAGTTTCAACAAAAGTAAAACTTCCATTAAAACACAAGCTACTGTAGTACTTCCTTTAAAAAGTTCAAGAATTTTGGCAAGAACTCAAAGAGAAAGAGATTTAAGAGGGAAATGTAAATAATGGCAGAAATCTGTCAAAACAGACTAGCAGGTATAAACCAATTTTTTCGAAGACCTTCTGTTGCTCAAATTGAAAAATATTGAACTAACGAAAGTTGGATAACAACCTGGGGCAGAAGCACAAAACATTACAGCTCAAACCAACGTACAGAGATTTTTCACGAATTTTTACAGCGAAGCACAAAAATCTGTTTTGGGATAACAACTTTCCCAAATATTTCTTCTCTCTCATTAGAGGTTACCCTTGGCACAAAAACCACAAAAAAATGATAAGGAGCGGTTATTACAGAGGTAATAACTTCAAGACTCAACAAAATATTCCTAACAAAATTTGGGTTATCTCCCAATAAGTGTTTTTCTTTAACGCCTTTCAGCTAGGCATAAGAAGCAGAAAAGAATCAAGTATTCTCAAATGAAGAAACATTAAGATCAATACCAGAAATATCTTCAACAGGGCAAGGTATCTCATCCAAATAAGTTCTAGAGGATCCTCTCTCAATGCTCTTGGGTTCACTATTTTCATCAAATGGGTTTTCAGGAACAATCCAATCAAAATTCTTTTCTAAGGCTTCATGCATTCCTACAAGTTTAAAAGGTATTGGTATCTTAATTTCCTCCCCATTACGTTCGGTTTTGTCCATCTTTTCTCGTGTACCAATAACATCTACACATGAGCCTAGCATATTAAAATGATCGAAGACCTTTCTAGCTTCTTTAGCAACATAATATAATTCTTTAAGCAAAGTCTCTAGGATAAATTCTCTGTTTTCAGTATCCTCAATATCTTTAAGTTTAAGAATCATTACTTGCATTATGGGGTTATGGTTAACAAACCTAGCTTCCAACATGTGAACTAAAGAAGCTGCAACAATTTCATAATTTGGAGCAAGTTCTGCTAGGGATCTATCCTCAATATCCTCATGCTTGCTAACATGATTAAAGAATTCTTCAATATTATCTTTCCCAATTACAGAGCCACTACCTATTGAAAGGTCTTTTAGGGTGAACTTAGGGATCAACATGGTGAGCTAGGAACTAGGTAACAACTATAGAATTTTTTTATGTTTTTGATAAAGGAAGCAAACTAGTACAACTATTTCTTTTGTGTTTTTGATAAAGAAACAAGAAAACAAAGCAGAAATAAACTAAGCAAAACAAATAAAACAAAGTAAAGAGATTGGTTATGAGGGACTCCCCTTGTGAAGATTTCCTTGACTCCCTGGCAACGGCGCCAGAAAAAGCTTGATTATTGGGTCAACATGTATCGAGCTTGTTGGAGAACCCCAAGAGGAAGGTATGATGAGCACAGCAGCAAGTTTTCCCTCAGTTATGAAACCAAGGTTATCGAACCAGTAGGAGCAAGGAAACACCTCCAAGGTGTTGTTTCCAACTTGGAATCCTGCACAACACAACCACAGAACTTTGCCCCCCACTTACAATGAGGTTGTCAATCTCACCGGTTTTGCTGAAAACAAAGGATTAAACGTATTATCTGGAAGATAGTAATTGCTTGCAGAAAGTAAACAGTAAACAGTAAATAGTAGATTGTATATTGATGGTAAAAGAATGGACCGGGGTCCATAGTTCACTAGAGGTGATTCTCCTTAAGATAGATGACATGTTGGGTGAACGAATTACAGCGGGGCAATTTATAGACACCGGGAAAGCATACATGCATATACTAATCATCTTGAATCCTATGAGATTTGATTGGGCATTACAACATTATACATAGACCGTAATCCAACTTCATCTATTACTAATAATCCTCCTTTAGGTTATCATCTGAACCCCCTCCTGTATTAAGTTGCAAGCAACAGATAATTTCATTAAGAAAAGTGTGTAAAGTAAACAATACAAGTGCTCTATGAACAAAGGATTGTTGTTTTATCCCTAGTAGCAACAACACATCTAGCTACTACATGGACCCGTAGTCTAGGGATGAACTAATCACGCATCACACCGGAGGCAGTCATGGTGATGAAGAAGGCCTCCAGGGTGATCTCTCTCCTTCGGCAGGGTGCCGGGAAGAGCTTCAGATCCCTCCCGATCTAGGGATGGAGATGGTGCTGGCTGTAACATCCCAATTTCAGCAACCCTGATTAGTTGTCCAGCATGCAAAAATCAAGGGGAACAAAAACTTTTTCTTGTTTAATACTGAAGTGCTTGCTTGTTGTTTGAATATGTTTATGCTTATTAATGTGTGTTAGATGATATACTCCTTACCTTAACACCAGTTGACAAAAGCTACTTCCCAAAACAGTCTTGGCTTGATTTCCATATTCTCAAATGTTCTGACAATTCAAAACCTGAGCCAAGAAGCCTTTACAAACCAACTATTTTAGTAGCTTCTACTGATCAAACTATGGAGAGCTATATGACATAATCTCCTTATGTTTTCAAGATAGAACCTTCTACTATTCTTATCTCTAGATTTAACAAAACCTTTTTATGAAGCATTTCAATTATACTCTTGGTAAAGATACCAAAGACTCTCATCTTATTCAAACTCCAACCCTTTTCAAATTACCCAAGCTTACCTCAAGTCAGACTTGATGGTAACCCTAGTAGTAGGTTTGCTTAGTTTATAAGATGAGTTGCCTTAATCTGCTGCCTGATTTGTCTGCTTAGGAGATAGTATGAGCTACTCTAGGAGCTCTTCACTAGGACTAGGATGTTTCCAAATCATCACTCCCTAAGGAAGAATACAAACATGTATATGATCTCTAGCCACCAGATGATCCTCTAAGACACTTAACCAGATCAATTCTGAAGATATCCCTTCTAGAAGTTTCCAAGTCAATGAAGACCAATATCAAGCATGGATCCCTTCTACTCAATCTGCACTTAGACATCATCCACTTGATGATTCTTGGGTACCTAGCAACCCATCAAAAACATCCCCTCTCATGCTCTAGTCAAAAACCCTAGGTCTGCCAAATTTGGCGAAGTCTGGAAAACTATTTCCAACATCACCTTTTTGAATGCCTCCCTTTCTCAACCCTTGTGAACTTTTGGTAATGCACTTGAACCATCGTTTTAACCATCCTAAGGACTACCAAGTCCCATTCTTTAACTTGGGTATATCATCCTCCTACCCACTTGTTCTTGATGGCTTTGCAGGCAAGAAAATAAATACTCCTACAAATCTAGTCAACATGCCTACTTTGATAGAAGCTCACACCACCATCCAACCTTCTATGGACCAAATATTTGAATGGTTGGGATCTAATCATATAGGTCTACCAATACCTACTTCACCTATTCCAAATGGATCCTTGTGCTTCTTAAACCCGCAAGGTTTTCAAGGCTAGTTGATAATCTGCTTTGGCAGACTTATTTTATTCAAATTTTGAAAGACTATCTTGGTGAGCTCAAGCAGGACCAAGCTCCAACCCCTACACCATTGCAATCTACATCACTTGGTCTATCCATCCATATATCCCATTCCCCAAGGGCAGCTCTGAGCTCCAAGATCCAACATGGTTTTGATGGTATGAAATTAACACCACCATAGATCCTTAATCTAGGGTATTCCACCAAAATCAACTTGGATTCTCCAATCCCAAGGTTGCAAATGCTTGCTACACCTTTTCCACATCATCTACCTTGATCATCAAGATTTATCAAATATTACCCATAATTATTTTGGCTTCGAATCTATTTAATCTCTTTAATAGTCAAAATCTCCAAAACTCCTCTCACAAAGGAAAGTTTGGTTTTTGCCAAAACACTTTCCCCAAATTTTTGTTCAGTTGAGTCCCAAATATCATACCCCATCTTCCCACATCAAAAATAAATATTTTTGAAGAGCTTTATTATTTCTTTTGCCCATTTTCTTAAATGGCTAAAATGGAATAATAAATGTTTTAAATACCTCTAAGCCCTAATAAATCTTGGGAAAATTCCCCTAAGTATGTATTCACATTTGGGACCATCTCAAACTAAAAACCAACCTTGTCCAATGTAAATTTATCAAATGATCTTCTAGAAACTACTTCTGTAGTTTTTGAATAAATGGTTTTAAGTGGACTTCAAATCTTTAGAAAAATCCAAAATAAATCACAGAGATGTATCTTAACCTTGTCCATCTACCAGTACACTTAGCTCATCTTGCAAAGATCAAATCTGAAGAACTTGACCATGATCTTTCTATAGGGAAGATTTGGACTCTTATCAACCTTAAACCAAAACCCAACCAAACCCTCACCAAATGTGGACATGTGACCACCACAGCCGCTGTAACACCCCCTAATCGTGGGAACTGTACCAATTACTGTAGCACACCCCCTCCCCTTCTTTTGCTCTTGGAAAGAGAGAAGAGATATATGCATATCTTTCAAATCTTGGAAATAATGGTGCAGCAGCAAACACCATCCTCCCACCACTTACTGCTTGACTCCAGTACCCCACCACACCTCTCCACCACCCACATTGCCCAATGGCAAGGCCATGGACTATGTACAAGTTCCCCCATGCACCAAGCTCCCCATGGACCTCCCCTTTCGGTTTAAAGGGCTGGAGACCAGCACAACCCTCCCCTCTGCTCTCAGACCACTCCTACCCTATCCCCTCACCCCTCTCGAGCTCCAGATCCAGATCCGGAGCTCCCCATTGCCATGGAGGAGAAGAAGCTCCCCTCTCGGTCTCCCTCGGGTAGTGGAGTGCTTGATCGACTCCGATCCTCCCCCATCCCTCATTCCACCCCCAAACATCCTCTGAGCCACCCCAGATCCCCCTCTCCTCTTCCCTGGCTTCCCCTGCCCAGGAGAGCTTTGAAGAAGGAGAAGACCGTAGCCGGGCTACACTACTCCATTTCCTCCCATTCTTCCTCTGACATGATCCCCTCGTCAAGCTCGACCTAACCCAACCCTTTTCTCCAACATGCAGGTGCCCCTGAGGGTGCTCCGGCGAGCACCCGAGCTACGACCACCGCGGGACTGGACGCGAATAGCTACCTGGAGCGAACACTACCGTGTCGCCCATCCCTGAGGTCCCCGTCGTCGACCGCGTCGCCCCATGGCCTTCCCGTCGCCCCTCCGCCCCTCTGGTGAGCTCCCTAGTATGACCCTGACGCCGTCTAGGGTTTCCGCCCGGTGGCGCTCTGTTCTGCAAGGACGATGGCCAGGCGTCATCGATTCCCCCCCTAGATCCAACGGCTGTCATCGCCGGATACCCCTTCGCCGCCCCGAGTGGCTGACCCGTGGGCCCCGTGCGACCAATTTGAAATAGTCCCGCGCACGTTTCCCCGGCGCCGCCTGATGGGCCGACCTGCAGTGCAGCCCAACTCCCTAGCAGACCTGGCCCGCGCCCCTTCTTTCCTTTAATATTTTTCACCAGGACAGAATTGATTAGCAACTACTTTAAATACAAATGAAAATGTTAAATACCCCCATCTGACCAGATACAAATTTTTTAGGATACATTAGGGTTTTTTCTATCTGGCTGTACCAAAAGTTTGGCCAAATACCACTAATATCTCCTCTGTAGATTTATTTACGAAGATGTACCCCTTCCAGTAAATAAATTCCTCAGAGAAATACACATCTCCAAATTGGATGAAACCAAGTTCCCTTGGAAGTTTACCCACAGGCCTAGCATCTAGAATTTATCTCATACCAAGGTGAACTCTAGTTTGCCTGTAGCAAAAATAACAAAATCCAGGCAGTTAGGACTTTAGAAAATTCCCTAGGAAAAACTGCAACATATTTTGGGTAGTTTCCAAATCCCAGTGATGTGGTTCATCATTACATATCTAAATCCAGGAGCTCATGATTTATTGAGCTTTGGACGTTTTTCTGTGAATTAAACAATTATGTGCATGGTTTATTCACCTCTAAATTCACTACAGTAGTTATATAGCTCCAAAAAGGTTGCTTCCAATTTCTGCAGAAAGGTATTCCAAATACCTACGCTATGTCCTTGGAATCAAACCAAAACCTTCTGTAGTTTGAACTTGGTGAAAAAGACAAAATGTCTATAGAACTGCCTTTGGGAATTTCCTGAGGGCATTCTGGTAAATATCCTATAATGAATCAAACTCTCAGTAAACAAGTACATCAAGCCCTACATAATCCCCCAAGGAAATAATTTTTGGACATCCAGAACCTTTCTGTTGATTTATTTCCTAAAACTAGAGACTATTTCACTAAGAAAATCATAAGTAATTAAGGAAAAGTGATAAATTAGTGAAACCACTTTTGTTGGTTTCATTTTATCAACACCTATCTGTTGGTATCATTTTTACTCAATGGTGTCATACATAATAAGTCCTTGGCTCCAAAACCCCTCTTAGGTAGTCCTTCGGCTATAAAACCCTAAGAGATGTTCCTCCCCTTCTCCAAGACCATCTCAATCTTCTAATTCCAATCCTCTCAAAACCATCTAAATCTTAATATGTATTATTCATTGTTTGATGTATGTAATGGTGCTTGTTTTTATGGTGTTGATGGTGGCTTGGTTTGTTTGCATGTGTTGTCGGGACGACGATAGTTGCGATGAAATCGGAGAGCAGAAGAAGTGGTATTTATAATTGGAATTGGTATTCTGGGATTATCTAAAGAAGAAGTCCAGGGAAAACTATGCCATATTGCTGATATTAGGCAAGCCACCTTCTTTCTCATAAGCCTTGTCCTACTATTTTATTTATGCATGTTTTGTCTACTATTTGTGAAACTACATTGTTTTATTATCTGTTGATGTATATGGTAGTGGTTTGGCTCCTCCGAACTATTACACTTCTGTACTATTAAGTACAACCCCCCTTTGGTGATACCTACTTGTCCCTAGTAGAATAGATGGTGCATATCCACCATACCCCTTTGGAGACCCTGATTTAGCCGAAGCAAAGCTAGAGGATGGGAAGACCCCGGAAAAAGTCTTTACCAAATGTTTTATGATAAATCCTTGGTGAGGTGGGACCTCCCAAGAGATGTTGACAAAGAAAAAGGGTTTTGATTTATAAAATGCTGGAGGAAAAAGGTTTACAAAAACGCACCCGGTTCTTTGCTGTTTAGCTATAACAACTTAACCCGTGCAGCCACATTACTCTGGTATGGGACAGGGCTGGATTTGATGTTTGTCTATTCTGGAATAAGCTTCCTCGCAACAACTACAGGGGATCGGGGATCCCTAGAGGGTGGGCCTTCTCCGATAAAGGTCCATGTGGGACATCGACCTGGAGAAGGAACAAAGGGTCGGCAGGCCTCCACGCGTTACTATGAGCCTCTCATTGAAAGCGCACACTCGAGAAGTGAAAAAAGCGCTCCGGTTGGTCCTCGCCTGACGTCCTGGTTTTGAGGGGATTAACACTCATAGGGTAGTCACTTATATTGGAGTGGGCATCCAGAGAGTCTTGATTGGTTACTCGACCCACGATCGGTGAAGATCAAGGTAGTGTACCCGGATGCTGTGGGTAAAGTGTACAACATCTGCAGAGTGTAAATCTATTCGAATAGCCGTGTCCGCGGTTAAGGACAGGTTGGACAAACTTCTGTAGAGTGGTGCTGGTTTTGTTTTCAAAAAGGATTTCTGAAAAGAAATGGCTTTGGAAATGTTTTGACCATGGGATGGTTGGCAAGGATCCCCTTTTTTTACCATGGGATGGTCAGAAAGGGATGGAAGGAGTTTGGTCGTGGGACGACCGGGAGAAGGAAACAAATGGGTGACCCAGTCCTAAAGTTCAAAATGGTTTCCAAAGTGTTTTACAAAAGTTTTCAACAAAGATATGTAGATGCTATATTTACAAGAGAAACTAATTGAGAAAACAACCCCTCTTGGAGCCCTCCTACTACCACAGCCATATTGCATATCCTCTTGTTATTATTATTCTCTTAAGGTGGTTTGCGAGTACATTCAATGTACTCACCGGCATTGTCCCTGGCTATTAACTTGGTCAGATATCAAGACGAGGTGAAGTGGACGACTATGCGAGCTAGGACGGTCTCCCAGTCGGTTGCCTGTAGGTTAAGGCATGGCTCAGGCCCTACGCTTGATGAAGTTCCGCTGATGATTATTGATGTAGCCATAATGGCATTTATATAAGTCTTGTAATTCGGTATATTCTCGGATGTTGTAATGATACTTGTCGGTTATGTGCCATGACTAACTGATCATGGGATCGTGGTTGTATGCATAACAGGGATTCTCGGAGGATTAATCCGGGGGCCCCACAGTGGCTACAGAATCTTTCATGGAATTTTGATCGGGTACCTAGGGTTTTCGTCCCGGAGGCAATATATAGGCGAAGGGGCAAGGTCGGTGGAGCGCCAAGGAGCCCACACCCCCTGGTGGTGCGCCCCCCTAGGCCGCGCCGCCACCAGGTGTGGCCGCCCTGGTGCACCACTTCGTCTCCCCTCTAGACTCCATATTCCTTCTGGTGAAATATTGACTTGGGCTTTTGTCCAGTCCAATTCCGAGAATATTTCCTTACTAGCTTTTCTGAAACCAAAAACAGCAGAAAACAGGCAACTGGCACAGTGGCATCTTGTTAATAGGTTAGTTCCAGAAAATGTGTAAAAATACTCCAAAGTGTAGACAAAACATAAGAAAGTAAATATAAAACAAGCATGGAACATCAAAAATTATATATACGTTTACAACGTATCAACATCCCCAAGCTTAACTCCTTCTTGTCCTCGAGTAGGTAAGTGATAAAAAAGAATAATTTTTGAGGTGACATGCACCATCATAATCTTGATCAAGATATTTGTAAAACATTGATAGCTGGGATCATAGTACTTTAACATAGCATGAAAGATATAGTTCTAACAATAAGACATAGCAACTATGTTGTAACATGAAAAGGTACAAACAAAAGATTCATGAATAACAATGCTTTGAAAGACGTTTGTTTGTTTCACATATATAAAACATAATGAGAATGGTATTCAGCTTGTCCTTGATAGTGTAGCAATACATAAATGCATAGGACACCTTCAAAGTTCATAAGAGTTACTAGACACAAGTAGTTTAAGAACAAGCAATATCAAAGTTATGAATCAATCAACAAGTCTTGGGACAATGCACATTAAACTAAGAATGGCCACTATGCTCTCTCAATAGGTGCATAAAGATAGAAGATGGAGACTCAACATAAAAAGTAAAAGAAAGGCCCTTCATAGAAGGAAGCAGGGATTCAAGTCTCATAAAGAGCTTCCAAAAATTATGGTACTTATTAGCTTTCAGCTCTCATTGCCCCTATCATAAGCATATTTAGGTGGTTAAGGTTAAAGTGAAAAAATATGAGGATATGCTTGACAAGTTATAAGCTGAAAATCTCATCCCCCTTACTTACGAGTACCATTCCTCATGCTACTCAAGTTTAGTCACAAGTAAGTTCTTGTCATTGTAAGTACATGTGTATCATAGAGAACTGCCAACGGGGTACCCCTTGCCCGATGATACGGAAGAATCGCCATATCAAGATGGCCTCCAGGGTGATCTCTCCCCTCCGGCAGGGTGCCGGGAAGAGCTTCAGATCCCTCCTGGTCTAGGGATGGAGATGGCGATGGCTACAGACTCTTTTGTGGAATTTTGATCGGGTACCTAGGGTGTTCGTCCTGGAGGCAATATATAGGCGAAGGGGCAAGGTCGGTGGAGCGCCAAGGGACCCACACCCCCTGGTGGCTGATAGCCCAAAATATATCGAGCTCGTTGGGGAACCCCAAGAGGAAGGTATGATGAGCACAGCAGCAAGTTTTCCCTCAGTACGAAAGCAAGGTTATCAATCTAGTAGGAGCAAGGAAACACCCCAAAGGTGTTGCTAGCCGAACGATGGCAGGGCGCACTACCGGTGCCAGCTGCAACATGGAGACCTACACAACACAACCACAGAACTTTGCCCCCAACTTACGATGAGGTTGTCAATCTCACTGGTTTTGCTGAAAACAAAGGATTAAATGTATCGAATGGAAGAAAGTAATAGTTTGCAGAAAGTAAACACAAAGCAGTAAACAGTTTGTAGATTGAATGTAAAAGAAAGGACCGGGGTCCATAGTTCTCTAGAGGTGGCTCTCCTTAAGATAGATAACATGCTGGGTGAACAAATTACAGCGGGGCTATTGACAAACATCGAGAAAGCAATATATGCATATACTAATCATCTTGACTCCTTTGAGATTCGATTAGGCATTACAACATTATACATAGACCGCCATCCAACTGCATCTATGACTAATAATCCACCTTCAGGTTATCATCCGAACCCCCTCCAGTATTAAGTTGCAAGCAACAGATTATTGCATTACGAATTGCGTGTAAAGTAAACAATATGATTGTTCTATGAACAAAGGTTTGTTGTTTTCTCCCTAGTAGCAACAGCACATCTAGTACCTTAGAGATTTCTGTCACTTCCCCAGATTACTAGAGGCATGAACCCACTATCGAGCATAAATACTAACTCTTGGAGTTGCTAGCATCTACTTGGCTAAGATAGCTACTAACAACGGAAAGCATGCAAGATCACAAATAGCATCTCAATATCCATCGGATCCCCGCAAACACAACACGCAGAATTACAAATAGATGATCTTGATCATGAACGGAGCTCACGAGATCTAAACATGATAGCACAAAGGAGGAGAACCAGTCATCTAGCTACTACATGGACCCATAGTCCAGAGATGAACTACTCACGCATCACACCGGAGGCTTGCATGATGATGAAGAAGGCCTCCAGGGTGAATTCCCCTCTCCGGCAGGGTGCCGGGAAGAACTTCAAATCCCTCCCAATCTAGGGACAGAGACGACGGCGGCTACATACTCTTTCGTGGAATTTTGATCGGGTAATTAGGGTTTCTGTATCGGAGTCATCTTATAGGCGGAAGGAGAGGCCGAGGGCGTGCCTAGCGCGGCCAGACCACCCCCTGGCGCGGGCCAGGCCTGGCCACGCGGCCAGGTGGTGTTGTTAGGCCCCAGCCCCTCTCCGTCTCGTATTCTTGCTCCAAGTGTCCCCCGGTAAAATAGTGACTTTGGCTTTTGTCCCGTCCAATTCCGAGAACATTCATTTTCTGACTTTCCTGGAACCAAAAACAACAGAAAACAGGCAGCTGGCACTGTGGCTCTTGTTAATAGGTTAGTCCAAGAAATCATATGAAAATACTCCAAAGTATGGACAAAACACAAGAAAGTAGATAAAACCAAGCATGGAACATCAAAAATTATAGATACATCTGCAATGTATCAACATCCCCCCAAGCTTAACTCCTGCTCGTCCTCGAGTAGGTAAGTGATAAAAAGAAAGAATAATTTTTTAGATGACATCCACCATCATAAACTTGATCAAAGTATTTGTAAAACATTCAAAGCTGGGATCATAGTACTTCAATCATAACATGAAAGACAAAGTTCTAGCAATAAGACAAAGAAACTATGTTGCAACATGAAAGGGCACAAACAAAAGATGCATGAATAACAATGCTTTGCAAGACGTTTGTTTGTTTCACATAAAGAAAACATAGCATAATAGCATTCAGCTTGTTCCTCATAGAGTAGCAAATATAAATGCATAGGACACCTTCAAAGTTCATAAGAGTGACTAGATACAAATAGTTTAAAACAAGCAATATCAAGTTATGCATCAATCAACTAGTCTTGGGACAATGCACATAGAACTAAGAATGGCCACTATGCTCTCAAAGTAGGTGCATAAGGGTAGAAGGTGAAGACTCAATATAATGGTGGAAGAAAGGCCTTCATAGAAGGAAGTAGAGATTCAAGTTTCATAAAGAGCTTCCAAAAATTATGGTACTTAATAGCTTTCAGCTCTCATTGCCCCTATAATAAGCATCTTGAAGTGATTAAGGTTAAAGTGAACAAACTATGGTGTACATGCTTGACGAAGTATAAGTTAGAAATCTCATGTCCCTTGAATACGAGGGCCGCTCCTCATGCTACTCAAGTTTAGTCACCGGTAAGTTCTTGTCATCGTAAGTACATGTGTATCACAGAGAACCGTCAATAGGGTACCCCTTGCCCGATGATACGGAAGAATCCCCATATCGAAATGACAAGGCAAGCACACAACGAGCATCTCAGCAATCTTCTTATTTACAATGGGAATATGGTGCTTTTTTATCTCTTTCCTCTTTTCATAATCTCTTTTTTTCTTTTTTCTCTTTTTTTCTCAATATAGGACTCTTTTTTTATAAGAAGAATGCTTCATAGACAGCTCATTATGGTTACGTTGCAGGTTTCCACCATGTCAGCATGGATTAGACCAGCGGCCCGGGCGTTTCTCTAACACATATGCATAACTCCATGGACTTACAAGCTCCCCTTTCATTTCACACCGACGACATCCATAGACAAAAGAGCATGATATCAACTAGGTACAAAGTACCAGTGCAATGTTGAAAGTGTTCCCCATGACAGCATGGTTCTGCTAATCCCCAACAAATAAGTGCAAGCATATATAACATAGACGATACAATGGCTCAAGTTTATTAAGGGTAAGAAAAGTAAAGTGTGCCATCAAGTTCGTGAGAGCTTTAATCACTAGTTTTCTCATAACAAGTTTAATTTGGAAGGTAGATAAAAACATGAATATACTTGGAATAGCATATGCTAATAGGTGGGTATGGTGGACTATTTGGAATAACTTGGTTTTAGGAGTTGGATGCATGAGTGGAACTCATACTTGGTTATGGAGGCTCGCAAAAGACTGGGAGCGACCAACTAAGAGAGCAATAATGGCCATAATCATGCAGAGCGACAAAACATCATTAATCAAAGCATAAAGTAATACTACAAAAAACTAAAGGATCATAAAGGCTATGGATGACTTTGGATAGTCATAACATGGTGTGAGCATGCGCCAAGTCAACCCAAATAAAGCATCAAAGGAGAATACCACTATACTATGCTTTAATATGCTAAAACAACGCATGATTCATCCAAGGCACATTAAGAAATCTCAATTGTTTATAACAAGTCATGCTACAGCAAAGAATACTAAGCATAGAGCCAAAAAAATACCAAGCATGGCATGACAAAGCATAGGCAACAGTCAAAAACAAGCTATGTTTATCACTTAAGTATGAACTTTCCTACTCTTTTCCAATCCAAACCAAACTATTTGAAAAACAATGTATGAAAGAGGGGGTCCAACCAATTTATTCAGCAAACTAAGAAAACCAAGCAAACGAAAAACCAAAATGAAAAAGAAGACGCACCAAGAACAACACAACTGTGCATTAAACAATAAAAATGAAGCGTTTGGAAGAAACCTGGGATTTTTATTGATGAAGAGGGGATGCCCAAGGCATCCCCAAGCTTTGACGCTTGTAATTCTTGGATATTTCTTGGGGTGACACGCGTGGCATCCACAAGCTTGAGCTTTACTCCATCCTTCATCTCATTACTCATTCCTTCCATACACCTGAAAATTTTCCTTCATACAAAACTTCACACAATCTTTATTAGCAACATTAGTGCACTCAAGATAATAAGTATTTAGCTTCAGTTCTAACACCAATAAAACTTCCATTAAAACACTAGCTACTGTAGAACTTCCCTCAAAAAGCTCAATCCCCCAAAATAACTCAAAAAGGAACCAACAAGAAGCAAATGCAGAAAATGGCAGAAATCTGTCAAAACAGACCAGCAGGTAAAGACGAATTATTTCTAAGACCTTATGTTGCTCAAATCAAAAAGTGTTAAACTAACTAAAGTTAGATAACAACCTGGGGTAGAAGCACAAAAATTCACGCCTCAAAAGGACATACAGAGATTTTACACGAATTTTTATGGTGAAGCACAGAAATCTGTTTCGGGACAGCAACTTTTCCAATCATTACCCCTCTCTCATTAGAGGTTACTCTTGGCACAAAAAGCAAATAAAAAAGGATAAGGAGCGTTTCTTACTGAGGTAATAATTTCCAAGACTCATCTAAAACTTTTGGGTTATGTCCCAATAAGTACTTTTCTTTAACGCCTTTAAGTTAGGCATAAGAAGCAAGAAAAAGAATCAAGTGTTCTCAAATGAAGAAGCATTAAAACCAAATTTCTTGCCCTTACCTCTCTTAATTTTATTCTTAACCTTGGGGAACATATGATTGTTTGGTGGAGAAGCAAGGTGCATGGTCCCCTTTCCCACATCTATTATTGCTCCAAGGAGTTCTAATAGGGACCTTCCAAGTGTAATCTGTCCTTTTTCTGCACATTCAATGACAAGATAATCAGTAGAAATCATTTTCCCAAGGATCTTTGTAAAAACTCCTTCAACTATTCCAATAGGTATTATTGTAGCATTATTAGCAAGAGATATTTATTTTCCTCCTTCAGAAATCCCCAAAGATTCAAAGATTCATAAATATCTTTGGGCATAAGACAAAATTCAGACATGATATCACAGCGAGCTTGAAAAGTTTCATTATTTATATCAATCTTTACTGTGGGGATCCACTTTGATTGTTCAGAATTTATGGGAACATCATTATGATGCTCTCTAAGCGTGTTATAACAATCCTTTAAACTACTAGTGCGGGTCTCAAGAGTGTTCAAACTAGCAAATATGTTCATAAAGGAAGAATCAGATTTGCTAGGCAAGTTGTAAGTAAAGACCAACTTCTTTATGGCATCAACAGCATCATCTTCATTGCATTGGAGTAAATCTCCTCCCACAACAGCATCTAAAGCATATCTATAGCAAAGAGCAATTCCAATGGAAAAACTGCTAAGGAACAAGCTTTGAGTCATTTTAGGTTCAGTTTTTTCATGTAGATCAGAGATTCTAGACCAAGCTTCTTTGAAACTCTCTTCAATTCCTTGTTTAAAAGTGAAAATCATTTCCTCGGGTGACATAGTGATTGGAGCAATGCTAGATATAATGGAAACTTAAGATAGGAACTAATTTTTTTTGTGTTTTTAATAAAGAAACAAGCAAACAAACAAAAGTAAACTAAGCAAAACAAAAACAACAAAGTAAAGAGATTGGTTATGAGGGACTCCCCTTGTGAAGATGTCCTTGACTCCCCGGCAACGGCGCCAAAAAATATGCTTGATGGCCCAAAATATATCGAGCTCGTTGGGGAACCCCAAGAGGAAGGTATGATGAGCACAGCTGCAAGTTTTCCCTCAGTACGAAACCAAGGTTATCAATCCAGTAGGAGCAAGGAAACACCCCAAAGGTGTTGCTAGCCGAACGTTGGCAGGGCGCACTACTGGTGCCGGCAGCAACGTGGAGACCTGCACAACACAACCACATAACTTTGCCCCCAACTTACGATGAGGTTGTCAATCTCACCGGTTTTGCTGAAAACAAAGGATTAAATGTATCGAATGGAAGAAAGTAATAGTTTGCAGAAAGTAAAGACAAAGCAGTAAACAGTTTGTATATTGAATGTAAAAGAAAGGACCGGGGTCCATAGTTCACGAGGTGGCTCTCCTTAAGATAGATAACATGCTGGGTGCACAAATTACAGCGGGGCAATTGACAAACATCGAGAAAGCAGTATATGCATATACTAATCATCTTCACTCCTTTGAGATTCAATTGGGCATTACAACATTATACATAGACCACCATCGAATTGCATCTATGACTAATAATCCACCTTCAGGTTATCATCCGAACCCCTTCCAGTATTAAGTTGCAAGCAACAGATTATTGCATTACGAATTGCGTGTAAAGTAAACAATACGATTGTTCTATGAACAAAGGATTGTTGTTTTCTCCCTAGTAGCAACAGCACATCTAGTACCTTAGAGATTTCTGTCACTTCCCCAGATTACCAGAGGCATGAACCCACTATCGAGCATAAATACTAACTCTTGGAGTTGCTAGCATCTACTTGGCCAAGATAGCTACTAACAACGGAAAGCATGCAAGATCACAAATAACAAAGACATGATAGAATCAATAATCAATCTAAAATAGCATCTCAATATCCATCGGATCCCTGCAAACACAACATGCAGAATTACAAATAAATGATCTTGATCATGAACGGAGCTCACAAGATCTCAACATGATAGCACAAAGGATGAGAACAAAACATCTAGCTACTACATGGACCCGTAGTCCAGAGATGAACTACTCATGCATCACACCGAAGGCTTGCATGATGATGAAGAAGGCCTCCAGGGTGAATTCCCCTCTCTGGCAGGGTGCCGGGAAGAGCTTCAGATCCCTCCTGATCTAGGGACAGAGACGATGGTGGCTACAGACTCTTTCGTGGAATTTTGATCGGGTACGTAGGGTTTCTGTATCGAAGGCATCTTATAGGCGGAAGGAGAGGCCGAGGGGGTGCCTGGGGCGGCCAGACCACCCCCTGGCGCGGGCCAGGCCTGTCCGCGTGGCTAGGTGGTGTGGCCAGGCCCCAGCCCCTCTCCATCTCGTATTCTGTCTCCAAGTGTCCCCCGGTAAAATAGTAACTTTGGCTTTTGTCCCGTCCAATTCCGAGAACATTCATTTTCTGACTTTCCAGGAACCAAAAACAACAGAAAACAGGCAGCTGGCACTGTGGCTCTTGTTAATAGGTTAGTCCAAGAAATCATATGAAAAGTACTCCAAAGTGTGGACAAAACACATGAAAGTAGATAAAACCAAGGATGGAACATCAAAAATTATAGATACATCTGCAATGTATCAGTGGCGCGCCTCCCCCGGGCCACGCCGCCACCAGGTGTGGCCGCCCTGGTGCGCCACTTCGTCTCCCCTCTGGACTCCGTATTCCTTCTGGTGAAATATTGACTTGGGCTTTTGTCCGGTCCAATTCCAAGAATATTTCCTTACTAGCTTTTCTGAAACCAAAAATGGCAGAAAACAGGCAACTTGCACTGTGGCATCTTGTTAATAGGTTAGTTCCAGAAAATGTGTAAAAATACTCCAAAGTGTGGAAAAAACATAAGAAAGTAAATATAAAACAAGCATGGAACATCAAAAATTATAGATACATTTGCAACGTATCAACGGCACCAGAAAAAGGGTTGATACCTTCGATCCGGATTACGGATGTAGTATAGCTCTTTTTCCCTAGTAGACCTAGGTTATCGAATCCATGGGAAGCGAATGCGTAGTGAAGTTACTTTAACAGACCTTCGGGAGTTTTAGAATTCCTTTGGTGTTTTACTAGACCACTGGCTTGCATCTTTTTGTTGTTGTCGATGATGGAGAGAGAGGGCCTAGGGTGTTCGGTTTCACCTGTAGCAGTGCAAAAGCATCTAATGGAAATAAAAGATAGAAATAAAGTATGCATGTACTTGTTAGAGAAAGATAGATTATATGTGGGCAGTGCATTCATAATTGCTATTGCCTCCGCAACCTCTTATAGCAATAACCTACTAGTCTCATCCATAGAAGAAAGAGAACTAATGATATGCATAGTGATGTCACCATTAATCCCAAGCAAATCCCTCACATACAGCCGTACTACCCCTTATGTCACTAGGGTTCCCAACCTACAGATCAGTCATCACTCATACTCCCTATACCTGGCTCAACCCTCGGGGTCTTGGGTACCTGACAAGTCCTTCGATTGAGGTAAGAGAGGATACAATAATTATCATGTCATACAAACTAATACATGATACCATCTATGATATCACATGCACAATTGCTGCATGGCTAGGCCGAAGCCCTTAGCCCAAGGAGAATTACTCATACATAGAGATGAGATCAATAATCACAAACATTGTAATAAAAATCATAAGATTGATAGAAATAGTCTTACAATGTCGCCAATCAGAGAAGAGATCTACTATTACAAGTGGTGGAAGATGGCTATGGAGATGGAGAAGGGTTTTGAGATCTGAGGCGGCATTTTGGCGGAGTCTGGCTTCTTCGGGGCGAGGTGAGCATTGTTTTCCCGTCGCCTGAGGCTTCTTTATATAGGGGTCCCTTCACGAAAGTTGTTCTGTTTGACCTAACGGTGGCTGTGCCAACTATACGACCAGAGCTATACGGTCGGAAATTTTGCTCCGGCTATATAGTTGGTCGTTATGGTGTCCGCCTTCATTGGACGGCTCCTAGTTTCTTCTGGTTGAAGGAAATCTCATATCTTCGACTTTAATGTAGTGATTCCCTCCTTTAAACGACATTATTTGCGCAGGAAAAATACAAGAACAAAGGATTGCATACCCCTCTGAATATTAGTATTAGTGGCAGGGTTTAGAGAGATATTTCATCAAAAATATGATTAATATCCATTTTAAATGTGGACGTAGATGGCTATATTTCAGAGCCATCATGTTCTGGCCGACGTAAGCTGTGGGATGTTCCCACAGTCCTTCAAGTGCATGTTGAACTCATAATTCAAATACTTTCCTCCCTGATCCGATCGAAGATGCTTGATTCTCTTGTTAAGTTGATTCTCTACTTCTTTCTGAAATTCCTTGAACTTTTCAAAGGTTTCAGACTTGTGCTTCATTAAGTAGATAAGTTGTCAGTAAAGGTAACAAAATAATGATAACCATTGCGTGTTGAGACGCTCATTGGTCCACATACATCCGTATGTATGATTCCCAGTAGGTCTGTAGCTCTCTCCATTGTGCCAGAGAATGGTGTCCTAGTCATCTTGCCCATAAGGCATGGCTCACATGTATCAAGGGATTCGAAATCCAATTATCCAAGAAGTCCTTCTGAATGAAGCTTCTTCATGCACTTTATGCCAATGTGACCAAGACGGCAATGCCACATAAACATGGAATTATCATCATTATGCGTACAACGTTTAACATCAACACTATGGATGTGAGTATCACAATCAAGATCAAGTAAGAATAAACCATTACACACAGGCGCATGAACATAGAAAATATCATTCATATAAATAGAACAACCATTTGTTCTGGATTTAAATGAATAATGATCTTGCAACAAGCAAGACCCACTCACAGTATTCATACTCAATGTGGGTACATAGTATTATTTATTCAAAACCAAAAATAATCCTGACGGCAGACGCAGATGTAGAGTGCCAACGGCCATCACTTCGACTCTCGAACTATTGCCGACGTGCATCGTCACCTCGTCCCTCCTCGGGCGCCTCTTACTCTGCAGTTCCTGCTGAGAGTTACAAATGTGAGCAACTGAACCGGTATCAAATACCTAGGTGTTTCTCCTGGCGCTAGTAAGGAACACATCAATAACATGTATATCACATATACCTTTGTACTTGGCGACTATCTTGCCAACTTTCTTGTCTTCAAGGTACTTGAGGCAGTTGCGTTTCCAATGCCCATCCCCTTTGCAGTAGAAGCACACAGTGCCGGGCTTAGGGCCAGGCTTGGAAATCTTAGAGGTACTGGCAGAGAACTTGACATCCTTCTTAGGTTTCTTGCCCTTGCCTTTTCCCTTTTGCCCTGGCTTCTTAAAGTTGGTGGTCTTATTGACCATCAACACTGTGTGCTCCTTCTTGATTTCTACCTCAGCAATTTTTAGCATGGTGAACACCTCGGCAAGGGTCTTAGTCATCACAAAGCTCTTATAGTTAGGGGCAGTGAGTGAAGCACCCTATCAATCACGAGCTGCTCCGAGATTTTGTAATCCAAGGCGTTCAAATGCTTAACATAGCCAGATAGTTTGACTACGTGCTCACTAATATTGCTGTGCTCTTCCATCTTAGCAGAGAATAAGAGCTCGGAAGCATCATACCTCTCTACACGAGCCTATGGAGCAAAGACAGCCTTGAGATCTTTAATGATCTCAAAAGCATTCATCTTCTCAAAATGCTTTTGAAGCTCCAGCTCCATGGCATAGAGCATTCCACTTTGGATGAGGGAGAAATCATCCGCCTTGGACTGCCAGACATTCTTTTCATCCTACGAGGCAGAATCTGCAGGCTTAGCCGGAAGCTCAGCCTCGATGACATAAGTCAACTTGTAGGGGACTAGGAGGATCCTAAGGTTGTCAAACCATGCGGTGAAGTTGGTTCCATCAGTTTTCAGCTTGTCTTTCTCGAGGAAAGTGCTAAGGTTGAAGGTGGGTGGGCGAGACATCTACAATGGATTTGCAAAGTGTTTAGACCATGTTCATAATAATGAGTTCAAGTTTTAATTACACTACCATACTTAAAACAAAAGGAACTCCCACTCAAATGAACATCCCTCCACTCGTTTAGTGATCACATGATTCCAATTCACTACTCCACCCCCGATCGTCATGGCCGATAAAGTAGATTCAAAGGTGGACATTCCCTATTGTTGATCACATCAACCATGTGATTCATGCTCGACCTTTCGGTCTCTTGTATTCCGAGGCCATTTCTACACATGCTAGGCTCGCCAGTTCTAACTTGTGTGTATTCGTAGTGCAACATGGCTTACACCCACTGTATGTAAACGTAGATATGTCTAACACCCGATCGTCACGGCCTGCCTCATACTGAAGAACTTTCTTGGTGGTGCACACATAAGGGGAATACGATAACTAGAATACTGTGAGGGATTATCTTACTATGCTACCGTTGAATATATAATTATACTAGCATAATAAGTAATACTTCATAAACTAAAGTGTGATGACGTGGTTATAGCATATTGATCATCATCAATAGCTTCAATGAAAGTTTCACAAACTTGTCCTTGCCATGTCTCAGCACATGCCCCTATGCAACAATAAAGATATACTCCTCTATATTATCTATTGCAAGTTTTACGCGGCTTTAGGGATTTCGCGGTAGAACCCCTTCCCACCTATGAACGTGGAGCCACAACATGGATTCAATGATTGTCGTTTTACTTCCCTTTTCAGGGCCCTCCAATGTCGATGTCATATCAACTACCGTAGAGAGATAGACACCCCCCTAAGCCACTTTGAATTGTGGACTAGTCTTGTGAATCACCACGTGAGGTCGGTTGGGGGCGCTTCATCAAACAATGTCGCGATATGAACAAGAACATAAAAGAGGGTAGCAACTAGAGAATCAATTCCCACATATTGCTATGTTTTCTATCTGTACGACATGTCTACCCATAGACCCACTCCAATACCACTGTAGGGTTCCGTAGCAGAAAACAAAAAAATTCTAACTAAGCAAACACTAATACTAGGATCTATACTATGTAGACATAAGTAACGGAAGATAGAGACGGCATTCATACCTTTGAAGACCGAGGAACGCCTTACCTAGGAAGGCGTATATTAATGAAGACGAGCAGCACCTCAAGTGGGGTTCCTCCAAAGTTCGTCACACGTCCGGTGTAGGTGAAGTCTCCCAGACTCCGATCCAACCGAGCAATGGAAGAAGTAGATGTCGGATCGATGATCACACGACAATAGTGTGAAGGTGGAGAACTCACAACCCAAGAGGTACTCTCCAATATTATGGAGAAGCCCTCAATGGATGAGAGAGAGAGAACGGGAGAATGGGTTGATTCCAAAGGGGAGGGGGACCCCTATATATAGTGTGAGGGGGGTGCACCACCCAAGGGCTAGGCGGTGTGGGACTAATGCCCACACCCTCCGGCCACCTAGGGGCAGCAGCCGGCCCTAGGTGGGCCCCACTTGGGCGGCCCACTATGTCTAGGCCGGCTGGCACCCTTTCCCTAGGCGCCTTGCCCCTTGGGCCTCCCCTTCGGGTGAGGCCCATTAGCATTGGGCTGCCTTTAATAATAAAATATATATTTAATATTAATTCTCCAATTAACATTCAAATACATATATTATTATATTCCTTCACTCTGGAACACCTTTCGGACCCCTTCAGATCTACATCGGATGTTACCCGGAACTATTTTGGTTTCTCTTTCTCTATTTCTCCTACGATACCTCATCTACCCTAAGTGTCCCCACCCTTAAGCATGACATCCTTTAGTTCGGAAACACTCTGGACATGATCAAGACTACTCTCACATCAATGATCAACAGAGGGAATTGGATGGACATGTGACCCCCATGCATTTCACGAATAGCTCGAACCGTGAAATAGTCGTTTCCTGTTCCCTTTGTCATTTGATACCTGATTCATCCGAGACTTGATCTTCGATATCCCTATACCTTAGTTCGGTCTCGTTTCCGATGAAATTGTTTACTCGTTCCCATGTCGTTGCATTTCGTGACCAAGTCACATGCTTGCAAGCTCTGTTAATGCAACATCACTAAGATGGCCACATGTATCTATCTGTTACATGGAGTTGACAAATCCTAGTCTTGATATGTACTCCTCTATGTGCTCCTTTGGAAAACCTGAGTGGCACCTTTTTGATCACCCTTTTACAAGATGATACTTGATACCATCAAAGCTTCCTCTAGAACGGTGATTTGCATTACCTCACAGTCAAAGGATCATGTCACAAGGTTTTCTGTGTTTATCATTAATGGTGAACTTTGTAACTAGATCTCATTAAGATACAAATGTCGGATGTTTATCTATCACATCATTCAGCTAATGACATGACCTCATTGTCAATAGGTATAAATGCCCATGACCTTGAAACCTAGATCATCCTCATGACCAATGAACTAGTTCGCTAGAGATAACTAGAGACACGGTTTGTTTACATACCACACGTGTATTAACGTTTCATATTAACACAGTTATAGCATAGTATGAAATGTATTGTGAACAAATATGAGATATATCAAACAACACACATTATTATTTGCCTCCAGGGCATAACTCCTTCAGTGGAGTTGAACTACATAGTAATCTATGACCTCAGAGAAGAACTTTTTGAGGGGGGAAACTCAAACCTCTATCAAGGTGAGTGCTGAAGTGAACCGTCTCGTTGGCACGAGGAGTGGGGATGACCTCGTCAAAGACGCTCCGCCAGTCGCCGGCGTAGAGAAGACCTTCCTTCTCAACACCACACAGTTTCTCGTCATCGATGTTGCATGAGATCCACACTCCGTGGAAATTATCCTTCTCTACCGCTGTCGTGGTCGCCGCCGTGCTAGATGAAGATGCGTCAGCCATTTGGGTGGTAGAGGTGACCTTGGATGGGCGGGGCTGTGCGATTTGGGGGAAGGAAAAGGAGGGCAGGGGCGTGGTGTCACTTGGAGGAAGAAGAAGGCAGAGACGCTGGCGAGAGAGAATAAGGAGATCTGAACCCCTTATATGCCACGCTTGCATCAAGATTCATGTGAAACGAACAGTAAACGTGTCACACATCGTGGAAGGAGCTGGGTAACCTCCTCGAGAAGATTACGCCTCCTCTATCTCCACGCATGCATTAAAACGGTGCCTCGGTTCCGTGATAAGCAAACCCACCAATGGTCACACTATCAGGAATGTTTGTCAGTGACATGACTTGACCTTGACTAATGTCAGGTTACGTCAGACACCAAGTTCTGGATTAGTTTGAATTTCAAGATGGAAACCCGAATGACATACTTACAGGTCTGACTCAATTTGAGATCCGGATCCTACTTTTCTTTTGAGTTTTAGGAACCGTTCAAGATTCTGCAAGCCGGAGATAGATCAAACTAGACGATGGAATCCAACTCTAGATCTTGGAGGCTTCCAGGGGCTACTGTTGGGGATATACTTTCTGGGTATACCCACTGTGACTCACTGACCAGGGTGGCCCATTTCGGATTAGAGCTTTACTTCATGGGCAGCCTAGTCAGGGAGAGAAGACGGCGGTCCATCTGGCTATGGGAAGGCCTAGCAAGCTTACTGACTTAGGCCTGCTTAGTTACTTATTATCCAAGATGTACTATGTAACCGACTCTTAGTCGTAGCCGTATAGGTCTTTCCTGTAACCCTAGGTTGGATATCTATATAATCCGTCCTAGGGACCATCACCGACGTTGGCCCCGTGATATCGAGCAGCTCCACCGTAGGCCACGCGCGTTACCGGAGCTGACTGGACGCGCCGTGGGCCATCCCGATGCCCAGTCCTCCGCCTATCGATTGGACGCGCACAACCTGTTTGGTCGTTTGCCTGAGGTGCGTTCGACGCTCCATTCTTGGTTATCTAGTCCGATGCGGGAGTTGTCTTAGCCATTGACGGTCATGTACTAGACAAATGGGTAGAAGTGGAAGGGCAATTGAGTTCTTCTACAAGAATTCCGTCGAGTCATCGTCCGAGGAGGAGTTAGATGGTGAGACCGAGATTTCGCTTGCAGCTGCACAGATGGTGCATGACCACTACCTCCTCCCGCCACATAGAGGTGGCTCAGCGAAGCGGCGTGACGCCAACCATGAGCGTGACCGGGAAGAGGGGCACATACGCCTTTACAAGGACTACTTCCACCCAAAAGGGAAATGGACGTCGCCTAGAGGGGGTGAATAGGCATTTTAAAATTATTACGGTTTAGAATCTAATAAATGCGGAATAAAACTAATGTTTAATTTATCAAGCCAAAACCTATAACGACTAGGTTCACTAAGTGCACCAACAACCTATGCTAAGAAAGACAAGAAACAAGGTGATAGCAAGATATAGTACTTCAAGCACGATGGGTATCACAATGTAAATTGCATAAGTAAAGGACTCGGTTGAGAGATAACCGATGGACACAGAGAAGATGATTTTTATCCTGAAGTTCACTTCCAAAGAAGCTACGTCTCCATTGGAGAGGTGTGATGGCACAATGTACTTCGAACGCCACAAATGGCTCACCTTGAGGTGTGATGGCTCGATGCTCACCCAACGCCACACAAGGCCTCACCCCAAGATACGAAGGCATACAAACCACCAATGCCACAAAAGGCTCACCCTATTCTCCCGTGAGCTCGCCACAAAGGCCTACTCACGATCCACTATGGGACACTTGAGGGCGGTCACCGAACCTGTACAAGGCTTTGGGCAATCCCCACAACTCGATTAGAGGGCTCCCAAGAAACACCACAAAGGCTCCACAAAGTCACAGTAGCCACAAGCTTGAGGAATCTCCACAACTCAATTGGAGGCCTCAAGAACACACCACAACTCCACACAACCGTCTAGGGTTCCAAGAACCCAAGAGTAACAAGCTCAAGAGCTTGAACTCGCCTAATCTCCGAGGAGAACTCAAATCTATGCACCAAATGCAAGAGGAAAGTCCTTCACTCTCAAATTTCACCAAAGTTACAAAGCTATTGGGGGAATAAGAGAGGAAGAACACAAGACGAGAACACAAAACTCTCCAAGATCTAGATCCCAAGGATTCCTTCACAAAGCAGGGATTGGGTTTGGTAGGGGTTGTAGATATAGATCTTCTCTCTCAAAACCCTCAAAAATATGCAAGAATCATAGGAGGGGGAAGGGGAGATGGTAAGCTCTTCAAGGTCAACAATGGAGGAGAGAGAGAAGAGCAAGAACCAAGAATAGAGCTAACCCCATGAAGGGGATGAGAAGCCCCTTTTAAAGACCTCCCAGATCTGGCTGTTATGCATAGATTCGTGCACGACCGGTAGTACCGTTGGGTGGGCGGTACTACTGCTGGCACCCTTTCAACGGTCAGAAACGCGATGCGAAAAGAGAAAAAATCCTGGCCGGTACTACCGCCAGAAATTCCGGCCGAAGTTCAGACAAATAGACGTGACAAAAACAGAGGGAATATTGAAGGGTGCAAAAGCCGATCGGAAGTTGAGCCGGAATTTCCATCGGTACTACCGGCGGCAAAAATCCCGAGCGGTACTTCCGGTCAAGTACCGGCCCAAGTTCCACCAAATAGAACACACCAAAGGAGAGACCCTACTGAGCTGAAACTAGGATGACTGAAAGTGGACCTAGAACTTCCACCGGTACTACCGGCAACAAAAGTGCCCTAGTAGTACTACTGGTGGCCTGCCGGAACTACCGGTTAAGAAAAAACTCGAGAACCAAAATTGTCATAACTTTTGCATCTGAACTCCAAACGAGATGAAAACTATTTTGTTGGAAAGATAAGAATGTGTAGAATCCAACAATTTTGTTTGAAACCAAGGGAGAAAATATCATGGATTTATATGTGAGATACCTCCCAAGGTGTGGAGCCGGAAAACTCACAAGATTAAAAATGCAAAAGGATATGCAAGGGAAATCCATTTTTTGATGAACTAGAGCTTATTAAGAAGATAACCACAAGCTCAGATACTCACATGGACAAGAACAAAACAACAACCAAGAAATATGATGCTATGTATGCAAAGGTTTGAGCTCTCACCGAAAGATATAATCGCGCACTCACCGAGAGCCCCTCTTGATAGTACGACTATCTATCCTAAACCCGGTCTCCCAACGCTACAAGAGACCAGTAAAATGGAAAGCCTATCAAGATCATACCTTTGCCTTGAGCATTTCACTTGAGCTTGATGTAGACCGTCTTATCCTTCTCAAGATGCATCACCTTTCTTGATTGCTCTTGCTTTCTCTTGCTTGATGAAGACTTGCGAATAGCTCCCCCATACTCCATGATGGGGAAACCTCTTCTTTGAACTTGTCTTCATCACTCTATGATCATCGAGGATAGGATGGCAAGTATAAAGCATGAGATCTTCTAGAGATGGCGCACCTTGAGCTTGCCCTTCATTTCTTGATGATGTCTTGAAGATAGCCATAAGGAACTCCATCTTCTTCTTCTTCAAGACATACTTGATCTTGATGTTCTTCTTCTTCATGATTCCAATAGGCACAAAGCCTTTGGACATTGCTTCTTCTCTTTCAACCTTGAAACCAACACATGGTCCAAGTGATGCTAATGGACAAACCTACAAGTGAAACTCAATTTACACATTAATCCATAGAGATTGTCATTAATTACAAAACCACAAATGCGGATACTTTCCCTTTCACCACCCAACTAATCCGGTCTTTAAAGAGAAGGCATTCCGTCGCTGCTATCGGATGTCTAGGAACCTGTTCTTGGACATACTCAATGGGGTGAGGGAGTATTGTTGGGAATATGCCCTAGAGGCAATCATGTATGATGTTATTTCCAATGTATTCATAAAGTTATTTTCCATGTATGAACTACTGATATGTATCATTGAATATGTGATTCGATTGTGGAACTATATATCTATGTTGTTCATACTAATTGTCCTTGGTCATCGAGGTTGTGCTGGACATACAACTTAGACCAATGTGAAAGTCGGCAGATGGCTCGGTTCCACTTGTCATGGGCATGGAGATGCTATTCCGACTTATATGGATTCGGCTAAAAGAGTTTAGCGAGTCGGACTGGCCCATATTGAGATGCAACGAACAAGTCGTCATTTGCATGTCTCAATCAATGTAATCCTTAGACCTGAGGTTATTGCACAATCCGAGTTGAGGATCACCGACTTAGGTTCTGTCAAACATTGTTCTGTCACTGGGTAGTTATAAAGCCGGAGTTCGGGTCGACTAAGAGTCAAGCTGCGTGATGTGAATAACCAAGATGGGATTTTGCCCCTTCGTCTAGAGAGATATTCTCTGGGCCCTCTCGGAAGATATGATTCAGAAAGCATGGCCATGCATGACTCGGTTAAGTGTTAACCGAGGTGATCGACTAAGAGTTAGTCGGATGAATCACTTACCTCGGATCGAGAAAGAGAGTCAAACTATTTAAGGGATGGCGATTATTCACCTACAGTTCGACAAGGTATATCATGAGGCAAAAGGGAATCAGACGAAAGTCGCATTGGAAGGTATGTCGTCATGACTCTTTGGTACTTGGGAGTCGGCACGTTCTGCTAGGAGCTGCTACCGATTGATCAGTCACAAGTGAGACTCGGATCGTGTCCGAGTCACCATGAGCCTGTCGGGTCACACACTTAAGAGCAGGAGCAAGTTGGGGTTAGACCCAAACAGGAAATCTATTTGGGTTGGACCCAAATAGAGACATGGACTTAGTCAGTGAGTTGGACTCGCAGTGACTAATATAGGCCTTTTTTAGTGAATGGGCCACAAGTGAGTGGAGCCCACTTTCACTCCCTATATAAGCTGGGGCGCAGGTGCTTAGAGCACACGGTTAGGTCACTCCATGTGTTGGAAACCTTAGCCCCAGTCTAGTCATGTCACTGCCGTACCGGACCTAGCAGTCCACCGTCGGTGCTCCTCCTCGTACGTGTGGATACTGGCGGAGGTGTTGTAGGTTCAACACTTCGACGATAATGGATCGAAACGGATCGTGAGGACTGCACTGCATCAAGCGACGTGCTACATCGATTCCACAACCGCGCATCTAGTGGTAATTCTTGTGGCCTACTACCTCAGCTAGATCTTGGGATCACCGTGTAGGGTAAAAGTTTTGTTTATCTCTGCGTGGCCCAACAAGTATGACGACTACTTCAAGGCCAACTACGATTGTACCGGTAAGATTGGTTTCTCCTCTTATTAGAAATGTTCTGTTGCCATTCGGCGGCTTGCATATGGAGTGTGTAACATCCCAAAACTATAATCCAAGCTTATCAGGATCAAAATCATCAAAATTAGGGTTAACAAAAACTTTTCCATTTCAAAATATGAAAGCATTCATGTGTATGTGCATTTAATTTAGGAGTTGATTTGAATTGCCATGGTTCTGTGATGCTTTGCTTGTAAAATGATTCTTAGGTGAAATAAACATCATCTAAATCATTCCCAAACTTTTCCCAAAGAGAAACAACTCAAAATGAATAAATGAAGTGAATGGTCATTTTGGCCAAATTAACTATCATGCCTACTTTGGCTATTCCTAGTTCTCAAAACTTAACAGAAACATTTGGGGATCTTTACAACCCTTTCTAGTACACATAATGAGGTACCAAGGCCCACTTTGTGATCTGCTAAAAACATTCAGATACTAATTTTAAATGATAGTTTAAAATTGAATCTATTTCATATAGGAAGATCCCACTATTTCAAAAACCACTTAAACAAGCTCAATTTTCAAAACCCAAGCACCCACAGAGTCTCAAGCTTAGTAATAGCACACCCACCAAAAATCTTTTCAAAATTCAAAAGGAATTTTCTGAGAAGATGGCACCATTTGAGTTCCTATACGGAAGAAAGTGACGCACCCCTTTGAATTGGTCGCAAGTAGGAGAGAGTCAGATCTTTGGACCCGACATTCTCTGAGAAGCTGAAGAGAAGGTTCACAAAGTCCGTGAGCACCTCAAGACCGCCCAATCCAGACAGAAGAGTTATGCTGACAAGAGAAGGAGAGACCTGACTTTCAATGTCAGATATTTTGTATATCGCAAGGTTTCGCCATTAAAAGGAACCCAACGCTTTAGTTTGAAAGGAAAGTTAGCCCCCAGATATATCAGGCCCTTCAAAATTCTGAACCGTCGAGGAGAAGTATCGTATCAACTGGAACTATCTGAGGAGATGTCAGCCATCCACAATGTGTTCCATATCTCGTTACTTTGCAAATGCTTGGAAGTGCCTGAGAAGACTGAAGTTTTCAAGAACATCGATCATAGAGCTGTAGAGATCAACAATGACCTAACCTATCGGGAAGTGCCCATCCGTATCCTAGAAGAAGCTTACAGAACCACCAGGACCAGGAGTGTCAAGTTTCTCAAGATTCAGTGGAGCAACCATACCGAGGAGGAAGCCACTTGGGAGCGCGAAGACTACATTAGGACAGAGTTCCCAGATCTTTTTAGTTTCTAGTTTTCTTTGTAAATCTCGGGACGAGATTTTGTTTAAGGAGGGAAGGTTTGTAACATCCCAAAACTTTAATCCAAGCTTATCAAGATCAAAATCATCAAAATTAGGGTTAACAAAAACTTTTCCATTTCAAAATATGAAAGCATTCATGTGTATGTGCATTTAATTTAGGAGTTGATTTGAATTGCCATGGTTCTGTGATTCTTTGCTTGTAAAATGATTCTTAGGTGAAATAAACATCATCTAAATCATTCCCAAACTTTTCCCAAAGAAAAACAACTGAAAATGAATAAATGAAGTGAATGGTCATTTTGGCCAAATTAACTATCATGCCTAATTTGGCTATTCCTAGTTCTCAAAACATAACAGAAACATTTGGGGATCTTTACACCCCTTGCTAGTACACATAATGAGGTACCAAGGCCCACTTTGTGATCTGCTAAAAACATTCAAATACTAATTTTAAATGACAGTTTAAAATTGAATCTATTTCATATGGGAAGATCCCACTATTTCAAAAACCACTTAAACAAGCTCAATTTTCAAAACCCAAGCACCCACAGAGTCTCAAGCTTAGTACTAGCACACCCACCAAAAATCTTTTCAAAATTCAAAAAGAATTTTCTTGCGGCCATTTCATCAAACACCTGGCTGGGAGAATTCAAACAAAACCAAATTCACTATTTTAAATAGTGTTCTGGCCAAACTTGTCCCCCATTTGACCCTCTTTTGCTCCCTTTGTCTCCTAATGATCTAACCATGTCATTATCACCCCATCCCCTACCTCCTAGCAGCATGGCCATGCCAAGCCGAGCCCACCTCGCCGGCCAACTTGGTCGCCGCCGTAGCAGACCGCCTCCCCCTCTCTCTCCATGTCTAGCAGCTAGCAAGCACCTCACCGCCGCCCACTGTCCCCTCCCTAAGCCAGGCCAAGCAGTGGACCACCAAGAAATCCCGCGCCTAGTGCCACCGCGCCATGCCGAGCACGCGCCAGAGCGCCGTGCCCGACACGCGCATACACTCCACCCCTCGACCGCAGGCCGCGCCCACCGCATCGCCACGACCCAGGGAGCACGCCGGACATGCCCGTTCGCTGCCCAATGCCTCACAGCCACCGCTCGCCGTGGACACCACCGCCTCTACCGCTCAGAGCGCCAGCTCCGCCTGACCGCTTACCACCAGACCGTTTGCCCGCCTCGCCGTCATCGCTGGAGCCCTGGTACGCCCCCTATGCACCCCCACTGAGCAGCTAGGGTTAGAGCTCGCCGGCGACAGGTCCGTCATCGACGACGATCCCCAGCCGTTGATCCCCACTCTAATCCAACGTCCCACATCGCGCCGTACCGCTTCGCGCGTTACGAACCACTGACTGGTGGACCCCCTGTCAGCTGAGCCCCACGCTTTGGAGTGACACTGGGCCGGCCCGTTAGCGTTTCCCGCGCGACCCAGTTAGTTTGAATTAGGATTTTCTTTTTAGTTTAAACTTAGTTCTATCTCTGAGTTTGAAAATCAATTTAGAGAGATTTACAAATCCAAATTGCATGAAACTAATTTTGCCTGAAAGGTATTGAAATGATCTATCCAAGCCCGTTGGATTTAATTCAATTAGAGTTATAGATCTCTCCTAGTAAAAATAATAAAACAGAAGCATTTTCACCTTGCAACATTTTTATAAAATCAACCAAGATAGATTTTGAGTTGATACCAACTCTCAAAAATCACATTTCATCATACCTATCTGAATATGTAATAATATTAAGGTTTACATGCAGTGACTTTGGACTAGTACCAAAATAATGCTATATAGGCATTTCTAGTCACTTTAAATCATTAAATAAGGAACTTGAACCAAAGTAATTATGATCCAACCCTTAAATCACATTCCCACATGTTAGGATATGTGGTGATGACATGTGTACACATGATCCCATATTTTAAGTGGTGAATATTAAATATTAGTTAATTTTTCAATGAGTAGAAATTACTTTTCTAAATTAAAAATAGTGAAACTAGTTAATTAAACTTGTGATGCTTGTGATGATAATAGATCATCAAATGTGTGTATTAGAGTGCTAATTAGACTAGTTAAGTATTGTTTGGTGATTGTGTACTTCGTATGTATTTATAGACGATAGTACCGACCAAGCTTTCGAGGAGGAGGAGTTCTACCAAGAAGAAGAAGAAGAAAACTTCAACCACTGCAGCAACCAAGGCAAGCTATTGTTAGCAAGCTATATTTAAGCTAGATAACTTGATCCAAGATGCTATAGGCATGCTTGCTACATATCACTTGACTATTAGTTACCCCAAGTATTATCTCAAGCTTTACTTCCTTTACTTTACCCAAAGTTCTTTACTTGTTTTGAAGGTAGCATAAAGAGTATAAAACTTGACCTATTTAGAACCCCTTTAGATGTCATTCTATGACATGAGATTGATCCTATCATTTCCACCTTAGTGAACACTCTTAACTTAGTAGTTTAGAGTAGATCAAAAACTTGAGTCACTTTAGATGGGAACACTTGGTGAAAATGAATTATGAAAACCTTGGACTGATGAGTCATTCTATTGAGATGTTTTGACATGTGTTGAGAAACACAAATGGTTTATGATGGTGAAATGTTGAGGCACGAGCCTTAACCCTTTTATAAAACTGATGGTTGGATTCGGATGCGATACCATTCCAAATTTACCGTACAACCACACTACCTGAATTGGGTAAGGCTTAGCCGGAAATTTATATGCATTAGTATTAGTTCCCTCGCGGGAGAGGTTTGAGCTGAGGCTACCTCTCAATGTTGTCCACCTATGTAGTGCCCAAGATGACTGATGGTCATGGTTGGGAGGCCATGCTCATAGGAGAGGTGCTTATACTAGGGTGTGTAATGGGAAGGTTATGTTTGATTCTCTGCATACTAAGTATGATGATTCAGGGTTATCCCTGACAGATGTATCGAATCTTGTGGTGAAAGTGTACCACCTCTGCAGAGTGTCAAACTATTCGAATAGCCGCGTCCGCGGTTATGGACAGTTGGAATGGCCATGCTGTTTCGTTGTCAGATGTTTTCAAAATGACTTATGAAATGAATGATGAATCTTGACTTGACCACAACAGAGTTGTGTTTATGGCAATAGCTCCCCAACTTAGGTGATTCTAGAACTTTATTTTATCTTTCTTTGCTTCAGAACTCAGCTTAGGTTTCAAACTTAACCTTATAGTTAAACTTAGATTTAGTTCTTTACTTAGAACTATACTACTTGCTAGTGGTAGTTTGCGAGTACTTAAAGAGTACTCATGGCTTTTGTCCCTGGCTATTCTCATGGCCAGACTATGAAGGAGACTATCAAGATGATGGCCAACTGGGCGGCTATGATAACTAGGACTATCTTCCTTCGTCAGCATTGCCTGTGCCCCTGAAGATGAACCCCACCGCTACGCTTATCTTTTATTTCCGCTACTTGTTGTATTAAGACTGGATCATGAGATCCTTATTTGTGTAAGACCTTATGTATGGTTTGTAATGGATGATGTACTGTGATATCCAATTCGTTATGTCTCGCAAAAATGGTAATCCTGGGATTGCGAGGTATGGCATAACGGGCATCTGGGATTAAAAATCCGGGTGTTGACAAGTTGGTATCAGAGCCATCCTGACCATAGGAGACCCTAGTTAGAATGGACGTCCGAACAAAAACTTAGTTTCAAAACCAAAGTGAGTATTTATGAAAAACTATGTCCTCTCTTATCCTTGTGGATTCATTCTTTCTCAAAAATTCATGTTCCACAAAATTCTTACATTACTACTTAAAATTTGACACACTTGATCACTTCACTAATTTCCTCATCCTACATTCTTGTAGATGGAGACTCAGTTCAGCAAGTTTTACCAGTTGGGAAACGGAGGTCAGCTGATCTTCAAGAGGGATCTGGATTCACTGTCGGAGTTACTAGGACGCCCGCATCCGGAGTTTCTTGGAGCTCAACTTCCAGGACCCCCAGGAGGAGACCTACATTGCCTAGTCACCGCAGACCTTAGAGGAAGCATCGAAGCACCAACTTCTGGGAGAATTCGGTTCTCCGTAAGAGAGAACAACTGGCTAGATGGATTAGCCAGGGCAATGCATGAAGCTCTCGCACGTCTGTGTGCCCTCAGCGTCAACCAACTCCAAGGAACCCGTTTTGTTCACTATGCAAGACGTGACTTCATGGGGATGCTGATGGAGATGCCAAGTCACCCAGAGTTGAGGCGTCAAGTGGAGAATCTTGACTTCTTGTTGCACGACCGACAGCAGGAACTGGACAATGCTAGAGAGTTAGCCAACCAGAACCGTGCCATTGCAGACCAGAAGGCCCAGACTTTCGCACTGCTCGTCCAAGATTGCCAGTCTCTTCGCCCCAGCGTGCAAAGAAGGATCGCACCATCGCCCATCTTCGCAAGAAGGTGGCCGACCTCGAGAAGACCGTCAAGGAGCAGGAAGCTCAGCTTGTAGCAAAGGAAGAAGAAGAGGAGGGTGAAGACATCCAGGGAGACATGGACTCTTACCTCAGCAACGATGATGACTTTTTGGAGAAGGATACCGTGGACTTCTACACTGATGATGAGGACTCCGACTTCATCGACGATGAGTAGATGTACTAGAGCACTGTCGTAGCATGAGATGTATCGGTCCCACTGTATCATAGCTTACAGAATGGTTCTTCAAACCATCTGTTTTCCGTTGATTGTTGTGGTGTGTGTTGTATCGTGTGCTTGTTTGCATGAATGAAATGAAGTTAGTTGCAAAACCTGAGTCTAACTCAAAGTTTTAGAATTTGAAACCCAAAACCATGAACCTTAGAATTTCCCTCTTACCCCTATATCTATCTCAATCTTCAGATGACTCGTGGAAACCAAGGAGGAAGCAGCTCGTCGCAAGACCCAATGCTGCAGAATCTCATCGCAAACCGTGAAGCAAGCAGGGCAGAGCGCCAAGCTAACTTAGCAACACTTCAAAAGATCGCCCAGATGGCTCTCAACAACCAAGGGCATGGAAATCAGGATCACCAGGGATCCAAACTCAAAAAAATTCAGAACACCAATCCCCCAATCTTCAACCAATCTGAAAACCCATTAGATGCTGATGACTGGTTGCAGACAATGGAAAACAACTTAGAAGTTGCAGGAGTTGATGAAAATGAGAAAGTTCTCTTCACCACCCACTATCTGGCAGGAGATGCAAGAGCTTGGTGGACTAGTATCCGCAATATGGACCATGGCCAAGTGATGACATGGGAAGCATTCAAAGTCAAGTTCAGCCGCACCCACGTGTCGCAGGGTCTAGTCAACCGAATGAGAGATGAGTTCTGTGAACTGAAGCAAGAAAGAATGACTGTGGTGGAATACCGTGATAGATTCCTGTCACTTGCCAGATATGCACTTGATGAGATCAACACGGAGGCCAAGGAGAAGGAGAGATTCTTGAACGGACTGCATGATGAAATGCAGACTGTCCTCGTCAACATCCGTTTTCAGGATCTCGAAGAGCTAGTCGACTCTGCCATTCAGATGGAAGGGAAGATTAACCAGGCAAACGACAACCGCAAACATCGTATGATGCAGCAATTTAGATCCAACAGTCACCAGAAGTACCGTTCCCACCCCTCATCGAGATATGCACCAAGGAACAATCGACCCCCAACGTCTCGCCCAAGCTACCCCAACCGTAGCGGAGGCAATGGGAAGTCCAGAGGAAACAATCACAACTCCGGCAATGCCAACAATTTCAACCGTGCACCTCCCAAGAACAACAACAACAACAACAACACTGTACCCAGAACTGGCAGCATTGATGTGTCTGTCGCAGTCAAGGACAAGTCTCAGATCACTTGTTTCAAGTGTGGAGTGAAGGGTCACTATTCCAATGAGTGTCCCAAGAAGACTGCAGCCAATGCCAATATGAATGCCCCAGCTCAGCAGCAGCGTCATGTTCAACCAGGAAGAAGATTTGCCTAAGGGAACCCTCACAACTGCAATGGCCGTCTCTTCCACATGAACGCACAAGAAGCCCAGGAAGCACCAGATGTAGTGTTGGGTATGTTTTCTGTCAACTTAGTTTTAGCAAGAGTATTGTTCGATTTGGGAGCATCGCATTCATTTGTCACCGAAGAATTTGCATGCACTAGTAAGATTCACCCAACCAACCTGAAGCATGTCATGCTAGTTCAAATCCCTGGTTCAACAACCAAAGCTAGAAAAATTTGCAAAGCTATGCCTATCAGAATACATGGGATAGATTTTTATGCCAACCTAATTGTACTCAGAATTAAAGGATTGGAAGTAGTACTAGGTATGGACTGGATGTTAAGGCATAAAGGACTGATAGACTGTGCTAAGAAAGCCATCACCATGACCAGTAGTTCTGGAGTAACAGTACAGCATATCTCTGAAACCTTACCCCGCCAATTCAAGTGTAACAAGAGCCTAGCCCTACCCACCATAGACCAAGTCAGAGTAGTCTGTGAATACCCCGATGTATTCCTAGATGAATTGCCAAGTATGCCACCGGATAGGGATATTGAGTTCATTATCGAACCAATCCTTGGAACCGGACCCATAGCCTAGAGACCCTAACCCCTCAGAGTTAGTGGAACTGAAGAAGCAGTTGGATGCCATGTTAGAAAAAGGCTTGATTCAACCAAGCGCATCGCCATGGAGATCACCAGTGTTATTCGTCGACAAGAAAGATGGAGGCAATTGTGTGTGCACAGATTACAGAAAGTTGAATGACGTCACCATCAAGAACAAGTACCCCTTGCCAAAGATAGAGGATCTATTTGATCAGTTGACTGGAGCCCAGGTATTCTCAAAGATTGATCTTAGGACTGGTTATCACCAACTTAAGATTCGTGCAACGGTTATGTCTTTTGGATTAACCAATGCCCCTGCTTATTTCATGAATCTCATGAATAAGATCTTTATGAATTTCCTAGATAAGTTTATAGTTGTGTTTATCGACGACATCCTTATCTACTCCAAGTCAAAAGAAGAGCATGAGCAACATCTGAGAATCATCCTAGAAACCCTAAGAGAGCATCAGTTATATGCCAAGTTCAGCAAGTGTGAGTTTTGGCTGAAAGAAGTAGGATTCCTAGGACATATTGTGTCTGTCGGAGGAGTCTCTGTTGATCCCGCCAAGATCAAAGATGTCGAAGAATGGGAAGCTCCAACCACCCAAACCCAAGTCCGTGCATTTCTCGGATTAGCGGGATACTACCGCAAGTTCGTAGAAGGATTCTCAAGCATCGCTAGGCCCATGACCCAATTGTTGAAGAAGGACAAGAAGTTGAATGGACTGACAAGTGTGAAGCCAGTTTCCAGGAGCTGACGAAGAGATTAATATCAGCCCCAATATTGATCATGCCAGACATCAAGAAACCGTTTGATGTGTATTGTGATGCATCCAAGATTGGTCTAGGATGTGTATTGATGCAAGAAGGCAAAGTCATCGCGTATCTGTCTCGATAACTGAAGCAGCATGAGCAGAACTATCCGACCCATGATCTTGAACTAACAGCTGTGGTTCTAGCATTGAAGACATGGCGTCATTATTTGATGGGTAATCGTTGTGAGATTTACTCAGATCACAAGAGTTTAAAGTATATCTTCACTCAAAAGGAGCTGAATATGAGGCAAAGGAGATGGATAGAGTTAATCAAGGATTATGACCTTGACATTCACTATCACCCCGGCAAAGCCAATGTGGTAGCGGATGCTCTTAGCAGATTGCCGAGTAGGCTAAACACCATGATCAAGGAGAAGCAACCAAGTTTGTATGAAGAGTTGGAACAATTCGGGACTGAATTAGTTAGCAAAGGATACTTAGCTAGCATTGAACTTCAACCCACTTTGATTAGCCAAATCAAGGGATCCTAGAAAGGAAATGAAAGCATCGACGGAATCAAACGTCGTATTGGTACAGGAAAGGTACCTGGATTCACGGAAGACGAAGAAGGGGTACCGTGGTACAAAGGACGTATCTGTGTGCTAGCAGATTTGGAGCTAAAGCAAGTTATCATGAAGGAAGCTCATGATACTCTTTATTCTATCCACCCTAGAGGAACAAAGATGTATCAGGATTTGAAAGAGCAATTTTGGTGGCACAAGATGAAGAGAGAAATCGGAAGCTACATCGCTAAGTGTGACATCTGTCAAAGAGTGAAAGCAGAGCATCAGAGACCTGCAGGACTATTGCAACCATTGCAGATTCCGGAATGGAAATGGGATTCCGTCGGAATGGACTTTATCACCGGTTTGCCTACTTCTAGTAGGGGAAATGACTCAATCTGGGTCATAGTTGATAGATTGTCCAAGGTAGCCCACTTTATACCTATCAAGACTACCTACCAGAGTGCGAAGCTAGCAGAGATGTATATTGCTAGGATTGTTAGTCTGCATGGAACCCCCAAGACCATAGTATCTGATCGAGGAACCCAGTTTACCTCGAGATTTTGGCAGAAAGTTCAGGAAGGATTAGGAACCAAGTTGAATTTCAGCACCGCTTATCACCCGCAAACTGATGGATAGACTGAGAGAGTCAACCAGATCTTAGAGGATATGCTTAGAGCTTGTGTGTTGGAATACGGATCAAAATGGGAACACTGCCTGCCTTTCACAGAATTCTCATATAACAACAGTTATCAAGCTAGTTTGCAGATGGCACCATTTGAGTTCCTATACGGAAGAAAGTGTCGCACCCCTTTGAATTGGTCGCAAGTAGGAGAGAGTCAGATCTTTGGACCCGACATTATCTGAGAAGCTGAAGAGAAGGTTCACAAAGTCCATGAGCACCTCAAGACCGCCCAATCCAGACAGAAGAGTTATGCTGACAAGAGAAGGAGAGACCTGACTTTCAATGTCAGAGATTTTGTATATCGCAAGGTTTCGCCATTAAAAGGAACCCAACGCTTTAGTTTGAAAGGAAAGTTAGCCCCCAGATATATCGGGCCCTTCAAAATTCTGAACCGTCGAGGAGAAGTATCGTATCAACTGGAACTATCTGAGGAGATGTCAGCCATCCACCATGTGTTCCATATCTCGTTACTTTGCAAATGCTTGGAAGAGCCCGCGAAGACTGAAGTTTTCAAGAACATCGATCACAGAGCTATAGAGATCAACAATGACCTGACCTATCGGGAAGTGCCCATCCGTATCCTAGAAGAATCTTACAGAACCACCAGGACCAGGAGTGTCAAGTTTCTCAAGATTCAGTGGAGCAACCATACCGAGGAGGAAGCCACTTGGGAGCGCGAAGACTACATTAGGACAGAGTTCCCAGATCTTTTTAGTTTCTAGTTTTCTTTGTAAATCTCGGGACGAGATTTTGTTTAAGGAGGGAAGGTTTGTAACATCCCAAAACTTTAATCCAAGCTTATCAAGATCAAAATCATCAAAATTAGGGTTAACAAAAACTTTTCCATTTCAAAATATGAAAGCATTCATGTGTATGTGCATTTAATTTAGGAGTTGATTTGAATTGCCATGGTTCTGTGATTCTTTGCTTGTAAAATGATTCTTAGGTGAAATAAACATCATCTAAATCATTCCCAAACTTTTCCCAAAGAAAAACAACTGAAAATGAATAAATGAAGTGAATGGTCATTTTGGCCAAATTAACTATCATGCCTAATTTGGCTATTCCTAGTTCTCAAAACATAACAGAAACATTTGGGGATCTTTACACCCCTTGCTAGTACACATAATGAGGTACCAAGGCCCACTTTGTGATCTGCTAAAAACATTCAAATACTAATTTTAAATGACAGTTTAAAATTGAATCTATTTCATATGGGAAGATCCCACTATTTCAAAAACCACTTAAAAAGCTCAATTTTCAAAACCCAAGCACCCACAGAGTCTCAAGCTTAGTACTAGCACACCCACCAAAAATATTTTCAAAATTCAAAAAGAATTTTCTTGCGGCCATTTCATCAAACACCTGGCAGGCAGAATTCAAACAAAACCAAATTCACTATTTTAAATAGTGTTCTGGCCAAACTTGTCCCCCATTTGACCCTCTTTTGCTCCCTTTGTCTCCTAATGATCTAACCATGTCATTATCACCCCATCCCCTACCTCCTAGCAGCATGGCCATGCCAAGCCGAGCCCACCTCGCCGGCCAACTTGGTCGCCGCCGCAGCAGACCGCCTCCCCCTCTCTCTCCATGTCTAGCAGCTAGCAAGCACCTCACCGCCGCCCACTGTCCCCTCCCCAACCCAGGCCAAGCAGTAGACCACCAAGAAATCCCGCGCCCAGTGCCACCGCGCCATGCCGAGCACGCGCCAGAGCGTCGTGCCCGACACGCGCATACACTCCACCCCTCGACCGCAGCCCGCGCCCATCGCATCGGCACGACCCAGGGAGCACGCCGGACATGCCCGTTCGTTGCCCAATGCCTCACAGCCACCGCTCGTCGTGGACACCACCGCCTCTGCCGCTCAGAGCGCCAGCTCCGCCCGACCGCTTACCACCAGACCGTTTGCCCGCCTCGCCGTCATCGCTGGAGCCCTGGTACGCCCCCTATGCACCCCCACCGAGACGCTAGGGTTAGAGCTCGCCGGCGACAGGTCCGTCGTCGACGACGATCCCCAGCCATTGATCCCCACTCTAATCCAACGTCCCACATCGCCCCATACCGCTTCGCGCGTTAGGAGCCACTGACTGGTGACCCCCATGTCAGCTGAGCCCCGTGCTTCGGAGTGACACTGGGCCGGCCCGTTAGCGTTTCCCGCGCGACCCAGTTAGTTTGAATTAGGATTTTTCTTTTTAGTTTAAACTTAGTTCTGTCTCTGAGTTTGAAAATCAATTCAGAAAGATTTACAAATCCAAATTGCATGAAACTAATTTTGCCTGAAAGGTATTGAAATGATCTATCCAAGCTCGTTGGATTTAATTCAATTAGAGTTATAGATCTCTCCTAGTAAAATAATAAAACAGAAGCATTTGCACCTTGCAACATTTTTATAAAATCAACCAAGATAGATTTTGAGTTGATACCAACTCTCAAAAATCACATTTCATCATACCTATCTGAATATGTAATAATATTAAGGTTTACATGCAGTGACTTTGGACTAGTACCAAAAAATGCTATATAGGCATTTCTAGTCACTTTAAATCATTAAATAAGGAACTTAAACCAAAGTAATTATGATCCAACCCTTAAATCACATTCCCACATGTTAGGATATGTGGTGATGGCATGTGTCCACATGATCCCATATTTTAAGTGGTGAATATTAAATCTTAGTTAATTTTTCAATGAGTAGAAATTACTTTTCTAAATTAAAAATAGTGAAACTAGTTAATTAAACTTGTGATGCTTGTAATGATAATAGATCATCAAATGTGTGTCTTAGAGTGCTAATTAGACTAGTTAAGTATTTTTTGGTGATTGTGTACTTCGTATGTATTTATAGACGATAGTATCGACCAAGCTTTCGAGGAGGAGGAGTTCTACCAAGAAGAAGAAGAAGAAGAAGAAAACTTCAACCACTGCACCAACCAAGGCAAGCTATTGTTAGCAAGCTAGAATTAAGCTAGATAACTTGATCCAAGATGCTATAGGCATGCTTGCTGCATATCACTTGACTATTAGTTACCCCAAGTATTATCTCAAGCTTTACTTCCTTTACTTTACCCAAAGTTCTTTACTTGTTTTGAAGGTAGCATAAAGAGTATAAAACTTGACCTATTTAGAACCCCTTTAGATGTCATTCTATGACATGAGATTGATCCTATCATTTCCACCTTAGTGAACACTCTTAACTTAGTAGTTTAGAGTAGATCAAAAATTTGAGTCACTTTAGATGGGAACACTTGGTGAAAATGAATTATGAAAACCTTGGAATGATGAGTCATTCTATTGAGATGTTTTGACATGTGTTGAGAATCACAAATGGTTTATGATGGTGAAATGTTGAGGCATGAGCCTTAACCCTTTTATAAAACTGACGGTTGGATTCGGATGCGATACCATTCCAAATTTACCGTACAACCACACTACCTGAATTGGGTAAGGCTTAGCCAGAAATTTATATGCATTAGTATTAGTTCCCTCGCGGGAGAGCTTTGAGCTGAGGCTACCTCTCAATGTTGTCCACCTATGCAGTGCCCAAGATGACTGATGGTCATGGTTGGGAGGCCATGCTCATAGGAGAGGTGCTTATACTAGGGTGTGTAATGGGAAGGTTATGTTTGATTACCTGCATACTAAGTATGATGATTCAGGGTTATCCCTGACAGATGTATCGAATCTTGTGGTGAAAGTGTACCACCTCTGTAGAGTGTCAAACTATTCGAATAGCCGCGTCCGCGGTTATGGACAGTTCGAATGGCCATACCGTTTCGTTGTCAGATGTTTTCAAGATGACTTATGAAATGAATGATGAATCTTGAATTGACCACAACAGAGTTGTGTTTATGGCAATAGCTCCCCAACTTAGGTGATTCTAGAACTTTATTTTATCTTTCTTTGCTTTAGAACTCAGCTTAGGTTTCAAACTTAACCTTATAGTTAAACTTAGATTTAGTTCTTTACTTAGAACTATACTACTTGCTAGTGGTAGTTTGCGAGTACTTAAAGAGTACTCATGGCTTTTGTCCCTGGCTATTCTGCCTTCGTCAGCATTGCATGTGCCCCTAAAGATGGACCCCACCGCTACGCTTATCTTTTATTTCCGCTGCTTGTTGTATTAAGACTGGATCATGAGATCCTTATTTGTGTAAGACCTTATGTATCGTTTGTAATGGATGATGTACTGTGATATACAATCCGTTATGTCTCGCAAAAATGGTAAGCCTGGGATTGCGAGGTATGGCATAACGGGCATCTGGGATTAAAAATCCGGGTGTTGACAGAGGGCCCGGTGATCTCCTCGATGACTACATGCGCATGAGCGAGTCCACATGCCATGAGGTCATGTACAGATTCTGCAGCACAGTTGTAGCGGTGTTTGGTAAAGTATATCTGAGAGAGCCAAACACCAAATACACTGCATGCCTTATGTCCGTCAACGAGAGTAGGGTATTTCCTAGTATGCTTGGCAGCATCGACTGCATGCATTGGCAGTGGAAGAACTATCCTTTTGGTTGGCAAGGGTAGTTCAAAGGGCATGCAGAGGGTTGCATCGTCATACTTGAGGCTGTTGCATCACATGATCTCTAGATTTGGCACTCCTTTTTGGCATGGCTAGATCAAGCAATGACATCAGTGTGTTGTAGAGGTCTCCGGTGTTTGCTAGGTTGGCAGAAGGCAATGCCCCACAAGTTTCCTATGAGATCAATGGCAATGCATATGATATGGGGTAATAGCTAGCTGACGGTATCTATCCATCCTGGGCCACCTTTGTGAAGACAATCTGCAACCCTAGAGATGAGAAATGCAAGAGGTTTGAGAAAGAGCAAGAGGCCGCTAGGAAGGATGTGGATCAAGCATTTGATGTGCTTCAGTCAAGGTGGCTATTGTTCGATACCCTGCTAGAACTTGGAGCATGGAGAGGATGTGGGATGTGATGACTGCTTGTGTGATCATGCACAATATGATCGCCGAGGACGAGCATGACGACGACATCTTGGACCAAAGCTGGGATTTTCAGGGTCAATTGGTTGAGTAAGAGCCAGGTGTAGCGTCTTGGGAAGAATTCATGCAAGTGCATGAAAATTTGTGTCATAGGCACACCCATGACCGGCTTCAACTAGATTTGGTTGAGCATATATGGGCTCCTGCGGGAAACCTAAACAGTTAATCATTTATTTGTTTTCTGTAATTTGACTGACGTTTGATTATTTTTTATTGAACCATATGAGTGTGAACTATTCATATGTAAGGACTACTTTAATTAGATTACCTAATATAGTTTATTTGCTTGTCAAAATATACATTTCTCTATGTACTTTGTGTTCAAATATGCAAAAATAAGAAAATTCTGGACATGCGCGAATAGATGGGTCGTGCCGCTGGGCGCGGTTGACCAGACAGGCCGGACCACGACCCAAAAGCGACCGTGGCCCAACCCAAACGGACAAAGACGGACCGTTTTGGTCACGCGTTTGGGTCGTCCCGGTGGAGATGCCCTTAGGCCAACTCCAACGGGCTAGACCAAATCAGACACCGGATTTGTCCGATTTAGTCTGTTTGCGGGGTGGTCCGGCCCAAAAATGGACGGGTGTCCGGCCCACTTTTGCACATGCCCCTAACGGGGCTTCTCCCGCATACGGACTAAAGGAATTAGTGTTGGGGCCAGAGAAGACGACCACGAGCTCTCGGCGCAGGCGATGGCGCACGGCGCGGGGCGGGGCGACGACGAGCTCGCATCGACGGGCGGTGGTGCAGGGCGCGGTGCGGGGCGACGGCGAGCTCGCGTCGACGGGCGGTGGCGCGGAAGGGCGTGGTGCGAGGCGACGGTGAGCTCGTAGGGGAGGAGGGCGGTGGGCGCTCGCAGGGTAGGAGGGACGGTGCGGGGCAACGACGAGCTCGCAGGGGAGGAGGGCGCGGTGCGGGGCGACGACAAGCTCGCGTCGGCGGGCGGTGGCGCGGGAGGGCTTGGTGTGTGGCGACAATGAGCTCGCAGGGGAGGAGAGGCGGCTAGAGAGGAGGCGCGGTCGGCTAGGGGAGGAGGCTCGCCGCGGCGCGGCGGTGCAGGGGAGGAGGGGGTCTCCGGCGAGTGCAGGGAAGGAGTGGCGGCGGATGATTTTTTTTGGAGGAAGGAGAGAGAGAGGAGGTGGGGTGGGCGAGTGACTGCCGCGTGGGCCAGGGCGGTCGTGGGAGCATATACCCCGTACGCGTATGTGTTGTCTGTGCCCAGCAAACCGGGTGGAAATCTTTGGACGAAATACACCCATCCGATCCAAAAACAGGACAAAATGAGATTTGCAGTGGCCGTTGGGAGATGGTATGGTGGGACCGAATCAGACCCGTGGAGTGTGTTTGCGGGCTGCGTTGGAGTTGGCCTTAGTATAGCAAAACCGGGATTTGAGACCGTTTTAGAGGTTTTGATCCCCTGTTACAGAATCTCCAGCAGCTGGTCATGTCCACCGGCACGCGAGCAGAGAATCTCCGCGGAGGAGTTGAGCGCTGGTTCGGCGACGGAGTACTGCAGGACTGGGCGGATGGCCTCCAGGTTGGCCGCGTCCACGCGGCTGGTCGCGTACACCCCGAGCTGCTCCGACGTTCAGAGTTAGTGTCAGCCATCAGAGCTCGTCTAATCTTGAGAGCAGAGTAGCCTACGTCGTAGACTCGCAGTGGGTAGCGTTGCAGGCGAATCCATTGTCCGCGTTGCGCCCGGCGCTCCTCGCCGGTAGCGGTGGGCTTCGCCTTCGCCGCCGCGGCAGCCCACCTCACGTCGTGCGCTCTTTCCCTCCCACTCGTGTACCCGCTGCACACAAGCCGCTCGCGGAAATACCTGAAAGAAACACCTGGCACTCAGCATCTTGATCTGTGTCGTTTACAGCCTTGCAGATTAGTTTTGTTGTATCTGGCGCTTACGAATTCTCCTTTTCATGTGTCCACAGGAGAAACTGATCCAAGCAGCCTGGGTCAACATCTGCGAGCTTACTCCTCTGTCACTTTGTAACTGCAGCATTATTTGTTCCTTCTCAGCTGGGTTTACAAATTTACAGTGGTCGATGGACTTGCATGCCAGTGGTGCTAGTTGTTGGCTTGTCAAATCGTGTAAGGAATATGCAGTGCTAATTGGCAAGGAAAAGTTGAGGTGTAAATGCTAACTCTGTCTGTCAAGGCAAACATCAAGAAGCAGAAGCACACATGGACGGCATCAGTTCGTCTCTTTTCCATCAAGACAAGAAAAGCAAGGAAAGAAATAAGCACATACTACCAGACAGCGGGGTCCAAACTCCAAAGCATATGTTCCAGAGGAAAAAGACTTCTGCTCTCATACCAGTGAGTGCTGCCTCGTACAGTAACAGAGCAATCATAGTACCAAGCCTCCCAAGATTTTTGCTCGCTTCAGATCTAGTGCGAAATCCAGGTCGGTTCCTATTCTTCTCTCCAAGATTGCACAGCAGCAGGCTTGATTCCTCCTCTTGATCGAAACGACAGAACCCGAGTACCGACCCGGCCAATCTCCAGAGGTATTTGTATGTACAGCGCCTCTGCTTTTCTCTGAATATTTTAGGTGATTTCAGATGCTTGTAGGACGATTTGAATCATAGTATCTTCTTAGCCCGACAAATGATTTGCTATTTTTTTTGTCATCACAGGGCTTCGAAAAAAGATAAACTTCGCTCCTAAGTGGCCAAAATGGCCAAAAAGACGTGCTGTGGTGTCTGGACGATAACATAGATCTTGTCTCGAATCCAGCTTGGATTCTGCTATGAGGAACACCAGTTTATTCTTCGACAAATCAACCTCAGTAGTTCATCTTTAGAAAATTTCCAAGACAGGTATGCTTACAGTTTCTCTTCTTCTCTTTGTACCTTTAGGTGGTTTGAGAGGATGTGCCTTTTGATATGCATATGCTCCCCTGTTACGAGATATCAACTCCACACAGCCAAGTCAAATATTTGCGATTTTTTATTTGCAGGGATTCCTCCATCCTAAGCGGCGCAATGGAGGCTGCTTTATTATCAGGAGCCTTGAAACCTGCAGCCGACAAGCTAGTCTCGTTGATAGCCAGTGAGTTTGCCTCCATAATTGGTGTCACCAAAGATCTCGCTGAGCTCCAGGGTTTATTTGGAGATATCACCAGTTGGGTGTCAGTTGTTGGGGTTGAAGCAACAGATAGTGGTTCATCACCTAATTGGCTCAAACAGTTGAAAGCAGTTACTGATGATTTTGATGACTTGTTATATCGTCTGGAAGCTGAGAAACACAAGGCAGTCGTGAATAGTAAAAATCATGTTATGGCGAACTGGTGCTGTACAAAACCGAAATCAGCTCTACGCCGAACAAAGATGGCCCATGAGATCAAGAAAATCAAGAGGAGGTTTGCGAAAATTGTGAAGCAGAGATCTGATTTTAATGCAATATCAAGCAGTGCACCTGTCACTCATCATGTTCAGCCTACACACAGGACAAGAGGGGAGTTGTCAATATTGGCGAATACCACAGATGTACTTGGAAGGGATGAGGTCAAGTATAACATTGTATCTAAACTAGTAGAGGCTGATACCCAAGAGAGAATCTCCGTAGTTTCTATTGCTGGGTTAGGGGGTTCTGGCAAAACTACTTTGGCCAAATATGTTTGTCAGGATAGCAAAATAAAGAATCATTTTGAAGCTGTGTTCTGGGTTCATGTGTCTCAAGAATTTGAGGTGGAAAAACTCCTCGGGAAGCTGTTTGAATCTGTCTCCAATGATAAGTCTGAGCTTCAGACCTTGCAGCACAAGATCAAAATAATTTCAGAAAAGTTGAGCAAGCTTAAATTTCTGCTTGTCTTGGATGACGTTTGGAACAAGGAAAAACATGAGTGGGAACAGTTTGAACAACATTTAAACAATGGCGTACCTGGAAGTAAGATTTTACTCACTACCCGTGATGGAAAAGTTGCAGAAGCAGTCAAATCTGCAGAAATATTCCACCTGCCATTCCTATCAGATGACGATGGCTGGATATTGTTCCAACGGAGTTCTGGTTGGGCTGAGGAAGGTTTGGAACCTGAGTTCATTGAAGTTGGAAAAGAGATTGTGAAGAAATGTGCTGGAGTGCCAATAGCAATCAAATCTCTGGCGGGTAACCTCCACGGCAAGAAAGAACTAAAAGAATGGCTGTCCTTGAGAGATAGTAATTTACTGACTAACAGTGATATACAACACAGAGTTTTTGAGTCCTTGTGGTTGAGTTATTTTCTTCTGTCTGACGATCTTAAGCAGTGTTTTCTGCTTTGCTCAATATTTCCTAAAGGCTACTGTATGGACAAGGTCCACTTGATTTCCCAATGGATCACACATGGCTTTGTTAGTTCGGGAAATGGAAGTCGACAACTAGAAGATATCGGGAGTGACTACTTTGATTCCCTTCTGAAAGTTTCTTTTTTGCAAGATCTAGATGAACACAAGGTTACTGGAAGAGTAACGTGCAAGATGCACGACCTGGTTCATGAGCTCAGTCGGCAAATTTTGAAGGACGAGATAACTGTTATTCCAACGAACAGTACTAATGATCATAATCAGATATGCAGATATTTATCTGTAGCTTCGAGCACTGAAAAGGTTGAACAAAAGTTATTTAACAAGCTTCGTGCCCTCTTCGTTATGGGTGGTAGCTTTGCTACAGATAAATCAATTAAGAAGGGTTATTGTGTGCGTAGTGTTATTCTGGAGGATATACGGAGAACTTTTGTTCCTCTATTCGTATCCAAGTTTGAATATCTTGGATATCTTAGAATCTCCAATTCCTCTTTCCAAGAACTTCCAGAAGCTATCACGGATTGTTGGAACTTGCAGGCTCTTCATGTTATAAACTGCTACCAAATTACAATGTTACCTGAGTCCATCGGAAAGCTTAGAAAATTAAGAACTCTTGAGTTGTTACATGTTGTGTGTCTTGAAAGTTTGCCTCAGTCTATTGGTGATTGCCACAATCTTGAAAGCTTACACGTGATTGACTGTTCACAATTCAAGAAGATACCAGACTCCTTTTGTCAAAATGAAAACTTAAGGCTGCTTAATATTGTCGATTGTAGATCTCTGCTACATTTGCCATCAAGATCTTTCCAGAAGGTACGGAACATGGAAATAATCAACTTAAGTAGATGTCGTTATCTGGAAGGCCTGCCTGATTCATTTGCTTGTGATGAGTTGCATACTTTGAAACTCTGTGAATTGACCAAACTGACTGTGTTATCTGAGAGCATCACTTGTCTGAGTAATTTGAAACATCTAGACCTTAAGGGCTGCATGGGACTAGCTGAGTTGCCTTCAGGTATCGAGAACTTAAAGAAGCTTGTTGTTTTCAACCTTAAGGCCTGCGTTCATCTTGTTGAGTTGCCTGCTGGTATAGCTAGCTTAAAGAGGCTTGTTGTTTTGAACCTGGAAAGATGTGACAAGCTACGTGGCATGCCAGTTGGGCTTGGACAGCTGACTCGTCTAGAAACTTTGGGTTTGTTTGTTATAGGAGATAGCAGCAAGCATGCAAGAATATCTGAGCTTGGCAGTCTCGATAGGCTAAGTGGCAAACTGAAAATTCGCATTAGGTTTGTCAAGGACCCAGATGACGCAGAAAAGGCTAATTTGAAGCAAAAGATCAACATACGTCAACTTGACTTGTCCTTCGGGAAAATGGATACTGAGATGGAACAAGAGGCTCGTATGGAACTTGAGATGGCAGTTCTTAACTTTCTTGAACCACCATCTGGAATTGAGAGCCTGTTTATTGGGTATTATAAGGGTTTACGTTTGCCACGTTGGTTGACCAAGGAAAGGCATTTGAGTAATTTGGATCGCAAATTCGAGCAAACTGTTGATCCACCTCGTTTTCCTCACTTGACTGCAATGTCACTAGGTCGTCATCCAAACGTGAAACATTTGACAGGACTTGTAGAGTTGCCATCCTTGAAATTCCTCGATCTGAACGGTTTTGACACCCTTGAAAGTATCAATATAGGCCCCTCCCCGTCACTCACTAAGTTAAGCATTGGCCGTATGCCTCATTCTTTGGAATTGACAACAGCGACAAGGGCAATCCTGTGATGGACTGCCCAAAATGCAATGCTGTTTCCCTCGCCTGTCTGATCTAGAAATGTCTCAGTGCACAAAATTGAATCTGAATCCGTGTTTTCCAGCGTCCCTGAAAAGCCTGAGATTGTTCCACAGCATCATCTGGCCAGTTCATCCTCTTGGGGACAAATCAGAGTTGCCCTCCTGCAGCAACAGCAATGGAGTACCCCCTTGTTCGACCCTTCTCAGTAAACTACAGATAAGCATGATAAGCGGGCCATCGTGTACTTCTAGCTGGGAATTTCTGCAGCAACTTGGTGTGCACGATTCACTAGAAATCACATATTGCGACGAGGAGCCGAAACAAGCCGGAGAGCATGCGGACGCTCACCACCCTCCAAGTCAAACGGCTGGTGATCGCTCGATGCTCTGGTCTTCGCATGCTGCCAGGGTGGCTATGGGAACTCCGCTCATTACAGAGTTTGCGAATCTCTAATTGCATGAATCTCAGGGTCTTGTCCGAAGGGTGGCTCGGGGAACTCGGCTCATTACAGGAATTGGAAATCTATCATTGCATAAATCTCAGGGAGCTGTCCAAAGAGTGGCTTGGTGAACTCCGCTCACTACAAGTATTGAAAATCTCCAAGTGCACAAGTCTGGAGGGATTCAGCATCTCACCTCCTTGCATGAGCTACACATAGCTGATTGCGACGCCCTCCACCAGCTGCCAGAATTAGGGTCAGGGGAACTTCGTTCTCTCTTCCTCTATAGGTTGCCTTGTCTGAGCCGTCTTCCTGAGTCCATGCGGAGCCTAACCTCCCTCCAGGTCCTACAATAGAAGACTGTTGTGCTGTTCACCAGCTGCCTCTCCTGACCAGCCTTCCAGTGTCATGGCAGGGCCTCGTCAATCTGGAACAGCTGCCTGACCAACTGGGGAAACTTCGCTCTCTCCAAAGCCTCTTCATCTGGAATTTGCCTCTTCTTACTTGCCTCCCGGAGTCAATCGGACAACTCTCTGTGCTTCGAACGCTGATTATCCATGGTTGCCGTGGCCTTACATCCTTGCCACGCTCCATACAACGGCTTACTAATCTACAAAGATTACAGTTGACTGGAAATCCTGATGTGGCCAGACGCTACAAGCAAGGAGCAGGAAAGGATTGGCACCTGATTTCCCATATTCCTGATGTGGAAATCAGTGACGTGGTCAAGTTTTGACACATGATATCCCATATTTTATTGACGTGGTCAACTATTTTATTGCGCGCTCAGGTTGGACTATTTCAGAGACTTGGGGACAATGGAGAAGGTGATGTGCTTATTTTCTACCTCTACATGACTATCACTCTACTCTTCTTTGGTCCTGATTTGCCTTTTTCAGATCCAGTAGTTGTTACTCATTCGGTCGTTTACTAACAATTAATTTTCCTTCTTTCGCAGATGTTCCCTGTCTGTATTTCCATAATTTTGCCAGTGAAGTTTATCCCGCAAGCAGCAGCCATTCTTGTGAAGCAGCTTACTTATGCTGGGGGTGTCTCTTGACCGTTGGCATCCATGTGTAGCGAGATGGATGAGCCAACTTCCACTTGATTTTTTCTTTTGCTATCGAACAAATACTGATGTTTTTTAGTAGAAGATCAGATGATAGCAGAACTGAGGACCACAAGGCAGAATTTGTTATGTGATAGTTATCTGGTATCCTTTGAGTTTAGACAGCAGCTACAAAAATCGCTACGCAATCTCAGGGCAGGTAATGTAACTGACCTTCTTTCCAGCATCTGTATTGTTTCCGTTGCCTTGCAGTTCACCTGACAAAGTGATCCAGGCTTGCGTGATTGCATTCATGTTTCCACATAATTGTGCCATTTTATTAGGCTCTACTTGTTTTAATCCATGCCCCCTTTTTTTGAAGTGCTGAATGTACTCTGAGCCTTTTATAATCTGTTTGCACTTTGCAGTGTTGTTAGAGCACACATGTAACAACGTTACCAGACCGATTGAGGTACTTGATTATTAACAGCTCCTCTCTTGAAACCATGAATCTTCTGGTTAATCCTAGCAATTTTATTGATTATGTAATGCTTGACACGTCATTTGCAGGTCTGTTCTGCTAAGACAAGCATGCCTGGACCTAGACCTGGACCGGGAGAGAATAAATTTGAGATCTTGCTTTAAAGCTTATTAGTATCTGTTCTATGCTGAGCATCAGACCATTTGGAGAACACTGAGCACCGATTTATTGGGTTCGTCAAAATGATGGTGGCAAACAAGATCCACACCGTTGCAGGACCAATGACAACTCTGAAGAATATTCCGTTAAACCTGAAGTGCATTTTGGCGTGAAGACATGATAAATGAGAAGCTGGTCTTCTTCGGCTAACTAGCTGGGTATTGTCTAATACTAGCTGCAGGAGGACAACGATGGCGGTGATCAACAAACTCTGTGTGCTAATTCATAATAATTCTGCAAACTTCTTTGGCTTTTTTTTTGTGTGCGATGAAAGCTTAGTAGGTTTCTTTTCGGGACCGTTGATGTATGTGATAGATTACCTCACGGTGGCAGATCCTGGTAACACACTAACAGCATTCAGATAAGATAAATCGTCTTCTTCAGTACGCAGATAAGACAAATCGTCGTCTTCAGTTTCGTTCAGTTAACTGCGGCTCCTCTGCTTTGGCTCTTCTCTTTGTTCCGTCGGGTCATCTTCTTCATGTAGGTTCAGCCGTTCAGGCGTCTGGGACAATAATGCATATTTGTACACACAACGGATAGTACGTATCCTTGACGATATCTGCATATTGCGACGAAGTAGGCATGCAGAACGCGAATTTCCTCATCTGCACTTTATCCTTGACGAAATGGATTTCAATATCGATGTGTTTGGTCCTCCGATGTTGCACAGAATTAGCAGATGTACACATCAAAAATGTTATCATAATAAACGACAGTCGATTTAGCGATCACCTGATGAAGTTCCTGCGGAACTTGTCGCAGCCAAGTATTCTCAGCAACGGCATGGGAAACTGACTGGTACTCCGCCTCGGCACTCGACCTGGAAACAGTTAGTTGTCGTTTGGACGACCAAGATATCAAGTTGTCCCCTAGATAGGCACAGTACCCGGAGGTAGAGAGTCGGGTGTCAGGGCACCCAACCCAGTTGGCGTCGGAGTATGCAATCAGGGAAGTAGAGGTGTAGGATAGAAATGCAGGCCAAAATCGACGGTACCTTTGAGATAACGGATGATGCGCTTGACGAGATTAAGATGAGCCGTGCGGGACGCATGCATGAAGAGGCAGGCTTGCTGAACAACATACGATAAATCGGGACGGGTGATGGTGATGTACTGGAGGGCACCGGTGAGACTGCGATAGAGGGTAGGGTTGTCGAGAGACTCACCATCAGTAGCGGAGATCTTGGACCCATAATCGATCGGAGTGCGGACAGATTGGCAGTCAGTCATACTAGCCCGTTGAATAAGATCAAGTGTGTACTGACGCTGCGTGAGAAACATGCTAGAGGCCGTGCGAGAGACAGCAATCCCGAGGAAGTGAGAAAGAGGCCCTAAGTCGGACATAGCAAACTCACGACTCGGGGTAGAGATAACGTAACGAAGGAAGCTCATAGAGGAGGCAATGAGGACAATATCATCGACGTATAAGAGGAGCTAGGCCGTCTGAGTTTGGGTTTTGTAAATGAACAGAGACGAGTCACAGCGAGAGGCGACGAAGCCGATCGATGTGATGAACGTGTCGAAACGCTAGAACCAGGCCCGTGGGGCCTGTTTGAGGCCGTAAAGGGATTTGCAGAGAAGACACACGTGAGAGGGATGGGCAGGATCTTTAAAACCGAGTGGCTGCTGACAGTACATGGTCTCGTTGATTGTGCCATTGAGGAAGGCGTTTTTGACGTCTAACTGATGAACTGGCTAGGAAAAGAACATGGCGAGCGAGAGGATGACACGGATGGTGCTAGGTTTTACGACAGGACTAAATGTCTCGTCATAATCGACCCCTTCCTCCTGAGAGAAACCACGGACAACCCACCTAGCCTTATACCGAGCAAGAGTACCATCTGAATTGTGTTTGTGACGATAAACCCACTTCCCGCTGACAAGGTTCGCATTGGATGGGCAAGGGACAAGACACCAAGTGTCGTTCTATACAAGAGCACGGTACTCGTCGCCCATGGCGCTGGCCCAGTTGGGATCGGAGAGAGCAACACGATAGGTGCGGGGGATCAGATAGATTGTGTGAACTTCACCAAGAAAATTCAGACGTCGAGAATGAAGATGAAACCCCGCCTTGCCACGGGTGCGCATAGTGTGAGGGTTCTGTGGAGGCTGGACCGGAACAGAATGCGGCGACAGAGGAGGGGTACTAGGTCGATCGAGGGAGTTAGGGCATAGAAGTGTTGAACTGGAGCTAGCGACAGAGGTAGTAGGGGTCGAGTGGATAGGATAGGCAGGAATAGGACACGCCGGGGTTGGGGCACTGGGAGGAGATCGGGGACAAGCCGAGCCGCGTGGCGTAGGAGAGGCCGGATTAGGGGCCGCCGGAGGGGAAGAGGGAATGGGAGGCGGTGGAGACAGAAGGGGACCTGAAGGCGAGGCATGAGAGAAGTCATAGGCCGGAACGTCAGGTTTGTAGAGAGTAGAGAACGGGAACACTGTTTCGTCAAAAGTGACGTGACGAGAGAGGAGGACGTGTTGTGTAGAGAGATCGAGACACCTTTACCCCTTATGATCGACTGGATAGCCGATGAAAACACAAGGGACTGAGCGTGGCGAGAGTTTGTGTGAGGCTATAGCCGTCGTGTTAGGAAAATAGAGACAGCCAAAGACCCTAAGGTGATTGTACGTGGGCTAAGTTCGTAGGAGTGCCTCATGGGGGAGTGATACGATCGAGTGTTTTGGTGGGCCGCAGATTGAGAACATGGGTCGCGACGCCCAGAGCTTCGGCCCAGTACTGCGGCGACATGGAAGCCTGAAGAAGTAGTGTTCCAACGACGTCGTTCCTTGTGCGTATCGCACGCTCTGCTTTGCCGTTGTGTGGCGATGTTAATGGGAAAGAAAATCTCATGGTTGTGCCATGGGGAAGAAGGAAGGATTGGTTGGCGTGGCTGTCAAATTCTTTCCCGTTATTGCGCTGAATTGTGCCGATCGTGGTGTTGAAGTGGTTGCGGATGAAGGCATGAAACAAACGGAATTTGTCGGGCACGTCAGATTTGAAGGCAATGGGGAAAGTCCACATGTAATGGGAGAAATCATCGATAATAATCAGGTAGTTTTTATTCCCAGATACACTGGCAACAAGTCACAGTGTATCAATTGAAAAGGAGCTGACGATCTACTATAGTAGAAAGGAAAAAGGGAAGCCGCCAATGTTTGCCTAATTGACAGATTTGGTACAAGCGCCGATCTGATTTATTACAAGCAGGAAATTGTTTGGAGAAAATAGCAGAGTCGCCGGGTGCCCGAGGCGTTGATGCCACAGACTGGTGAGTCGAGCAATGGTGGCCATGAGCGCGACTGGAGTCACCGGGTGTTAGGTTGATCTAACTCCCGATCGAACCCAACCGCTCGACGGACCCCTTCTCACGCACCCTGATCGGGGGCGCCCAACCGAACAATGGTTTGTTGGCCCTTGTTGCCTGCGCTATATAAAGAGGTGGAGTCTGGCTAGCTCGCAACACGAGGTTGGTCGCGCAGCCGCTCGCCGCGCCGATACCCCGACCTGATCTAGGTCAGCGCAGCACAGCGGGAAGCTCCGTCGCCGCCACCGCTTTGCCCACACACCCCTCACGCACACGCCGTCGACCCCCATGGCCAACGCCGCTGGTTCATCGAGCTAGAGAGAAGGTTCGTCCTCCCCATCTCTCTTTCTCTCTCAGATCAAACTGAAAGGCTACTACCGAATAGATCTAGAGCTACTAGGACCTATCAATGGTAGGTCGGGAAGAAGAACACAACCCCTTTTTGGGGCAAAGGGAACCCTAGTTCCTCCGAATAAACCGCAAAATAAAAGCCCTCCCCGAGCCCTAGATTGAACAAGAATCAAAAAACAGGAAAAGAACAAAAGGCACCGCGACCAGGCCGTTCGACGGTAGCGAGCTCACCGCAAGGGGAACGTGCGACCGACGAAGGGACCGGCAACGGCACCACATCCCCCTGCTCGTTCTGGCCGCTGCTCGTGTTGAGTGTGCGCTGGTAAGATAGAGACAGAAGGGGGAGGGGCTTGCAGCAAGGAGAAAGGGAGGGGCTGCTCGTCGCTGGTGCTGCGCCGGGCGGCGAGGCCACCTCGCCTCACCTGCTGCGGGGCACCGCCAGAGAGCTGGCGAGTGAGAGCTTGTGGGGTGGAGGGGATAGAATGGAGGCTGTTTTGTTCCGGCGAGAGGCACGCGCGACCGTTCGATCTAGGTCGGATGCGACGGACAGCTGAGATTTGGTGGCAGTGACTGGGGCATTTGCAGCTGGGCCATGGGCTGCAAGTGGGCGCACAAAGCGACACCGACGCGCGGCAGATAAACCCAGCTCACGAGAGAGAGAGAAGAGTTGCGTTGGGCCGCTGCTAGGCGTTTCCCACAGCGCGCGCGGTGCAGAAATGTGGGCCGCGCGCGGTAAAGGTCGAGGAAAGGCTAACAACACAGTTTTGTTTTTATTTTTACATAACCTTTTTTATCTGTTTTAATTCAGTTTTTTGAAGAAAGTTTATACAATTTTGTTCTTTACAAAATTATCCAACGAATTTTTTTTAGAAAATGGAAAAGTAACACTAAAAAGTTTATGTAAAGTTTAAAGTTGATGATTTTTTTAATTCATTTCTTCCGCTGCAAATGGTTAGATGTGCTCTTTTAAAATTTAATAAAAGTAAAAGTGAGTATTAAATTTTTTGAGAGCATGTTAAAGTTTTGTTCTGGTCATGTTCATGTTATTTTTCTAACCAACATTGTAAATAGCATGATTATGCTTAGTGTCTTGTTTTAAAGTGATTAAAGTTATGTGCTTTTGATTCTATGTTTTGCCCAACAATGATATAGAATTATTTGCATAAACATTTGTATGTCTTAATTTTGACCAACGTTGGATTAATACATGCAATTATTATTGTTCTCACTTCTTTATGGTTTTCAGGAGGGTTCTACTTGATAAAATGCATCAAGGAGGTCCCGATCCTTAGAGGTGACAATTACTCCGAGTGGATAAAGAAAGTGGACTTCGCGTTCATCTGCGCTGAGGTGGATTGGGTCCTTGAGACCAAGCCAACATAGCCAATAAAAGATGCCACTGATGATGATGTTGCATGGGAAAGAAAGAAAAGGTACTATGCTCCAGTGGAGCTGGCATACTCCATAGAGAACCAAAAGTGGCAAAACGCCAATAAAAAGTGCATGACATTTATAAAGAACACAATTGAGCCGACAATTGTTGGTTCAATTATAGAATGTGCTTCCGTAGGGGAGTACATGGAAAAGATAAAGAGTCAGTTCACTGGCTCTTCAAAGACATGCAACCCAGCTATTGAAGCAGTTGGTGACAGAAAATTATACAGGAGGTAGACATGGCATCAGGGACCATATCCTCCGGATGAGCAACATGGCTTCCAAATTGAAGGCCATGGAAGTTGATCTAGAGATAAAGCCTGCACTCCTTGTCCACATGGTCATAGTGTCATTGCCTCAACAGTTTGACAATTTCATTTTCAATTACAACATGGCCCCAGAAAAGTGGGACATAGAAAAGACCATTGCCATGTGTGCCCAAGAAGAGGAGAGGCTTAAAACCTTGAATGGTGGTTCCTTGAACTATTGTCAAGGACAATAATAGAAGGACCTACCATCAAACTAACCAAGGTTCCCCTTCTAAGCCACATGGCAAAGCTCCTATGCACTACGATCATCAGCATATGTCGCTCTCAGTGGATAAAGATACTTGTCTCCACTTGAAGAAGCCAGGGCATTTTAAGAAAGATTGCTCTTTTTGGATAAAGGAACTAATGGCAAGGAAAGGTAACAACATAGTTTCTTTTATAAATAAATCCCTGTATACCCAGTTTTCAAAATCTACTTAGTGGATTGACTCAGGTGCAACTGTTCATGTTGCAAATTCTTTACAGGGATTCCATTCGACGCGGACTACGAAAAGAAACAAAAGATGCGTTGAAGTCGCAAATGGAGTCTAGGCGGACGTTGAGGCTGTTGGTGACATCTCCTTGGAGCTTGCTGATGGATCGAGATCTTGCTTACAGATGTCCTTTATGTTCCTTCTTTATATAGGAATTTAATAAGTGTATCGTGTTTGGACAATTAAACTATGAGTGTCATTTTGGACATGGATAGTGTTCCATTTGGTGTAATAAAGATTGTGTGGGTGTTGCTTTCCTTCACAATGAGCTTTACCTGTTATCCACTCGTGAGAAAGTATATTCTATGTGTAAAATGAATGAGCATGTTTCCGTGTCGGACAAAGAACAAAAGAAAAGAAAGAGAACTCATGACTCGTTGAAATTATGGCACTGTCGTTTAGGCCATATTTCGAGGGGAGAATAGAAAGACTAGTTAAAAACGATATTCTTCCTCCGTTAGAGTTCTCCGACATAGAGTAATGCATCGATTGTGTTAAAGGAAATACGTAAAGCAAATAAAAAAGGGTGCAAAACGAAGCGCCGAAACACTAGAAATTATTCACACCGACATATGTGGACCGTGATGTCTACGCACTTCTATTCTTGTAGACAGTTGTTGGGCCTCCAAGTATAGAGGTTTGTAGAATAGCAGCAAGTTTCCCTTAAGTGAATCACCCAAGGTTTATCGAACTCAGGGAGGAAGTGGTCAAAGGTATTACCTCTCAAGCAACCCTGCAATCAAGATACAAGAAGTCTCTTGTGTCCCCAACACACCCAATACACTTGTCAGGTGTATAGGTGCACTAGTTCGGCGAAGAGATAGTGAAATACAAGTGGTATGAATAATTATAAGTGGTATCGGTGCGAGAAAATATCTTGATGGCGTGGAAGATACTACAAGCAAACTGAAATAAAGATGGAAGCAAGCAAACATGTAATAGATCTAATTGCAAATGGTGTTTCAATGCTTAGAAACAAGGCCTAGGGATCATACTTTCACACTAGTGAACACTCTCATATAAATATCTTCTCTTTATGATACTACTCTCCGGTTGGACACTCTAATCGATGGTAGAGCTATAATAGCACACCTCAAAGTAAGCCTTTACCATCTAGAAAACCCCACACTGTCACCTTGAGCACTAGATGGTTCCAACAAACACCACAATTTCATAGAGACATCCAACTCCAAATATAACTCATAACAAGTAATTATAATCTCTAGCCTAAGTGCCACCATGGTGTGCACACTGTCAACTTCACACACATGGGGAGAGCAGAGATCTATTAAAGCACTTGATTAGCAAGGTAGATCTACTTGATTACAAAGCTCATGATCACAACAAGATCATGCATAGAGAGAGAGAGATGAAAACATAGCTACCGGTAGAACCCTTAGCCTCGAGAGAGAACTACTCCCTCCTCATTTTGGGAATCAGCAATGGTGATGGAGATGGTGGTGGAGATTGATGGAGATGGCTCTGGGGGCACTTCCCCGTCCCGGTAGGGTGCCGGAATAGAGACTTTCTATCCCCCGAATCTCCCCTTCGGTGGTGGCGGTGCTGCGGAACTTTTTGTGGCTGGAGGCTTGACGATTTAGGGTTTTCGCATCAGGAGGCATCTTATAGGCGAAGAGGCAAGGTCGGTGGAGGCCAGAGGGGCCCACACCACCTGGCCCCGTGGCTAGGGGGACCCGCGCCACCCTATGGTGTGGCTGGCCCCTGGCCCCTCTCTGTCTCGTCTTCTGGCTCCGTGTTTCCCCCGGTGAAATATTGACTTTGGCTTTTGTCCGGTCCAATTCCGAGAATATTGATTTTCTGACTTTCCTGGAACCAAAAACAGCAGAAAACAGGCAGCTGGCACTGTGGCTCTTCTTAATAGGTTAGTCCAAGAAATCATATGAAAAGTACTCCAAAGTGTAGACAAAGCACAAGAAAGTAGATAAAACCAAGCATGGAACATCAAAAATTATAGATACATTTGCAATGTATCAACATCCCCAAGCTTAACTCCTGCTCGTCCTCGAGTAGGTAAGTGATAAAAAGAAAGAATAATTTTTGAGGTGACATGCCCCATCAAAGACTTGATCAAACTATTTGTAAAACATTCAAAGCTGGGATCATAGTACTTTAATCATAACATGAAAGATAAAGTTCTAATAATAAGACAAAGCAACTATGTTGCAACATGAAAAGGCACAAACAAAAGATTCATGAATAACAATGCTTTGCAAGATGTTTGTTTGTTTCACATAAAGAAAACATAGCGTAGTGGCATTCAGCTTGTCCCTCATAGAGTAGCAAAACATAAATGCATAGGATACCTTCAAAGTTCATAAGAGTGACTATATACAAATAGTTTAAAACAAGCAATATCAAGTTATGCATCAATCAACAAGTCTTGGGACAATGCACATAGAACTAAGAATGTCCACTATGCTCTCAAAGTAAGTACATAAAGGTAAAAGGTGGAGACTCAATATAATGGTGGAAGAAAGGCCTTCATAGAAGGAATCAGAGATTCAAGTTTCATAAAGAGCTTCCAAAAATTATGGTACTTATAGCTTTCAGCTCTCATTGCCCCTATCATAAGCATCTTGAAGTGATTAAGGTTAAAGTGAACAAACTATGGTGTACATGCTTCACGAGGTAAGCAGACAACGAGCATCTCAGCAATCTTCTTATTTACCATGGGAATATGGTGCTTTTTTCTCTCTTTCCTCTTTTCATAATCTTTTTTTTCTCCTTTTCTCTTTTTCTCTTTTTCTCTTTTTTCTCAATATAGGACTCTTTTTTTATAAGAAGAATGCTTCATAGACAGCTCATTATGGTTACGCTACAGGTTTCCACCATGTCAGCATGGATTAGACCAGCGGCCCAGACGTTTCTCTAACACATATACATAACTCCATGGACTTACAAGCTCCCCTTTCATTTCACACCGACGACATCCATATACAAAAGATCATGATATCAACTAGGTACAAAGTACCAAGTGCAATGTTGAAAGCGTTCCCCATGACAGCATGGTTCTGCTAATTCCCAACAAATAAGTGCAAGCATATACAATATAGAAGACACAATGGTTCAAGTTTATTAATGGGCAAGAAAAGTAAAGTGTGCCATCAAGTTCGTGAGAGCTTTAATCACTAGTTTTCACATAACAAGTTTAATTTGGAAGGTAAACAAAAGCATGAATATACTTGGAATAGCTTAAGCTAGTAGGTAGGTATGGTGGACTCTTTGGAATAACTTGGTTTAGGGAGTTGGATGCATGAGTGGAACTCATACTTGGTTGTGGAGGCTAGCAAAAGACTGGGAGCGACAAACTAAGAGAGCAATAATGGCCATAATCATGCAGAGCGACAAAACATCATTGATCAAAGCATAAAGTGATACTACAAGTTGAAAACCAAAGGATCATAAAGGCTATGGTGACTTGAGATAGTCATAACATGGTGTGAGCATGCGCCAAGTCAACCCAAATAAAGCATCAAAGGAGAATACCACTATACTATGCTTTAATATGCTAAAACAACGCATGATTCATCCAAGGCACATTAAGCAATATCAATTGTTTATAACATGTCATACTACAACAAAGAATACTAAGCATAAAGCCAAAACAATTTCAAGCTTGGCATGACAAAGCATAGGCCACAGTCAAAAACAAGCTCTCTTTACCACTTAAGCATGAACTTTCCTACTCTTTTCCAATCCAAATCAAACTATTTGAAAACCAATGTATTAAAGAGGGGGTCCAACCAATTTATTCAGCAAACTAAGCAAACAAAGAAAACGAAAAACCAAAACGAAAACGAAAAACCAAAACGAAAACGAAAAAGAAGACGCTCCAAGAACAACACAACTATGCATGAAACAATAAAAATGAAGTGTTTGGAAGAAACATGTGATTTTTATTGATGTAGAGGGGGATTCCTTGGGCATCCCGAAGCTTTGACGCTTGTACTTCTTGTATATTTCTTGGGGTGACACACGTGACATCCCCAAGCTTGAGCTTTAGTCCAGCCTTCATCTCATTACTCATTCCTTCCATACACCTGAAATTTTTCCTTCATACAAAACTTCACACAATCTTTATTAGCAACATTAGTGCACTCAAGATAATAAGTCTTTAGGTTCAGCTTCAACACCAATAAAACACAAGCTACTATAACACTTCCCTCAAAAATCTCAATTCCACAAAAGAACTCAAAAAGGAACCAACAAGAAGCAAATGCAAATAATGGCAGAAATCTGTCAAAACAGACCAGCAGGTAAATACGAATTTTTTCGAAGACCTTCTGTTGCTCAAATCAAAACGTGTTGAACTAACTGAAGTTAGATAACAACCTGGGGCAGAAGCACAAAAATTTACGCCTCAAAATGACGTATGGAGATTTTACACGAATTTTTACGGTGAAGCACAGAAATCTGTTTCGGGACAACAACTTTCCCAATCATTACTTCTCTCTCATTAGAGGTTACTCTTGGCACAAAAAGCAAATAAAAAGGATAAGGAGAGGTTATTACTTAAGTAATAACTTCCAAGACTCATCTAAAACTTTTGGGTTATCTCCCAATAAGTACTTTTCTTTAACGCCTTTAAGTTAGGCATGATAGTTTGATAAGATGCTCACATAAGAAATATGAATTGAAGTAAAAGAGAGCATCAAGAAGAAAATTCAAAGCACATTTAATTCTAACCCACTTCCTATGCATAGGAATCTTGTAAAGAAACAAGTCATGAAAGCACAAAACAACAAGCATAGTAATGCAAAACAAGTGCAACTTCAAGACTTTCAACATAAAAAGGGGAAACTTAATATTATTGAGATGCATAAAACCATGTTTCCCTCTCTCATAATAACTTTCAGTAGCATCACGAATAAAATTGAGAATATAACTATCATATAAAACATTATTATCATGAGCCACATGCATATAGATAATTATTACTCTCCACATAAGTATAGTCATTCTTATTAATTATAGTGGGAGCAAATTCAACAAAATAGCTATCATTATTATTCTCATCACCATAATCATCAAATATAGGAGCCATATTGTAGTCATAATTAACTTTCTCCTCAATAGTAGGTGGACTGAAAATATCATACTCATCATATATTGGAGGCATAGTATCATCAAATTAATTTTCTCCTCCGTGCTTGGGGGACTAAAAATATCATTTTCATAAAAACTAGCTTCCCCAAGTTTAGACTTTTCCATAGCATTAGTGATGGCTCAATGCACGGCGCCCAGAAAAGTGCTGGTGCATGGTTGATGTAGAGCTCGTTGGGAACCCCAAGAGGAAGGTATGATGAGCACAGCAACAAGTTTCCCTCAGTATGAAACCAAGGTTTAATCGAACCAGTAGGAGAAGGAAACACCCCAAAGGTGTTACTAGCTGAGCTTTGGCAGGGCGCACTACCGGTGCTAGTAGCAATGTGGAGACCTGCACAACACAACCACAGAACTTTGTCCCCAACTTGCGATGAGGTTGTCAATCTCACCGCGTTTTGCGGAAAACAAAGGATTAAACGTATCGAATGGAAAGAAGTAATAGTTTGCAGAAAGTAAACACAAAGCAGTAAAAGAGTTTATAGATTGAATGTAAAAGACAAGGACCGGGATCCATAGTTCACTAGAGGTGGCTCTCCTTAAGATAGATAACATGTTGCGTTAACAAATTACAGCGGGGCAATTGACAAACATCAAGAACGCAATACATGCATATACTAATCATCTTGACTCCTTTAAGACTTGATTGGGCATTACAACATTATACACCTCCATCCAACTGCATCTATGACTAATAATCCACCTTCAGGTTATCATCCGAACCCCCTCCAGTATTAAGTTGCAAGCAACAGATTATTGCTTTACGAACTGCGTGTAAAGTAAACAATACGATTGTCTTATGAACAAAGGATTGTTGTTTTCTCCCTAGTAGCAACAACACATCTAGTACCTTAGAGATTTCTGTCACTTCCCCAGATTACCAGAGGCATGAACCCACTATCGAGCATAAATACTAACTCTTGGAGTTGCTAGCATCTACTTGGCCAAGATAGCTACTAACAACGGAAAGCATGCAAGATCACAAATAACAAAGACATGATAGAATCAATAATCAATTTAAAATAGCATCTCAGTATCCATCGGATCCCCGCAAACACAACATGCAGAATTACAAATAGATGATCTTGATCATGAACGGAGCTCACAAGATCTAGACATGAAAGCAAAAAGGAGGAGAACCAGCCATCTAGCTACTACATGGATCCGTAGTCCAAGGATGAACTACTCACGCATCACACCGGAGGCTTGCATGGTGACGAAGAAGGCCTCCAGGGTGAATTCCCCTCTCCGCTAGGGTGCCGGGAAGAGCTTCAGATCCCTCCTGATCTAGGGATGGAGATGACGGCGGCTACAGACTCTTTCGTGGATTTTTGATCGGGCACTTAGGGTTTTCGTCCCGAGGGCATCTTATAGGCGGAAGGGGAGGCCGAGGGGTGCCGGGAGCAGCCACACCACCCCCTGGCGCGGGCCAGGCTAGGCCGCGTGGCCAGGTGGTGTGGTGGCCCCCTGGCCCCTCTCCGCCTCGTACTCTGGCATCTGATGACTTCCGGAAAAATAGGCACTTTGGCTTTTGTCCCGTCCAATTCCGAGAATATTCATTTTCTGACTTTCCTGGAACCAAAAATAGCAGAAAGCAGGCAGCTGGTACTGTGGCTCTTGTTAATAGGTTAGTCCAAGAAATCATATGAAAAGTACTCCAAAGTTGGAACAAAACACAAGAAAGTGGATAAAACTAAGCATGGAACATCAAAAATTATAGATACATTTGCAATGTACCAATTAGCAATAATGGTGTCCAAAGAATTCATGCTAACAATATTGCTATTAGCATGCAAATAAAGTTCCATAGGTTTTTTAATTTTCTCTTCAAACACTTCATGTCCTAACTCAAGATAAATACTATAAAGCTCTCTAATTTTTTTGTTGTTTTCCATTAAGCCTAACTAGTGAAAACAAGAAACAAAAAGACAAAATTGTAGAATCTAAAGGAAATAACTTCGAGCACTCACACCGGAGGATGTGAGTACCTTTTACCTTACCTCCCCGCTAACGGCGCCAGAAAAGATATTTTGTCGTGGGAGGTTCTTCTTCTTTAATCCTCCGGTGTGAATACCTTTTACCTTTCCTCCCCGGCAACGGCGCCAGAAAAGAGCTTGATGTCTACGCACTTCTATTCTTGTAGACAGTTGTTGGGCCTCCAAGTGCAGAGGTTTGTAGAACAGCAGCAAGTTTCCCTTAAGTGGATCACCCAAGGTTTATCGAACTCAGGGAGGAAGTGGTCAAAGGTATTCCCTCTCAAGCAACCTTGCAATCAAGATACAAGAAGTCTCTTGTGTCCCCAACACACCCCATACACTTGTCAGGTGTATAGGTGTCGTGGTGGTGTCACGACAGATGCCATGTGTATGCTAAAGGTGGGGACTAATACACGCTAGGGGAATCCAGGGAGGGATAGTGAAGTGATTCTCCACACAAGAACTTGTATTGATTTCCTTCCAAGGTTACAAGTGCTCCTAGAGTTGTATTGGCAAGAGGAGGAAGAAGGAGCTCTCTTACTCTCACCCATAGATCTCAACTGAAACCCTAGACCTTAACAGAATTGTATAGAGATCAAAACAGCCAACCCCTTCTACTGAAGCCCTAGCCCCCCTTTTATAGGGGAGGCTCGGTTTCTGCCTAGGGCATACGTGGAGGCATATTCCTAAGAATATGCCTCCACCCAAAGTGGTAAGCCGACCGGGGTGCTTTTTCCCCCGTGTCACACATGCTTTAGCTATGTTAGCCACTGCGGCGCTCTCGTCAGCTGACACGGGCGTCGTTATGCTTGTCGGCCACGCCCTGGTGGTCCTGTCCTTGCTCGCTTCGCTCAGGCAGTGCGTACCGGGGCTCCTTTTGACCAGCGAGATTCCTTCCTTATCCTAGAAGCTTGCTGCGACCCGGATGGTGGTTCATCCGGCCACACCCTTTCCTGCATACAGGCAAAACACACACTTCCGACTTACCGCTTAAGTCGGATGAGGGCTAGTTAGGCGGACGCCCCCAGGTCTGGATTATCCCGTGATTCGGCCTGCCTTGAGGTGACCCGGCCAGCATCTGCTTTGGCCTTGCCGAACCTCGGCTAACTCGGCCTTTATACCTCGGCGTGACCCTACCCGGGGGTATCCCCCCAACATTAGTCCCCGAAGCTGGTGCGGCCTTAGCTGCCTTGGCCGCTAAGGCCACACCAGGTTCCGTTTTGTGCCCCTGTCGTTGTTGCCGAGTTACCTCTGTACCTCGGACGGCTTGGATTTACGTTCCCTTCGCACATTGCAAGTTTTCACTTGCCTGCCGGGTTACCACAGCTCTATCCGGGTCTTACTTCCTTCTCTTGTACGCTAGCCCATGTGAAGGGTAATCATTATGTTGTCTTATTTTAAGGGACGGTATAGTAACCGCCGCAGTAATTGTCAGTTATCACTGTGCGCAGGTCACGTCACGCCTGCCTCCTCGTTTACCGCATCAGCGTGTCACCTCACAGGACTCTCTCCGCCCTGTGGCCTTCCGTGTGGCTCCTTACTGATTGGTCCGAACGGGTAATACACGGCCATAGCGTGTGGCCGGTCCCCAAGGTGCGATCCCACTCACCCCTGACGGGGGTGGTTAAATAGCGGAGGGGTGCGTCCCTTAGGATTTTTCCCCCTCCGCACCCCTCTGCCCGTTGCTATTCCTCTTCGTCTTCCTCGCGACCGTGCCGCCGCCAGCACTGCCAAAAAGCAGCGTCGCCGCCGCACTTCTCCATTGCACCTCTGCGTCACCGTCACTGCGACGCAAATCTCCCGCTATGGGTCCTCGTCAATCCAAGCCACTGTCCCCTGCCGCCTCTAGCGCCAGCGAGGGCTTCGAGGAGCAGATGGCGGAAGAAGAACTCGTCGTTGCTGAGCAAGAGATGGAGGAGGACGCCGCTGCTGCGGACCGCGGCGCATGGGCCGGCTCCTGGGTCTGACAAGACGATCTGGACTGGCTCTACCGGACCAGACGCATCCCCGCCGGCGTCGCCGCTCGCCTCGCCTCCGCCGAGCTAGCTCCTTCACCCAATCCCGGGGAGTTCGTCGTGTTCCTGTCTCACTTTCAACGGGGCTTCGGACTCCCGGTGAGCGATTTCTTCCACGATTGGCTCAGCACCTACCATCTCCAGCCGCACCATCTTCCAGCCAATGCCATTACTTCTCTCTATGCCTTCGCTTCTACAATCGAGGGCTACGCCGGATTATGGCCCACGAAGGAGCTGTGGATTCGGTTTTTCGCCCTTCGTCGCAACGTTATTCTCGACATTCACACTGATCCGGAGGACAAGCGGCTCACTCAGTTCGGAGCGGCCTCCATCTCACCCCGGAGGTTCTCTGTTTTCCCCCGGGTCACAGGGCTAGAATCCTGCAAAGGGTGGGCCCGGACATTCTTTTACGTCCGGAACACGGGCACCGAAGATTTGATCCGGTTGCTCCCCTATACCCCGGGTCCACCGAACACGGATCTGTGGGACGCCATTCTGAGGAAACCTACCGCCCTGGCCAACCAAGTGAACAAAAGGTTCGCGGAGCTGAAGGAGCTCGGGTTGCGCAACGAGGATGCAATGATCACTTTCATGCGCAATCGAATCTCCCCTCTCCAGAAGCGCACCCACAAGGTGTGCCATATGAGCTACGGCTGCGATCCCAACCGGACTTCATCTTTCGAACTGAACAACATGGAGATCTTTCGCCGGGTTAAGGCTCTCTTCACCACTCACAAGGAATTCTCCTCTGACTGGACTTGGGGGATTGAGCATTTCTGCCGTGACCGGCTTCCTCCCATGGTAAGTTTCATGTTGCAAACTTACCCCGAACTAATCACTTGTCTGTTATTGTTGCATTTTTGACTCGTTTGTTTACTCTTTTCCTCAGCTATTCCTTCAGCAGACGCTCGAGGACGGTACCGATCCGACCCTTAAGTGGGCACCGGACCGGGTGAGTTCGGACGAGGAGGAGCCGGACCAAGAGATGTTTCTCCCCATGACCGACGCCACGAAACGACCCAGGGGTAACTTCTCTTCTGCTAGAGATTGGCCCGATGATGAAGATTACTCAGATATCGAGATAATTGAACCGTTTGAGGCTGTCCCCCTTTCTTTTGCTTTTCCGCCATCAGCTCACTCCGGTGGTCATATCCACGAGGATCCTCCCCTCACCACGGACGAGCCAGTTCCGGTGGCGCTGAAGAAAAAGCGCGCGGCTTCCACAAGCTCTTCCTCTGGACCTTCCCAGCCCGTTAAAAGGCGAAAGAAGGCCCCAGCACGAAGGGCTCAGAAACCCAGAGCAGCCGAAACCTCGGATGCGTAAGTCCTTCTTTCTTCTGTAACTGGCTCTTCCTTACTTCGTCGTAATTTTTCTTCTGACGTTACTTGATTTCACAGGGCTCCGGTGGAGGTCCCTCAAAGTGGATCCAGTATCTCATCACCTCTCTGGGCCAGCCCTTCACCCCGTCGTGACGATGAGTCACGTCCGTTGAGCCCTATTCCGGAGAGCTCTGCGGCTGCTCCGGGTCATCCTGGGCCGGTGGGAACTGGCCCAGCCAGAACAACGGCAGCCACTACCTCGGCAACGCCACAACCAGCAGCCACTAAGGCTACCTTGACTCCAGCATCTGTTCCAGTACCAGTAGCCAAACCAGCGCCAACTCCAACCTCGGCAGCAGCACCAACTCCGGCAGCGAAAACATCAGCGCCGGCACCAAGTCCAGCAACGAAAGTACCAGCGCCCAGTTCCTCTGCATCTTCCGAGTCCTCTCAACCTTGGCAGGGAAAGACCGCTGCTACGGCTTCTTCTTCCCAGCAAGCCAGGGGCAAGAAGATTCAAGACGCTGCCAAGCCCAGTGTTGCCGAGCCTAGGGAACGCACCCTTGAGTCCATGCTCCCCAAGAAGACATCAGCGGCCAAGGACGCGCCTGCCGAGCCAACCGAAGCCCAGCAGTTGGTTCTGCACACCAGCCCCGCCCTTGCCTTGGTGGAGAGGAAGGAAGCACATGCTAAGGGTTTGGTGACGCCTCATATGCCCACAGGTGAACGGTACCCCCCCGAGCTTGATGGAGTTTGTCATGAACTGGAACAAGGCTGAGGTAGTCCACGAATCTGATCAGGTGAATACCGCTGCCAAGGCCATTAACCTCGCTGGGCGAATGATGGAGGTACGTCGTTTCTCCTTTGCAGATTGTAGTTAATAACCATTAGTCCCCGAGCCTCCGGGGGAGTAACCTAGTGGACGAAGTTGAATTGAGGAGAAGGAAGAACGAAGAGAGGCGCATGGCTGAACAATCCAAGAGGACTAGGAAGGGGGTATCCAAGAGGAAGGGCAAGGAGCCCAAGATCAACTATAGGGCTTTGGATGCGGTCTCCTTTTCCGCCATCCGTCACCGTGACTTGTTTGCTGAGCTCCCTCGTGATGATGAGCTGGGGGATACCCGTTTTTGGTGTGCAGAACAGAAGGGGATCTATGAAGACATCTATGCCAGGCTGAACATTAGGCCTATGCACCCACTAGTACTTGCTGATGCTTTGGAGAAGGCGCATCTTGTGGATGCGATGTTTGTGGCTGAGAGGATGGGGCTGCACCATCTCATGTCTCTCTAGTGCTCCTATGACTCTGAGGTGGTGAAGCAGTTCTTCTCCACTTTGGTGATTTGTGGGGATGAGCGTCGCACTATGAAGTGGATGACTCATGACAGGCCCATGACTGCTGATTTTCACGTGTTTGCTGAGGTTCTGGGGTACTCCTTCCGCAGTAGGGATAGAGCCAGTGGCCACCGCATCATCACTCAGTTGAAGCCCAACAAGGATGCTGCTCTCTCTCTCTCCTTGCACTGTGGACAATGGCATTGTGGGTACTGTGGTTGGTCTTGCTCCCATCTATGCTGCATTGGTGGGTCTCTTCCGTGACTCTATTACACCGAGTGGGGGCAACAATGACAGCATCCGTGGTCACCTTGTTCAGCTACTTCAATTTTCTCATGAGGTTGCCTCCTGCGAGGACGAGTCAGTGCAGTACAGGTTGGATGTCATGGACTTCATTTACCATGAGCTGTGTGATGCTATGTTCAACCATCTGTCCATTCCCTATGCGCCCTACATTATGATGCTCATCCATCACCTACTTCCTGCTGAGGAGTTCCACATTGACTCGGTGCACAAGGCCAAGAAGATATACAACAAGGTTCGAAAGACCTCTCACCCCTCCTCTGCTCCTGAGGGCCTCATGAGGGATGCTCGCAGGCCCCCTGTGCCTCCCGTGGCCCGTGAGATCAAGAAGCTGAACTGGTTCCAGCGTCACATTCTCTGCATGGGCGTGGACACACGCAAGGGTCGGTACGAGGCATACAAGCAGCGCCATGAGTTGGCTCACTCCCAGCAGCTCATTCTCCACCACGTGTCCGGCGCTTCGGGTGCTCCTCTGGCTCCTACACCTCCCACTCCGTATGCTCGGTGGAACTCTTCCTCCGGGCTGAACTATGGTGAGCTGGAGCGTCACTTGTTCCCCTCTGCGCCTGCTGCTGATGATGAAGATGAGGAAGGTGACACTGAGGAGCTTGAAGATGAGGATAGGAAGAGAATGAAGAAAAGGACGAGAACAAGGACTACGAGTGATCCCATGGGGCGCTAGCATCGCTCTTCTCCCTTTTTGGTGTCTCGATGCCAAAGGGGGAGAAGTAGTTCTATTAGGATGTCCGTGGATTTGCATGGGTCGGGCATAAGCACTTGCACTTTTCTATTCGTTATTTCTTGCTTATGCCCATTTAGTGTTGAACTTTAAATTCGTGATTTGTGGTTGTTTGAGACTTTTTGTGGTTGTCTGGATTATGCCTATGGACTTCATATCATGGATTATGCTTATGGATCTATCTATTCATATCCTATTGCCGGAGGTTTATCACGAAAGGCGCGCTCATAATGGTTATCCCATAATAATTGTGACTTATGTCAAGGATGCCTACTCTCTGCTTCGGTGGTATGTTTTATTGCTCATATGTCTATGGAATAGATTCACCTACTTGTGTGCATTTGTATTCCAATGCAAAACTCTATTATGCACACATTGAGGGGGAGTCTCTTTCATATGTTATCACTGTCTGTCTTGTGTCTTTCTCCTGCAAATCCTAGTATTGTCATCTAACACCAAAAAGGGGGAGATTGAAAGAATATTTCATGTTTCCTATGTTTTGCGTGTTAGATAACAATACTATGGAGACTATTCATGTGCGCTAAGTGTGCAGGAAGTTTTGAGGGGGGCGGATAATCCGCCCTACCAAGGGCCGGATAATCCGGCCCACCTCATCTCTCAAAGGAAGCCAAGGCGCGTCGCTCGGTGTCCAGTCGGATTTTCTCCCGAAAAATCCGAACTGGGGCGGTTTTTTCTCCCCAGGCCGGATAATCCGGGTGTCGCACGGGCCGGATAATCTGGCCCCCAGTTTTGGAGCAAAAGGGGCCAAGGCGCGTCGCACGGTATCCGGTCGGATTTTCTCCCGGAAAATCCAAACTAGGGCGGTTTTTCTTCCCCAGGCCGGATAATCCGGCCCTCACATAGGACCGGATAATCCGGCCCCCAGAGGTTGATCAAGGGCAAGCTCGGCACGTCTCTCTGATAGGGGGCGGATTATCTGCCAGATATTCCGAGTCTGGGCGGTGTTTTCCCCAGGCCGAATAATCCGGCCCCCAAAGTGTGTAACGGCTGGTTTCTGAAGGGGTTATAAATACCCTTCCCCAACGTTCAGAACTCTTGATTCATTTGAAATTGACTAAACATTGTGCAAGAGCTCTCATTCTCGATCTCCCACTTCAACCACCCGAAGGTCTTGACCTTTGGTGGAATTGAAGGAGGAGAAGTTCATCATCATCATCAAGAATCAAGCGCTTCAACTCCTCTCCATTCACTTGGAGAAATCCCTGATCTAGTATTCTTGTCAATACCTAGATCTTGTTTATTGTATTTGATAAGTTTGTTCTTGTGGCAGCTTGTTGTCATTTCGGGAGCCTCCAAGTTGTTGTGGAGTTGTTGCACCGCTAATTGTGTAAAGGCACCGGTGCCCGCCTCGAAGGGTACCTATAGTGGAAGGTGGATCAGGCGTGTTGTGGCGAGATCCACCGGAGAACAGGGTGAGGCCTTTTGTGGCGTGGTGGTCTTAGTACCGCCCACCCCTCCAACGCAGACGTACTTCCCTTAACAAGGAAGGAACTGCAGTCAAACAAATCATGTGTCTCCGCGTGATTCACTTCGGTTTACTCGTTCCTCTTCCACTCGCTCTTTACTTGCTAGTAGATAGGTTTGCATATAGGGAAATTCCACCTAATAGTTTATCTAGAGAATTTACCCTTTGTGCTAATCCTAAAATTGAAAAAGAATTAAAAATTGGTGTAGCACCTATTCACCGCCCCCCTCTAGGTGCCCATACGATCCATTTCAGGTGAGAATCCAGAAAACCGCCAAGATCAAAATCGCAACAAGATATAAAAGGGAGATCCGATTTTGATGAACAAGAGCTTGCTATGAAGATTACCACAAGCTCTATATCCTCACATGGATAAGACAAAACAACCAAATATGATGATACAAGTATGCAAAGGTTTGAGCTCTCTTCAAACGATATGATCGAGATACTCACTCGAGAGCCTCTCTTGATAGTACAGCTATCTATCCTAAACCCGGTCAACACGAGACCGGTAAAAGGGAAAACCTATCAAGAATACCTTTGCCTTGAGCATCCTTTGGCCTTGTCTTCATCAATTCATAAACACCGAGGATGGCAAGCACCAAACATGAGATCTTCTAGGGATGGCGCATATTGAGCTTCCACGACGCATCTTCTTTTTTATTTCATCAACCTTGAAGCCAACACATGCTCCAAGCGATGCCAATGGACAATTCCTACAAGTACAACTTAATACACACATTAGTCCATAAAGATTGTCATTAATTACCAAAACCACACATGGGGCCCACGTGCTCTTTCACCTATACTTCAATAATTTAGCATAACACAGAGAGATACGAGTCCAGGGAGTATGTCAGACAAAGTATAAGAACATTTGGAACACCAAGCTATATTCTTTCCCACATAACCATGTTGTGATTTGCACATGCCAACCTACTAGTGTGATGATTATTACAGTGGATGAAATCACATGCTACATGTTCACTCTGAAGGCTGATGAAAAAAATCACATGCTACAGTGGAATGGAGTCGTTTTCAACGGCAATTCCCCATCTCTCCAACAGCTGTGTCGCTGCTGCCACAAGGATGCTATGCTGTGGTGCGAGGATGTGGTTAGCTGGATTGCCCGCCTAGCTATTTAGCCTTGCCGGCACACGAATATTTAAACGCATAGGACCAGCCAAACCCATACACACGTGTACATGACAGGGGGACACTGGCCTAACACAAACTGCAACTACTATAGGAGGTCGGGACACGGCAGACTGAGACGGGCACAACGAGCACACAGTAGCCAAAATTAGCCCCTCTCAGAGGGCTCGAGGCCTTACTCATGGAGGCACCTGGGACGCATCCTCAGCTGATGTCGCGTATGTCTTCTTTTCATCAGAGCTGGAAACAGGTGGGACGACGAGCTGCACCTCCGCGCCCACGTCCCCCAGAACGGAGAGCACAGAGGCCAAGCCGGGCACCAACTCAACGTGGTCAATCACACCAACAACACCGGTCACCAGCTGAACCTTCTGTTGGTTTATGAAAAATGCTTGACAAGTTCTTGTCAGTTTATGCATGGTATGTTGGTCAAGTTAAATAAGTTGTGTGTTACTGGTGTACACATACAAGTCATTAGTACATGCATAAACTATTGTCATGGAAGAAGCAGATACAAATTATTAACAGAGAGCTGAGTGCACTCCTACAGGTTCAGTCCAACACGTTCAGTCTACTGTCAGTTAATACAATCTACCTTGAAAGTGATATGTTGTTGTACTTGTACCTATCTACCTTGACAGTGATATTATGTTAAATTACATGCTTTTCTATACAGCGACGGCGCATCTGCGACCAATCGCCAATCCCTTAAAACGCAAGTTAAAGAATAGTAGGACGATTTATCTGAGTTATGAAGTTCATACTAGAACATAATATCACTTCTGGAATTTACCCAGCCAGTATATTTCCTTGAAGTGACCTAAGGAACATAAATGAAGTGCCTATGTTTAGCTTGCTTCCTTGATCAACTATGACCTGAGAGAAGTTCCACAAAAATAAAGAGCTAACTATGACCTGAGAGAAGTTCCATCTGGCTAAAACAATATGTACACAATAACAACCTACAGGTGATCTGCATACTAACTTATTGTTGAAAATAAAACTAAATGCAGTGAAGCAAGATGGAGAGAGAGAGTAGCACAACACAAGTTTAAGACCTTTGAACGAGTACTACTTTATGCAGGATTAAATGATGAAATCATGTTTGCATCAGTGGCAGTACAAGACTCACAACACCAAGTCTGTGGATGGAAGACTGTAACATGAGTAACTTACCATGTCTCCAAGGCCAAGTATCATGTAGTCAACAAGAGTGCTTCCTGAAACAATCCCACCTAGCAGATTCCTAGGGAACACAAGTTTCACTAGAAGCTCTATTTTCTTCATAATCAGCTACAGCGGAGGAAGGTGGAGCTTGCATGAGAACAATCCCTTCTGGAATTTTCCTAGCCAGTATATTTCCTTGAAGTGACCTGCGGAACATAAATGAAAACATTAAGCATGAGTCTGAATGTGAATGGAACAGTGTACTGCAAGTAAAAATAAGCTAAAGTGTAAATTATTTGAGTGAAAACCTATAGTGTAAGCCCAAATTTAAAAACTTAACAATATGAGTATCAAAGCTAGCGCAGTTCCCAATATTCTCTGGAATTGCTCCTCATTGAATTTTATGCACATAGCTTCTGTATCATTTGAGAATTCCTAATTGCATTGATGTGTCGAAGGAATACATTCCAGTTTCAGTAGCATATGCAGTTTTATCCTAGTTTTGTACTTCTGAACATACTGATTTAAATTAGGACATACTATTAGTAGTGTTGAACTCTGTACTTCTGAATCAAATCCCTAAATTCAATTTGGTGAACTTTCACTAATTCACTGTATCAATCCAAACAGTCCGGACTAGAAAGAATGGAGCATGAAGGCAGGGAACAAAGGGGAGAAGAACCCAAGTACCTGAGGGTGTACGTGTAGAAGGAGAGGTGGCGTCCCTAGCGGCCTAACCGGTGACCGTCCTCTCGGGAGGCATCGACGATGCCCATCACGGAATCGTAGATGGTGGGAGGTGAGCGAGGCACAGGAGACCGTCATGGTGACGAGCTCCAGATCCCGAGAACGCCGGTGTCAGTGAGGGCCCTAGGGCAACCATGGATGACCAAGATTGAAGCTTGGTAGAGACTAGGACCCCTACGAAGCCAGCATGGATGCCCCAGGTCCCCAGCTTCAGAGCCCAAGGGCGTCAACGCCGCCATGGATCCCAAAAAAGGAACCTTGCTGCAGCATGGGTTAGGGTTTCTGGTGGGGGCTATGAATCGAAGGTTCAACGCCGTGGAATCGGTGTAGGGGAAGGAGGGCGTGCGAGGAGGCAGAGGTCGCGGCGAGGTGAAGGGATGGAGGCGGCGGCGAGGCGAGGGGACGGAGGCGGCGGCGAGGGGCCGGAGACGGACAGGAGGGGAACGCGAGGAGTCGAGCGAAGGCGAGGTTGGAGATGGACTGCGGGTTTCAGGTGAAAAGGTATAGGGATGTTTTTGCAAAAATGGCACCGCGTCAGTTATGTCGGGACGGAGGGAGTACATCGATGATAGGTTGGGCCGAAAGACGAGGACTCCTCCAAGGACCGTAGAGTGCAAGGGAAATAAATCCTATATCTGACACGTATGCGTCTTTTTAATTTTTTAGTCTTTTTTTCGTCTGTTAATTAGTCTTTTTTCTAACTACTATGTATAGGAGTGGGTCTATCCTTGACGAATATAGACCGGGTCTCATAGGATTTTCTTCCGAGTGCAAGCACCAAACTGAAACTGCAGGCAACATTGGAGTTTCAGACCCACCGTTCACCGGAACCGGAGGAAACCCTATCGGCGCCGCCGCGCGACCATGCTCTGCCTCCAAAACTTCGTCCTCTCTTCGCCCTCCACCTCTCCAATCTCCTCTCTCCACCGCCTACTTGCAGCTGCCGCCGCTACGCCCGCCGTTCCCTCAAAACCAAAACCAGGTTTCGTCGTCGAGGACTACCTTGTCGACACCTGCGGCCTCACCCGAGCCCAAGCCACCAAGGCCTCCACGAGCCTCTCCCAACTCAAGTCCCCCTCCAACCCCGACGCCGTCCTCGCCTTCCTCGCCGGCCTCGGCCTCTCCGGTGCCGACGTCACCTCCGCCGTCGCCAAGGACCCCAAGCTGTGTGATGTCCCCTTGGTGGGTGAGGGACGATCACGAATTCTAGATCAGTACAGGAAGGAATCAGAACGGAATTTGGGGGAGGAGAAGAGCAGGTAGGTGAGAAGAGACGACGAGGATGAGATTTCAGAGTTCTCTGTTTAATTTTTCATGCTCAGTACGAACAACGACTTAGTCCTTAACAGCGGACACTACACACTTACAGGTGGCCCTTGCTCACGGCTTTCTCACTCAATTACTCAATGTCCACCTGACAGATGGGCCCATCCTCGCTCGCATGGTCCGTCGCTTGATGATCTAGCGACTCACTGTCCACCGCGACGGTAGCAGGTGTGACAAGCTGCTCTGCGCCGGCGTGGACAGGACTCTGGCCCCGGTCGTCGCCGGGCTCACGGGCCTCGGCCTGTCGCGTTCCGAGATCGCGCGCGTCGTCTCGTTGCCCGGCCACAAGTTCCGCTGCAGATCCATCGTCTCCAGGGTGGGGTTCTACCTGCCCCACTTTGGCTCCGTCGAGAACCTCCTCCGCGCGCTCGAGGGCGGTTGCTACCTTCTCTCGTCGGGCCTCGACAGGGTGGTCAAGCCAAACATCGAGTTCCTGCGGGAGTGCGGGCTAGGTGCTTGCGATATTGCCACAATGTGCGTCTCTAAGCCCCGGATTCTCACCACCGACCCGGAGCGCGTCCGGGAGATGGCGGCGTGCGCGGAAGGCGTCGGTGTGCCACGTGGCTCTCCCATGTTCAAGCAGGCATTGAGAGCTGTTGCTTTCTCAAGCAAGGAGAAGGTCACTGCCAAAGTGGAATTCTTGAAGAAGACGTTCGTGTGGTCGGCTGCTGAGGTGGGCATTGTCGTGTCTAAGGCTCCAACAGTGTTGGCGAGGTCAAATGAGACCCTCCGGCGCTTCTCTGAGTTCCTTTACTCTGAGGTGGGGTTGGAACCGGCCTACGTTGCTCATCGGCCGGTAATGCTCACTCTTAACCTAGAGAGGCGTCTCAGGCCCCGGTTCTATGTTTTGAAGTTTCTTAAGGAAACTGGATTGTTGGAGCGCGACATGAGCTTCTATGGCACAGTCCGTATAACCGAGAGTGCTTTCGTGAAGAAGTTTATATTGCCTCACAAGGAAGCCGCGCCACACCTTGCTGAAGACTATGCGGCCTCTTGCAGAGGGGAAGTACCACTAATTTCAGATTTACTTGAACCAAGAACAGGCTATGAAAGTTGGTAACGGTCAATGACACAACAAACTTTTTACTCTGAATGGTAAGCTGGCAATTCATGTTTTAGTGTTCTTTGCGTAAACTAGATGTTGGTTGTCTCCTATTGACTCCTGAACCCCGATGGGTTGATGTCTCATTTGTTAAAGAAAGCATCACCTGCGATATCTAAAAACAAGAAGAGTCCAGGGATATATTTGTGTTTCTGACTTGTGTTAAGATCATCGAAATTGGATGTGTGGGTGGACCATTTTTCTGTTGAAACCAGGATCCAAAGAACTAGAAAGCAAAACTATCTCACGTCGTTTTCCATGTAAATATTAGTATTATCTGCTTTCATACCGAATTTTATCTACCATGTTCCATTTCACCATCTGTGCCAGTTATTAGTACTAAAATTGCAGTCCAATGTTCTATTGGGTGTATATTCATTTAGTGCCTTTTGATTTCTTTCCGTGTGTTCTTCAAAGATTGACGATCTCTGTTCCTAAATCCTGTAGTTGAACTTAATTTCACCAGTGAACTTTTAAGGTTTGAAAAACTAACACATCTGGGACTATAAGCTGATGAACAAATGAATTAGTCTTATCATTCACATTTGTCCTTAATTGTCAGAACTGTGATGGCAAGAATTAACCTTATCATCTCTCTCTCTAATACTCACTGCTTGCATATGTGAAACTATAACTGTTCACAAAACTAAATGTATAACTTGGCAGCGTAACTGTTGATTCAAAAATTGATTTCGCGAAGCTACAAAACTTAGCTCAGTTTGTTGCTTTAAGCTGAGCTGTAAGTGTTTGCACGACACTATCCCAGTTACCCCCTTAGGCCTGTTGTCCATCCTAGCATAAGGGGCAAATCGCTCTTTCTGGTGACGTAATTATGTGTTGTGATTGTGCTAAATAATGCAAGAGGGTAACTACTCTATAGTGATTTGCGGATGTTACCTGATTGGGTACAACATACAATGGTGGGTCATGGTACTCTGTTCTTTACTGAACCTGAGATTGTTGCATCACGGAATAGGTAAGCCATAAGACATTCCGTCCCTTATTTGCTGCTCTAGTAGTGATTGTAAGCCACGTAGGTATGGTTGTTCCTGGAGCCATGTGCTTCTCTTAACTTTGCTGAAAGTAATGTTTTATTGTTCTAAGTCTTTTTTTTTTTTGCCTGCTTTATACTACAGTCACATCACCATTCTTGGCGGCAAGGGAATTGGTTGGTGCCCCAGTACTTACGTTGGTGTAATGCTTTAACAAGGCTCTACAGCAATCAGTGAGCTCTGAAGACCAGCATCTCACTTAGTGCCGTTTGAGCAAGCACAAGGGTTCAGATTTTCTTGTTTCATTCATCGAGCCTGCCTTTGGCTCCTCCCAATTGTGTCACCAGCATTACAGGATTTAGCTATGCAAAGCTTGGTGACAGGGAGGGTTCAGATCTTCCCTGACGTGCTGCAGCTGATATATTTAACTTTTTTTTTCTATATGTTTGATCGTGGTATCATGTAAACTTGGTAACACTAGATATGTTCGTGAGACATGTTTGCCCGTGCTGTAATCTTAGTGGTAATGGTCACCATTTATTAGATTTCATATATTTCGACATGTTATTGCTGCTAGAGAAACTTTGTTTCGACATGTCCTGCATGGTAAGATTCCTGCATCTTTATGTCCATGCAATCCATCATACTCCCTCTGTTCCATAATATAAGATGTTTTAGCTTAATTACACACTAAAAAGAGTCTAGATACATTTGTTTTACAAAGCTACTTCCTCCGTTTCAAAATATAAGATGTTTTAGCTAAGTCTAGATACACTTTATTCACAAAGCTAAAACATCTTATATTTTGAAACGGGAGTAAAACACATCTTATATTATGGAAGGGAGGGAGTACATCAGTTCAATTATCCAAGCTTCAGGTCTGGTAGTCACCAAATTGACAAATTTTGGCGCTCATCAGCATTGATTGCTTATCTGCTTATCGACAATACTTCTTGCTCTGTTTTAAGTTTGGTTATATCTTCTTGCAGATGTCAAAGAATTTCTTTCATGTTTCCTTTTTCCTGTTTATTGTGCTGGATCTAGAATACTTGGATGCAAATTGAGCTTGAATGACCTTACAGTGCTGATCCTGGTGGTTAGACATCCAACAGAGACATCCTAATGTCCCTTGCCACGGTTCAGGTAATCAACACAGCATAAAGCAGAGTCCATACACAAAGGGTGCTCTTGCATGATAGCATGAACATATTAGATAATGCTGGGGGTTTCCATAGCTGACTGGAAATACAACTTGGCTAGGTCTTGAGAGCTGAAGCAACAATTCTACCACTACAGAACAAGTTCAGTCAAACATAAGCATTAGCCCACAACATGATCATACTGAGCTGACCCTCACCCTGGATCCACGAAAGAGCAAACACTCCTCTCATGATGGATCAAATACCAACAAAAGGGCAGACACCTCACTTGATGGAGCACATCTAGGATTACTTCACATGACCAAGTTTCTTAAGGCACCATAGTACCCCTTGAGCAGCTTGTTCCTGGGCAGCCTTCTTCTGAGGTTTGGGCTCACTGCAGCACTCCACAATAGTGTCTGAGAATGTCTCCACAAGGACAGTCACCTTGCATGTGAACCTGCAGAGTTCTTAAAACATCAAATGTGCCCATTTCTAGCTGTAGCTATCATCACAGGCAAATAATCAAACAAATGCAGTTCTCTCTGCCCAAACACAAGACAGTAGTACTCACTGATGGGCATTAAGATAACTGCAAATAAGCTGGTGGATGAAAGGTAACTGCGTATTATGCATTTACTAAACGGAACTGAACCTACATCGACTTCTCAAAGACAGCCATGAATGACATCCAGAAATAATAGCATAAAAAAATGATAGCCACTTAGCAGAAATTGAGTTACTCCAAGATGCTACTGAAGCACTTAGAAGTAGTATGGCAAGATAGAGTATGAAAAACATACACAGGTAAGAGCATCTCCACTCGCGTTCCCAGGGCGTATTTTTCGTCCGGGCGGCAAAAATTCGCTCAGTCGCGTTCCCAAGAAGCCGGTTTCGTCCGGATTTGGCCCAAAATTGGTCCGGCGTTCCCAGGCCGAACCCGAGGCGCCGGGAACGGCCTGGGAACGCCGGATGGAGAGAAAGCAAGGGTGGGCCCCACCTGTCGGCGAGCCGAGGCCGAGTTCCCGCCCTTTTCTTCTCCCTCTCCCGCCATCCCTCCACAATCCCCCACATCTCCTGCCAGTTCGCCGAGCGCGCACCCGCCATGCCGCCCAAGGCTTTCGCCAAACCCTGACCCGCCGCCGGCGAACCAAAGGAGAAAAAGGTGAGGAAGCCGAGAGCGCCCGCGACGAAACCCGATGGCATGAGCGCCCCTGACTGGTTGGCCCTATCCACAGCGAGAAAGTTCGCTACGGAGAGCCGCAGGGACCAGAAGGCAAGGGCCGAGCAGGCGCAGGAGCTCGTCGAGGTTCAGGCGATGAGGGGAGCGGCGGCGGAAGCGGCTTGGCTTCGTCTCGAGTGTAGTACGACGGCGTCTGGGGAAGCCAGCCAAGCGTCACGTCGCCGGCCAGATACTCGCCGGCGATGTTCCAGGAGAACCAAACGAACCTATGTCAAAGGTACTCCTCCCCCGAGTTCGACGGCGGATTCAACCCAAACAACGTCTTCCCCTGCCCCGCACCACGTCCTCCTTCAGCGTTCAGCATCGACATCAACGCCCCCTACACCTCCTCCTCGACGGCGTGCCGCGGTGCTCTGCCGTTCACCGGGAGCTCGTCGCACGCGACCAACGCCGAGGCGGACGCCCAGAACATGTTCGGCGGAATGTCCAATGAAGCCTACATGCAGGGCATGATCGCCGAAGGCTCGGCTGCCGCCTCGGCCTGCAACGCCGGCTTCTTCACCCAGGAACAGTCCCGGGCCAACGCTGAACACAGCATCGAGTCCCAGGATTTCACCGAGCAAACCCAGACCGACGAGGAAGAGGAAGGCATGGGCCTGGCTCCGGTGAATGGCAAAGGCAAGAAGAAGGCGGGCACCTCGGTGACCGAGCCCCGCATCAAGTGGCGCCGACTGAGGACCTTTGCCTCGCCGACGCCTGGAAATCGGTGAGCATGGACCCGATCACCGGCGCCAACCAAAATTCGGACAACTACTGGAAGCGTGTGAAGCTGGCGTTCGACGAACATAACCTTTGTGATCCGAAGTACAACAAAACCCACATGGAGCGTGGCGAGAAAGCAATGACCAACCACTGGGGAATCATCCAACAGGCGTGCAACAAGTGGCACAGTCTTCTCGAGGAGGTCGAGCGCACACCCGTCAGCGGCGAGAGCATGGATGCCAAGGGACTACGCCGAACACTAGCCGAAGGCACTTCTTCATGCCTATGCTGACACACTTTGCCTTGCCTTTGCAGCTTCTCCGCATACTCGGCATGTACCGGGCTGACACCGGGACGGAGTTCAAGTTCTATCACGTGTTCCCTGCAATCGAGCATTGCCAGAAATGGGCGGATACTCGGCTCACCCTCGGCAAGACGAAGGACGGCGTGTACAACCCGGCGGCCCCTCCACCTGCTGCCGGCAAAGGAAGGCCAGAGCTCGGCCAGAAGAAGGCAAAGATGCTCAAAGCCACAAGACCTCCCGCCGAGCGCCTCCAGGAGTCCATCGAGAGGTGCATCACCGATACGAAGGCCCATACCAAGAAGAGGGAGGAGAAGACCGAGCAGAGGTGGGCGCGGCTGCTACAGAACCAAGACCGCAAGCTCGACCTCCTCAAAGCGAACTTCGCCGCCAAGAAGAGGAACACTGATCTGCAGTTTCTCATGGGCGGCGAAGACACCTCGGCGATGAGCTCGGATGTCAAGGCCTGGTATCTGGCTCGGCGCAAGGACATCCTCGAGGAGGACAACGTCGAGACCGTGCCAAGCTCTGCGCCGAACACCTCCGCCGCCGTGCCCTTGCCGAGCTCCGCTTCGACCTCCTCCAACCAGTCGGCCGGCAGGAACACCGACGAGCCCATCCCCGTCGCACCGAACACGCCGGAGGAGATCACCCCCATCGATGACTGATCGCTGACCATTTTATCTTGTTCTGTAATAATTCGATGGCCGAACTACTTTGGGCGTACTTCTGTCGAACACCCGCCACGATTTCGCCACGGGAACGAGAAAATTTGAAAATGTCGCCGTTTTTCGCTTTGCCTGGGAACTCGGCCTGGGAATGCGAGTGGGGAATCGGCCATTCCCAGGCCGAAACCTTCGTCCGTCCGGCTATTTAGGTCCGGATTTCGGCCTGGGAACGGCCAACGGGTGGAGATGCTCTAAGGGCGCAGCCTTACATGTATGAATGGAAAGCTAATCTGCAACTCAAAACCATAGCAAGCGTGGAAATGCTGAGACACATTTTACCCCAACACCCTGTAACTTCAACCAGCTATACTGGGTAGAGTTTAGTGTTGACATTTGTAGCTAGCCCGTGTTAACAAAACCATAGAAAATTCACAGAATAATAAGGACTTCCGGGCTACTTCTGAGTAGCCTTCAATGCAACTGGGTTGCCTTTCAGTGGCATCACCAATGACCACATATCATTATTATCATGGTGTTTATCAAACTGATGGAGAAAGCTATAGTGGCTTTGCTATGATAATACATATGATGTCATACCACATTTAAGGTAATATGATGCACAACAGGCCTACATGTGTTCAAAGTACATAAAAACCAAATTAAAGATTCACACATTAATAGGAAAGCTTACAGTTTAGTATGGTGGAGTCCTTGCTCTTCAAAGTCATATGTTGGATGTTTCCAGCCAATTGCACTGCAGAGCTGAGCCAGTCTTGATCTTGCTGCTTGTTCCTTATTTGCACTGTCTATGAATTCGAACCAAAGTCAGCAACACACTAAAACAACAGTTTAACTTTAAGATTACAGCAGAAGCACTTATACAAACAATGCCTAGTCATATCAAGTAATGAATCCCTTGTTCCATGCCCTAGGTTTTCTTGAGAAGACTATTCTCAGTTACAGTATGCTTGGACTGAAATACTGAACATTCGATCATTAACTCCTTCATTGTATGAACTATTTCATCTGTAATGAAATTCATGTATTTTCGAATTTGGACATGACATTTGCGAAGGTCACATATTATGTTATGTTTTGTGTATTGGCTAGTATCTACAGAAATTTGTTTCAGTGCAATGCCCACATTACTCTGTTTCTAAGCCTTATACATGTTGCTTTCTTCTAATATCTCGCTTCTCCTAATAAACATGATACATCTACAGAAGAGCAAGTTATAAGATGTCTGATCTTTCCTTATTACATACGCATCAGTTTGTTACTAGAAATTTCCACCAAGTACATAAAAGTCATTTTTTTTGGCCAAACCAAATACACTTTCGAGTTACAACTATTCATCCATCTTATTTATTGCCATATCATTTTACGTAAAGATTATGTTTATTATTTTTAAAATCATTATTGCACACATTAAAATTTAATAGTGGCCAAAAGGAACACGAGATATTAGATTTACACAAGATCGGAATTTTAGATACCATGAACACGCCCATCACTGCGTACGTTTGCTTCACCATTGCTCCGTACTACAGAAGCAGACCCTTTTAGTGACGGATCACCATGCTCTTTATTCTTACTCTCAGTGGCGACAACTTCAATTTCCTGTTGCGGCTGAACAATGCACCCTGTAAATTTGGGCTTTTTTGTCGAACATGACAATTCCTACAAGTAAAAAGAATACTGTGACCATTCAAACATAGTATCATAGTGTTCAAACTAAAAACAAGATGTGTAATCGTTGTACTCAAAAGCAAGATGGAAAAGCAATGAATGCAAGAGATGTTGTCATCTTTTACCTTTTCTTCCAACTCCAACTCCTCATCTTGGGTATTGATTGGCATGATACTAGACTCCTGTTGCACGGGTGGCACCATAACCACTGAATGGAGAGAAGTCCCCTAACAGAAGCTACAAAACTACAGTAATTTGGTATTGACATGAAAAAAGTTTCTTGAACATAGCACAGTAGGTGATAAGTAGAACAAGAACATTTTCTACTGAGAATTAACCTCCTTTATTTTGGACAATTGTTTACTAAAGGAAACTTTGGCCAAGGTTTTGGTCGCGACTGCTAAGAAATTTGGCAACCATCCACAAAGGCAAAAAAATTGGCGATGGCAGCAGAATTTGATGCACAAACCCAAACATACACATCATGCTCAGTAAACTCACAAACACACCTATATGAGTAATGTATAGTTTAGCACACCACTACTCCATTATCACCATGAATTATGGTCAATGCTTACCTTGTTCTTTGGCCTGTTATGTTGGGAAAGATATTTTGGAAAGGCTTGTTGGGAAAGTTTTATGAGAACTTTTCACCGAACAGATGTCAGATGTACAAAATTTGAAGGTTTTATTGTAAGCTCATTAAACATGTGACTGAAAAGGGGATGCTATCAGAATGACTGTGCTGTTGAGTGATGACTTCTAGTAGTAGTACTGAAGATAACACAAATTTCCCTAACCATAATAGCAAAACGACAACTCCACAACACAAAGCATTTATGATCTGTAAACCATTATTGCACAAAAAGGTACTACCTCCGTTCCATAATGTAGAACTTGGCAAACTAAATTAGTTTGCTAAAACGTTCTACATTATGCTACAGATTTAGTAAAAAAATAATCTGGAAAATGGGCACCAACCAAACCATTCTTATCTGTTTGCTAATACATACCATTCAACTTATTACACTGCAAATTACCAATGCTACTTGCTTCGAGCAAGCTCTAGAACAAACTACCATTTTTCCCAGTCTAGAAATCATTATCTTTCAGACCATTAGTTCAAATCAATCATGGGCACTACACTTTTTTCCCAAATGAATGCAACATATTTTAAATCTAAGTCGCTAACACTAAATATGAACAGAAGCATGTACTGAGCTGTGAAAATTTTGGCATTTGCAAGATTAGAAACGAATCTGCACTTCAAGGTGGGATGCAGCCAGTGATGTTTTTGAAGCTGAACGGGCCTCACTGACTAAATCGGCCCTTAGTAAGTACCCAACAAACAGGAAGCAAATGATTAGCACAAAGAGCAGCAAGGAGCACATGGTGTGGACGGAAGACACAATGTTTCACTGCAACTGTACACGAGGTCACTTCACAGTCGAAACTCTGGTTCCCAGACATCCTCTACGCGATTCCTACCAACGCCGCATCGTCGATCTAGAACCCTCAATTGCGCAAGTGATGCGTCCCAGGAAGCTGGACGCAGGACATTGAAGAGCGGTACTTTTTTAAAGGTATCGAGTGAGCGCTTACCAGGAGCGAAATGCGCGAATGCACGATGCTTTTGGAGGGAACCACGGGATGATCGAAGCAGCCGAGAAGGGGCGAGGCCGGCGACGGAAGGGGAACGGTCCGCGTGGGGCTCGGGAACCGCGCTATGGGTTGGGACCAGTCTCCGCGACGCCGGCCGCAAATTACCGGATCGAAGCTAGATGGAATTAGAGAGAGAAGAGAATACTGAGCGCCCCTGGGAGCTCCAACTTAGATCTCGCTGGGGAGAGGAGTTGCGGTAGCCGGCCGGCGGCGTGCCTCCAGATCGACCGGGAAGGCAGCCTCTGACATGCGCCGCTAGGGGAAGAGGAGGGAGAAGTAGGCGTCACCAGTAGAGCAGAGTTTGGGATAACTACCGGAATCTGGACGGACCGCCACAGGAGGGAGGGTTTAAGGCCACTAGATTTAGATTTAGGGGTGTGCTTTGCGCACGATTCCCGAATATCCGTACTAATTTAAATTATGTGTTGCGGTGATAAAAACCAAACGGGAGAAAATACTGTTGTGTAACCATAAAAAACATCTTATATGAAGGAGCAATTAATGAGTTCTGATCGCAGGTTCGTTGTGAACAATGTCCAACTTTTTGATCCCAGACTATCGCCGGATTACGTCTTGTATAAGTATAACCCGCCACCCCGTGACTCCTAGGTGGTGTTGGTCGACGTGGTAAGCGGCATGATTATCTTACACGTTGCTCACATTTACATCCACCCACCGGCTTTCATCGCCCGCGTCAGTGATTCAAGCCGTTTCCCGACACGATTTTCTACCTAAGCTCCACCTTCAGTGTTTCTTGGCACCGTCGCATACGGATGTATATATAAACCGAAGACCGAAAATGGGTCTTGAATTCGTGGCTTTCGCATCTATAGTCTTAATAAAATAGCCAAAGTGAGAAGTTAATAAATAATACTCGCTTCGTTCTGAAAAGAATGTGACACATTTATCTAAATTCGAATGTATCTTAACACAATAAATTTAGTACTATATACATTTATCCAAAATTTACACAAATTTGCGATATTTTTTTCAAGACGGCGAGAGTTCTATAGCCGATAGTTCATACAGACCGAAGTATGTATTTCATATGTAAAATCGATGATAGATACTCACTCCGTACCAATATAGGATGTTTTACAATTCCACTATTTTCTGCCCACGCTCAGCTCGTTCGCTTTCTTCCTCGCCGCTCGCTCCTTCTCCCCACGCCTCCTTGCTCCACGAAATCGCCACCTCCAGGCTCGTCCCAAGCCGCCGCTGCCTCGCTCCTCTGATGCCGCCACCTCTTTGCTCTCCCCACGCCTCATTTCCCTCCTCTATTCCACTGTCGGCACCTCCGCAGCTCAGTTGGCTCGCATGTCCCTGCAAGTGCAGCAAGAAGCTTCGTGATAAAGGTCGCTTTTCTAGACAAGAAACCGGCGGTGCTAGCTGCATGCCAAGATCTGTGAGCTGAGGTGATTGATCTTCTCAAAATCTGCGGTCGGTGGTGCCGGATGCCACAGTCACGTCCGTGGTCTAATTGAGCAGCTGTTGGGTGTCCGGCTCTGTCGTTGTCAGCCGGCGGAATCATCGGCGTCGTGGTCAGCCGGATGAATCGGCGGCAATGGTGGCGTGCATAGCGGCTTGTTCCGGGCAGCATCGGGAACCTTATCGGGCAGCACGGCGGGTGGCGGCAGAGGTCTGAAGAAGGATAGAAGAAGGGGGGAGAGGAGCGGCGGCCGCCTCAGTCTTCTTCCCTGCAGAGCTGAGTTCTGTGCTTGGGTGCCTCCCCTTCTTCCCTGCGGAGCTGAGTTCCGTGCTTAGGAGCCGAGTTCTGTGCTTAGGAGCTGAGTTATGTGCTTGAAGGTACCACTGCTGTTTTCTTCGGTCTGTCCTAGCCTGAATTTGAGTTATGTCTATATCTTGCAATAGTAGTTCTCACCCAACAGCATGGCAGTTTCATTGGATCTGATTTTTCAAGATTTATGTATGCTACACTATAGATTAATTATCCTCTTTGTTTCTTGCAAATGCAAATAGTAAATCCAAGTATGACACTTCATTCGGTTGCAATAGCAGGGAATACAAAGAAACTAAATAGCTAGGTTAGTCCAAATACGCCACAGAGCAAAATATCTCAGCAACATATTGATTGTAGTACTTCATTTCTTCGAGAAAAATACTTTGAGCAACTTCCAAATTTTCAAGTAATAGTGTCTAATCCAATCATCTCGTCAGTCGTAAGTATTTAAGATACAGTATATGACTTCAGTGGTGATATGGCTTTATTAGGAGTTTGCACAAGGAGTCAGTTCTAGAGTAGACCTAGATATAGCGCTTTGTTTAGAGAATCATTTCAGATACATCCTTTGTTGTTCTAATTTCTACTTTGGTCATTTCAGGGTTGAATGTCCCTAAATTCATATCTATATATTACTATGCTGTAGAAACATTCCTTTCATCACCAACACTAATAGATTCAGGCAGCTATTAACTGTTAGAAGTAATGGAGGACTCAACCAAATGTGAACTGGAGTAAGTTTGTGCACTCAAACTGAGCTTTGAGCTTCATGTTTTATCCAACTTCCGTGCATGTCAAAACTTAGCCTTTAGTTGTATGCTATCCTACTTACATGTACATACTTTTGCATTGGTGAGCTAGGAGGATCCGATGGTGTACGCTTTTTTAGCTATCTAGTAGACCTTGTCATAGACCTTGCGATAGATAAATCCAATCAAAATGGTATGATAGTTATCAAAAAATCTGTCAGACAGTTGTAATAGGTGAATCCAGTCCAAATAGCATATGTAGAAGACTGTAGATAGCACAATCCTAAATGATGTTTACCTTATAATTTTCTGAAACTTTCATAAAAATTGTTTAAAAATCATATCCAAATAGCATAGAAGATTGTAGTGCACACCACCCTTCGCTCCTCTCTGTTTTACAGGAAACAAATGAACAATCTTATATAAATGGAGAGATATTCTAAATATTGTGCATTACCTAGAGAAGTTAAGAAAACCTCATACTGCAAAATAATATTAAATAGCTAGAAGGGTCATGAATGTATTTAATAAACCTTTTGGATATATATGTGTTATTCTATACACCATTGAGGCGGTAAATCTGAACAGACCGGGTGGAATAATTGCAAGCCACGTGTGTACAGTCCAATCCCAGCTAGCATTTTCTGGAAATAAAATACATTCATTTGAATCACGGATTCTCTCCAAGTCACAAGAAAACCTGTAAGTCACCTAGTCTAGCTTTAGCTCAGGCACCTGGGCATGAGAGTCCGCAATGGACACAACAGTGAGGCAGCGATTAGGGCTACTACCGACAGCCACAACCAAATTGCTTAGCAAAATACTTGATTCACTTGTCAAATAAACTACATGTAACAAGTACAAATTGCAACTCTTGTGATCATTTTGTAGAGATAAATAAGATGTTCTCAGGGTTGTAAATTAGTTACCGAGTAATTAAGATTTAAGAGGAATAATGCAGAGTTTACCTTGACTTGGGGTATGGTATACTGCTCTTGTTTATCGTCCGCAGTTTCAAAGAATCTCTCCATGTTGCCTATTAAAGCAAAGCCAACATAGTCAGCATCCTTTGATTAGGCATGTAAGTACCTCACCTGCAGAGAATACAAACATTGAAGTATGGTTAAATGATGTATGGTTACATTATTACTCTTATCATAGTATCTGTTATACACCTCCAATGGAAAAAAACCTGTATTACATAGATCTCGTGTCTTCTTGAGCTCACCATCAAGACGGTCATGCACATGCAGTTGCTGTCCATAGAGACCGTCTTCGACATGCTGAATAAACAAAACCTATCCTAAAAGCTGTCGGGCTCCCCAAGACGAACTAATCATGGTGTTGTGAGGAGGCTGGTACCAATAATCATAGCCAAACAAGTGGCTGTGACCTAGCTTTTCCTAGTTGCAAGTAGCAAATAGATAACCAATACACTTGCGAACAACAAAACTATCTATTTCTTAGAAGTAAAACATCATTATTTAAGTTTTCAAAATTGAGATATTACTACATATTTAGTAAGATGTAAATCAGCATGGGGTGGTCCGAGGTCTCTTATCTGATATGCGTCAATATGAGATGGTCTAATTACTTAGAGTGTGCAATTTTGACATTAGCTATGTGTTATGTTACCAGTTCAATGTTGCACAAATTGTATCAACTCAAAATCCAACCATTTGTCCATCTGACCATCGTCAATTCATATCTTCTTATAGCAACACTGAAGAATCAAGATGCGCTGGCTCGTGGACGGATCACCATGGCAGGAGTTGTAGGTGTTCCATCTAGAATGATGCAGTTTGACGCCGATATGTGCGACCAGGAGCCTGCGGATTATCTATAATCATGTCACGGAAGTCGGGTCGACATCCATGGTAGCCAGGTAACATGGCTTGTTGATTCCAGTACCTGCTTATAAGTACCTGGAGAGTGCACCGATTATACTTTTAGATGTTCACAATATATAGGAAATTAAGTATTACTTTTTAGTGCCATTGCAAACTATAACTAAACACTTGCACCAGTGGAAAGTATCAAGATTCGGTACCCAGTTATTGCCGAATGAATGTAGTTTATCTCTGTTGGAGCATATTGGTGTTCATCTGATGTCTGCAATCAATTCTACCAAGAAGAATGATCACCCAAATTAAAATAAGCAATAATCATAGGAGTGGCTAAGCTTAAAAAAATGAAGTTAAGTAATATCTGTTGAGGGAGTGGAAATCTAGTTGGATGAAATATATAATGATAAAAGTTTAGTTAACAATACAAGTGGTGGAATGAATTGTATAACTAACGCTGACTTCTCATTACAAAACAGAAACAGAGCAGAGGATTTCAGAAAAAAACTGAATCGTATTGGAAGGCACACAAAAATATAGACCAAGAAACGGTAGTACCTGACATAGAGCAACCATGAAGTTTTGCAGTAAGATATACATCACAATGCAATGTTCAGTGACCAAGTAGGAAAACCAACTAAGAAAATATTACTTTACTGTTACTGATTGACAAATGGAATATCTCATAAATACTATAATAGTTTTGTGCTTCAGAGTGAAGCCTGAAACTGTTAATTAAATGAAACACGTGCCAATGATGTATAAAAGAGAAAATATGATAAAAGAGAAGGAAATACCTTCTGTGGAAGCTAGGGGCTCGTGATTACATAGATTATAGGTAAAGGGAGCTAAGTTAGGCGTATCCAGTTCATTGCAAGCTACTTCCAAATTTACATGACCTTGTACATAAATATCTACATCGCATAACGGCTTCAGATTAGAAAGCATATACATAAATCAAAGATGTGTGGTGAGAAATTGCAAGGGCAACATCTAGGGAAACACTGAAAGTGTCAAATGCATGATCTTGGTGAACTAAAATAATGCCTTAGGTAAACAAATTATCTGCTCAGTAGCGCTATCTCAGACAAAAGATTTAGAGACACATTTAATTCACACCCTAGAATGAAGGAATTTCCCTCATCGCCATCAAAAATAATTACTGCAACTTCCCTAAAAATCTAGCCATTGGTCCAAATAGGCCCTTTTAGCTCTATTTCATATGTTTTGTAAAAGAATCTTAGAAATTTCCCGTCCTAGAGCGATTACAAGGGAAATCACTATTTTCACAAGCTTTGTTAAGTGAGAAGATAACACAAATGGGTTCTTCACATCTGCAATAGAACCGAGCGCGGGTGATGTTTTTTATAGTGGAGTTAGATCAAGAATGAAGCCGATGCTCAGTAACCATCCATCGTTTCTGAATCAGGGGCCTCACGAAAATCGCCCAGCATGAAAACTATTTTGTCTATAGATGATTCAGTGTACTTCCAACTCTAATGGTTCACCTGGTTTATCATCTTTGACTTCAACTAAGAATAGGGAACAAAAGGTAGTTACACAAATGTAAGAGGAAGCAAGTTGGCTCAATGAAATTAAGTCCAAAAATAGGTAAGGTTGGTTGATGCATTGAAATAAATACAATTGATATGCCCAAGAGAAAGTTAATGGTCAAGATATATGTCCCAAAAAAGCAGCCGAAGGTAGACCGGTAAAATATTGTAGCAACAGTTGACGAATACTTCTTAAAATTGTGCTTGTGACATGATTTCAGTTAGTCATCAAATTTAATGGGGCTTAATTATAGAAGAAAATAGACAAGACCAAAATATAGTGCTTAAACAAAAGAAAGATTGGATGGTAGAACATTTACCTGCATACTTGAAGAAGAATGAAGAAAGAATGCGTTGTTTAGCATTGTTACATATGAGAAAAAATTTAGCCCGTGAATGCCCTTGGAGGATATTAATATTTTCTGGCCCTGCAAGATGATAGGGCATGATTACGCTAGAAGCATTCTGTCATTTCATAAAAGATGCTTTCAAGATGACAACACAAGGTAGAACATGGCTATCATATTTTGTGATCACTGGAAAAAGATGCATACACATTTATGGCCTCAAGGTTTAGCAATCAATAATTATACTTAAGATTCCACATACAGCCAACCAGGAAATCACGCCTTCGCTCTACCAGTTTACAGGAATAAGTGATACCCAACTCCTATCCCTATAGGAGTGCATGATTATGAAAGAACCGAGGATGATAATATCATACGACTTACCTGTGCATATAATATTAAAGTTCTGAGCGCTTCGTAGAAGATTTTCTTTCTCTCCTATGTTGAGTCTGTAGAAAGGAGTGAATAAATAGTATACTGAAATCGAGAAAGAGAGAGAAGGACGAACTGGAGATCCTGTAGATGGCGGGGCACTGGCTTCTCGACACGAGCACATCGACGACACAATGCAGATGGTGTTACAACCCTCTTGGGGTTCCACCACTTGTCCAACAATATGTTGCTGGACTTGATGTCGCTATGCACCACCTTTGGCTCTAGGCCCTCCTGCAAGTACGCGACCTTGAAAATAGATCACAGTTAAGTTAAAAAATTAACAAATTAATGCAAGAATTAGAGAACCAATTAATTTCATGAATTAACCAATTAAATAACAATTAGGCTTCCTATTGTATGTCTAATCAACAGGAACTAAAGCATAACTAATTAAAATAAAAGCCAAGAATGTAAATAAGAATTTCACATTGCATGCATGAAATTCCAGATTGTAACTTGCTAAAAAGTGAAACCAAGCCTAAATATATATCAAAATCAGTAGATGAATTAGAAATAATATAACAACTAATGAACATTAACAATCGAAGGGAAGGATCGGACTGCAAACTTAGTCCTCCTACACCCGACCAGACCAACCTGACCCGTTAGTGAACTAATATTGAACAATCCTACGGAGCAGAAGTGGGGAGAGCAATTCACCAAAATACTTCCAGAAGATCTCAATGCAGTAGCTATATCGATTGTAAAAAGTGGATTTCCTATACCGGCAGCAATTCCACAAAGATAACAACACTTGCTTTTTCAAGATAGTGTGTGGCTTGCATCCTTATGTATGGTTCTGCAACCGCTTGCATCATCAGTGCAGTTTGGACTCGTGTGCTCACATCTATATTTTCTGGCAAAGCAATACATCATTCATCAGTGCTGCCATCATTCTGAAATTTATAAAGAGCTGTATTAATACATAAGAAGACATCATGACACATTCTTGAATCATAGAAGGAAATCTAGGATCCATAAGAAAAGTGTAATGCAGGCCTGATGGTTAGCACAAAAGCTCATGTTTTTAGTTCTCTAGCTAAAGATGTAAACATGTGAATACGAATAAGAAATATAAAAATTGAGCTCGATTGGTTGTTATTAAGTAGGAAATCAATAATGTGATTTCTTAACTGCCTACTGAAACACAGAAACACAAACCAAGGCTACCTATGAATTTAATACTAGCACTTGTAATGCAACAATATAGATGCCTGGTCACAAATTCATGGATACACAAAAAAGAGCATGTGAATAATATTTCCAAATTAGTAGAATTGACACGAATTTTCAACTAATGTGTGCTCTTCAAAACCAAAGGGAAAGGCACACTATGTATGCTAGTCCATTTGAGTAAAATAAGAGTCATGTCTTAGTATGCAAGCTAAACAATTTTAGTTTTGCGAATAGCAGCCATGGTTCCCCACCACATACTATGTCTTTGTGCACCCTCCCCATACCCTCCCCATAACCAGACCCAACTTAGATTTCTATATATAAGAGTGCACACAAATAGATATAGAGGAACCTGGAAGAAGGGGCAGAGGGGGCAGTATGGCATGGACGTGGCATCCTACGCTCTTCCTTCTCGCCGGTGGGTGCACGGAGCTCAACCTGTACCAGCCGCCGTAAACGAATAAGAATGGCATGGGACATGGTGGAGCAGACTGCCGCCGTTGTGGTCGTCTTGCCTCCTCTAGAGCGGTGCTCATGTTGGCTAATTAGCATCACCACGCCATTCCAAAATAGAAAACTGCAGAATACGGTAATAGGCAGTGAGCTTATCACAAATGATAATCATTATTGCTTAGCGTAGGTAATCAGCAAAAAAACATCTCCAGCAAGGCTACATCAGAGCCAAAGAGCAACATATATTTTTGCAATTCCAGACAGAAAATATGCAGAAACTTTATAGTGGCAACATCATGTACTGACCTCAACCAAAACCACACTGCCCATGGATTAGAACATGCTTTGGCTGAGATAACCTTGTCTAAACAGAAGAGAAACAAAGATATTCTCTAGGTTTCCATTGTCAATGAACTCATACACGAGTATCCAGTAAATGCATCATCAGCTAATGTCATTGAAACCAAAGAGAAGAGAGGAGAACCTGGGATCCTCTAATTGAGTGCCTATATTGCCTTGCTAACATGAAGATGACCACGGCACCAGTGCCATGGACAATAGCCTTGTCGGCGACAACACCAAGGACGATGAGCAAGCGGACGGTGGCGCTGAATCTCACAACAACGATGTGAGAGGATGTGCGCAGTGAAGGGTGTGAGAGGCCCCGCGACACGGTGGCGCAGAGAAGGAGGCGATGAAGAGCAGGAGGACGCGAAGGGGCTACCTAGGCATACTCTCCCTCTGACACGGTTCAACGGCGCCTCCTGCTCCTCTTTCTGCCTCATGCTCCTCCTACTGAGCATCACGGAGGAGGCTGACCGGAGGGAAAAAAGGTGTAGTGGCAAGTAGAGGAGAAGGGCAGTAGTGGCGGCGGCGAAGGAAGAAGGAAAAGGATGGGGATTAGGGGAGAAAGCATCACACGGGGATTGGAGGAGGAGATGGGGAGGCCGATTGGGGAATAAACCTGAGGCGCTGCTCGCCTGTTGTTGCACCCTGCTCGCCCCCGTCGCCGCGCGCACTACCTCTGCTCGCCGCTGCCGAGCCTGCACTGCCTCTGCTCGCCGCCGCCTCTGGCCCCCTCCCGTGAGAGCTGAGGAACGCGGTGCCGCGGGATGTGGCCGCGGTGGAGCTCTTGCGCGGCGGCGGGCGGTGGCGTGGCGGCGCCGCGGGGATTGGAGGAGAGGTCGTGCGGCGCGTGGGTTTCTCGCCCAATCGTGCCTGATTAGGGCTCTGATCCGATCGGTGTGATTTACCCCTGCCAGACCTTAGTACCCGATAAATTCCCACCTAAAATATTAACGAAGAGGCTGACAAGCGGGCCCAGACCATTTCTTGCGGGGACGTAGCGAAGCCGGGCAGAGAGAGACGCGTCCGGGGTAGAAAAAACATGTGTGCGCAGCGAATTTGCTTTTGGCTGTTGATCGGGATAAAACCGTCTTACCACAAATGAATGGTCCAGATCTTGTTTAAGAACCTAATCGAACGGCCTACGTGCGCTAATCGCTGGGGTGGCGTCCGGAGGTAGCACCGTTTATACCTTTGGATTTCTAACCGATGTAAAAAAAAGTTAAAAGATGTCGGTTTTACTCCTCTAAGCGGATACAAACGATTTTAATCGCGGAGGAGTAAATATAGGAGTCGGCTGCCACTTCCGAGAAAAAGATTCCCTCTCCTCTGCGCGTTCACACTACCTCCACCTCGATCTCTCCTCTACCGCCGGCGACCACCGATGCCTCTAGCCGCCACCCCCACACCCCCAGATGGATGGATCTTCTCGCCGGCCATCTCCGTCGCCCATACCCAGCGCTTGGCGCCACCGCAGCCTCCCGCGATAGCCCCGCGTCGCTCCTGCTCCCCGCCACCATTCCCCTCTCCGTTTGGCACCACCGAAGCGCCGGTGGGAGCCCCGCCAGTCCGCCAGCACCCTTGACCTTCCGGTGCCGGCCGCACCGGTCTACCGCGGCGTGCGGTAGTGGTTGTGGGGCTCGTGGGTCGCCGAGATCACCAACCGAAACACGAAGAGGAAGGTGTGGATTTGAAGCTTTCAATCAGCGGAGCAGGCCGCGTGGGACTACGACGTGGAGAATGTCCGGCTCCATGGCTCTGATTGCAGCGATCTCAACTTCCCCTCGGGGCAGGAAGACCGGTGTCGTACCTGGAGTCGGCCGCTCTTCGTTTTATCTTCGACCGCGAGGACCAGGAGGCCCGCGAGCGCCTCGATGCTATGATGGCGGCAGAGCTCGCCGGCCTCAACTCGGAACTCGTCGAGGAGGAGCAGCAGCGGCTGGAGGCATTCACCGAGGCGAAGCGGAAGGCCAACGGCCATCGGTAGCACCAACACCGGTCAGGCTGAAGAAGGAGGACGTTCGCAGCTCCCTGGGGCCGTATGACGGCGACGGTGATCAACGTCGACAACGAATCCTCCTTCGACTGGGAGGAGGATTAGGTTAGGGTTTGGTCAAATCCGATCGAATTTGGTGAAATTCGACCAACTTTTTGGTGTAATATGTACAAATTAATGTAAATGAAATAGTATGTTTTAAATTCGGTTTGAATTGACCTAAATTCGGCCAAATTTGATCAAATTTTGCGTTGATCATAGGATTTACTCCTCTAAATTTAGGTGATCGGTTAAAAACCGTTTCAGTTAGAAGAGTACTCTTACTCCTCTAAGTTTTCTCTAGAGGTTTACTCCTCCAAAGTTTTGTACTTGGGGCAGCATAAGAGTGGATGAACCGACGGCGAAAGAGCGATGTGTCCGACAGCGAGAGTGGGTTGTCGCGACCGCGCCCGCGTGGGCGACAAGGGCCGCCCCATGAGATCTTCTGGCGCCGGCTGCGCCTCCTGGGAGCAGAGAAAGTCGGGCTCTCGCTTCTGGCTTCAGGTCAACAACGTCGTGGAGGCGACGGAGGTGGAGCTTGAGCTGTCAGATCATGGGGAGACACCGCCATGCTCTCCATCTACGCCCGAATCCCTAGGGGATTTGTGGCTCGCGCGCTCAGCGAGGAACCTCCGGAGGTGATGGAGGCGACTCCGACTCAGTCGTCGTTGGTGGTCTCAGCGGCGGTGCTGCCGCAGCCTTTGGTGCCGCCCATCTTCTATCTTGCGCCCTTCCTGGCGTTGGAGCATGCCTCTAGCGAGGGTGCCGGGGCGTCTAGCTTCAAGGTGGGGGAGTGGATGATCCCGGCGTTCCCTTTGTCTCCCCATGTGGCTTGTTGGCAGCGGCCACTAACGGGACGACGCAAGGCTTGCTCAGGAGAGCACCGCCGCTAGGGTTTCCGAGGTTGGGGACGGTTTGTCATGGTCCGAGCATGGTGGTGGGTCCTCATGGGCCGCCCCAACTGTCACAACAGGCCGAGATGGATGTTCCTCAGCCCGACAGGGAGTCTGAGCCTCTTCCTCTCCTAGATGAGCCACATGTGGCACTTTTTCCACGGGATTCGATCTAGGCCGTTCCTTCTGCTGAGCTGCCACTTCTTAAATGGCTCTGGATCTCGAAGGGTTCCCTAGATCCGTTGCTAGGTTTCCCTGACCCCCCCCCCCCCCCGCGCGACTTGTGCCACCGCGCCGCTAGAGCTAGATCCCGTGTGCTCCAGTTGGACTCCGCACCGGGCTTCTCGGCCTTCTGCTTGGTTTCCATGGAGCGCGGCAGGAAACTTCTACTATGAGTATTGTTTACTTATGTTAGTTGCTTTATTTTCAATATGGATAATTCACTGAGTTTCTTATTTCGTAACGCTACTACCACTGCTAAGGTAGTAGACGAACCACCACCTGCTGAGAATGATACTTTTAAAATACCTACAAGAATTATTGATCATGTTATGGTTAACTATTATGTTGGAGATGGAATTGTCCATCCCGGTGACCATTTGCTCTTTATACACGAATTATGCGGGTTGTTCAAGTGTGCAGGTATTACAACAGATCAAGTCAAGAAGAAGTTATTCTCATTATCACTGAAAGGAAGAGCTGAGGACTGGTATAAGCTACTGAAGAATGGTCAAGCTCTTGAATGGGAGGAAATAGTACCTCTCTTTTATTCAAAGTTTTATCCTCCTAGTGAGATTCATAAAGATCGGAATCAAATATACAACTTTTGGCCTCTTGATAGAGAGAGTACAGCTCAATCTTGGGGAAGATTGAAGTTACTAATGCTCAAATGTCCCATTCATGAGCTCCTCAATAATATTATTATCAATAACTTTATGTAAGGCTTACTCTTCATGGTAAGGATTTATTGGATGCCTCTTGTGCTGGATCATTCACTCGCATGAAAGAAGAAGCTAAATGGGATCTTCTAGATCGTATTCAAGATAATGCTAAAGCATGGGAGAATGACAAAGGAAGAAAGTCAGGTATAAATTATGATTATGAATGCATTGAATCTTTTATGGGAACTGATGACTTTCAAAATATTAAAAATGTTTATGGTCTAGACTCTCGAGCTACTGCAACTTATTTTAAGGCTTTTGCTTCATCTATTGAAGTGCCTAAAAAGAAATGAAATAAGTATCATGCACCTTATAAAGACATTGTTAAGTGTGTTCCTGCAAGAAATACTGAAGTTTATACTGCTAATCATGTTTTACATGAACCTTACATTGAGAAAATGCCTTTCCCAGTTAAGATAAAGGAACATTCTATAATAGCTAGCGTGGTTAATGAAGGTACAAATAAATCTGTTGAACCTGATAAACAAATGGATGATGAACCTATAATGGAAAATATGAAGGATTTTGTCGCTAAATATGTAGAAGATGGACACACTATCCTCTGTAAGTATATCCCTAATATTGTTTTACAAAGTAGTGTTATGAGAGCTAGTGTTTTTGTGTTTTCTATTAGGATAAATGATCATTGCTACCATGGTTCTTGTGATAGCTATATCATTAAATTTATGCATGATACTAAAAGTTATTATGAGAGAGGGAATATTGTTCTTATGCACCTCAATAATATCAAGTTTCCTCATTTTATGCTTAAAGTTTTTATGTTGCAGTTGTTTTGTCTTCCTATGCTTGCAGCTTTTGGTTTCAACAATTTGTTTGTTTACAAAATTCTCTTGCATAGGAAGTGGGTTAGACTTAAACATGTATATTTTTACTTCTTAATGCTCTCTTTCACTTCAGTTCATATTCTTATGTGAGCATCTTTGAAATTATCATGCCCCTCTTAATGGCTATAAAGAAAGAGCTTTTGAGGAGACAACCCAATTTATTTTTGCTTTCAGTTTGTTTTTGTTTCTTTGAGTCTTGGAAGTTATTACTTTGGTAATAACCACTCCTTATCATTTTTTTGTTTGGTTTTTGTCTCAAGATTAACCTTTAATGAGAGAGAAGTAAAGATTTGGGGAAGTTGCTGTCCGGAAACAGATTTTTGTGCTTCACCTTAAAAATTCGTGAGAGATATCTGTATGTTGGATTGAGCTGTAATTTTTTGTGCTTCTGCCCCAGGTCGTTTTTTAACTTTCGTTAGTTTTGCACTTTTTGATTTGAGCAACAGAATATGTTTGAAAAAAATGATCTTTACCTGCTGGTCTATTTTGACAGATTTTTGCCACTCTTGCATTTGCTTCTTAAGTCGATTTCCTTTTTAAATTATTTTTGGGTTTTCGGAAGGAGTTGCTACAATAGCTTATGGTTTGACGGATTTTAGTTCAAATTGAACCCAAAAGGTTTATTACCTCGCTTGCACTAATGTTGCTAATGAGAATTGTGTGAAGTTTAGTGTGAAAGAAATTTCCAGGTTAGTGGAGAAAATGGTGTAATAAGAAAGTGAAAGGTTTCATGACTCAAGCAATAAGTGTATGAAGATGAAGATATTGATGCTATTCAAGTGGTAACTCCGAAAGAATTTATCAAAGACCAAATTCAGAGACCTGTAGAGTCCGTTTTCGAATAAGTAACAGTTCTGATAAGAAAAGTTCCGCGAAAATTTTATCTAGTTATATTTTTGCAGTTTTTATCCAACAAGGAAAGCTACGAAGCGAAAGAGGGATGGAAACGGAGCTATGGTGGCTCACACCACCCCCTAGCGCGTGATGACCCACAAGTATAGGGGTGTATCGTAGTATTTTCGAGGGAAGTGAAACCTAATTTATTGATTCGACACAAGGGGAGCCAAAGAATATTTATAAGCCTTAACAACTGAGTTGTCAATTCAGTTGCACCTGGAAACAATCTTGCTCACAGCAGTTTATCAATAGCAACAGTTTTGTAGTAGCAATAGTAAAGTAATAGTAGTAGTAAAAGTAAAGACAATAGTAACAATTGCAGTAAATAGTAGGATTAAAGTACGGTCTCATTGCGAGCATGTATGACTATATATGGAACACATGCCTATGGAACACATGCCTATGATTATTTAGTACTTGGATTATTTAGTACTTGCATGGACAAGACAATTCATATGGCAATCAAGACGTAGGGCATTTGCAGATAAATAAGATAAAGCATCCAAGTACTAAATAATCATAGGCATGTGTTCCATATATAGTCATACATGCTCGCAATGAGAACTTGCACAATATCTTTTGTCCTACCAGCCTGTTTGCAGCGGGGCCTTAAGGGAACTACTAGCAATTTAGGTGCTCCTTTTAATAGAGCACCGGAGCAAAGTATTAACACTCCGTGAACACATATGATCCTCACATCAAAGCCATTCCTTCCGGTTATCCCGATTGCTGTCACTTCGGGGCCTTTGGTTTCGGACAACAATATGTGTATACAACTTGCAGGTAAGACCATAAAAAATACTATCATAATGAATCAATAACATGTTCAGATCTAAAATCATGGCACTCGGGCCCTAGTGACAAGCATTAAGCATAACACGTTGCAACAAAGTCAAAAGGCACTAATAGTAGATACTAGGCACCATGCCCTAACAATATGATGCCATTACAAGAACGATCTCATCCAATCCCTACCATCCCCATAGCCTACAGCGGGGGATTACTCACTCATAGATGGGGAAACATGGATGGTCGATGGAGAAGCGATGGTGATGATGATGGCGATGATCTCCTCCAATTCCCCGTCCCGGCAGAGTGCTAGAACGGAGTTTCTAGTTTCGAATCGCGAAATCTAGTGGTGGCGGCGCAGCGGAACTCTTTCTAGAAAAACGTCGAACCCCCGTTGGTTTTTAGGTTAAGAGGCAACTTATAGGCGAAGAGGGAGGCTGAGGTGGCCACACCCCCCAGGCGCGGCCTAGCCTAGCCCGTGCGACCAGGTGGTGTGGGCCCCTCGTGGCCCTACTCCGTCTCGTCTTCTGGCTCCGTGAGTCTTCTGGTGAAATAGGATTTTTGGCATATTTTCTGGGATTTTTCCTGATAGTTGATTTTCTGCACAAAAACTAGACACCAAGGTAATTCTGCTAAAAACAGCATCAGTCTGTGTTAGTTGCATCCAATTCACACAAGTTTAGAGGAAAAACAATAGCAAAAGTGTTCGGAAAAGTAGATACGTTTTGGACGTATCAACTCCCCCCAAGCTTAGCTTATTGCTTGTCCTCAAGCAATTCAGTTGAAAACTAAGTGCGATTAAAGAAACTTTCACGAACACATTTGCTTCATAAGATGTATATATTCTCAGCATATGATCAACTATTCAGGCAATTCATAATAAAGAGTATGCAACTAAGTTTACTTAATAGTCATTGCAAGATATGAAGAGATTTCAACTCAAAAATAATAAGTAGCATGAAACATAAACATAAGCAACATTACAATGCTTATAACAAGGTATGATATAGTGGTATCTCGCTTGCCTTTGATTGTAGAGCATTAGTGCCAAGGCATCTCTGAAATTCAAGTGAAGGCTAGAAGTAAAGATGTCAAGGATACAAGCATCAAAGTCATAACACAATTAATCAAGTTTTGAGACAAGCACATTACACTAAGAATGGCAATTATGCTCTCAAGAAAGTGCTCATAGAATGTGTGGAGACTCAACAAGGAAATGAAAAGGTTTTGAAAAGTTTGAAAGGCTTCCAAATGCTAAAAGTATGGTACTCATTAGCTTTGAGCTCTCATTGCCCCTATCATAAGCATCTTTAAATGGTTAAGGTGAAAGTGAGGTCCAATCTGAGTTATATGCTTGACAGACTATAAACTGGAAATCTCATGTCCCTTGAGTACGAGGGCCGCTCCTCAGCTACTCAACTTTAGTTATCGGTAAGTTCTTATCATAGTAAATACGTGCGTGTCATAGAGAACAGCCAACGGGGTACCCCTTGCCCGATGATATGGAAGAATCCCCATATCAAATTGACAAGGCAAGCAGACAATGAGTATCTCAGCAATCTCCTTATTTACCATGGGAAAATGGTGCTTTTTCTCTCTTTCCTCTTTTCTCATATCTCTTTTTTTCACAATAGCTATCTCTCTTTTTTTATAAGAAAAATGCTTCATAGATACTCATTATGGTTACGCTACAGGTTTCCACCATGATTAGGCATGGATTAGACCGGCGATCCAGGCGTTTCTCTAACACACATACATAACTCCATGGACTTACAAAAGATCATGATATCAACTGGGTATATATTTACAGGTGTTGAAAGCGTTCCCCGTGACAGCACGGTTCTGCTAATCCCCAACCTATAATTTGCAAGCATATAACTTTCATGGATAGTCACAATGGTTCAGGTTATTAAGTGCAAGAAATAAAGTGTGCCATCAAGTTCGTGAGAGCTTTACTAACTAACTTTCTCATAACAAGCAAACATTTTATTCCGAAGAAAACAAGGCATATTGAATATGCACGGCAATAGCAAATGATGCTAATAGGTATGTATGGTGGACACTTTTGGCAATATTGGTTTTGGGGAATGGGAAACACGAGTAGAGCTCATACTTAGTGCAGGTGAAGGTTAGCAATAGTAAGGGAGCGACAAACGAGACAGCAGTAACTGTCATAATCATGCTTGCAACAAAACATGACTAATCATGGCATGAAAGTGATTCAAGACCCTTGAGGCAAAATAATTCATCGAGGCTTAGCTGATTATTATTTCAGTTATATGCATGCATGAGCATGTGCCAAGTCAATTCAAGTGAAACATTCAGAGGAGGATACCACAGTGTCATACCAAGTTATGAATAAAGCAATGCAAGCAAACATTCATAAGACAAGCTACAAACTATTAGCAAGCTGAAGTTAATCATAAGAAAGCAAGAACTACTAAGCATCCATAATAACATACACCCTACATGAACAGACTAAGCATGCCCACAATGATGAGTATATGTACAAAAATGAAAACAAATAGAGTTCGTTATCAGCCTCTTACCACACCTCAAGTTGTCATTAATCCTCATTATTGCCCTTCACTTGTGTGGCTTGAATAATAACATGAAACCAAATTCCACTGAGGACTGCTGAACCCTACAACAAATTCACAAAACCAAAGAAAAACAACAAATATTTTTGGTGTTTTCGATTTTTAAAAGCAAGAACCAAAAAGGAAGAACAAGCAAAGCAAAATCTTTTTGGGTTTTTCGAATAGTTCAAACAAAGAAAAAAGGGAAAAGCAAACCAAGGCAAAAAGAAGAAGAAGCAAACAAAGAGAAACAACAGAAATATTTTTGGTCTTTTTGTGTTTTAGAAAGCAAAACAAAGAGAGAACGAAAACTAAAAAGAGAACGAAACATGAATATACAAAGTACCGACGAAAAATGATATGGAGATGAGTGTGATGTTGGTGTACCTTCCCCCAAGCTTAGGCTTTTGGCCTAAGTGGGTATCAATCCCAAGCTGGCTGATGGCTCAATGCACGGCGCCTAGAAAAATGCTTGATGGCGGTGTTGATGTAGAGCTTGTTGGGAACCCCAGGAGGAAGGTATGATGAGCACAGCAGCAAGTTTCCCTTAGTTATGAAACCAAGGTTGAATCGAACCAGTAGGAGCAAGGAAACACCCCAAAGGTGTTACTAGCTGAGCTTTGGCAGGGCGTGATACGTCCAAAACGTATCTACTTTCCCGAACACTTTTGCTATTGTTTCTCCTCTATACTTGTGTGATTTGGATGCAACTAATGCAGACTAACGTTGTTTTCAGCAGAATTGCCTTGGTGTCTACTTTTTGTGCAGAAAACCAACTATCAGGAAAAATCCGGGAAAATATGCCAAAAATCATATTTCACCCGAAGACTCCGGGAGCCAGAATACGAGACGGAGAAGAGCCAGAGGTGGCCACACCACCTGGTGGTGCGGGCTAGGCCAGGCCACGCCAGGGGGTGGTGTGGGCCCCTAGGCACCCCCTCGACCTCTCTCTTCGCCTATAAGGAGCCTTCTGACCTAAAAACTTCGGGGGTTCGACGTTTTTTCAGAAGGAGTTCCGCTCCGCCGCCACACCAGATTCCACGAAACAGCACCAGAAACTCCATTCTGGCACCCTGCTGGGACGGGGAATTGGAGGAGATCATCGCCATCATCATCACCATCGCTTCTCCATCGACCATCCATGTTTCCCCCATCTATGAGTGAGTAATCCACCGCTGTAGGCTATGGGGATGGTAGGGATTGGATGAGATCGTTCAATGTAATGGCATCAGATTGTTAGGGCATGGTGCCTAGTATCTTTTATTAGTGCTTTATGACTTTGTTGCGAATTGTTATGCTTAATGCTTGTCACTAGGGCCCGAGTGCCATGATTTCAGATCTGAACATGTTATTGATTCATTATGATAGTATTGTTTTTGGTCTTATCTGCAAGTTGTATACACACGTTGTTGTCCGGAACCTACGGCCCTGAAGTGACAGAAATCAGGATAACCGGAAGGGAATGGCTTTGATGTGAGGATCACATGTGTTCACGGAGTGTTAATGCTTTGCTCCGGTGCTCTATTAAAAGGAGCACCTTAATTGCCAGTAGTTCCCTAGAGGCCCCGCTTCAAACGGGCTGGCAGGACAAAAGATGTTGTGCAAGTTCTCATTGCGAGCACGTATGACTATATATGGAACACATGCCTAGGATTATCTAGTACTTGGATGCTTTATCTTATTTATATGCAATTTCCCTATGTTCTGATTGCTATGTGAATTGTCTTGTCCATGCAACGCCCGTCCATCCATCCCTATGTCTACCGCACTCGAATCCCACTGTTTACTGCTATTGTCACTGCTGTCTTTGCTTTACTTCTGCTGTTACTTTGTTATTCCTACTACAAAACTATTGCTACTGATAAACTGCCGTGAGCAAGATTGTTTCCAGGTGTAGCTGAATTGAAAACTCAGTTGTTAAGGTTTATAAATATTCTTTGACTCCCCTTGTGTCGAATCAATAAATTGGGTTTCACTTCCCTCGAAAATACTGCGATACACCCCTATACTTGTGGGTCATCAAGACTATTTTCTGGCGCCGTTGTCGGGGAGCATAGCTTTATTTATCAAGTTCACTTGGATTCTCTATTGTTCGCTGCTCTCCATCCATCATGGGTAAGTCTCGTGATGGCAAAGTTCCTATTTTACCATCCACTACAAGAAGAGGTACGGTTCTGAACACCTCTGCTGCTCTTGATTCACCGTCTGTTTTGAGTAAGTTCCTTACACCACCACATACACATGCTACACACACTGCTACTACTGCTGAATCTGAAACTTCTGATGCTTATGATGCTGCTTCTACTGTGCTTGATAAGAGTGGTTCATTAGGTCCTTTCCTAGATGCTACGATTGCTAGAACTATAGTTGGAAATACCGAAACTCCTAATGAAGACACTACCACACCTATTAGCTCACCTGAGTCTAGAGAGAGTTATGATATTGAAGATGGTTATGTCGAGATGACCGATGAATTTATTAAAGAATGTAAAAACACCCATGATAGGAGCGCTGCTAAGAGTCTCCTTGAGAGGCGTACTATTAGACCCAAATTGTCTCATGATGCTAAGTTTGCTGCTTCTCCCATAAACATTATAGATGAAGATTGTGATTTCTCTCTCGATCTATCTTACATAGCTATTGTCGAGAAAGAACCTTTTTGTGGGACTATGAATGAAAGTGCGGTAGCACATATGAATGGACTTTCTACCATGAGTGGCTTGTTTTCTGATGATATTAAGATGCATGCTTACTTTGTTGCCAAGATTTCCCCTTTTCACTGAAAGGAGAAGCTAAAACTTGGTTTAGTAATTTACCTCCTGGATCTATTGATAGCCCTGAGTGCTTGATTAGTACTTTCCTGCAGAAATATTTTCCTCCTAGTGCTAGACATGCTATTTTGCAGGAACTTTTTGATTTTAAACAGGGAGAAAAAGAGGTATTGCCCGAATCTTGGGCAAGGTTTTGTGCTTTGATTCATGCACAGGCTAGAAGTCCATTACCTAAGATTGAGCTTCTTGATATATTTTATAATGGACTAACTGAAGAATCTAGGACATACCTAGATAGTTGTGCTGATTGTGTTTTCAGGAATAGGACTCCTAAGGAAGCTGAGGAATTAATGGCTAAAATAAGTAAGAACTATGAAGATTGGACTCCTCCTGAACCAGCTATACCTGAGGTAATTGTACCTGAATCATATATTTCGGTACCTATTCCAACATCAAAGAAGAGGGGAGTTATTGAATTAAATGATGAAGTGATGAGGGAAGCTAAGAAATGTCTTAAGGAGAAGGGAATTAAAGATGCAGATGTCAAGAATTTACCTCCTATAGAAGAATTATGTAAGCCTATCCCCTACTCATCCACTATTGAGGTACACTCTCTCTAACACTTTGATGAAGGTGATATCCCTTACTCTAAACCTCCTGATCAATGCTTAGAAGAATTTGATATCTTTATTGTTAAGCAAGATAACTTTAATAAAAGGGTGCAAAATCATCTAATGGAAAACACTAGAGTTATTGTTGAGTTGAAAGATATTGTGGAAAGAACCTCTAATGATGTTAAAATGATTGTTAAACACTTTCAAATGGTCTAAACTCAAATAAATCAACTCGTTAAAGTGCAAAAATACTTGCTAGTTAATGTTGCTAAAGAAAAACATGCTTATGAAATTAGAACTAGAAGTGGTGCTACTACCCAGGATCCTCTATATCCTGAGGGGCATCCCAAAAGAATTGAGCAGGATTCTCAACAAGCTAAAAATAGTGGTTCTACTCGTAAGAAAAGGAAAAAGAAACATAAAACTGTTGTAAAACCCTCTAAACCTGCTATAGATCCTAATAGTATATCTATCTCTGATGCTGAAACTGAAAGTGGTAATGGATAAAATGAAGTTCCTAATGAAGAAAAAGTTGAAGAAGAACCTGAAAACCACACTAAGAACACTAAATACACCAAAGAAGACTTTACTGCTACGAAACATGGTAGTGAAAGAGAGCCTTGGGTCCAAAAGCCTATGCCTTTCCCTGATAATAAACACAAGTAAAAGGAAGATGAACACTATAATAAGTTTTGTGAGTGGATGAAACCTTTATTCTTGCAAATTCCTTTGACTGATGCTATTAAAGTGCATCCTTACTCAAAGTATATGAAGGATATTGTCTCGAATAAAAGGAAGATCCCTAATGAAGAAATCTCTACTTTGCTTGCTAATTATTCCTTCAATGGTAAGGTTCCTAAGAACCTTAGAGACCCAGGGATTCCAACTATCCCTTGCTCTATTAAGAATAGCTATGTTAGAACTGCTTTGTGTGATTTGGGAGCTGGAGTTAGTGTTATGCCTTTCTCCCTCTATAAGAGGATTCAGCTTGAAAAATTGATACCAACTGGTATATCTTTGCAAATGGCTGATAAATCTACCACTATTCCTGTGGGTATATGTGAGGATGTACCTATTTAGGTGGCTCATAATTGCTTGATATTAACTGATTTTGTTGTGCTTGAAATGTTTGAAGATGATAATATGTCTATTATTCTTGGGAGACCTTTTCTTAATACTGCAGGAGCTGTTATTAATTGTAATCAAGGAAAGGTGACCTTCAATGTTAATGACAAGGAACATACTGTCTATTTCCCCAAGAAGATTGAAAGGACTTATGGTTTAAATTCAATTGAACATGTTGAAGGCATTCAAGTTGGAGAAATATATTGTCCCATACCAAGAGAAAATTTTGAAACTATTATGATTGGGACCATTGCTATCAAGGTTGAGGTAACATAATCATTAGTGGAATACAAAGTTTTTTCTCATATGCAATTGTTTTGATAGCAATACTTGATAACCTTGTTAACAAAAGGATTCCATTGAACGAAACAATGATTTCATTATGATTATCTCCGTTTATTTCTATCCTTTGCATTTTAGTTTTTGCTTTTGTTTAGTTTTCTTTTTGTTGATTAGTTGCTTGCATGTTAGAACTTCTGTAGTTCTAGCCTTGTTTTATCCTTGCATCATGTTTCTAAAAGAAAAAAAATCTGTCTGTCAGAAAAATCATTCTTCTATGCGTGAAATGCCCAAAAATAAAGTGTCTCGAAAAATTCCAGAAAATTCATATTAAATTTTTACGTGAAAAAAGGGGCAGAGGAGCAACTGGGAGGTACCAGGGGGCACCAGGCAGGCACACCACATGGTGGCGCGGCCAGCCTTGGGTGACGCCATGCCCTGGTGTGGGCCACCCCTGGCCCCCCACTAACTCTCTCACCTGCCACTTCTTCTCTCTCCCGAGTAAGCTCCAGTTCATTGCTCAAAATCGCGTTCTTGCTGTGCTTGCTCTCGATTTTTTCGATCTCCTTGCTCAGCCCATCTTTCTTGCTGAAATTTGGAGCATTTGTTCCCTGGTGTGTGACTCCTTCCCTTGTCCAAGTAGATTTGTGTTTAGTGGATTATATCTTGAGTATTTTGCTGCTGTAGGTGACTGGTTGTGAGAGCTTGTAAGCTTGTTTGATGCTTAGAGATATAGTTTTGATGCATGTTTAGGCCTCTTGCAAGTCCCTATGAGTAGAATCCTTCTTTATATTTACTTTGCAATCACTTGTTTGATAGGTGTTTAAATTTCAGAATACCAAGCATGAACAACCATACTTTTGGAGAGATATTTGAGAGTGATGCACCTAGGAGGTCAAGACCCTCAAGAACAGCCTCTCAAGCTAGGCCATCATACAATGAAGATCTCATTTCAACTCGCATTGGCAGTGAAAGGGATGATGGGGATGCTCACCCATCCTCTTTTCCTTGTTTCACTTTCTTACAAGCTGCAGGTATTCTTGATGATTTCTTGCTACTGATTGAGAGGGTTGGTTTGACCTCGTATATGCAAGAGAGTGTGCAATACGCTATGCTCACCAAAACTTTTGTTGAGAGCTTCACGTTTACTAACACACCCTATCAGTCTACTGTCTCTTTCAAAATCTATAATCTGCCCTTCACCATGCCTTTAGAGAGATTTTGCAGTATTGTAGGTGTGCGCATGACAGGGACCGTGAAGAAAATTCAAGGGCGACCCACTGATTTGTTGGAGCTTTGCCGAGGGGTGACCAATGATGATGACCGCGTGGCGCAACGCGGAAAGATAAGAATTCAACTCCCCGCTCTTATATACTTTGCATATTATCTTGCTACTAGTGTACTAGGGAGGGAGAATACAAGTAATATCTCCAACTATCATTTAGCATTCCTTGCTGATGCGCTTAACAATGACACTCAGTACAATCTTGGTTCGCTTATTGCTCGCCGCCTAGCTGCTAGGGGGTCTATCTATGGGGGCATGATTGCATCACGTATAGTCAATGCATTAGGTCTTTCAGTGGATCCCTATGATGCTATGCTGGCACCACAGAGGCTTGACCTTGTTGCCATGAAAACTCATCACTTTGTCACTACTACTTCTGATTTGAACAATCTAGTATATAGGATGATTTTCGCTGATGGGGATGAAAGGGAGATCATTTTGCCACAACCTGCTTTGTTTAGTGTTCACAGGAGACCATGGTCGTGCTCCAAGGAGGAGGTGGACGAGCAGCTTCGATTGCTGGGTTTCCACGAGCAGCACCAGGAGGATGTGCCCTCCTATGATTACTCTACGCATTACGGAGGGACGTACTCGAGTTCGCACCAGGATGAGGGGACCTCTTCGTCATACCAGGGTGACACTTCATCCTGGCCAGCTTGGGATTCATACCCACTTAGACCAAGAGCCTAACTTGGGGGGAGGGGTACGCCGACACCGCACTCATCTTCATATCATGTTGCGTCGGTACTTTGTATATTCATGTTTTCGTTCTCTTTTTAGTTTTCGTTCTTCTTTTGCTTTTGCTTTCTAAAACACAAAAAGACCAAAAATATTTTTGTTGTTTCTCTTTTGTTTGCTTCTTCTTTTTGCCTTGGTTTGTTTTTCCCTTTTGGTTTTGTTTAAACCATTCGAAAAACCCAAAAAGATTTTGCTTTGTTTGTTTTTCCCTTTTGGCTCTTGTTTTAAAAATCGAAAACACCAAAAATATTTGTCGTTCTTCTTTGGTTTTGTGAGTTTGCTACAGGGTTCAGCAGTCCTCAGTGGAATATTAGTTTCATATTATTATTCAAGCCACACAAGTGAAGAGCAATAATGAGGATTAATGACCACTTGAGGCGTGGTAAGAGGCTGGTAACGAACTCTATTTGTTTTTATTTTTGTACATATACTCATCACTGTGGGCTTGCTTAGTCCGTTCAAGTAGGGTGTATGTTATCTTTGGATGCTTAGTAGTTCTTGCTTTCTTATGATTAGCTCCAGCTCGCTAATAGTTTGTAGCATGTGTTATGAATGTTTGCTCGCATTGCTCTATTCATAAATTGATATGACACTGCGGTATCCTCCTCTGAATGTTTCATTTGATTGACTTGGCACATGCTCATGCATGCACATGACTGTAATAATAAGTTAAGCCTCGATGAATTTTTTTTCCTTGAGGATCTTGAATCACTTTCATGCCATGAGTAGTCTTGTTTTGTTGCAAGCATGATAATGACAACTATTGCTCTCTCGTCTGTCGCTCCCTTACTATTGCTAGCCTTCACTTTTACTGAGTATGTTTTACTCAAGTTCCCAACTCCCTGAACAAAGTGTCCACCATACCTACCCATTAGCATCATTTGCTACTTCCGTGCATATTCATTATGCCTTGTTTTTTTCCGAATAAAATGTTTGCTTGTTATGAGAAAGTTAGTTAGTAAAGCTCTCACGAACTTGATGGCACACTTTATTTTCTTGCACTTAATAAACCTGAACCATTGCGTCCTTCTTTGTTGCGCATATGCTTGCACTTTATGAGTTGAAGTTAGCAGAACCATGTATCATGGGGACCGCTTTCAACACTTCATAGGTACTTTGTACCTAGTTGATATCATGTTCTTTTGCTTATGGATCCCGACGGTGTGAAATAAAAGTGGAACCTGTAAGATCATGGAGTTTGTATGTATGTTAGAGAAACACCTGGGTCGCTAGCCTAAGCCATGTTTAATCATGGTGGAAACTTGCAGCATAACCATAATTAGCATTCTATGAAGCATCCTCAATAAAAATCTATGCACATAGTAAATAAAAAGATCGCCGAGATGCTCATTGTCTGCTTGCCTTGTTATTTTGATTATGGGATAGCTCCCGTGTCATGTGCAAGGGGTACCCCATTGGCGGTTTTCTATGATACGTATATACTTACAATGACAAGAGCTTACTCGTGACTGAAGTTGAGTAGCATGAGTATCGGTCTTCGTAAGTAAGGGGCATGAGACTTTGATTTATAACTTGTCAAGCATATCCTCTTAGTTATGTCACTTTCACCTTAACCACATTAAAGATGCTTATGATAGGGGCAATAAGAGCTCAAAGCTAACGAGTACCATACTTTCAGCATTTGGAAGCCTTTCAAATTATTCAAAACCTTTTCTTCTACTTGTTGAGTCTCCACATATTCTTTGAGCACCTTCTTGAGAGCATAGTTGTCATTCTTTGTGTTTGTTCCATTGCTTGATTATTTGTGTTATGACTTTGATGCTTGTATCCTTGATATCTTTACTTCTAGTAATCACTTGAACTTCAGAGGTGCCTTGGCATTCATAATCAAAGGCAAGCGAGATACCACTCTATCATACCTTTCTATGAGCATTGTAATGTTGCTTATGTTTGTGCCTCATGCTACTTATTATTCTTGAGTTGAAATCTCTTCATAGCTTGCAAATACTATTAAGTAGTCTTGGTTGCATACTCTTTATTATGAATTGTCCAAGTAGTTGATCACATTGCTGAGAATATTTACATCTTATGAAGCAAATGTGTTCGTGAAAGTTCTTTTATCGCACTCAGTTTTCAACTGAATTGCTTGACGACAAGCAATAAGCTAAGCTTGGGGGGAGTTGATACGTCCAAAACGTATCTACTTTCCCGAACACTTTTGCTATTGTTTCTCCTCTATACTTGTGTGATTTGGATACAACTAATGCGGACTGACGTTGTTTTCAGCAGAATTGCCTTGGTGTCTGCTTTTTTGTAGAAAACCAACTATGAGGAAAAATCCGGGAAAATATGCCAAAAATCCTATTTCACCCGAAGACTCCAGGAGCCAGAATACGAGACGGAGAAGAGCCAGGGGTGGCCACACCACCTGGTGGCGCGGGCCAGGCCATGCCTCGCCAAGGGGTGGTGTGGGCCCCCCAGGCACCCCCTCGGTCTCTCTCTTCGCCTATAAGGAGCCTTCTGACCTAAAAACTTCGGGGGGTTTGACGTTTTTCTAGAAGGAGTTCCGCTCCGCCGCCACCACCAGATTCCACAAAACAACACCAGAAACTCCGTTCTGGCACCCTGCCGGGACGGGGAATTGGAGGAGATCATCGCCATCATCATCACCATCGCTTCTCCATCGACCATCCATGTTTCCCCATCTATGAGTGAGTAATCCCCCGCTGTAGGCTTTGGGGATGGTAGGGATTGGATGAGATCGTTCATGTAATGGCATTAGATTGTTAGGACATGGTGCCTAGTATCTTTTATTAGTGCTTTATGACTTTGTTGCGACTTGTTGTGCTTAATGCTTGTCACTAGGCCCGAGTGCCATGATTTCAGATCTGAACATGTTATTGATTCATTATGATAGTATTGTTTTTGGTCTTATCTGCAAGTTGTATACACACGTTGTTGTCCGGAACCTACGGCCCTGAAGTGACAGAAATCGGGATAACCGGAAGGGAATGGCTTTGATGTGAGGATCACATGTGTTCACGGAGTGTTAATGCTTTGCTCCGGTGCTCTATTAAAAGGAGCACCTTAATTTCCAGTAGTTCCCTAGAGGCCGCGCTGGAAACAGGCTGGCAGGACAAAAGATGTTGTGCAAGTTCTCATTGTGAGCACGTATGACTATATATGGAACACATGCCTATGATTGTCTAGTACTTGGATGCTTTATCTTATTTATCTGCAATTGCCCTATGTTCTAATTGCTATGTGAATTGTCTTGTCCATGCAATGCCCGTCCATCCATCCCTATGCCTACCGCATTCAAATCCCACTGTTTACTGCTATTGTCACTGCTGTCTTTGCTTTACTTTTGCTGTTACTTTGCTATTCCTACTACAAAACTGTTGCTACTGATAAACTGCTATGAGCAAGATTGTTTCCAGGTGTAGCTGAATTGACAACTCAGTTGTTCAGGCTTATAAAAATTCTTTGGCTCCCCTTGTGTCGAATCAATAAATTGGGTTTCACTTCCCTCGAAAATACTGCGATACACCCCCTATACTTGTGGGTCATCAGGGCGCACTACCGGTGCTAGTAGCAACGTGGAGACCTGCACAACACAACCACAAAACTTTGTCCCCAACTTGCGATGAGGTTGTCAATCTCACCGTGTTTTGCGGAAAACAAATGATTAAACATATCGAATGGAAAGAAGTAAAAGTTTGCAGAAAGTAAACACAAAGCAGTAAACAGTTGTAGATTGTATGTAAAAGAAAAGGACCGGGATCCATAGTTCACTAGAGGTGGCTCTCCTTAGATAGATAACATGTTGGGTGAACAAATTACAGCGGGGCAATTGACAAACATCGAGAAAGCAATACATGCATATACTAATCATCTGGACTCCTTTGAGATTCGATTGGGCATTACAACATAATACATAGACCGCCATCCAACTGCATCTATGACTAATAATCCACCTTCAGGTTATCATCCGAACCCCCTCCAGTATTAAGTTGCAAGCAACAGATTATTGCTTTACGATCTACGTGTAAAGTAAACAATACGATTGTTCTATGAACAAAGGATTGTTGTTTTCTCCCTAGTAGCAACAGCACATCTAGTACCTTAGAGATTTCTGTCACTTCCCTAGATTACCAGAGGCATGAACCCACTATCGAGCATAAATACTAACTCTTGGAGGTGCTAGCATCTACTTGGCCAAGATAGCTACTAACAATGGAAAGCATGCAAGATCACAAATAACAAAGACATGATAGAATCAATAATCAATTTGAAATAGCATCTCAATATCCATCGGATCCCCGCAAACACAACATGTATGATTACAAATAGATGATCCTTATCATGAAGGGAGCTCACAAGATCTAGACATGAAAGCACAAAGGAGGAGAACCAGCCATCTAGCTACTACATGGATCCGTAGTCCAAGGATGAACAACTCACGCATCACACCAGAGGCTTGCATGGTGATGAAGAAGGCATCCAGGGTGAATTCCCCTCTCCGGCAGGGTGCCGGGAAGAGCTTTAGATCCCTCCCGATCTAGGGATGGAGATGACGGCGGCTACAGACTCTTTCGTGGATTTTGATCGGGTACTTAGGGTTTACGTCCCGAGGGCAATATATAGGCGGAAGGAGAGGCCGAGGGGGTGCCGGGAGCGGCCACACCACCCCTGGCGCGGGCCAGGCCTGTCCGCGCGGCCAGGTGGTTGGTGGCCCCCTGGCCCCTCTCCGTCTCGTATTCTGGCACTTGATGACATCCGGAAAAATAGGAACTTTGGCTTTTGTCCCGTCCAATTCCTAGAATATTCATTTTCTGACTTTCCTGGAACCAAAAACAGCAGAAAACAGGCAGCTGGCACTGCGGCTCTTATTAATAGTTTAGTCCAAGAAATTATATGAAAAGTACTCCAAAGTTGGAACAAAACACAAGAAAGTGGATAAAACCAAGCATGGAACATCAAAAATTATAGATACATTTGCAATGTATCAACATCCCCAAGCTTAACTCATGCTCGTCCTCGAGTAGGTAAGTGATAAAAAGAAAGAATAATTTTTGAGGTGACATGCACCATCAAATACTTGATCAAAGTATTTGTAAAACACTCAAAGCTAGGATCATAGTACTTCAATCATAACATGAAAGACAAAGTTCTAGCAATAAGCAAAGAAACTATGATGCAACATGAAAAGGCACAAACAAAAGATTCATGAATAACAATGCTTTGCAAGACGTTTGTTTGTTTCACATAAAGAAAACATAGCATAATAGTATTCAACTTGTCCCTCATAGACTAGCAAATATAAATGCATATGACACCGTCAAAGTTCATAAGAGTGACTAGATACAAATAGTTTAAAACAAGCAATATCAAAGTATGCATCAATAAACTAGTCTTGGGACAATGCACATAGAACTAAGAATGGCCACTATGCTCTCAAAGTAGGTGCATAAAGTTAGAAGGTGGAGACTCAATATAATGGTGGAAGAAAGGACTTTGTAAAAGGAAGTAGGGATTCAAGTCTCATAAAGAGCTTCCAAAAATTATGGTACTTATAGCTTTCAGCTCTCATTTCCCCTATCATACGCATATTTAAGGTGATTAAGGTTAAAGGGAAACAACTAAGAGGATATGCTTGACAAGTTATAAACCGAAATCTCATGCCCCTTACTTACGAAGACCGATCCTCATGCTACTCAACTTCAATCACGAGTAAGCTCTTGTCATTGTAAGTACATGTGTATCATTAAGAACCGCCAACGGGGTACCCCTTGCACATGATACAGGAGCTTTCTTATAATCAAAATGACAAGGCAAGCAGACAATGAGCATCTCAGCGATCTTTTTATTTGCTATTTGCATAGGTTTTTATTGAGGATGCTTCATAGAGTTCTCATTATGGTGATGCTGCAAGTTTCCACCATGATTAGGCATGGCTTAGGCTAGCGGCCTAGGCATTTTTCTAACACACATACAAACTCCATGATCTTACAAGTTCCACTTTTATTTCACACCGCCGGGATCCATAAGCAAAAGAACATGATATCAACGGGGTACAAAGTACAAGCGCAATGTTGAAAGCGTTCCCCATGAAACATGGTTCTGCTAATTTCAACTTATAAAGCGCAAGCATATACGCAACAAAGAAGAACCCAATGGTTCAAGTTTATTAGATGCAAAAAGTAAAGTGTGCCATCAAGTTCGTGAGAGCTTTAATCACTAGTTTTTTCATAACAAGTTTAATTTGGAAGGTAAAAAAAAGCATGAATATACTTGGAATAGCATAAGCTAGTAGGTATGTATGGTGGAATCTTTGGAATAACTTGGTTTAGGGAGTTGGATGCATGAGTAGAACTCATACTTGGTTGTGGAGGCTAACAAAAGACTGGGAGCGACAAACTAAGAGAGCAATAATGGCCCTAATCATGCAGAGCGACAAAACATCATTGATCAAAGCATAAAGTGATACTACAAGTTGAAAACTAAAGGATCATAAAGGCTATGGTGACTTGAGATAGTCATAACATGGTGTGAGCATGCGCCAAGTCAACCCAAATAAAGCATCAAAAGAGAATACCACTATACTATGCTTTAATATGCTAAAACAACACATGATTCATCCAAGGCACATTAAGCAATCTCAATTGTTTATAACAAGTCATGCTACAACAAAGAATACTAAGCATAAAGCCAAAACAATATCAAGCATGGTACGATAAAGCATAGGCCATAGTAAAAAACAAGCTCTTTTTACCACACAAGTATGAACTTTCCTACTCTTTTCCAAACCAAACCAAACTATTTGCAAACCAATGTATGAAAGAGGGGGTCCAACCAATTTATTCATAAAACTAAGCAAACCAAAGCAAACAAAAAACCAAAACCAAAACAAAAAAGAAGATGCTCCAAGAACAACACAACTGTGCATGAAACAATAAAAATGAAGCGTTTGGAAGAAACCTGGGATTATTATTGATGAAGAAGGGGATGCCTTGGGCATCCCCAAGATTTGAAGCTTGTACTTCTTGGATATTTCTTGGGGTGACATGCATGGCATCCCCAAGCTTGAGCTTTAGTCCATCCTTCATCTCATTACTCATTCCTTCCATACACCTGAAATTTTTCCTTCATACAAAACTTCACACAATCTTTATTAGCAACATTAGTGCACTCAAGATAAATAAGTCTTAAAGTTAAGTTCTAACACCAAATAAACTTCCATTAGAACACTAGATACTGTAGCACTTCCCTCCAAAATCTCAATTCCCCAAAAGAACTCAAGAAGGAACCAACAAGAAGCAAATGCAGAAAATGGCAGAAATCTGTCAAAACAGACCAGCAGGTAAAGACGAATTTTTTCGAAGACCTTCTTTTGCTCAAATAAAAAAGTGTTGGACTAACGAAAGTTAGATAACAACCTGAGGCAGAAGCACAAAAATTCATGCCTCAAAAAGACGTTCAGAGATTTTACACGAATTGTTATGGTGAAGCATAGAAATCTGTTTCGGGACAGGAACTTTCGCAGTCATTACTTCACTCTCATTAGAGGTTACTCTTGGCACAAAAAGCAAATAAAAAGGATAAAGAGAGGTTATTTCAGAGGTAATAACTTCCAAGACTCATCTAAAACTTTTGGGTTATCTCCCAATAAGTACTTTTCTTTAACGCCTTTAAGTTAGGCATAAGAAGCAAAAAAAAAAGAATCAAGTGTTCTCAAATAAAGAAGCATTAAGACCAAATTTTGTTTTCATAGGAGAAGCAAAAGAAATATTTTCTCTCTTTTTAGGGAAGTGTTCTATACCTTTCTTGAGTGGGAGTTGATATTTAATGGTGCCTTCTTTCATATCAATGATGGCACCAACAGTTCTAAGAAAATGTCTTCCCAAAATAATAGGACAAGAAGCATTGTATTCAACATCCAAAACATAGAAATCAACGGGGACATAGGCATTGTTAACCATAATAAGAACATCATTAAGACTCCCCATGAGTTTCTTTTTAGCATTATCATCAAGTGGGACATTCAAATAACAATCTTCAAGACGAGGCAAATCAAGCATATCATAAATCCTTCTAGGCATAATAGAAACACTACTATCAAGATCACATAAAGCTTTGAAATCAAAGTCATTCACTTTCATATTAATAATTGGTTCCCAACCATCTTCTTGTTTTATAGGAATAGAAGCTTTATGTTTCATCTTTTCTTCTTTAATCTTTATGAGAGCATCAGTAATGTGTTTTGTAAAGGCCATGTTCATAGCACTAGCATTAGGACTTTTAGGAAGCTTTTGTAGGAACTTAATAACTTCAGAGATGTTGCAACCATCAAGATCAAAATCATAATTATCATTTAAAGTAGTAGAACTATTACTAGCCTCAACACTAGTGGTGGTAATAGTAGAAACACTAATGTTTCTAGCAATTTCATCTTCTCTTTCCCACTTAGCATGTAATTCAGCTAATAGTCTAACATTTTCATCAATCCTTACTTGTATAGCATTAGTAGCTGCAAAGGGATTCTCATTAGTTTCAGGTTTAGCACCCATTTTATTCAAAGAATATTGAGCTTCAGCCAAAGATGCTATAATTCTTTCAGCGGTTTCAATTGTAAACTAGGAATTTCCCTATTTAGACTCTCAAGTTGATGGCTAATGTTCTTCAAAATCATAGATTGTTCCTCCATAGTTTTAGTGAATAGTTTATTTTGCTCATATTACATTTGCATGAAGATTTTAGTGGCTTTTTCAACTTCTAAAATTCTTCCTTCACTAGGTAATCCAGGTTTACCATTATAGCCATAAGTATTACTAGGAGGGTAGGGCCTATAATTGTTATTACCATAAGCATTACCATTGTTGCTAAAATTGTTATTTCTTATGAAGTTCACATCAACTTGCTCTTCTTGAGCAACCAAAGAAGCCAAAGGAACATTATTTGGATCAATATGGGCTTTCCCATTAACAAGCATAGACATTATAATATCAATTTTATCACTCAAGGAGGAGGTTTCCTCAACAGAATTTACCTTCTTACCTTGTGGAGCTCTCTCAGTATGCCATTCAGAATAATTAGCCATCATATTGTCCAGAAGTTTCGTTGCAGCACCCAAAGTAATGGTCATAAAGGTACCTCCAGCAGCAGAATCCAATAGGTTCCTTGAAGAATAGTTCAATCCTGCATAAAAAGTTTGGATGATCATCCAAGCAGTCAGTCCATGAGTGGGACAATTCTTTACCAAAGATTTCATTATTTCCCAAGCTTGAGCAACATGCTCATTATCAAGTTGTTTAAACTTCCTTATTTCACTTCTCATAGATATAATCTTAGCAGGAGGATAGTATTTTCCAATGAAAGCATCTTTGCATTTAGTCCAAGAATCAATACTATTCCTAGTTAAGGAATTCAACCATTCTTTAGCTTTTCCTCTCAAAGAGAAAGGAAACAATTTCAGCTTAATAATATCACCATCTATATCCCTATGCTTTTGCATCTCACAAAGTTCAACAAAGTTATTTAGATGGGAAGCAACATCTTCATTACCAATACCAGAAAATTGTTCTCTCATAACAAGATTGAGCAAATCAGGTTTTATCTCAAAGAAAGTATCTTCAGGCACAGGTGGAGCAATAGGTGTGCTCATAAAATCATTGTTGTTGGTGCTAGTGAAGTCACACAACTTAGTGTTTTCAAGAGTAGTCATTTTTTGGGTTTTCAAATAAGAAAGCAAACTTGTAAAACTAATTTTTTGTGTGTTTTTGGTAAAGAAACAAGCAAAAAGAAACTAAGCAAAATAAAAATAACAAAGTAAAGAGATTGGTTATGAGGGACTCCCCTTGTGAAGATGTAGCACCCCGCTAAAACCACTACTAGAAAATCGTGGTGTTTTTGTGCATTGCATCATCATGACCACATGCTCATGTCATCATGCCACATTGCATTTGAGCATCGTCATCATCATGCATGGTTTATCTAAAACTATTTTCGAAAAGTTTGTTTTTGTTTTCTAAACGCCCTGTCTTTATTTCAAATTAAAACCCGGGTCTCCGGAATATTTTGTTTCGTCTACCAACAGATTTCAAAAGCCCCATTTTAAATAATAAAATTTTAATTTTAATTTTAGGGGGCAGCCAAACCGGGCCGATCCGACCCGGCCGGCCACCCCCAAACCCTTTTCTACCAGATACCCTACCCCTAATCCTACCCAGCCCCCTCCACCTCACCCCGGCCACTCACAGCCTGCCACCTCACCGCTTTCCTCCACCTCATCACTCCACACCCTCACACACCTAGCCCCACACGCCTCATCATTCCACCACCACCTGCCGCTGGGCCCACCCCGATCCCACCTTCCTTTCCCCCTAGCCAGCCCTGCCCCGCCACCTCACTCCATCCACTCAGATCTTGCCACCTACCCACCCCTGGCCCACTCTCCACCAGGTCCACCTCCTCCCCTTGTTTGCTTCCCCACTCCCGCACGTCCTTCCCCCCCCGCATCCCTACCTCCGTCTCTGCCTCCGCTCGCGAGCAAGGTCGCCGCCTGGCCTCCTCCCTCCGGCCTCCTCCCGCCGGCCGCCGCCGGGCCGCCCCGCCCTCCTCTCGCCTCTCCCTTCTCTGCCACGGCCCCCTCCTCCTCAAAGCCACCCACCGTCGTCTCCTTCCCCGTCGCCTCACAGGGCCCCGCCGCCGCTTGCTGCTGCAGCTCCGTCCGCCGGGCCGAGCGCATCCAACGGCCGCCCCTCCGTCGACCCCGCCGCTAGGACGCCTCCTAGCCGTCGACGCCGTGTTGGCCTCCTCGACCCCCTGTCCTCCCGACCGTGCCGCCCCGAGTCCGTGTCAACCCCACCTCCGGCCGACCGTCCTCTGCGTGACGGCGTGACCCGCGGCCACCTCCTCTGCTTCCCTCCTTCCGCCGCCCTCCCTCGAGCCCCTAGTCGATCTCCTCCCCCACCGCGCGAACGCCGTCGTTCCGCCCCGAGCACGGCCGCCTGCGCCCCGCCTCATCGGAGCACGGCCCGGCCCGGCCCGCGCCGCCGCCTCGCGGGCTCCCCTCCTCGGCCCCTGCGCCGCTCCCCTCACCGATGGGTCGCCGCCCGAGCCGAGTCGCCGTCCTCCTCCCGCATCTCCTTTTCCTCCTCCGGCCGCTTCGCCACGGGCGTGGCTCCGTCAACCCCCACCGGCGTGTCCTCGTCGCCATCGCGGGACCCGCACCACCGTGCCGTGGTTCTCCCGTCGACACCACGACAGTTCACTGCCCTCCTCGCCCCGCTCGTTGTGCCTCCTCCTGCTGACCATGTGGGCCCGCATCGCCTCCTCTCTACAGCAGCGCCACGCGCCTCCTGCAGACTCCATCTCGATGCATGTGTGTGTTATGTAGGCATGTATCCTCGTATGTGTTGAGCAGTGGAACCAATCGTTGATCTCTGGTGTACATGTTGCGCCCGCATGGCCAGACGCACAAGCTTGACCTCGACGGGAGAATCATGTAAGATCCTATTCGTCATCCGAAAGTGCAAGGTCGACACCGAGACCGACACGAGACGAGACCCGAAGGACTACACCAGGCCATCGGCGCCGAACCCAAGTCCGGTGCCCAAGCACCTCAACAAATGACGCCAAGATCTACCGGTGACCCGACCAAGATCCGAAGACCGAACCCTGGCGCGCCAAGTTCTTCGACCCTGAGGACCAATCCAGCGGATGCGACAAGACCTTCTTCTCATAGCCACCAAGTACTTCCTCCCAGACGCCAAGTTCGCCGAGAAACCGGCCGCTAAGGTCGCCTACACGGAACGACAAGCACTTCACCCTGGACGCCAAGACCGACCCGAGATGCGGACCCGACAAGACCTTCGTGATGGCAAGATCGACACCGACCAGGGCGAATCCGATGCGCCCCCTGACGCCAAACCAAGACCTTCTTCCCGGAACGCCAAGCTCTCCTTCCGTTGCTTGAGACCGATCCCGTCGAACCCTGAGTCCGACCCTGAACCCACGGAAACCAAGATCTTCCGAACCCAGATGTGTGAACCTTTTCCCGAGCCCCTATTTTATAAATGCTATATATAAAACTTGTTGCGTATTAAATTGTTCATGCATGCATACCTGTCTGTGGTTTGGGGCATTATGTCGATTCACCTCATAATTAAATATGGAGTCGATATGCGGGATATCTTTGTATTATTCCGGACTCCATTTAAAATTGTGCAGCAAACCGATACCATGTTTCACCCTGTTAATACAACATTTAAATTGCGGGGGTTCTAAATAACCTGAACCGTGTAATTAATTATCGGGACCCCGGTTCCGCTTAGTATTGCCTAATTGCACCACATCTGTGCCATGCCATGCATCATATCGTAAGCATGCCGGATCTTCTGCCGTAGTATTAAATATTGCATCCGGTGTTTCTTCTAGTGTTTGCTTCTTCGCGGATTAGGCCGACGAGTTGATGCGAGTATCGGCAAGTTCTCCGGATATGTATCTCCGGCAATATTTCCTAGGCGAGCATCTCTTCCCCTTCTACCTAGTTTGCATTTATAGTCTTTATTTCCTCCTGTTGATCTATTGCTATCCGTGTCGCGATGCTTTAGTTTCCGTACCCTAGTTATATCCCGTGCAACCTCTATATTGCCTTGGCCACCTCCTATTACCTGTGTTTGGTAGATAGCTGGCCTTGCGAGTCGTAGTTGCGTGCTCAGGTGCGATCTCGTGTTGACAAGTACCACAGTTGTTGGAATGCTGGCAGATGGTTATTGGTGGAGATGATCATGACTTTAAATACAACTATTAAAATGCTAGATATAATTAATGCAGAGGCATCGGTGAGCAATAGATGTTATTTGGTTCTTCCATGCTCACTTGTGTCCCATAGGACCCCGAGTACTTGATACCTGTTTCTTAATTTTTCGCACTATCCACATCCGAGAGGCCGTGGACCCCCCTGAGCCAGAGCTTGATTCATTTCTATTTCTTGGGGCCACAAAGTAGTTTGGGGCTTTATTACTATCCTGTACCTATGCCATGCTTTACTGCTTTATTTAAGATTGTGCGTGGAGCACCTATACTGTTTAGGATTGCGGAGTGTTGTCGCGGTATCGACAAGCCCAGTCACACTTTCGGGTTCCCAGTCGTTTACTGTCATTGGCGCAAACCTTGGGTCCGTCTCGGAGTCGGCCAACTTCGTTGTGGGTAGCTTAATGGGGTGGCCCCCTGAAATATTTATGAATCCTGTGATCGCTTTGTCGTGAATGCCTCGTTGGGTTTTGAGTTGGTTTTTCCGAGGTTGATCGAGTGTGTGTTGCTATTTTTGCACCCCTGCAGGGTAAAACTTTCTGAAAGCCGTGTCCACGGTTATGGACGACTTGGAGCACAGTATCTCGATCATAGACAAGCATAACTAAAGTAGTGCTATAAATTTGACTTAATATGTGACTAGTAATCAGATTCAACTATCACGGAATCTCTACTATTTAAAAAGGAGGAATTTCCTCTGTTTCCTCCGGTCGCTGGTTTCGTCCAACATTTTTTTAGACCATTTTGCCCTTCCACCAAATCTTCACTGCTTATAAATTATAATAATCTCTACTATCTAAAAAGTATTTTGTGGTTCCGTTTTCTGCCCACTCTGTCGTCCCCCTTCGTCCAACATACCGTTTCGCATACCAACCCGCACCAACCTCCCATCGTTTTCGCCAGAGCCCCACTCACGAAACCTTGGCGGTGCTAGGGTTTGCCGCCGCCGCCCCTTCCCTTCGTTCTCCATCGACACAGCCGCGAGACGGCTCCTCCTCCCTCAAATTCTGGACCCTACGCATTATCTGCTCTTTCCTCGCTTCTCTGTTCACAGGGTGCTCGCCAAGGCTGCCGACGCCCGCGAATGCTTCGTCAGGCTCAGCGTCAGCACCACCATCAGGTTGAGGACAGAAGAAGAGGGCAGAGCCGCCATCGATTCCCTCGCTGCGTGGAAGGGAAGGAACTTTTGACTTGGGCGCTTGTCAAGACTGTCGGCCGCGGCCATCGCTGGTGGACTAAATCCGTCCGTCTAAGTTCCTTCAAATAGTGCTCAGATCCAATTTGAAAAATCGGTGTTTATGTTACAGAGAGAGGCGGATGATTCACTTCAAGATCTTTTATGCAGAAAGTGCAGCCTGTCCATAATCCTTTTGCGAGACAGACTGGTAGTAGCGTAGTGCTGTGTCATGCGTCCATTCACTTCTATGTGGAATGAAGCTGAGAGAGAAGGCTAAGGTACGTATATGTTTACTAGGCAGGAGTTTTTTTTTAATGATGCATGGTCATCCGTAGATTGTTCCTGAAGATAATCCTCATCTAAATGTTGTTGTGGTGCATATGCAAATTCTCATGGGCTTATAGTTTCCTTTAATTGGACATGTGTAATGGAGTAGCTCTTGTATGTCATGTTTGTTTATTTGAAACTAATATGCACAACAGAGGGAGTAGCACTGTTTGTGAAGTAATCAGTTTAGTGTGTTAGGATATCTCAATGAGGGAATTACTTAATTTTTGAAGGGTACTGTATAGTATGATATACTTACATATGTTTATCGAGTAGTATTATTCAAGCTTGTGCTAACCCTGAACTATTTCTTAATATTTGGAATGTAATTGGCAAAACAACTTAAGAACATGGGATGATGTGATCAAGTTGTTCTAATCCCCAAAAGCAATTTACGTGATAATGACAGAACACTGATGGGATGAAGGAAGAACTAAGTGGAGTGCCGGAGTCTATGTCTTCCTGCAGTGTGGTCGTGTGGAAAGAGAAATGCGACAAGGAGCCAAGGAGGGAGATAAATAAAGTGGGTGCATGGTGCTGACTGGAGTGGCAAGAAAGAAGTGGGTATTCATTACAGGCAGTCATAGTGGTTGAAGCCTAGATTAAGGCAAGACGAGTAGGAGCACACTAGCAACCGCCGCTCTTCTTCCAGGCAGCCAGTGACTTGGGTGCCAGAACCGCCGTTTCTCCCTTCAATTGGGGCCTCGGAAGGCGTTATCGATGTTCCTCCGTTTGTTGAGGAAGCACATGCTCGGACCTCGGGGATTCCCAGGGAAGGCACGGTGGTGGAGGTTGCACGCCCTGTGTAGCAAAAGGACACTCAGGTTTGTCGACCCTCACATTTCTCTCTTTCTTCTGCTCCCTTTCCTTTCAGGTACCCTCCACCTCTATAAAATTCTATTTATTCCATTTTTACTGACCTGCGTGCATAGGTTGAACCATGGAAGGGAATCACAGTTGTATTCCAAAACAACATACATCTTTGATTAACATTAACATTGATGGATTATTTATTACTATTGAGAGAAAAATTATCATCCCTTTTTTCCATTCATGGTGTCAGCAGTCAATTATTGTGCTCTTCCATCCGTACATGGATGTGTGTAATTCATTATTGAGTTATCATCTCATAGGTTTGATAATCTATTAATTGTATCATTGAAAAGCACTAACACACAAGTTGCTAGCAAATGGTTTTGTTGCATCGAATTGAGAAGTGTTGCTTTGCTAATTCCACTCTAATTTAGATCCTAAATTGTTTTTCTTTACAATCCTGGTCGATTTTTAATTAATCAGCACGGTCTTCTCGAAGCATTCTGTTGTTACGGTTTGTTATTTCTATAGATTTATTTCTTGGTTTTCTGTAATTAGGAGGAACTGCTATAGGCAAAGAGAGAGGTGCCCCCTTGAGTTTCTTCATTAGCCGTCGATACGCAGGTAAAATTCGGTGTTCTTCTTGCTCCCAACCTTGTTTAACCTCTCTATTCTCTTGCTCCTTTCTACTCCTCCTCCCCGACTCTTCAGTCTGTTAGCTTGCAACAACTATTTGATCGACACTAGGTCTGTGATTGCTAGCCCTAACAACTTATTCTTTTATGGAATGCTAACTTAATGAACATTTCTTTCAGCTAACCGAGTGTTTTTCATTACCTTTCATGTTAAGCTTATTTGTTGTTTGCCCATGGGGAAGAGATTGATTCTATCATTGGGGGGGGGGGAGGATTATTACCGTGGGAGAACAACTACGGTATATTTGTGAAATACCTATTTAATAAACATTACCACATAATATGTAGAAATCAATTGGCAATCAAAAAATCTTAGAGGTTATCTTCAATTCTCTGGTCCATTAGTTGAACAAGCATTTTATGATTTCCCTCTTTTTGCCAATTATGGTACTCTGACTGAAAAAACTTACATAGGTTATTTTTCTTTCCTGTGGTATTAGTCAGACAAAAAACATAGAGGTCACTTTGTTTCTCTGTGGCATTTTCTTAGAAAAACAGTTTTGTTTTCCCTTGTTTGATCCTGTTCATGAGGTCATAATTTGATCTTACGTACTATCCCTGTGTTTGATCCCATAATATACTATATAATATGTATTTCGAATTTTCCTGTTTTTCTAGAAATAAAAATATGAACTATTCCACTGAAACTTTGGTGTTACGGGGTTCAACTACCTCTTGTTTACATTCTATAACTTGATGTGGAACATCTAATCTACGGAGTATATCTCTGAAATTTTTTATGAGTTAATAAGGTCTAGCTGTTTGTTATTGGTGTTGCTTTTTAATTGACAAAGTTGTGCAAGGAACAAGACTTATGGGACTACTTTCACTTTATCGATAGATGTCGACATGATCAAGCGAGCCTTATTTTCTACAACATAATACTGTTATTGTACGCTCCTATATACTTTTGCATCCACTTGATATTTTCCAGATGTTGAAATTTATTTGTGTTGTCCAGTTTACCTCTATGTATGATCCATTTTTGATGTATGCAACAGCAAAGGAAATTTCATGTGAAACATTACATTCATATACATACAGGTCTAGGAAAAAATTAGATGTCAAGTCTAGGACAATTTTTAGATGTCCATGGATAAGGGGAGCCTTATTTTCTACACCATAGTACTCTTATAGTACTCACCTGTATACTTTTGCGTTCACTTGATATTTTCCTAAGGTTCATATTTATTTGTTTTGTCCAGTTTACCTCTATGTATGATACCCATGTATGTAATAACAAAGGAAATTTCATGTGAAAGGTTACAGTCATATATATACGGGCCTAGGACAATTTGAGACAATGTTTTTTTTAATGAGAGAGATTCATCCAGTTTGGTTTATTTGCTTCAGCCTGTCATACATAAAACAAGATGGCTAGCTAATCTATCTTAATTACCATGAACTATACAGAAGTGAAGATATCTAGAAGGAAAAACAAAGGCATGTAGTGCTTTCCGGTTCCCATTTAGAAAGCTAGGTGTGACATCTATGGCAAGATCTTGAGCTTTGAGAGCAACATACACAACCCACCAGCAACAACTACAATAAGTCATAGCATATATTTTCCACGGTACATCAGCCCAAAAATAATCCCTAAGCTTGATTTGTTGAGGCATGTGTAGTTATTATTTAATTATCAATAGCAAGTGTACCTATGCATTATTCTAAGGACGCCATTGTTCTGCCATATGAAAAGATCTCATTGAGAGAATTAAAAATTGGGTTTTGTGCAGTTTTTTCAGAACTTTGAAACTGATCACAGAGAGCTAGGCCTATTTAGGTAGCTTCTTCTAGAAAGTGCAAATATGGAACTATTGGTTCATGCTTCCATTAGTTTTAGTTGATGCATCCTATAGTTTGTATATTCAGACTTAACTCGCTTCATGACAAGGCTTAATTAAGATTCTTCATGTTGTCTATTGATTCAAGCTTCCATTAGTTTTAGTTGATGCATCCTATCGTTTGAATATTCAGACTTCACTCACTTCATGACAAGGCTTAATTAAGCTTCTTCATGTTGTCGCTGCCGAGACAAAGACCACTTATATTTCACAATCTTCTATAATAGGGTGTGAGAGGGAAATCGAATTACCTCATGTTATTCCTTGCAACTTTCCTAGCCGATGCTATTTTTCATGTTATAATATCAGTTGGAACTTTACATATATAGTTTTGTGTTTATTCATCTACTATGCATTCATATTTTTTCCTCGTTGTGTCCTTCATTTCAGAAAAAGGAACCATCGTTTTTACCATTCAAGGTGTATGTGTGAAGTATATATACATTGGTGGTTAACCTTTAGAATATGTTGCCTCGTTGCAAAGCATGGGTAATTAACAGTTTCTCCAAAGATATCTTCCCTCGTATTTAAGTTCAGGGAAAGGAGGGTCTCAATGGAGAGGGAGTTTGGTGGCAAGGACAATATTTGGGATGAGAGATCATAGGAGCGCAAACACAACAAAGAAGTGAGCTTTGCATTAGCTCATAGTTACAATCTAGCAGATTTTTATCATTTACATACAATCGTTCAATTGATCAGTGGACAACAATTAAGTTATATATGTTGTTATTTGACTAGGAAAATAGTGACTAATTCGATTTCTATTTCCATACCAATTTCATAGGGATCAAGAACAAAGGAAATGACCCTCAGGACAGTGGCACACTCAGCCGCTGGAGCGATGAGAAGGGCTAGGAGGAGGGCTATGCTGCTGACACTCCTAACAATGCCCCCTACTCAGAAGTGCCTCCGCCATGCGAGCCGACAGACAAAGTTGGCACATCTCCGGCAGATAAACACGGTAGTTCCGTCGGTGTTCTTATGCTAAATCTGTTTGAGGGTGAGGTGCTATTAGTATTTTATCCGGCACCTCCCCATAACTATAGTATGCAAGGCTAGGCACCCCTTCTCATCCTCTGCTCGGCACCCATAGACCCAGTTCAAACACCGCTTGGCCGCTCGAGCAATCGCAGGATGTTTGGCTGTCTCCACCTGGTGTTGTACATCACGTTGACAAGAATGTCTCCCGGTCGTAGATAATGTAGCGCAGCATCTGTATAACTGGTCTTCTCTACAAGTGTGCCTGGTAAAAGTAAGCACTAATGGTGCCTTGCAGTTCCATGTAGTGTAATATTTATGGCGGTGCTATTATCAAGATGAAGGCATGGAGCTCCTTTTATTTTGTTATTTTCATGTTTGTTTTAAAACAATTTTGCAAATTATGTTTAGACAGGGGTTCAATTTGAGATGAAAGAGGGGAATTCCTACGAAAACGTGGCACAAGAATGGAAACATGATGAAGTCGAAGGTGCAAGAAACTAATTATAACAAATTATTCTCATTTATTGGAAAACATGTGAAGTGCAGCAACCGGATTATTCTTATTTTCAATGTAATAGCATTGTTTCCCGTGGCAGCGCACGGGCATTTTACTAGTGGATATTAAAAATGCCAACCACTGGTGGACCTGGGTTGTTTTGTTATATCTGTCTAGTAAGTATTGCAACTCCAATGGAATGTGATAAAAGTGCCAACAAATGCTAGGTTTTGGGATTCCTCAGGACAATTACATCTGACTAGTAAATGTTCCAACTACAACGGAATGTTAATTAAACTGCCCACTACTTATGCTTCAGGATGACCCATTCTATCTATATCATTTAGTAAGTGTTGCAACTATAACTGAATGAGTAAAATTGTCCACTGTGTGAGTTCCTCGGTTTGACTTCCTCGTTTGGTCTCGAGGGGGGATATGCCAAGACGGGTATGTTTGGTGTTAGTATCAGGTTGGATCCGAATAGGTCTTTCTTATCCCTCTATGATAACCGCTAGTTGTATCGAGTCTCTATAGGTTGTTTAGTGCCGCTGCACTGCCGCTTCAGCCCACCATACCTATGTAGGCGAGAGACGCTGAATTCTAGCCTCGCCGTGTACTGGCCTCAGTACTGACACTCCTCCTTTTCCTTTGCCCTTTGTCGGCAACCCTTTTTTTTTAGCAGGTTTGAGATCGACGTCGTTAGCAGGGTTACCCTTCTGGCTTGGCCTGAGCAGGGTTATGGACGCCATTGGTTATTCCTCAGGGCTCTTAGTCCCATTTGCATCTTGTCCGTAGTCGGACTCCCTATCGATTTCAAGGTGATTAGGATCTTTGTATTGTATATCTGTATTCTTGACTCATGGAGTCGTTGATGTATATAAATCTGTCTATGGGTCCCATCGAGGACTGATGTGTAATGGTATTACTTCGTTTTCCACCCGCACGAAAGTGCCTGGTGGGCGTCCTTGAATCGTTTCTATGCGGGTTTGGCGGGAATCGCTAAAACTTGCATAGGGCCGATTCGAGGGTGTTATAGAAGATGTCCTTGACTCCCCGGCAACGGCGCCAGAAAAATGCTTGATGGCTCAATGCACGGTGCCCAGAAAAATGCTTGATGGCGGTGTTGATGTAGAGCTCGTTGGGAACCCCAAGAGGAAGGTATGATGAGCATAGCAACAAGTTTCCCTCAGTTATGAAACCAAGGTTTAATCGAACCAGTAGGAGCAAGGAAACACCCCAAAGGTGTTACTAGCTGAGCTTTGGCAGGGCGCACTACCGGTGCTAGTAGCAACATGGAGACCTGCACAACACAACCACAGAACTTTGTCCCCAACTTGTGATGAGGTTGTCAATCTCACCGTGTTTTGCGGAAAACAAAGGATTAAACGTATCGAATGGAAAGAAGTAAAAGTTTGCAGAAAGTAAACACAAAGCAGTAAACAATTATAGATTGTATGTAAAAGAAAAGGACCGGGATCCATAGTTCACTAGAGGTGGCTCTCCTTAGATAGATAACATGCTGGGTGAGATCCTTAGATAGACAACATGATCTTGACTCCTTTGAGATTCGATTGGGCATTACAACATAATACATAGACCGCCATCCAACTGCATCTATGACTAATAATCCACCTTCACGTTATTATCCGAACCTCCTCTAGTATTAAGTTGCAAGCAACAGATTATTGCTTTACAAACTGCGTGTAAAGTAAACAATACGATTGTTCTATGAACAAAGGATTGTTGTTTTCTCCCTAGTAGCAACAACACATCTAGTACCTTAGAGATTTCTGTCACTTCCCTAGATTACCAGAGGCATGAACCCACTATCAAGCATAAATACTAACTCTTGGAGGTGCTAGCATCTACTTGGCCAAGATAGCTACTAACAACGGAAAGCATGCAAGATCACAAATAACAAAGACATGATAGAATCAATAATCAATTTGAAATAGCATCTCAATATCCATCGGATCCTCGCAAACACAACATGTATGATTACAAATAGATGATCTTGATCATGAACGGAGCTCACAAGATCTAGACATGAAAGAACAAAGGAGGAGAACCAGCCATCTAGCTACTACATGGATCCGCAGTCCAAGGATGAACTACTCATGCATCACACCGGAGGCTTGCATGGTGATGAAGAAGGCCTCCAGGGTGAATTCCCCTCTCCGGCAGGGTGCCGGGAAGAGCTTCAGATCCCTCCCGATCTAGGGATGGAGATGACGGAGGCTACAGACTCTTTCGTGAATTTTTGATCAGGTACTTAGGGTTTACGTCCCGAGGGCAATATATAGGCAGAAGGAGAGGCCGAGGGGGTACCGGGAGCGGCCACACCACCCCCTGGCATGGGCCAGGCCTGGCCGCGCGGCCAGGTGGTGTGGTGGCCCCCTGGCCCCTCTTCGTCTCGTATTCTGGCACTTGACGACATCTGGAAAAATAGGCACTTTCGCTTGTTGTCCTGTCCAATTCTGAGAATATTCATTTTCTGACTTTCCTGGAACCAAAAACAGCAGAAAACATGCACCTGGCACTGTGGCTCTTGTTAATAGGTTAGTCCAAGAAATCATATGAAAAGTACTCCAAAGTTGGAACAAAACACAAGACAGTGGATAAAACCAAGCATGAAACATCAAAAATTATAGATACATTTGCAATGTATCACTGGCCAAGATGGAGCACCTCCGTAGTACGGTGAGGAGGTACCCTGGTCCTGGTGCGAGCTCGAGGACTCTCCACCATAGTTTGCAGAGTAATCGTAGGAGGGCACATCCTCCTGGTGCTGCCTGTGGAAACTGAGCAAGCGGAGCTGCTCGTCCACCTCCTCCTTGGAGCGCGACCATGACCTCATATGAGCACTAAACAAAGTAGATTGCGGCAAAGGAATCTCCCTTTCATCCCCGTCAGTAAACAACATCCTGTATACTAAACTATCCATATCAAAGTCAGAAGTGACGAAGTGATGTGTTTTCCTGGCAACAAGATCAAGCCTTTGTGGTGCCAATATAGTATCATTAGGATCCACAGAAAGCTCTAACGCAGTAACCATACGTGAAGCAATAATGCCCCCATAAATAGGTCCCCTAGCAGCTAGGCGGCGAGCAATGAGAGAGCCAAGATTGTACCGAGTATCATTATTAAGTGTAGCAGTGAGGAAGGCTAAATGATAATTAGAGATATTACTTGTATTCTCCCTACCAAGAATGCTAGTAGCAAGATAATAGGAAAAGTATCTAAGAGCTAGGAGTTGGATGTTTCTTATCTTCCCACGCTGAGCTACGCGGTCATCGTCATTGTTCACGCTTCGATAGAGCTCTAGCAAATCAGCGGGCCACCCTTGGATCTTATTCACGGTCCCCGTCATGCCTATACCTATAATGCTGCAAAATCTTTCCAATGGCATGGTAAACAACAGATTATAAATTCTGAAAGAAACAGTTGACTGATAGGGGGTGTTAGTGAAAACGAAACTCTCAACAAAAGTTTTGGTGAGCACAACATATTGCTCACTTTCATCTTCCATGTATGAGGTCAAACCGACCCTCTGAACCAATAGTAAGAAATCATCAAGGATCCCTGCAGTTTGCAAGAAGGTATAACAAGGAAAAGTAGATGGATGAGCATCCCCCTCATCTCCTTCATTGCCAAAGCGTGGTGCAATGAGATCTTCATTGTATGAAGGCCTAAACTAAGAGGTTGATCTTGAGGGCCTTGACCTCCTAGGTGTGTCCCTCTCAAATATTTCTCCAAAGGTGTGGTTGTTCATCTTTGATATTCTGAAATTTAAACATCCATTAAACAAGTGATTGCAAAGTGAATATATAATGAAGGGTACTACTCATAGGGACTTGTAAGAGGCCTAAACATTCATCAAAACAATATCTCTAAGCATTGAACAAGCTTACAAGCTGTCATAACCTGTCACCTACAGCAGCAAAATACTCAAGATATAAACCACTAAACACAAATATACTTGTACAAGCGGAGGAGTCACATACCGGAGAACAAATGCTCCAAATTTCAGTAGCAAAGATGGGTTGAGCAAGGAGATCGAAAAATCATGGGCAAGAACAGCAAGAACGCGATTTCAAGCAAAGAACGGATGTTTTCTCGGGAGACAGAAGAAAGTGGGAAGTGAGAGAGTGAGTGGAGGGTCAGGGGTGCCCACACCATGGCCAGGCGCGCCCCTGGGCTGGCCGTGCCACCAGCTGGTGTGCCTGCCTGGTGGGCCCCCTGGTACTATCCAGGCACTTCTCTGCCCCTTTTTCATGTAAAAATTTAATATGAATTTTCTAGAATTTTTCGAGACACTTTATTTTTGAGCAATTTTCAGGTATAGATGAATGATTTTCTGACAGAAAAAAAGTTTCTGGAATGATGCAATGACAAAACAAAGCTAAAACTTCAGAAGTTCTAAGACACTCTAATATGCAAGGAACTAACAACAGAAAAGTAAACTAAACGAAAGAAAAAACTAGAAAAGATAAAATAAAAGTAAACAAAGATAATCATGGTGAACACATTGTTTTGTTCATTAAAATCCCTTTATTAACAAGGTTGATCAGGTCTTGTTACCAAAACAAATTTATATGAAACAAAACTTTGTATTCCACTAATGATTATGTTACCTCAACCTTGATAACAATGGTCCCAATCATAATAGTTTCATATTTTTGTCTTAGTATGGGACAATATATTTCTCCAACTTGAATGCCCTTAACATGTTCAATCAAATTTAAACCATAAGTCCTATAAATATTCTTGGGGAAATAGACAATATGCTCCTTGTCATTAACATTGAAAGTCACCTTTCCTTGATTACAATTAATAACAGCTCCTGCAGTATTAAGAAAAGGTCTCCCAAGAATAATAGGCATATTATCATCTTCAGACATTTCAAGCACAACAAAATCAGTTAATATCAAGAAATTATGAGCCACTTGAACAGGTACATCCTCACATATACCAACAAGAATAGTAGTAGATTTATCAGCCATTTGCAAAGATATATCAGTTGGTATTAGTTTATCCAGTTGAAGTCTCTTATATAGAGAAAAACGCATAACACTAACTCCTGCTCCCAAATCACACAAAGCAGTTCTAACATAACTATTTTTAATAGAGCACGGGATAGTTGGAATCCCTGGGTCTCCAAGTTTCTTTGGAACCTTACCATTAAAGGAATAATTAGCAAGCAAAGTAGAGATTTCTTCATTAGGGATCTTCCTTTTATTCGAGACAATATCCTTCATATACTTTGAATAAGGAGGGAATTTGCAAGAATAAAGGTTTCATTCACTCACAAAACTTATTATAGTGTTCATCTTCCTTTGACTTGTGTTTCTTATCAAGGAAAGGCATAGGTTTTTGGACCCAAGGTTCTCTTTCACTACCATGTTTCTTAGCAACAAAATATTCTTTAGTGTATTTAGTATTCTTAGTGTGCTTTCCAGGTTCTTCTTCAACTTTTTCTTTATCAGGAACATCATTTTCTTCATTACCACTTTCAGTTTCAGCATTAGAGACAGATATACTATTAGGATCTTTAGCAGGTTTAGAGGGTTCTACAATAGTTTTATGTTTCTTCTTTCTTTTCTTAGGAGTAGTACCATTATTTTCAGCTTGTTGAGATTCCTGCTCAATTTTTTAGGATGCCCCTCAGGATATAGAGGATCCTGGGTAGCAGCACCACTTCTGGTTCTAATTTCATAATCATGTTTTTCTTTAGAAGCATTAACTAGCAAGTCTTTTTGTACTTTAATAAGCTGATCAATTTGAGTTTGAACCATTTGAAAATGTTTAACAAGCATTTTAACATCATTATAGGTTCTTTCCACAATATCTTTTAACTCAACAATAGCTCTAGAGTTTTCCATTAAATGATTTTGCACCCTTTTATTAAAATTATCTTGCTTAACAATAAAAATATTGAATTCTTCTAAGCATTGATCAGGAGGTTTAGAGTAAGGGATATCACCTTCATCAAAATGTTGGATGGAGTGTACCTCAATAGAGGATGAGTGGGAATTGGCTTACATAATTCTTCTATAGGAGGTAAATTCTTGACGTCAGCAGCTTTAATTCCCTTCTCCTTAAGACATTTCTTAGCTTCCTTCATCACTTCATCATTTAGGTCAATAAGTCCCCTCTTCTTTGATGTTGGAATAGGCACAGGAATATTTTATTCAGGTATAGTTGTCTCAGGTATAGCTGGTTCAGGAGGAGTCCAGTCTTCATAATTCTTGCTTATTTTAGCCATTAATTCCTCAACTTCCTTGGGAATCCTATTCCTGAAAACACAATCAGCACAACTATCTAGGTATGTCCTAGATTCTTCAGTTAGTCCATTATAAAATATATCAAGAAGCTCATTCTTAGGTAATGGACATCCAGCCTGTGCATGAATCAAAGCACAAAACCTTGCCCATGATTCAGGCAATATCTCTTTTTCTCCTTGTTTAAAATCAAAAAGTTCCTGAAAATAGCATGTCTAGCACTAGGAGGAAAATATTTTTGCAGGAAAGTACTAATCAAGCAATCATGACTATCAATAGATCCAGGAGGTAAATTATTAAACCAAGTTTTAGCTTCTCCTTTAAGTGAAAAAGGGAAAATTTTAGCAACAAAGTAGGTGCGCATCTTAATATCATCAGAAAACAGGTCACTCATGGTAGAAAGCTCAGTCGTATGTGCTACCGCACTTTCATTCTTAGTCCCACAAAAAGGTTCTTTCTCAACAATAGCTATGTAAGATAGATCAAGAGAGAAATCATAATCCTTATCTTTAATGTTTATGGGAGATGCGGTAAACTTAGCATTACGAGACAATTTGGGTTTTATAGTACGCCTCTCAAGGAGACTCTTAACAGCAGTCCTATCATGGGTGTTTTGACATTCTTTAATAAGTTCATCGGTCATCTCAATATAACCGTCTTCAATATCATAGCTCTCTCTAGACTCAGGTGAACTGACATGTGTAGTAGTGTCTATATTAGGAGTTTCAGTATTTCCAGCTATAGTTCTAGCAATCGTAGCATCTAGGAAAGGACCTAATGAACCACTCTTATCAAGCACAGTAGAAGCAGCATCATAAGTATCAGAAGTTTCAGATTCAGCAGTAGTAGCAGTGTGTGTAGCATGTGTATGTGGTGGTGTAAGGAGCTTACTCATAATATATGGTGAATCAAGAGCAATAGAGGTGTTCGGCACCGTACCTCTTCTTGTAGTGAATGGTAAAATAAGAACCTTGCCATCACGAGGCTTACCCATGATGGGTGGATGGCAGCGAACAATAGTGATTCCAAGTGGACTTGATAAATAAAGTTATGCTCCCTGGCAACGGTGCCAGAAAATAGTCTTGATGACCCACAAGTATAGGAGGTGTATCGTAGTATTTTTGAGGGAAGTGAAAACCCAATTTATTGATTCGACACAAGGGGAGCCAAAGAATATTTATAAGCCTTAACAACCGAGTTGTCAATTCAGCTGCACCTGGAAACAATCTTTCTCACGACAGTTTATTAGTAGCAACAGTTTTGTAGTAGCAATAGTAAAGTAATAGCAGTAGTAACAATTGTAGTAAACAGTAGGATTAAAGCGCGATAGGCATAGGGATGGATGCACGGGTGTTGCATGGAAAAGACAATTCATATGGCAATCAAGACGTAGGGCATTTGCAGATAAATAAGATAAAGCATCCAAGTACTAAATAATCATAGCCATGTGTTCCATATATAGTCATACATGCTCGCAATGAGAACCTGCACAACATCTTTTGTCCTGCCAGCCCGTTTGCAGTGGGGCCTCAAGTGCACTACTGGCAATTAAGGTGCTCCTTTTTATAGAGCACCAGAGCAAAGCATTAACACTCCGTGAACACATGTGATACTCACATCAAAGCCATTCCCTCCGGTTATCCCGATTGCTGTCACTTCGGGGACTTTGGTTCCGGACAACAATATGTGTATACAACCTGCAGGTAAGACCATAAACAATATTATCATAATGAATCAATAACATGTTCAGATCTAAACTCATGGCACTCGGGCCCTAGTGACAAGCATTAAGCATAACAAGTTGCAACAAAGTCAAAAGGCACTATTAGTAGATACTAGGCACCATGCCCTAACAATCCGATGCCATTACATGAACAATCTCATCCAATCCCTACCATCCCCATAGCCTACAGCGAGGGATTACTCACTCATAGATGGGGGAAACATGGATGGTCAATGGAGAAGCGATGGTGATGATGATGGCGATGATCTCCTCCAATTCCTCGTCCCGGTAGGGTGCCAGAACGGAGTTTTTGGTTCTGAATCGTGGAATCTGGGGTGACGGCAGAGCGGAACTCTTTCTGGAAAAACGTCGACCCCCCTTGGTTTTTAGGTCAAGAGGCAACTTATAGGCAAAGAGGGAGGCCGAGGGGGGCAGCCGAGGTGGCCACACCACCCCTAGGCGCGACCTGGCCTAGCCCGCGCGGCCAGGTGGTGTGGGCCCCTCATGGCCCTACTCTGTCTCGTCTTCTGGCTCCGTGAGTCTTCTGGTGAAATATGATTTTTGGTATATTTTCCGAGATTTTTCCTGATAGTTGATTTTCTGCACAAAAACTAGACACCAAGGTAATTCTGCTGAAAACAGCGTCAGTCCGTGTTAGTTGCATCCAATTCACACAAGTTTAGAGGAAAACAATAGAAAAAGTGTTCGGGAAAGTAGATACGTTTTGGACGTATCAGCGCATGCCACCTGGCCGCGCCAGCAGGTGGTTTGGCCGCCCCGGACTCCATCTCCGACCCGTTTTCTCTGAGTACCTTCCTTTTGTTGTAAAACTTCATAATATATAATCTCCTGGATCCGCCGAGGTTCATATATCGTGTTCTCGTCGTGTTTTTGTTTCGATCTGTTTCTTCCAGGAACTATTCTAGAAAGTTAGAAGCATAATGGTGTCCGCCAAGGATAAGGGAAAGGAGCCTATGGAGGAAGATCTCGAAGACCCCGGGCAGGAGAAGGAGATCAGGAGTGAAGATGAAGAGGAGGCAACGCAAAGCCAACATCCGCACACCGGCACTACCATTGCAAGCATTGGAGTGGTGGCAAAACCTGCCAGGATCAGAAGGACTGCATGGATGTCAACTGGAGGGAAACCTCCACGTCACTGTTTGGCTCCACGGAAAAGAAGACTTCAAGGAGGAAGAGTGGGGAAAGAATCGCAAGAGCTGGAATTCGCAACCTGAGATGATCATGAGCCGCATTGAGCAAAACTCACAGTTGATTCATAATCTCACCTTTGAGATTGAGGACTTGGGGAAACTAATCAAAGAGCTCATCGAGAGAATACCACCACCATCGAAGGAGTAATTCATCATCAGGTTTTGGCATCCCCTTGGTTTGTTCCAAGCTTGGGGGAGTGCTGCGCTATCATATCACTATCTTCTATCTTTTTACCTTTTTAGTAGAGTCATATCATGAATAGAGAAGTTATGATGAAGGATGGTTTGCATTATGGAAGTGTCCCCCCTCTTGTTAGATATCTATGTATCCCTTGGAGTGAGTTGCCGTTATGGAATATTAATGAGAAGTTCTATCATTTACTCTCTTGCATATCTTATATTAGTTTTCAATTCATGGTTATATGATTGATCTTGTCATTAGTATTGGTATCACTTTGGGATCATTGAGTTAATTTACTTGGTTTTGGCAAACCTGGCTCGGTCAGTAGCAATACTATTTTTCAGAGTTGAATGAAAAAGATAAAAGTACTCTTAAAAGAAATATAATTTCATCATCTTTCTTTCTTGATTTGCACATAAGTTTAGTATTCTCTAGCTAAGATCTTTTGTGCTTCCAAGGAATATTGCATGTTTTTTTATCATTTGTATGTTTGTTTGTTTCCTTCAACTCTTATGTTTGCTACCCAGCCTTGCTAGCCAAAAACTTGTACTGAGAGGGAATGCTTCTCGTGCATCCAATCCTTAAACCAAAACCTATTGAAAGAACATTTCATGTTTTCCTATGTTTTGCGTGTTAGATAACAATACTATGGAGACTTTTCATGTGTGCTAAGTGTGCAGGAAGTTTTGAGGGGGGCCAGATAATCCGCCCCTCTAAGGGCCGGATAATCCGGCCTACCTCATCTCTCAAGGAAGTCAAGGCGCGTCGCTCGGTATCCGGTCGGATTTTCTCCCGAAAAATCTGAACTGGGGCAGTTTTTCTTCCCCAGGCCAGATAATCCGGCCTTCGCATAGGACCGGATAATCCGGCCCCCAGAAGTTGATCAAGGGCAAGCTCAACACGACGCTCTGTGAGGGGGCGGATTATCTGCCGGATATTCCGAGTCTGGGGTGGAGTTTCCCCAGACCGGATAATCCGACCCTCACTTGGGCCGGATAATCCGGCCCCCAAAGTGTGCAACGGCTGGTTTTTGGAAGGGGGTATAAGTACCCCTTCTTCCGCAACGTTCAGACCCCTTGATTCATTCGAATTTGACCAGACCTTGTGCAAGAGCTCTAAATCTCGATCTCCCACTTCAACCACCCGAAGGTCTTGATCTTTGGTGGAATTGAAGGAGGAGAAGTTCATCATCCTCATCAAGAATCAAGCGCTTCAACTCCTCTCCATTCACTTGGAGAAATCCTTGATCTAGTATTCTTGTCAATACCTAGATCTTGTTTATTGTATTTGATAAGTTTGTTTTTGTGGCAGCTTGTTGTCATTTCGGGAGCCTCCAAGTTGTTGTGGAGTTGTTGCTCTGCTAGTTGTGTAAAGGCGCCGGTGCCCGCCTCGAAGGGTACCTATAGTGGAAGGTGGATCAGGCCTGTTGTGGCGAGATCCATCGGAGAACAGGGTGAGGTCTTTTGTGGCGTGGTGGTCTTAGTACCGCCCACCCCTCCAACGCAGACGTACTTCCCTTAAAAAGGAAGGAACTGCGGTCAAACAAATCCTGTGTCTCCATGTGCTTCACTTCGGTTTACTCGTTCCTCTTCCACTCTCTCTTTACTCGCTAGTAGATAGGTTTGCATATAGGGAAATTCCACCCAATAGTCTATCTAGAGAATTTACCCTTTGTGCTAAGCCTAAAACTAAAAAAGAATTAAAAATTGGTGTAGCACCTATTCACCCCCCCCTCTAGGTGCCCATACGATCCATTTCAATTGGTATCAGAGCCCCGGCTCTTAATTCGGGCTTAACCGCCTAAGAGTAGTATGGGTACCAAGGATGATGGAAATTAGGCTGTGGATAAGGTCACAATGGATGATCTCAAGTCGTTGGAAACAACCTTGTTGAAATCCTTTGAGGCCAAGATGGAGGAGATGAATCAAATGATTGCTCGCCTTACATCATCCATGGCCCCATCTCCATCCTCCTCTGAGGCTCCCACACCATCATCTAAGGAAAAGGGTAACACCGGATCCAACGATGATGATGTGGAAGGTGAAAAACTAAATGGCTCCACCTCCAAAAAGGGAAATGGTAAGGAGGAATATAGTGAGGTTCGCCACGTATAATCCCCCGACCCACCTATCCCTCATCCTCATATAAACAATAGGGGTGATCCACCCAAGCTCACTGCATCTTCTTTTAACCAATGGCAATTCCTAATGAAATCTCATGTTTGCAGCTCCTCTATTGAATTGTGGAGGATTATTGAAGAAGGTCTTCATATTGGAGATCAAACCAATCTAACGAGAAGGGAAGTTGTGGATAGCCAGTTGAATGCCACCGCTCTCCACATGATACAGCTGGGTGTGGGTCCCAAGGACATGCCACACATTGAACATCTCAACACAGCTAAAGAAGCATGGGATGCTCTTACGGACCTTTTCGTTGGAAACGAAAGCATGAGAAGAAACATGTATGATGCCCTTAGTAATGAAGCTAAGGGATTCTACATGTTGGATGGTGAAAACCATGAGGACATGTATAGAAGACTCAAGGGCATCGCAACAACATTTCGGAAGCATGGGGCCACTCAGATTGATGATGCATGGATAAAAAGAAAATATGTGAGTGCCTTAATGCCTTTCGAGCCAACGGATTTGAAGAGCCTGCAAGGTAGACACAACTATCATCAAATGACATCCAACGAAGTCATGCAAGAAATGGCGTCATTCAAAGTGGCGGCAAAGAATGTTGAAGATGCCCGTGCTCGGGCCATTGGGATGCAAAAGGGTGGTAATGTGGCTCTCAAAGCCAATGTTGTTGAACAAGAGGAAGATGAAGGAGTTTTTGAGGGGGTATCCATGGACTGCCCCGATGAGGTCAAACGTGCTCATGGTGAGTACATGGCATTCTATGCAAGGAACTTTTGGAAGGACCCTGCCAAAGCCAAGTCTGATCTTGAGCGCAAGAACGGGCCAAATGGAAGAAGAGAAAGTGGCCCAAGATTGAGAACTTGCTTCAACTGTGGTGATAGAATGCACTTTGTTGCCGAGTGTCCTTATCAAAATAGAGAAGACAATGGTGGCAGGCTCATTCTTAAAGAGAAATCTAAAGCTCCTAAGAAGAAGCCGTTTGTTAAGAAGAATGGCCCTTTCAAGAAGCAACCCAAGATTGTCCTTGTAGCTCAAGAGGAATACTCCTTCGCAAGTGAAGATGAAGAGGATGATGATAGTTCCCGCGAAGTGGCTGCTATAGCCACCACATCAACTCCCTCCTCTCTCTTTGACTCGCCGAACGAGAACGCCATCAACAGCAACGCCACTTGCCTAATGGCAAGAGGATCCGAGGTATCAACTTCTAGCTCTTCATTTCCTAAGACTAACATAAGTTTGGATATGGATGATCATGACAGTCTTGTAATGAAAGAAGAAGTTATTGCCTTGGATACTTTTTTCACTAACCTACAAGGTGAGCACAAACTCCATTTTGATGCTCTTATGAGTCAACTTGCTCAAGCCGAAGATCTCCTTGAAGAAAAGGGCAGAATTGAAAGAGAAGATGCCTTGGAGATAGCTTCTTTGAAGAATGCCTTGGAAGAGGAAGTGGAGGCTCAAGTTTCTTTGGAAGAAAGACTCGAATCCCTTGAGGAGTCACAAGAAGAAGCTGTAGCTCAGCTCATTAAAGAACGTGATCATGCTCTTGCCAAGGTAAAGAAACTAAAGAAAGAAAAGATTGATTTTGGGGCTGTTCATGCTAGACTTTTGGAGAAGTTTGATGATCTTGAACGTGCTCACAAGGCATTGAAGAGTGATCATTCTACTCTAAATGAGTCTCATGACCAGCTCCAAACTCAATTGAAACGGTATGATGTGCCAAGTACCTCCTCTTCATCCTTTGGAAAAGAAGATCTTGAAAGAAGTTCTCAACATAAAGGTAAAGGGGTTATTGATGAGATACTGAGCAGGCAAAGGACAAACAATAGTAAATAAGGTCTTGGTTACATACCCAAGACAAAGAGCAAGAAAAACAAGAAGAAGAAGAAGAAGAAGAAGAAGAAGAAGAAGAACAAGACTGCTCAGTCGAAGACTAGCAACATTACCAATAACAAGACTGATCATGATGGTTTTGCAGGGATCAACAATCCTAACTTTGAACTATATTGTGATTGTTATGGTGATGTTTATGCTAGTTATGTAGGGCCTTATGATTGTTACATTCCTTGGTCTATTTGGGTTCCCAAGACCCTTGTTACTAACATGAGAGGACCCATTGAAAAATGGGTACCTAAAACCAAGAAGTAATTTTCTTGCAGGGCTATGCTTCCGGTGGTTCTAAATGGGTACTCGATATCGGTTGTACGAGTCATATGACCGGAAGCAAGGAGATCATCACGGATATGCGGCCAAACCTTGATCACATTACCGTCTCCTATGGTGACAAGTCAAAATCTGAGGGTGTGTGTTGAAGGGAAAATGCATGATTCACCTCATCGAAGGAAAACCATTATCTCTTCAAAAAGGATTTTGGAGCTCCTTCATGTGGACCTCTTCGTACCTCCATCTCATGCAAGTCTCGGTGGGAAGAAGTATTGCCTAGTGATTGTTGATGATTACTCAAGATACACTTGGGTTTATTTCTTCAAGTTGAAGAGTGAAACTCAACAAACTGTCATCGACTTCGCCAATGAGGTTCAACGTCAACACAACGTCCCCATTCTAGCTATAAGGAGTGATAACGGCTCGGAGTTCAAGAACTACACCTTAAATGAGTTCCTAAGTGAAGAGGGGATAATACATCAATATTCCGCTGCGTACACCCATCAACAAAATGGTGTAGCCGAGAGGAAGAATCGAACTCTAATGGACATGGCAAGATCAATGTTAGCCGAATTTAAATCTCCATATAACTTCTGGGCTGAAGCAATCTCTACTGCTTGTCATTCATCCAACCGCTTATACCTCCGCAAGATCTTGGATAAGACTCCGTATGAAATACTTACTGGTAAGAAGCCAAACACCTCATACTTTCGGGTATTCGGGTGTAAGTGTTTCTTTCTTATTAATGGAGTTCGTTTATCTAAGTTTGAATCTAAGGCTTTAGAAGGTATTTTTTTTGGTTATGGTGCCGAATTCCACACTTATAGAGTCTACAACAAGCTCTCCGGAACTGTTGTAGAATCTTGTAGTGTGGTGTTTGAGGAAAATGACGGTTCCCATGCGGAGCAAGTTGATGTTTGTGATGCAGATGTTGAAATACCCCAAGATGCCATAAGAAGAATGGGCGTGGGATTCTTCCGCCCCATTGAGGAACCCCTTGAGGCCGACCAGGAAGGACAATGCTCTACTCATATAGAGCCCTCATCTACACATACTCAACATGCTCCAACCACGGGGGCAACTTCTACACCATCTCCATCAAATGCTGAAGGTTAAGATGTTCCAGAAAGCTCCAGGCCGGATTTTTCGGTTGACACCGGTTTATCCGGCCACCCCGCTTCGGCTGACCAAGTTGCTCCTGCTGGAGAAGATTTCAACGCAAGCTCCAGGCCGGATTTTCCGGCTAGGCCCGGATTATCCGGCATCTCACCAGTTCAAGCAAGTCCCAGGCCTCCTGAAGAAGCTGTGGCAAGTACTCCCAGGCCGGATTATCCAGCCTCTCCATCGGCCGGATTATCCGGCCCTGACTCTCCAGTTCTGCAGCCTCCTGTTACGGCTACGGATTCACCTCAAGGGCATGCGTCTCCACCACCTGCTACTGATGTTCCAGTTACTGATCTAGGCAGAGAAAATGCTTCCAATGAAGACTCAAGTGATGAATCTCGTCCTCCAAGAGACAACATACTTATTGAACTTCGTCGCAAGGCTCGGGCTGATCGTAACCTTGAGTTGAGGGGTCACACTCTCGATAAGGTTGTTGGTGATCTTCGACGAAGGGTCTCTACAAGAAGAGAATTGGCCAGTTTTGGTGAGCATCAAGCTCATATCTCCATGGTGGAACCTAAGAAGGTCTTTGAAGCTCTTGAAGACCCAGACTTGGTTGTTGCTATGCATGAAGAACTGAATAATTTTGAGCGCAACCAAGTCTGGAAACTAGTGGAGAAACCCAAAGAGTGCCGCAATGTTATCGGCACCAAGTGGATTTTCAAGAACAAGCAAGATGAGAATGGCATTGTTGTGAGCAACAAGGCAAGACTTGTGGCTCAAGGGTACTCCCAAGTTGAGGGCATCGACTTCGGCGAGACCTATGCTCCTGTGGCTCGCCTTGAGTCCATCCGTATCCTACTTGCTTATGCTGCTCATAACATTTTTAAGTTGTAGCAAATGGACATCAAGAGTGCCTTCCTTAATGGTCCTCTACATGAGTTGGTATACGTAAATCAACCCCCGGGGTTTGAGGATCCTAACTTCCCGAACCATGTCTACAAACTCGATAAGGCACTCTATGGCCTTAAACAAGCCCCACGTGCGTGGTATGAGCACCTTAAAGAGCTTTTGTTAGACCGTGGCTTCCAAGTTGGGCAAATCGACCCCACTCTTTTTACTAAGGAGGTTAAGGGGGAGCTCTTTGTATGCCAACTATATGTAGACGATATCATCTTTGGTTCTACTAACAAAGCGTTTAATGATGAATTTTCAAAGCTTATGACTGACAGGTTTGAGATGTCTATGAAGGGGGAATTACGGTTCTTTCTTGGATTCGAGATCAAGCAACTTAGAGAAGGAACCTTTATTAATCAAGCAAAGTACATCCAAGACATGCTCAAGAGATTCAAGATGACGGATTTAAATGGTGTTGCTACTCCGATGCAAACAAAGTGTCATCTCGAATTCAACCCTCGTGGTAAAGATGTGGACCAAAAGGTATACCGGTCCATGATCGGCTCTCTTCTTTACCTCTGCGCATCTAGACCCAATATTGTGTTGAGTGTGGGAGTATGTGCAAGGTATCAAGCAACTCCTAAAGAAAGCCACTTAGTGGCGGTCAAGAGGATCTTTCGATATTTGGTCCATTCCCCCAACCTTGGTCTCTGGTATCCCAAGGGCTCCAATTTCTCTTTATGTGGTTATACTGACTCAGATTGGGCTGGTGATAAGGATGATCAGAAATCCACTTCTGGAGCTTGTCAATTCTTGGGAAGATCTCTTGTATGTTGGTCCTCCAAAAAGCAGAATTGTATATCTCTCTCCACCGCCGAAGCTGAATATGTTGCTGCTGCCAGCGCTTGTACTCAATTATTGTGGATGAGGCAAACCTTAAAGGAATACGGTGTCAATTGTGACAAAGTGCCTCTTTTATGTGATAATGAAAGTGCCATCAAAATTGCGTACAATCCAGTTCAGCACACAAGGACGAAGCATATTGAGATTCGAAATCATTTTATTCGTGACCATGTTGCTCGAGGCGATATTGATCTATCTTTTGTGAGCACGAAGAACCAACTGGCGGATATCTTTACAAAGCCACTTGATGAAGCAAGATTCTGCTATTTGAGGAATGAGCTAAATACCATTGATTCCGGGATCTTGTCTTGATTACCCATGCACTCACTCGTACATATCAATCCTTGTTTGGTCTAGGTGTGGGCATGGATATAGGGGGAGTGTGGTCCTAACTCACTGGGCTAACCCTCCCCCCATAATGCCAATAGCAAGATATATCATTTCTCTTAATATCATGTTGTGATATGTGAGCTTATTGATGAGTATTGGTCGTGAACCCAAGATACCATACACTCCAACAAGGTGGCTTCGGCCACCGCCCTCTCCCTTGTGGAGAATTGGCTCTTTTTGGATGTTATTTGCTTTCTCATGTTCTTATGGGAATCACACTCAATCTTGGCTTTTATTTGATTTGGATTTTGCAATTTTGAGTGTCTAGTACCATCTCAGTTTGGCTCTCTTAATCCTAAGCCTTCCCTACCCCTAAGCCATCTATTCTTGCACACAAGTCCCTTGTACACCTTGTGGGGGTGTTGTTTGGGAACGCGCAGGCCTGGTTCTGTGTATAACAGAATCCCAGAATTTAGGCCGGATAATCCGGCCCAAGTGTTGGCCGGATAATCCGGCCCTGGCGGATTTGATCTTAAAGGGCAGGGCTCGGGGGGAAGGGCTCATAACGAGTAGCACTTCTCCCCCAGCCCTCTCCTTCTCCCCAGCCGCCGCCTGCCGCCCCTCAACCTCCCCGGAGCCTCTCCGGCCACCGGATTTTCCGGGCCTCCCCGGATCTTCTTCTCCATGCCTCCGGGTACCTTCTCCTCCGCGTTCTTCCTCCAATGAGTGAGGGTAACTCCCTCTCTCCCCATCTTTGGCTAGATGTGTATCTTGTTGGGTGGAACGTTGTCTAGAAGGATGTGTTTTCGCATAGAACTCGTAGTCTTGCAGTTTCTAGGCCCGATCTACTTTTTTGCATGCATTCTATGTGAAATCGAAAATTTCTGCCAGGGCAGGATTATCCGCCCCTGGCCAGGCCGGATAATTCGGCCTGACAGAGTCCAGTCTGCTTCAGTTTCACTGTGGTGTATGCATTGAGTAGTTTGTCCTATGAACTTTTTTACTACTTTTCCATGCTCTCTCCTGGACTTGTGTGTATGCTTATCCCCATGCTATCGCCCTTATTCTCCTCATAGGTGGTTCCGGTGTTTCCAAGACCTACAAGCGTCGTCCTCGCGCCAAGTACTTTTGGGACGACGGACAGGGTCACTTAGTGGACGAAGTTGAATTGAGGAGAAGGAAGAACGAAGAGAGGCGCATGGCTGAACAATCCAAGAGGACTATGAAGGGTGTGTCCAAGAGGAAGGGCAAGGAGCCCGAGATCAACTACATGGCTTTGGATGCGGTCTCCTTCTCTGCCATCCGTCACCGTGACTTGTTTGCTGAGCTGCCTCGTGATGATGAGCTGGGGGATGCCCGTTTCTGGTGTGCAGAACAGAAGGGGATTTATGAAGACATCTATGCCAGGCTGAACATTAGGCCTATGCACCCTCTGGTACTTGCTAATGCTTTGGAGAAGGCGCATCTTGTGGATGCGATGTATGTGTCTGAGAGGATGGGGCTGCACCATCTCATGTCTCTCCAGTGCTCCTTTGACTCTGAGGTGGTGAAGGAGTTTTTCTCCACTCTAGTGATTTGTGGGGATGAGCATCGCACTATGAAGTGGATGACTCATGATAGGCCAATGACTGCTGATTTTCACGTGTTTGCTGAGGTTCTGGGGTACTCCTTCCGCAACAGAGATAGAGCCAGTGGCCACCGCATCATCACTCAGTTGAAGCCCAACAAGGATGCAGCTCTCTCTCCGTGTACTGTGGACAATGGTATTGTTGGTACTGTGGTTGGTCTTGCTCCCATCTATGTTGCATTGGTGGGTCTCTTCCGTGACTCTATTACACCGAGTGGGGGCAACAATGACAGCATCCGTGGTCACCTTGTTCAGCTACTTCAATTTTCTCATGAAGTTGCCTCCTGCGAGGATGAGTCAGTGCAGTACAGGCTAGATGTCATGGACTTCATTTACCATGAGTTGTGTGATGCTATGTTCAACCGTCTGTCCATTCCCTATGCGCCCTACATTATGATGCTCATCCGCCACCTGCTTCCTGCTGAGGAGTTCCACATTGATTCGGTGCACAAGGCCAAGAATATATACAACAAGGTTCGGAAGACTTCTCACCCCTCCTCTGCTCCTGAGGGCCTCACGAGGGATGCTCGCAGGCCCCCAGTGCCTCCCGTGGCCCGTGAGATCAAGAAGCTGAACTGGTTCCAGCGTCACATTCTCTGCATGGGCGTGCACACGTGCAAGGGTCAGTACGAGGCATACAGGCAGCGCCATGAGTTGGCTCACTCCCAGCAGCTCATTCTTCACCACGTGTCTGGCGCTTTGGGTGCTCCTCCGGCTCCTACACCTCCCACTCCGTATGCTCGGTGGAACTCTTCCTCTGGGCTGAACTATGGTGAGCTGGAGCGTCACTTGTTCCCCTGCTGCTGATGCTGAAGATGAGGAAGGTGACACTGTGGAGCTTGAAGACGAGGATGAGGAAGAGAATGAAGAAGAGGACGAGGACGAGGACTACGATGAGTGATCCCATGGGGTGCTAGCATCGCTCTTCTCCCTTTTTGGTGTCTCGATGCCAAAGGGGAGAAGTAGTTCTATTAGGTTGTCCGTGGATTTGCATGGGTCGGGCATAAGCACTTGCACTTTTCTATTCGTTATTTCTTGCTTATGCCCATTTAGCGTTGAACTTTTAAATTCGTGGTTCGTGATTTGTGGTTGAGACTTTTTGTGGTTGTCTAGATGATACTTATGGACTTCATATCATGGATTATGCTCATGGTGATATCTATCCATATCCTATTACTGGAGGTTTATCACGGAAGGCGCGCGCTCATAATGGTTATCCAATAATAATTGTGATTTATGTCAAGGATGCCTATTCTCTACTTCGGTGGTATGTGTTTTTGCCCTTATGTCTATGGAATAGATTCACCTATTTGTGTGCATTTGTATTCCAATGCAAAACTCTATTATGCACACATTGAGGGGGAGTCCCTTTCATGGTTATCTCTGTTTGTCTTGTGTCTTTCTCCTGCAAATCCTGGTATTGTCATCTAACACCAAAAAGGGGGAGATTGAAAGAACATTTCATGTTTTCCTATGTTTTGCGTGTTAGATAACAATACTATGGAGACTTTTCATGTGTGCTAAGTGTGCAGGAAGTTTTGAGGGGGGGCGGATAATCCGCCCCTCCAAGGGCCGGATAATTCAGCCTACCTCATCTCTCAAAGAAGCCAAGGCGCGTCGCTCGGTATCCGGTCGGATTTTCTCCCGGAAAATCCGAACTGGGGCTGTTTTTCTTCCCCAGGCCGGATAATCCGGCCTTCGCATAGGACCGGATAATCCGGCCCCCAGAAGTTGATCAAGGGCAAGCTCGGCTCGGCGCGACGCTCTGTGAGGGGGCGGATTATCTGCCGGATATTCCGAGTCTGGGGCGGAGTTTCCCCAGACCGGATAATCCGGCCCTCACTTGGGCCGGATAATCCGGCCCCCAAAGTGTGCAACGGCTGGTTTTTGGAAGGGGTATAAGTACCCCTTCTTCCCCAACGTTCAGACCCCTTGATTCATTCGAATTTGACCAGACCTTGTGCAAGATCTCTAAATCTCGATCTCCCACTTCAACCACCTGAAGGTCTTGATCTTTGGTGGAATTGAAGGAGGAGAAGTTCATCATCATCATCAAGAATCAAGCGCTTCAACTCCTCTCCATTCAATTGGAGAAATCCTTGATCTAGTATTCTTGTCAATACCTAGATCTTGTTTATTATATTTGATAAGTTTGTTTTTGTGGCAGCTTGTTGTCATTTCGGGAGCCTCCAAGTTGTTGTGGAGTTGTTGCCCCGCTAGTAGTGTAAAGGCGCCGGTGCCCGCCTCGAAGGGTACCTATAGTGGAAGGTGGATCAGGCCTATTGTGGCGAGATCCATCGGAGAACAGGGTGAGGCCTTTTGTGGCGTGGTGGGCTTAGTACCGCCCACCCCTCCAATGCAGACGTACTTCCCTTAACAAGGAAGGAATCGCGGTCAAACAAATCTTGTGTCTCCGTGTGCTTCACTTCGGTTTACTCGTTCCTCTTCCACTCGCTCTTTACTCGCTAGTAGATAGGTTTGCATATAGGGAAATTCCACCCAATAGTCTATCTAGAGAATTTACCCTTTGTGCTAATCCTAAAACTGAAAAAGAATTAAAAATTGGTGTAGCCCCTATTCACCCCCCCTCTAGGTGCCCATACGATCCATTTCACCTATGCCATTTGTGTCCACCATACCTACCTACTAGCATTATTGCTATTCCAAGTAAATTCATGTTTTTATCTATCTTCCGAATTAAACTTGTTATGTGAAAATTAGAGATTAAAGCTCTCACGAACTTGATGGCACACTTTACTTTCTTGCACTTAATAAACTTGAACCATTGTGCCCATCTATGTTGTGTATATGCTTGCGCTTTGTAAGTTGTGAATTAGCAGAACCATGCTATCATGGGGAACGCTTTCAACATTGCACCGGTACTTTGTACCTAGTTGATATCATGTTCTTTTGTCAATGGATGTCGTCGGTGTGAAATGAAAGGGGAGCTTGTAAGTCCATGGAGTTATGTATGTGTGCTAGAGAAATGCCTGGGCCGCTGGTATAATTGATACGTCCATTTTGCATCACTATTCTATGTCTTAATTCACTATTACGCATTGATATATTTCGTATTGAGAGGTGATACTTATGTTATTTCATCTATTTTTGCATGGTTGATGACTTTTGGAGCATGGACCTCTGCAGTCAGGATTCTGATGGAAAAGGTGCTGTTTGGGGGCAAAATTCGCGAAGATCAGAAAATCCAGGAAAATATACGGAAAATCCTATTTTTCCAGAAGACTAAGGATGCCAGAAGACGGAGTGGAGATGGGCCACAGGGGGCCCACACCACCCCATGGCGCGGGCAGCCCTAGGCCACGCCAGGAGGTGGTGTGGCCACCCTGGCCCACTCCAGCCTCTCTCCTCTGGCGTATATCATCTTCCTGAAATCCTAAGACTCGCGGAGCGACCACAGAAAGATTCCGTCGCCTCTATGGGGCAGAAAACATCGAGAGAGAAAGATCTCTCCGGCAGACAGATTTCTGCCGGGGGAATTCCTTCCCGGAGAGGGGAGATCGTCGCCATCAACATCACCATCAAGCTGGACTTCATCGGGATCATCATCATCATCACCACCATCATCACCATCAGCACCCTCATCACCATCTCCATATTGATGTAACAATTGGTTGAATCTTGCTATAGTTCATAGGGGAAACTTTCCCGGTGTTGATTACTCCTTATAATTGATGCTATTGAGTGAACCGTTGAATTATTGTTTATGTTCAGATTGTTATACATCATTATTCCATCTCTGATCATGATCCATATGATGTCTTGTGAGTAGTTCGTTTTGTTCTTGAGGACATGGAGAAGTCTTGTTATTAATAGTGGAGTTGTGTTGAGAAAGATTCAATAGTTTGATATTTAAGTTGTGGTGTACTTCTTCTAGTGGTGTCATGTGAACGTCGACTACATGACACTTCACCTATATGGGCCTAGGGGAATGCATTGTGTATTTGGCTACTAATCGTAGGGGTTGCCAGAGTGACAGAAACCTGAACCCCCGTTAGGAAACCATTGCACAAGGGACGTAAGGGTCTTAGAGTTTAAAGCTGTGGTTAGGTTTCTACCTTAATTACTTTCTTGTACTTACGGATGTTTGCAAGGGGTATAATCACAAGTATGTATTAGTCTTGGATGGGGAGGTACATTAGCACAGGTTCACCCACACAACACTTTCCAAGCTAGAGAAGATTAATCAACTATATGAAGCGAAAGCACTTGACAGTCTTCCCATGTGTCCTCGAGAACGTTTGGTCATCTTAAGTAATACAACCGGCTTGTCCTTTGCTGCATAAAGGATTGGGCCACTTGCTGCATTTATTCCTACTGTCTTTTATTTACTCGTACTTTGTTTACTTGCTTTATCGAAAACCCCTAAAAATCCGTTTGCTAAGTATTTGCAGAGAATTCCTAATCCATACCACTAGCCAGCACCTTCTGCTCCTCGTTGGGTTCGACACTCTTACTTATCGAAAATACTGCGATACACCCCCTATACTTGTGGGTCATCACTAATCCATGCCTAATGATGGTGGAAACCTGCAGCATAACATCTATGAAGCATTCTTCTTATAAAAAAAGAAAGAGAAAAAGAAAAAAAAAGAGGATGAGAAAAGAGGAAAGAGAGAAAAAAGAACCATATTCCCATGGTAAATAAGAAGATTGTTGAGATGATCGTTGTCTGCTTGCCTTGTCATTTTGATATGGGGATTCTTCTGTATCATCGGGCAAGGGGTACCCCGTTGGCGGTTCTGATACACATGTACTTACTATGACAAGAACTTACCAGTGACTAAACTTGAGTAGCATGAGGAGCGGCCCTCGTATTCAAGGGACATGAGGTTTTCAACTTACAACTTGTCAAGCATATCCTCATATTTGATCACTTTAACCTTAATCACCTAAAGATGCCTATGATAGGGGCAATGAAAGCTGAAAGCTAATAAGTATCATAATTTTTGGAAGCTCTTTATGAAACCTGAAATCCCTACTTCCCTCTGCGAAGGTCCTTTCTTTTACTTTTTAGTTGAGTCAGTAAACCTATTCTCTTCTACCTTAACAAGTATTTTGAGTTGTTGTGTTTCATTCATTCATATGATGATTTATTCAATCATGTTTCTTATGTTCCTTGTTTTGCACTTTGCTCTTATCTTAGTGTCTACTACTTTGAAAGCTATCCTTGAAAACTAGTTATTTGTGAACTCCAGCAAATTGTCAACTATTCTTCAACCAAGAGCTAAGTTTGTCATTGTCAATTATGATTTACTTTATGCATCTTTATTGTGTTTCCTTTACTTATTGCAAGTTAAGTTATATAATAGTGAGTTGTCTTCTGTTATGTTTTATGTATTGATGAATGTGATGCTTCTTGTCCGTATTATTTTATTGACTCTTCACTCCATAACCCTGAGATCATGTTTATTGAGTTCAGTTTCGCTTGGGGACAAGCGAAGTCTAAGCTTGGGGGGAGTTGATACATCCATTTTGCATCAGTATTCTATATCATAATTCACTGTTATTCATTGATATATTTCATATTAAGTGATGATACTTATGTTATTTCATCTGTTTTTGCATGGTTGATGACTTTTGGAGCATGGACCGCTGCAGTCAGGATTCTGATGGAAAAGGTGCTGTTTGGAGGCAAAATTCGCGAAGATCAGAAAATCCGGGAAAATACATGGAAAATCCTATTTTTCCAGAAGACGAAGAAAGCCAGAAGACAGAGTGGAGATGGGCCACAGGGGGCCCACACCACCCCCTGGCGCGGGCCACCCTGGGCCGCGCCACCAGGTGGTGTGGCTGCCCTGGTCCACTCCAGCCTCTCTCCTCTGGCGTATATTATCCTCGCAAAACCTAAGACTTGGAGAGCGACCACAGAAAGATTCCCTCGCCTCTGCGGGGCGGAAAACACCGAGAGAGAAAGATCTCTCTGGCAGACAGAATTCTGCCGGGGGAATTCCTTCCTGGAGAGGAGAGACCATCGCCATCAACACCACCATAAAGTTGGACTTCATCGGGATCATCATCATCGTCATCACCACCACCATCATCTCCACCAGCACCATCATCATCACTTCATACCGCTGTAACAATTGGGTTGAATCTTGCATAGTTCTTAGGGGAAAATTTCCCAGTGTTGATTACTCCTTATAGTTGATGCTATTGAGTGAACCATTGAATTACTGTTTATGTTCAGATTGTTACATATCATTATATCATCTATGATCATGATCCATTTGATGTCTTGTGAGTAGTTCGTTTAGTTCTTGAGGACATGGGAGAAGTCATGTTGTTAGTAGTGGAATTGTGTTGAGAAAGATTCATTGGTTTGACATTTAAGTTGTGGTGTACTTCTTCTAGTGGTGTCATGTGAACGTCGACTACATGACACTTCACCTATATGGGCCTAGGGGAATGCATTGTGTATTTGGCTACTAAACGTAGGGGTTGCCGGAGTGACAGAAACCTGAACCCCCGTTAGGAAACCATTGCACAAGGGACGTTAGGGTCTTAGAGTTTAAAGCTGTGGTTAGGTTTCTACCTTAATTACTTTCTTGTACTTGCGGATTCTTGCAAGGGGTATAATCACAAGTATGTATTAGTCCTAGGAAGGTCGGCGCATTAGCACAGGTTCACCCACACAACACTTAGCAAACTAAAGAAGATTAATCAACTATATGAAGCGAAAGCACTTGACGATATTCCCATGTGTCCTCGAGAACGTTTGGTCATCTTAAGTAATACAAACGGCTTGTCCTTTGCTAAAGAAAGGATTGGGCCACTTGGTGTATTTACTCTTATTGTCTTTTATTTACTCATACTTTATTTACCTGCATTATCAAAAACCACTAAAAATCTGTTTGCTAAGTATTTACAGAGAATTCCTGCTCCAAGCCATTTGCCAACACCTTCTGCTCCTCGTTGTGTTCGACACTCTTACTTATCGAAAATACTGCGATACACCCCCTATACTTGTGGGTCATCACCCCCTGCTCCCCCTTCCTAGACCAGTAGGACCGCTAGCGGGGGAGGCTCGAGCCCGAGGCGGCAAGGATCACGTGCTTCAATTGTGGCAATCTGGGCCACTTCCGAGTGGCTTGCACGGAGAAGCCATTCTGCGTGCTCTGTAAGCAAGAAGGCCACATGTCAGCGATGTGCCCACTACATGCCAAGAAGAATGAACCCCGGTGGATGGATTTCGGTGTAGAAGGCGCGAGCTTCTTCTGGTTTGAAATACCAGAAGATGAATTGCAAAGCCGGTTTTCAACTCTACGGTACTTACTCTGGACTCGGGCTCTTTATCTGCACTGACTTAGAAGACGAGCTGAAGGATTTGGTTGATGAGACTTGGTAGTGGCAAGTGCATAAGCTTGCGAGACTGATTTCGCGCTGGTGTTCCCTTCTAAAGTTAGCCTTCGGATGGACACTCGGGGGGAGGTCTCCGCTTGCCCCGTAGCAAATTGTCCGTGTCGGTTACTAAAGAAGCGACGTCCCCGATGGCAGTGGAGATTCTGCTTGAGGTTTGGGTCCATCTACATGACGTCCCTCCTCTGCTCCGCATCGTGGATCGCTTGATCGTAGGAACCATGATGCTGGGGCACAGATGAACTATCGCTGATTCACACCGGTCCGGTTCGCATGAAATTCGGGTGCCAAGCTCCAGTCCATATGCTCCCTAGCATCAAGCTATTCATCAACAATCAAGGTTTCGTCATTCGTGTGGAGCAGCTGGGTTTGGGCCCCGGGGCTCATTTCTCCTTGCCACCGCCTCCTCGTCCTCCTCGCAAAGACAGGGAACAAGAAGTCGAGGAATATGATAGCAGCCCTAAAGCAGATTCCCGTCACAAATGTCAGAGCTTGGATAAGACAAAAGCTGCATTGGCAGAACCCAAACCGACCTAGGGGTAAGGCACCAGTGCCGACATAGGCCCAGCTAGCGCTTCCGGTGACCTTCACGGAGGGTCTTCCGAAGGAACCTTCCAGAGATAGGTTGCGGCCATCACTCAGGGAAGGCTGGACCTTTCCCCTCCGCCCACTCTTTCAGCCTCCTTGTTTAACCAATATGGCTCTAAATCTGACGCCTAAAGGATCGATATTCAGATTGACAGTCCTCTCCTGCCCAAGAGTGTGGTCAGTGAGCTAAAGGAAAGTGTCAAGAGGCCGTAGGTTGATGGTGACATCCGCAAGTGGTCCGAAGACTCTGAGGAGGAGCTCACCCCTGCTGGCAAAGGACTCGCCGGTGCCGGCACTAGCTGCCGTGGTGGCCAGGAGCAAGCGCTCCGTGGCGACTCCAGTGGTGGAGGCTCACAAGAGTGCGCAAGTCAAGGGGCTGACGGAAGGGTCGGTGCTAGAACGTGTGATAACCCCCAAGTGCAGGGGATCACTGTAGTACAATTTGATAAGTATTTGAGTGTCGAACTCACGAGGAGCTAAAGGTAAAATATTTATTCTCTAAATCCCTATAGCCCACTTATATGGCCTTCTATGCAAAGCTAGGATCTAAAGTGTGTGTGTGTGTGGTTGTTTTGGTATTAACTAGAAAACAATAAAATAGTTGAAATAAATACTATAAGTCAAATAATGCAAATAAAGTGGAGCTAGTGGAGTGGATAATCTATGGGAGCAAATGTTTAGCCAAATTGCTATTTCATTCGTTTGGCTGTCACAATTAGTGAAGCACATATATAGCCTTTTTATTGTTTCTTCTAGGAGGAGCCATAACTAGGTGTAGCCATAGATACGAGCAAATACACCACTAGTGATTGATCCCAATGACAATTAAGAACAAATAAGGGAATATTAAGATATAAAGTCCAACCACCACATTTAGATCTAAGGTCCCCATGATAATACCCCCGTTGATTAACCATGAATTAATACTACATATATTTCTAAGACTTGGGATTCGGCTTCTGTCAAACTCCATCTATCCCTCATCCTATCAAGATTCAATGGTGACAACCTTGTGCATCCCCCAACATATGTGTGCACTCATATGTTAGTGCATCAAGATCATCATAGAAGATAACATATACTTGTATACAACCAAAACAAACTAGATCACAGTTGCCATAACAATTCACTACTCAAACATCAACATAGTCATACAATAGATCATGGAAAAATAATATATTGCATCATACATCATGTTTGCGAAGAGATTACAATGGGGGTGATGGGATCTTGCAGTAGATGGTGATGGAGATGAGCCTCCCCAAGGAGGAGGGGCGACCACGTGGTGAGAGGAGGCGGCGCCGATGCCAGGGAGGCATCGACGCCCTCCTATGGGCGGTGGCTGCCCTTGGGGGTAGCGGCCCCTTGCCCCTTCTTCTTTCTTGGAGATGGTGTTGATCTTGAGGAGCTCCTTCCCCTCCTTCTTCCCCTCCTTGGGGGCTACCAACGAGGGGGAATTTCGTGGCTATGGGTGGATGCCTCTAAAAGTAGGGTTTCCTCTCAATATATAGTGGTGGAGATGCAATCTTGGCCATAGGATGGATGCCCCTTGGATCCAAGGATTCTCGGGCATCCTTAGAACCTTCCTAGGAGTCCTCCTGTCCTTAATGAGTCCATCAAGTCATGGTTGGGCTGAAATCATCAAATATGGAAGGAGTTTGAGTCAACCACATCACATATTTTCGGAGTCCCAAAAGTACTTTTGTCCTCCGCAGTAATGGCTATAAAAATGCACCCAGACTCCATTTGGGCGAATTTTATGTCTAAATTATTGCGTATAAAATTCCCCACAACTTTCCTTTATACACTTTTTCACTATACGTCATCTTTGCGGTCGTTTCTGGCAATCTTCAAAGAGTTCTGCAGGGATAAATTCCAGGAATTTCCAGATTTCTCCATAATGCGCGGTTTCCTTCCATATTTATGTATTTCCTACACAACAAAGTGTAAAACAAGAACTTGTACACTTTCCAACTATTAGTACATTAGTCCCAATAAATATAATAATGTTGCAAAATTATAATGATTTTGAAGCAATAAACGACAAAGTTCATGGATGCATTTTACAAGCATCAACGTGCCATCGTGGTGTCAGCACGCAAGGATTCAGGTAACTCTTTTTCTGCATCCTCCTTCACTACCTTACATGATAAGTCTGATGAGCATCTTCTTGCGGTTGCCAAAGATAGTTGTGTGGTTTTTCTCCCCCCTCGGTTGATTCTTCTGCATAGATTTCTATGATCGGGATCGGGAGGAAGCCCAGGAGGCTTTGACCGCGACCTGGGTACATAAAGAACAAGAGGAACATGAACAGAAAGAGTAAGAAGCTAGGGAGTTGGCTGCATATGCTGCGGCTTCCGCGTCTAATGGTGGAAATGTGGGGTCGGTTCCCCTAAAAGCGCCCTCAAAACTAGTCACAAAAGTGGCTCGTAAGCATAGATCGGTTCGACCGCCGGGAGGCCGGCGTCATATCACCCGCCAAGCACAGGATGCAAAGACGGTTACCCAATGAGGATCCTCTTCTAGAATATCAGGGGCTTTAGAGCGTGGGGTTGCCGAACCTTACTGAAGGAGTACCTCGACCGCGAGCGCATTGATATCGTTGGCCTGCAGGAGACAATCAAGGCTTATTTCACGGACCAGGAATTGCAAAGTCTTGAAATTGGTGAGAAGTTCTACTAGTGCTAGTTACCAGCGAACGACCAATCGAGTGGCATGATCCTAGGCATTCATGACAGCATGTTCGAGGTCGGCGGAATTGACATTGGGACATTATTTCTCAATGCCTCGGTCCTGCACCGTCCCTCCAACACAAAGTTGGAATTCATTGGTGTGTATGGTCCTACTGATCACTCCGGTTCTACCGCTTTTCTTAGAGAAGTGGCCCACAAGATCGAGGCCGCCAGTCTGTCGCTGCTCATTGGAGGGGATTTTAACCTCATTAGAAGGGTAGAGGACAAAAATAACGATAGGATCTACTAGCCCAGATTGGAAATGTTTAACTACTTCGTTGGCTCTTACGGAACTTCCTAGAATAGGTGCCAGGTTCACTTGGTCTAACCAGAAACTAAACCCAGACCGCTCGGTGCTGGACAAGGTCTTTATCTCACCTGAGTGGGAAACTCTCTTCCCCCTATGCTCTTTAGCAGCCGAGACTAGCTTGGGCTCCGATCATACACCTCTAGTCTTTGAATCTAGAGAGGGCTCCATTGTCAAATCACCGGATTCTTCTTTGAATCTAGGTGGTTCGAGATTTCGTGCTTCAAAGAGCTGGTAACTAACGCATGGGACAGGTTCACTGCGTGGGACCTATTTGCTGACTCCGTAGACTGGTGGCACAAGAATGCAGGGGCCCTTAGACAACTTCTCTAGGGTGGAAAGCAAACCTAGGCAGAGAAACGAAGGATAGTAAGTGCCTCCTGCTCAACCAGATTGAGGAGTTAGATCATGTCGCAGATGCAGACGAAGACGACACTAAAACATGGGTGTCTCTATACCACTTAGAGGAGCAACTTCTGAACATTTACACAAGAGAGGAAGAATATTGGCACCAGCGGGGCATGGTGCATTGATCCCTCGAAGGAGATGCGAATACCAAATACTTTCATGCGGTTGCCAATGGGAGACGACGCAAGTGTACCATTTCCCAGCCCTCATGGGTTTATCAAATACCAAATGCTCATTAAGGCCCACATGTATGAATTCTATAGGAACCCGATGGGCACGGAGGCCCAACTCCACATGGGACTAGCATTGGACACATGGCAAGCAGCGGGCAGGGTTTCCAACTTAGAGGCAGCTACTCTAGCCATTGCCTTTACCATCAAGGAACTCGAGTCTGTTGTCAGGGACATGAAAGCTGACACCGCCCCCGGACTAGATGGGTTTCTAGTTGTTTTCTTCACCTCCTTCTAGGCCATCCTCAAGACAGGGATCTTGGCGATACTTAATGATTTTGTGCTGGGCAAAATTGATGTGGCTAGACTGAACTATGGTATTCTCTCCTTGATTCCCAAGATTAATGGGGCCAAGTAGATTTCTCAATTCAGACCGATTGCACTGATAAACGTCATATTCAAAATTTTGGCAAAGGCCTTCATGATGCGCCTCGATCCAGTGGCAAACAGGATTATCAGTCCAAGTCAGTCAACATTCATCAAGGGTTGCTTCATCCTTGACGGGGTGCTGACACTGCAGGAAATTGTTCATGAGTTGAAGAGCAGGAAGTTGGGGGGATCCTGCTCAAACTACACTTTGAGAAGGCGTACGATAGGGTAAACTGGGATTTTCTTGCTGAGGTCCTTTGTAGGAAAGGTTTCGAGTCTGGATACATTCACAGGATTATGCAGCTGGTTCAGGGGGGCCACACGGCCATCGCTATCAATGGCGAGGTTGGTCCGTCATTTGTGAACAAAAGAGGGGTGCGTCAAGGGGACTCGCTCTCCCCCTATTGTTTAATTTCATCGGGGAGGCGCTCTCAACAATCTTATCTAGTGCGGCCCGGACAGGGCACATCCAGGGGGTGGTTACCCACCTCATCCTAGGGGGGATATCGCACCTGCAATATGCAGACGACACGATCATCTTGATCCAAAATAATGAGTTGGCAATTACGAATCTCAAATTCCTTTTGCTCTGCTTTGAGGATATGTTAGGTCTAAAAATCAATTTCCACAAAATTGAGGTGATAGTTATGGGCGAAGAGGAACATGAACAACTTAGGGTTGCTAACCAGCTGAACTGCCGCAAAGGCGAATTCCCATTTATCTACCTTGGGCTGCCCATCTCTGGCTGATGCCTCACGACAAGTCAATGGAACTTCTTGGTTGCCAAGCTGGGGATCAAGGTGGAACCTTGGATGGGTCGCTTTATGTCCTCCGGAGGCCGGCTGATCCTCTCCAACTCCTGCTTAGCCTGCCTCCCGATGTTTGCCATGAGACTCTTCCTTCTGCAAGATGGGGTCTTCGCCAAATTTGACTCCCACAGGTCTAGATTCTACTGGGAAGGATCAGGACTCTAAAGAAAGTTCCATATGGTTAACTGACCTGTAGTTTGTAGACCAAAAGAGTGTGGTGGTCTGAGTCTGATCAACACCATGGGTTTGGAAGTTGTACTAGGGTGGCAATTCTCTATGGGAGAGAATCATCCACGCTAAATATAATAACATGAATGATATTTTTGCAACCTCGGGTCAGGGAGGCTCCCTGTTTTGGAAAGCTATCAATAAGATAAAATGCTATTTCAATCTTGGTGCCAAACACGAGGTAGTGGATGGCAATAGATCCTTGTTCTGGTTTGATTGGTGGTCGGGTAGCAGACCTCTCAAAGACAGATTCCCAGAGTTGTTTGCAGTTATGGCTGACCCTATGATCCGAGTGGCTCAGGTGGTATGACGAGAAGAATGGTTCCTTCTCTTCCGTCGAGCTCTCTCCCAGGAAGGTCTGACCCAGTGGAACTAGCTCTATGCGGTCCGTAGCTAGGAACGGGCCTAGATAAGATCAGTTGGGCGCTAGAACCCTATGGTCTACTCTGTTCGGTCTATGTACGCCAAGTTGTGTTCGGTCTATGTACGCCAAGTTGTCAGAAGGAGCGGCAGTGGCATATTTTAGAGATATTTGGAAGGCCAAATTACCTCTTTAAGATCCGCATCTTCTCCTGGCAGTCGGTGCTTGATAAGCTCCCTAGCAGCGTGCAGCTGGCAAAACGGCTGGGGAACATTAATGGTAGATGCAAATTGTGTAATGCAACCGAATATGCGCACATGTTCTTCCGTTGCCTACTTGCAAAATTCGCCTAGAGTGTGCTTCGTGAGATACTGGGTTGTACCTGGGCTCCTACTAACTTTGCTCAGTTCTATTATATCCTAGAGGGTTTTGTAGGACAACCTAGGAGATTACTTTGGCTTTTGTTCGTGGCACATTGTTGGGCACCGTGGCGCACTAGAAATAAGTTTACCGTTGAAAATAAATTTCCCAAACATTCCACGGATGTCATTTACAAATCTTTAATCTCTATGCAGCAATGGAGAATCTCGGTCAAACCAAAAGACAAGGCAGCGCTCGAAGCCCTGGAGGACGAGCTAAAACGTATGCACACAAGAAACACACCGTCTAGAGGAGCTCCCCAGGATGCGTCGATCTCCGTTGTCGCTTAGCTTTTCACTTTTCCTTTGGTAGCTTGGCAAAGTTGTATGCCTCAGCTCTTGTTTTAAGTACTTTGCACTTGGCGAAGCTGTATGCCTTGGCACTTGTTTTCCTCCCATGTTTGGCGAAGCTGTAAGCCTCAGCAGTTGTTTGACTATCAGCGTGTACGTGGACTTTATTAATTTAAAGTCGGGCCATGCGGCCTGTTTTTGAAAAAAAAAGTTTTGTACTACCTAGTTTAGAAATGTCCTAAAGAGACGAGCGTGTGAGGGACGGCCTATTTCTCGCAACACGGGCCGCAAAGAGATATATGGGTCAGTCCGTCAGTGGGAGGCTTACTGGGAGCTAGCCAAACCTGGCCCAAAATAACAGGCCGTGGGCGCCGAGCGGCGCGTCGCAGTGAGCAAAACCAACCGGCGGCGGGGTGAGTGGCGACGGGAGAGCATGGCGACGGAGTTCGATTCCGGCGGCTCGAAGAAGCGGCGGATGGATGAGGAAGGGCAGCAGGCGGTGGAGGAGGACCGCATCTCGGCTCTGCCGGAGGCGCTGCGGCTCGACATCCTCGGCCTCCTCCCGTTCAAATCCGCCATCCGCACGGGCGCGCTCTCCACCCAGTGGCGCGCGCTCTGGACGCGTCGCTGGCCGGCGCCCGGCTCCCTGGACTTCCGCCTCGGACCGCACGATTCGCCGCAGCCGCTCCTGGAATCCCTGGAGCGGCGCGGGCAGCGGTGCCTCGACCGGTTCTCCCTCTCCTTCCAGATCGGCCTGCTCAATCCAGAGGATTTCGGCCGTTTCCTCGACTACGCCGCCACCTGCGACGTCGCGGACCTCGACGTCAACCTCTTGGATGTCAACGATGCCTACGACTTCTGCTTCAGTTTTGGCGCGCTGCCGGCCAACCCACACCTCGCGCGCCTCTCCCTCAGTGGCATCTGCGTTTTCCCCACCGTCGAAGCCTGGTACCTGTCCGAGCTCCGCTATCTCCCCCGCCCCTACTCTGTCCTCGAGGTCATCCACCTCCACCGCGTCACCGTCGAAGACGTCGGCCTCTACCACCTGGTCGCCGCATGCCCCCGCCTCCGCACCCTCGACATACGCTACTGCGACGAAGACCTGCGCCGCGCCGTCCTCGCGAAATACAGGGCTAAGGCTAAGGCTAACCTGAAAAGCGTCACCATCGTGGAATGCGAGTCTCTCGCCGACGTTCGCATAAGAAATTCGTCCAGCCTCCGCTCCTTCCACTACAGTGGCGCCTACCTGGCCGCAGACGTAATCCCGACCAGATCGGTCATTGAGGACCTTTACATCTGCTTCGGGGGACCTGCCTGCCGCCAGGTGAGATCGCGGCGCGTCGTATACGATAAATACGGGAGACCTTGCAAGCTGCGTGGATGTTGGCTTGATAGACTCAGCAAGCTCTCTAGTCTCAGCGTGCTTACGCTCTGTAGCAGTGCCTTGCGGGTTCGTTCCTTATTGTATTTCATTTCATTAAACCATGTTGATTTCACTGCTAGGTTACTCATAACCTTCTTCTTTGCTTTTATATTGCAGAGAATTTCTGCCAAGGCTCGTTCCAGATCAACTGCCGGAAATGCCACCTCGTGCAAATTGCAGAATTTGAGAGAGGTGCAGCTGCTGATGTTTGCAATGTGCAACGATAATTTGGATGACATTATGGCTTTCCTCATGACCTGCTGTACCCCTCGACTGGAGAGACTATTTGTGCAGGTGAATGCCATCTGCTAGTTAGATACTGCTTTTCATGATGACCTTTGTTGATGACTTGTCCACTGCTAAAGACATGCGATATGACTATCGTAACTGTATCCACTTGATAATCATTTGTAATGTATGCTTGCACTTGTTGTCTGCCTGTGTTCCAGTTCTTTGTATGCTTACTACACCCTCTTGCAGCTTCCAACAAGGAGTAATCAATATAAGCCAAACGAAGAACCATCAGAATCAGAGGAAGATGGGTCAGAGGAAGAGCTGCCCGAGGTAGAATCATCATCAGGAGATCTATCCGAGGGAGAAGAGTCCGAGGAAGATCAATTAGAGCAAGAGGAATCAGAAGAAGAGGAGTCAGAGGAAGATCACTCACAAGAAGATGAATCAGAGGAAGATCACTCACAAGACGATGAATCGGAGGAAGATCACTCACAAGACGATGAATCGGAGTTAGATCATTCACAAGACGACGGATCAGAGGAAGATCATTCACAAGACGACGGATCAGAGGAAGATCATTCACAAGACGACGGATCAGAGGAAGACCATTCACAAGACAAATCAGAGGAAGAGGGGTCAGAGGAAGAGCACCCTAAGGAAGACGAATCAGAAGAAAATGGGTTAGCGGAAGGTCAGTCAAAGGATGGGTCAAAGAAAGAGTTATCTGATGGAGGGCAATCAGCGAAGGAGCTACTAGGTGATGGCTGTGGAAACCTTATGTTGCTCAAGATGATGAATTTCACGGGTCATCACAATGAAATGCGGCTAGTAAGCTTTGTATTGAAGAAGTCTGGTTGTCTCAACCAATTGATACTGTTTACTCCCAAAAGTGATCATCCGGAAGGGCCCCAAAAGGATCATCTGAATATATCCGATTTTCTTCAGACAAAACTACTGCCTCTCGAAAAGGCCTCTCCACATGCCCAGATAATCCTCAGCGAGCCTGATGCTGCTGGAATCAAGCCGTTCCATTCAGAGACATTTGTCAAGGTTTAGTTATTTGTCAACGCTGAACTTTTGATCTTATAATCTTAGATAACAAAGGCTAGTAACTTTTAGGTTTGGCAAGAGTCGCGGGATTATCTCGTTTTGTCGCCTATGAAAGATGAAGGAAGATAGAGTATTTTGTCCAAGAATGCTCGCCATGTGTTGTGGTTCTTAATTAAGACTATTTCAAATATCATGTTTTCCGTCAAGTCTCTGTATGAAGCATTGTTGCCATGTTGGTGTTTTGATGAGAACAACCTTCCTATTTATTAAGTGTTGTTTGTGGTGTTTTTCTCAAGAACAAACTGAGACCTGGGTGAATGATTGGTTTCAGCGAGGCAATTTTATTTCTTCTTTCACACATCATGGAGAAAGCTTTGAGATCTCTGAGAGAAGAGAGGAAGTGTCCTCTGCTGCTGCTGCTGCATGGATTTGGTATACTTCTCGAGGAGTTGGTCACTTGTTTGCAGAAGTCGGTATCTGTTGGTATTATTATGGATGACTTTGAGCTTATTATGGATGACATTTGAGGAAGTGTCCTCTGTTGCTACAATTTCTACGCTGTAGATATTATTATGGATGACCTTTGAGTTTAGCTATGCTACTTTCCTGAAAGAAATCCTCCCTCCTATTACAGGTGCTACCGGTGTACTGGCTGTCCACTCCCTCACTTCCTGTGGCATATTCTCTGGCATCAGTAAGAAGCCAAGCAACAAGCAGTTATAAAGTTATCTGACACTTTGGTTCTCCTTCTCCATCATCAGTGAATTTTAGCAATTGTTCCGTAATTTTGTTGGAAATAAATTTCGTGCAGGTAAGTTTTATCAAACAAGAAATTGTTCTATGTTTGCTTGGGTCCCTTCCCGCACGACAAACAGAAGTTTGTTGTTCTGAGATTGCTTGGTTCTTATTGTGATGAAGTATATATGAAAAGATGTCAGGAGCTCAGTAAGTAGTTTGCAACTTCACTCCTACATTTTCTGGTCGGATGCAGTTTGGGGTTGTCCTCACCAGAGCTAAAGCACAATCGTCCACTCCTAGTAGTACTACTTTTGACTGTGGTGTATGTGGTGAACCGTGTCCTGTTTCAAGTATGTCGAATCATCAACTCCATGACAATGATCTCTTCAGTTATGTGCCTTGTATGCCATTGCTTATATTCTTTACATCCTAAAAGTAATTATTCGCAGTTCTGTCGAGTTTTTGTTTTGTTTACTGCCGCCAAAATACGGATAGGTGTATGAAAAGCCACGCGAACGATTCCAGCCCTTCAGTTTTCAGTGTTAAGGCATGCATTTTTCGTTCTTGGCTCTCTAATCTGGGAGTGTGTGTCTGTTGTTTATTTCTTCAGTTGCCTTCCTTTGCAAGAATCTTCTCTCCTGGTGATGGTCAAGGATCATTGTGTTGACTTACTATTATGTTATTCTTTCCCGTAAATTTGGTCACTGCGAGTATTCCTGAATACTGGTCATCTATGTACTCCCTCCGTTTTAAAATATAAGGTGTTTTATCTTTGTGAAAGGAGTGTATCTAGATCCCTTTCAGTGTGATCCCTTTCAATGTGTATCTAGAGTGAACCTACACATTAAAAAGGGTCTAAATACATTTCTTTCACAAAGCTAAAACATCTTATATTATAAAACGGAGGGAGTACTGGATTAGTGTCAACAATGCTATTTTCCTGCAAGTTCAGCATGTAATCGAAGTGCCTCTCTAGATTTTCAGATATTGCACCCCTTCCCGTTTAAGAGATGCCTGATATTACATGGGTTATTAATAAGCTTGCTTGCTGTTACAAAATTCAAATGGGCCTTACAATTAGTTGGGCTTTTTATTTTTATAATGTGTGCTCTTCAAATCATTGTTTTTTTATTAAAACTTTTTAGACTACCCAAATCATAGACTCTGCCATGTCAACTCTTAAACTAGAACCTGAAATTCGCCACATGCAATCCTTCCATTGCAGATAGTTTAGGGTATATTCCTTTTAGTAAAATATACATGTTTCCTAGTTTGTGAGGGCTGATACACATTTCTCATAATTTCCAGGAGATGGGTTTACCATATTTAGATACACGAAGTGTTATAGTCGACCAAGACATAACATCGTTCTTTTTCGGCACATTTCAATCCAGCAGAATTGCTGAAACGAACCAAATTACTTGTGAGTGGCTTATACATGTTGCCTGGTGTCGTTGGGCTTCTAGGCGCCGTTGGCGAGGATGATGTTGCGCCTGCCGCGCTCTGAGCGGCTGTTCTGGGCGAACTTGACGCTGCGGGCGTTGAGTCCCTTGCTCTTCTCCTCCTCCGACCACTCCGAGTCGTAGTACTTCTCCTCATCGGCGCCGGCGTTGGCCGGGAAGAACATGGAGCCCCACTGCGGGAAGTATACGAGCGTGACTGGCAGCGTGCATGCCATTGTCATTATGCCCATGTACTGGAGCCCCTGCCCAGTGCCGTAGTTGGACGACGTGAAGAAGAGCAGCTGCGTGAACGCCGCACCGAAGGTCCCGCCAGCGCCGGTCATCCCCGAGACAATGCCGAGTGAGCGGCGGGAGACGAAGGGTATGACGGCGAAGATGGCGCCCTCAGCAGCCTGAGCGCAGATGGAAAAGAGGACCATGGCGGCGACGGAGACGGGTAGGCTGGAGGCACGACCAAGCCAGAAGCAGAAGGCGCCGCCTGCGGTCTGGAGGATCCAGATGTTCCAGAGGCGGGCGCGCATTCCGAAGTAGCGCGCGCCGACGTCGGAGAAGTAGCCACCCATGGAGCGCACGAAGATGTTGGCGAGGCCGAAAGAGGCGGCGATGATGCCGGCGGTGTGGAGTTTCAGGTGGAACTGGTCGTAGTAGTACTCGGCGATGACGTTGTCAGTGCAGAGCTCTACGCCTGCAGAGTAGCCGTAGAGAAGCACGAAGATCCATGTGCGGTAGTTGGTGATGGCGCCCCAGGCCACCTTGGCGAAGCTGTCCTTGGCGACTTGCCCCTTGGTCTGCAGGCTCGAGAGGGTGCCGTCGGGGAGGTCCTGCCCCAGCGCGAGCACCATGACGCCCACAGCGATATGGAGTATACCGGGGCCGAAGTAGGCGACGCGCCAGGCCGTGAAGGGCGTGGCGCCGCACCTGTGGATGGCCTCGTACACGAGCGGCATGAGGAGCTGCGTGGCGCCACCACCGACGTTGCCCCAGCCGGCGGCGAGCCCGTTGACGCCGCCGATGATGTTGCCGCTGAACATGGTGCTCATCCAGTACTGGCACGAGATGAGCGTGGCCAGCGAAAAGCCGATGAGGAAGCGGACCATGACGTAGCCCAGCGCGCCGTCGACGAGCGACATGCAGAACACGGCGGGCGCCGTGAGCATGACGAGGAATGCGCAGCCGTAGCGGGGGCCGAGGAGGTCGCACACGACGCCCATGGCGACCCTCGAGAAGATGGAGCCGGACACGGAGGCCACGCTGGCGTTGCTGATGTCGGCCTTGCTGAGGTTGAGGTTGTCGCGGATGATGGGGACGAGCGGCGCCGCGGCAAAGGTGGAGACGAAGCAGACGAAGAAGGCCATCCAGGAGAGGTGGAAGGCGCGCATGTGCGGGCCGGCGAAGGAGAAGAGCCTGAAGGACTTGGCCTTGTGCTCGGAGTCCACCGGCAGCGAGAACATGCCAGGCGCCGCGTCCGTTCCCCGGGCGCCCATCTCCGTCTCCATTTCCTCTGTTTCTTCTCTTGCTCTCGAGCTAAGGTGGTGGCTGCTCTCGAGCTCTGCTCTGGTGGTTTGTGCTTTGGATTCCACTTGTGTTTGGTATTTATAGCACTCGTGCGTACGCATTGCAAGCAAGCGTTGACATTTTGTCAGAGTGCTTCATGATCCCATGGGAACAGCTACTAGCTCCGTGGCTTGATTAAACAAAATAGATAATGAGAGAACATGCAGCATAAGGTTAGTTTAAGACTTGGCAGCGGGTCTCCTTCAGTTGCTTTGGAAGAACAATTATTTCAGTTATAAGCGATTAATGGAAAGTAGGTTAGCCCAGTTGGAATCAAAAAAGAAAAAAAAGAGAGGTTAGTTTAAGGCTTCAGGGCCATTCAGAGCGTTGAATCTAAAATAGGAAGTTCCGTTTCTGTAGAAGCCTCACCCCTTGGGATCAACCAGCGATCAGAATACCAAGTCCAAGTCTCTGTGAACAGGATGCTTGCGCAGAATCGACCTACTCCTAGTTGGCAACTCGCAGAAAAAACTCAAATATGTAAACTATTCAATGCAGATAAAAAGTAATGATAACAGAAAACTCCCAGAGTTCAGAGATTCTTTTTGTATGAATTGTTTCAGAGATTCTTCATTTTTGGACTCATGGCCTGGACTTGTTTGGTCGCCAATTTTGGTTAGTTTAGCATTTATATATCTCCCACAAACAATTTTAGAACTTGTCTCCAATTTACTTTTCTTTCAATATTTCAGTCTTTCCAGAGATGTGTTTCTAGTACTTCCTTGGTCTAACAAATTGGTTAATTACAATACGACTAACCGAACCCGTAAAACTTAAATGACAAAAAACCGCCTTATCCTAAATGATCAAATTTCTGATCATCTAAAAGTTGGCGGCCCAACCAATTCGGAACCCCTATATTTGGATGATCAAACAAGGTGACACCATATGGAAGCCTCTCTACATCTTCTTCTTCCTTGCTTCCCTTCCCTTCCCACAACTAGCTTGGACAAGGACAACTGATGCAGCTCATCCTACGGACGTCCCTACATCTACACCACCAAGTCCCCCAAGTGGACCCATGACTCGCGCCCGAGCCAAACTTCTCCAAGATAAGGTTAACTCGCTCCTCTCATCGTGTGACTTCGATACCCCTTGAATGGCTTGCTATTTCATGCCTCTACGCTGTGCATACTCAGGTACGAAGCCCATCGACAAGCCACCACGAAAAAAGAACCAGGAGCTGGATGTAACATCCCAGGGTTTTAGGTCAGAAATAAGAGACCACAAGTGTGTGCATTGCATTCATGTATAAGAAAATCCAGAAAATTTTCGCGCAAAACTAAAAGGAGAATAGAGGGATCGAGATCTCTCTTGTTCTGATGGAAACGTCAGGGCAAGTGCGACAAATTTCGACATGACCTCTACTGAATTTCTGTGTTTGAGGGGAAGACAATTCAAATTTGAATATTCAATTGATAAATTTGAATTCCAAAAGAATTTGAAATGAAATGATAAATGGAAACTGAATTGCAATAAGAAATAAGAATTGAATTCTTATTCATGAATAAGATATAATATTTACAAGTCTCAAATTACAAAAGAAAAAAACTAAAACATTACATTATCCTTAGAATCATCCAAAAGTAAAGAAATGAATTAATAGAAAAGATAAACTTTATTACATAATAAATATCATAGTGTCTTACAATGTTCCAAAAAAGAAAAATAATTACAAAAGGATTAAAAGAAAATTACATAAATAAAATCCTAACTAGATCCCATATCTACTCCTGATCCTTCCATCCAATTGAATTCATGTGAAACAAATATAAACAAAGAAATAAAACAAAAAGGATCAGTGTTAGTATTTTGCTCTCAGATTATATAGTGAGATGCACTATAATAGTATCATCACCGAGTTAAAAGAGAGGGGCAAGTTTCACCAACAGAGAGGGGTAAAAGGGTAATAGCACAACAAAAATAACTTGATCTCATCCATCTGAGTGAAGCAACCAGGCAAGCAACTCACACAAAGCTGCATGTGTGTGTTGTCAATGAGGGGTGAAGGCACACACAAGATAAAACCACACAGGCGCAACACCCAAAACATCAGCTGTTCTTTCTCAAGAACACCTAGAAGCATACCCCCACTTCACCCACAGATCTCACCATCACACTCACCAGTACCAGCAGCAAGATGGAGGCCTAAAGAATAGAACAAGGACAGGCTGACCCTAGGAGGAGAAGGATAAGGCTAAGGGCAGGTCACGCAGCAGCGGACAGCTTTCCAAGCAAGATCAAGCACGTCACCACAACAACTTCAGCATGTGGCTATTTTATTCACTCTATGCATATACTGAAAGTTGGATGTGGGAAATAAAAGATCACAAATGATGCCTAGAGGGGAGGGGGTGAATAGGCGGTTAAAAACTTTAACGAGATGGGCTTAACAAAGGCGAAATAAAACTAACATTTTCTTTTGTCAAACACAAAGCTTTCACACAAACAACTTATGCTAAACAATACAAGCAACAAGGTGATAGCAAGATGTATTAGTTCAAGCACGAAGGATACCACAATATAAAATACATAAGTAAAGGGCTCGGGTAAAGATATAAACAAGGAAGGCAGAGACGATGATGTTTTACCGAGTTCCTCCCTACAAGGGAGTACATCTCATTGGAAGGGTCGGCGGTACTAAGACCACAAGCGCCACAAGAGGCCTCACCCAAATCTCCTAAGCACCCGCCGCATGGCAAGCACCTGATCCACTATGGAACATTTGAAGACGGTCACCAAACCTGTATAATACTAGGACAATCTCCACAACTTAATTGGAGGCTCCCAACAATCACCACCAAGGCCACAAACTTGGGGAGAGTTTCAAAACTTAATTGAAGGCCACAATAACTTGCCACAAAGGCCACTATACCGTCTAGGGTTCAAAGAATTCAAGAGAACAAGCTTCTTGATTTCACCAACCAAATCCTTCGAGGAAAACTCAAGTCGATGCACCTAATGCAATGACAAGTCCTTCACTCCCAAATTCTACCAAAGCTACAAAAACTATTGGGGAAATAATAGAGAAAGAACACTAGAGGAAAACCACAAAGTCTCTAAGATCTAGATCCCAATATGTTCCCCTCACTTAGAGGAGAGATAGATTGATGAGATTGTAGATCTAAATCTCTCTATTTTCCCTCAAATAGATGCAAGAATCATGGGAGGGAGAGGGAGGAAGCAAGATTAAGAGAATCAACAATGGAGCGGACAAGGAGCTCAAAGGGATGATTCCAATGAAGAAGAAAGGTCCCCTTTTATAGGGGGGCCGAAATCTGCCCGTTGGATAGCTGCGAGGATCGGTAGTACCGGACCCGGCCAGGTACCGGCGCGAGCAGCCGGGCGAGACCTGCAAGGAAAACCGAGGAGCTGAACCAACTTAGTGACCACCGGTAGTACCGTATCGAAGGGCGGTACTACTGCTTACCGGTAGTTCCGGGCCATGGAGAGGTACTACCACTAACCCCGGTAGTACAGGGTGAAGATACCAGACGCTCCTGAGGAGGAGCCCTAGCTCGCTGCTGGGTTCAGATGTGACCGGTACCACCAGGCGGTACTACTGGACACAACTGGCTGATCTGGCAACATCAGCAAATGCGATAAATCGAGCAACCGAACTCCAAATCAGATGAAACCAATTTTGTTGGAAAGATACCGACGTGTATAATAACATAATAATTTTTCATAATCTTGCTAATCCTACTAATATCCACGTGTTTGTGTGTTAGTATAGGTTTTCGTAACTTTTGTGGATCTTTTCACTTGACTTGGTTCTTTTGGATTTTCTCCACTTTTGATAACATTCTTTTCTTTTGGTCATTTCGTTAGGTTTTCCACCATCCTAACCTACCACCACAAACTTTTGAGAGTTTTATTCATGTGGTGGGTCCTACTAATGCGAGATTTTAGTGAGAGACGCGTCTAGTATATAACAGTTCTCTCGGTTATTTGCGTAAGCATTGCGTTAGCTAGGTCCCCTCCTCCCTGCGTATGTCCTACTTTCCCACATCCATGTGGTCATCTGCATACGTCAGTACGGTGAGGACACTCGTAGCCGACGATGTTGGTGCCCACGACAATGAGGTGAAATGATTTGGAATGATTTGGTGATGTTGGGAGACGATGTCCTAGGCTAGATGGCCAGCGAGAGGTGGTGGCCGTCCTCGGGTCAACTTCCTGCTGCAGCCGCTGCATCTTACTAGCGCAGAGCAAGAAGGCATTGCGCGACCACCCCCTGCGGTAAGAAGGTAAGAAGGTGAGCGTGATCTCTGCAGCTTTCCTCTCCGGCTATTCTTGGTTTCCTCTTCTAATGCTTTTTCAGTGAAGGTGTGCATGTTCGTCTCTATCGTTGTTCCCATTAGCAGGCCATCTCCTTCTATCCACTGTGCCAGCGGCACGATCCGTGTTGCCCTATTTGGTGTGTCCAAGATATGTTGTCTGGTTTTGCAGCTCGGTCTTCCTTTTTCCTTTTTTCTCTCTCTTCGTCTCACGCTCTTCCACATATTTGTTTTACGCAGCGATCAACAACAGGACAAGTGAACGAGCAAGAACAACGGTAGAAGAGTCCTTCGCCTGCACCACGACACATGTAATGTAATCTTCGTCCTTTTTTCTATCGTTCTTCAATCTTTTTGTTCTTGCATTTTGTTTAGTGTGTTTAGTGATATTTACAGTTCTTGGCTTAACAAATGGCCACCCATTGTCAGGATTAAGTGTACGTGTACCGACGAGGATGACCGATCTTCTTTTTCTCACGGTAATGTAATCTTTCTCCTGTTGTATTTTTTTTTGCACATTTTTTGTGCTTGTTTTACATCACTGACTCTTCACTGATGCCCCTTACAAACATATTGCGACGAGAGCGAGGGCGGATGAAGTGTCCGTGATAAGCACACGAGTCCCGTTGGCGCTTCATGCTTCGCGTTGTGAACTATCGTCTATGCCGAATGATGGAGGCTGAGCAGACTGCTTCCGTCGCCTTACGCTTCTTTGGCAACCTCTTCAGAATTACGTGTTTTTGTTCCACCTGTTAGTGTAGAGTAGGACGGTTTTATTTTCTTCTTCCGTTTTGTTTTCAGTTTGGTATAAATGTTGCCTTTGTAATACTAGCTTTGTAGGACCGGAAAATAATAAAAGTGTCGCCTTGCTTTAATGTGGTTTTTTCTGCGTTTGATGTAACACCAGACACATTAGGTTTGTTGCACGCATTGTTCTAACGTTTTGTCAGCGATGTTGTTTGTCTTCTTCTACATTCGCCTTCCTGCATCATTGTTGCGCTCCGAGAGAAGATGATGACTTTGTTCTCAGATTGTGTGGACTTTGTATGAATGATCTTTCTATTTTCGAACGTCATTGAAACACTTTGTCACGTTGAGAATTGTGTCACACACTTTGCTATATAAAGTCGTTTCTTCTTTTTCCAGAAACGCGCTAATACCTGTTTTATGACTTATACTCGTACGTTTTTTCTCTACCACGTAGATGCATCATCTATGGATTATACGTTCATTCTGACAGTCGAGGCATCGTCACAGGAAATGATTTTCTGAGTAAACGTTCCTTCTAATAGCCGAGCCCCAGGGCAGTGTCGCTTATCGTCTGGACTACGTCTTGTAGCACAGACCGTACAATTGTTACTTGTACGCAAAATAATGGATAAACTATTATAACATCAAACGAATTGCCTTACAAACGTGCCCGTAGACTCATGTGGTCTCTAAGAACAAAGCGAGGCGTTTTTTTACGGTTGTTCATCGTCCTAATTCTTTGCACTTCTTCGTAAACGATTTTGCTCAGCAAGTGTTCTGCCTAATAGCTTCGCCCGGAGAGCGCAGAGAGGAGCCTAGTCTAGAAAAAAGATGAGAGAGTGGAGGCTGATTTTAGGGGGAGTGATCAATTTTTATCATCTAACTACTTTGCGAGTTTTACTGGTGCGGTTAGCCGATAATTTGAGAATCTTTTCAGGCGCTCTTATATCCGTCGCTTAGGACCTGTCAGGGTTGCCGAGCTAAGTCTTATGAATTATGATAAGCTTTGATTATGATGGATAAGCGCACTGCATGATTGCTTCTACGTTGTACTTATATATACTATATTATTGTTAATTCTTTGACACAAACCATGTGGGCATTATTCGCTGCTATATTTAGACCGTTGATTGCAACCAGAGTTGACTTTTTAGGCCGGGTTGTCAAAAAAAAGCTCTAGATTGTGAGCTATCAAGATTGCATCATACTTTAGCTTGCCTCGAGATCATTGGAAAAAATGACTCCACTACGAGCATCTTTTGTAGTAGCTCGATTGAAAACTTAAAAGCAATTTGCTTTGAGACTTCCTCAACTGTGGTCTCATCTCTTATACACCCGCAAACTAGAGGTTAATTCGAAATTAATCAATCAAAGTGCTTTCCATGCAAATTATTTGCCCGTAGAAATAAGCCAAATTATAGATAAGAAATGTTTGCACTTCTGTTTTGCAATCTTGACATACCCAAAATCTGAGTAATATAAATAATGATTTTTTTGGGGGTGACAGCTAAAGCAAATCTGGCCGCGATTTGTCCCCACAGCCTTCAGGCTTTAGTGTCACAACAATGCACATAAACGCCATAATTAATTCGGAAGACGTACTGCGCAGTCGACTGCATTTTGATGTTTGTGGCACTCGATTGATGGGCCGTTCGATCCTTCTCCGTAATCTGCGCTTTTTGAAATTCATTTGCTTATATTTTCCCATAATGATTCCTTGGGACTCGGTGCCCTCCTACTGAATCCGAAATTTGAAAAATTGTGTCATCTTTTGTATTGGCAATGGCACAGAGCCAGAGACACTCGTATTTGGAAAGATCAGTGGACTGCCAGGACATGGAACGCGGACTCTGACAGACTCATTCGAGTTGCAGGACAGATCAAAAGCGTCAGCATGACAGTGGAATGCAGACCTCGAGACTTTCTTTCCATTTGAGGCAGCTGCAGTTCTCTGTTTTTGCCACGGCCTGAGGGGATGGAGCGAATAGAAGACGGTATATATTTATCTGTCCCACCGTAAATCGGTGCACACTACACCCTCTGAAACTGATGCGCCTAACCATTCTAATTGGGACACCGATTAGGGATGTAAATGGCGCCTAAACGGCATCCGCAAGTCCCGTTTATTCAACTAGTTAGTTCTTTTGGGGGAAAAGCAAGCTTTATTGAACTAGAGTAGTAATAAATGGTATTATGCGGGATTAAGTGGTGCGCCGCTTACAACCCTAACACTGATGCAGAGGCTGAGAAGGAAGTTGATAAAGAGATAATAATGGAAAATGCAAACAAGGCTATGGGGGAGGGAAATATCTTGCAGAGATTGAGGAATCATGGAGATGGGAAGGTGATGGACAAAGCAAAGGACTTGGTCAGCAAAAGGAACCTGGATACTAAAGATAATGAATTCCTACTATCATTAATTCTGCACCTGATGTTTTATGTGATCTTGCAACTAAAATGAAGGTTAACTTAGGAGATGATGTGCAAAAAAGAATGCATGCAATTGATATTATTCAGCAACTTGAAAATGCCAGATGTAGTATTTATGCCGAATCTGTGAAAATTGCTAGAAACACATATAGAATGGATGGAGAGAACTATAGGGCTCTCGTTGATGTAGATTATCTGAAACCTATTTTATCCGATGATGATGGTTTAGGTGAGATAGATGAAGCAAATGAGATTCCATATAATTTGGTTTCACCTCTTCTGGCTAATCTATTAGAAAACCTTTTGAACATGTTAGTGTCAAAGCTAAAGTTAATCTTATATTTCATAAAAAAGAATGAAAGGATCTTCTTGGAATTGGAGAGGAATGTGTGCCTCTGATAAGAGGAAACATGCTAGAGAGATTTTAGATGACCATGGTTTGGATTTCCTTGGAATTCAAGAAACCCAATTGGATGATTTTAGGGATGCTTGGTTGGACCAGATTTGTGCTAGACAACTTTTTTTCTGGCATGTCTCTCCTTCTAATGGGAGATCTAGTGGGATTCTTGTTGGGGTGAGATTGGAAAAGTTTGAGGTGAGAGAAGTGGAGGAGGGGTCCTTTTTTGTAAGGTTGCCAATTAAGAATAGAGATGATCCTTTTATGTGGAATCTGGTTATTATATATGGTGTTGCCCAGGATGATTGTAAGGAACAGTTCCTTAGGGAGTTTGCTCAGTTATGTATAAGTACTAGAATTCCTACTCTGAATAGTGGTGATTTTAATTTGATTATGAATGTTGAGAAAAAAATACTCTAGGGGGCTTAACCAGATGGAATACTATTTTCAATATAATTATCGAGAATAATAATATGATGGATCTACATGTATAATAGGAAATATACATGGTGTAATGATCATGATAATCCTACCTATGCAAGACTTGATAGGTTTTTAGCTACCGCTGATTGGATGGGTCATTATCCATTAACCACCACAACAACATTGTCAAGGGAGATGTCTGACCACACTCCTTTTTTGCTAAGTACCGAGGTTAATGAAAATAGACCTTTCCAATTTAAGTTTGAACTTGGTTGGTTGATTAGTGAAGATATCCATGACATAACTAAAAATATTGGGGTGTGTGTGCCGACAATAAGAGTGCCATGGAGGAATGGAATTGGAAATTGGCTAACACAAGGAAAAAATTGAAAGGATGCATGGACTAGGAATATTAATGCTGCTTACAGGAAAGAGAAACAGAGGCTATATGCTATTTTGGACATTTTTGATAATTTGGAAAATGGAGGGCTGAATAGAGAGATCTTTTTTGAGACCAAAAATATGTTGAATAATTTTTTAGGGATGAAAATATTAAAAGTTTCCAAAGTAAAAAAATGCTGACTTAGAAATAGGTCAAACATGCATTAGATATTTTATGAACAAGGCTAGTTGTAGGTTTAGGAAGAATAAATTGTTCAATTGTTGGACGGGGATAATGTGATTGAAGGGGATGACACTTTGTTATCTCATGCGACTGATTACTATAAAAATTTGTTTGGGCAGTCAGAGAGATCTAGTTTTCGCACTGATTTTGATTTTCCGAATTTGGTAAGGGACAATGACAATGTTGATTTAGTTAAACCTTTTACTTATGAGGAGAATAAAGGTATTGTAATTTCTCTTGCTCACAATAAGAGTCCAGGGCGTGATGGCTTCCCCTCAAAATTTTATCAATGTTTCTAGGAAGATATCAAGGCACCTTCGAAGAGAGTTTTTGATGAGTTTGTTGAGGGGAAGTTGGCCATAGGGAGACCGACGTTTAGCACTATAACCACGGTCCCAAAATGTGAGGATGCCAGGGTGATACAAAAATTCAAACCCATTTGCGTTATGAATACCAGTCTGAAAATGGTGACAAAATAGATGAATAATAGGTTAGCCCCAGTGGCTGAGGATATCATGGATAAGACACATACTCATTTATGAAAAATAGGTTCATTATGGAGGGTGTGTCTGTTACATGAGGTTAATAAAAAGAAAATTTCTAGAATGCTTTCTAAAGTTGATTTTGAAAAGGCCTATGATAATGTTAGGCTTTTCTTTATAATAATGTAATGTTGAAAAAGGCTTCACACATCAGTGGAATGACTTGGTTTTTAGCATTATTACTAGTGGCAAAGTTAACATTAAGCTAAATAATCAATTGGGTTCCTTCTTGTTAACTTATAGGGGGGTTTAGACAGTGTGATCCCCTGTCTCCTATTCAGTTTAACACTACAGTAGACTCTACGAGTGTCATGATTAAGAATGCACACCAATCTGACTGTTATTAGAGGTACGGTACCTCATTTGCATGAGAATGGCATTTCCATTCTTTAATATGTCGATGATATCATTTTCTTGTTAGATGAAGGGTTTGGGGATGCTAGAAATTTGAAAAAATTTATGTGCCATTTTGAACAAATGTCTAGTCTCAAGATAAATGTCCTAAAAATGAGGTATCTTGTCTTGGGAAATGTAAGGAGGAGGCTCACATGTATGAGGACATTTTAACCTCCAAATCTGGGGTTCTGCCTCTTAAATACTTGTGTGTTCCAATTGACAAGTAAAATCTTTGTAACCGCAATTGGAAGCATGCTCATGATAAAATTGGAAAAGATTAGGATGTTGATGACTGCAAGTGCATAAATCGTTCGTAGATAGTTCTGAAATAAGTGTATCAAAACACACAGAGCTATTGGTAGAGATCTTAATGCCCCACGTCACTATTCACTAAAGAGTGCTTGGAGTTTTGTTTGATTTAAACAAGAGTGTTTGTGTGTGTGATCAAAGCAATATTAACTAGTGCAAGTAAACAGAGAGAGGTGTCCGCAGTGTAAAGTAATTGGAACTACAATAGGCCTAAAGCATTCTTAGGGAGTGTTAGATACACCACTAGCAATTATATTAATCATGATTAGGATGTATATATGTCATTATTTTTGTGTATTTATGGGAGAAGCTCCATGTTAGATGATCAAAGACTAGCCATCTTATATTTTATCTCTCATAACCACAATTGTGATCATAGAACAGCCACCCTGATCCCCAACAATTAAGGGTTAGCCCCATGGTCATGGACTAAGACTTGTGAGTCCCCTCTTATCCCCCTTGAACACATGAGTAATGATCTGATGCAATATATCACTTAGCAACTTCACACTATCACATACTAAGAGTAATTTCCTCCCTTGCCCTAAAGGCAAATGTTGTGTGGTCGACATTCACACAACATCAAGAAAGCAAATTGATACATATTCATAAACAATGTTATAGAACATCTTTATTTCAATTCATAATGTTTCTAGGGTTTTTCCATCTTCGCAAGAACAAGGTAACTACTCACACATGGAGGCAATCGACATCATCATAATAATATGCATGGAGTACAAATGGATGGATAAATACTTGTGCGAATCCACAATGAATCTAATTGAGATGGAGGGAATGGTGATGTTGATGGAGATGCAATGGTTGATGGTGAAGATGACGCATAGGCCTCTAAGGATCTTTGTAGCAGTGAGGATCGAACCCCTTATGTCGGTTCCCTCTCTAGACCCCTTTCGAAGGTGAGGTTTCTAAGAATTGTGGTGTCTCTTAATGTAGGATCTCAGATCCGTCCACACGGGGTGGAAGTATTTGACGAGGCGGTGCAGCGATACATGGTATGGGCGCGCGGTACTAGCACACCCCACCCATACTAGTGCTCGTTAAAGCGCTTGACTACCTCCTGCGGGATGGCTCTTGCTTGGCCTTCCTCTCAAGTGCGTGGATAATTGTTTGGAAGGCTTTAAAAGCCTCCAATTAGCAATTTATGCCCATAAATGACTTCTCCAATTAATTTTTTCCATTTGTAACTTTTATTCTGGGATCCTGGTGAAGCAAGCATAAAAAGTGCACGCGAGCGTGGTAAAATACTAAAATTCTATCACTACTTATGCAAAAACGTAAGGTAAACATGCTGCAAAAATACACTATGTTGGCAAGGTAATATTTTGGATGTGGGGTCTAGAGTGATTTTGTTGAATCCTTGTATGTCTCCTATCCCATTTATGTGTTCTTTCTACAGAGTGTCTATGGGGTGAAGAAAAATGGGTCATTTTTATAAATATGATGCTTTGGTAAGAGAAAGGGGGGATGTAAGAAAGTACCATTTGGTGGATAGGGACATTGTATGTTCTCCTAAAGTTTTAGGTGGGCTTGGGGTTACAGAGGTTAGATAATGAGGAACGGATGTGGCGAACTCTTTTGAAGAAAAAATATCTTTCGAAAGAAACTCTTACCCAAGCCGAGAACAAACCTGGTGTATCCCAGTTTTGGGCAGGATTGATGACAGTCATCTATGAGCTACTGGAAGCAGACAAACTCGCCCAGAGGAGTCCCTTGGGGATGCCTCAACCTCTTCAGGAGTGTTCACCAAGGAAAGCCGGCGTCGTGCTGGTGTATGTGGGAAAAAAGTTGGGCCACGGCGAATCGCAACATCATTGCATACTCATCCATGTGAAAGGTCTGGTAGAGCGTGATCCTTCCCTCCAGCGCTGTGGTGATCCGAGTGAAGAGCTCCAGGAAGGCACAACTCTCACCGGCATCGGTAAGAGACCTGGTCTGTAAATCAGTCACCCTGAACTCCTGAAGGGTGGCAGCCGCATGCATGGTACATCTTGCACCGCTCCTTCTCGAGCACACGATGGTCTAGTTCCTCCTGGTCTCGGAGGGCCTAGTGTTTCTCCAACTCCCGCAGGGCCTCTAGATCAACATAAGCTTGGGCCAGACGCTCTTCCACCTTGTGCTGGGAGGCCGCCATCTCAACCTTCTTCTCTAGAAAGCGCTGCTCCTGCATGACGGCCTTCTGTGGGTACTCCTCCCAAAGGGTTGCACGATGCAACTCGAGCTCCTTGAGGTTGGATGCCTCGATCTCCCTCCGCTCCTCGGTAACCTTGGTGTTGCAGCGGTGTATATGATCGTCGATCTTGGCACTCCAATGCTCGATGTCGAGCTCGTGCTCCTCGAGCTTCTCATGAGTCACATCCAGCTACGCCTCCAATACCTCCAAACACCCCCTCTCCAGGAGAGCATCATCCTCTCGGAGTCAGACCACCTCTTCACGGTGTGCCACCTCCAGCTCCCTCTCGGCGACCCTCTTGCGGTCTGCCTCAACTTGCTTCTCATAGAAGACAAGCACACAGTCACAAGCAGGCGTTTGGAGGTATTGGAGGCGTAGCTGGATGCGACTCACGAGAAGCTCATCCTCTCGGAGTTAGACCACCTCTTCACAGCGTGCCACCTCCAGCTCCCTCTCAGCGACCCTCTTGCGGTCCTCCTCAACTTGCTTCTCAGAGAAATTGCACGCCAGGCGGTCGGGGTCCACGGAGGAGGGATCGTCTCCTCTAGAGGACAGGATCGACCCTAGGTCAGGGAATAGAATCCTTGTGGCTTCACGGCGCACCTCTTCAGGGATCCCCTCGGTTCGTGGGCTCCTCACTCCTCGGTGCCGCTCTTGGTGGATAAGGTGCCATGCCCCGCCTATCGATGCTCTTCGGCGGCCACATCTACGAGAAATCGGTCGAGCCTAGCGTGCGTGGCTCCCACGACAACATGGAGATGTCCCACTCTCCCAAGAGAGGTGTGGTCGGCCGACACCAGTGCAAGTGCGCTCACCCCTGTGGCCTCATGGTCGTGGGGGCTCCCCGCAGAAAGGCCCACTCTGCCACCATGATCCGGTCACAGAGTGGCCTCCCGAGCACCCACATGATCTTCCAGCAGGGAGGCGTCAGAGCCACAGACAGCCGCAACGGGGATGAGCGGGTCCCTAGGAGAAGACTCAACACCCACCTCCGCTTTGACCGGCGTGGATGGAGAGGCGGGAGGCGTAGGACCCTCGGCGTGCACCCCGTCCCCCTTAGCTGGTGAGAGCGCAAACTCGGGCCCAGGACAGGGGCTACGTGTGCGGGTAGTGCCGTCGCAATGTCCGAATACGAAGGAGGGTCACCCCTAATGGTCCCCGCTGAGCGCCGCCTCTTGGGGGAGAGTGGAGCAGAGACAACCTCCACACGTACCCCAGCTCCCTCGGACGACGAGCCATGTGCCCTTTTCCTCCTCTTCTTCTCATGCCTACACCTAGAAGATGGCCGGTCAGCGAGGTCGGGAGGGGAGTAGAGGAAAAGGAGGGATGCCACTGGAAGAGTAACATACCACCCGCTAACGTGGCCAGCACGGGACCATGACGCGAGTTGCTGAGCGACGAAGCATCCCACGATGGCAGCACCGGCAATCCTGGGCGCGTCGGATGCGGCGCGCCCCACACCGTCGATGGTGCCGCGAGCCTCAGCATCCGAGGGGTCTTGCATGTCGTATTCCAAGGAAGATACGAAGTGAGTCACCCTCCCTCATTGAGCGGACCGAGAGGCCTCAGCGGCTCTACCCCGCGGCGTGTTCTCATCGTCCAACTCGCATGTAGAATCTCGTACCGGCTTGGTGTGGGAGGCTCTCCGAGAGGCTCTTGTACCGGGAGGCTCTCGCCCCACTGGTCAAAGGAGGGGAGCCCGGATCGGATAGGACTGGTGGTGCCCATCAGGTATAGGGGATGGACCCCTAAAGGGATCTCGGGCATGGCCCCCTTGCCAAGGAGCAGCCGCGTAAGGATGGTCACCGTGTCTTCGACGGAGTCCCACGGACAGCTTGATCGCATCTTGGCCAGAGGACATGTCCCAGACACCCTTCCGATGCTCTTGGAGGGGCGCGATCTATCGACGGAGGAACTCTCGGACTACCATCTCACCCGTCAATCCTCGGTCCCTCAAGTCCGCCACGCGCCTCGTGAGGGGACTGGGGCTCATGCAGGCGGCAGCCTCCCGAGCCCATTCGAGGTTCTCCACCATCGTCCCCATTGGGACACAGAATTGCGGGAGCATCCTGTAGGTGTCCGCAAGGACCCAATCTCGGCGGAGCTCGGACGCCAAACCTAGGATGGAGATAGGCAAAAATACTTTTTCGTCATCAACGAAGAACCTGACACCACCGAGGCAGTCCTCCGGCGTGAGGACGCAGAGACGGAAGAAGTGCCGAAATTGCTCTAGCGTGGGCATCACGCCCACAAAGGCTTCGCACCAGTAAGCAAAAATGGTCAGGACGGTCACACTTCGTGGGTCGAGGTGGATTAGCTAGATGCAATAGTGCTCTAGGAAGGCAACAAGAAAGGGGGAGAATGGAGGGACAAGACCGGCGGTGATGGAATGTGTGAAGATCAGGAACAAGGTGGCGGGCCACTCGCTCCCACCAAGTCCGGCGCCCCACTCGTTCGAGGCATTAGCCATCAGCCACTTGACCTTCTCCAAGCCCTCCTCGTTTGTGATAGTCGATGCGGGTAGGGACCGGATGCCCAACACAGAGAAGTTCGCCGCAGCTGAGGTGCCGCGCGCTCTCTTGGCGCCATCTCGAGAGCTCCGAAAGGCAAAGGAGTGGCAGCGGTGCGAGGTCTAAAAGGGGGCCGACCGATGAGGAAGATAGATTGAAAAAGCCCTACAGGGGCTCAGGTACTTATAGGGGGAGTGGTCCCCGAGGCCGAAAGGTGAGGACGGTGGTTCGTGCATCCGATGGACACCACCTCTCTCGTGGACACATGGAAGACGCGGGCGAGCACACGAGCGGTCGTGCGCTGGCACGATCAGGCGTGGGCCCGACACCAGTTGGTCCCTTGACTTTCTCGCATCTGCGTCAGATGCATGCGAGGCAAGCGACCAGGGACTACTTTCAGACTATTGGTACGGGGGGAGGGAGTACCTTGTCCTGTCAAGTGGCCAGACCTGCACGTAGTGCTCCCCCAAGGCCTTGCGAAGTGTGTGACCCTCTGGAGGCTAGGATGGGATGTGGCGACGGACAGGCGCCGAGATCATCCTTTCTAGACCCCGGGACCTCTTAGCGAGGGGCTTCCTGGGGGTACTATGGTAACTTTGTCGTACCTCACGACACGATGATCCAACGGTCGGTCCAAGCTGCGACCGGTCTTCCTCGTGAAATTAAGATGTTGCCTGCCTGCCTTGGTGTTAAAGGCGGCATGACAACGCGTGGGCACCACAGAACCCGACATTTCCGTTTTGGTGTAAGAAGACTCCGGGTGACGCGAAGATGCGGGAAGGACATCATTGACTACCTCAGCAGCAGGCCAAAGCCCACTATCAGAGCCATCTCGCGATGACAGGGTGTTAGGCGGTGTGTGAAACCCCTTTGGGCGGGAATGTGATGACCCTTCCCGCCAAATATTTTGGGAAGAGGCCCGACGCCGCTATATAAGGAGGCCTTCCCCTACCTTGGAAGAGGCTGATCCTAGCGATCTGAAACCCTAGACAATCATCCACCATTGTACCCCCGCGAGACACCGCGAGCAATACAACAAAGGAGGAGTAGGGGCTTTACCTCCTCACGAGGGTCCTGAACCTGGGTAAAAAAACATGTCACTCTCTGTCGTGTTTGTTCAATGTCGTTGTCGCCGTTGTTGGGAAGCTTGGACCGCGTGTTCAGCCCCCTCACGAACTCAGGGCTTGTTGGACCCCTATTTCCTTCACGAGACACATTCTCCGACAAAATGTGTTCCAAATTATCATTTATGAAAATATATAAATGTCATCACTTCAAGATAGGACACACAAAACTTTGGTTCCTGACATTATAGAGGTATGTCGAGAATGGTTATGTTGTTTGAGTTAGTAAGTACAATATGGATTTAGTAAAGGAGAAGTGCAGGGTACCTAAATGTTTGTCCTAGTTTTTTCAATGAACAACACTCTGCAGGAACATGTGCCCATGTAGCTTGATCTGGGTATTTCTCGATTGACAATTTATATAAACATACTACCCTAAGAAGGGCACAAGTAACACATGGCATGCATAGAATAAAAGGAGCGCGGTGCTTCTACATGTGTTGATGATGATGGTTGCATGTATTCTTCATTTTAAGAGTTCACATAAAGTTGAGCGTCCAATAAAGTTCTCAGCTATAACCATCAAGGACCCAAACCTAAGGAACAGGGCTGCATAAAGTGCAACACCAGTCACACCTCCGATCTGCATGAAAGAAGATGTACCATTAGCTTATATTTGGAGCTAGGGAAGAGGAAAAACTTCATCACTAATGATTGAGAATAACGTTGGAACCTGTAGAACTCTGTATAAAATGGTGTGGGCTTGCTTGTAGTTCCCTTTCTCATATTCACTTGCAAGTAGAGCTTGCATTATATTACAGATACTTCAAATACACATAAGAAGATATAAGGCTAGACACTAAAAGTCGGTTCTTGTAAATGTATAGACCTGACCGAGGTAGTACATCATTGAAATAAGAAATTGTTAACCCGACTTGCAAGCTTACCTCATAGCCAGCCATTGTAGCAGGCCCTTGCCTTACAGCTAGTGATGTCTAATGCCTTAATGGCCAGATTAATGCTATGGTTTTACCAATTAGCATTGCACCTAGATAATTTCTCAAGTTAAAGTGGTGATGGTTCACACATTAACAAAAGAATTTCCTAATAGAATCACACATATTCAGAAACTCCCAAGGCACATAATCTTGGGAATAAAACTTGGAAAAATAAGAGGATGAACACAACGAAAAACTCTAATTGGTATAATTTTGTGAGTGCTAGGTCATATAACTCTATAGATGAGGAATAAATCGAACACTAAACTAGTTGGGAATGCCTATTGAAGAACCTCCAAATTATCTTATTGGTAGGCCTAACAATCTTTAGTATATATTAGACGTGCTAATTAGTATAAATGTAATTAGGTAATTTTTGTATTAAATATTGATTATGTAGTTTTTGACAACCTGGATGCTAATAAATAAAAGCAAAACATCTAGAAAATTAGGTGATTATCACAATAAGAAATAAGAACAATTATTTCTAAGAGTTTTGGGGAGAGAAGATCTCTACCTGGTTGAAATACAAACTGATGCTACACAAAATAATAACCATGGCAATAACTGACAAGCAAGAAGCACATGGGAATTATGAGAAGCAAAATATGCACAAAGAAGGAATAATATCAACTCACATATCATGCTGAAGACCAAGATGGCATTCTGCCGCACTCTGCTACTCTTCATTGTAGCTGTGCTGGTTTAGAAGCAGATGTTCCTTGTATGCATTACCACAAAACATACAGATAATATGAAGTGAGCTTTCCTCGTTGGTTTCCCGTGTCACCTGTACAAAGAAACATAACACCTATCTTTAGCGCAGACCATTTCGAGCCAATGGAGGTCAATGGCACTGAAGAATGAAGTCGGTTAAGAAAAATAAGAAATAATGATGCACATCCTTGAACAATGGAATTTTAGAGAAATAAAAATTAGGGCTTGTGAGGTAAATATGAATTACAAACTTATTACTCCTTCTGAAGTTGAAGTACCAACGTCTGCAGCTGTTTTCCTTTGGCATCTACTACTAACAAATAAAAATGGTTTAAGGGTGTGATCAAACCAAGAGAAACTCACTAGGCTGACCACCTGGTTGAGCTCCATGTTGTCATACTGATGTTGCACACCCATTCTCGGGGGATAATTGTATATCTATATATGGGGCGGGCAAATATGTTGGCGCTCTAGCCATTATCTAAGACAATGTACATGGATCAAGTTCTTTTTTGTGGTCATCTCTTCCCGACAAATAATAAATGTGGCATACAACGCTCTAGCCATTATCTAAGACAATGTACATGGATCAAGTGCCCACAAAGCAAGTTCTTTTTTGTGGTCATCTCTTCCTGACAAATAATAAATGTGGCATCACTCCTTCATATATATGAAAAATCTAAATCATAAACAGGTTCTATCACTGAATCACTGAAAGAATGTCAACAGAACTAAATGGCTCATGCACTGATTTCATCTGCTATAGCATCTAGAAAAGGTTCGTTTAGTTAGAACTTACCTTTTGTAGCCTAAAAATCTAAATGCCTATTCTGAAGTTGTGGAGGCCATGAGATCATGGATCAAGTGTAGTGGGACTCTTTAGTTCCTGATTCAGTATTGCAGATCAGCCATTTAGGTTCAAACTACTGTATATACTAAGGGGAATGAACATCTTCAAACAACTTACATGAATATTGCTATGAAGAAGAGCATATATAAAGACAGGTTCACAAGGTCATTGGTTAGCTCAAAATGGAATATATACACTGTATTTTTCTCCCATTGACCTTCCATTAGCATGTCGCTAACATATAATACATACTTTATGAATGTCGATATTGCGGACGTTATGGGTATCATATACCTAAAATATTTTAGAAAGTTAAATATCAGTTCTTACATTTAGAAATCATGTCTAGGAACACAAAACTATAACTCAAAGTATCAAAGTATAGGATTGTACAAATAAGTGACGAAAAGGGAAAAGTACTAACTACCGAGATGTCCTTAATTAGAAATTTAGAATGAGGATCTATAGCTCTACAAAGAAGGCCATTTGCATATTTTGTATGTGGACTTATACTTGGATGTGCTCGCCTTCTTACTCATACTTTTTTACATCTTCTATGGAAAATAAGAACACTACACCCTTCTTATAATTCTGTATAAAACCGTTCTAGTGAATCACCATTAAGAAAAAAAATACATATAACTGTATGCTATCAGTATTATGTAGCAATTGCTCACTACTTTCTCAACACAAGAAGCTACAGCAATGCATTTTATGAATAGACATACAAAAATCTAGTAAGAAGGTACCGCTCATGGTTAGAGTAGCCATGATAAATTGAGAACAAAATGTTTCGGCCATAAGGGGAAATGTTTAACTCTGTATTGACCACATCACATCTACCGAAACACACTAAATTCAAATGCATATGTCTAATTTCTTAAGATGCAACCATGCTAGATACCTAAATTTTATGCCAGCTCCATGTTTTAGAGATGCTAACATCCTATGAACAACAACTCATCTTCTCAGCCTACTTATGATGAAACTTCATATACTGTGTATGGAGTTCACTGTTAAATAAATGGCATCCATAAAATGTTGGGCCACCCAGAGATAAAAAAAACTTTTCCCTAACGTGGTACTCCTAAGATCCATCTCAGGTTATAGGCCATGAGATTACCGCTAGACACGCAGATGTGGAAGTTGATGTAGCGCGTCGAAGCAGTGCCAAACGATCCCTCAGACAACCCTATGGATCCCACAAACAGTCCTTCACTAGATCCCCACGAACACCTTTGCCTCCAGCGCCGCACGTGCAATACCTCTACCGGTATACACACATACATGAAGGAGCTTCGGACAGAGGATTGGTAGATCCTGTCTAGCCCAAAATGGAGGTGGAGAAAGTGACGGCTAGGTTAGGGACTATCCCTTGTCACTCCACTTATATACACTCCTAGTTGGGCTCAATGCTTGAGGCCCATCTAGGCTGTACTTCAATCTCCACATGGATCTAATCCACATGGGCTCCTTACCCTTAAGTGTATGACCCTATAGGTTCACGTACACCTGGACACGACATGAGCTACTCCTCCAAGTATCCCGTCATGGTTTTGAGTCCAACTCACTCCCATGAACACTTGGTCTCAAGTCGATAGATGGTAGTGGCCTCTAGCAAGACGTGCCAACTCCCAAGTACTGTAAAGTCAGAAGATGAACTTCAATGTGACTTTCGTCCAAGTCACTTTGCCACACGATATATCTGTTAAGCTATAGGCGAGTAGTTGCCATACCTTTAATAGCTTAGCTCTCTTCTCATACCATGATTAGTGATTCAATGGACTAACTCTTAGTTCAACTCCTCAATTAACCCTTAACTGAGTAGCGCATGGCCATGCTTCCGAATCATATCACACGAGAGGGCCTAGATAATATCTCTCCATTATGGAGGGGCAAATCCCATCTTGGTAATCCATGTCACGCAGCTTGCTTCACAACCTACCCAAACTCTACCTTTATAACTGCCCATTTATGAAACATCGTTTGATAGAACCTAAGTTGGCGATCCACAACTCGGATCATGCAATCACCTCAGGTCAAAGGATTTCATTGCTTGAGACTGCAAATGACAACATGCTCATTGCATCTCAACTGTGGGTCAGTCCGACTCGTTAAACTCTTTATCTAAATCAGTGTAAGTCGCAATAGCATCACCATGCCCATGACAAGTGGAACCGTGTCATCAGCCAACTTGCACATTGGTCTAAGTTGTGTGTCCAACACAACCTCAATGACCAAGGGCAGTCTAGTATGAACAATCATGAATACATAGTTCCACAAGTGAATCACGTATTCAGTGATACATATCTAATGTTCATACAAGGACAACTTTACTTTATGAATACTTTGGGAAATATCATCAACCATGATTGCCTCTAGGGCATATTCCCAACAGTCTCCCACTTGTACTAGAGTCAATCATCTAGACATCACATGTTTAAGCATATCATGCCCATTGCTCTTACGTGCACCTCATGCTTAGGCTGTGGAAGTGGCTTTGTCAACGGATCTGCAACGTTTGCATCCGTGTGTACCTTGTATAACTTGATATCACCTCGATCCACGAACTGGCGAATCAGGTGGTATCGCATGAGTATGTATTTGTTCTTCTGGTGTTGTCTAGGTTCCTTGGCTTGTGCAATAGCACCATTGTTGTCACAATACACGTCTAACGGATTGGACGAGCCCTATACCACACCAAGATCAATCAGGAAATTCCTGATCCAAACAGCTTCCTTTGCCGATTCCGAGGCAGTAGTATACTCAGCCTCTATTGTAGATGCTGACATGGTCTCTTGCTTGGAACTCTTCTAGCTCACAGCCCCTCTGTTCATTACGAACACGTACCTAGATTGCGAACGAGAATCATCAGAGTCAGTAAGGTAACTCGCATCCGTGTAACCCCTTACACTGAGTTCAACCTCACCTCCATAAACTAGGAACACATCCTTAGTCCTTCTAAAGTACTTAAGAATGTTCTTAACTGCTGCCTAGTGGATTTCTCCAGGGTCAGCCTGGTATCTGCTCACAACACTTAGAGCATAGGAAACATCTGGCCTAGTACAAATCATGGCATACGTGATGGATCCGACTGCTGAAGCATACAGAATCACACTCATCCTACTTCGCTCATCAGTTGTCGAAGGACACTGAGTCTTGCTAAGTTTTATACCATGGGACATCGGTAAGAACCCCTTCTTAGACGATTCCATGTTGAACTTCTTCAACACTTTTTCCAAATATGTACTCTGTCTCAATCCAGTGAGCCGCTTGGATCTATCTCTATAGATCCTGATCCCTAGTATATAAGTTGCCTCACCCAAGTCTTTCATTGAGAAACTCCTTTCCAATGACTCCTTGGTTTCTTGCAATATCTGGACATCATTTCCAATCAATAATATGTCATCCACATATAAGATCAGAAAGTTTACTTTGCTCCCACTAAACTTCTTGTACAAACAAGAATCATGATCACTCTTGATGAAGCCAAATGATTTGACTACCTCATCAAAAAGAATGTTCCAACTCTCAGATGCTTGCTTCAACCCATAAATGGATTCTAAAGTTTGCATACCTTGTCAGCATTAGCCGGATCGACAAAAGCCTCGGGCTGTATCATATACACGTCCTCGGTTAATTTTCTATTACATTGTGTTTGGATGCACAGAAATGAGCTTGGAATCAGGGAATTGGAATTCGGACCTCTAATTCAGCTGTTTGGGCAGGCAAAGAATTAGCGCATGGAATTGGGGAATTCCACGCCGAACGAACCCGCGTGCAAAAATTCCCTCCGTCGATTCAGAGGTAGCCAGCTCTGAGTTGGCCTAGAATCCTAAAGCGGTACCTGCTAGAAAAAACTAGCGACATACGCGACTCGTCTTCCTCGTGCGCAAGCGGGCGGCAGCAGCGGTGCAGGTAACCACTTTCCCCGCCCTATCTCCACCAATGCCCCTCTCCCTGCCCGTCCTCGATCATCTCCCCTCTGGCCCCCCTCTCCCCGCCTGTTCCAAGCCCCCTCTTCCTCCCTGAAGGGCCTAGCGCTGGACCAGATGACGCTGCGGCTGGACCTACTGCAGGCGCGCGGACCAGACCATAGTCGGGAGGAGGAGAGCAGCCGAGGGCGTCGAGCGGCCCAAGGAGAGCCGCTAATTGCAAGTCCGTTTTGTCTAATTAGTTACGTCGTGGTCACCTTGAGTGCATGTATGGAAATGCACCATGGGTCTGCTTCGATCTGATCAGTTCCGTGTTGTCGTGGTCACCTAGGATGCATATATAAGTAGGAAATGACTTGATGCGTAGTAAATCAGAATTCAATGTCACTGGCTACTATAATTTGCACAGTTGTTAGGATAGTTCGCTGCACTTTGATTCACATTTGATGTAAAATGAGGTATGCAGCGGGCGGTCATCCGACCAATTTTTCGATCCAATTAGTTTAGTTACCAACTATAGTGTGACGTTGATGTAAAAAGTACTACATATTTGTCTGTAATTTATATTATATTAACTCAACAAATCATCTAATTCAACGATTTTATACATCCAAACAGGAATTGGAATTGGAGGCCACACTCTGATTCCAACATCAAATGAAAAGCACATCCAAACAACAAAATTGAATTGGAAACCATTTCATTTCCATCTTAGATTTGGAATTCCCATATAATTCAATTCCAAACTCTAATTCAGTGCATCCAAACATAGCGTTAAGGAAAGCCGTCTTGACATCCATCTGCCATATTTCATAGTCGAAATAGGTTGCTCTAGCTAACATGATCCGAACTGATTTAAGCATCGCTACAGGTGAGAAAGTCTCATCGTAGTCAACTCCTTAAACCTGCCAAAACCCCTTCATGAAAAGTCGTGCTTTATAGACAGAAACAATTCCATCCATACCAGTTTTCCTCTTAAATACCCATTTGCGCTCGACGGGTCTTGCAACGTCTAGCAGATCAACCAAGTTCCAAACTTGATTTTCATCCATGGACTTTAACTCGGATCTCATGGATCCAAGCCATGACTCAGAATCAGAACCCACCATCGCTTCCGAATAAGTTTCTAACTCATCACTGTCCAATAGTAATATGTCACCAATACTTCACAATCTGGCCAATCTTCACAGTGTAGCTGCAACTACCGGCTCAGCTACCACGACTGGCTCAACCTCCAAGGCTTTCACCAAATTTCTACTGATTGGTTCCTCTTGAACTTCTTCGAGCTGCACCGTACTCCCACTGACTTCCTGACTGAGAAACTCTTTCTCAAGGAAGACACTATTCTAAGCGACAAACACTTTGCCCTCTTCTCGGTTGTAGAAGTAGTAACCCAAGGTTTCCCTTGGATACCCAATGAAAATACACTTATCGGACTTGGCTGTAAGCTTGTCCGACTGAAGTCGCTTGACAAATGCTTCACAACCCAAAATCTTAAGAAAAGACAAACTTGGCTTCTTGCTAGTCCACATCTCATGTGGTGTCTTCTCTACCGATTTCGATGGTACTCTGTTTAGTGTGAATGCCACCGTTTCTAGACAATAACCCCCAAATGATAAAGGTCGATCTGTCCGACTCATCATTGATCGTACCATGTCCAACAAGGTCCGATTCCGCCGTTCCGACACACCGTTCCTTTGCGGCGTACCCGGCGGAGTGAGCTGAGGAACTATTCCACAACTCTTCAGATGGTCATCAAACTCGTGGCTCATGTACTCGCCTCCTCGGTCTGACCGAAGAAACTTTATTTTCTTGCCGAGTTGATTTTGTACTTCATTCTGGAATTCTTTGAACTTTTCAAAGGCTTTCGACTTATGTTTTATCAAGTAGACATATCCATATCTACTCAAATCATCAGTGAAGGTAATGAAGTACTCATAACCACCCCTGGCCGTCGCACTTATTGGACCACATACATCACTATGTACTAGTCCCAACAAGTCAAACACCCTTTCACAACTCCTTGCAAAAGGTGTCTTGGTCATCTTGCCTAGAAGGCAGGATTCACATGTCTCGAACGACTCCAAGTCGAACAAAGTTAGGAGTCCGTCATCATTGAGCTTCTTCATGCGTTTCCAACTTATATGACCAAGTCGACCGTGCCAAAAGTAAGTCATATTAAGATCATTTGGTTTTAACCTTTTTACATTTATGTTATAGACCAACCCACCATCAAGATTCAAAATAAATAACCCATTCTGAATGGGTGCAAAGCCGTGAAACATACCATTCAAATATAAAGAACAACCATTGTTCTTAATATTAGACTCAAGCATGAGGCAACAATGATGTTTCGACTAAGCACTAGAACATAATAATAATTATTTAGTTCCATTAAGAATCCTGAAGGTAAATGAAGTTGCATCATGCCGACTTCCAACGCAGCAACTCTTGCTTTGTTGCCAACCCGAATGTCAACCTCACCTCTTGCTACGCCCTAGTTCTTACCAGTCCATGCAACGAGTTGCAAATATGAATGACTGATCCGGTATCATATACCTAAGAACTACCAGGTGCATCAGCAATATAAGGGTCTATAACATTGCAAACAAGTTTACCTGAGTTAGAAGTCACACCTCCACTCTTGGCTTTATCCGCCAAATACTTGCTGCAATTCTTCTTCCAGTGGCCATCCGCTTTGCAGTAGAAGCAAGCGGATCCAGCTGAAGGAGATGACTTTTTCCCTGAGGAAACGCTTGGGATCTCATCCTGAGCATTACCTCCTAACTTAGCCTTCTTCTTCTTAGTCCAAGAACTCTTCTTAAACTTAGCCTTATTCTGTACCACAAACAATTGGCTAGTACCTTTCTTGAGATCAACCTCTCCTTCTTAAGCATCCCATGCAATTCAGTGAGCTTCTTATCCATACCATGCATGTGGTAGTTCGATATGAACTGACCATACACACTAGGAAGAGAGTTCAGAATTATATCCGTAGCAAACTCTTTGCTAATGGGGTAGCCAAGCCTTTCTAGAGACTGCGCATAACCAACCATCTTGATTACATGTGGACTCAGTGGATCACCATCCTTAAGCTTGCAACTCAGCAAAGCTTGAGAGACTTGATACCTCCTGCTATTTGCCTGAGCCTGGAACATACTTTTGAGGCTTTCGATCATATCGTAGGCCTCAACATTCTCGAACTGTTGCTGCAAGTCTGGTTCCATGTGAGCAAGCATGAGACAGCTAATTTTCGTAGACTCATCACATGTTCTATGGTAGGCATTGGTTGCTGCAACACTCGCATTCTCATCCGGCACATCTGGAAGCGGGTTATCTAGAACATGGCCCCTCTTTTCTTGTTTGAGAACAATTCTTAGATTACGATACCAGTTGGTGAAGTTTGTTCCATTAAGTTTATCTTTCTGTAGGATGGTCCTCAAAGAAAAACTGGATAACTGAAGGAGACTGCTACTAGGTGCCATTATCTACAACAGAAATATGCAAAACACTTAAGACAAGTATTCATAAAAGAGCAAGCGCATTAAACATTTTAATACTTATGCTCCCACTAGCACCCCTCCAATGGTTACTTAGTGATTCAGGATCCTAAATAAGCAAGCCGACTAGTGAGCTTTAGCATCACCGCTAGGCGTCAAGTGATCTAGGTAGGTAACTCCTTGCCAATCGCATGTCATGCTACTCCTGTTGGTTGGGTGGCATCTCATGCCCCGGCTCCCGACCGACCTCTCCCCGAGCCCCACAACCATTGTGATAGACCCGTCTAGTTTACCAAGTGCTTCTGCTATAAGAGTTCGACTCAAACCCATCTAGTCAAAGAGAAGTGGTAGCACCTCAATTTTATGAGCACACTACCAAGAATGTCCGACTTGTGATGGTGTAGCATCGGCGAGGAGACCGACTAGAACTTCTTTGAGGGATTAAAGTTTAACCACTATATCATAGAGGTAAAACTAGAGACATAACAATAACACAATATAATCCAATTATAATGTGAAATGGTATGGCTCCCTTCATGGTGATCTCCATCTCCATGAACCTGTTCATCATACCTTTGGCTATAGTGTCCTTCAAGTCCTCCAAACGTGCTACACTAGCACTAAGCAATATACAAGAAGATGGCATCTCATGCCGACACGCATGTCATTATACAATAAAAGTGACAGCACGTTGGCTCCAGCTGAGTGACAAACCCGTGATACACAGATCACATATGGATTACACACACCTCATGCACATAAGCCATACCATTCACAACTTCCTGCAAAAACAAGTTATGCATAGATACGATATCTACCGGTGTTGTGAACCTCGCAACGATATCTAATGTGCTACGACAGGGTGAAGCCAACGGTCTTGCTAGATGGATAGTGGGCGGGGATCAAAGGGGCAGCACCCCTCGTGGGTGCGGGCAACGCCTGGTGATTTTTTCGAAATCGTAGATCTAATACGCATTCCAAACCATGGATTGCTTCATTGGATAAAACACTTTTACTCAAATTTGATCTCTGTGTAGATCTGACCAATCTCATTGATCATCTGTACCTGATCTTCCATGCACCCCCGAGTGCGATTGATCCAATCAAGCTTGCATAAAACTGATCTATCTCATAGATCGACCACCGAAACCCTAAGTGGATCTCATCCACCACCTCATGCATATCACATATGCGCAGATCTAGAGCCTAAAACCAGGAGCTTTTGCTCTGATACCACTGTTGGGCCACGCAGAGATAAACAAAACTTTTCCCTAACGCGATACTCCTAAGATCTAGCTCAGGTTATAGGCCACAAGATTACCGCTAGATGCGCATATGCGGAAGTTGATGTAGCGCATTGAAGCAGTGCCGAACGGTCCCTCGGACAGCCCTCCGGATCCCATAGACAATCCTCCACCAGAACGAACACCTTCGCCTCTAGTGCCACACGTGCAACGCCTCTATCCACACGTACACGAAGGAGCTTTGGATAGAGGATTGCTAGATCCTATCTAGCCCAAAATGGAAGTGGAGAAAGTGACGGCTAGGTCAGGGACTATCCCTTGTCACTCCACTTATATACACTCCTAGTTGGGCTAAACGCTTGAGGCCAATCTAGGCCGTACTCCAATATCCACATGGATCTAATCCACATGGGCTCCTTACCCTTAAGTGTGTGACCCTGTAGGTTCACGTACACCTGAACACGATATGAGCTACTCCTCCAAGTATTCCGTCATGGCTTTGAGTCCAACTCACTCCCATGAACACTTGGTCTCAAGTCGATAGATGGTAGCGGCCTCTAGCAAGACGTGCCAACTCCCAAGTGCCATAAAGTTAGAACACAAACCTTCAATGTGACTTTCGTCCAAGTTCCTTTGCCACACGATATATCTGTTAAGCTATAGGCGAATAGTTGCCATCCCATTAATAGCTTAACTCTCTTCTCATATCATGATATGTGATTCACTGGACTAACTCTTAGTCTGACTCCTTAGTTAACCCTTAACTGAGTAGCGCATGGCCATGCTTCCAAATCATATCACACGAGAGGGCCTAGAGAATATCTCTCCATTATGGAGGGGCAAATCCCATCTTGGTAATCCACATCACGCAGCTTGCTTCACAACCAACCCGAACTCTACCTTTATAACTGCCCATTTACGGAACGTTTGATATAACCTAAGTTGGCGATCCACAACTCAGATCATGCAATCATCTCAGGTCAAAGGATTCCATTGCTTGAGAGTGCAAATGACAACATGCTTGTTGCATCTCAAATGTGGGTCAGTCCGACTTGCTAAACTCTTTAGCCGAATCAGTGTAAGTCGGAATAGCATCACCATGCCCATGACAAGTGGAACCGTCTCATCAGCCGACTTGCACATTGGTCTAAGTTGTGTGTCCAGCACAACCTCAATGACGAAGGACAGTCTAGTATGAACAATCATGAATACATAGTTCCACAACTGAATCACGTATTCAGTGATACATATCTGATGTTCATACAAGGACAACTTTACTTTATGAATACTTTGGGAAATATTATCAACCATGATTGCCTCTAGGGCATATTCCCAACATAAAAGCCTACTAATCACACCATGAATAATTCATAGTTTGGTGCTCCCATTGATTCAATTCATAGTTCAGCATAACGGTCCCTCATGGTCTGTCCATCACAAGCTGAATCAAGGACTCTGATTTCCTATTGTGACCAAGCAGGAAGAAGCGCATTGAGTGAACTTACAGAGAAAAACATGGGATCAAGCTTGTGGATTCTTCCTCGATACAAGGACAATGGTGAAAGAGTTTAGCAGCGGCCTGAAATCATCTAGGAGAGACTCGTGAGAGATGAAGTGGCGGCATCGGAATGAAGGACAAGGACTACAACACCAATACAACCGTCTATCTCAGTGGCACATGCTACGGCAAACCACCCTCGCCAAATTTTCTTGGTCCCACGCCATTAATCATCAACCTTGAAAAATAAAATCAACACCATTAGCAGACCAACAAGAAGCACATTCGCAGCCAGGCATGCATGCAACCCTACCAGCACATAGGCGTAGTACTAAACACGGTTGCAGGCAGCAAGCAAACATCAAACAACCATGAGGAAAGCAAGGATTGGGATTTTGGAAGGAACCTTTGTGGGTGCAGGCAAAGGGCACGGCGACTCCAGGCGATGGCGAGCGAGTCTAAACTGCAGAGAGATGACTTCACGTGATGGTGCATCAGAGGCCCCCAACCCCTAGCGTCGCACCTCCGATCTCTGTATTCCTCTTCTCCTTCTTTGCCAAGCCACGGTGACGATACCCTTGTTCTCCTGCCTGGTCAAGAGACGAAGGAATAGGTGAGGGGATGGGATGAAGGCGAGGGAGAAGATGAGGGAGAACTCGAGAGAGGAGCGACGATGGCTCGTGCTCAACGGGGCGAGGTCGGCGGTGATGGCGGTGGGAGAAGAACGGGGGCGCGAGGGGATGGGAGGAGACGTGGGGCTAGAGGGCAGTGACTCGATTGGGGAAGAGACACGGGAGCGGATTGGGCCATGGCGGTAGGGTTTCCACGGTGGAGTTGTTTTATATGAAGTGGTAAAAAAGCAAATTGATGGTTGGGATCTACTTTGAGGCAAGATTAATGGTTGGTAAAATCAGATTTACCTGGAGGCCCGGTGAGCTCTTACCTGGAGGCCCGGTGAGGAACACACATACTAGTTTATCATTATTATTTTGCAAAATTTACGCAGTGTGAGAGCATATTTGGTGAAAGGTGGGAAAGATCATATTTGTTGTTCCCGAGCCAATCCAAATGGATCAAAACAAACACATTTCAGCCGGCTGGCTGGAGATGCCTTAGATGAGGCTAGAAATGCTTTGATGAAATTCGCTCTTTTTTACTAGTAAGTGGGAACGTGCATGCACATCTCAATTTTTAAATCATAAATAAAATCATTCGTAATATTCGGTTTAGCATCCAAGATTGATTAATACCTAAACCAAGATTGATTAATACTAGAATACACTCGTTTATTCGTACAAAAAGACCTACTACAGCAACCACTATATACATGTTTCCTCCTATATTTGTCATCTTCCAACTCTCTTCAACATCAAACAGCCTAAATAGTGATTAATAAAATAAGTAGAGACATTTACTCAAATTCAAAAAATCTGCTCAAGGGAATATAAAAGAAATATGCATTTATAACTCCCTATGTAGATCACATCATACTATCTATTTCCAACATCATTAGTCAGTACCAGCCTCTAGTCCAAGCAGAAAAGGATAGTTTACATGTAGAAAATGAACTAAAAGTGAAATGTTGAACCTAGAAGGCATGCTATTCTGAAAAGAAAATTTGGATAAGCCTATATATGCGCAGGAAAAAAGGGATAGCTCTACAGTTTCATCGTCACCGCAGACTTCTAAATATCCTTTTAATTGCTGAACGCATCTCACTCAAATATCTGCAACATCAACTAAAAGACAAAGAGTGAATGAATATAGATTCTATAGCAGATATTCCTCTTTTTCTTGTGGTGCTCCATGACTATGTTTATGATTCTGTTCTAGCCTTCGAAACGTGTGAACAATTTTAAATCGATGCCTCTGTATATTAATCTAAAATATCTATGCTTATTCACCCAGTACTATGTGGATGGCATACACAAAGGCGTGCACCTGGTTATTTGTATTTCTTCCGAAAATGTTTTCACCGTGCATGGGAATGAAAAATTAAGTTACAGTAATCGTAGTTTACAAGTACTTTTAATAAAAAAATCAATCTAAGGGAGTACGGCTAGATAAAATATAAACAATGTGCATCTCCCGTTAACAATAAGGAGCACAAAATTTAGCTTACTTGTGAGATACCCTCCAATTGTAGCACCGAAAAATGCAAACTGCTAGATGTAACCCTCAAGACTGAATCGTTGAAGCACTGAGATAGTATAAGTTATTATCGCCTTCAGCCTTGTTTGATACTAGACAAATAATGCTCGCTTCGTCGCGCCGTGTGCTCAGCGTCGTCGCATGGTGGGGCTGTGGCGATATATCTATCAACGGTTTAATCGAAGCTTAACACGATTTAGTGGATTGGCTATATGTAATTGCAAAACGGTGAACAATGTGATTTGGTGATCTCCGATGGAGGTGTGCAGGAATCGATATCGGGGGCCGGTCGTTGCGGTCTAGGCGCACCATCCAGACACGTTAACTATGTGCAGATGTGGTCTGTGAGGGTGGGACGCAGCTTTCCTGTGCCCATCGGTGCGTCCTTTCCGTTAATTCTCGATTGCACGGCCCACCCAATTTTTCTCTCCCGTGTCTCTTTCCTAGCTAAAAGAAAAAATAAACTGTATTTCCTTCTCCTAATAGCACTACATAAAATTTAAAATTGTAACACCCATATAGAAACACAAAAAATCTAGCTCTGATACAAACATGAACTTAGTATAAGTGTATTTTATTAAAACAATTGAAACATTCCCTTCCAATCACCAAGCAACCAACTACAATGATAGGTCAACATCCAATTTACAGTTCGCACCTCACCACTAAACTACACCTAGTGTGCAGCAAGTCAAGCTAAGAAAGACAACCAAATCACACATTATCATGAAATCAATAACTTCATTAATATACTCCGTACGAAAGATGCAGACCATAATTGAAATTTGGATCGGGTTAGCTTGAAGTCTGGTGGCTCCTCACCATGCCATCATTCACACAACTTTCTCTTGATGAAATATCATTTCTCTATACAAACACACCATATTTTAATTTAGAAAAAGACTGCATGCAGCAAGGCATTATACATACAAGAGAGTGCATTCAATGAGCTTTGCGCACATATTGATATTATGGCAACGTGTCAAATGGAAAAATATTGTAATAACTGTGATTGCAAATAAGAGGCTACAATGACATTCAAAGTGACATAGAGAATATTTTGTTTGGATTTAAGATGCATAAATACTATAGTCAGAGGATCCTGCACAAATATCATTGATGGATAGTGGATAACATCATCCATAAGACAGAAGTATCTGAAACTTACAAATGTGGAGCACGATCTTTCTTTTAGTAATATAGGAAGCTCATATGGATTCTAGATAATAGCTTTGTGAATTGTCAAGAACGCACAAAACAGAAAAAGGCACTAAGAAACTTAGCAAAATCTTATTGCAGAGATATGGAAAAACTCCATATGAGCTTACTGGCTATTCAGAAAAGCTGGAGTACTAAGAAAATAGACCATATGTGAAAAAGTGGAAATGAGTTCGAATTCCATCGATGTATTAAGAAAGATCACAAATATGTACTACTCTATCAGTAATCTTTTATTTTCTAATGGGTTGAGTTGTATATATGTTGTGTACAAAACTATTTTTCTATCAATGAATCGAAACGCGAGTCTTCTACATTTTCGTGAAAATTCAGAGTAATCTTTTCAAGGTTTTGACAATCACATTTACCACAATACCGAAGAAAAAGTGGAACTTCACTATTAATAGTAAACCAATACGTCAAGTGTAGACTAAGAGTAAAAGCATCAAAGTGTTAATTGTAGCACATTATGCTATTTATTCTTTTCTTGAAAATAATATCATAATATAAATCATCATCAGAAGCAAAGGTCATTGTTTAGAGAAATTATGAATGTCTACTACTCAGTTATTGTTGCTTCAATAGTAATAGATATATCACCATGTAGCAAGACTTTCTATCTATATTCATATTATCGAAGCTCTTTAGGTCATAAAGTTGTCTTGTAGTTCAGGTTTATTGATCTTACAACTACATCACTCTAACTTAACTAAAGACAGTCATGATTGAAAATTAGGAGCGGAGCATCAAATATAGGATAAAATAATAATACTGTAGCGTGGTACATACTTAGCAAACATTCTTGTTGTGTGGTCTTCTGGAAACATGAACTTGATTTCTCAATGTAATTGTTGGGGAGAGATGCACTATAAATAAATATGTCCAAAAAATCTAATATGAGGATTATGATATTACCTGCAAGGGCCTTATCAGCTGCAATTACTCCAGCTTCTTTGAATTCCTTATTGGTTCGATCTTCCATGTATATCTTAAGATATAATACATTGCTGGAGACATGATATCATGCGCTAGATTGATTGGTTCAAAAATTCTAACAAAATACAGATACATTTAAAAATAAGTCTTTCCATCAAACAAATACAAAATTGTGTAGGTGTTAGGGCCAAGGAAAGGACACCTAAACCGAAGTATCTGACTGAAAATTGAGGACAATCTATGACGTTTCCGAGTTTGGTCCCCTATATTTTAAGAGAGATCTACAAATGACACAATAATCGTTCATCAAGGTTTGACAATATGGTTCTGGAGCTCAGTTCGAATATATACAGCGAATAAGTAATCATACATTAAAGGGTGTTTCGGCATGGTTGCAAGCCATGCTGAATGCACTTCTCCTTGCAGCGCATCACCACATCGTCCTATAACACACTTCCATCATGGCACACTACCCTCTTCCCCCTTACACCCCATCTTGATTTGTTGGTGGCGGCGGTCGTGAGCCAAGGCATTCATCCATGGGCCCACCCGCTATTAATCCCTGCAGTAGGGCCTCCAGCTCGTCGTTCCTCCTGCTTGGGGGGCCGTGGCTCGAGGCTAGAAAACCATCCCGCTGAACTCCCCTACTACCGCCTCATCCCCTCGACCAGGGTGGAGATCTTAGGAGTTTCCAGGGTGGAGGTTGTGTGGGCTGGCAGTGGCTATTCCCCTCTTCTCTCTTTTCTCGGTTGGTGGGTCCATGGCGAGGGCAGGGGAGTGGGATGGCAGCAAGCGTAAAAGAGAAGGGAGAGAGAAAATTTCAGATAACACCAATATTTGGTAATATAGTTGCAGAGAACATAAAATCAAAACATCTTTTGCAGCCAACCCCAACGTCTGATAATGTGTTGCAGCTAGCCCAAATAGATCTGTTAAAGCCATTAACATCGTATCTGACATGTGGGACCGGGATGGACGAAATGGGACCAAACCTTTTTTTAGAATAAATGGGACCGGAACTGACATAGGAAATGAGGAAAAGTAACTTAGATATCCTAATTAAGTACACGGCTAAATTAATTTAGCGCAGCATGTTCATCACAATAATTTTGTGACCACACCACTATTTTTGTTTAAAGGTTGGTAGTTTATCAGATTAAAAGGAAGAAACTGATTACAATTATATACCACACATTTCCTGTAAAGCGTAAAATAAAACTACCATATCTTGTGTAATGGATGCTAAACTATTAGATGGAACATATTAATAGGTAAAATTGCAGGCATTTTCATTCTAATTTCTCAGGCTTAAAGGAGCAATTTAACAAAATAAATGGCCACACATAATTATTTTTACGAACATATGTACAATCAAGGAATCATTCCAAAAAGGAAAAAGAATCTCGAGAGAATATACATCAGCTCACCTGATTGTTGAATGATTAATAGAATATGCACATATTATTCACTCGCATCTGTTTCAAAGCTAAACACCTAATCCACTACCAAGATTTTAGTCACAACAACGAAAGGCATTAAGCTTAATTCTGGAGAAGCTACAAAGGGGACCAAAATGAAGATGAAAACTGAAATTGACCAGGAAAAGAAGCTACCTTCATCAACACAAGCAAGCACATCCAAAGTACCTGCTGCCAATCGTTATCATGAAGCCCACGAGCTCGCTTGCCATCCTGTGTCAACATTGACACACGGCCACGATCCCACCAATCCTCACAAACTCCTGCAGTGGATCACATTAGCTGGTGTCGCGTAGAGGTGATATCCATCCGAACTTTGGTCGGTCTAATTTTTTTGGCAACTTTCTTTTGGATGGGTCATTCAAATGTGAGCAGAACAACATAATCCAAATCTTTAATTTGTATGTTAACTTATTTAAGCATTTTTGTTTTTAAGGGCTCACGACATGGTGGTGAGGTTGACAAAGCCAATATGATCAGAAATTCTAGCTTTTGGGAGATAATTTGGGATGCCAATGCATAGCTGGTTTAATGTTTTTTCTTATTGTACTATTGTTGACCATGGAGCTCGACTGCTGAAAAATGACCAGTACCTCAATATCAAACTCAAGAACACTTAGGTCATCAAGAAGGACCAATGTATGAACTTTCTTACACCACTCTCGTAGTAGGAATGTTCTGTATTTATTTGAGTAGATGATTAGACTAATATATTGTGATGTTGCTTCTGATATTTACAACTCTGGGTTTCTTCATAGACTAAGATAGAGTTGTTGTTGGCTATCTCATCCATGTGATCTCTCAACTACATTTGTGTAAATTTATCTCGTCTACCTTCCAATATCAACAAATCAAGAACACCAACAAAATAACTTGAAGGCTTACTCACAATCGATGGAGATGGTGGCCGCTCGAGGACGTTGAGCGGCTGGAGGACGAATGGTACTCGTGGAGGTGTGGTCGGTGGACCTTCGAGGCACAGGAGACTCGACACCACACTTGGGCTCAACACGAAGATGGAGCAGCGGGGCGTAGGGGCACGACTCAGGATAGATCTCAATGTGTCGGGGTGGCAATCAAAACTCATAGTGACTCCCTGATCTAGATGGGGGACTTGCGGCATGTAGATGGAGCAACAGGACGTAAGGACAGCTTAGGATGGCTCCCTTATCTGGATGAGGATGAAGGCAAGGTTGTCCACGCAAACATATGCCACATATTAACGTATCATTGTGTGAACAAAGCAATAAGGATAGTAAATAAATGTCAACCTACAATGTCCCCAAGGTCAAATTAACACACTCTATTGTATGCTAATCTGCTGATATGATGCACAAAATAAAAAGAACAACCTGTACAGATCATGGATATCCAAATTATCTAATTGAAGGCTTTGAGGATGTTTCACACTTTTTATCTAGCGTTACCTTTGATGTGTGATGAGAAATCAGGAACAATCTATTTGTACAAAAAAATTGCAATTAATATCCTATCTCATTTTTTCTGCATTGAGATGGCATGCAGTGCCATCAGGATAGGGCTAATCCAGAAATCCAGCGGCAACCATACCACCGGGATTTCCATATGTCATCTGCCATATGATTTCACGGTAAACCAAATATGAACACCGTGTCACAAAGGTAAATTCTTATCCACACACAAGATGTTGTCTTAAAATGATATACTACATTCAAAGGTGAAGAAATTAAACTTAGTGAGTAGAGTTGAACCTGTGCGTAACCTCCTCGTTCTCGAGCAGTAACTCCTATTGTCCACATTATGAAGGTAAAGTTCAGCATAGTATGGCTGTGAAAACGTTATTGCTGAAATGTAGATACCATTCAGAAGGTAAAGTTCCAAAATAAAATGAAAATTAGGAAGAATTTTGGACATTTATAATGTCAAACTAAATAAAAATTATCAACTTAAACGTGCCAAATTATAGCAACTGGCGGTTAGATAATTTGAACTGTTTAATAGAAGAGTGGTGCACCATGAGAAGTTCATACCTGGAACTGCTGATCCCATCTTTGTCCTGAATCATTACGTGGATATATCGTTTCAATTTCTTATTCATGGTCCAGTTGGTTCATCATAGCAAAATCTTTCTTAACAATTTCAACAAACTTTTCAAATGTTTCTTCTGCATGTTTTGTTACCTCCCAATAGATCCCCTTCTTCGTATTTGTGGATAATAGACCCCCACTTCATCACCGAGATTGTGACAATGCCACAATGATCCCCTTTTACCACTTTATTTTGTCATTAACTATTAATCACGTGTATTAGTCTAATTACGCAATGAAATTACTATTCTCTCATAGTCTAATTTTCTTTAAGCCATGAGACTCCTAGGGGCTTTGGCCCGATCTTTTTTTTTCTCTTTCTGCGCGTCTATGACTCAGGCCGCCGGAGCAGCCAAACCTAACCACTTGCCCACGCTCGTCGGCGACCTTGCCGCCTGAGCCGCTGCGTCCGAACTATCCACCTCACCTCATCGCTATGCCCCCGCTTCCGCTACTTGGTCGCGGGAGCCAAAGCGCCCATGCTGGCAGCAGCACCTGGCCGCTCGGCCCTCGCCCGTCTGCAACTTGGCCGCCCGAGCAATTCAACGTTGGAAGGCCAGTGGGGGAAAAGCTAAAGATGAGCAGAAGATGGACAAAACTGGAAACTAACAATATCGCCTATCTCAGATATTTTTACAGATAAGAAAGGCATCACAATGTCGTGTCCAAGAGGGGATGCAGATCGACAGGGAACCAAACCTGGGAGCCGCACCACCGGAGTCGACGGCTAGCAGAAGCCATGCCGGCGACCACGTCCAACGTCATGCGCCCGAGCCGTGCTGGAGGCGAGTCGGGGAAGCGGCGCTGTGTGGACACGGGAGTCCAGGAGGAGACACAGATCGACAGGGAACCAAACCCAGGAGCCGCAACACCGATTCCTACGGCTAGCAGAAGCCATGCCGGCGACAACGACCACAGTTAGGGTTTGCTGCGAGAGTACGTACTGGGGCGGAACGCAGCAGCGGCAGCGTGTATCAGCAGAGATACTAAGGAGAACGCATGCCGGTGTGGACCTGCACCAGTAGGCGGTTGAGGCGGCCGGAGCCGGTGGCCCATGCGGCGGCAATTTGGGGAGAGAGAGACTGTTAGGAGAAATAACCAAAGCCAGGACTGCGTGCCTAGGTTTTTTCTCTTCGAGCGATGCGTGTGCGCCAGCTAGGGGCGACAAACCAGAGGCCGACCGCCATACCGCGCACGTCGGATGATCACAGGAGAGCTGTGTGTCAACACTTAAGGATTTAGATAATTTTCACCAAGACCACCACTGCTTAGAAGATTTTTTTCCTTTGAGACTACCGTTGCATAGAATTGATAAGTTGTGTTGTACATTCTACATTAAAGCTAGAGGAGGTAGGATGGGTTCTAAATTTAGCGGGCTAGTAACCTTATTTTCAATATCAGTAAAATAGAGTAAGCATCAAAATATATTGGCGCTTATGGCTTTCAATTAGGAGTGAATTGTTAGTGCCGCATAATCTTGCAAGAAGCAGCATCCAATCCATCAATTGACGAATCCAAATGTTACCAATTCAGCTACTCACAATTTGACTGGAACTGAATTTCAGAAGTGGAGTTGAAACAACAAACGTCAATCGAAAGAACTGAAGCTCCACTCTGATGTTAATTACATGTTGAGCACTCATTGGACAAAAATAAACACAATGGTATCAATCAAAGGTAGAACTTAAATCTGAAAAGAGCTTAAGTTCTCTAACTGAAGTACTTTATAGTGCAATATTTTGTGTAGCAGATTCAATTAAATGTCTTAGTCTGACCACCCCTAACAATTCTAAATATATCAATAATTGTCATTACTGCGAGGATTGCAGCCAAAGCACATCAAACTACATGTGGTAATTTTTTCCTTTTTGGATGTTCAACTACCCGACTAAGATGCAACATAGGAAGATAAAATAGGTGTTGTCAAGGAGCAACACATCTTCAACATGTTAATAACTGGAATATATATTGATGGGATGAAATCATGTGATTCAGAAAATTAGAGAAGGATGATAATCATGTACCTTGGGGTTGGGGAAGTCTTCTATGCCGGTCTAGCCCCTTTGAAGTTCCAACACTGTAACAGTGCCCGCCGCATCACCGTCAGGCCGTCACACCTCCTCCCGTCTTGCCCACTGAAGGCTGCACCACCGCCTGAAACAGCCTCCCGCCAGTCTCTCTGTGGCAAAAGAAGGGTGTACGGCGACCCATCGGATAGATGGTAGGCCGAGCAACGAGGGTGCCGGTGGTGGAGGGGTGAAGCGGAGGCAGCAATACAGATCTTGACGAACACCTCGGCTAGTGGACTTTCATCCCTCTCCGTGCCATCTGAAGGAAAGGAAGAACAGCGGTGACCGATGCAGCTAATTCCTCGCCAAAATCCCGCTAGGCATGGGGAGGGAAAATCTTGGCTCTGTCGCCAGCCCTCGTGGGTTCTAGAGAGGGGAGAGGAGATCGAGACACGGTTGCCAGCGAGGGCAAGACGTGGAATATTGGTGGCGGTCTGTTCCTTGGAGTTTTACGACATTTGCTTTTTTGATAGTTACAGATCTCAGTCGCTGAGTCATGGGACAAAGTTGGACGTGGGACCACCAGCAACACAAACGAATAGGCTATTTACAGTAAGAAAAGTCCCAGTTAACCATCCCTAATGAACAATCAAGATGTCCTTTCTTTTAAATCGAGCGGCTACAAACACTCACACCGGGAGGGCCTGAGGAGCCGGGTAGGTCACCAGGCTTAGGATTGTACGAGGCGCTCCTCGATCGCTCAGAGAGCTTGTAACCTCTCAGCCTTAAGACTTTAGATAATTAACTGAATAGCTCGTCAATATGGAAAATAAAATATCTAGAAGATACCATTAACCCGCAAAGCCACATGAGATGTTGAAAAGGATTTCAGTGAAAAACTAAAGCACATCAGATGCATCTATAATATCCCTACACAAATAGGAATATAATATATACGCATCAAGGTTACTAAAACAATACAAGGAACAATTATTATTTTACTGAAACAAAGGAATCACCATAAGAACAAACATGTAGCTAGCTACATGGCTCAAAAATAATGAGAACCATTTTGATTTATTTCAAATTGGCAACTGCAATTTGAATTTTCCTTGTGACATCAACACCATAAAATCCCAAGTCTCTCATCTCGATTGTATGCATGAGAGTTGCCACAAAAGTAAACACACAATAGAGTACAATCAGTTCTAGTCTATGCCCCTGTCACATCAATTCCATAAGAAATCACTTGTAATGAAAATTTCCACAAATTATAGAATGAAACTATCCATCTTCTGTGATCAGATTTGAACTAAACGAAACATAATACAGAAGCACATAAATACACATCCATTCGTAACTCCCATAATATATCGTGGAGATCAGAATCATGTGCGACGACAAAATACTCCTCAGAATGATTCTAGCCTACCCCTCATAGAATACAACCCATTGCACCTTCCATTTTGTCATGATCTGAACTGAATCACGTAAAAAGTCCATAGAACAAACAACCAGCCTCTACCTCGAACTCATCATCAAGTTATACAATGTTAAAGTTGTCTAGACTGAATGTAAGTACAAGTGGTGCTGCACACAGTCAAACTGACAAAGTTAAACCAACAATATCTAAATCTAGTTGTGATTTCAAAATTGGCAACAAAGGCTCGTACTATAATTGGGTAAGGAGGACCCAAACTAACCAATGACAATTTACATGATAAATAAGAAGGAAGGTCTCGAGTAATAAGTATCAATTCATGTCGCATCTAGGTTTTCAAATAGTCTGAAGCACCAAACCTAAATTGGCTCTAATTATATCAGGTAACTAACATGGCAGATCAAAGTGCTCCATATCTAAAACTAGATCAAAGTGCTCCATATCTAAAACTGAATCAATGACCAATGCATACATAGAGCTTTGAAGACTGGAATACAGATAAAAGATGAGGCGACAAGAGAAGAGTAAGACTGCAAAAAATCTCAACCGAACACATAGAAGTATAGAGAGAAAAATGGTAAGCGGCTTAATATAATAGAAAATTGGGTTAACAATGTTGTCAAGGTTTTGGTGAATAGAACTCCACGTAGAAGGTCAAAAAGTAGGACAGTACCTGAATCGCTTGAATAGAGAACGGAGTTGCACCTCTTCACTGTCTTCAGAAACATCTTGGTGAAACAACATACTACCTAGCGCGTCACAGAAGATGGGTTCCCACGCGCGGCGGCAACCGGCGAAAAACGGTTGAAGAGGTCGACCATGGTGGATACGTCCGGAAGGAGGACGTAGCAGAGTTTCTGATGGGTGGCAACGACATGGAAGTCAGAGGCAGGAGATGCATCGTCAGCGTCGAGGAGGTAGGGAATCAGGATTTAGGGGTTGGGTCCTCCGTAGCAGCCCGATTCGATGATGTTGAGGTGCCCGCTCGCTATTGATCGCCGTCCACTCAATGCTCGACGGTGGTCACCTCCTCGGGTCGCCCGCCGATTGTCACCGCCCACACTTGCCCTTGTTGGAAACGGACATGTATACGTGTACCTGTCGTGTTGTAATTACAACTCCATATGTTGGTTAGATAGTATATATATATATAGAGAGAGAAACCCTATTCAGCATCCAGGGTGCAGAATAGTTATTTTACATCCCACATATTTTTATGTTCTCACATTTAGAAATTTATGTTTTGTATGCTAATGATTATGTGCATATTTATTAGAAATGCAAAAATCGATATAAAAATACAATTTTTGAGTCATTATAGTGTAAAATACATAGAAAATATGCATTTTATGTCGTATTTTTATATGGTATGTAAACAATTTTTTTTACCACATGTCTAAATTTTCTTATATTCTTCTTGACTTCTGAGGTAAGAAAAAATTTACGTGACGTAAAAATCATGTACGGTTTGAAAGATAGAGGGTGTGAAGAATAACTATTCTATACACTGGGTGTCAAATAACGCCACTATATATATATATGTACCATGGTGCCCAGACCATACGTGATACGCGTATTTTTGCTATGAACCACACATACCTGAGGGTATACGTACCTAAGTTATACATACCTAGGTATCACATACCTAAGATATGCATACCTAAGTTATATATACCTAACATATTATATACCTAAGGTGTACGTACATAACATACGTGTATATATATGTAACTTAGGTATGTACACATTAGATCTGTGATACCTTAGGTATATATAACTTGGATAGGTATATCTTAGATATGTAAAATTTGGGTACGTATATCCTGGATATGTACAAAATACAGGTATGGTGCCCGGGCACCATGGTGTCCCATATTGATGGTAAAATAGTAGGTGCACCATGGTGCCTAGACACCATACGTGATACGCGTATTTTCGCTATGAACCACACATACCTGAGTGTATACGTAACTAAGTTATACATACCTAGGTATCACATACCTAAGATATACATACCTAAGTTACATATACCTAGCATATTATATACCTAAGGTGTATATATATACGACAGGACTCTTCAGAAACAACCCTTTAGAGGTTCCTAGATAACTATCTAGGGAACCACCTAATTTTTGGAAAGTGTTTCTTAACCAAAAAGAGGAGGACGAATCGGACATCCTCGGACAGTCTCCGACCCGGACACGTTTCCAGAGACAGCGCCTTCTTCTTCAAAGGCCCGCCCCCGAATGGAGAACCTCCCTCGATTTTCCCTACCCGCCCCGTCCCCAGAGACGATTCTGGGCTGCGCCGGCGCCGACGAGCGAGCGGTGGCGGAGGCCGACGCGAGGGAGGAGGCGTCGGAGTTCCCCCGCTTGTTCCCGGGCTAACCACCTTCTTCTAGGCTGTGCGCCGACGAGCGAGCGACGGCGGAGGCCGACGCGAGGGAGGAGGCGCCGGAGTTCTCCCGCTTGTTCCCGAGCTAACCACCTTCTTCTGGGCTGCGCCGCCGCCAACGAGCGAGCGAAGGCCGAGCGGAGCGGAGGCGGAGGAGGAGGCGCCGGATTCCCCGGCGAGGGCACCAACCAATATTCATGGCACCAATCAGGCGGCAAGGGAAGTCCCTGCAAAAATCAGAGGTGTGTGCCAAAATCCTTATAGTTAACTGCCACAAATCCTGCTAGTTAACTGCTGTGAATTCTGCTACTTAACTGCTATAATATTATTGTGAGCTAAGAGGAACTTGCAAATCAAATAGTGTGTTTGGTTTCATGTAATTTTTGGAAGTTAAGTGAAACAATCCATGGTAGTTGCATGATGGAGGTTAGCACATCTGATCAACATCCTCTATTTTTGGGGGTTAGCACCTTGCAAATTCTGGAAGTTAACTGCTTAAATTTGTCTTGTGAATTAATCGAAACCTTGAAAAAAAAACTGTTGTGTTTATCTTGTGGTGTTTTTTTGAGAGTTACCATGTGATAGTATGAGAAGTTAACTACGGTTACTTATGTTTTAAGGTTGATAATCACTATTGTGTGGGTTCACTTAAACTTCTGAAAAAAAACAGAAAGTTAACTAGCAGTATATGGTATTGCAGTTGTGTTACTCGTAAAAACTTCTGAGAGTTGAGATGTTAAATAGATAGAAGTTAATTATGGTTACATGTGCTGCAGGTTCTGGGGGCTCATACGCAAGGTACCGAAAGGCGTATTCATGAAAGGCACATTGGCACTTAGCAGCTGCTTGCGACTGGGGTGTTCAATACTAAAGTTGAAACAATGACTAGTTGTGAAATTGAGATATTAGAAGCAGATGTTGAAAAGGAAATATCAAGCTTCTGTGACAAAAGATTTCAGGTAAAAAATAGAGTAAAATCTTTTAATGTAAACTATACTAATTATGTTTGTATGGGAGTTAACTATGTTCAACTAGGGTGGTTTGGGTTGTTGTGAAAATATGAAATGTGTTGCACCACCAAAAAATCTTTGAAACAATATTGTTCATATATGGTAGTTAGCAATGGTAAACTATGGAGGTTGGGATGTTGAAAAACAACATGTGCTTGATAAGGGATGACAAAAAAATGATGTTAACTAATTTCATGTATGGAAGTTAGCTACTAGGGAATGTGGAAGTTAGGTGTTCCATAAAATTAACACATGATGTGTCTTTTTCTCCGCAGATTTTTGAAACAGATACACATCTAAAAGTGGCCCATGGAAACAATGATATGGTTGAAAAGATAGTAGATGGAGGCGAAGAAATGTACTGCTGGTCTGGCCCACCAAAGCGTAAACATTCTCCTATGATATGTGATGATCCTATAGGTCGTTTTGAACCTATGATGCGTCTTCCAAGACGACAAGCCGGTACCAGAGCATGCCCAATCCCAATGCCAAGTCTACATCAATGCAGAACAGTGTGAATATGAATCTATCAAGTAGTGTTTCAAGCAATCCAAATGTTGTAGCTAGGAATCATATGCAACACAAGAGGCAGAAAGTAGTAGATGGAGACAATGTTGACATTTATGGTAAGTCGGGAATCACCACTGGTCAGTTAAGTCTCCATCAAGAAGCAGTTAGGTCAATTCCAGACTCATCGGACAACCACTCCAATGACGATGAGATAATGATGTGGTCTGGTCCAAAAAAACCACGCTCACCTGTATGGTGCAATGAGCCAATTGTTATTAGAGATCCAGTTTTTCGTCTTCCACGAAGAGCAATACAGAGTAACATTGGGGAGTCAAGATGTGCACATAATGAAGTTGAGAAGAAAACATCAGATGTACAGATCAAATCAAAGCTGCCAGTAAGATTATCAAAGGATACAAGGCCAGATGGTACATCTGAGAATGATGCAATGCATAAAAATGGGACTTCATCAAATCATATGCCTCCGAAAGATCCTTTGCTTCATGTACCTGTTGTCACGCCACCTTGCCCCATCAAACAAGGGAAGGAAGAAACACCAACTCCTCTACAGTCGTACACACATGTGAGTGCCTATAAAAATAATTGTTTCAATTAATTATGAAATAACAAAAAAAAATAGCATTCTAGATATGGTGAAAAATGAAAAATGTTGTTTATTTTATCTTCATTACTTAGAAAAGATAATAAAACTAATAGTGACTGATATATTGTGCCTGGAAAACATATGCAGGCACCCGAGCTCCCAGAGAGTTTCATACCTACAGTTGGCCAGGAATTCGAAATATTTGATGAGGCTTTTCAATTTTACAACACATATGCTAAGCACACTGGGTTTGGCATTAAGAAAGCCCAACGTGACAAGAGACAGCGGTATCTGCGATGTGTCTACGAGGGAACACACAACACAGGTTTCGATGAATCTGACAGACAACGGGATAAAGTGAGCAAAAAAACTGGCTGCAAAGCATTTATGAGATTAAAAGAGAGAGATGATGGTAGCTGTGTTGTGATGGATATAATCCTAGAACATAGCCACTCATTGCTGTTAACTCCATCAATGCAAGTGTTCTTGCATTCACAGAAACGTGTTGACGTAACGCTGCAGGATTTGATTAAAGACCTCCAGTTTAGCAACGTTAAACATGCTAGCATAATAGGATTCTTATCTAGGATGAATGGTGGACGCAACAAGCTACCATGCCATAACAAGGATATAAAGAATATGTAAGTATCAGCGCATGAAAAAAACAAAAAAGAAATCATATAAACTATATTTATAAACTACAAATTTTGCAGGAAAGCACGTAATACACGCCTCGACAACGTAGACGATGTGCAGAAACTGTTCAAGTTCTTTGTTGATATGAAAGCTGAGAACGTGAATTTCTATTCTGATGTGCAAGTTGATTCAGAAAACACAATTATAAGTATTTTCTGGTCAAATGCTAGCTGCAGAGCTGCATATGCTGATTTCGACGACTATATCACCTTTAATACCACCTACCAGAGTAATATATACCACATGCCACTTGCAGTTTTTGTGGGCGTCAATAATTATTTGCAGTCGACCATTTTTAGTGTCGCGCTGATGGGCGACGAAAGCATAGAATCATTCAAATGGGTATTCAACCCATTCTTGAAGTGCATGGGTGGGAAATAGCCAATTTGTATTTTAACAGGTGTCAATATTAACCTTGAAAAAGGTTAGCTAGCTATTTTTATGAAAGTCCATTTGCTCTGTCCATTGAAATTATGTATCTATTTATTAAGAAAAATGATGATGCTTGCTCTTCTTATGGAAGTTATGTAGCTATTTTTATGGAAACCAACTTGTTTTCTTATGGTAGTTAGGTATCTGTTTTATATGATAAAAACTGTGGCTTCCACTGCATCTGGAAGTTAATTATATGTTTATCTTAAGGTTCACTTTCTCTGATTTGGGAAGTTAACTAGCTGTTGTTATGGCAAACTTAGATATATATTAATTAATATGAATAATTTAAATATAATATTAATTGGGGAAAAATGACAAAGTTAGGTAGATGTTTTTATGAAAGCCAACTTCTTTGCCTATTGGGAGTTAGGTAGCTATTTTAATATGAAAAAATCTCTGGCTTCCTGAGTATCTGGAAGTTAACCATATGTTATTATAAAAGTCCACTTGCTATTTTTATGGGAGTCAACTACATGTTGATATGGATAAGTTAGCTATATATTGATATGAATTTCAATATAATATTGATTGTGAAAAAATTGACAAAGTGTTACTGCTGTTGGATACAGATCAGTGTCCCTCTATGGCGCATGCTATACCGACGATTTTCCCACGGTCTCTCCATAAGCTGTGCAGATGGCACATAATGAAAAAGCATAAAGTTCCGCTGAGAAAGCTTTACCAACTTTTTCCTGACCTGAAAGATCAGCTAGCAGCGATTTTGAACCATCCGCTAATGCCGTCGGAATTTGAAGCAGCGTGGCATGAACTGGTTGATAAGTACGGGCTGCACGATATCAATGTGATGATCAACCTGTGGAACGAGAGGACTACATGGATCTCGACATATTGGAAGGATGTTTTCTGCGCCAGAATGACATCGACACGGAGAAGTGAGAGTATGAACCATGTGCTAAAGAAAGGATTCGTGAAGGAACAAGATAATCTCCATATATTTGCGAAACAAGTAAATAGATGTATACAAACAAGGCGAGAAGCAGAAAACGCAGAAACACTTGCGTCGATGGTAAAAAACGCAAACATGCTTCTTTATTTTTTAAATAAAGGATAAATATTTAAGTTATGTTTGAACAAAATGGAAGTTATCTTACAAAAAATATTGAAGTTAAGTACGTCACACTACTGAAGTTAACTTATAGAAAATTGAAGTATACATTAGAAAAAATTGTAGAGATTGGGTTTGTAATAGATGTTTTAAGTAAAGGATAAAGATGCAAAACAATACTTCATAGTGCATTGACTGATATGTTAGTTTACATGTGCAGGGTGCAAGGAAACCTTTCACCAGATATGGAATTTAGGAACAAGCACTGAAGGAGTACACGAGAGCAGTGTACTTGGTGTTTAAAGAACGCCTATATCATAGCACAACTTTCAGAATTAAAACATCTTCAGAAAACCCAACACACTTCCTTGTCCATCACTACAACCAAAGTAGGGTATTTGCTTGGTCAAGGCACCGTGTGCTAGCGGATGGAACAGAAGGCAGATTTGAGTGCGAGTGCACACTATGGCAGCATACAGGTAAATTATCTGAGTAACATTACTGAGAATATGTTGCTTATCATGCTAACAAATTATTGATTTGCTTTTTTTATTGAAATTACATGAATGCTTTTCTAGCAAAATTTGTTTTACAAAACAAAAAAAGGGGATTAAGTATCAGGAATACATAAAAAAAGTTAATTCATGGAGAAAAATATGCCAAATTAATAAATGAATTTAATAAAAATATACGGAAGTTAAGTTTGTAGAACAACGGAGGTTAACTGTATTGAAGTTGACTTCACTGAAATTATTTTGCTTACTAAACTGTGAAAGTTAAGTTTCCATTCATATTGAAGTTGACATCATTTTTAAAATGTGCTAAATCAGATTATGTTTAATTTACGCAAATTTAAAACTATTTTTACAGGGTTATTCTGCCATCATGTCCTAGCTGATTTTGAGTACCTAAGACTGGAAAAGATCCTAAAGAAGTATATACTGCAAAGGTATACAAAAAATGCAGTCACGGATTCAAATTTCAACCGCAAAGATTATAAAACATCGAAGACAGGAGAAACATTGCTTGAATATAGATGAACTATACTATAGAATGAGGCAATGAAGACTGTGAATAGAGGATGCTACTCAGACGAAAAGTTCGAGATGGTTCTGGCGGCTTTTAGAGAAGTTAATGCACGAATGGAAACAAGTGAATTAGATGTTGATAGTAACAATCGGACATCAGCGAATGGAGAAGTTCCACAAGGGTCTAGTCGGTCTGACAATGTCCCTATACTGAAGATGGTGACCAGTTCGCAGATTTACAGCCACCACCAGTAGAAATAACAAAAGGGAGTCGGAATAAAGAACAAAAGGGAAAGAATTCTGCCCCTGCACGTCCACAGCCAGAGCTCGACAACCATGGCGTTCCCAAAGGTCAGAGACTCTGCAGCATATGCAAAAAATCACAGGGCACAATGCAAGAACATACAAGAAGAGGAAGCTCGCAGCAAAACTACTTGATACACATCAGAAAGTGTACGTCACTTCTAGCCCTACAGAGAAAGTCAAAAATGCATCCAGAATTTGCTAGCAACTCAGGAAATCACAGACGATGATGAAGTTGTTCTAGATACAGATGAGGATGAAGATTATGAAGACAATAGCAAGGATGATGAAGACGATGATGGTGAAGCTCATACAGAAACATAAAGTGAAGTTAACGCAAGTCCTAATGTAGATGCTCAACAAGGACGCAACAATTGCAAAAAGAGAGCTCCACAGAAAATAACAGCTACACAGATGAAGCCACAAGGAATACATACTTGTGGCGAGTGTGGTAAAATTAGAGGACACAACGCAAGGACGTGCAAGAGATTGCAACTAGAGGAACAACTGCGGAAACAACAGCTAGAATTGAATACATAACAGAAATCTACAAATAGCACACCAAAACAACACAAGAAAGGAGCAAAGGAAAAAGATGACACACCACCGGAGAATCAAATAAGAAAGAGCAGAAGATTTAAGAAAAGTTGAATATATGTGTACAAAAAAATAGAGCCAGAAAACCAGATAGTGTTGTACAGATAAAACTTATATAGATGTTTTCTTAGTGCTTGTTAAAAACGTTGGACTTTCGAGGTGATTATATATCCTTGTAGAATTCTCCTAATTTGTTTGGTTGCAAATTTTTGTTGGTTTTGTCATTGGGATGACTCTTTCCAGTGGACACATTGTAAGTTAATTAGCTAAAAAGTATTGTTTAATAGTGGCACATTTACATGTGTGTGGATGTATGGATATATGAAAAACTGGAAGTTATCTGTGAACAACATGGAAGTTAGCTTACAACAAGTATTGAAGTTAAGTATGTCGCGGTACTGAAGTTAACATATAGAAAATTGAAGTGTACATTAGAAAAAATTATAGAGGTTGGGTTTGTAAAAGATGGAGGTTAACATTAGAAAAACCTAGGGCTTAGCTTATAATAAATTAGGTTAGCATTAGAACTACATGAATGTTAGCTTAAAAAGAAAAGATAGATAAAAAGTTTGAATAGTAGATGTAAACTTATCGAAAATGAAGTGGACAAGAATTCAAAATTTAAAATTTTACCTTGTAAAAAATTTGAAGGTTAAAATTACAGATAATGGAGGTTAACTATACAAAAATGTGGGCTTCAGCTTGCTTTAAACTCTATGTTGTAAAAAATAGAATATACCCTTTAGATAAAATGAGAGATAATTCGAAGTAAACCTAAAGATTCACTAGTTTACTTTTATAAAAATAGATTGGAAGTTAAGTTCATGTAAACCTGGAAGTTAAGTTCCAGAAACCTTGGAAGTTAACTTTCATAAAACAAACATGTTTCGGCTGCTAACAAGGAACTTAAGTTTATGTAAACCTGGAAGTTAGGTTCCAGAAAACATGGAAGTTAACTTTCCTAAAACAAACATGTTTCAGCTGCTAACAACAAAATACTAGACAAAACAACAAATATAGTTCACAAATCTGGTACTTCCACAAAATACCAATAATACATGGTAATACATAGAAACAATAGAAAAATTAGTAATACAAATCATATTCAATGTACAACATGTATTCACAGAACTACAATGCATCTTGCTACCACCCGAACAATTGATTGACAGTTGCTAGTGGATGGTTCAAAGAAGTGCCTATTCATCAACAAGTTTCTGTAAATCACTTGGCCAATCCGATGGACCTAGTTCATTCTTCATGTGGAACATGAATTTATCCTTCCAGTCTTCAACACGTGCCTAATTTAAGAAAAATAAAGCCAAAAAATACAAGTAAGTTCAGAAAAATGGAGTGGAGTTCAAGCAATATCAGAAATAGAAAAAAGTGGCAGTGTTTCTAGAAAACAATGTAAAAACTAACATCCTTGTTTTTTATCTGCTCTGTAATCTTAATGCTGTCGTAGACAAGAGCCATCTTCATCATGTAAAATGCGCACTCGTTGACATCCTGCTCTGGGGTCAGCACATATCTACACCTATTTGCAGCTACATCCCACTGGACTGTGTCTTTCTTGTTGAAAGCAGAAACCCCATAAACCCCCTTCATAACCACAACCATTCTTTTGATCTATTTGGTTGTGTTCAAGAACAAAACACAAGGGTAAAAAAATACATAAAATATTAGAGTTTACAAAAACACATAGATATTGCAGATTTTAAAATTCAAACCGAAGAGAAAAAAAGCATACAATTTCGACACGGTCGGCGTGGAATTCGCTCCTAGATAAGTTCTGAAGATTAGTGTACCTCCTTGAATCAAAAATATCAAGCGTCTTAGTGTACCGATTTATCACGTAAAGAGTGTAATGATTTCTCTTGAAGTAAGGGATAAGAAACTGTGTAGCAAACAAATATGGAAGTTAAGTGATACATATGTACGAAAAATAACTTTTTGTAACATACAACTATGGAAGTTAAGTGATGCATATGTAGAAGGTTAACTTCAGTACCACCATGCAAAAAACAATTTACACGCAAAATTAAAAAGGGGCAAAAATAATTACCAGATTTGCATCCAGCAGGTTTTCTCGTTTCCTCACAAAACCTAAGAATTATTTAGCCGCTGTCTTAACATCAAAATCTTTACTTGGAATATCATTTCCATCAGCATATTTTAACAACCGTGGTGAGAAGTCAAGAAGGTACTGCAAAACAAATTGAACACAAAAAAAAGAAGCCAATAAAAACCAAAATGACAAATGAGAAAAAATACTAGCAAAAGGAACATAAGTTTGCGAAATTTACAGGGACAGTATAAGGCGAAAGTAAAACGTGCTCCCCAGACTCAAACATTTTCTTTATCGTGGGATCATCCTTCTAGAAAGAGAATATATAATCCATAATCTCAGATTCCATCTCTTGACCACGGCCAAACAGTCTGAACATGTAATTGCCATCAATAGATACAGGATCACCGCAAGTGTTTGTGAACATAACCAAAGACGACCTGCAAAAAAGACAAAAAATAATGAAAAAGCATAAGTTCAGATTCGGGTAACACACCACCTAGCAAAAAACAAATTAACATATAAAACATGCGTAAAACAATAGAAAAAGGGAGAAAAAGATAGCAATGGTACTTACTCCCCATGTTCCTTCAGGTACTCCGGGCTTGAAATTAAATCTCTGAATTGTTTGGCCTTGACTAAGCATGGGAATTTGTAAGGAACAAACTCGGGGACATCTTTGATGAGCTTCTTAGAGAATTTGGTCGGTTTCTTGTTAGAAAGTACAAGAGGTTGGGCAGGTGGTTGATACTTTTGGAACTAGGTTACAAAGCCATCGCTGCTGGTAGCTGAGCAGATAACTGCATCTTTCTGAACATATTTTGCAACAGTCCTCGGCGGTGGCGGAGAGACAAAATCATCATTGTCATCATCCACATTTACTAATACCTTCTCCTTCTCCTTCACATCTACTAATGCCTTAGTGGTATTTGATTTATTCACCGGATAGCCATGAAGTCTCGCGATAGCCTTCTTTGCCTTGCTAACAGCTTGCATCTGAAATTCTTCTTCTCGTAAAACTATAACTTCTGGTGTGAAGAACCGAGTTTCAAATAACGCGAAGTTATCTTCCTCTATGGCAAGAGGAATTCCTGAAACACGTATGAAAAGTTAACAACACTGTAAAAAAATAACAGTTTAGTGTAGCATGGGCAGTTAGCATCATATTATAGTAGAAGTTAACTTCAAACAGATGAAGAGTTAAGATAAAATGAGGGGGTTAACACCCTTCTATAATAGAAGTTATGTTAAAAACAAAAAAAACGTAGAGGCACATTTCTTCCTGTATACTAATAATATCTACTCAAACATAATATATTACATAAAGAATTAAAAATTAACATTAAAGCTGTAGTTAGCATCATTTTACAGTACTAGTTATTATCATGCAAAAAATAACAGTTCAAAAAAATGGGAAAAAGTAGTAGTTAACATCATATACACTGGAAGTTAGGTATAAAACAAACAACAGGTACACATATTTTTTTAAATAAAGGCAAAAAAGAGACAGCATACCTAGATCAATACCAAACATTTCTGTTAAATCAATTTTAAAATCAGGTGCGGTCAACCAACTATACAATGTGGTCATCCTTATATTTAAGATATCCTTCTGGTCAAAATTCACCAAACCGTCTTCATCAAAAGTTGATAAGAATTGGAGCATGAAAAACCCACAACAATGACTAAATCAAAAAACAAAGAAGAAGAAGATCAATATTAAAAAAAGGTAAGTATTAAAATCACAGAGAGCAAATATTCTAAAAATACACGAGACATATAATGGAAAGCACAGATAAAGTTAGCATGAAAAATATAAATATTGCAATAAAACTTACGCAGTTGACTTTTTCGGCACTCTGATGTAGTCAATCCCCTAGCTATCAATATTTGGTGGATCAAACTTTTCACCTTTGGAATTGGTTGCTTCCCACCATAACTTCCTGATGTTTTGAACCAGCGTGTGTATTACCCTCTAAGCATCTGGATCTTCGGCGCCACGCAAAGAATCAAGGAACTGAAAACGCTTTTTGCGCATGTTGATACCAACAACACAAAAGTGGCCCACCACACCAGGGACTGGAGAGTCAGGAGGATCGAAAGTAGCAAAAAGAATCTACAAAAGAAATAAAAAAGGATCAAGAGTTAACTAAAAATATAATGATGAAACAAACTGAAAAATAAATCTAAAACGAAAATATAGAGAGAAACAATATGTTAAACAAAAATCTTCACACTTACAATATCTTTCTGGTCCAAACGGTTTTTCGAATCTACACTGAAAAGTTTCTACACATGCCTGCTATGTAGGTTTCTTTCAAAAATATGCCTCTGATTAAAACCATCATAGCCCATGTAAAGAAAAAATATAAAATCATAAAAGGGGCTAGGAAGATAAGTTAATAAAAAACTGGAAGTTAACATTCGTGAAAGCCGTGCATGAAGAGAAAACGTAATTACTGTTTTTATTAGGAAGTTAACTAATATGATAATGAAAATTAACTTCCATTGACAGAGCAGATAAACCTAAAAGACATCCAATAAACTAGCTTCCTTACAAAATTATGAGAGTTAACTATCTAAAAACAATAGAATATACAAATATTAAGGATCCATCAATAACAAAACAAAAAAACAGTAGTGAAGACAAAAAATACAAGGAATTAACTTACACATCAAATATACAGTACAATCAACTTCTCTAATCCCTTGTATTTTTTTCCAAGCAGATAAGTTTCGACAGATACTGTGTATGAGCAAAGAAACCCAGTTGGCTGGAAAGCTCTCGCAATTTTCCCTATTGTGCAATCATAATCGTCATTCCTGAAGAGTGTGATGCCCCTAAAAAAATATCACAGACATCAAAATAAAGAAAGAAAAGTCACACCGGAAAAACAAATATGGTGGTGGACAGAAACAAAAATAACAAAAAATAAATGTGAAGAGAAGTACTTTTTCTTCTTGTCATTCCTTAGCCTGCATACTGCATGATAAACCTCTATGATCTTCTCCAAAGCTGGAGCAGTGGACAGGGTAGAGAACACAGACGATGTTGTTTAAAAAAGGAAAAAGAATGGAAGTTCACATGCCGGTAAATACATAGTTGATTCTGACTACGCATGGCCAAAAACAAAGAAATGACACTTCATATGCAAAAAACATAAAAAAGGAAGAAATTGTACAATACATATATTATTTTGAAGTCTTATTACATTACAACATTAAAAAAGTTCCACCCGCCTCCCCCAACCTAGTGCTTACCTAGAATAAAGTAAAAGTAGATATCAGAGTAATAATACATAACAGTAGAGATGTGAGGAGTAAAAACAAACAAAACACAAAAGCACTAATGGGGGGAGGGGAATACGGGGGTATGTGGCAGGGGCATAGGAACATTAGAAAATTATACTCTAGAAATTATTGCATGTATCTTCCTGTTGCGTCTTCTTATCTCCAGTTAGCTCCTACGTTTGGTTATCTACAGAAGGTTCAAAAACAGCCACAATGGGATCAGGACTAGAGGACATAGCACCATGTGTAGCTGGCGTATTGTGTGAGTCTTCATTCTTGTCCACTGAAATATCCCCGCCCACAATACCAACATCAGCTGGGGCAATCTGCTCTTCGCTTAAGACCAATGCATTGCCCCTGAATTATACTCATGAATACCAAAAGAAGTTGGAATAGCCCGATCTTCATTTTCAGGCAATTCATTATCCACAATAGGCGGCTCAGCTGATAGTACACATTTATCTGCCTCAGAATCTGCTAAAGACAAAAACATTAGTACAATAAAAATAACGTTCTGAAGTGACAACAAACATATATCACGGGCAAAAGAAGCACCCACCATCATCAGCAATGTGACGATCATCTGCATTGTTGACATCAACATCCTTTAGAGAAACCCGATCAGGGGGAGCGTCATTTTTCTCTTCAAAATTATCAAGACCATCATCATCTTTATCACTGTAGGCATGCGGCGGTGACACAGAAACTAGCGCACGGTTAACATGCGGACTAGATTCCTCAAAAATGCATTCATCCAATCCTCCACCGAATTCTTCAATATCATACGAATCATTCTCCTCCGCTACTCCAGCTTCTTCCTGTGAGAAGTTAAGATGTCAAGAAAATAAAACTAACAACTGGGAGTTAACAAAACCACGAAAAATAAACAAGATGCTGTTTTTAAAATAAAAGATGTCTAGTAAATAAAACAATGCTAGTCAAAAAAGTATAAATAGTGAAGTTAAAAACATCATATAGCCCTGGTAGTTAACTTCTTACCGTAACAAGAGTTAACAATTAACAAAAGGATAAAATACAAAAATATGTACTTTCAAAAATTACAAAAAAAGTTAAGTTACAGAGATCCTAGAAGTTAAGTTACATAAATCCTAGAAGTTATCAAACAAGATACAGAACATTTTTCAAGTGTTTTAAATAATAAAAACAGAAAAGGCAGTGAAAAAAATCTCTAAGCAAAAAGAATAGGAAAAGAGAGAAAACACTATACCTAAGCCTCAGCAGCTGATTGCCCTAGAACTGTAGTGAAGGTGGATTTGTCAACGCCACCACAAGCAGGGACATCATCATTCATATCCATCTGTCTTGCCATAGTATCAGCTTCTCTTTCGTAGGGTCTGCAAATCAAATCTTGCTTAAGACACAAATTAGTTAAACCTTTGCGCAAAAACTTTACATCAAACACCATGTCGCCAAGGAAACTAACTTCAAGATCAGAAGCCTCTTTCATAACTTCTTCGGTAGGCCCGTGCCCAGCAAGAAAAAAGGCCAGCTATACTGCCAAGACGATCAACTATAGTCAGAACAACTTTAACAGTATCACTAACTTTCTAGAGCAACTGATCAATATCTTTTATGGCCGTAGAGGATGTAGACTTTCCACTTTTAGAAAACATTGATGCATCAGCAAACCTCTCACCAGCCACTGTAGCCTGTTCACTCACCAATTCGGGCTGAGACCTCTCGCTATGCAAATCAGAGTGTTGAGACCTCTCAATAGGTTCATCCCGATGCTCAAACCTCTCAATATGCTCATGAGGATGCTGAGATATTACTAAAAGATCATGGGACTGAATGTCATTGATGTACATATCTTCGACGCGGATGGAGTATGAATAAACAATGTCATTACGACCCTTCCACTGCATATCAATAAAAAGGGGATAGACAAAATAAATGAATCGGAATTTACATTAGGACCAGACAAAAAAAAGGTTGGAAGTTAACTTTTCATAAAAATGGTAATTGACTTTTATAAACGATGGAGTTTACCACCATGTAAACAAAAAAACATACATAAAAAACAAAAACTTGAAACTTTCAAAAACTAGGAGGCTAACTTTTACTATTGTCGAAGTAAAAACCCTTATAAAAAAGCCATGTATCCTAAATTTCTTATGTAGTGCACATCGAATTATAATCTCAAAGTAGGAATAAAACTTACACAAAGTTAACTGAATAAAAACACTAAAAATAAAAGGAAGTTAACTGTATAAAACCAAGAAGTTAACTATATAAAACAAGGAAGTTAACAGTGGAATAAATGGAGGTTAAACATTCTTCAAATAATTATCGTTAACTGTAACAGTAAGAATGAACATATAGGGGAATTAAATAACAATAAGGAACATGAGTTCACTCTTCGTATATACAACATAAAAAGCATGGGGGTGGTTTACTGACCGGAAGCTTCCCAAAAACGTACTTGGACAAATCACTTTTGCCATTCTTGATAATGTCTTCAGAATAGATGGCTTTCAATGGATTCTTGTGCAAGAAGTTAGCACGAGAGGTCCTGAGATGCATCACAGAATGTTTCTTTGAATGATAGATGTACAAATACATAACTACAGGGATAATACCACACCCTTCGGGACCGACCTGTGCTATATTGGGATCCTGATATTTCTCCGACGCTCGCTTCAACTCATCAACAACTAACTGGCAGAAATCACTTGAAGCCATCTTATTATAATCCATGTTTACAAGCATTGCCGCCTCTCTACCAAGACGAACGGCAGATCCAGGACATACAAGCTTCATGAAAATGATAGCAAAGAACACCTTAACAGCTGTGCCAACTTTTGATTCATCCTTAACAAGCTCAGCAAGAAGTTTATGGAGATCCTTGGTATCAATAGCGGCATTACTCTCAAAACCAAGCTCTGCCTTAAGACTCACCATTGAGGAATCATGGCCACTCCCTGCGGGCCTTGGGACTGTTTCACCTCCCATTGGGAACCCAAAAATGTGATGCTCTGCTTCCTTGTTAACACACAGAATCCTTCTAGCGCCGCAATCTATTTTCATGGTTCTTGTGCCAATCTTCTTGAGCAGGAAACACATAAGAACACGCGACACAATGCCCTCCAACACCCAATCAAACACACATCCGAAACCTGCGTCTCTGACCTTTTTATGTGAGCATCCTTTAGCAACTTCACAGCCTCCAGAACTTCTGCCAAAGAACAACGAACAGTCTGTTGGAAGCGATCTCGAGCATTGTCGTCATTTCCAGCTTTTTTTGATGCCACGCGGCTTCCTTGTCATAGCAACTTTAATCTTCTTACAAACATTTTTAGGAGATGTGTCCACAACAAATCTACCCCTCTTATTCTTTGTAGGCTGATAAAAAACAATTGAAAAACATAGAAAAACTATATCAATACAATGACAGTTAACATTGATGATATAAGAAGTTAGCACAACAGAAAAAAGTGGCAGCAAAGATGAATGGTAACCTTTTCGGGACAAGCTGCAGCGGCATCCTCCCCACCAGAATCATCATCTGCGTCTGGCACATATGTTTCATCCATGGTACAACGATGCTTAGAAGATGAACCTTTCACAGGTGATGCTTGCTGAGCAGAAATTATATCATTCCTCATCACAGCAACACGAGGACTACGGCGAGTAGGAGTCATAGCAGACAACGACCTCTTAGCAACAACAACCCTATTCTTCTGGGTTGATTCTGTGGGACCACATGGCTCTGCTGGAGGATCATTTTGCATGCCTAACACACCGACATTTTTTTGCTTTGACTTCGACGGGTGCTTCCTATATTACATCTCAACCTTCTCATTGTAAGCAGCAACCCTAGAACTGTGTTGCTTGGCATACAATTCAAGCTGCGCTTTCACATTATGTTCCTGTGTAACCTCCTCTGTACCATCTACAGATTGAGACGGCGTGTCCTACAATACAGGGAAACCATCATCCTGCTCCTGCACACCTGGTTGCTATCAAAATTAGGTCCAACTGTCTTATCCCCGGAACCCTCTACATCAGTCCACGAATAGGTGTATGCTCATCATACGAGGGTGGCCCTCTTACACCATCGGGCCCCAAAGCACTAGCAGGCACAGTATCAAATGCAGCAGCAACTTCTTCAGGTGGGTTAGGATCAACATAATCAACATTCAACATATCCAAAGTTTGCTTAATAGTTTCATCAGTTTCAATTGTCCTATCACCAGAACCCTCTACATCATCTCCATGAACAAGTGTATGCTCATCATACGAGGGTGGCCCTCTTACACCATCGGGCTCCAAAGCACTGGCAGGAATAGTATCAGATGTAGCAGCAACTTCTTCAGGTGGGTCAGGATCAACATAATCAGCATTCAGCATATCCAAAGTTTGCTTAATAGTTTCATCAGCTGGTATAACAAAGACAAATGCATTAGTGATAAAAAATTAATGCAGTTACTATAGGAATGCAAGTTACATTCAAAAACTAGTTAAGATGTTATTACAGAATTGGAATTATGTTCCAAAAAACTAAACACAAAGCTATAAATTTCAGATATAATGCACATAATCTAGGAAGTTAAGATAAATATATGATAGAAGTTATAATTACAAGTTATCAAAGTTAATCTAAAGAAGACAAGGTGCATTAGTATTCTAAATTTAAAATATGAAAGTTAGATCCAAAGATTTAAATAGTTAAGATACAAACAAGTTGAGAGTTACACTGAATTATAAAAGTTCAAAGATGTAAAGTTCACATATAATACACTTAAAATCTAGGAAGTTAAGATAAATGAATGATAGAAGTTATAATTAGAGCTTATCAGAGTTAAACTAAAAATTAGACAATGTGTACTAGTAGTCTCAATTTTAAATAGGACAGTTAAAACACATAACTAATAGGAAAAAAATATAACAGGTGTTTCATTTTACAAATAAACTAGGTCGCAGCACATAAACAAAAATAAGATAAAGAGTTAACAAAAGTATTAAAAGTATTAGAGAATAAACCTCCATCAGCAGTAGACCAATCTTCCAAATTAGGATTATTTGCCACAGATATAACTGCCAAATCAACATAATAAAAATTATGAGTAAAAAGGAGGATATTAAACATAAAAAATTATAAGTTAAACAAAGAAAAAGAATGAAAAAAGAATAAAATTATACCAGGTGGAGATACGGGTTTTTCGATAGGATCAACCACATGGTGATCGTCTTTGGCCATATCCCGCGTCTGCACGATAGAATCAAAAACTAAAGAAACATGACTAATCACTAAAGGAATGCCAGCAGCTAAACTCAATTTTGTATCACGGGCAACTAATTTCGCTTTCTTAATAACCGTAACAGGGTTTGAGTTCTCAGAAGCATCACCAGATCCTGAGAAAACACACACACAATTAACAGAAATCATTAAAAAATGCAACATAAAAAAGAACACACTGTAACAGACAAGAATTAACTAATACAAATGTGAAGTTCACATAATGAGCTTGAGAAGTTAACTTGTCAGTAATCTGCCTAAGATGTTACTACATAATTTGCATTGTGTTGCAAAAAAAACTAAAAATAAAAGATAGAAAGTTCAGATACACTAAAAATATAACTTAAAAAGGAAAGCTAGCTGCAAAAAAATGAAAAAGTTAAGATACAAAAAGGTTGGGAGTTACACTGATCTATTAAAATTCAAAATATAGGAAGTTAAGATAAATATATGACAGAAGTTATAATTAGAAGTTATCAAAGTTAAATTAAAGTAGTCAATATAATGTGCAATAGTAGTATAAATTTAAAATATGAAAGTTAGAAGTTAATATAACAGGAACTATAAATGTTGAAAGCTACAAAGTTCAGATATAATACACATAATTCATAAAAACAAGAAACTAACAGGAAAAACATATCACAAGTGTTTCATTTTACAAAATTAAACTCACAAAACATATATCAAATTAGAAAAATAATGAATATACGACAATGAACCCTATAATTTATTATAGCATCATAATATACTAGAAGTTAACTTCAAACAACTGCAAAAGTTCAGACAAAACAGGAGAGTTAACACCCTCTTATAACAGAAGTTAGGTTCAACTAACATCATACAACTAGCATAAATCAACTAACATCAACTAGCAGGATATTTTTAGGCTGAAGTTAGCATCATTTTAACATCAGCAGAAACAAAAAATAATGGAAAAACAACAGGAGATTGATACGTCCATTTTGCATCACTATTCTATGTCTTAATTCACTATTATTCATTGATATATTTCATATTGAGAGGTGGTACTTATGTTATTTCATCTATTTTTGCATGGTTGATGACTTTTGGAGCATGGACCGCTGCAGTCAGGATACTGATGGAAAATGTGCTGTTTGGAGGCAAAATTCGTGAAGATCAGAAAATCCGGGAAAATATACGGAAAATCCTATTTTTCCAGAAGACTAAGGATGCCAGAAGATGGAGTGGAGGTGGGCCACAGGGGGCCCACACCACCCCATGGCGCGGGCAGGCCTAGGCCACGCCTGGAGGTGGTGTGGCCACCCTGGCCCACTCTAGCCTCTCCCCTCTGGCGTATATCATCCTCCCAAAACCCTAAGACTCAGGGAGCGACCATAGAAAGATTATGCCGCCTCCGCGGGGCAGAAAACACCAAGAGAGAAAGATCTCTCCGGCAGACAGATTTCTGCCGGGGGAATTCCTTCCCGGAGAGGGGAGATCGTCGCCATCAACACCACCATCAAGCTGGACTTCATCAGGATCATCATCATCATCACCACCACCATCATCACCATCAGCACCCTCATCACCATCTCCATATTGCTGTAACAATTGAGTTGAATCTTGCATAGTTCACAGGGGAAACTTTCCCGGTGTTAATTACTCTTTATAGTTGATGCTATTGAGTGAACCATTGAATTATTGTTTATGTTCAGATTGTTATATATCATTATTCCATATCTGATCATGATCCATATGATGTCTTGTGAGTAGTTCGTTTTGTTCTTGAGGACATGGGAGAAGTCTTGTTGTTAGTAGTGGAGTTGCGTTGAGAAAGATTCAATAGATTGTTATTTAAGTTGTGGTGTACTTCTTCTAGTGGTATCATGTGAACGTCGACTACATGACACTTCACCTATATGGGCCTAGGGGAATGCATTGTGTATTTGGCTACTAATCGTAGGGGTTGCCGGAGTGACAGAAACCTGAACCCCCGTTAGGAAACCATTGCACAAGGGACGTAAGGGTCTTAGAGTTTAAAGTTGTGGTTAGGTTTCTACCTTAATTACTTTCTTGTACTTACGGATGTTTGCAAGGGTGATGTGCTCGTCGTTCAACGTAGAGCTCGTTGGGAACCCGAAGAGGAAGGTACGATGAATACAGCAGCAAGTTTTCCCTCAGTTATGAAACCAAGGTTTAATCGAACCAGTAGGAGCACGGAAACACCCCAAAGGTGTTACTAGCTGAGCTTTGGCAGGGCGCACTACCGTTGCTAGTAGAAACATGGAGACCTGCACAACACAACCACAGAACTTTGTCCCCAACTTGCGATGAGGTTGTCAATCTCACCGTGTTTTGCGGAAAACAAAGGATTAAACGTATCGAATGGAAAGAAGTAAAAGTTTGCAGAAAGTAAACACAAAGCAGTAAAAGATTGTAGATTGTATGTAAAGTAAAAGGACCGGGATCCATAGTTCACTGGAGGTGGCTCTCCTTAAGATAGATAACATGTTGGGTGAACAAATTACAGCGGGGCAATTGACAAACACCGAGAAAGCAATACATGCATATACTAATCATCTTGACTCCTTTGAGACTTGATTGGGCATTACAACATAATACATAGACCGCCATCCAACTGCATCTATGACTAATAATCCACCTTCAGGTTATCATCCGAACCCCCTCCAGTATTAAGTTGCAAGCAACAGATTGTTGTTTTACGAACTGCGTGTAAAGTAAACAATATGATTGTTGCTTTACGAACTGCGTGTAAAGTAAACAATATGATTGTTCTATGAACAAAAGATTGTTGTTTTTCCCTAGTAGCAACAGAACATCTAGTACCTTAGAGATTTCTGTCACTTCCCCAGATTACCAGAGGCATGAACCCACTATCGAGCATAAATACTAACTCTTGGAGTTGCTAGCATCTACTCGTCCAAGATAGCTACTAACAATAGAAAGCATGCAAGATCTCAAATCACAAAGACATGATAGAATCAATAATCAATCTGAAATAGCATCTCAATATCCATCGGATCCCTGCAAACACAACATGTATGAATTACAAATAGATGATCTTGATCATGAACGGAGCTCACAAGATCTAAACATGAAAGCACCAACGAGGAGAACCAGCCATCTAGCTACTACATGGATCCGTAGTCCAAGGATGAACTACTCACGCATCACACCGGAGGCTTGCATGGTGATGAAGAAGGCCTCCAGGGTGAATTCCCCTCTCCGATAGGGTGCCGGGAAGAGCTTCAGATCCCTCCCGATCTAGGGATGGAGATGACAGCGGCTACAGACTCTTTCGTGGATTTTTGTCGGGTACCTAGGGTTTTTGTCCCAAGGGTAATATATAGGCGGAAGGAGAGGCCGAGGGGGTGCCGGGAGCGGCCACACCACCCCCTGGCGCGGGCCAGGCCTGGACGCGCGGCCAGGTGGTGTGGTGGATCCCTGGCCCTTCTCCGTCTCGTATTCTGGCACTTGATCCCTTCCGGAAAAATAGGCACTTTGGCTTTTGTCTCGTCCAATTCCGAGAATATTCATTTTCTGACTTTCCTGGAACCAAAAACAGCAGAAAACAGGCAGCTGGCACTGTGACTCTTGTTAATAGGTTAGTCAAAGAAATCATATGAAAATTACTCCAAAGTTGGAACAAAACACAAGAAAGTGGATAAAACCAAGCATGGAACATCAAAAATTATAGATACATTTGCAATGTATCAACATCCCCAAGCTTAACTCCTGCTCGTCCTCGAGTAGGTAAGTGATAAAAAGAAAGAATAATTTTTGAGGTGACATGCACCATCAAAGACTTGATCAAAGTATTTGCAAAACATTCAAAGCTGGGATCATAGTACTTCAATCATAACATGAAAGACAAAGTTCTAGCAATAAGCAAAGAAACTATGATGCAACATGAAAAGGCACAAACAAAAGATTCATGAATAACAATGCTTTGCAAGACGTTTGTTTGTTTCACATAAAGAAAACATAGCATAATAGTATTCAGCTTGTCCCTCAATAGAGTAGCAAATATAAATGCATATGACACCTTCAAAGTACATAAGAGTGACTAGATACAATAGTTTAAAACAAGCAATATCAAAGTATGTATCAATCAACTAGTCTTGGGACAATGCACATAGAACTAAGAATGGCCACTATGCTCTCAAAGTAGGTGCATAAAGATAGAAGGTGGAGACTCGATATAATGGTGGAAGAAAGGCCTTTTGTAAAAGGAAGTAGGGATTCAAGTCTCATAAAGATCTTCCAAAAATTATGGTACTTATAGCTTTCAGCTCTCATTGCCCCTATCATAAGCATCTTGAAGTGATTAAGGTTAAAGTGAACAAACTATGGTGTACATGCTTGACGAAGTATAAGTTAGAAATCTCATGTCCCTTGTATACGAGGGCCGCTCCTCATGCTACTCAAGTTTAGTCACCGGTAAGTCCTTGTCATCGTAAGTATGTGTGTATCATTGAGAACCGCCAACGGGGTACCCCTTGCCCGATGATATGGAAGAATCCCCATATCAAAATAACAAGGCAAGCAGACAACGAGCATCTCATCATTCTTCTTATTTACCATGGGAATATGGTGCTTTTTTCTCTCTTTTCTCTTTTCATAGTATCTCTTTTTTTCTCAATATAGGACTATTTTTTTATAAGAAGAATTGTTCATAGACATCTCATTATGGTTACGCTGCAGGTTTCCACCATGTCAGCAGGGATTAGACCAGTGGCCCAGGCGTTTCTCTAACACATATACATAACTCCATGGACTTACAAGCTCCCCTTTCATTTCACACCGACGACATCCATATACAAAAGAGCATGATATCAACTAGGTACAAGTACCAAGTGCAATGTTGAAAGCGTTCCCCATGAAAGCATGGTTCTGCTAATTCCCAACAAATAAGTGCAAGCATATACAACATAGAAGACACAATGGTTCAAGTTTATTAGAGGCAACTAAAGTAAAGTGTGCCATCAAGTTCGTGAGAGCTTTAATCACTAGTTTTCTCATAACAAGTGGAAGGTAAACAAAAGCATGAATATACTTGGAATAGCATAAGCTAGTAGGTAGGTATGGTGGACTCTTTGGAATAACTTTGTTTAGGGAGTTGGATGTATGAGTGGAACTCATACTTTGTTGTGGAGGCCAGCAAAAGACTGGGAGCGACAAACTAAGAGAGCAATAATGGTCATAATCATGCAGAGCGACAAAACATCATTGATCAAAGCATAAAGTGATACTACAAGTTGAAAACTAAAGGATCATAAAGGTTGTGGTGACTTGAGATAGTCATAACATGGTGTGAGCATGCGTCAAGTCAACCCAAATAAAGCATCAAAGGAGAATACCATTATACTATGCTTTAATATGTTAAAACAACGCATGATTCATCTAAGGCACATTAAGAAATCTCAATATAACAAGTCATGCTACAGCAAAGAATACTAAGCATAAAGCCAAAACAATATCAAGCATGGCATGACAAAGCATAGCCACAGTCAAAAACGAGCTCTTTTTACCACATAAGCATGGCTAGGAGGTCGAAGATCGTGGATCGAGATGAAGAACGTCTCCTCCTTCTTCTCTGGATCTCTTCTTTCTCCCTTCTGGATGGTGTGGCGGCTACTATGTTGTGTTTCCGTCATCGGTCCCTTCACAGAAGGTGTTCCTTTTGACAAGACATAGGCGGCGGTAGCTATATGGCAGGAACTATACGGCCGGAAAAATATTCCCGCCATATAGTTGCTCGTTAAATCCTCTGTACGCTTCCCTCGATTTCTTCCAAAGATAGACTTGCTTGTTTTCGCCTGAATATTATGTTTCTCTAGTTAAAACCCTCTGTTGATGTTTAGAACCTGAAACACATATTAAAAACCAAGTTTTCTTTGCTACCGAAGTATTAGCGTCAGGTAAAGCTAGAAAACGATCAAATCCGGTAGAAAACCATCAATTAAAACCATCAAACATGTGTCGAATCTCACAGTTATCACTTTGCCCCATGCAACCCTAAATCAAACTGCCCTTTGTTCCCATTGCTCTCCGCCCGCGGACCGAAAGAAAGGTTTCTGAGGCAGACACGAAAGAGGCGCGCGGGAGTGGATTCCAGAGATGGAGGGATCTAGGAGCACAATAGTTATTGGCGGCGGTATAGGAGTCGACGGTTGGAGGGGGCGATCTGATCTAGAAAACGCGTGATTATGGGATCCGTGGAGGTGCGGTGGTGGAGTATGGTTAGCCAATGGTAATTGCTAACTGCACCCATGACCCGATTAGATTAATGGTGGCGGTTAGATTGAGCTTATTGGGCCTAATTGTGCGGTGATGATTGTTATGTGTGAGTTGAGTGGGGTGCACGTAAGAAAGATCTTGTTTGCTTGTTTAATACTCTCCATCCCTAAGTTACTAAACATGTTTTAAGTCTAGATATATGCGAATCTAGACAAACACAAGTCATTATTTTGGAACGGACAGAGTAGTAGTGAAGATGAAGATGAAGAAGTGGAGGTAAGCGAGAACGGGACAGTAGCCTAGTGGTTGGGTCGCAATTGGCGTATTCCAGTGACCGGAGTTTGATCCCTGTCAGGAACGATTTTCAGAATTCTCACGCCGACCCGCTTCTACTGTATCAAAAAATGTCTAATTCCTCATAACACTGTTTTCTGTTTCGTGAAGAAGCGGAGATAAACGAAATGAAGGCGTCGTTCCCTTGGTGAAAGGCGTCGCTGCGGTGCTTTCGGCCTTCCTCGTGCTCCGGATGAAAACCCTGATCCTCGAATCGGGCGGCGACGGCGCTCTGGCGTCGTGCTCTTCTTAAAGACGCCGCCTTGGAGCCCTCGTCGTGTGGCTCTCCGGCGGAGATTTGACGGAGCTGCGGTGTCTTCGGACGGTTGGAGTTGCGGCGTGTCTCCCTCGACAAGGCTTGTTGCGGATCTACTCCCTCTCTCCTTAGGGCTCCCTCGAGGCGGTCTAGGGCCTGTGGGCTTCCTAGTTTGGTTCTGGAGGTGGTCGGCTTCTGGTGGCGTTGCTGCAGCAGTGGCGGGATCTCGACGGTGCACGTGAAAATGGCTCGTCCCCTGGAGGACCTCCGGCCCGACACTGTAGACATCTTGAGCTCGCCTTCCACTTTTGTAGTAACTGTAATGGTCTTGCGCTTTTGAGTGTAGCGCCGTGGTTTGACTTCTGGTGTGGGTGGGTTGCTCTTTCGTATAAACTGGGTGAAGTATCTTGTATCTATTCGCCGTTAATTTAACTTCAGGCCTTTGGTCTATTATATAAAAAAAATGAAATTCACTCTCGAGTCATCGAAAATCCCATCTCCCCACGCCACGGTGGTCGTTTTGGGCAGGTTGATCGGTCAGATACTCAGAGCTGTCTAAACCCGGCCCAAAACTGCAGACCGTGAGTCGTGAGAGGCACACGAAGAAAAGCTACCGGCGGCCGGCTGGTGAAATTGGTGAGGGCAACAGGGAAGAATGGCGCCGGCGTTCGATTCCGGTGGCAGCTCGAAGAGGCGGCGGATGGATGAGGAAGGGGATCAAGGACTCGGCGGCAGGGAGGCGGCGGCCGCGGAGGAGGACCGCATCTCGGCGCTGCCAGAGGCGTTGCGGCTGCATATCCTGGGCCTCCTCCCGTTCAAATCCGCCATCCGCACGGGCGCGCTCTCCACCCGGTGGCGCGCGCTCTGGACGCACCGCTGGCCGGCGCCCTCCTCGCTCGACCTCCGCCTCGACACCCACGCCTCCGCGGCGTCGATCCTCGAGTCCCTGAAACGACGCCGCCTGCGGCGCATCGACCGCTTCTCTTTCTCGTTTCAGATCGACGACGAGGAGGTCCAGCCCGACGCCTTCCACCGCATCATGGACTACGCCGCCGCCTGCTCCGTCGCTGACCTTCACGTGGACTGCGTCTACTATAACTTCGCCTTAGTTTTCAAGCTCCGCCTCCCGCGAGGCGACCCTCACCTCTCGCGGCTCACCCTCAAGGGTATTCGCGTCGGCCTCTCAAAGTCCTTCTCCGCTCGCGCCCACACCTTCTCTGTCCTGGAGGCCATTTCTCTCCATGGCGTCACACTCTCTGACAACACTGTCCATAACCTGGTTGCCGCGTCCCCTCTCCTACGCACCCTCGAATTGTGCTACTGCGATGGCCTTGACTTCGTCAGCGTCGAGGCCGCTGGAGCGCAGCTCAGGAGCCTCACCATCGCGGAGTGCAGATGGGTGAAAGACGTTTCTACCATTGAAGCGTCCAGCCTTCGCTCCTTCCGCTACAGCGGCTACTACATCCGCTCCCTAAGAATCCCTGCTACCTGCCCGCTTGCGGACCTTTACATATGCTTCGGCGGACCTGCTGGTCGCGGCCGGTATGGACCAAGCACCCCAGTCTCACTTGGGTTTGCTTGGCCTGCAGAGGTGCCAAGAAATTGGCTTCAAGCACTCACCAACTTCTCCAACCTTGCGGTGCTTACCCTCTGCAGCAGTGCCCTGCGGGTTCGTTGCTTACTGCATTTCATGTCGTCGATTAATTGCATTGTTTAGTTAGTCATATCCTTCTTCTTTGCAGAGAGTGTCTGCCAAGGCTCGAGAAAGATCACGGGCCAAAGGGGCTGTGCCGTGCAAACTGCAGAATTTGAGAGAGTTGCAGCTGCTGATGTTTGCGATGTACGACGACAGCCTGGATGATATCTACATTTTCATTGTGGCCTGCTGCCCGCCTCTGTTAGAGAGGCTGTTTGTGGAGGTGAAGATACTCAATGCAACATGACACTGAGTGATTGATCTCTGCTGCTAAACAGATTGCACTATGACCATGAGAGATGCATCCATTTGATACTCATAGTTTGTACTCCCTCCGATCCATATTACTTGTTATTGAAAAAGACGTATCTAGCACTAAAACATGTCTACATACATCTATTTTAGTGACAAGTAATATGAATCGGAGGGAGTATGTTTTCTCTTTCTGTGCTTTAGTTCTTCCTAATGCTTCCAATGCTCTATTTCAGCTTCCAACAAATAGTCAATATTATAGGCCAGAGTTAGAACCACCAGAATCAGAGGATGAGATACTAGAGCCAGTGGAGGAGCTTCCAGGGAAAGAGCCACCAGACGAAGATGGGCCAGAAGAAGAGCTATCAGAAGAGGAAGAGGAGCTCCGAGAGGAGCTGCCAGAGGGAGAGGCATCGGAGGAAAAGCAATCAGATGACGACTGGTCAGACGAAGAGCTATCTGATGGAGGGCAATCAGAGGAAGAGCCAGTGGACGAATGCCTTGAGAACCTTAAGTTGCTCAAGATGACGAATTTCAAGGGGGACGACAATGAGATGAATCTAATAAGGTTCGTGTTGAGGAACTCTACTAATCTCAACCAGTTGCTACTATTTACCTCAAAGAGTGATCAACCAGAATGGCTCAAGCAAAATCACGTGGATACATCTGATATTCTTGAAAAAATATCGCGTCTCGAAAAGGCCTGGCCAAATGCCCAGATAATTCTGGGTGAGTCTGATGGTGATGCAGTTCAGCCATTGCATAGGAAGGCCTTTGCTGATGTCTAGTTTATTTTTCACCATCGGAGTTTTATCAGATAATGATTTGATATGTGAAAGGCTAGCAACTTCTGGGTAAGATGTTGCATATGATTCGGTGTTCTGTATTCCGTGAAGGATTATGACCATTGTAGCCTTATACCCTGCACCTTAAGTCTATCTGAAAGACCACGTTTTGGTTTCAGTGTCTCTATTAACATCGTTGCCCCTTGCTGGTGTTTTCGACAAAAAAATTAACCGACATGTTTGGTACAACAGCTGAACAAGGTCTTGCAAATGCTGTGACTTGGTATGATCTTTGTTCTGTTCAATCTTCTTGTAGTGATCTGTTGGAACAGCAGCGTTGCGGCAGTGTTGCGTTTTTCCTTGGCAGAGTTCAGATCCATTGCTGTCTGTAGACTTATGGTGGAACTTCTGTAGACTTTCTTGGTTGAACTTCTGACAGTGCGCAGGTGATCCCCAGCCACGGCCTTGGACGCCGCTCTCATGATGGGTGCGTAGCTGACAAAAAAAAAAGAAGAATAGTCGCATGGAGTGAGTGCGTCATGCATGATCTATAGAATCTGGTAGATTAAAATAAATTTTGGAAAGGAAAGTTCAAGGCACACTGGAGACTATACATAAAGGCCCCACTACCATCAACGTCAAGTGAGCAAAGGGTAAAACCACACACGTCTCCAAGAACAGAATGGCTGCGTCTGGCCAGGCGTTGACGATGGTGCCGAAGACCGTGCAAGAGCTGGCGGCGGCCGTCAGGGAGCCGCCGAGCCGGTATGTGCGGCCAGAGCAAGAGCGCCATGCCGGCCTGCTGGCCGCCGATGAAATGCAGGATCCCATCCCTCTCGTCGATCTTAGCCGGCTGACGGATGCCGACGAGGCCAACAAGCTCCGGGCAGCTCTACAGACCTGGGGCCTCTTCCTGGTCAGCCTCTGCGCACACCTTAATTAGTTTCTACAATTATTGAGCTTTTGCTGAAATTTTTACCAACACTTATCTATCTAGGCCACCAACCATGGAATTAAAGACTCTCTTATGGATGCCATGATGAGCGCATCGAGGGAGTTCTTTGGGCAACCGATTGAGGAAAAGGAGAAATGCAGTAACCTGGTGGAGGGCAAGCCCTTCGAGATTGAAGGGTATGGAAATGACAAGGTGGTATCTCAGGATCAGATCCTGGACTGGCAGGACAGGCTGCATCTGAGAGTGGAGCCAGAAGATGGGAGGAATTTTGCTAAATGGCCCACTCATCCGGAATCTTTCAGGTTACATACTCCCTTACTACCAGTGATGTTTTTTTTAAACGAGCCCTTCAGTGATGTTTCACATTTTTAATAATTAGCTCTTTTTTGGATACTAATAGTATTAGCTTAGTTGCAAAGGAAGGCAATTGAAAATTCACTAAAATATCAAGGAAAAATATCAGGAACTGCACTTTGGGTAAACTCTGATCTAGTTAACGCACTCTGATCATTGCACGTCTCTCTTACTAGTGGACCCGTGTTATCATATAATAAAGTTAGGTTAAAAGTGAAGTTTTCTCAACATAAATTGTCTCTTGCCTTCGGAGACAATTCATAGAAACTGAATAAAAAACAAAAGCTTTGATTTGATTAGACTATTCTAGAGTCTTTCAACAGGGATGTGCTACATGAGTATTCATCAAGAACCAAGGGGATAAGAGATGTTATCTTGCGATCGATAGCCAATCTCCTGGAGCTTGACGAGGACTACTTTGTCAACCAGCTATCAAACAAGGCTACCGGGTTTGCTAGATTCAACTACTACCCTCCATGTCCGAGGCCTGACCTTGTTCTCGGCCTCAAGTCTCACTCTGATGGTGGTCTTCTTACTATTCTTTTGGTTGACGAAGATGTCGGTGGCTTGCAAGTTCAGAGAGATGGTAAATGGTACAATGTTCCAGCCAAGCCTCACACATTGGTGATTAACTTAGGAGACTGCATGGAGGTAGGCACCAACAAATACAAGCTATGAACACTCAGTCTCTCCATGATCTGAAATGATCAATGTATATCCTATTTCCTGAATCCTAATGCTCCATTAACTTGTATGTAAAACATGACGCAGATTATGAACAATGGAATCTTTAGGAGCCCAATTCACAGAGTGGTGACAAATGCCGAGAAGGAAAGGCTTTCACTGGCCATGTCTTATAACGTGGATGGGGAAATGGTGCTCGAGCCGGCGCCTGGTTTGGTGGATGACAAGCGACCATCAAGGTATATGAAGCTGAAGAACAAGGATTTCGTAGCTGGTCTCATTAAGCATTTCCTTCAAGGGACGAGATTCATCGAGACCCTGAAAATATAGGCTCAACCCTTAAGTTGCTCAAGATGATGAATTTCAAGGGGGGTGACAATGAGATGAATCTAGTAAGGTTTGTGTTGAGAAACTCTACTAGTCTCAACCAATTTCTACTATTTACATCGAAGAGTGATCAACCAGAATGGTTCAAGAAAAATCATGTGGATACATCTGATATTGTTAAAAATAATATCGCCTCTTGAAAAGGCTTGGCCAAATGCCTAGATAATTCTAGGTGAGTCTGATGGTGATGCAATTCAGCCATTGCATAGGAAGGCCTTTTCGCACATCAAGTTTATTTTTCACCAGCAGAGTTTCATCAGATAATTTGATATGTCAAAGGCTAGCAAATGCATGATTCAGTGTTCTGTATTCCGTGAAGGATTATGGATGATTGTTGTAGCCTTATACTCTGCACCTTAAGTCTATCTGAAATACCACGTTCTACTTTCAGTGTCTATATTAACGTTGTCCCCTTGCTGGTGAATTATACAATCAAACTGGAACAATTCAGTACAACAGCTGAGCAAGAAAATCTTGCAAATACTGTAGAATGCTGGGACTTGGATCTTCGTGTAGTTATCTGTTTGAACGGCAGCATTGTTGCAGTGTTATGTAGTTATGGTTTTACTTGTGAATTGCCATTAATCCTCTTTCTTGCTTATATTAATGGTTCACCCTGTGTAGGTTTGAATATTGAATGTTTCTTGTACTGAAGTCACAAGAAACCTGAACATATAAATCAATTGTTGAGGTCTTTGATAGCTGGCCAAATTCCTAGATAATATTACCTCTTGAAAAGGCCTGGCCAAATGCCTGGATAATTCTAGGTGAGTCTGATGGTGATGCAATTCGGCCATTGCATAGGAAGGCCTTTGCCCACGTCAAGTTTATTTTTTCACCAGCGGGGGTTCATCAGATAATTTGATACAGTATGCCAAAACCAGAACTAGGGTTGCGAAGCGGCACCCGATCCGCCCCGTTTCGTAGACAAAATTTGTTAGTCTAGTTCAAATTTTTTCAATAAAATTTATCTAGTTTGAACTAAATTTTGCTTTCGCGGGCTCTCGCGGGTTGCCGCTTCGCAACCCTAACCAGAACATATAAATCAATTGTACTGAAGTCCAGATGAGACCAAAGTTTTCGTGCATATTTTCTGTCAGTTCAGCTCAGCCTGGTCAGTGGTCATTTGGTGTTGTTTTTTTATTGTGTGATACAGCCATACAGGGGTTAACTCACTCAGACCCAGGGTACCACTGTACCGGAGCTAACAGCTTAGTAACCAGAGAGCGCCATGGAGAGTGGAAGCTAAGCGCAGGGACGAAGACGGCGCAGTAGTCTCGTGGACGGCATACTAGTCCCATGGACGGCATGATGGGAGCGTGACTGACCAAGAAAGTTCGCATGGAGTACGTCATGCATGATCTATAGGCCAGTCGCTTTGGAAGATGAAGAAACTTTTTTTTTCCTTAAAATTGAAAAAGAAAAATCAAGGCACACTCGAGGCTATACATAACGCCCAACCCTATCTTCAGCTTCAAGTGAGAGAGTAAAACCAGACACATACCCAAACACAGAATGACTGCGTCTGACGCGACGATGACAATGGTGCCGAAGACGGTGCAAGAGCTGGCGGCGGCCGTCAAGGAACCGCCGAGCCGGTACGTACGGCCGGAGCAAGAGCGTCATGGTGGCCTGCTGGCAGCTGATGAGCTGCCTGAGCCCATCCCTCTCATCGATCTTAGTCGGCTGACGGACGCTGATGAGGCCGACAAGCTCCGGGCGGCTCTGCACCACTGGGGCCTTTTCCTGGTATAATCCTCTTCGCGCACCATCTTTCTAAAACAATCGATTTCATGCTGAAATTCTCACCACTTCCGATTATCCAGGTGACTAACCATGGAATTGAAGACTCTCTTATGGATGCCATGATGAGCGTATCGAGGGAGTTCTTTCGGCAACCGATAGAGGAAAAGAAGAAATGCAGCAACTTGGTGGAGGGCAAGCCCTTCGAGATTGAAGGGTATGGAAGCCAGAAAGTGGTAGCTCAGGATCAGATCTTGGACTGGCATGATCGGCTGTATCTCGTAGTGGAGCCAGAAGATGAGAGGAATTTTGGTAAATGGCCCAGTCATCCGGAATCATTCAGGTTACCTACTCCCTTACCTTCAGAGTTTTTTTCTTTTTTCAAACGAGCCCTTCAATCATGTCTCTCATTTCTAATACTCCCTCGGACCCATATTAGTTGACTTGGGTTTGTGTAGATGATTCAGATGTATCTAGCACTAAAACATGTCTAAATACATTCAAATCTAGACAAATCCAAGTCAACTAATATGGGTCGGAGGGAGTAGTATTATTAACTCTTTTTTGGATACTAATAGTATTAGCTTAGTTACAGAGGAAGAAAAAGGAAAATTTAGCAAAATATCAATGGATAGAATAGAATACCAGAAACTGCACTTTGGGTAAACCCTGCACGTTTCTCTTGCTACTGAACCTGTGTTATCATATAATAAAATTACGCTAAAAGTGAATTTTTCCAACATAAATTGTCTCTTGCCTTTGGAGACAACTCATAGAATAGAAATTGAATAATACACAAAAGTTTTGAATTGATTAGACTATTGTAGAGTCTTTCAACAGGGATATGCTACATGAGTACGCATCAAGAACCCAGGGAATAAGAGATATTATCTTGCGATCGATGGCCAAGCTCTTGGAGCTTGATGAGGACTACTTCGTCAACCAACGATCAAACAAGGCTACTGGGTTTGCTAGATTCAACTACTACCCTCCATGTCCAAGGCTAGACCTTGTTCTCGGCCTCAAGTCTCACTCTGATGGTGACCTCCTTACCATTCTTTTGGTTGACGAAGATGTCCGTGGCTTGCAAGTCGAGAGAGATGGCAAATGGTACAATGTTCCAGCGAAGCCATACACATTGGTGATTAACTTAGGAGACTACATGGAGGTAGGCACCAACAAATACAAGTTATGCACACCCACTGTCTCCATAATCTGAAATGATCAATGTATATCATATTTCCTGAATCCCAATGCTCTATTAACTTGTATGTCAAAAATTGACGTAGATAATGAGCAATGGAATCTTTAGGAGCGCAGTTCACAGAGTGGTGACGAATGCCGAGAAGGAAAGGCTTTCAATGGCTGTGTTTTATAGTGTGGATGGGGAAACGGTCCTCGAGCCAGCACCTGGTTCGGTGGATGACAAGCGACCATCAAGGTATAGGAAACTGAAGGCCAAGGATCTCGCAGTTGGTCACATTGAGCATTTCCTTCAAGGGACGAGATTCATCGAGACCTTGAAAATATAGGTTCAACCCCTAAGTTGCTCAAGATGACGAATTTCAAGGGGGCGACCATGAGATGAATCTAGTAAGGTTTATGATGAGAAACTCTACTAGTCTCAACCAATTGCTACTTTTACATCGAAGAGTGATCAACCAAAATGGCTCAAGAAAAATCATGTGGATACATCCGATTTTCTTAAATATAATATTGCCTCTCAAAAAGGCCTGGCCAAATGCCTAGATAATTCTAGACGAGTCTGATGGTGATGCAATTCAACCATTGCATAGGAAGGCCTTTGCCCACATCAAGTTTATTTTTCACCAGCGGAGTTTCATCAGATAATTTGTTATTGCAAATACTGGGACTTGGTGTGCCCTATCTCTGTGCTCTATGTTCTTCATGTAGTTATCTGTTGGAATGGCAGCATTGTTGCAGTGTTTCGTTTTTCCTTGTGAATTTCCACCCTCTTTCTTGCTGATATCAATGGTTCAACCCCTTTAGGCTTGAAGATTAAATCATTCTTGCACTACAGTCATAGTAAAACCTAATTATGAACACACATGAACAATTGTCCAGTTTTGTGCATATTTTCCCTGTCAATTCAACCCAGGAGAGCCAGTGGCCATTCGTGTTATTTTTGATTGTGTGATACTAGACAGGCTACTGGAAGTGCTAGACCTTAGGGCTATCTGCATATCACGTTTTTCTTTTAGTGTCTATATGAACGGTGATGCATTGCTGGAGTCTTCTACATACAAACTGACAAAATTCAACAGCTGAACAAGAAAGTCCTGCAAATATCGTGGAACGCTGAGACTTAGCATGTTCTCTCTTTCTGCAAATATTGTGGAACTCTGATCTAGATTATTGCACGTTTCTCTTGCTAGTGGACCCGTGGTATCATCATATAATAAAGTTTGGCTAAAAGTGAAGTTTGCTTAACATAAATTGTATGTTACCATCGGAGACAACTCATAGAAACTGAATAAATCCAAAAGCTTTGATTTGAATAGAATATTCTAATACCTTTCAAGTTTCAACAGGGATGTGCTACATAAGTACCATCAAGAACCAAGGGGATAAGAGATCTTATCTTACGATCGATAGCAAATCTTCTAGAGATTGATGAGGACTACTTCGTCAACTAGCTATCAAACATGTTGCTAGATTTATTTGATATCAGTTTTTCACTGCACCGAACCTCCCGGGTCGCCTCCCTCCTGGGCGGCTCCGGAGGCGCCTCCGGCACCCCTCCAGCCCCGTCCGGTCTTGAAGCAGAGGTCGCCGGCGCCGGCGGCGGTGGCGGCGCCCACCCGGTCGTTCCGATGGTGGGCAGGAGAGGTGCTCGCAGCGGCGGCATGGGGGATGGTGTGGCGGCGTTGGAGGGCGCGGGGCGGCGCGGCAAGGCTGGTGCCTGAGGAATCCGGCGGGAGGCAGTGGAGGGGTGCCGCCGTGTCGCCGTGGCGGCCATCGGCAGCGAGGGCGGAGACCTCTGGTGGGCCAAGATCCGGATCCCCTTGGGCCACGATCTGGTGCTCTGGTTGGGCCTTGATCTAGACCTCCGGGTTGGGCTTCTGCTGCAAGAGTCTCGTGCTCCTGCAAATGAGCCTTGTGCTGCCATTTTTCTGTTGCTGTCCTGCTGGAGCTTGAGTGCCGGCGTGGGGCCTGTAATTCTTGAGAATAATGGAGGTGGTCGTAGGGTTCTTCCTCCCGCGAAGATGAAGACTAGCCTGATGCATGTCCTTCTCGATCCGGTTGCAGTAGCGTGTTCTGGAAGGCTTCGCCGGCGAGTTCGGGGCGACTCATGTCTAGAGTTTGCTGGATTGGGAGATTCGGTCGTGGCACCCGTGTTTTACTCTGGTTGTTTGGTTTTAGAGGGAGCGCTTCGAAGCTCCGCTGGCTGTTAATATCATGGGACATGTTCTCGTTCCATGGTGCTAGCTGAGAAGATCATGGTGGTCGTGATCTGATGACTAGCAATGGTGGTTCGAAGCTCTGTGGCGATGAGGAATTAGCTTGGCGTTTCTTTTCTTGGAGGAGCGTCTTGCATGTGGGGGCAATTGCACAGGAAAAGTTTAAAGTCTTGCCTTTCAGGGTGAAAATCCAATGTCTGTCCTTCATTTGGTTGTGCCGGTCAATGTCTTGTTGAAGCCATTGTTTTGAGAGCGAGGACTTTCTTCAGAGTGAAAATCTAAGATCTATGATCGGGCGATGATAGCGCTTGTGCACTGTTCCCTTCTTAAAGGCGTAGCTTTTGGAGAAGCTAAACTTCTGGTGCTGTCCTGGTGGTGTTAGTGTTGCTCTAACAAGAGATAGATCGTTGTAGCATGACCTTTCTTTTTTGTAATTCTTTTTGGCTATGTGTATCCGTATGCCGCTAGGGTGATGCATTGTTACAGAGGCTGGGTATAATTTGTATCTTCGTGATATTAATATATATACTATTTATCGAAAAAAATCAAACAAGGCTACTGGGTTTGCTAGATTCAGCTACTACCCTCCATGTCCGAGGCCCGACCTTGTTCTTGGCCTCAAGTCTCATTCTGATGGTGGTGTCCTTAGGATCCTTTTGGTTGACAAGGATGTCCGTGGCTTGCAAGTTCAGAGAGATGGGAAATGGTACAATGTTCCAGCCAAGCCTTACACATTGGTGATTAACTTAGGAGACTAAATGGAGGTAGGCACCAACAAATACAAGCTATGCACACACTCTCCATAATATGAAATGAATAATGTATATCCTATTTCCTCAATCCTAATGCTCCAATAACTTGTGTGTAAAAAAATTGATGCAGATAATGAACAATGGAGTCTTTAGGAGCCTAGTTCATAGAGTGGTGACCAATGCCAAGAAGGAATGGCTTTCATTGGCCATGTTTTATAGCATGGACGGGGAAACGGTGCTCAAGCCAATGCCTGGTTGGGTGGATGAAAAGCGACCATCAAGGTATAGGAAACCGATGAACAAGGATTTCATAGTTGGTCTTATTGAACATTTCCTTCAAGGGACGATATTCATCGAGACACTGAAAATATAGGTTCAACCCTTAAGTTGCTCAAGATGATGAATTTCAGCAGGGATTGCAATGAGATGAATCTGGTAAGGTTTGTGTTGAGAAACTCTGTTAGTATCGACCAATTGCTAATATTTATTATTAGACTGTATTTCCCTTTCCATGTATATCCACATTGTATAATGGGACTTTTGCAAATCGCAGACCACACTTGTACATGTATTGGCCTTTGGGCCCCTTTGTATACTAGTTGCTCATTTTTCCCAATATTTTTATCAAAGTCCAACTAGGTTTCCTCCCTTTACATGTTGCAACTCATGCTCTCGCCATTGCGCGTGCTACTCTATTGCCCCTCAATCTGCACATGCACGCTACTCTTCCTAGACTCTGTCTATGCTTGTTGAAAGGGAAATGAATGTCATCTAGAGGAGGGGTGAATAGGTGTTTTAAAATTATTACGATTTAGGCTCTAATAAATGCGGAATAAAGCTAATGTTTAATTTATTAAGCCAAAACCTATATCCACTTGGTTCAACTAAGTGCACCAACAACCTATGCTAAGCAAGACAAGCAACAAGGTGATAGCAAGATAAAATACTTCAAGCACGATGGCTATCACAATGTAAATTGGTAAAGGGCTTGGTTGAGAGATAACTGATGAACGCGAAGACGATGATTTTTATCCCAGAGTTCACTTGCAAATAAGCTACATCTCCGTTAGAGAGGTGCGATGGCGCAATTTACTTCGAATGCCACAAATGGCTCACCCCGAGGTGTGATGGCTCGATGCTCACCCAACGCCACACAAGGCCTCACCCTAATATGCAAAGGCACATAACTCACTGACACAACAAAAGCCTCACCCTATTCTCCCATGATCTCGCCACAAAGGCCTACTCACGATCCACTATGGGACACTTGAGGGTGGTCACCGAACTCGTACAAGGCTTGGGGCAATCTCCACAACTCAATTGGAGGGCTCCCAAGAAACACCACAAAGGCCACAAGCTTGAGGAATCTTTACAACAATTGGATGCCCAAAGAACAATGCCACAACATGACACAACTCAACTCCACACAACCGTCTAGGGTTCCAAGAACCCAAGAGATACAAGCCCAAGAGCTTGTACTCACCGAATCTCCGAGGAGAACTCAAACCTATGCATCAAATGCAAGAGGCAAGTCCTTCACTCTCAAATTCCACCAAAGCTACAAAAGCTATTGGAGGATAAGAGAGGGAGAACACAAGAGGAGAACACAAAACTCTCCAAGATCTAGATCCCAAGGATTCATTCACAAAGAAGGGATTTGGTTTGGTGGGGTTGTAGATCTAACCTCTCTCAAATCCCTAAAAAAGATGCAAGAATCATAGGAGGGGCAAGGGGACAGGGCAAGCTCTTCAAGGTCAATAATGGAGGAGAGAGAGAGAGTGAAAACGGACCAGAAGAACTAGTACCCATGAAGGGGAAGAGGAGCCCCTTTAAAAGGGCTCCCAGATCTGACCGTTTAGGATTTTACGACCCTGGCCGGTAGTACCGGTGGATGGTCGTTAGTACTGCTAGAACCTGGCTAACGGCCACAAGCAGCTGCGTGAAAGAGGAAAAATAACAAGGCCGGAACTTCCACTGGTACTACCGGCTTAACTTCTGACCAAACTTCCAACAAATAGACTCAACATGTAGAGAAGATACTGAATCGAAATCAGGATGACCGAAAGTAACCTTGGTACTTCAGCCGGTACTACCTGCAGAAATTCTACCTGAGCGGTACTTCTGGTGCCTGGCCGGTACTTCCGCCCACGGACGGTACTACCGCCTTTACTTCCTGTCGAAGTTCCGGCAAATACGACTTCAAAAATAGAGAGGCTACTGAACCAAAACTAGGATGAGCGGATGTGGCCCCGGTACTTCCACCGGTACTACCGGCGGCAAGAATGCCCTAGCGGTATTACCGGTGGCTCGCCGGAACTTCCGCCTAGGAAAACTTCAGAACCAAAATTACAGTAATTTTCACATCCGAACTCCAAACGAGATGAAACCAATTTTGTTGGAAAGATAATGACATGAAATATTGGGTATCACCAAGGGAGAAAATACCATGAATATATATGTGAGATATCTCCCAAGGTGTGGAGCCGAAAAACCCGCAAGATCAAACATGCAATAAGATATGCAAGGGAAATCTGTTTTTGATGAACTGGAGCTTGTTATGAAGATAACAACAAGGTCTAAATCCTCACATGGACAAGATCGAAAAACAACCAAGAAATATGATGCTATGTATGCAAAGGTTTGAGATCTCTCCAAAAGATACGATTGAGTCACCCACTCGAGAGCCCCTCTTGATAGTATGACTATCTATCCTAAACCCGGTCTCCCAAAACTACAAGACACCGGTAAAATAGAAAACCTATCAAGATCATACCTTTGCCTTGAGAATTCCACTTGAGCTTGATGTAGACCGTATTGTTCTTCTCAAGATGAATCGCCTTTCTTGATTGCACTTGCTTGTTCTTTGCTTGATGAAGAGTTGTGAATTGCTCCCCCATACTCCATGGAGAAACCTCTTCTTTGAACTTGTCTTCATCACTCCATGATCACCGAGGATGGCAAGCTTCAAGAATGAGATCTTCTAGAGATGGTGCGCCTTGAGCCTACCCTTTATTTCTTGATGATGTCCATAAGGAACTCCATCTTCTTGTTCTTCAAGACATACTTGATCTTCTTCTTCTACTACTTGATTCCAATAGGCACAAAGCCCTTGGACATTGCTTCTTCTTTTTCAACCTTGAAACCAACACATGGTCCAAGCGATGCCAATGGACAAACCTACAAGTGAAACTCAATTTACACGTTAGTCCATAGAGATTGTCATTAATTACCAAAACTACACTTGGGGGTATACATGCCCTTTCATTCTCTCCCATTTTGGTAATTGATGACAATCCCTTTGAGAGGGTTTAAATATGGAATTTAATGAACACAATGGTTGCCCCAACATCAAATACTACACAAGTATGTGATGTTGGTACAATAACAATATATAGAGAAAACTCCCCCCACAATATATGCATGTTGATGAACTTGAATTTCATTGCATAGATTGCCAACCGTATCTATGGTTGAGACATCCCCAAGCTTAACTCCTGCTCGTCCTCGAGTAGGTAAGTGATAAAAAAGAATAATTTTTGAGGTGACATGCACCATCACAATCAATATCAAACCATTTGCAAAGCATGAAAGCGGGGATCAAAGTACTCTAAACATGAGCATGAAAGATATAGTTCTAACAATAAGACATAGCAAGTATGTTGTAACATGAAAAGGTACAAACAAAAGATTCATGAATAACAATGCTTTGAAAGACGTTTGTTTGTTTCACATATAGAAAACATAGCATAGTGGCATTCAGCTTTTCCCTCATGGAGTAGCAAAACATAAATGCATAGGACACCTTCAAAGTTCATAAGGGTGACTAGATACAAATAGTTTAAGAACAAGCAATATCAAAGTTATGAATCAATCAACAAGTCTTGGGACAATGCACATTAAACTAAGAATGGCCACTATGCTCTCTCAATAGGTGCATAAAGATAGAAGATGGAGACTCAATATAAAAGTAAAAGAAAGGACTTCATAGAAGGAAGCAGGGATTCAAGTCTCATAAAGAGATTCCAAAAATTATGGTACTTGTTAGCTTTCAGCTCTCATTGCCCCTATCATAAGCATCTTGAAGTGATTAAGGTTAAAGTGAACAAAATATGGAGTATATGCTTGACAAAGTATAGGTTGGCAATCTCATGTCCCTTGAATACGAGGGCCGATCATCATGCTACTCAAGTTTAGTTACCGGTAAGTTCTTGTCATATTAAGTACATGTGTATCGTAGAGAACCGCCAACGGGGTACCCCTTACACATGATACAGGAGCTATCCCATAATCAAAATGACAAGGCAAGCCGACAATGAGCATCTCAGCAATCTTCTTATTTACCATGGGAAAATGGTGCTTTTTTCTATCTTTCCTCTTTCACATCTTTTTTCATTTTCTCAATCTCTATCTCTTTTTTTATAAGAAGAATGCTTCATAGATTGCTCACTATGGTGATGCTGCAAGTTTCCACCATGATTAGGCATGGCCCCCGGCATTTATCTAACACACATATATAACTCCATGGACTTACAAGCTCCCCTTTCATTTCACACTGATGACATCCATAGACAAAAGAGCATGATATCAACTGGGTACAATGTACAAGTGAAATGTTGAAAGCGTCCCCCATGACAGCATGGTTCTGCTAATCCCCAAAATATAAGTGCAAGCATATACAACATAGATGATACAATGGTTCAAGTTTATTAGGGCAAGAAAAGTAAAGTGTGCCATCAAGTTCGTGAGAGCTTTAATCACTAGTTTTCTCATAACAAGTTTAATTCGGAAGGTAGATAAAAACATGAATATACTTGGAATATAGCAAATGCTAATAGGTAGGTATGGTGGACTCTTTGGAATAACTTGGTTTTATTTGGAGTTGGATGCATGAGTGGAACTCATACTTGGTTATGGAGGCTAGCAAAAGACTGGGAGCGACCAACTAAGAGATCAATAATGGCCATAATCATGCAAAGCGACAAAACATCATTAATTAAAGCATAAAGTGATATTACAAGTCGAAAACTAAAGGATCATAGAGGCTATGGTGACTTGGTGTAGTCTTAAATGGTGTGAGCATGCGCCAAGTCAACCCAAATAAAGCATCAAAGAAGAATACCACAATACTATGCTTTAATATGCTAAAACAATGCATGATTCTTTCAAGGCACATTAAGAAATCTCAATTGTTTATAACATGTCATGCTACAGCAAAAATCACTAAGCATAAAGCCAAAACAATATCAAGCATGACATGATAAAGCATAGGCCATAGTCAAAAAGAAGCTCCTTTTTACCACTTAAGCATGAACTTTCCTACTCTTTTTCAATCCAAACCAACTTATTTGAAAACTAATGTATGAATGAGGGGGTCCAACCAATTTTATCAAGAAAACTAAGCAAACTAAACAAACTAAAACCAAAAACAAAAACAAAGACGCTCCAAGAATAACACAACTATGCATGAAACAATGAAAATGAAGTGTTTAGAAGAAACCTGAGATTTTTATTGATGAAGAAGGGGATGCCTTGGGCATCCCTAAGATTTGATGCTTGTACTTCTTGGATATTTCTTGGGGTGACATGGGTGGCATCCCCAAGCTTGAGCTTTAGTCCATTCTTCATCTTATTACATCATTCTCTCTATACATCTGAATTTTTTCCTTCATACAAAACTTCACACAATCTTTATTAGCAACATTAGTGCACTCAAGATAATAAGTCTTTGGGTTCAGTTTCAACACCAATAAAACTTCCATTAAAACACAAGCTACTGTAGCACTTCCCTCAAAAATCTCAATTCCTGAAAAAGAACTCAAAAAGGAATCAACAAGAAGCAAATGCAAATAATGGCAGAAATCTGTCTAAACAGACCAGGAAGTAAAAAACAATTTTTTCGAAGACCTTATGTTGCTCAAATCGAAAAGTGTTGAACTAACGCGCCTCAAAACTGCGTACAGAGATTTTACACGAATTTTTACAGCGAAGCACAAATATCTGTTTCGGGACAACAACTTTTCCAAGCATTACTTCTCTCTCATTAGAGGTTACTCTTGGTACAAAAAGCAAATAAAAAGGATAAGGAGAGGTTATTACTGAAGCAATAACTTCCAAGACTCTACTAAAACTTTTGGGTTATCTCCCAATAAGTACTTTTTTAACGCCTTTAAGTTAGGCATGATAGTTTGAGAAGATGCTCACATAAGAAATATGAATTGAAGTAAAAGAGAGCATCAAGAAGCAAATTGAAAGCACATTTAAGTCTAACCCACTTCCTATGCATAGAAATCTTGTAAAGAAACAAGTCATGAAAGCACAAAGCAACAACCATAGGAAAGCAAAACAAGTGCAACTTCAAAAATTTCAACATAAAGAGGGGAAACTTAATATTATTGAGATGCATAAAACCATGTTTCCCTCTCTCATAATAACTTTCAGTAGCATCATGAATAAAATTAACAATATAACTATCACATGAAACATTCTTATCATGAGCCACATGCATAAAACAATTAATAATATCCACATAAACATAGTCATTCTTATTAATTATAGTGAGAGCAAATTTAACAAAATAGCTATCATTATTATTCTCACCACCATAATCATCAAATATAGGAGGCATATTGTAATCATAATTAATTTTCTCCTCAATAGTAGGTGGACTGAAAATATCATATTGATCATTGTAATCATCATATATTGGAGGTTTGGTATCATCATAAGCAATATAATAGCTATCTTCCAAAGCTGCAGAACTAAAAAGATCATTTTCATAAAAACTAGCTTCCCTAAGCTTAGAATTTTCCATAGCATTAGCAATAATGGTGTCCAAAGAATTCATACCAACAACATTGCTATTAGCATGCAAATAAAGTTCCATAGTTTTTTAAATTTTCTCTTCAAACACTTCATGTCCTAACTCAAGATAAATACTATAAAGCTCTCTAATTTTGTTGTTGTTTTCCATTAAGCCTAACTAGTGAAAACAAGAAACAAAAAGACAAAATTGCAGAATCTAAAGGAAATAACTTCAAGCACTCACACACCAGCAACAATGCTAGAATATAGCTTAGTAGCCAGAGAATGTGAGTATCTTTTACCTTACCTCCCTGGCAACGACGCCAGAAAATAGCTTGATGTCTACGCACTTCTATTTTGTAGACAGTTGTTGGGCCTCCAAGTGCAGAGGTTTGTAGAACAGCAGCAAGTTTCCCTTAAGTGGATCACCCAAGGTTTATCGAACTCAGGGAGGAAGTGGTCAAAGGTATCCCCTCTCAAGCAACCCCGCAATCAAGATACAAGAAGTCTCTTGTGTCCCCAACACACCCAATACACTTGTCAGGTGTATAGGTGCATTAGTTTGGCGAAGAGATAGTGAAATACAAGTGGTATGGATAATTATAAGTGGTAACGGTGCCAGAAAATAGCTTGATGGTGTGGAAGAGACTAAAGGCAAACTGAAATAAAGATGACAACAAGCAAACATGTAACATATCTAGTTGCAAACGGTGTTTCAATGCTTAGAAACAAGGCCTAGGGATCATACTTTCACTAGTGAACACTCTCATATAAATATATTCTCTTTATGATACTACTCTTAACTACTCTCCGGTTGGACACTCTAATTCATGGTAGGGATATAACAGCACACCTCAAAGTCCGCTTTCCCCATCTAGATAACGCCACACTGTCACCTTGAGCTCTAGATGGTTCCAACAAACACCACCATTTCATAGAGACATCCAACTCCAAATATAACTCATAGCAAGTATTTGTAATCTCTAGCCTAAGTGCCACCATGGTGTGCATGCTGTCACTTTCACACACATGGGGAGAGCCAGAGATCTATTAAAGCACTTGAGTAGCAAGGTAGATATACTTGATTACAAAGCTCATGATCACAATATGATCATGCATAGAGAGAGATGAACACATAGCTACCGGTAGAACCCTTAGCCTCGAGGAAGAACTACTCCCTCATCATCATGGGAATCAGCAACGACGATGGAGATGGCGGTGGAGTCGATGGAGATGGCTCCGGGGGCACTTCCCCGTCCCGGCAGGGTGCCGGAACAGAGACTTTCTGTCCCCTGAATCTCCCCTTCGGTGGCGGCGGTGCTGCGGAACTTTTCATGGCTGGAGGCTGTATTCTTTAGGGTTTCTACATCGGAGGCTTCTTATAGGCGAAGGGGCAAGGTCGGTGGAGTGCCAGGGGGTCACACCACCTGGTGGCGCGGCCAGGGGTCACCCGCGCCACCATATTGTGTGGCCAGGCCCTGGCCCTCCTCCGTCTCTGCTTTGGGCTATGTGAGTCTTCCGGTAAAATATTGACTTTGGCTTTTGTCCCGTCCAATTTCGAGAATATACATTTTGTGACTCTCCTGGAATCAAAAACAGCAGAAAACAGGCAACTGGCACTATGGCATCTTGTTAATAGGTTAGTCCTAGAAAGTGTATAAAAATACTCCAAAGTGTGGACAAAACATAAGAAAGTAGATATAAAACAAGCATGGAACATAAAAAATTATAGATACGTTTGCAACGTATCATTGAGTTTCCTCTATATATTCAACATGAAAAGCAACAAAAAAGATGCAAAAACATGAGAGGCAAATGCTTAAGAACATACTCAAAGCAAAGGCCAACTTCCCTTAAACCCTACAAAACTTCTCCCCCATTGGCATCAATAGCCAAAATGGGTGAAAAGTTTTAGACGACCAATATAGTGAGAATTCCTCCAAAGGTGTGCATATGCACATATCCATGATAAATACTTGGGAGGAAGTAACACTATATTGAGGACCCAAAGATTGCAAGAAGAAAGGAAAAATGAATAAACTTCAACAAATGAAGTAAGCAAACAAAAGATACAAGAGAACCAATTGAATACAACAAATGATATCAAATGGAAATAACAAGATATTATGATATGATCAAAAGAGTGTTGAAATGAAATAGGGAAGATCCCCAATATTTGTGCACAAATTAGAACCATTGAATTTTAATACATCATGAAAAAATATGGAATACTCACTCCCCCATAAACATTTAAACCACGGAAGATGATAAAGACGGCAAATGAGCATTCTTAAATGAATTAAAGAAGCTGCCCAAGGATTATGCACCAATTATAATAATTGTATTTGGAAACCAAGTGCACAATCATGGAATCCTCACTCCTATAAACTCATTTAACAATAATAGGCAAGAGAATAAAAATGAGTGCCCGAAGATGAAAACAAATGGGACAAGCACACATTGGCAAATAAATTTGGAAGCCACCAAAGGGTCAAAACGAAATAAAAGGTGGACTCCAAAGAAAACAACCAAAAATTTATCTTCCCTTGCATGTACAAGTTTCTAGGTGGAAAATATCACAAATACATATGCCCACAAAGAAGCATGCACACACAAAATAGATACTCAAGAAAGCACATGAAAAACAAAAGGCATTCATATAATATACCAATGAGATTTTTGCTATAAAGCATGGCCAAAGGCTCAAATATATCTTATTGTACATCAATGAACTTCAAACACCAACACACTACATACATTACAACTATTACCAAGGGAAAAGGGGATAGATGGAATATATGGAGGAAGCCAACAAGTATCACAAAGGAAAAATCAACTTTCCAAATTCTCACTTTTGCACATGAGAGTAACTGAGGAAAAGATAGGCAATAAAATTGCTAGATTGACATATTTGGGATTGGTGAATCATGAGCTTGATTTTGTATAGTCCCAAGTATATGCACTTATCTCAACATACTCACATTTGCAATAGAGAGAACTCATAAAAAACAAAATAAGAACCACAACATGTGCAAAAACACAAATTCATGCCAACAAGCAACCTACAAAAGGTTGGAAATAAGATATGTATGCATGGTAGAGATACTTGTTACCAAGATATAATTGGTAGGATGTAGTGGATATGAATTTGTTGATCATCCTAGCTTGCATCCAATTGACATGTAGACACCACTTCTTCCCAATTGATGAGACAAGCATACAATATATGTCTCCAATGTACCTAAAACAAAATTAAGTACACTATGGTCCCCAAACAAATTGGGTCCAAAGTAGTTAGTGCAACTACAATACATAGGAGACCCTCCACATAAATATGTGCATATTGATATGAAATTGAATTTCATGCACATATTAACCGATAGGATTTGGTGGAGAATCCCCTATATATTGGATCAAGAAAGAAAGCATGCCATAGTATAAACATGTAGTAAATATGCATGCACAAGATTCTCAAGAACCAAAAATGATATACAATTTGAACAAAAACACCAAGTAAACCGATAAGTCGCACACAAGAGTGTGACATGACAAAAGGGTGTCCAAATTGCATACAAGAGACAAATCAACACATTAAAGGACACAAATTCAGCAAATGAACAAGGAGCAAAAGATAGACAAAAACACCAATGCTCAAGAATTTATCTCATCCTCAAAGATCAAACAAGTAACAAAGAATGATACAAAACCAACTCCCAAAAGAGCAAGGTTCCAACACATAAACCAAAATCTCTACACTTCTCATGATGGCACAGAGTACCAAAAGAAAAGATCAAACTTCCAAGCACAAAAGAGAGTGTTCTAAGTAATATAGGAGAGCTCCCCCCATGAATGGTGCATTATGTAGAATTTTGCTTTTCAATGCAAAATGCACACAAATGAGATCATCACTACTATCAACATTAAATAAAACACAAGAGAATACCAATAATATAAAATGATCCACAAGAGGCAAGGAATACATGGGAGAAAAAGAAAACATTTATCGGCCAAAGATAGGACAAGATAAGCAAATGCCAAAATGAACATGATCAATAAGTTATACCATATATGGAGTACCACTTGTCCAATCACAAGAATTATAGGAAAATTTACGCGAGGTAGTTTGCAAGGATATTATGATCATATTCATAACAAGAAAAATATGACAAAATATAATAATTAAGCTTGATGCTTAGATAGAGATTCTTGATAGCTCCCAATGGTCACACAATCATTAGAGATTAAAGTAACTTATAGAAAATGGTTTCCATGGAGGATATGGAGGTCCAAATATGAGGAAACACATATCAAGAAATACTGTCACAAAAAGATCCAAAAGATGAGCAATAAAAGCAATTCAAGGGAATTGGAACTTGGTTGAGCTAATGTGCCACATAGGAGCTAGATAATTTAATATCAATTCTAAGTGGAACTACCTCAAATATCCACATTTTCTAGGTTTGTAATATACACAAAGCACATGACTCCCCCATAATGTGATAAACCAAGAAATCTCAACAAGAGGTAAAAACATCCAAATAGAGAAGATTAATGGACATTATGGAACTTTAATTTCTCATGAGAAAGACATACCACATAGAGACTAGATAAACTTGCAATATAAAACCGAGTGGTATTCCTCATGTACACACATTTTAGGATTGTGGAATTCCCAAGCATAACACTCCCCCAAAATGTGATAGCCCATTAATCTTTCCTAAGAGCCAAATGAGATACCAAAAATATTCAACAAGGGCTCCAAACCAAGAAAAACAAATACATGTTGTGCCAACCAACATACACAAATATACTTGATAACTCAACATTACGAGGGAAGCAAAACATGTACAAACACATATAAAGGTACGAAACCAACACATGCACAATGGAGCAAGTAAATTTCAATGTAAATGAGTTAAGCACATGTTACCGCAAGGAGGAACATTGGATATATGATAGAAGCATGATAATCCAAATGGCTTGACTTGACAAAAAATGATGAAGATCCCTCAATTCTTCATAATGTAGCCAAGTATCCAATGCCCTCCACGAACACCTATTGATAAAGTTTTAGCTTGTTGGTCCCCAACCAAGTTGGGTCCTAAGAAGTTAGTCACAATAGGCTTGGCGACCCAAATGGTTCTTTTCTTGACACCATGTTGGGCACCAACAAATTTGGCAAACACATTGCCCACCTCATCCTTACGAAGAGAATAAGCATCATCAATCAAGATAGGATGCTGTGCAGAGTTACCCATGGTGCATGAGGAAGAAAGGTCCCCCTTCTCGCGGCATATGTAGCAAGTTCTTCTCTTGCTATCTTTCTTCTTGGAAGATGCCACCCCTTGAGGAAGAGCTGGAGCCTTGGGAAGAGGCCCATTTATAGCTTGAGGTGGAGGTTGAGGCTGGTTCCCTTGTTGCTTCTCACCAAGAGGCTTCTTATTCAATGGGCAAGATCTCACATGGTTCCCTTCTTCCTTGCACTTGAAGCACACAATGTTCGATGGATTCGTCACTTGACCTTGGCCATTCTTCTTGTTTCTCTTGTGCTTCAACTTGTTGGTGGGCTTATTCTTGATGTTGGATTTGAATCCAAGCCCACTCTTGTCATTTGGGGATCTTCCCAATATGTTCTTGAGTGTGGTATTCCCTTCATGACACTTCTTCAAGTCATTCTTAAAAGAAGTGACTTGAGCCTTGAGCTTCTTGTTTTCCTCTACATGGTTAGTATCAACAACAATACTAGAGGAAGTAGATGCTACATTGTTAGAGAAACAAGGCAAGGGATGCAATTCATCACAAGATATAGCATGGTTATGAGAATATGAGCCACAGGGACTAGAACAAGGCAATATGACACTAGGAGTAGATGTAGTGCTAATGTCCACATGAGGCATACTAGATGTTACCTTTAACACAATGGCCTCATGAGCCAACTTTAGCCTACCATGGGAAACTAGAAGATCCTCATGCAAGCTTGAGAGCTTAGCATGTTTTTCTTCCAATTTCCCATAGTTGCTAGTTAGCAAAGCAAGTTGAGCCTTTAGCTCAACACTCTCCTTCACAATATATGCTTCACAAGAGATAGAGTTAGTAGCACAAGCATCATGATTAATTGCAAGAGGCGAGGGAAACTTGGAAAGCTCTTTTGAGTATGAAGCTTTAAGTTTCTCATGTGACTCAAGTTTCATGAGCTCCCCTTGATGACCCGTGAGGAGGTGCTAAAAATCCTCAAGGAGTTTGGCATAAGCAACTTCAAGCTCATCATTTTTAATTTGAAGGGCACTGGCCACCTCAAGATCTGTTTGATGAGATTTATTCACTGTAGATATCTCTAGAGCAAAAGTCTCCTCAAGAGATTCCTTAGTGGTTTTATCCTCTTCAAGGGCTTCATTTAGATTTGCAATGTCATTAGAATACTCACGCTCAAGTCTACTCATTTTGTCAATTGTGTCCTCATGCTCATCATTAATGTTCTTACTTTCTATAGCAAAGGTTAATATTTCAATGAAAATAGAGCAAGCATTTTTATTTTGATGAATAGAACGAAGGACTAGTCCCCCTTCTCTTTTAAAGAAGCAACATCGTCATCTACTACATCATGATCAACATTATCATCATCATGAGATATAATGGGATCCAAAGCAGATGATACATTTGAAGCCTTAGCCATGAGGTATAAGTGAATGTTGGAAAAATGTTGGAGCTAAAGTGGGCGCCCAAGACTAAATCCCCACGGTGGGCGCCAACCTTCGGCACACTGGCAAACTACCGCACGGAGAGGATCGTATTCGAGCTGGTGAGCTTCCGCAGCACTTACCACTGCGTCCTGGGCCGCCAAGCGTTCGCAAAATTCATGATGACCCCACACTACGCCTACAACATGATGAAGCTCCCAGGGCCAAGCGGCATCATCACCGTCCACGGCGACCCCGATATGGCCGTGGAATGCGAGGATAAAGGAGCCGAGCTCGTCGACGCTGTCATTGCTGCGGAGACCGACCATGCGGAGGAGCTTGCGAAATACACGGGCAACATCAACAAGGACGACCTCACCATCCTGAAGAAGCCAACCGCCGTGAACTCCACGTTTGAGGCGACCACGCACACCCGCACCGTCAAGCTTGTCACGGGCAACTCTAGCCAGACGGTCACCATCGGGACGCACATGAGCGCCGCATAGGAAAGCGCACTCATCGTGTTCCTCCGTGAGAACCGCGACATCTTCGCATGGAAGCCATCTGACATGCCAGGTGTCCCGAGGGAACTCGCTGAGCACAAGCTCAACGCCGACCCCAAAGTGCGACTAGTAAAGCAGTCGCTACAGCCCTTCAATGAAGAGCGTCGTCGAGCAATCGCCGAAGAAGTACAACGCCTGCTAGCCGCAGGCTTCATTCGGCCAATCAAATACTCCAAGTGGCTGGCAAACCTAGTCCTGGTTCTGAAAAAGAACAACACGTGGAGAATGTGTATCGACTACACCAATCTCAATAGCGCCTGCCCGAAGGAGGAGTTCGTCTTACCGCGCATCGATCAGATCATCGACTCGACCGCAGGATCGGAGTCGCTTTGCTTCCTCGATGCTTACTCTGGTTACAACCAGATCAAGATGGCGTTCGAGGATGAGGAGAAGACGACGTTCATCACGCCATTCGGCGCCTTCTCCTACATGGCCATGACGTTCGGCCTCAAGAACACCGGCGCCACATACCAAAGATGCATGCAGGGGTGCTAGTGAGCCAAATTGGCCGCAACATTCACGTCTACATCGACGACGTGGTGGTAAAATCCACCCGCCAGGACGACCTGTTCGCTGACCTGGCCGAAACCTTCACAAATCTACAGAGGTACAACATCAAGCTGAACCCAGGGAAGTGCACCTTCAGCATCCCCACCGGATAGCTACTGGGGTACATAGTCTTCAAGCGAGGCATCAAAGCCAACCCCACCAAGATCGACACCATGGCGCGACTCGGGAAACCCAAGTGCCTGCGCGACGTCCAGAAGTTGGCTGAGCGAGTCGCGGCTCTCAGTCGCTTCATCCCCCGACTAGGCGAGAAAGACATGTACCTCTATCGCCTGATGCTCAAGAACCCCATGTTCCAATGGGACGTGGAGGCAGACGATGCACTCAAAGCGTGCTACTCGCGGCTCCACTCCTCGCTGCTCCACTTGACAAAGAGCCAATGCTCATCTACGTGGCGGCCTCCACTCGAGTCGTCAGCGCTATGATGGTCGTCGAATGACTAGAGGAGGGCAAGGAGCGCCTCATACAACGCCCTGTCTACTAGATCAGCGAAGTCCTGACGGATTCACAACAGCGCTACCCACAGTACCCGAAACTGGTGTACGCGGTATTCCGAGCTCGGCGGCGACTCCCGCACTATTTCTAGGACCACACGATCACGGTAGTCTCCTTCGCACCTCCGCAGGACATAATACGGAATCGCAAGGCGACCGGTGAGTTGCCAAGTGGGCCGTCGAAATCGGCATCCACAACATCAAATACGAGCCCCGCAAAGCGATCAAGTCACAAGCCCTAGCTGATTTCCTCGCAGATTGGGAAGAAGCACAGCAGCTGGAGAAGCTCCCGTACCTCCACTACTGGTCGCTCCATTTTGACGGCTCCAAGAACGCCGACGGCGCAGGGGCCGGGGTCATACTAACCTCTCCCAAAGGAGACAAGCTCCGCTACGTGCTCCACCTCAACTTCAAGCCCTGCACCAACAACATGGCAGAATACGAGGCCCTCCTCCACGGCATGAGAGCCGCCAAGGAGATGAACATCAACCGCTTACGATGCTATGGCGACTCCGACCTAGTCGCCGACCAGGTCGCTGGGACATGCGTTGCTGTCTCTCCAACAATGATCGCGTACCGCCAAGCGGTAGACCAGATGGGAGGACACTTTGACGGCTATTTCGTCGAGTGGATCGACAGACGCAAGAACGAGGAGGCAGACGCCCTTTCCCACATCGGATTGGCCCGACAAGCGCCACCAGCAGGCGTCTTCCTCGACATCATCCACAAACCTTCGGTCAGCCCACCAAAGGAGATAGACGTTGGGATACCACTGCAACCAGAGCCGACCCTAGTCGCCATGGTTGTGGAGCCTAGCGACTGGATGACACCATACGTCGCCTTCCTCGGGCACAAGATCCTACCAAGCAACAAGACGGAGGCACGAATGATCGTGCGCTGCTGCAAATCCTTCATCATCATCAACGGCGAGCTCCATAGACATAGCATGACTAGCGTGTTCCAGCGCTGCGTACAACCAGAAGAAGGACGCAAGATCCTCCAGGACATTCACACCGGCGACTGCGGCCATCACACTGGCGCCAAGTCACTGGTCACCAAGGCCATGCGGCACGGTTTCTACTGGCTCATCGGCAATGGCGAGCGCATCGTATCCGGGCTCGTTCAGCGCTTTGGAGCGCTGGACTTCGTCAGTGACAATGTTGGCTGCTTCGGCAAGCGACCTCTCCCATGCAACGGCCTCTTCGTCAAGCTTGGCGTGCACAAGATCTACATCGCTGTCGATGTGTCGTGCGTTCACCCGTGGCATGTCGTCAAGGGAGGCGAGCCACCCCTTAGCGCAGTTCGCGGGGAGCGTATCACTCGCTGCCCTGACCGCGCCGAGGTGATGATGACGGCGCCTAACGCTGGCACGAGCAAGGATCCGGCACCAGATCCGGAGGTAACACCTAAGGCACCAAGGAAAAGTAGAGGTCCTCCACTAGAGAGGCCAGAGAATGTGCTGCAGCAAGCAATATATAGCTTGGCAAGTCCCATAGCACCTGTGGTAGATCCGGCTCAAGCACAGGCCGAGTTAGAGGAAACTAGGTAGAAAATACTAGAGGGTGCAAAAAGGTAGCCGCGGCTCAACAGTCATTGAACATGACACTGCGCGAGTACGCAGATGCAAATAAGGTAGATGCAGTAAAAGTGAAGGGGAGAAACCTCATTAGTGAAATGAACAAAGAGGGTGATACTAGAGTCGAGGAATCAGAGAAGATTATGTCCGTGGGGCTGCCAAAGTACAATACCCCGACAAAGAACCTTAGAGCAGCAGATGCAACTGCGTCCGAGTTAGAGGGTTTGACGGGTGAAGCACGGCAAAGGCAGCATGATAGGGTCAATGAGTTAGTTCGGATTGCTAACAGACAAAATTAGGAGTTGCTCAGGGCTAATTCGGCAAGGGCTGGGGCCTCCAAAGTCTTTCATTCAGCAATAGGTAACTCGGAGAAATCTGCTGGAGCTGCGTCGTCACCTCATGGTGGCCCGAGAAGAGAGGAAGTGGTAACCTCAGCGAGGAGAAACAAACAGATAGTCCCATATGACCCGGCGAGGGCAGGGAAAGGAAAAGCAGTGCAGGCAAATGAGGATCGACGAAGTGTTAGCCGAGGTGAAGCTGGCCGAGGTAACCGCGACCAAGGCAATGCCGGTCAGAGAAACGCTGTGAACAGCAATGCCGGACAGCGCAACTCGGCAGGTGTAGGGCAACTGCAGCAGCGGAATATACCACGGCAAGAGCGAAGTGCCGCCCAAGGTATGCAACAGAGAGGTGCTCCACAAGAGCAAGACAGATATAATGATGGTGATTCGGAAATGGTGAACGCAGGATACCCTAGGCCGGACTATCACATGATAGGGTCAAGGTTGGGAGGCAGGAACTTGATGCCTGATGACGCCAGGTTAAAATTGGATCGGCTCTATAGGTCGGAGCAAATTGAGGGGCAAGGTCCTCCGGGTCCGGCGTGGTTTGGGCTCCGGATCATGAAAGAACCTCTAGTACCTAACTTCCAGTTACCCAGAGGCACGAAAACATATGATGGTAGCACCAAATCGGAGGATTGGTTGATCAACTATGCAACGGTGGTAAAAATTGCTACTGGCAACTTGAGATGGGTTGTGAGATATGTACCTCAGATGCTGGAGGGACCAGCGAGGGTATGGTTAAACAATTTACCACCCGGAAGTATCACTGTTGGATTGATTTTGAGGAAATGTTTGTCAGTAACTTCTCGAGCACGTATCAGAGGCCTAATAGGACACAGACCCTAGCAATGTGCAAGCATAGACCAAATGAGACAGACCGGGAATTCTTAACCCGCTGGTGCACTGTGCGAAACTCATGTGAGGGCGTGATTGAGTCACATGCCATAGCTTGGTTTGCGCAAGGGTGCAGATATGCAAGCATGATGTGGCAGAGGTTACAAAGGGATATGCCAACTACACTGGCAGAAACAATCCAGATTGCTGATTCATATGCCTTGGGTGATCCGACTCAACCTAGGCTGGTGTCAAACGAGTCAAATGAGGAGTACTACCAGCGAGATGGAGCCAGGTCATCCCGGCGCAATGATTACTGGGGTAAGAGAAGAGATGATAGACCGGATTACAGGTATAGTTCGCAACAAGTTGTGGCTGTAAATCAAGATCAACCCGGAGCAGGGAGTAATCAGCGTCAGAAAACAGGAGGGCAACAATGGACCCCAAGAAATGATGGCAAGAAAACTTCGACGCCCGAGCAAAAGAGACAGTGGCAAGAAAAGAAGGACCGGCCAAGGTATACGTATGAGGCAATGCTGGATCAGCCGTGCAAATTTCACACGCCAAATCCGAGTAACCCGGTGGGTCACACAACTCGACAATGTGAATGGATGAGGAAGATAGAACAAAATGGTCCGGGGAATGCTCAAGCACCTCGGAACGATCAACCTCGGTAGGAGTTACCCCGGCAGCAATTACTCTCTGGAGCGAACACGCAACAGTTAATGTTGCCACCACCTCCGCCGAGGTATGAAAATCATGAGAGAAGGGATGCAGTGCATCAGGTGGAAAATCAGCACCAGCCAGATCAAAGGTATCTAGAGTTAGTGTGTGTTTACCACAGAGGAAACAGATAGAAAGAGCTTGCAGCGTCGACATATGGAAGTGAATGCGGTAATGCCGGCAGTGACGAGGTATATGCCTTGGTCGGATCATGAAATTACGTGGAGTATAAAGGACCATCCCAAGCTTATGCCTAGTCCTGGTTCGTATGCACTTGTATTGGACCCAACGTTCATCAGGCCAAATATCAATGTGAGATTTTCCAAGCTGCTAATGGACAATGGCAGCAGCATCAATATTATGTACGTGGATACAATGCGCAAGTTGGGTATCTCGGAGAACATGCTCTAGGCCACAAGAACAACTTTCCATGGCATTTTTCCAGGCATTTCCTGTGAACCCATTGGCAAGGTCAGGGTAGACGTGCTATTTGGCACAAGAGATAACTGCCGAACTGAAAGTTTGGAGTTTGAGGTGGTGAACCTAGAAAGTGCGTGCGCGTCAGCCGAACTAAAATTTTTTGACGTTCCATTGAGTGCGCGTCAGCCGGGTCTAACCTGACCGAGTCACTCGTGATTGCACAAGAGAAGAGAAAGATCCAGGAGGTGGCGGCATTGGCTCAATCCGCACAGCAGTATATGCCGGCGCTGAGTAATCCGCATGGAAGTGTCTCATTTCAAGCAACGAAAAATACAAAGAAAGTGCCAGTTGATGATCTGTTCCCAGAGCGCACCGTAACGATTGGTGCCGGGTTAAATGACAAATAGTAAAGCGAGCTCGTCAACTTCCTCCGTGAGAATCGGGATATTTTTGCTTGGTCCACATAGGACTTGCAAGGTGTTCCGAGGGAGTTGGCCGAGCACTCTTTGAATGTGAGACCCAGAGCAAAGCCGGTGAAGCAACCTCTCCGCCGCTTCGCCGAAGATAGGAGAAAAGTCATTGGAGATGAGATAGCTCGGCTCCTAGCAGCTAGGTTTATCATGGAAGTGCTTTACCTAGATTGGCTATCTAATCCGGTGCTGGTGAAAAAGAAGAAAGATGATCCGAATGTGGTAATGGTTTGGCGTATGTGCATCGATTACACGAACCTGAATAAGGCGTGCCCAAAAGATCCATTCCCACTGCCAAGGATACATCAAGTCATAGATTCTACTGCTGGGTGTGAACTGTTGTCATTCATAGATGCATATTCTGGTTTCCACCAGATACCTCTGAACCCGAATGATCAAATAAAGACTGCGTTTATCACCCCGTATGGGGCTTATTGCTATCACACCATGCCTTTTGGTTTACGTAATGCAGGGGCAACATACCAAAGATGTATGCAAAAATGTTTACACGACCAAATCGGCCGAAATGTGCAAGTGTATGTGGATGATGTGGTTATAAAAACCAAGGAAAGCAAAACGCTCCTTGATGATATCCGGCAAACGTTCATGAACCTAAGAAGATTCCGAATGAAGCTTAACCCGGAGAAGTGTACCTTCGGTGTCCCGGCTAGAAAATTACTTGGATTTCTTGTCTCTAGCCGAGGTATCGAAGCTAACCCAACTAAAATCCAAGCCATAGAGCGAATGGAACTGCCGAAGTGCCTTAACGATGTCCAGAAGTTCACTGGTTGTCTGGCATCTTTAAGTCGGTTTGTATGTCAGATGGGAGAAAAGGCACTGCCTCTCTATCAACTAATGAAAAAAGCGGACAAGTTCGTATGGACGCCGCAGGCCAATGAAGCCTTCATCTAGTTAAAGAAAATGTTAGCCACTGCACCAGTGTTAGCCTCTCTACTATCAAAAGAGCCAATGTTGCTCTACATAGCTGCAACCAACCGAGTTGTAAGTGCAGTAGTAGTGGTAGAGCGCGACGAGGAGGGTAAGTCAGTGCAAAGGCCAGTCTATTACCTGAGCGAGGTATTATCAGCATCAAAGCAAAACTATCCTCACTATCAGAAGATGGCATATGGTGTGTATATGGCAGCAAAGAAGCTAAAACACTACTTTGAAGAACACCCAATAAAAGTGATATGTGAAGCCCCCATATCTGAGATAATGAGTAACAAGGACGCAAGCGGCTGAATCGCAAAATGGACAATTGAGATAGCCCCTTATTCTCTGCAATACGACAGGCGAGATGCGATCAAACCTCAGGCTGTGGCCGATTTTTTCGTAGATTGGGATGAAATGCAGTATGAGCCACCGTTACCAGATCCGAACTACTGGAGAATGCATTTTGATGGATCAAAAACAAAAACCGGATTAGGCGTTGGAGTTGTACTTACCTCACCAAAGAACGACCAGTTGAAGTATGTGCTGCAGATCCATTTCGCAGCATCAAACAATGTCGCCGAGTATGAGGCACTTGTGCATGGGCTCAAAGTGGCAAAAGAAATTGGAATACGTCAGATCCAATGCTTTGGTGACTCAGATCTGGTCGTTCAGCAAGTCTTGAGGCAATGGGATACTTTGGATGCAAACATGGCATTATATAGATTTCATGTGCAAAAAATATCAGGGTACTTTGAGGGATGCGAGTTTCACCATGTACCCCGGTTGGAAAACGAGGCTGTCGACGTATTGTCAAAGCTCGGATCAACCCGACAAGCAATTCCACCGGGTGTAGCACTAGAACACATCAGAAAACCATCTATCAGGCCGTACCCAGAAACCGACTCAATCTACATCCCGGCAGATCCGGAGTCCGGAGCTGTACCCATGGACATTGACATGGGAAGTGGTTCAGGAAACCTGGGGACTGCTTCGCAGAACCCGGGGAATGTGTAGCGCGATCCGGCCGAGGCAATGTCGGTGGATCAAATGGAAATAGATGAGGACATGTTTCCGGTGCGAGCTATACCAGCTTGGGTACTGCCCATATTTCAATTCCTGAAGGATGGAACTTTGCCCAGTGAAGAAGTGCTTTCCAGGCAAATTCATAGGCACGCAAAGGCATACACGATTATCAATGCCGAACTATACAAGAGGAGTGTCACAAACGTCCTCCAGCGATGTGTTGACCCGGAAGAAGGGCTCGACATCCTCCGAGATATACATCAAGGGGAATGTGGGCATCACGCCTCATCCAGAGCTTTAGTAGCAAAAGCTTTCCGACATGGGTTCTACTGGCCAAGTGCCTTAGAACAAGCAGAGGATCTAGTAAGGAAATTTAATGGTTGTCAAAGGTATGCCACCAAGACACACATGCCAATGTCGGAGCTCAAGACCATACCAATTACCTGGCCCTTTGTTGTATGGTGTTTGGATATGGTTGGTCCATTTAAGCCCGCAAGAGGAAATATGACCCATATCTTGGTTATGGTGGACAAATTCACCAAATGGATTGAAGTGAAGCCAATAAGAAAATATGATAGAGCTACAGTCGTGACATTCCTCAAAGATATTATTCTGAGATATGGCTATCCTCATAGTATCATAACAGATAATGGCACAAATTTTGCTGAAGGAGCATTTGCGCGATTCTGTCGAGATAAGAAGAACCGGCTGGACATCGCCTCGGTAGCCCACCCCGCATCGAACGGACAAGTGGAGAGATCCAACAGATTAGTATTATCCGAGATAAAACCCCGGCTCATTGAGCCGCTGCAAAGATCAGCGGGGTGCTGGATAGAAGAACTACCAGCGGTACTATGGAGCTTAAGAACAACTCCGAATCGATCAACAGGCTATACGCAATTCTTTCTGGTATATGGGGCATAAGTTGCACTACCAGCCGACATAGAGCATGATTCGCCTAGGGTCACCCAATACACAGAAGCCGAAGTGCGAGAAGCCCGGCAAAATGATGTTGATCTGCTGGAAGAAGCGAGAGAATTGGCATTGTCCAGATCCTCCATATATCAGCAAAATCTTCGACGCTATCATACCCGGAAAGTTAACCCCCGAGTCTTCTGGGAAGGTGATCTGGTACTCCGGTTGGTACAACGTACTGCTGGCATGCATAAGTTATCCCCCCCCCATGGGAAGGGCCATTCATTGTGAGCAAAGCATTGCACAATGACTCTTATTATCTCATCGATGCAAAACCACAGGAGAAGAACAAGGCGGACAGGTCCGGCGAGGAATCTAAGCGTCCATGGAATGTAGCTCTACTTCGTCCCTTCTACACTTAACAAATAAGTGTGTGTATCCGAGTCTCTCATACGTCGGTATGTATATCGGCAATGAGTTTATCAATGAAATCTTGGCACCTCGAGCAGTAACTCGGGGACTGCCTTAATAATATTTGTTATCTTCTGTACGTGTTATTTATTTTTACACCCGCTGGCTTAAGTTGCTTCTGCCTAAGCCGGATTAGTAGTGTGTGAGCACCAAAAACTCAACTCTTTGACTTGCTGCTGTCCAACAAGATTTGGCTTCATGGCAAGCAAGAGAATAAGTTTGGAATTACGTAGCATACGAAAAACGACTAAGGAGAGAAACGTAATCGAGCCGAGATTTGTTATTCGGACTAACTTTGTGTTTATCTTGTTTTTACTATGCTGAATTATTTTGAGCTAGTCCTAAAGTTTCCAAGTATTGTTAAGTAAATTTTCGAAACTCGGACTCGTAAGTCACAAAACTGAACCAATGTAGACACAAGCCGAGCCAGGAAATTGGAGAAACAAGAAAATAAAACTCGGGGACTACGCCCAAGTTAATCCGGCACGAGCAACTTAGTAGCAAAATATAACTTGTGTGCTTAATACATCTGCACCCAGCATATCGGGGATCTGATAAATTTCAAAGTGTTTTTTTGCGCTCAAGGAGCAGCAGCAGGTGGAACTACGGCTTCAGCCTCATCCTCGTCTTCATCTTCTTCAACATCTGAAGCTTCATCCTCTTCCTCGTCTCCCGAACCATTTTCGACGTATTTGTCGTCAATAATGCCAAGGAAGCTTGGTCCTTCGTTCCATTGATGGATGGGAGCAAACTGGATGAGGTCGTGGGCGCAAGCTTGGCGCCGGGTTACCCAATCCGGGTCATTCGACCACTTGGATCCGGTGCGCAGACGCTCGAGAAGCTTCAGATCCAACTTTTTATACCATGTGAGGACAAAATGGAGAACAGTTTCAGCTCCGGCGCTGGCGGCGGATTCCCTCTAGAGGTCAAGCTGGGTCTCGCATTCCATTACCTTGGTAATCAGAGCAGTGGACCTCTCCGGAGTATCTTAACCAGGCCAAAGGGCATTGAAGACCCAGACTGCTGCATCTAGGAGACCCTTACCATAGTTCTTCACAATCTCGATGCGAGAGGATAGGCTGACCAGCAAGTCCTCCATGTCATAGGGAATATTTTCAGCGCCAGGACCAGTTGGGGTACCCCTCTGCTGGCGAAACTTGGAAACTGCAGCAACCGCAATAGCATCGCCCTCCGGAAATTTGTCTGAAAACAAGACAAGTGAAATAAGTAAAGGAGGTTGACCCGGAAAGATTCATGTCGGCTGAAGGAAAAGAACTTACGAGAAATATGGCTATGGATCCGGGTCAGCTCCTTGGTGCAGTTATCACGTCTCTCCCGAAGCTTTTTAAGTTCAGGGTTAGCCGAGCCAAGCTTGACGACGGCCTCCTTCAGCAGTTCTTGATCCTTTGCAAGTTGGAGGTTGATGCGTTCTCGCTCTTCAGTGAAATCTTGGCCAGCCTTGTCCATATCAGCCTTATGGAGCGCCTTGAGCTTTTTCATTTCAGCCTTAAGTTTGGCAATTTCATCGTCTTTGGCTCGGAGTTGGGCGAGCTCATCATCCTTCTTCTTAAGTTCGGCCTGATGCTGCCCTGCTTGTTCGAGAAAATGCAGCATCATATCAGGCACGGGCACACTATCTTCAAGAGATGCTAAAACAGTTTGTTGACCTGGCAAAGCCGAGGTATAAATATTTGCCAAGCTTGGGAGAAAGGAAAGAGAGCGCAGAAGAAGATCAACCGAAGTGACTTACCTTTTATCTGCTCCAAGTTCTTCCTCATGATGGTGTTTTTGGCCTCCACTCCGGCTACGCAATCTGAATGACAAATTAATCTGGCAGGGAAAGACAAAGAAAGATGGGAGAAGAGGCAAAAGATAAAACTTACCCCTTTTCTCAACCTCAGCGAGAAGTGCAGAATGTTTTGAGCGCAGCCCCTTATGTGTGTCCAGGAGGCGCTGAAACTCAGCGCTCCGGCGATTGGTGGTGACCTGAGGAAAGCAAAGTGACTTAGTTATGTGCATATTCGAAGTGTACAAGATCCGGGCCAAGTGGAACTTAACCCGCCTCTAGGTGTGTGCATATTCGAAGTGTACAAAATCCGGGCCAAGTGGAACTTAACCCGGCTCTAGGTGGTGCATATTCAAAGTGTACAAGATCCGGGCCAAGTGGAACTTAACCCGGCTCTAGGTGTGTGCATATCTGAAGTTACTAAGGAGCTACGCTAGTTCTCTAAGGAGCATCCGGCCGAGTAACAAGTTACTCCCCTTGAGGCTCGGGGACTAATAGATATGTCTCTAAGCACTTGCGCATGCTAAAGAAAAGATAAAGTAGCGTACCTCCATCATCCGGCCAGCGAGGTTGATAGCCTTGGCGGCTGTGTTCATTTGTGCGGCAAACTCGGCTAGCCCAAACTTCTCCGGGAGATCATTGTTATGGACGAACTCCACCTTGTTCCAGTTATTGACGAACTCAATTAGGGCCGGGGGATAGCGCTCTCCACTAAGCATGTGGGGCGCGATCATACCCTTGGCGTGGGCCTCCCTCCTTCCAACTTGGGCAGTAGCGGGGCTGGTGTGCAATGCAAGCTACGTGCTAGCTGGCCCGGGGGAGGCATCTTTCTTTGGCTTAGTTTTCTTCGGAAGCATGGACGCGAGCGTGCGCTGTCCAGCCTCGATAGATGTTGCCCTAGCGGCGTCAGAAGTTTTCTTGGCCTTAGGCTGCTGCTGAGAGGTTGAGGTTTGAGCTGCGGATTTATTCTTGGGCGTAGCCTTGGTACTAAATGGGCCCTCTCGCCGAGTCTTGGAAGACTCGGACGAAGCGGAGGGAGTTGGTGCTGATGCTGGTACTTGTGGTGCTGCTGTTGGTGCTGGCGCTGGTGCTTGTGCTGGTGCTGGTCTTGGCGGAGGTGCTGTGGGTACCTCGGAGGTGGCAGGTTGTGGCTGAGCCGAAGAAGAGCTAGGAGCATCCGCTGCCTCAGCAAAGCCACTTCCCCCTGCTCCGAGGTTGCCCTCCTCTAGACGCGGTGGGCTAGAACCCGAAGCAGCCGCTGAACCCTCCTGAATGGGGCTCAACGGGCGTGTATTGTCGCCACGATGGAGAGAGGGGCTATGCCAGAAGGAGGAGGATATGCTCGATCCACTCTGAGGAACCTCCAGTGCAGCCCTGCCGAATCAAACGAAGAATTATAAGTTATAACAAAAGAAAGACATATGAATAGAAAAGCACGAAGCAGAAAATTGGATGAAGAAGAAAGTGACTTACTCATCAGAAGTCAATGGCTCCTTGGGCTTCTGAGCCCTCCGAGCTATGGCCTTAGTCGTAGGCTTGGTGGGGGCCTTGTCTGCGGACTTCTTTCGTCTCTTCGTTGGTTTAGAAGGTCCGGAAAAATAAGCAAAAGCAGCCGCCCGTTTCTTCGACGCGGCTGGGACCGGCTCACCCGTGGCAAGAGGAGGATCTTCGTGGATCTGCCCACCCGGGTTAGCTGAAGCCGGAAAGGCGTAAGAAAGGGGTACAACGTCAAATGCTTCCATCACCTCAACGTCGGAATCATCTTCATCATCAGGCCAATCTCTTAAAGAAGAGAAGTTACCAGTAGGTCGTTTGGTTGCATCAGGGAACGGCAGGAACATCTCCTGATCCGGCTCCTCCTCGTCCGAGACAAGTCGATCCTTCGCCCATTTGAGCGAAGGCTCGGTGCCATCTTCGAGAGTTTGCTAAAGAAACAACTAAGAGAGAAATACAAAAAGATCAAATAAACAACATACTCCGACAGAGAATATAACTCGGAAGAAGATTAAGATTTACCGTAGGAGGAGGCTTGTCCTGGCAATAATGCTCCAATCCCCACTCCCAATCAGAGGAGACGTTTTTGTCAGTCGTGAAGAGGGCCTTGACCCGGCGGAATATCTCGGTGTTATTCAATTCAAATGAGGAAGTCCGGTTGGGGTCGAGTCCCCAACTCATATGGCACCGTTTGTGTGTGCGCTTCTAGAGAGGGGAAATCCGGCTGCGGACGAATGTGATCATCGCGTCCTCGTTGCGCAGTCCCGCATCCTTCAGCTCCTGAAACCGGTCCCACAAATCTGAATTAGGAGGACCCGGAGCATAGGGGCATAGCCGGATCAGATCTTCATTCGTGCCATTTATGACACAGAAGAAAGTTTGGACCCAGCCCTTGCAGGAATCAAGCCCTGTGACCCGGGGAAAGACGGATTGTTTCCGAGGAGAAATAGAGGCAGCACCGAACTAAGTCAAATGTTTGTCCTCCGGGTCAAGCTGTTTATTCAGAATCACGTTCCTTCATAGACCGAAGAACCGGATCCAAAGATCCTTAGTGGGCCAAAGACCGACGCATCCTTCTATGGTGGAGGCGAAGGAAGAAAGGGATGTGATGGCATTCGCCGGGAGATGGTGTGGTTGGAGTTCGTAAATATCGAGGAAATCCTGGAAGAAATTGCTGACGTGGTGGCCGAAGTCGCACTGGAAATGGGAGAGGAACACGACGAACTCACCCGGATTGGGTGAGGGAGCGAGCTCCTCGGAGGCGAGCTCTTCCTCTGTCATGCGGGGATGCGGCACATCCGGTATAGCCAGTCCAGGTCGTCCTGGCACACCCAGGAACCAGCCCAGGCGCCGCCCTCTGCATTTTCCACCCCCTCCTCCATCTCCGCTTTAGCGACGGCGAGCTCTTCCTCTATCATGTCTAGATCGCTATCCTCACCGGCCCAATCAGAGGTGGGAGGTAAAGACTTGGACTGGCGCGGACCCGTGGCGGTGGAACCGCACAGGAGCGACATCGAGGGAGGTGCGAAAAGGCATGGTGTGGCGGCGGCGCTGCTAAGAAGGTGCGGCAGTGGCAGCGCTATCGCTAGGAAGAAGAAGAAGAAGAAGAAGAAGAAGAAGAAGAAGAAGAAGAAGAGGCAGAGGGGTGCGATAAGGGGAAAAGACCAAGGGGCACGCCCCTCCCCTATTTAACCACGCCCCAGCGAGGGTAGTGGGATCGTGCAGTGCGGCTAGGCCACACGGTATGGCCGTGTATCTGCCGGGTCAACCAATCAGAGGCGAGCCACAGGGAGGACCACAGGGCGCAGGGGATCCCATGACGCGACATGATGATACAGTTAACGAGAAGATAGGCGTGATGTGACGTGTGCAACAGTAACGCCTGACATTAATTGCAGCAGTAACTGGTGCAGGCCCTTAAAATGAGGCAAGATAATGATTACCCTCCACGTGGGATAGCGTACGAGATAAGGGAGGATAACCCGAAAAACTAAAGGGTGACCCGGCCAGCGAGTGAAAACTCGGAATGTGCCAAGGGAAAAACTAGCCAATGAAATCCGGGATATGAGGTAACTCAGAAAATGGAGCAAAAGGCTCGGTAAAATTGAACCTGCTATGGCCTGAGCAGTTGGAGCTGCTAAGACCGCACCAGCTTCGGGGACTAATGTTGGGGGGATACCCCCGGGTAGGGTCACGCTAGGGTATAAAGGCCGACTTAGCCGAGGTACGACAAGGTCAAAGCCAATGCTGGCCGGGTCACCTCAAGGAAGGCCGAATCACGGAGTAACCCGGACCGGAGGATATCCGCCTAACTGACTCCCGGCTGACGTATGTCGTATGCCGGCAGGATTTATGTAACTTGTATGCAGGTACCCACGAGGCCGGATTAACCAGGCACGATCAGGGTTATATCAGGCTTGCAAGAGAAGGAAGGTATCTCGCTGGTAAAAGGTGTCACTGTACGCTAGAGCATGAGCGAAGCGGACAGAGAGATGGACCACCGAGGCGTGGCCGACAAGGGTGACGCGCCCTGTGTCGGATGACGCTGGCGCCGCAGAGGCTTACGTAGCCTCTGCATGGCTTACGATGGCAAAAAGAGATCCGATCAGTTTGCTATTTTGGGAAGAGGCATATTCCCAGGAATATGCCTCCACGTATGCCCTAATTGGAGACCTAGCCACCCCTTTATAAGGAGGACTAGGGCATCTGTGAAGGGGTTGATTTCTAGTTGGTTGGCATTTGAGTAGTAGTTTCCTGGGAGATAGCTAGTGGTGAGAGTAAGAGAGCTCCTTCTTCCTCCTCTCCCCAATACAGCTCAAGGAGCACTTGTAAACCTTGTGAACCTAGAGAATACAAAGCATCCGTGTGTGGAATCACCACACTATCCCTCCGTGGATTCCTCTAGTGCATATTGTCCCTACCTTTAGCCTATCCATGGCATCTGCCGTGACACCACCACGACAAAAAAGATGATGATGAGGGAACATTTGAAGCTCCAATAATAACCTTGCCTTGGTCCACACATTCTTTGACTTCCTCTACATGGTTAGCAACACAAGTACTAGAGGAAAACGAAGTACAATTATCATGGCAACAAGGCAAAGCAAGCATATCATCATGAGATATATTCAAGGCATTTCTACATGATATGCAAGGACAATCAACACAAGCATATAAATCATTTATAGTGCTATGTGTGTTCATGTCCAAAGATACAACATTGCAATGAGATAGATATGAAGGATCGTGAATGGCAAGCTCACTATACACATTGCAAGTTTTATCACCACTCACCATGTCATTACCTTGTGACAACTCACATGTTGGTGTAGTGGAAGAAGATGAGAACTCATCACGGCTGAAGGTGGAGGGAACATAATTATCCTCATCAATCTTGGATGTATCATATTTTTCTTGAATCTTGGTCCAAATATCGTGGGCATTCCAAAAAGGCATGATTGAGGAAAGAATTACAAAGCTCACAACATTAACAAGCACATTAGATGCTTGAGCTTTGAGATAAGAGTTTGTCTCCTCCTCCAAAGATAGATTTTGGGGATCCTTAGGTGGAGACAAACCCATATCAAGAATTCGCTCTATGTTTGGGTCAATGACCCAGAAATGACTAAGCATGCGAATTCTCCAACTACCACAATGTGTGCCATCAAATGTAAAAGTGTGATCGTGAACTAAACCCCTAGGAGACATCTTTACTCTCGAGGCGGTGAAGCCTAAGAAGCAAGAGACCTCACTCTGATACCAATTGAAAGGGAAATGGGTGTCACCTAGAGGGGGGTGAATGGGAATTTTAAAATTATACGGTTTAGGCTCTAATAAATGCGTAATAAAACTAATGTTTAATTTATTATGCCAAAACCTATATCCACTAGGTTCAACTAAGTGCACCAACAACCTATGCTAAGCAAGACAGGCAACAAGGTGATAGCAAGATAAATACTTCAAGCACGATGGCTATCACAATGTAAATTGCATAAGTAAAGGGCTCGGTTGAGAGATAACCGATGGACGCGGAGACGGTGAATTTTATCCTCAAGTTCGCTTCCAAAGAAGCTACGTCTCCATTAGAGAGGTGCTAAAAGGATCGTATGGTCACCTAGAGGGGGGGTGAATAGGTTCTACTTCAAATTTTACTTCTTTTTTGGATTAGGGTTTGACACAAAGGTAAATTCCCTAGATATGCAACTATGATGGATTTACCTATATGTCACACTAGCACACCTAACAAAGCAAGGACTAGATAAAGTAAGGTGTGATAAAGGATACAAGTAACCAAAGTGAAGCACATGGGGACACAAGGATTATTTCTCGCAGTTCCTTCCTTTTGAGGGGAAGTACGTCTGCGTTTGGAGAGGGGGTGGTATCAAACCACCAACGCCACGAGAGGCCTCCCTTGTTCTCAGGTGAACCTCATCCCAAGGGGATCGATTCACGCATCCACTATATCAGCAACCTTCAAGGTGGTATCTAGCACCCTCACAACAAGTTCGAGGCACACACCCACAACTTAATTGGGGGCTCCTGAATCCAAGCAAGCTGTCACACAATCAAAGACAAGCTTGTCAGAATCAAATCAACCAAAACAAGGCTTAGGGTTTCCAATGAAACCCTAGAGCAAGAGGTGCTCAAGTGAATGAGGGGGAAATGAAGATCTCTCTTGGTGAATTTGTAGATCAATGCCTCCTCCTACGATTCCCCAAAGACAAACAACTTTGGGTGGTTGGATGAAGAGATCTTGGAATTTTGGTGGCTCAAATGGTGTGGTCTCCTTTTTCTGGAACGGACAACTAGAGGAAGGGGATGAGGTCCCCTATTTATAGGCCACACTCTATGAACTGTTTTTTGACTGTTGGAGACAATTCACACAAGAGACTCTGGACCGGCAGGCCGGAGACTCCGGTCTGGACCGGAGACTCCGGTCCATCTCCGGGCTGGCTCTCTGACTGTCTTGGGCAGGGTCTTGTTGTTCACTCCAAAGACTCTAGTCAAAACTCCAGACCAGAGACACTGGAGACTCCGGTGTTTCCACATCGGAAACTCTGGTCAGTGAAATCACACCGGAGACTCCGACCGATATGCGGTCTATCTCTGGACCCCCTCACAGATTGACTCTAGGCCAATTCCAGCACCCACACCGGGAACTCTTGGGGAAACTCTAGACCACATCGGAGACTCCGGTGTTTGCACACCGGAGACTCTGGTCTGGAATCTTTAGGTCAACTTCGTTTTGGCCATGGAATTTCCCACATTAATCTGATTTTTTCTCTTTTCAATAGATTGACCTCTAGACATTAACACAAAGTAAAATGAACCTTATGTTGTTAACAAACACCAAAACAGATTAGGACAATAAATGTCCTTTCAATCTCCCCCTTTTTGGTGTTCGATGACAATAAGGGGTTTTGCATGGAATTTTTAAATAAGACATAGTTATGCTCCCCCTGACGGTGTGCAGCAAGATAAACAAGTAATACATGCAAGTCAGGTAATGGATAACTATTACAATAAGGGAACGAGCATAGACATGTCAACACACGTAGATAGTTCACATAAACCAAATAAGTCTCACAAGAACCAAATGAAAGCAAATGTTTGAACATAAGACAACCCAATCCATGCAATCTTGATGCTCCTAATGGACAACTTCTCCCCCTTTGGCATCAGAACGCCGAAAAGGGAAAAGGACAAGCTATCGTCCCAAAGAAGATCACTCAGAGTCACTGTCGTCGTCATCATCCTCGTCCTCATCTTGATCATAATCATCATCAGCAGCAGAAGTCTGAGGACCCTTGCCGTGAGGGCGAGAAGAGGAGGTGCCCCGAGGTGCAAAACCAGACGTGGCCTTAGAGAAAGTCTGCCAGTCAACCAAGCTTGCATTCATAGCTTTCCAAGCACCAAAGGAAAGTGTGTGATTTGACTCTATATATGGTTCAGCTCCATTCTCATCATTGTATTCTGACTCTCCTTCCTCTTCTTCCTTACCTTGAGCCTTGATGTCCTTGAGAAGCTTCTCAATTCTGTGGTTGCTCTAGTAGGACTCATGGTGTCCCTTGCGGATGTCCATGCTCATGCAACATAGGGTCTTCTTCCAAAAAGATGCCTTCTTGACTTTCTCCTGAACAAACTCATGTGTGACATGATGCATGGGTGCATTGGAAGCATTCTTCCTCCTAGAGCCCCTAGGGGGGTGGGAGCACGCTCAGCCTTAGAGATCTCCTCATCCTCACTCTCAAACGGTTCCTAGAAACCATCTTCCCTTTCTTTTGAAGGGACACCAATGCATGCTCCGTAAGATTGGGAGGAAGAGCAAGTGGTGAACCACGGGCTTGAGTGTTGATAAGCCTCATCACTAAAGGAGAATATGGAGGATATTTCCTGTACAGAATAGCATGGTACATCTCCTAAAAAATGTAATCCATAACATCAATAGCAAAGCCTTCGGCATCAGGTCCAACAAGATATATCTTGTGAGCATGGTGAAGTAGGTTGACAAGCCCACATCTAATGGCATCATCATTGCTAGCACTGGGAGAGATGTTGTGGCGAAATATCCTTAGTAGTAAGTTGTAGAGAGGTTTGAGGCCTTGGCCTCACCGAAGACTACACCCTTGCCATAGAGTGGAGCCAACTTGGTCTTGCTCTCACCAAGGGCAACATCATGTATATGGTGCCTAATAGGAATAGCCACACCCTAAAAAGTCTCATTGATGATCCTGGCAAAGTCAAAGAAGGTAGGTGTGTAGCGGGCATCGCCAGTTATCCAAGTCACGGTTCTTTCCTGATCAGCCCCAAACACCAAAGTGGCATCGAATTGTTGGACAAGAGTAATGTTGTAGTCTTCTTGGAGCTCCATGAGCCCATGCAGCCCTAGCTTCTTCGTGATCCACAGAGAATATGCAAAGTAACTGTTGGCACGCATGTATTTGAGCTCCATATACCTCTAAGGACAAACTGGGGACTTGGTGAGCTTGCTATAGACATCAGTCATGAACACTTTCTGGTCCCTCCTCCAATAATAAGGATCCTCATAGGTCCTTGGCAGCTCATAGAAATTAGTCTTGCGAAGGTCACGGAACTCCTTCTTGGTCATGTCAGTAAGAGAATGCAAATTGTCATACTTGGCCCTCTTGACACGGTTTTCCTCCTCTATGCAATCTTGGTTCATTCTCATATACTCATCATCTGTGAGCTACTGCCTGCGGTTGGATGGGGGAACCACATATTACCCAGCCTCTTCATGAAACCAAGGATATGCCTAGGCCTGGGCATTCGGTGTAACCAAATCGATCGGTTCGGCGCATCAGGTTTTAAATTATTTTGGTTCTCATAAATTATGGACCGATCGGTTGCCTGAAAGAACAATAACTGAGACTTCGGTCCACACAAATATTGGTTCGGTCATCGGTTAGTACTGAACACCACCGATTTATAGCCAAGAAATCAACTAAGGCATGAAACCAGAACAGGGGCAGCAATCACCGGGAAAGGGGAGAGGGATAAGATGGCGCCGGTTACTGGCCGCCGTGAGCATGTGATTGGGCGGGATGAGATGGCGTTGCTATTCCAGTTGCTGGCTGCGGCACAGTAGCCGCTGGCCAGTGGGATGTAGAGCAGGGGCGCCTAGGAGAGGGATTGGATCGCGTCGCCGCGCTAAACACCGGCAGCCGGACCAGCGCTATTCGCTGCTTGGCTGGAGAGCAGAGGTGTGGTGGCTAGGGTATGGATGAACTGTGGTGGAGCGAGCATGGGGTTGGGCTATACGTGCCACCAAGGAAAAGCAGAATATGAGCAACGAGAGGGCGAGAGTAAGAATGGGCCATGGTTTGTGTAGTTTGGCCCATAATCAGTTTATTCGGCCTGTTAGGTTACAAGACGCCTGAAACCGAATTGACCAAGAATATTTTGGTTTTCTGTAAATGATAACTGATTTTCGATCGAGATATTCGGTTTCGGTCAATTCAGTTTCGGTCCCGGTTATTTCGGTCCGGTAGTTCGGTTATCGGTTTATATGCCCACCCCTAGATCCGCCCTCCTAGACTTGGCCTTGGTGCGACCACGACGAGAACCAAAGCCTCCTGTGAGCATAAAGTGAGGGGGATAGAATGGGGGTAAGCACATATGTCTAGGAGATAGGCATAAGACCCTCTAAACTATGCCAGCTGTGCTAGAGGCAATCTACACCGGAGTCTCCAGAGTGCAACACCGAAATATCCAGTCTGGACTGGAGTTTCCGGTCAGATAGACCGGAGTCTCCGAACTAACCAACCGGAATCTCCGGTCTAGAGATTTTGAGTTACACATAGAGACTACAAGTGAGATTGATTCTAGAAGATCGGGCATGGATATGAGACTAAAGTGATGCAGTGCACACATGCATGTTGCTCCAATGGGCAAAACAATACAAACAAATGAAGGGGATGAACCCTAGGTTCATGGTAACAGAAAATGGTACCAGATCTGTCCATTGCAGAAGTTCCACCGATGGGGAAGATCCTAGGGGTGGAGAGGGTGGAGTTGGTCGGCGGCACGGTAGATCCCAACGGCAAAATGGCCTTCGGGCGTCAGTTTTGGAGGAGGAAGAGGTGGTTGTGAAGGTGGGAGTCCGGAGTGGAAGATATAGTCAGTGTGACTCTTTCACCCTGGCCCCCTTAAGTCACAGCCCGAAACCGCCCTAGACCGGAGACTCCGGTCTACACCGGAGACTCCAGTGTTTGCACACCAGAGTCTCCGGTCCTCTTCGACCAAAAACAGCCAGTTTCAAGTTTTGGGACATATATGATAGATAGAATGTTTTCATGGGAGGGTGACATGCTTATGTTTAGATTTCAAACTATGAAGAACCAAAAGGGCAATGAAATTCAACTAAATGGTCATGTGAAACTCCAATATACTCAAAAATATGAACCAAGAACCAATTCTTCATAGTGAAGGGGGCGATGGCCGATGCCACCATGTAAGAGTGTGAGGTATGAAACCGTGAAGAATTATCCTTGGGTTCATAACCTCTACTCATCAATGAAGGTCACATATCACAAATGATATTAAGAGAATTGATTTTCTTAATTTTGGTATTATGTGGGAGGGATAGCCCAATGGATTAGGACCGCACTCCCTCCTATATCCATGCCTGCACCTAAACCACATAATGATCAAGTAATAGGTGTGTATGCAAGATGATCAAGTCAAACTTCTTGAATCTATGATATTTAGCTCATTCCTCAAATAGCAAAACCTTGCTTCATCAAGTGGCTTCGTGAAAATATCTGCAAGTTGGTCTTCGGTTGACACATAAGAGAGCTCAATATCTCCTTAGGCAACATGATCTCTAATTAAATGATGATGGATTTCAATGTGCTTTGTTCATGTATGATCTACCAGATTGTAGGAAATCTTGATAGCACGTTCATTGTCACATAAAAGAGGCACTTTGTCACAACGGACCCCATATTCCTTTAAAGTTTGCCTCATCCATAACAATTGAGTGCAAGCACTAGCTGCAACCACATATTCAACCTCGATGGTGGAAAGAGATATACAGTTTTGCTTTTTAGAAGACCAACACACCAAGGACCTACCAAGAAATTGGTAAGCCCTAGAGGTTGATTTTCTATCATCCTTATCACTCCTACAAGTGGCTTTCTTTAGGAGCCGCTTGATATCTTGCACACACTCCTACATTTAACACAATATCAGGTCTAGATGCACATAGGTAAAGCAAAGAACTAATCATGGATCGGTATACATTTTGATCAACATCTTTACCATTTGGGTTAAGTTCAAGATGAGTCCTGGTTGCCATGGGAGTTGGAGCTCCATTTAGTTCCTTCATGTTGAACCTCTTGACCATGTCTTGGGTATATTTGGCTTGATTGAAAAAGGTTCCTCCTCTTATTTGCTTGATCTCAAAGCCAAGAAATAACCTTAACTCCCCCATCATAGACATCCTGAACCTGTTAGTCAAAAGCTTCGAGAATTCATCATTAAAAGCTTTGTTAGACGAGCCAAAGATAATATCATTAACATATATTTGGTAAAAGAAAAGCTCCCCATTAACCTTCTTAGTAAAAAGAGTGGGATCAATTTTCCCAACCTCAAATCCACGGGTCTAACAACAAATCTCTAAGGTGCTCATACCAAGTACGTGGAGCTTGTTTAAGTCCATAGAGTGCCTTATCAAGTTTGTAGACATGGTTTGGGAAGTTGGGATCCTTGAAAACCAGGGGTTTCTTAACATAAACCAACTCATGCAATGGACCATTTAGAAAAGCACTTTCCACATCTTGTTGTAATTTAAAGTTATGGTGTGTAGCATATGCAAGAAGGATATAGATGGACTCAAGGCGAGCCACGGGAACATAAGTTTCTCCATAATCAATGCTTCAATTTGGGACAACCCTTGTGCCACCAATCTTGCCTTGTTCCTCACAACAACACCATGTTCATCTTGCTTGTTATTGAATCTCCATTTAGTGCTAATAACATTTCGGCACTCTTTGGGATTTTTTACTAACTTCCATACTTTATTTCTCTCAAAGTTCTTGAGCTCTTTGTGCATTGCTTCTAACCAATCTGAATCTTCAAGAGCTTCCCAAACTTTCTTTGGTTCCACCATGGATATGTGAGCTTGATGCTCACCAAAGTGCTTCAGTTGAGCTCGAGTGGACATTCCAGTCCTTAGATCACCAAGAACATTCTCTAGAGTGTGTTCTCTTCTTTCTAACATTCTGTCCACTCTAGCTTTGTGACGAATTTCGATATCCTTGTTGTTTGTTGTAGGAGTCTCTTCATCATTCTGGTCCTCGTCTTGACCATCAATTTAACCTTGATCAACAATGGGTTTAGCTTCATCTATAGGAGGTACAAGTTGATCTTGGTCATGATTAGGAAATTTACTTAAAAGGCTCTGAGATGATCTTGTAGCTGCCTGGATAAATCTACCTTGAGCAATTGACTCTACTGGGATGGACAATCCTGTCAGTGGAGAGAGTGGACAATTCAGCCTAGCGCATTCAGCCTGATCATCATGGAGAGGGTTCTCAGCTTGTCTTTGGCTTGGGTCATCATTGCCCTCAATAGTGGGAGCTTGTTGAAGTTGTGAAGATGAGGGCTCCACATGAGTAGAGCATAGTTCTTCTCAATCCGCCACAAGGGGTTCCTCAACGAGGCGGATGAATCCTGCATTCTTCTTGTGGCATCTTGAGGTATTTCATCATCTACATCACAAACATCAACATGCCCCGCTTGGGGGGCATCGTATTCTTCAAAAATCACACTACAAGATTCTATGACAATTCCGGAGAGTTTATCATGGATTCTAGAAGTGTGGGAATCGAGACCATAGCCAACAAAAATACCCTCTAAAGCTTTGGAATCAAATTTGGACAAACGAACACCTTTTATGAGATAGAAACACTTACAACCAAACATCTAGAAGTATGAAATGTTGGGATTATTACCGGTAAGTATTTCATATGGCATCTTGATAAATTCTTTGTGGAGGTAGAGGCGGTTTGATGCATGGCATGCAATGGAGATTGCCTCTACCCAAAAGTTGTATGGAGATTTAAACTCAGCCAACATGGACCTTGCCATATCCATTGAAGTCCTATTCTTCCTCTCAGCTACACCATTTTGTTGAGGGGTATATGTAGCAGAATATTGATGTTTTATCCCCTCATCACTAAGAAAACCATTTAGAGTGTAGTTCTTGAACTCGGTGCCATTGTCACTTCTTATTGTTAGCACAAGCAAATTGTATTGACATTGAACCATATTGACGAAGTCAATGAAATATTGTTGGGTCTCACACTTCAACTTGAAGAAGTAAACCCATGAATATCTTGAGTAGGCATCAACAATCACCAAGAAATATTTCTTCCCACCAAGGCTAGCATTAAATGGAGGACCAAAGAGATCCACATGAAGGAGCTCCAAGATCCTTTTTGACTTTATAATGTTATTTGTCTTGTGGATAGAATCATGCATCTTTCCTTCAACACAAGCCCTGCAAACACAATCTTTGGCAAAACAACTATTGTCCTTTAGTCCCACAATGTGTCCACCCTTGTGGAGGCTTTGCAAAGTTCTCATATTGACATGGTCTAGTCGGCGATGCCATAACCAACCCACATCAGCCTTCCCGAATAATCACATCGCACTTGTAGTGGTTTTTCTAGAAAAGTCCACCACATACAAGTCATTTTCGACATACCCAACAAAAGCGACCTTTAGAGACTTGCTCCACAAGAGGACCACAATATCATTATCAATAAAGACGGCAAAACCCATCTTGCCTAGGGCACGGACTGAAAGTAAATTATAGCCAAGGGTCTCAAAAAGCATGACGTCCACGAGTGTAACATCGTGTGCAACCACTACTTTACCAAGACCCATTACCTGAGATTTTGACTTGTCAGCATATGTGACGGTTATATAATCTTGATTTTCCCTTATCTCCATCATAATTTATTTGCTTCTGGTCATATGACTTGTGCAACCACTATCAAGCACCCATTTTGACCCTCCGGAAGCATAGTTCTACAAAAGATCAAGCTAGATTTTTAGGTACCCATTTTTCAATGGGTCCTCTTTTGTTAGTGATAAGGGTCTTAGGAACCCAAATAGACCAAGCAATATAACCATCAAATGGACCAACATATTGTGCATAAACATCACCAAAATAATTATGCATTAAGACATAGTGAGGGTTACCACTTCCCGCAAAGTCATCATGTGACATAGTTTTGCCATTTTGGGTATTACTACCCATAATGGTCTTATCTTTTGGTTGAGCGGGCTTGGCCTTCTTCTTGTTGTTGTTCTTTTTCTTCTTGGCTTTTGAAACATAGCCAAGACATCTTTTCTCATTATTTGGCATTTGTTTACTTAAAAGGTCATTAAGAGACTTGTTACCTTTGGGGAAGGTTGCCTTTGCAAGCTCCTCCCTTCAACCTAGCATTTTCTTCAAGGATATTTGTACTACTAGGGGGAATGGAAATGCTAGGTGAAGCAACATTAGTCAATTGAGTTTGAAGTTGTTCACTTGACTTTGTGAGGGTCATGATATCACTTTCCAAGGCCTTGTGGGCCTTGTTAAGCTTCTCATAATCCTCGGCAAGTTTTTTCATGAGCAACACCAAAATCAATCTTGTCCTTTTTAGCCTTTTTGTCTTTAGCAATGGCATGATCATGTTCCTTAATGAGTTTAGCAATAATTCGATTATTTGCCTCATCAAGGCCTTCAAGTTTTTCTTCAAGAGACACCCTAGTCTCTTGTTCTTCTTCTTCAAGAGCATTAGTTAGGGCATCCATCTCAGGTAGATGCTCTCTCTCAAGCTTACATCTCTCATCTAGGAGCTCTTGTGTGTGAGCAAGTTGGTTCAAGAGATTTACAAAGTGCTTCTTATGCTCCCCTTGCAAGTTAGACATGTAATCATCGAAAGCAACTAATTCTTCATTCACCTCAAGAGTTATATCATCATTCAAATCATCATTGATACTAGGGGGTGTAGAGTGGAGATGGTGATACCTCCGATGCTCTTGCCATAAGGCAAGTGATATTCTTGTTGGAGGTGTTCTCATTTGGGGAATCAAATAGGGAGAAGGTTGATGTAGAGGTAGTGGCAATGGCAGCCACACTATTCATTGTTTCTTCTTCCTCCTCCTCCTCCTCACCATTGGAGGATAATTCTTCAAGTGCTATCAATGCAATGTCACCGGACTTCTTGTTGGTGGCACTCTTCTTGTAAAAAGGCTTCTTGAAAGGGGACTTTGGATTTTTCTTCAATATGAGGGCACCACCATTGTCTTCTCTCTTCTCATAATGGCATCCGACAACAAAATTATAGCGGTCTCCATAGTTGAAGAAAGTTCTCAATCTTGAAGCATTTTCTTTCCTACCACTTGGGTTGCTTCTTCATTGCATCTCCATCTTGGCTTTCCAAAAATTTCTTGCATAGAAAGCCATGTATTCACCATGAGCAACATTGACATCTTCGGGGTGGCTCATAGAGAGTGCATCATCACTTCCTTCTTCTTCATCATACTCCACAACCTTGGCCTTCAAGGCAATATTGGCACCACTACTCATCCCAATAGCACGAGCATGGGCATCTTTGGCATTCTTGGTAGCAACCTTGAAGGTGTCCATCTCATACATAACTTCATTGGAGGTCATGAGATGGTAGTTGTGTCTTCCTTGGAGACTTTTCAAGTCAGTGGGCTCGAAGGGCATGAGCACACTCACATACTTTTTCTTGATCCAAGCATCATAAATGTGAGAGGCACCGACATTTCTAAAGGCGGTGGTTGTGGATTTGAGTCTTCGATATATGTCTTCATGATCCTCACCATCCTTCATAAAGAAACCTCCAGCTTCATTGCTCAAGGCATCAAATCTATTTCTTCTCATGCTTTCATTTCCAACAAACAAGTCAATAAGATCTTCCCAAGCTTCCTTGGCGGTATTGTAGTGCTCAATGTGTGGGAAGTCCTTTGGTCCCACCCCAAGTTGAATCATGTGCAAAGTGGTGGCATTGAGTTGGCTATTGACCACTTCTCTTCTTGTCAAGTTGGTTGGATCCTCAATCTTGAGTCCATCTTCAATGATGTTCCACAAGTCAATGCAAGAGCTGTGCACATGAGATTTCATTGAAACTTGCCATTGAGCAAAGGTATCTGCAGCTAACTTAGGTGGGTCACCTCTATTATTTATATGGGGATGAGGGATAGGAGGGTCGAGAGAGTACCATCTGGAACCGCATGGTGATATTCCTTCCCATCACCCTTTTTGATGGAGTTAGTGGAATTATGTTCATCCCCCACTTCCACACCTGTTGGCATAGCTGGAGCATTTACCTTAGGGTTAGGAGGTGTTTCCTCCGGAGGGAGAGGTGGCGAGGCTGACTTTTATTTAACAAGTTGCTCAAGTAGTTGGCACAGCTGTTGGATTTTGTTGCCCAAGGTAGAGCTCAAGCTTGTTTCCAATTCCTTGAGATCTACCATGGTCACCGAAGTACCAGCCTCACCCTCTCCACCATCCTCTGGGTTGACCATTTTCTCTTAGGTGGTTAAGCCCGAATAAAGAGCCGAGGCTCTGATACCAATTGAAAGGATCGTATAGTCACCTAGAGGGGGGGGGTGAATAGGTGCTACTTCAAATTTTACTTCTTTTTGGATTAGGGTTTGACACAAAGGTAAATTCTCTAGATATGCAACTATGATGGATTGATCTATATGTCACACTAGCTTACCTAACTAAGCAAGGACTAGATAAAGTAAGGTGCGGTAAAGGATAGAAGTAACCGAAGTGAAGCACATGGGGACAGAAGGATTATTTCACGCAGTTCCTTCCGTTTGAGGGGAAGTACGTCTACGTTTGGAGAGGGGGTGGTATCAAACCACCAACGCCACGAGAGGCCTCCCTTGTTTTCTGGTGAACCTCACCCCAAGGGGATCGATTCACGCATCCACTATATCGGCAACCTTCAAGGTGGTAGCCGGCACCCTTACAACAAGTTCGAGGCACACACCCACAACTTAATTGGGGGCTCCCAAATCCAAGCAATCTATCACGCAATCAAAGACAGGCTTGTAAGAATAAAATCAACCAAAACAAGGCTTAGGGTTTCCAATGAAACCCTAGAGCGAGGGGCCCTCAAGTGAATGAGGGGGAAATGAAGATCTCTCTTGGTGAAGTTGTAGATCGACGCCTCCTCCTTCGATTCCCCAAAGATCAATGATTTTTTGGGTGGTTGGATGAAGAGATCTTGGAGTTTTGGTAGCTCAAATGGTGTGGTCTCCTTTTTCTGGAATGAGGAACTAGAGGAAGGGCATGAGGTCCCCTATTTATAGGCCACACTCTGTGAACCATTTTCTGACCATTGGAGACAATTCACACCGGAGACTCCGGACCGGCAAGCCAGAGACTCCGGTCTGGACCAGAGACTCCGGCCCATCTCCGGTCCATATCCATACTGGCTCTCTGACTATCTTGGGCAGGGTCTTGTCGTTCACTCCGGAGACTATGGCCAAAACTCTGGACCAGAGACACTAGAGACTCTGGCCGATATCCGGCCTGTCTCCGGACCCCCTCAGAGATTGACTTTGGGCCAATTCTAGCACCCACACCGGGAACTCTTGGGGAAACTCCAGACCACACCGGAGACTCTGGTCTGAAATCTTCAGGTCAGCTTCATTTTGGCAATGGAATTTCCCACATTAATCTGACTTTTCTCTTTTCAATAGATTGACCTCTAGACATTAACACACAGTAAAATGAACCTTATGTTGTTAACGAACACCAAAACAGATTGGGACAATAAATTTCCTTTCAGGTGCGATTGTGCAATGTACTTTGAACGCCACAAATGGCTCACCTTGAGGTGTGGTGGCTCGATGCTCACCCAACACCACACAAGGCCTCACCCCAAGATGCAAAGGCACACAACTAACTAACGCCACAAAAGGCTCACCTTATTCTCCCATGAGCTCACCACAAAGGCCTACTGACGATCCACTATGGGACACTTGAGGGTGGTCACCGAACCTGTACAAGGCTTGGGGCAATCTCCACAACTCAATTGGAGGGCTCCCAAAAACACCACAAAGGCCACAAGCTTGAGGAATCTCCACAACAATTTGAGGCCCAAATAACAATGGCACAACAGGCCACAGCTTGGGGAATCTCCACAACTCAATTGGATGCCCCAAGAACACACCACAACTCCACACAACCTTCTAGGGTTCCAAGAACCCAAGAGAAACAAGCCCAAGAGCTTGAACTCACTAAATCTCCGGGGAGAACTCAAACCTATGCACCAAATGCAAGAGGCAAGTCCTTCACTCTCAAATTCCACGAAAGCTACAAAATCTATTGGGGGAATAAGAGAGGAAGAACACAAGAGGAGAACACAAAACTCTCCAAGATCTAGATCCCAAGGATTCCTTCACAAAGAAGGGATTTGGTTGGGTGGGGTTGTAGATCTAGATCTCCTCTCTCAAATCCCTCAAAAAGATGCAAGAATCATAGGAGGGGGAAGGGGAGAGGGCAAGCTCTTCAAGGTCAACAATGGAGGAGAGTGAGTGAAAAACGGACCAAACAAACTAGTACCCATGAAGGGGAAGAGGAGCCCCTTTTAAAGGGCTCCCAGATCTAACCATTCGGGATTTTATGACCCTGGCCGATAGTACCGGTGGATGTTCGGTACTACCGCTAGAACCTGGCTAACAGTCACAAGCAGCTGCGCGAAAGAGGAAAAAGAACAAGGCCGAAACTTCCACCGGTACTACCGGCTTAACTCCCGACCAAAGTTCTAACAAATAGCACTCAACATGTAGTGAGGATACTGAACCAAAATCAGGATGATCGGAAGTAGCCCCCGTACTTCGGCCGGTACAACCGGCTGAAATTCTGCCCGAGCGGTACTTCCGGTGCCTGGCTGGTACTTCCGCCCAAGGATGGTACTACCGCCTTTATTTCCGATCAAAGTTCTAGAAAATAGGACTTCAAAAACAGAGAGGCTACTGAATCGAAACTAGGATGAACATAAGTGGCTCTGGTACTTCCACCTATACTACCGATGGCTCGCCGGAACTTCCGCCTAAGTAAAACTTCAGAACCAAACTTCAATAACTTCCACATCCGAACTCCAAACGAGATGAAACCAATTTTGTTGGAAAGATAACGAGATGAAATATTGGGAATCACCAAGGGAGAAAATGCCATGAATATATATGTGAGATATCTCCCAAGGTGTGGAGCCGGAAAACCCGCAAGATCAAAACATAATAAGATATGCAAGGGAAGTCCGTTTTTTGATGAACTAGAGCTTGTTATGAAGAAGATAACCACAAGCTCTAAATCCTCACATGGAAAAGATCAAAAAACAACCAAGAAAGATGATGCTATGTATGCAAAGGTTTGAGCTCTCTCCGAAAGATACGACCGAGTCACCCACTCGAGACCCCTCTTGATAGTACGACTATCTATCATAAACCCGGTCTCGCAAGCCTACAAGAGACCGGTAAAATAGAAAACCTATCAAGATCATACCGTACCTTTGCCTTGAGCATTCCACTTGAGCTTGATGTAGACTGTCTTGTTCTTATCAAGATGGATCGCCTTTCTTGATTGCACTTGCTTGCTCTTTGCTTGATGAAGACTTGTGAATTGCTCCCCCATACTCCATGGGGAAACCTCTTATTTGAACTTGTCTTCATCACTCCATGATCACCAAGGATAGCAAGCTTCAAACATGAGATCTTCTAGAGATGGTGCACCTTGAGCATGCCCTTCATTTCTTGGTGATGTCTTGAAGATGACCATAAGGAACTCCATCTTCTTCTTCAAGACATACTTGATCTTCTTCTTCTACTTGATTCCAATAGGCACAAAGCCCTTGGACGTTGCTTCTTCTTTTTCAACCTTGAAACCAACACATGGTCCAAGCGATGCCAATGGACAAACCTACAAGTGAAACTCAATTTACACGTTAGTCCATAGAGATTGTCATTAACTAACAAAACCACACTTGGGGGCATACATGCCCTTTCACTTGTGCTTCCCCTTGATCCACATATGTGGGACTATTGCGATTTAAACGGGGCCACACACTCACCAGAACGGATCTACTGTACGGATAGGAGTCGTCCATACATTTGACCGACTATCGTATATGGTCTTTACTCGGGTTATCCGGAAGATCAAGGGTGATGCACCTCAATGCATTTCCAGGACACTTATCTCACATCACGACACGCGAGATAGTGAGAAGCCTATGACAAGATGACTTAGGCAAAGAAGGAAGAAGGATAAGCAAGAAATATTTGGAAGCCACGTCAAGATGCTGCCTTCTGCAAGGCTGATTTCTAATCGCCTTGCACAGACCGAGTCCAAAATCTATCTTGGTGTAAGGATGGTTTTTGATCGCCTTGCATTAGCAAAGTCCAAAATTTGCCTTGGTGCAAGGAAGATTTTTGGCTGATTGACATGCAATAAACCCGAAAATCCACTTTGCTGTAATGTCGAAATCTAGCTGCTTTGGTGTAAGGCCGAAATCTGGCCACCTTGGTGCAAGACCAAAATCTGACTGCCTTGGTGCAAGGCCTGATTCTGGCCGCCTTTCTTGAGGCATGAATCTAGCCGCTTTACCCAAAGTTCGACCGATTCCTGCCTTGAGATGACTCTGGCCAATTTAGGCATGAAGATAAAGGAAAGTTTGCCATGGACACTAGGACTCTCAAAGAAGGCTAAAAGGGAGTTGACTTATGCATAAAGCCAGGATCTAACTGTTTCGGGCGCGAAGTAGAAGGCAAGTTTGATTCCAACATGGAAGGATCAAGGCGTCTTTAGATAGGAGTCAACATGGACATTTGGGTCTAGATCTAGTATGAAGCCAGACAAAGACTTACTGTTGGCACCCGTTCTAGGCTCACGGATGACCAATGATGGTACACACACTTGAAAAGGTCTACTCAAAAGATCATTAATCATCATCGAAGAAGCACCGTACTAAATCAAGCCATGACTAGGCTTAATAGCCGATTATGCTAGTGTTTAGAGAAGATTTGGAGACTGATATATGGAGGCTTTCACTATGACTCATTCAATATGACCTCAAATAAAAAAGTACCGAACATGTAAGTTGTGCGTCTCATCAAAACAAGCAACTTCAGTTTTTAAATCATCTCGATGCGAATTAGTATGTAAATTTGGGAGCCAAAATACTATAATTAGCACGGCCATAACCAGGGTCGCCAGACCATAGTCTATCCCTAGGCGAGAGCAATAGACCTGGACGATCCAGAAAACCTCCTAATTCGATTAATCTACTTACGACTTAAATTAAGCAATCAAGATCAATTCGGATGAAAAACTACAAAACATGATAATTCTTTGATTCTGCAAGATGAACAACTTTTCTTTTAGAGTCATCTTCATCTGAGAAAGTATAAGACATACAAAATTAAAATACAACCGAACATAACTAAAATCGTTTGGTCAAATCCGAGGTTGATAAAAATGAGGAGAAAAGACAATAAAGATCAAGTCAGATAGAAAAGTGGCCAACACCAGAGTTCTTCGCTTTTTTGAAATGAACAACTTTGCTTTTTACGAGATTTTGATCGGAGCTTGTTTACTAGCTCAAAAGTGGGCCGAAAGATAAAGACCAGCTTTTGGCCGGACAATTACAGGAAGTTCGGACCACACCATCAGAATTTGATCCCAACTAGGTTTTAGACGTGATTCCAAGCCTCTTTCTTGTATGAAAAGTCTAGCCGCTCCTTATATACACCAGGGGTGCAGGCCGATTGTACCAACACCAATCGAACAAATCAATCTAATAATTTTTCGTGTACATCTATCTTTTATTTCTCTCTCTTGTATTTTTCTTATTGTTCTTCCGCAGTTCTTCGTACCGAAGGGCTACGAATCTAGGAGGCTCTAGGAGCGGTCTAGCCGACCTAGGGTAGCCTATAGCCGCCGCGCCGCCCTGACGGGGTTCCTCCCTGGCGAGCGGGGCTTCAGGTCTACAAAAGCGCCTGCCGAACTGTCTTACGTACCGCGCTTCCGGCGAGGCTTCCTCGGCGCGTGCTGATGCGCATCACGCTCGACGCTGAGGGTACACGGTGACGTGTTTGTGTGCGAACACTTACTTAGTTTAGAGTTGTAGTTAGACTAGGATTCTGCCTTGTAAACATGTAGAATTGTTTTACAAGACTTGTACGGGAAGAATTAATTTACCTATATGGAAAATAGTGGGTTGCCCATGGTGGCCACGGTACATACCCTTACCACCGTCCGATCTGATAAAGGGAGCACACGGAGTTAGGGAGAGCATACGGTGTATATTATGACCAGCGGTATACATGCATGCAACACGATTATTGGATTCAATGAGCGGCAAAACACATATGTCCAACATCGGCTGAAGTTTGGTGGCGAACACACACAGGCGTGGCTGCATGCATGTGATACATTCAAAGTGGCAAAATACATGCATGATTGCAGGTCGATACTCTCTCCGTTTACCATTAGCAACCATATTTTAGGCATGCATGTGACGAGTGCTCACGGCTACAGATTTGATTCTTGTTTTTTTGCATAGACACATCCCGTTGAGAGCTAGGTAGGGAATGCGCGTGCTAACCAGCTAATAAATGCAGTGCAACACGCATGCATATTAGCCGTTGTCCATAAGTGTTTGTAACTTCCATCCGTAACAGGAGATCTCTCACTATAACACGCATGCATATCAGCCGTTGTCTATAAGTGTTTGTTACTTCCATCCGTTGTAGCAGATTTCTTCAGGGGAGCGGGTATTAGATGCTCCATAACCCATGCGTGTAGTGCATAAGCAAGAACAAGGTGAATTTGCTAAAGGCTAGCGGCTGCATGGAGCATCTATGAACGTACGAGGCTTGCGGTATAGGCTTATAAATGGGGAAGTTAACTCCGTTTGGCACTATCAACACACAGATAAAAAAGGGAGCACATGCACCATAATCCGACGGTGGATAGAGTGTGCACCGCAGCCACCCCGGGCAGCAAATCCGCGTCGTTACCTATATTATATATATATGAGAGGTGACAACCGATTAAAATTAAGCAAACAATCGACAAACATCAATACATCTACTTTCTGCCCTCAAACCTTTATTCCTATTTCGAGCTGAGAGCAGCCATGCCGGCTTTACTCCATCCACGCTCTGAAATCCCTGACACGGATCCCAGGAAACTGGAGCTTTGGATTTATAAAGCGCTAGCTGGATTTTTCTTGCGTATCACGCTTCCGACTAGCCTCCATTGACATGAGTTGTGGCATATCACCCCTGGTGTCGAGGGTGCACGAGGAAATGCAAGTGTAAGCCGAATTTTCTGCGGTCTAGCTCTAGGCATCCCTAGACCCCCAGCCGTGTCGGTCTACAAACCTTGGCCCAGTTGACATGGCAGTGACCATTTTTTACGACATTCCTACCCACCCAAAGAAACATGCGCGAGATCTTCAGCACTAGCTTAAGTGCTTTATTAAATGTTTAAGGTTAGGGGCTATTGGTGGCGGCCTACTCCTCCCTCGGATTAGGGATGCAAGCCACCGGTCTAGCCGCCGTGGCAGACGTCCGCCACAGATTATGCATTGAAAAAAATTGTCAAGGACTGATGAGTATGTGAGATCGTCATTAGTGAATCAATTCATGAGGGTTCTTGCCCTTCATGAGATTATCCATGAGGTCAAGTCCAGACGGTTGAAAGGCGTCTTCCTGAAACTTGACTTTTAGAAGGCCTACGACCGACTGGACTGGAGGTTCCTCCATCAGGTCCTCATTAGATGAGGATTTGACGACCGCCTGATCACTTGGATAATGCAGTTTATCATGATGGGGAGCAACGCGATTAACATCGACGGTGAGATCGGACCTTACTTTCGTCCCTCCTGCGGAGTCAGACAAGGGGATCCTATATCCCCTTGCTCTTCAACGTAGCAATGGGCACACTAGCCGAGATGCTGGAAAAGGCTAAGGCCAACGGTCAGATCTCTGGAGTGGTGGGACACCTGATTCTAGGAGGTGGGAGTTACTCACCTCCAATACGCACACGACACGATAATCATGATTGAAGGCTCTACTTTGGATATTGCAAACCTCAAGTTTCTCCTTCTCTGCTTCTAGGAGATGTCTGGGATCTGTATTAACTTTGACAAGAGTGAGGTCATCGCTCTTGGTTTCTCACAGGAGGATCATCAGAGAATAGCTCACAACTTTAATTGTTGGCTTGCCTCTTTCCCCATTTCCTATCTAGGGATGCCGATCCGGGATACCAGGATCCTTATCAGGGACCTGGAACCGCTTGTAGTAGAGTTAGGTCGAGATCCGAGCCGTGGTGTGGCAAGTTCACTTCCAAAGGTATCGAGACCGTCCTGATCGACTCATGTCTATCTAGCTTGCCCATGTACATGATGGGGATGTACCTCCTCCAGGAAGGTGTGCATGGCACCTTTAACAAGGAGCTATCACGCTTTTTCTGACAGGATCCCAAGGAACATCAAAAATACCACATGGTCAAATGGGCAGATATCTGCGCCCCCCAAGGGATTATAAACTCGCGCCAGTTCAACAAGGCCCTAATGGTCAAATGGTTCTGGTGGATTTTGCGTGAGGATGGAGGGCTATGGTTGAAGCTGATCAAGGCCAAATATCTGCGGGGTCCGCCCCTACTAGATTGTGATCGCCAGGATGGCTCCCAGTTTTGGCACTCCATCCAGGATATCAAACACACGATTTGACTAGGGGCCACCTTCTCCATAGGGAATGGGGAAGGTACTTTGTTTTGGATGGACCCCTGGCTAAGGGAACGCCCCCTTAGGGAGGAATACCCGTGCTTGTTCGCCATATGCTCTGAGCCATCACTTCAGGTTGCTGCTGTGGCTCGAGAGGGGACATGGAACATCTCGTTCAGTCGCACCTTCGGCCCAGCGAAAACGGAAGCATGGAGAGAGCTTAGGGCATACCTACCTGACTCATTGGTGTCCGAACCTGACAGCGTTGCATGGAGTCTGACCGCATCAGGGTCCTTCACAGTTAGCTCGGCATACTGGGCCCTCTTCGGAGGACCAAGCCTCCCATGGACTAAACCTCTCTGGAAGGCGCCCCTCCCCGTCAAGATGAAGATCTTCGTTTGGCAGTTGCTTCGTGATCGACTCCCTTCGGGGGTCGAGGTGGCCAAAAGACATGGGTCGAGGGATGGGTTATGTCCATTATGTGAGGTCCTTGAAATGGGAACTCACATAATGCACTTGTCCCGCGGATCGGTTTCTGTGGAATTTTACCAGAGAAGCATTGGGCCCGGACTGGCAGGCCCATGACCTCGGGGAATTTCTAGAGACCTAGGCAAATCGTGTAGGAAAGGGCCGCCGCCTTTTCTGGCTAGTGTTTGATGCGTTGTGATGGTCACTGTGGAACATTCGCAATAAGATGGTTATAGAGAAAATCCTTCCACGGCGTACTTCTGACTCGGTGTTCAAATTTCTGGCGTTCTTGCAGCTCTGGTACCCGCTCTGTAGACAGCGAGACAAGGCGCGTCTGGACACGACTCTACGACGTCTTCTGGAGGTAGCACGGGCGGCTCCCCATAGTCCAGCGTAGCTCTTCCTTTTTTCAGTGTGTGTCTCGCTCGGCGAGTTTATTTGTGACGTGTTCTGGGCCATGTTGTGCTGTGGCCCCCACATCTCTCTCTCTTATGTTTTTCGGACCTATGTAACTTATTGTGGATGGTTGCTTTATTTATAAAGCGGGACGAAAGCCTAATGCGAGATTAGTGAATCAATTAGATGAGACGGACAGGTCTAGATGCGGAGCGGACGTCCGCCTGCATCGCTACCTCGGATCCATCTTTAAAAAAAAAAGGGCTCTTTGTTACTCCCTCCGTTTAGAAATATAAGATGTTTTAGCTTTGTGAAATAAATGTATCTAGAACGTTTTAGTGTATAGATTTACTCTGAACCTCTACGAACCTATACACTAAAAGATGTCTAGATACATTTGATTCACAAAGCTAAAACATCTTATATTTCTAAACGGAGGGAGTATACACCCCTCGGATCCATCATTGTCACCACAATGAATGCATGGTGCCTACCTACTTGAGCCTCCCACGAAACAGTTAAATTTCGACTGAAGAGTAGAAAATTTGAAGACGTTGCGCCCACACTTAAGTTTACGAAGCGGCTCCCCAACCCCACACCACACCAATTTCTGGTAAGGAAACCGCCACAGCATAGAGGTGGTTCAGTACATCATGCAGAAAAAGTAAAAACAAGTGCAGGATGTTATATGACTCCACCCGTGCCGGTAGTATCACTGGTAGTGTAGATTGATCTACTCGGCAGTGGTCGCATCCTACTATCATCAGCTGGCCAGTTCCAGAGTTATGAAAATGCTCTCTGTTTCCGGTTGCTGGCATGCATGCAGCGATCCCAGCTTAGTACTTGGGTTGTTAGGATGGGCAATGCCGCCATTAGATGCCTCATGTGGCAAACAAAAGAGCTCGAGCACTGTTCACCCACAGAGGTGAGGTGACAGACTACGATCAATGCTCATTGTTGCCGGCAGCAGCACAATGCAGGCTAAGCTGCCGGGGCTTTCGTGTACCTTACCGCTGCTACTTCTTTCAGTACACAACTGTCACCGCAGTTGCAGTAGCTAGCCGTGCGATCGAAGTGGCAAGCATGCCTCGTGCCATGCATGTGGCGACAAGAGGAGGAACAGTTGGGCTCAGAAGTGGCAATCTGTACATTCTGGTGGATGGCTTCATTACACTGTATACTGTTTTCCAGCTAGCTACTGCCTAGGGACTGTAAGTAGAATTATATATACATGTGCTCTGTGGTTTATGCCATGTTTATCGAGTTACAATTATGAGTAAGCTGTAGAGAACTGGGATCACTAAGAGGCTGATGAAAAAAATTACCTACAAGACACATGGTGATTGGTGAAGACTGCTTTTATATATGGGGAGAAAAGGAACAAAACCAGAGATATATGCATGTTATATGTATGTACTATCTCAGCAGGGGAACAACAAAAACGCAGCCTCCCTGTGGATCCTCCTATTCTCTACCAGTATGATCTTGTCCAGCTTCGCCTTGCACCACTGCAGCTGCTCGCTGGTGATCATCGGCATCCGCAGAACCCGCGCCACCAGCCGCATGTCCACCTGCGAGAAGAAGAGGTTCTGGTTCGACCGGTCCTCCTTGGGCTTCTTGAACTTCTTCACCAGGCAGTTCCCCGTCCTCAGCAGATCCTTCAGCCTCTTCTCTTTCTGCAGCAGTAGTTTCAGAGACAAATGAGTGAAATGGCCTAGTACTTCTACGGCACTGTAGCAATTCATCTCATTGCCGGGTAAAGCAAGCCTTACCTTCTGTAACGTGGCATGGATGTGCATCATAAGATCATGCTCCAAGGGGTCCTGGAGCTCGACGTGGGCGCTCGAAAACCCTTTGAGGACCGATGCCGTTGGCGTCGTCTCAGCTCTGTCGGCCTTGATGAACTCCCACAAGATGTGCATCGACTCCTCCATGACGTACTCCAGGTCCTCGCTCGTGATCACGAAGTTCCCCTTGCGCTGGTCCTCCATTCTATCCTTCAGGCTATCCGCTGCAACCCACAGTTCACATTAGAACTAATAACCATTTCAAAGGCAGCAGCGATAACAAAATAAATGAACATGGCCTAGTTTGCTCTCAGGTTTCTGAATCCTAGCGCTAACCTTTTACCACAGGCACTTGCAAGAGGCTGCGAAGGACGCATCGGTTGTTGATGTAGTTCGGCAGCCTAGGGCCCTTGAAGGACTCCTCCTCCACGAACCTCTGCACCACGACCTGGAACTGTTGGAACTCTCCGGCCACCTGGTTGTACTGGTGGCTGTGGTAAGTGTCGGATTCCGGTAGGTCACGGGCTTGCTCATACTGCCACCTGAGGAACTCCCATGACAGGCACATCTGCCCGACATAGACTGTCTCCAAGTCGTACCGGAGCTCCTTGAGGAACCGCTCCGATGGGTCCTCGGGTGATCGCCGGCGAGATGATCGGAAATTGTGCGACAGGATGGATGCCACCGTCGGAGGCATGGTCTTTACAGAGTTTGTTGATTGTTGGGGCCATCTGAGCTGGAGAAAATCTGCAGTCAAATTCGGTACATCAGCCACGTTAAACTGTTAAAGGAATAAAAAAAGGTAGTAATAAAGACCTGCTGGACCAAATATGCTAGTTAAAGTAAGACAGGGCTGCGCCAGTCGTTAAACAGCTTTATAAAGCTAGATGCAATGCTTGATTGATACAAAAGTTGCAGCCAATGTGAATATCATTTCAGCAGCCTTTCACTATCCTAAAGACTCACAGTTCATCGTTCTTCCAAGAATTGAACACCCAATTCAAGCACATCTTTCTTATTGCCCTTTAAAGTGCACCATTCTCTCTAAAGGAAAAGATAATATTGAATCTGGGCCATTAAATGTTGAAGATTGATTTTTGGTCTAATTGATATTAGGCCGGCAATTAATAGATACAATAACTTTCAAGAGAAGATATACTGTATATGTTTTGGATTACGCATTGCAGAATTCTATGGAAATAATTCCGTTGCAGCTTGTTATGCCCCCCTGCATTCCTTACTAATTATCAAGTAGATATTCCGACGCCCTCGAAAAGAGATGTCACATTGGGACCAAAACCGAATAGTTTCATACCCTAAATATGATTATTTAAAAATGCAGCCTCTTGAAAATTGTAATTATCCAGTATCCATTCAGTTTTGCTTAATTTTGAACCAACAATTTGGAAAACATATCTTTTTCCCATCAGTTTTGAAAAGTTTCAATTATACATTTTGGTTCTGAATTGATATTCTAATTTCGCTACAATTGCTTTGAATGTTTCATCAAAAAAAGATGTTAGTATCAAAATATTCGTCATTATTTCCCTCAACTCAGGTGAAATAATCGTGCTTCAGTAATATGTAAATTCTATTAATAGTATCTATTGAAGAACAAATAAAGATTAATTACCCGCGATTTTTCTTCGAAAGAATAATTTTTATGATGAAAACTGTCTGTGATTGTGATGAACTAGTTGAATACTAGACCATGGATCATCAAATACCAACTGTTGAAAGTACTCTAACTTTTTCTTCTGGAAAAGCTGTGAATTTTTACTCGAGTAAAATACTAGTAGAATCAAAGGAAACTCATAAGAAACTGTTTAGTTAAATTAGGCATACCTATAGCATACATCTTCTGGTAGCAGAGTATGTCAAACTTCCTCATCCTCTCCCTGTAACTCTTGAAGAACTTGTTCAACTCATCCATCGGATCCTCGCGCAGGAACTTGGCATCGATCCTCCATGGCTTGAGGTCCTCCATGGGCGCCTTTGGTGACTCGGACTCCTCCTGGATCGTGGGCAGCCCGACTGACCGCACCTTCTTCAGCTCCAGCTTCAGCTGCTCTATCAGGTCCTGGTGCTCCCACAGTGACTCCAACTCGTCCTCCTCCTCCTCTGTCAAGTCCTTCCACTTGCCAAGTGCCTGATCGTTCTCCTCGTCCAACGACTTGGCCTTCTCCGTAATCGAAAATTGGACGTGCCGAGGGGCTTTGCCCGGATGATCATCTGCACTGCTATGTTCATCTTCTACTGGGTCTGGAATGTCCTTGTGATGAGGGATTAGTGCATATTGATCATTATCACTGAACTCTTGCTCTGAATGCTCTGGGATGCTGTTATGGTCAGAGCCTACTGCATATGACTGGTAATTTGTGTGGACAATTGCTTTCTGATCATCGGAATCGAGTTCACTTGGATGAGCATTTGTGCTGACGAATTCTTTCTCTGAAGGCACAGGGCTTCCCTTACCATCATAAGCAACTTCACCTGCTTCTTCTGTATGGACAATTTCTTTCCAGACATCAGATATAAGTTCATGTGAGTGGCCTTCTGTACCTACAAATTCATGCTCCGAATGCTCTGGGCTTCTCTTGCCGTCAGAAACAGATGCCTCCGAGTGATCATCCGTACTGGCCGATTCTTCCCTGTCAACAGGAACAAGCTTGGATGAATCAAGTTCCCTCTCCGATGGCTCTGGGGTCCTCTTGGTATCATGAAATGCTTGATGAGACGAAACAACCAATTCTCTGTCAGTGGCTGCCTCTGGACTGCTACTAGTAGCATCAGAAACAGCTTCCTGTGAATGATCATTTATGGTGATGGTTTCCTTCTCTGAATGATCCAAGCTGTCCTCAGCAGCGGAATCAGCGTCGTACACGGGCGCTGCTGCGACCATCTTCTTGCTGCCCGAGGAGCGCTCGTCCCCGCTGTCGTCGCTCATGTCGATGCTGCTCCCCTCCCCTTCGATGTTCTCATCGACCTCTTCATCCTCGGCTTCTCGGGTAAGCTTCTCCTCATCCTCTTTGTACTCGGTATCCGGCGAAGGGCTCCGAGACCACATGTCCGCAGGGTACTTGATGCTGTCCGGCGAGGCCTGGAAGACCGAGGCCGGCGACACCGCGGGCGCCGATTCCCGGAACGACCGCTCCAGCGCGTCCGCCTCCGCCACGGACTCCATGGCCTTGAGCACCTTCGACTTGTAGCTCCGGAGGCTGGCGGCGTCGTGCACCGCCGCCGGGAAGTCCTTCTCCGAGAGGAACCAGTCGCTGTCGGAGTCAACGACTAGCTCCTTCACCGAGTACCCGTCGCTGGCGCTCGACTCCGAGTCTGAGTCGCCGGAGAGCTCGGACGCGAAGCTCGTCCACACGCCGCTCACGGCGCTTCCTTTGGACGCCAGGGACGCGGACCTCGCCGGCTTCCGCCTCCGCGACGGCGTCCTCTTCACCGGCGACGCGACTCTATCGCGGGCGACGGGCTTGATTGCCGGCTGGAAGTCGTTCTCGGCGACGAAGCCGGCGCGACGGGAGGCCCCGTCGACCACTCTTCGCTCCTCAGGCTGCGCAAACGCCGGGGGCGGCGGCGACGGCACGAAGGACTCCTGCACGTGCACCGTCATGGTCTCCGGCTCCCTGACGAACCCGCGGAAGTCTCGCTCCGTCAGGAACCGGTAGTTGTGCGTGACTGGAACGATCTTCGGCTCGGCCTCCAGAGCATCTCTGCTTTGCTCATATTCTTCTTCCACCGGTACCTCTGTTTCCTCTGCTTCGTGCTCGTGCTCATGCTCATGCTTGGCCACCGATGCCAATGGAATAGGCGATTCCTGCTCCTGTTCGTGCTGCTGCACTTGGACTGGCACTGCTCTCGAAACAACCGCCGCCGCCTCTCGCGGAATCTCCGGTATCTGATTCCGAAAGCTGAAGCTGAGGCTGGGCGGAGAGTCCGGAGCCGGCGCCGGCCGCGCCGGCGCCACCGGCTCCTCGGGCGCCGCGTCGTCGAAAGCTCGTTCGTACATGGCCTCCACGAAATCCTCCTCGCTGGCATTCACGAAGCTGAAGCTGCGCATCATCTGGAGAACCTTGTCTTCGTTCCTGTCCGCCTCGCCCTCCTCATCCATCTCGCCGGCGGCGAAGCCGCGGCGACGGAGCGGCTTCGTCTCCGTTTCCTTATCCTCGTCGCTGTGAACAACAAAAACAGAGGAAAATCAGTCGTGCCACCAAAACAACAACCACGCAGGCCGATCGGGAGATTCAGAACCCAAAACCCACGGGAATTGGAGGTTCATAATTACCTTGGGGGGGAGGAGGGGGACACGTAGGCGGAGGCGATATGGATGGCGGCGACGAGCGCGACGGTGAGGAGCCAGAAGAGGAAGGGCGTGGAGGTGGAGGAGAAGCCCACGACGGACTGGATGAACCCACCGCCGGAGCCACCGGCACCGGCCGTGGCGGCGGCGGCCGCGGCGCGTGCTCCTTCCCCCGCGACATCCATGGCCGACGACGCCGCGACTGCTGCTACCTCGCCTTCCAAACAAACATAGCAGCAGAGCAGAGCAAGGCAGAGAGAAGCCTAGGTGGAGCGATCCTGTGTCGTCGTTTGCACGGCGTGGTGGAAGTCGACCAGGAGGCGAAGAAAACAACGCGGCAGCGGCCTGTTGTACCGACCGATGGAGAGGGACGATACGAGGAGGGGGGAGTAAACTTTAGGAAGGAGAGGGGGGAGGGAGGGAAAGGCGAGAGCGAATCGGACGCGGCAGCTGCGACGCGACCGCGACGGGACGACGCTGTGCCTTCCAAGTGAAGACCCGGCCGCGCGCGTGGCTAGACAGACAGGTACGCCGAACGGGCTCGCGCCGATTGATCGGGCCACCCGAACTCGAGGTGACAGACACCCAGAACGCGATCGGACGGCCGGCCGGCGCTTTGGGGGGGGGGTTTATCGGCGGCCGAGATTTCGGCGCGTTGTGGGTGGGGCGTCCGTTTCTCGTGCGACCAGGCGTCGCCAGGTAGGGGTTAGGTTTGGCCTGGCCAGTGTGGAGGCTGACTCGGCCCAAACGACGACAACTGACGGCCGCCCCTTTTGTTACCCGCATCGTTTTCTTTTTTCCTTTCCTTCCGAAAGATCCTTTCTGTTCCTGCCTGCGATCCTTTCCTTGCGCTATACACAGATGCTTTCGCTAGCTTCGCACGGGGGAGAAACCAACCCAATCGATCGACCAACCGATCGATAGCGCTCCTCCACCAAAATAGGTTTCGAAAGAAGCCGACTACATACATGGTGTCGGCGTGTAAATTCGGCAGCCGTTGATTGTTGATTAGACGGATACCTGATGATCTTTCTTTGGTTCATCTTAATGGAGACCAGCTCGGTCGATCGGGCGACTGGATCATCTGCACCTTTATCATCGTTCGGCCTTGCGGCATTGATCGAATGGTTTAAGATGAGACCGGTCGACGCGGTGTTCCGTTGATGGTTGCTATTTCTGGCTGGGCCGAGTAAGCAGCACCGTCCTTTACGAGCGTCTTAACATACTGCCCGATTCGCTTTGCAGCCGGAGATTCTTTGTCTAGCCATAATGGCGCGCGCCTCCGTTGCGTGTCCGGCCATGCGATCCGCTCCTTTCTATGCTGCTGCCGCCGCATCCGTGCGGATATGGGAAAGGCCAAGTGTGCTATAGCATAAAGCCGGCGATCCGACGAGAGTCAATGCGCAGCGCAGGGGAGGGAGGGAGGGAGGGAGGCAGGAGCACGCAAATCGCACTTGCCTCCTCGTCGTCTTGCGGCACCGATCGCGTGATCCGGGTCTTCCATCCATCGTTTAGCCACCGTGCATGGCACCTGTCATGCGAAACGGAAGCGCCCAAGGGAGATGTTGACCAGGTGCTACATTCCTTCGATCCTCTGTCTTCGCATGTCACGTACTCTATACAGGTGTGACACTAGCTAGTAGACTCTTCGTAACGTAACACACGGTTGTTGCTAACGTGGAGGCGGAAAATGAGGGAGAAAACACGAAACGAAAACCTGATTATTTCACCACATATTCATATTGATGAAGGGTGAGCACGTGGCCACGCAAGCAGGCGACAGCGCATGCAGCGGCGGCGGCTCCTGCGAGCGGCGGCGGAATTGACCGCCGACGGCGGCGGTTTCTCGGTTTGGCCTTGTGTTTAGCTCTTGTTCACTCAGATTTGGAGAAAATAATTTAGTTAAAGTTTAACAATACGGAACCATTCCATTCCTCCTAACCGAACAGAAAATAGAACCATTCCATTCCTCGATTTTTCCCTAACGGAACACGGGATCGGAACCATTTCATGACATTGGACCGGAACCATTTCGTTACATCGAACCGAACGGACCCAAATAGTACATAATAGATAGAGATACATAAGGCTCCGTTTCCAAAGTATTGTAATACTACAGAAAAATACTTTAGTTTTGGAAAAATATGTCTAGACCTCTTTTTTCTATACTTCAAAATTAGTGTTGTTTTGTAAAAAGATGAAGTATAAAAAACTACATTTTTTTTCTGAAACCAAACATCTCATAGCATTTAAAACCATGGTATTTTTAAAAACAAAAGTATTATAAGAATACTTAGAAAAAACGTTGGTGCCAAACGGGCCCTAAACTATCTCCAGCGATTATAAAATAAAGTCAAAATCAAGCAAATCGTTGATATCTTTAAACACTTTCTTTTTCCAAGATAGAATAGATATCAAAGCATAAACCTGAAATTCTTGCAAAAAAACTATCGGCAGGAGTTCTTCCATAGTTTTAATTTGGACCCCAACACCAAGACTATGTGCATGTTCACAGCCAAATAAGTAATCAACTAATATCGTCAATAGTATCAACGCAAGTATTTCAGGGGCAAGCATACGAACAGCATGGTCGACATCATTGGGTAGTGTAACAACCCAGCGTGTAGGACCTAGCGGAAGTTAGAAATAAGAATATGTGCATTTACATGCATGCGTTTGAAAAGTGGCGTCATTTTTTCATGAAACTAAAACCTACTGGGATCAAAATTATTTCACTTCGACGCCTTAGGGTTTTTGATATGATCCCTAGAGATTCTATGTGTTTTTGGGTAAATAATTTGAATTTGAATTTTCAAATAGTATATTTGGATTTGGTAAATTATAGAAGTTGAAGTTATAGAATTTTTTTGAATTATTAAATAATGTAATATGAAATTGCAACAAAGTAAATTGAATCAATGAATAAAAGATTAAAATATCTTTATTTCATAATCATAATACATTGTCTTTACAATGAAAACAATAAAATAAGATTTCAAAAGGGATAAAAAGAAAATCCTAGACTATTCCTAAACTAAATCTTCAAATCTTCTTACTCTTAATTTCTTGCAAAAAACAAAAACAAATAAAAATAAAAATAAAAGAAGGAGGGTAGTGTTAGTAAACCTCATGTATCGTCAATAGTATCAATGCAAGTATTACTGTTCGTATGCTTGCCCCTGAAATATTTGAATCTATTCTTATCAGATTTTCCCTCAATTAATATCATTAGCTAAAAGGGGCAAGTTTCACCATGATAGTAAGAAATAAGAAGTTAAACTTTCGAAGAAGTTCACAAATTTTCACTTGATATCATCCACATTGAGCAAAATATTTAAAACTTGGTAACTTAAACCAAGGCCCACATGACATATTGCCTAAATAAACATACACACTAATGTGTGTCACCACAGCAGTGCAACCAGTGCACAAATAAGAGCAAAGCTACATACGTAGCAAGGGAGAGAGCCACACCACTTTCATTTCTCACCACCATATAGAACACACCATGATCCTTAGATTGGGAAGCTAGATCAAGCAGGACTAGGGGAAGAAGGACAAGGCCAGCAGCTAGGAGAAGTAGGCCAAGGAGTTATGCGAAGGGAAGCAAGCACCACAAGATGAAAAAACAAAATAAGATTATCCTCAACAAGCAAGAAAACACTTGTAAACTCTACAACAACAAGTTGATCGTTTGATCCATGCCAAGAGAACATCTTTAGTAACTGTATGAGCATAGTAGTAAGAATAAAAAAATATAATCGTCGGTTTTATACCTGAGTTAGATGCAAAGTATCCTAGGATTTTAGGAAATCAAGAAAGCATCTACTCGTACAAAAAGAGTTGGCCTCATTATGTGCATCACAGGCTTGGGGGCAAACTTAAACTCAATCTTGCATAAGAATCATCTAAACAAGATGATGATCTTGAAGTAGCATCTTACAACAAGCAGATCATGCTAGTAGGACTATCACTATGAACACTCCTCAAAGGGAGGCACCACAATGATAGTTAACCATATCAGAAGCTATTCTCTAAATATATCAATTAGAAGGTGGTTGGTGCGGCGGCAACGGCCTCCCTCTCCTATGCCTTGGTCATGGCTGTGGCGTGTGGGTTGGAGGTGAGGCGAGGGGGGTGTCCGGTGAGAGCTGGGCTCCGAAGTGGAGTCGATGATTGCGGTCTCTTCTGATGTCGTTACCTTGATGAAGCCCTCGCTACTGCAAATCATGTTTCATGCCTAAGGTTCTGGGAGGACTCTAGATCTGGGTACTCCCAGATCAGACGATGACGGCACTTTGGTGTCGTTCACCCTCTTGAGACCGTTGTTTTAGAGCTCGAGATGCCTAGACGGGGTCAGCTAGTGGAGCAGTGTTCCATCTACCGCGTTAGCGGTGGTGGGTCTCAGTGGCATGGTAGGGCGGGGTCTCGGCAGCGTGCAGGATGATGACCTCGCGCAGGGCAGGGGCGGCCTTTGGCATCATGGTGGCATTATTGGCAAGATCGGCGAAGTTTATGCTGATCTTAACCAAGATGATCGTTTGGTGTTTCGACGGTGGTGACAGCTTCTTTGGCGTGTACCCGAGGTATTTGCTAAAAGTCTTCTAAACCGAATGCGCACTCTCATTTCGCCTAGTGGGCGTATCGGGGTATGCAATTGTTCCTAGTTCCTGGCCGATGGAGGGATTTTTTGCTTTCTGGGCATAAGGCTGATGAGTGCATATTTGCATCATGTTTTACATTATTATTTTGTATTGTAGATGTAGGATCTTGGTATTTTTCGGCGCTCGCGCGCATATTTTATGTCTGTTTTCACCAGGATCAGGACAAATGATGGATCCAATGGATACAATTCTTGGAGCAGTTGTACTGTGGATAAAAGGAGTCAAAAAGAACGCAAATCGCTTATTTGGGAAATATTAATAATACCAGAAGAAAACCAGAAGCGAACAAGGGAGGTAGAGAGTTCAACGACCAACTATATGACCGGAGCAAATTTTCTGGCCCTATAGTTGGCGCCGCCTCTGCCTAGTCAAATAGTTTCACCCCGTGCAATTGGTTCGAGGAGATGACATACAGAACACCTATAAATCGCAGAAACCTCACCTTCGGAAGGAATCTGGAGGGGGAACTCATCCACCAATGATCCATCTTCGCCCTGCGCAGATCCGGGAGGCTAAGGCATCGATCTTCATCATCCACTGCTGCATCCTCACCATCTTCATCCATCCCATCTACATCTTGTCTAGATCTTGTTGTAATTCCCGTACTCATTGTGGATTTATACAAGTACTATTCATCTATGATTATTTTGATTACCATTGCTATGATGTTGATTGCCTCCATGTCTGAGTAGATCATTAGTTCTTGGGGATATGGAGAAGCCCTAGTATGAGATTGAAATAAGATATAGTCTATTATGATATTCATCGCTATGACCATGTGTTAGATTTTCTACATCTTGATGTTGAGAGAAGTCGACACCTCAATATTTGCCTCTCATGGGGACTTGATGGAGGAAACTACTTGTTGGTAGACGGAGGTGTGCTAGCACTTACAGTGACTATAAAGCTGTTGGCACCCCTTACGTATCAACTTGGCAAACCGAGGAAACTCATGGAACACTATCCATGCCATGGGATACGTCCTACATGATTACGTACCTTAATAGTGCAGTAATTCGATTGATGTAGATTGCTGACTACTGTGGTTATAAGGATGATGTGAGCAACGGTTGCTGCCTATTTGTCCAAATATGGAGTTCCTCTCACACATACATAGTTGAGAATGTTCATGATGATAATATTTATCTTAGATCTTTATAATAATAGTGGTGTGTTCGCTACCCCCTGAGAACATTGTTCCCTTACTGTAGTTCCAATCTCTTTTACATACGCGATACTTACTTTCTGTATTTAGTTGTTTTACTTAACTTTATCATTTCTCTTATACCTAAAACCCCAAAACACCTTTTTACACAATACTCGCATTTTATCTTGTCACTTAGAACTGTATCTAGCATTTCTATTGTAACATTTATTTCAAGAGTTATTAGACTTCACACTCCTGCTCCCTGTGGAATCGATATCTTTATTTCGAAACTAGCTACAAACGATCTGTGCACTTGTAGTCATCAAGCTATTTTTTGGCGCCATTGCCAGGGAGCTAAGCGTTGTAGGTCTTTTAGATTTTGCTTATTTATTTTTGTCTTGCTAAATTTTGTTTTGAGTTACAGGTTTCCACCAACATGATGGAGTTTGAGCATATGACTAGTGCTAACCCACTCAAGCACTTTGGGAAGCCCTATAATATTTATAAAAGAGACAACTCCAATGAGAAGACAAGGGGGTTTGAAATAAATCCTCTACTACTTAGTATTTTACATAAAAAGCAATTTACTGGAGATGAAGAAGATCCTGATTCATATGAGTATATTGCATGTTTCAAAGATATATGTGGCACTTTTCTATTGACGGGATATACCGCTGATAAGGTAAGGGTTAAACATTTTAGTCAAACTTTGACAAGTACAACTCTCTCATGGTATAGAGCTCTACCACCTGAAGCCACTACTACTTGGGATAATCTAGCATGTGAATTTCTAGCAAAATATTATCCGTTATCAAAATCTTTTGAAATCAGGCGTCTTATAATGACTTGGAAGAATCGTTCTAATGAAGGACTAGTAAGAGCTTATATCATATTTAAAGATTTATTACGTCTATGTCCTCATCATGATTTGTCTGAATGATATTTACTACATATCTTTTATGGCGGTTTAATTAAACCTAATAAAATCGAACTAGACTCTTTCGCGGAAGGAGCCTTTATGAATCTTCCTATACCTAAAGCTTGCGCTTTACTTAATAGAATTCGTGATCATAGAGTTTCATGGAATTTTGGTCTAGGATGTGAAGGAGGCGTAGAAATAGAACATGATTGTATTCACGACTACAATAAAAAAGGCCATGTTAAAAAATTATCTAAAAACTTTATCTGGATTCAGATCTTGTGTTGCAAGTTGTTAAAGCTTTTACTGAACATATAAAAGATCCAAAGGAGGGTCTAGTCAAGTATGATCCACCACCCGAACCTACAATTGAAAATACTGATATGACAATTATGTTAGCCAATAAAAACCTTAGAATTCCAATGGGAGTAGTTGAAGATGCAACTGTCACAATTGGCAACAAAAACTTTCCTATCGATTTTATAGTTGTTGATATGCCAGCTGGCACTCTTTGCCCAATTATATTTGGAAGGAACTTTTTGGGTGATATAGGTGCCTATGTTAATTTCAAGGAGATTGTGTCTCTTAAGCTTGGGGGAACGGAAAATAAATTCCATTTTCCAAATTTAAAGACAGGCCTCCACAAATACGAGAAGAAGAGGAAGAGAGAACTATTGAGGAAATGGCGTATCTTTTCTTTAGTAATCAAGAAGAAGAAATAAATGAAGATACAAATTATGAAGAAATAGTTATGGAGGACAAGTCCCTGGGAGAACTAGAAGATGAATTCGATTCACTTCGCATTATGGGACCACCAATAGATGAGGCTTTTGAAGAGCCAGAAAAGAGAGGGGATGAGGAACTACCACCCCTAGAGTTGAAGACTCTACCAGAAAATCTTAAATACAGGTTTTTAGATGATACATATAAATTTCATGTTATTATTAGTGCTAAACTTTCAAGAGAAGAAGAAGAAGAACTCATGAAGATACTTAAGGAGCATCGCAAGGCCTTTGGGTACTCAATGGATGACTTGAAGGGCATTAGTCCTATGATAGCCGTCCATGGAATATTCATGGAAGAAGGTGCTAAACCAGTTGCAGAATTTAATAGAAGATTGAAGCCTGAAATGAAAGAAGTGGTAACAAAAGAAATTGTATGCCTACTGGACACAGGTATAATCTATCCTGTTAAAGAAAGTGAATGGGTAAGCCCTGTTCACTGTGTCCCTAAGAAGGGCGGTTTTACTTTTGTTCCTAATGAAAACAATGAATTGATACCTACTAGAACTATAGTTGGGCATAGGATGTGCATAGACTTCAGAAAATTAAATAAATAGACTAGGAAAGATCACTATCCATTACCGTTCATAGATCAAACTTTAGAAAGGTTAGCAAACCATACTCATTTTTTCTACTTGGACGGATACTATGGTTTTTCTCAAATAGCTATTCATCTGAATGACCAACTTAAAACAACTTGCATTGGTCCTTATGGTTTACATGCTTACCGACGTATGCCTTTTGGATTATGTAATGCTCCAGCTACTTTTCAAAGATGCATGACTACTATTTTTGCTGATTTTATAGAACTTATGATGGAAGTATTTATGGATGACTTTTCTATCTATGGAACTTCGTTTACTAGTTGCTTGGATAATCTCAAAAGAGTTTTGCAGCATTGTGAAGAAACTAATCTTGTTCTAAACTGAGAGAAATGCCATTTTATGGTCAAAATAGGTATAGTCCATGGACACAAGGTATCAAGTAAGGGAATTGAAGTTGATAGAGCTAAGGTTGAGGCAATAGAGAGAATGCCACAACCTATTGATATTAAAGGTATAAGAAGTTTCCTTGGTCGTGTAGGTTTTTATAGACGGTTCATTAGAAATTTCTGTGGAATATCTAAATCTTTGACTAACCTCCTACAAAAGGGAATAAGATTTAATTTTGATGATAAGTGTCTTGAAGCCTTTGATAGACTCAAAATGTTTTATCTCGTGCTCCTATCATTAAACCACCTATCTAGGATACAACATTTGACTTAATGTGAATCTAGTGATGATGTTGTAGGAGTAACTCTGGGACAACATATTGGTCGTAGATTTAATATTATACATCATGCTAGTAGAACTGTTAATGGTGCTCAAAAGAATTACCCTAAGGAAGAAAATGAACTTTTTCTGTATTTTTCTCTTGTGATAAATTTCGTTCATATATAGTTGATGCAAAGGTAAGAGTTCACACGGATCGTGATGGCTTAAAGAAATCCTCAAAAGGAAAGACCATAAGCCAAGACTAATCTATTGGATTCTTTCACTCCAAGAATTTGAGTTGCAGATTATGAAGAGGCAAGAAATAAAGATGTTGGATGCAGTGTCCATGATTGCCCAACAAGACAACAATCTTGTTGAGAGAAACCTTGGTCCTGGGGATTTTCATTTACGAGAATTATTCAATGAATTAAGGTCAATCCCTCCAAGAGAGAAGAAGTCTTTGTTGTTGGAGGAATTTTTCATCCCTAATAAACAAATGGTAAGTGCAAGGTAAGTGTTCTTACCCAAATAAGTGATTTGTTTTCACAATTTTTACTTTTGAAAATTCTGCCTTTCAATTCCTTGTGTTTTTCTGAAGTTTTAGAGGGGTTTTACCAACTATACGAGTGGAGATATACGACCGGAGAGGAAGCTCCCGCCGTATAGTTGGTCGTTAAACTCTCTGTATCATCTTCGTGAAATTGTTTTTGCTATCTGATACGTCGTAAACGTATCTATAATTTTTGATGCTCCATGCTTGTTTTGTATCAACTATCTTATGTTTTGTCTACACTTTGAGGCATTTTTATACATTTTATGGAACTAACCTATTGACAAGATGCCGCAGTGCCATTTGCCTGTTTTCTGCTGTTTTTGGTTTCCGAAAAGCTAGTAAAGAAATATTCTCGGAATTGGATGAAACAAAAGCCAAAGTTCCTATTTTTTCCGACACGACACAGAAGTCCGAAGCAGAGACGGAGCAGAGCCACGAGGCGGCCACACCATAGGCTGACGCGGCCCCCACCCTGGGTGCGCCAGGTCCTGATGTGAGCCCCTCGGACGGCCACCGACCTCACCTCTTCGTTTATATAGGCGAAGAGGCGAGGTCGGTGGCCGTCCAAGGGGCCCACACCAGGGCCTGGCGCCCCCAGGGGGGCTGTGCCACCCTATAGTGTGGCCGCCTCGTGGCTCTCCTTCATCTATGCTTTGGAATTTTGTGTTGTGTCGAGAAAAATAGGAACTTCAACTTTTGTTTTGTCCAATTCCGAGAATATTTCTTTACTAGCTTTTCTGAAACCAAAAACATCAGAAAACGGGCAAATGGCACTACGACATCTTGTCAATAGGTTAGTTCCAGAAAATGTATAAAAATGCCTCAAAGTGTAGACAAAACATAAGATAGTTGATACAAAACAAGCATGGAGCATCAAAAATTATAGATATGTTTACGACATATCAAGCATCCCCAAGCTTAACTCCTACTCGTCCTCGAGTAGGTAAGTGATAAAAAGAATAATTTTTGAGGTGGCATGCACCATCACAATCTTGATCAAGGTATTGTAAAACATTGATAGCTGGGATCATAGTACTCTAACATAAACATGAAAGATATAGTTCTAACAATAAGACAAAGCAACTAAGTTGCAACATAAAAAGGTACAAACAAAAGATCATGAATAACAATGCATTGAAAGACATTTGTTTGTTTCACATATAGAAAACATAATAAGAGTGGTAATCATCTTGTCCTTCATGGATTAGTAGAACATAAATGCATAGGACACCTTCAAAGTTCATAAGGGTGACTAGATACAAATAATTTAAGAGCAAGCAATACCAAAATTATGAATCAATCAATAAGTTTTGGGACAATGCATATTGAACTAAGAATGACAACTATGCTCTCTTAATTGGTGCATAAAGATAGAAGATGGAGACTCAACATAAAAAGATAAAAAGAAAGCCCTTCATAGAAGGAATCAGGGATTCAAGTTTCATAAAGAGCTTCCAAAAACTATGGTACTTACTAGCTTTGAGCTCTCATTGCCCCTATCATTGGCATCTTGAAGTGATTAAGGTTAAAGTGACACAAATATTAAGATATGCTTGACAAGTTATAAGTTGAAAATCTCAAGCCCCCTGTGTACGAGTACTGAACCTCATGCTACTCAACTTTGGTCTCAAGCAAGTTCTTGTCATTGTAAGTATATGTGTATCATAGAGAACCGCCAACGGGGTACCCCTTGACCCATGACACAGGAGCTTTCCCCTATCAAAATGACAAGGCAACAGACAACAAGTATCTTAGTGATCTTTTTATTTGCTATTTGCATAGGTTTTTATTGAGGATGCTTCACAGAATACTCATTATGGTTATGCTACAAGTTTCCACCATGATTAGGCATGGCTTAAGCTAGCCGCCTAGGTGTTTCTCTAACACACATACAAACTCCATGAGCTTACAAGCTACCCTTTTGTTTCACACCGCCGGGATCCATAAACAAAAGAATATGATATCAACTGAATAATAAGTGCAATGTTTAAAGCGTTCCCCGTGGTAACATGGTTCTGCTAACTCACAACTTATAAAATGCAAGTATATAGGTAACATAGATGGGCACAATGGTTCAAGTTTATTAAGTGCAAGAAAATAAAGTGTGCCATCAAGTTTGTGAGAGCTTTAATCACTAATTTTCACATAACAAAAGTTTAATTTGGAAGATATATAAACACATGAATATACTTGGAATGGTGTAACACACCATACATAGGAATTTATAGTGGACTCTTTGGAATAACTTGGTTTCTTGGGAGTTGGATGCATGAGTAGAACTCATACTCAGTACAGGTGGAGGCTAGCAAAATACTGGGAGCGACCAACTAAGAGAGCAATAATGGCCATAATCAATAAGATCATGCATAGAGAGAGAGATGAACACATAGCTACCGGTAGAGCCCTTAGCCTCGAGAGAGAACTACTCCCTCCTCATCATGGGAGTCAGCAACGGTGATGGATATGGCGGTGGAGTCGATGGAGATGGCTCTGGGGGCATTTCCCCGTCCCGGCAGGGTGCCGGAACAGAGACTTCTGTCCCCCAAATCTCCTCTTCAGTGGCGGCGGCAATGCGGGACTTTTCGTGGAATTCTGATCCTCCCCTTAGGGTTTTTGTCTCGAGTGGTTTATATAGGCGAAGAGGCGAGGTTGGTGGCCGCCCGAGGGGCCCATACCAGGGCCTGGCACGCCCAGGGGCGCGCCACCCTATGGTGTGGCCGCCTCGTGGCTCTCCTCCGTCTCTGCTTTGGACTTCTGTGCCGTGTCAGGAAAAATAGGAACTTCGGCTTTTGTTTCATCCAATTCCGAGAATATTTCTTTACTAGCTGACGAGGGGTAACCTCGGCAATACCCATGGTGATGGACTTGGGGTTTCGCAGAAGAGAGAAAGCTGGGGATTTCATCAGATATCGGGGGAACAATGGAATCAAAGTCACCTGAATATTGAGTAACTGCACTATTACAAGTTATCTCCTAGATTTTGGTACCCTCGCTTGGGCTTCTCCCGTCCTATATATAATAGGCCGGGTCTCGAAGCTATATGCGGATAGGTTCTATACACGCATAATTACAATACCAACATAATGTCGGTTCATGGTTTCTTTTCTAATATAGTTAAAGCCTTTGTCAGTTGCTTCTTTGGGCCGTCATCTGAAATCTTCATGCGCCGTAAGTCTTTTACCCAATATAGGTTAGCGAACCATAGGCATCCAAGTAATCATACCTATGTCAGTATCCCCCGAGACTCTACTTGAACCGCAGTTTCAGGTTAAGTCTTAAAGTTTTCTTTTTTCCTTCTTTCTGTTCCTTGATTTTTATTTTTGTAGGGATTTTGGTACAACGAGTTTGGTGCTTCTGACAGATCGGGAATCAGTTAATTGCTCCTAGGCAAAAACAAGGTTGTCCTACATCAAATTCAAGTCCACATGCTCGAATCTGGAATTTGCTACTGCGTAATTCATTTCGAGCCGCTGAGGTCTTACCGAATACTGAATTCCAACTTCTATTTTATCGGGTACCCAACGCGTCCGTCGGGATTTTTCATCGTATCATTGATACAGATATTTTACTGGCAAAGCGCATTCTTGTGCGATTACTAGGCCACACAGGACGAATCCTGGGGTCTTACCTTCATGTTTCTGAACACGGCATTCAGATTTTTTGTCGCGTCTAAGCATGATCCGAGATTTTTGGCTTTATTGGCGGTTGGCCTGCTCGGCCACCAATATTTTTGATTTTATCAGATAGTTTTAATGCTTTGTACCGGCTCTCGATGGGAGTAATACCTTTTTGAGGATACACTGGTGTAAAACTCAAAGGTGTTTGCAATCATGAATATATTTTTATACACAACTGGATTTCTATTGGGTGCGTGCCAGTGCTCCCAATGGGAGTAGCCCCCGAGGCTATGTTCGGATGCCTGTATCTGGACATAGGCTCATAGTTGCTGTTAGATTTGATGGAAAACATTGATCTTTTGAACAATAAAAAGATTAAGGTACATATAACTTATCTCTTTATACATAAGGCAAAAAGTCGATGATACATTATTCTTTGGGCAGGTGGCCTCTAGCCGTTGGCCTAGAAATTCTAGCTTAAGAAGCCGAACTGTAACTTTATCATATTGTAAGTAATCTTATGCATAAAAGCATCGTAGCTGTGCTATGTTCTATGGATTTGAATAATTTACTCATGTCTTCTTGTCTTGTAGTCGATATGCTCCTCCATGAATAACTTCTGTGACGATGTATGGTCCTTCCCATGGCGATTCTAACTTCTTGTGGCCATCTTGCTTGAGGCGGAGAACTAGGTCCCCTACTGCAAAGGACCTGGGCTGCAATCGTCTGTTGTGATAGCTACGCAGGTTTTGCTGGTGAAGGGTTCGCAGCATAGAAAACAATAAATTCCTACGATGGGAACTATACGCCAAGATCTATCTACTAGATACAAGAAACGGGCGGATGTACATCCATGGAGAACTTACCCTCGAAGACAACAAAGTTTTGTAAACGAGTAGGAACTCGTGGATGATGTAGTCGTTCGCTTGCCGATCTCAAGATCGTGTGGAAGTCCTAGCACCACAAACCAGCAGCGCATCCGCACTCGCACACACGTTCAGGCCACCGAACAACCTCCGCCTCCTTGCTCCAGCGATGCAGCGGAAGAAGCAACTCCTTCCAGATGAAATGCCACCCGGAACATGTATCTCGCTAATCTGAGACCATGGGGGAATAATACTAGAGGGGGAGAGAGATCCTTCACGAGGAGGTGTATGGAAGAAGGGTGAGAGGGTGGCCTTTTATAGGAGGAGGGGTACCCCTCCCCATGGCCGGCGCCCCATGGGGGATGACCCCTCACCTCCCCCATTCATGTGGTGGTAACCCCCTCCACATTAAAATGCCCCTTCACATTCTCTTTTAAAGTCTCCACTTCAAATGCATTAAATTTCTCCAAATTTAATGCTCTCTCATTTCATAAAAATCTTTTATTAATTTTATTCAGAATTTTGTTAATTACTTTAATTAACAAACATTCACATAAAACCCCCTGCAATATTTCAATATTACATACAGAACCAATTTCAGCAATTTCACCTGAAACAGTTTTGGTGTCTATTGAAATAATTCCAGTGCTTTGCAATTCATTTGTCTAAAACATATTTGCTCCAAATGGTGTTGGTGTACCTTAAGTGTGTCACCTTATGGTTCATGAATAATGTAGACATGATCGAGAACCCTCTCAGATCAATAATCAGAAGCGGGACCCGGAGATCCATACTGACTCCTACACATTCTACGATGACTTCTGTGATCGTGAGAACCTTTAACGCTAAGTAACTAAATCCCTTTGTCTCGTGATATATTACATGTTCGAGATTCGATCATCGGTATATCCATACCTAGTTTGATCTCGTTACCGACATGTACTCTTTTCTCGTTCCCGTGATATAACATTCTAGTGATCTCATCACTTGCTTCCAAGCTAACCAATGTGATATCACCGAGAGGGCCTAGAGTATATCTATCTGTCATCGGGATGGACAAATCTCACTCTTGATCCATGAGCCTCTACATAACACTTTTGTAGTACTGAACCCACCTTTATAATCACCCTTTCACGGTGTAACGTTTGATGTTATCAAGATACTCTTCTAGTGTTAGTGATTAACATGATCTCATGGTCTAAGGACTAGTATTACTTCGTTAGATGTTATAGCAATATAAACACAATGACTTGGATTGTAATGCTATACTTCGGATGAATGTTCATCACATCATTCCACTAATGTTGTGACCTCGTTATTAACAACATCCAATTTCCATGATCAGGAAACCTTGATCATCTTGTTAATTAACGAGCTAGTTTATAAGAGAGGCATAACTAGGAACTTTCCTTTTTTTATTAAACACACATGTATTAACATTTGCAAATTAATACAATTATATCATGCAAAATAACCATCTATCATATACTTGGAATATGTATAATAACAACTTTATTATTGCCTCTTAGGGCATATTCCCTTCAGTCTCCCACTTGTACTAGAGACAATAATCTAGTTACATGGTGATAAATCTAACACCCATGGAGTTCTGGTGTTGATCATGTTTTTCTCTAGGGAGAGTTTTAGTCAACAGATCTGTTACATTGAGATCCGTATGTACTTTACAAATCTTTATATCTCCATCCTTGACATGCTCATGGATGGAGTGAAACCAACGCTTAATATGCTTGGAATTCTTGTGAGACCTTGGTTCCTTTGAATTGGATATGGCTCCATTATTGTCACAATAGATCACCATTGGATCAAACGCACTAGGAACCACACCCAGTTCGGTAATGAACTCCTTCATCCAAACTGCTTCCTGTGCTGCTTCTGAAGCAGCAATATATTCACCCTCCGTTGTTGACTTTGTTACCACGGGTTGTTTGGAGCTCCTCCAACTAACTACTGCTCCGTTCATGAGAAATACGTATCCGTATTGAGACTTAGAGTCATCCGGATCAGTGTCAAAGCTAGCGTCGACATAACAATTAGCAACCAGCTCTTCTTCACCTCCGTATACAAGAAACATTTCCTTACTTCTTCTCAAGTACTTAAGGATATTCTTGACCGCTATCCAGTGTTCCAAACCTGGATCAGATTGGTACCTACTAGTCAAACTAATAACATGTGCAACATCCGGTCTTGTACATAGCATGGCGTACATTATAGAGCCTATGGCTGAAGCATAGGGGATCTTATCCATTATCTCTCTTTCTTCCGCCATAGCCGGACTTTGAGTCTTACTCAATGTCTTGCTTTGCAACATAGGTAAGAACCCCTTCTTACTTTCGTCCATTTTAAACTTCTTTAAAATCTTATCAAGGTATGTACTCTGTGATAGCCCTATTAGGTGTCTCGATCTATCTCTATAGATCTTTATGCCTAATATATATGACGCTTCACCAAGGTCCTTCATAGAAAATTTGTTGTTTAGATAACTTTTAACACTGTTTAAAAGATCTATATCATTTCCAATCAATAATATGTCATCCACATATAATATCAAAAATGCCACATTGCTCCCACTCTCTTTCTTGTAAATACAAGCCTCTCCATAAGTTTGGACAAATCCAAACTCTTTGATCACCTCATCAAAGCGGACATTCCAACTCCGTGATGCTTGCTTCAGTCCATAGATGGATTGCTAAAGCTTGCACACCTTGTTAGCATCCTTTGGATCGATAAAACCTTTTGGTTGTATCATATACAACTCTTCTTCAATATTACCATTGAGGAATGCAGTTTTGACATCCATCTGCCATATTTCATAATCGAAATATGCAGCAATTGCTAACATAATCCTGACTGACTTTAGCATCGCTACAGGAGAGAATTTCTCATCTTAGTCAACTCCTTGAATTTGTCGAAACCCTTTTGACACAAGCCGAGCTTTATAGACGGTTACATTACCATCAACATTAGTTTTTCTTTTGAAAATCCATTTATTCTCAATGGCCTTTCGGTTGTGAGGTAAGTCCACCAAGGTCCAAACCTGGTTTTCGTACATGGATTCCATCTCAGATTTCATGGCTTCTAGCCATTTGTTGGAATCTGGTCTCATCATCACTTCTTCATACGTCGTAGGGTCATCCATTTCATCAACCATGAAATTCACAACAGGATTCCCGTACAGTTTAGGAGCTGCACATGTCTTGCTTGACCTGCGAGGTTCGGTAGTGTCCTCTTTCGGAGTTTCATGATCATTATCATTAGTTTCTTCTTCATTTGGTGAAGTTAACTCCGTAACAACTTCCGGTGCTACGCCACTCACCATTTAATGAAGAGAAGGTTCAATAACCTCTTCGAGTCCTACCTTTCGACTACTCACACCTTTCGCGAGAAACTTTTTCTCTAGAAAGGATCTATTCTTGGCAACGAAAACCTTACCCTCGGATATGTGATAGAAGGAATACCCAATTGTTTCTTTAGGGTATCCTATGAAGACGCATTTTTCTGCTTTGGGTTCGAGTTTATCCGGTTGAAGTTTCTTCACGTAAACATCGCATCCCCAAACTTTAAGAAATGACAGCTTAGGTTTCTTTCCAAACCATAATTCATATGGTGTCGTTTCAACGGATTTAGATGGTGCCTAATTTAAAGTGAATGTAGCGGTTTCCAATGCATAACCCCAAAATAACAGTGGCAAGTTAGTCAGAGACATCATAGATCGGACCATATCTAATAGAGTACGATTACGACGTTCTGACACACCATTACGTTGTGGTGTTCCGGCAGGCGTGAGTTGTGGAACTATTCCACAATCTCTCATGTATGCGCTAAACTCATAACTAATATACTCTCCTCCATGGTCGGACCGCAAAAATTTAATCTTTCTATTACGATGATTTTCCACTTCATTCTGAAATTCCTTGAACTTTTCAAAGGTTTCAGACTTATGTTTCATCAAATAGATATACCCGTATCTACTCAAATCATCCGTGGAAGTAACAAAAGAACGATATCCACCTCGCGCCGACACACTCATTGGACCACATATATCAGTATGTATGGTTTCCAATAAATCTGTCGCTCGTTCCATTGAACCAGAAAATGGCGTTCTAGTCATCTTGCCCATAAGGCATGACTCACATGTATCAAATGATTCCAAAAGTCCATCAGAATGGAGTTTCTTCATGCGTTTAACACCATTATGGCCTAAACGGCAGTGCCACATATATGCAGATATATCGTTATCAAGTTTAATTCTTTTAGCATCAACATTATGAATATGTGTAACACTATTATCGAGATCTAATAGAAATAAACCATTCATCATAGGTGCATGACCATAAAAGATATCATTCATATAAATCGAACAACCATTGTTTTCAGATTTAAACGAATAACCACATCGCATCAAAAAAGATCCGGATAAAATGTTCATGCTCAATGCAGGCACCAAATAACAATTATTTAAGTTTATAACTAATCCCGATGGTAGGTGGAGAGGCATTGTTCCAACGGCGATCACATCAACTCTTGATCCATTGACGACACGCATCTTGACCTCACCCCTTGCTAGCTGTCGCTTGTTCCGCAGCCCCTGATTCGAGTTACATATATTAGCAACCGATCCAATATCAAATACCCAGGTGACACTGTGAGTACTAGTCAAGTACACATCAATAACATGTATATCATATATACCTTTGTTTGCCTTGCCGGCCTTTTTGTCTGCCAAGTACTTGGGGAAGTTGCGCTTCCAATGGCCAGTCCCTTGCAATAGTAGCACTCGGTATCCGACTTAGGGTCAGCCCGGGATTTGTTTTCAGGCGCGCAACAAATTTTCCGCACTTCTTTCCTGTCTGTTTACCCTTCTTGTCTTTCTTGAAACCGGTGGTCCTATTGACCATCAACACTTGATGCACTTTCCTAATCTCCACTTCTGCAGTCTTAAGGATTGACAGAAGCTCAGGGAGAGTCTTCTTCATGCCTTGCATGTTATAGTTCATCACGAAGCTCTTGTATCTAGGTGGCAGAGATTGGAGAACATGATGTATGCCTAAGTCAATGGGAATCGTTATTCCCAAGGACACAAGCTTATCGGCGTACCCAAACATTTTGAGTACGTTCTCACTTACGGAGCTGTTCTCTTCCATCATGCAGCTAAATAACTTTTCTGAAGCATTATAACTCTCTACGGCAGCATAGGTATCGAAAATAATTTTCAATTCACCCATGGTATTGATACATTGCAAAGGTATCTATAATTTTTGATGTTCCATGCTTGGTTTTATCTACTTTCTTGTGTTTTGTTCCAACTTTGGAGTACTTTTCATATGATTTCTTGGACTAACTTATTAATAAGAGCCATAGTGCCAGCTGCCTGTTTTCTGCTGTTTTTGGTTCCAGGAAAGTCAGAAAATGAATATTCTCATAATTGGATGGGACAAAAGCCAATATGCCTATTTTTCCTGGAGACTCACGGAGCCAGAGTACGAGACAGAGAGGGGCCACAGGGTGGCCACACCACCCCTGGGGGCGGGTCCCCCTTGGCCAAGCCAGGGCATGGTGTGGGCCCCATGGCCGGCCATCGACCTTGCCTCTTTCGCCTATATATCTCCGCCGACACAAAAACCCTAGATTGACAATCAGAAATCCATGAAAAGTTCCGTAGTGCCGCCACCACTGAAGGGGAGATTCGGGGGACAAAAAGTCTCTGTTCTGGCACCCTGTCGGGACGGGGAAGTGCCCCCGGAGCCATCTCCATCGATCTCCACCACCATCTCCATCACCGTTGCTGATTCCCATGATGAGGAGGGAGTAGTTCTCTCTCGAGGCTAGGGGTTCTACCGGTAGCTATGTGTTCATATCTCTCTCTGTGCATGATCATATTGTGATCATGAGCTTTGTAATCAAGTAGATCTACCTTGCTACTCAAGTGCTTTAATAGGTCTCTGCTCTCCCCATGTGTGTGAAAGTGACAGCATGCACACCATGGTGGCACTTAGGCTAGAGATTACAAATACTTGTTATGAGTTATATTTGGAGTTGGATATCTTTATGAAATTGTGGTGTTTGTTGGAACCATCTAGTACTCAAGATGACAGTGTGGGGTTATCTAGATGGGAAAGGCTTACTTTGAGGTGTGTTGTTATAGCCCTACCATCGATTAAAGTGTTCAACTGGAGAGTAGTTCAACATAGTATCATGAAGATGATATATTTATATGAGAGTGTTCACTAGTGAAAGTATGATCCCTAGGCCTTGTTTCTAAGCATTGAAACACCGTTTGTTACTAGATCTGTTACATGTTTGCTTGCTTCCATCTTTATTTCAGTTTTGCTTTAGTCTTTTCCACGCCATCAAGCTATTTTCTAGCACCGTTACCACTTATAATTATCCATACCACTTGTATTTCACTATCTCTTTGCCGAACTAGTGCACCTATACACCTGACAAGTGTATTGGGTGTGTTGGGGACACAAGAGACTTATTGTATCTTGATTGTAGGGTTGCTTGAGAGGGCATACCTTTGATCACTTCCTCCCTGAGTTCGATAACTCTTGGGTGATCCACTTAAGGGAAAACTTGCTGCTGTTCTACAAACCTCTGCACTTGGAGGCCCAACAACTGTCTACAAGAATAGAAGTGCATAGACATCAAGCTATTTTCTGGCGCCATTGTCGGGGAGGAAAGGTAAAAGGTATTCACACCGAAGGATTAAAGAAGAAGAACCTCCCACGGCAAACACCTATTTTCTGGCGCCATTGCTGGGGAGGTAAGGTAAAAGGTACTCACATCCTCCGGTGTGAGTGATCAAAGTTATTTCCTTTAGATTCTGCAATTTTGTCTTTTTGTTTGTTTTTTTCACTAGTTAGGCTTAATGGAAAATAACAACAAAATTAGAGAGCTTTATAGTATTTATCTTGAGTTAGGACATGAAGTGTTTGAAGAGAAAATTAAAAAACCTATGGAACTTTATTTGCATGCTAATAGGAATGTTGTTAGTATGAATTCTTTGGACACCATTATTGCTAATGCTATGGAAAAGTCTAAGCTTGGGGAAGCTAGTTTTTATGAAAATGATCTTTTTAGTTCCCCAGCTTTGGAAGATAGCTATTCTATTGCTTATGATGATACTATGCCTCCAATATATGATGATTACAATGATGAATATGATATTTTCAGTCCACCTACTATTGAGGAGAAAATTAATTATGATTACAATATGCCTCCTATATTTGATGATTATGGTGACGAGAATAATAATGATAGCTATTTTGTTGAATTTGCTCCCACTACAATTAATAAGAATGACTATGCTTATGTGGAGAGTATTACTTCTTTTATGCATGTGGATCATGATAAAACTGTTTTATGTGATAGTTATATTGTTAATTTTATTCATGATGCTACTGAAAGTTATTATGAGAGAGGGAAACATGGTTTTATGTGTCTCAACAATATTAAGTTTCCCCTCTTTATGTTGAAATTTTTAAAGTTGTACTTGTTTTGTTTTCCTATGCTTGTTGCTTTGTGCTTTCATGACTTGTTTCTTTACAAGATTCCTATGCATAGGAAGTGGGTTAGACTTAAATGTGTTTTGAATTTGCTTCTTGGTGCTCTCTTTTACTTCAATTCATATTTCTTATGTGAGCATCTTTTCAAACTATCATGCCTAACTTAAAGGCCCTAAAGAAAAGTACTTATTGGGAGATAACCCAAAAGTTTTAGTTGAGTCTTGGAAGTTATTACTTTAGTAATAACCGCTCCTTATACTTTTTATTTGCTTTTTGTGCCAAGAATAACCTCTAATGAGAGAGAAGTAATGATTGGGAAAGTTGCTGTCCCGAAACAGATTTCTGTGCTTCACCGTAAAAATTCGTGTAACATCTCTGAACGTCCTTTTGAGGCGTGAATTTTTGTGCTTCTGCCCCAGGTTGTTATCTCACTTTCGTTAGTTCAACACTTTTTGATTTGAGAAACATAAAGTTTTCGTAAAATTCGTCTTTACCTGCTGGTCTGTTTTGATAGATTTCTGCCATTTTCTGCATTTGCTTCTTGTTGGTTCCTTTTTGAGTTCTTTTGGGGAATTGAGATTTTTGAGGGAAGTGCTACAGTATCTAGTGTTCTAATGTAAGTTTATTTGGTGTTAGAACTGAACCTTAAGACTTATTATCTTGAGTGCACTAATGTTGCTAATAAAGATTGTGTGAAGTTTTGTATGAAAGAAAAATTTCAGGTGTATGGAAGGAATGAGTAATGAGATGAAGAATGGACTAAATCTCAAGCTTGGGGATTCCAAGCGTGTCACCCCAAGAAATATCCAAGAAGTACAAGCATCAAAGCTTGGGGATGCCCAAGGCATCCCCCTCTTCATCAATAAAAATCCCAGGTTTCTTCCAAATACTTCATTTTATTGTTTCATGCATAGTTGTGTTGTTCTTGGAGTGTCTTCTTTTTCGTTTGATTTGTTTGCTTAAGTTTACTGAATAAATTGGTTGGACCCCCTCTTTCATACATTGGTTTTCAAATAGGTTGGTTTGGTTTGGAAAGAGTAGGAAAGCTCATGCTTAAGTGGTAAAGAGAGCTTGTTTTTGACAGTGGCCTATGCTTTGTCATGCCATGCTTGATATTGTTTTGGCTTTATGCTTAGTATTCTTTTCTGTAGCATGACTTGTTATAAACAAATGAGATTGCTTAATGTGCCTTGAATGAATCATGCGCTGTTTTAGCATATTAAAGCATAGTATAGTGGTATTCTCCTTTGATGCTTTATTTGGGTTGACTTGGCACATGCTCACACCATGTTATGACTATTCCAAGTCACCGTAGCCTTTATGATCCTTTAGTTTTCAACTTGTAGTATCACTTTATGCTTTAATTAATGATGTTTTGTCGCTTTGCATGATTATGGCCATTATTGCTCTCTTAGTTGGTCGCTCCCAATCTTTTGCTAGCCTCCGCAACCAGGTATGAGTTCCACTCATGCATCCAACTCCTTAAACCAAGTTATTCCGAAGAGTCCACCATACCTACCTATTAGCACATGCTATTCCAAGTATATTCATGCTTTTGTTTACCTTCCAAATTAAACTTGTTATGAGAAAACTAGTGATTAAAGCTCTCACGAACTGGATGGCACACTTTACTTTTCTTGCCCTTAATAAACTTGAACTATTGTGTCGTCTATGTTGTATATACTTGCACTTATTTGTTGGGAATTAGCAGAACCATGCTGTCATGGGGAACGCTTTCAACATTGCACTTGGTACTTTGTACCTAGTTGATATCATGCTCTTTTGTTTATGGATGTCGTCGGTGTGAAATGAAAGGGTAGCTTGTAAGTCCATGGAGTTATGTATATGTGTTAGAGAAACGCCTGGGCCGCTGGTCTAATCCATGCTGACATGGTGGAAACCTGCAGCGTAACCATAATGAGCTGTCTATGAAGCATTCTTCTTATAAAAAAAGAGTCCTATATTGAGATAAAAAGAGAAAAAGAAAATAAAAAGAGATATTATGAGAAGAGGAAAGAGAGAAAAAAGCACCATATTCCCATGGTAAATAAGAAGATTGTTGAGATGCTCGTTGTCTGCTTGCCTTGTCATTTTGATATGGGCATTCTTCCGTATCATCGAGCAAGGGGTACCCCGTTGGCATTTCTCTATGATACACATGTACTTACGATGACAAGAACTTACCGGTGACTATACTTGAGTAGCATGAGGATTGGCCCTCGTATTCAAGGGACATGAGATTTCTAACTTATACTTCGTCAAGCGTGTACACCATAGTTTGTTCACTTTAACCTTAATCACCTTCAAGATGCTTATGATAGGGGCAATGAGAGCTAAAAGCTATTAAGTACCATAATTTTTGGAAGCTCTTTATGAGACTTGAATCCCTGCTTCCTTCTATGAAGGCCTTTCTTTTACTTTTATGTTGAGTCTCCACCTTCTATCTTTATGCACCTACTTTGAGAGCATAGTGTTCATTCTTAGTTTAATGTGCATTGTCCCAAGACTTGTTGATTGATGCATAACTTTGATATTGCTTGTTTTAAACTATTTGTATCTAGTCACTCTTATGAACTTTGAAGGTGTCCTATGCATTTGTGTTTGCTACTCTATGAGGGACAAGCTGAATGCCACTATGCTATGTTTTCTTTATGTGAAAGAAACAAACGTCTTGCAAAGCATTGTTATTCATGAATATTTTGTTTGTGCCTTTTCATGTTGCAACATAGTTTCTTTGTCTTATTGCTAGAACTTTGTCTTTCATGTTATGATTGAAGTACTATGATCCCAGCTATCATTGTTTTACAAATACTTTGATCAAGTTTATGATGGTGCATGTCACCTCAAAAATTATTCTTTCTTTTTATCACTTACCTACTCGAGGACGAGCAGGAGTTAAGCTTGGGGATGTTGATACATTGCAAATGTATCTATAATTTTTGATGTTCCATGCTTGGTTTTATCTACTTTCTTGTGTTTTGTTCCAACTTTGGAGTACTTTTCATATGATTTCTTGGACTAACCTATTAACAAGAGCCACAGTGCCAGCTGCCTGTTTTCTGCTGTTTTTGGTTCCAGGAAAGTCAGAAAATGAATATTCTCAGAATTGGACGGGACAAAAGCCAATATGCCTATTTTTCCGGAGACTCACGGAGCCAGAATACGAGACGGAGAGGAGCCACAGGGTGGCCACACCACCCCTGGGCGCGGGCCCCCTGGCCGCGCCAGGGCATGGTGTGGGCCCCCTGGCCGGCCACCGACCTTGCCTCTTTAGCCTATATATCTCCCCCGAGGCAAAAACCCTAGATCGTTAATCAGAAATCCACGAAAAGTTCCACAGCGCCGCCGCCACCGAAGGGGAGATTCGGGGGACAGAAAGTCTCTGTTTTGGCACCCTGCCGGGACGGGGAAGTGCCCCCGGAGCCATCTCCATCGATCTCCACCACCATCTCCATCACCGTTGCTGATTCCCATGATGAGGAGGGAGTAGTTCTCTCTCGAGGCTAAGGGTTCTACTGGTAGCTATGTGTTCATCTCTCTCTCTATGCATGATCATATTGTGATCATGAGATTTGTAATAAGGTAGATCTAACTTGATACTCACGTGCTTTAATAGATCTCTGCTCTCCCCATGTGTGTGAAAGTGACAGCGTGCACACCATGGTGGCACTTAGGCTAGAGATTACAAATACTTGTTATGAGTTATATTTGGAGTTGGATGTCTTTATGAAATTGTGGTGTTTGTTGGAACCATCTAGTACTCAAGGTGACAGTGTCGGGTTATCTAGATGGGAAAGGCTTACTTTGAGGTGTGCTGTTATAGCCCTACCATCGATTAGAGTGTTCAACCGCAGAGTAGTTCAGCTTAGTATCATGAAGATGATATATTTATATGAGAGTGTTCACTAGTGAAAGTATGATCCCTAGGCCTTGTTTCTAAGCATTGAAACACCGTTTGTTACTAGATCTATTACATGTTTGCTTGCTTCCATCTTTATTTCAGTTTTGCTTTAGTGTTTTCCACGCCATCAAGCTATTTTCTAGCACCGTTACCACTTAGAATTATCCATACCACTTGTATTTCCCTATCTCTTCGCTGAACTAGTGCACCTATACACCTGACAAGTGTATTGGGTGTGTTGGGTACACAAGAGACTTCTTGTATCTTGATTGCAGGGTTGCTTGAGAGGGAATACCTTTGACCACTTCCTCCCTGAGTTTGATAAACGTTGTGTGATCCACTTAAGGGAAAACTTGCTACTGTTATACAAACCTCTGCACTTGGAGGCCCAACAACTGTCTACAAGAATAGGAGTGCGTAGACATCAGGTATCAAAGGCATTGCCATTTTCGAAACGCTATCGAAGTTCTGGCTCTAGCCCATATAGTATGCCGCAATGAACTAAGTTGTGGTCCTCCTGATGAGTCACATAGACATTGTTTTCCTCGTCAGGCGCATCAGGATCTGGTTGGGGGCCTAGCGCCGCTTCTAGCACATATTTCTTTTGTGCAGCAGAGAGGAGAATCCTCAAATTCATGGCCCAGTTGGTGAAGTTGCTACCATTCGTAGCAAGTTTCTCTTTCTCCATGAACACATTGAAATTAAAAGCAGGTGGTGCCATCTACAACAGAATTTGTAAAGTTTATTTAGACTACGTTTATGATAGATTGAGTTCAAATAAACTCCCACTCAAAAACAACATCCCTCGTGTCTTTTGGTGATTACATAAACCAAATTCACTACACCAAGTCTGTTCATCACGTGAGTCGGTGTAGCTTCAAAGGCGAGCATCTATATGGGCATCATATCAACTATATGACTCATGCTTAACCTTTCGGTCCGTGTTCCGTGGCTATGCATGTACATGCTAGGCTCGCCAAGTAAGAACCTTAGTACTCGCGTGTTGAAAACTGTCTTACACCCGAAATATGGTCGTGGATTCAAGTACACCCGATCATCACGTGATGTCTTGAAGCGGCGAAACATAAACGGTGCATACTTAAGGAAGAACACATTTTTATCTTGATATCTAAATGAGGGATCATCTTATAATGCTACTAAAACGCCAAACAAGCAATATAAGATGCAAACATCATATGTGTAAAGTGGGATGATATGGTCCATGCATTTGATCACCATCACATGCATCGTGGTATGATCTCTATCATTCCTTTGTGTGTAAGGCCAAGGTCTATGGAACTTACACGTTAAGTGTGTTGTAAGAGTATCAACTATACATCAACTTACAACATTACCATATCATGACACAAGCCCAGCAACGATCTAAACTAGACGCCTCTAATTTATCAATTGCAAGTTTTACGTGGCTTTAGCGCTTTCGAAGGTAGAACCATTCTTACCTACGAACACGGAACCACAACGATGATAACCAAATTATTAGCAACTCGTTGTAAATTAGATATTGACTATAGTAGGAGAGACAAACACCCGCTAGCCACTTATGCAAAACTAGTGGCATGTCAGTCGTGGAACCAGTCTCATGTGCGATGACATGTAAGGTTGGTCTGGGCCGCTTCATCCCACTATGCCACCAATATCCAAAGTACATATAAGAAGCAATAACATGATCATCACCGCCCACATACTCTTATGTGTTCTACCCGTGCAAAGCATCTACACATAAATCAGGCTCTCATACCACTTAAGGGTTTGCAGCATAGAAAACAAAAAAATTCATACGATGGGAACTATATGCCAAGGTCTATCTACTATATACAAGCAACGGGTGGATATACATCCATGGAGAACTTACCCTCGAATACAACAAAGTTTTGTTAACGAGTAGGAACTTACCCTTCACATTCTCTTTTAAAGTCTCCACTTTAAATGCATTAAATTTCTCCAAATTTAATGCTCTCTCATTTAATAAAACTCTTTTATTAATTTTATTCAGAATTTTTTAATTACATTAATTAACAAACAATCACATAAAACCCCCTGCAACATTTCAATATTACATGTAGAACCAATTTCAGCAATTTGACCCGAAACAGTTTCGGTGTCTATTGAAATAATTCCAGCGCTTTGCAATTCATTCGTCTGAAACATATTTGCTCCAAATGGTGTTGGTGTCCCTTAAGTGTGTCACCCTACGGTTCGTGAATAATGCAGACATGATCGAGACCCCTCTCAGATCAATAATCAGAAGCAGGACCTAGAGATCACTCCTACACATTCTATGTTGACTTCTGTGATCGTGAGAACCTTTGACGCTAAGTAACTAAATACCTTTGTCTCGTGATATATTACATGTCCGAGATTCGATCATCGGTATCTCCATACCTAGTTTGATCTCGTTACCGACATGTACTCTTTTCTCGCTACCGTGATATAACATTCTAGTGATCTCATCACTTGCTTGCAAGCTAACCAATGTGATATCACCGAGAGGGCCTAGAGTATATCTATCCGTCATCGGGATGAAGAAATCCCAATCTTGATCCATCAGCCTCCACATAACACTTTTGTAGTACTGAACCCACCTTTATAATCACCCTTTCACGGTGTGACGTTTGATGTTATCAAGATACTCTTCTAGTGTTAGTGATTAACATGATCTCATGGTCTAAGGACTAGTATTACTTCGTTAGATGTTATAGCAATATAAACACAATGACTTTGATCATAATGCTATACTTCGGATGAATGTTCATCACATCATTCCACTAATGTTGTGACCTCGTTATTAACAACATCCAATGTCCATGATCAGGAAACCTTGATCATCTTGTTAATCAACGAGCTAGTTTATAAGAGAGGCATAACTAGGAACTTTCCTTTTGTTTATTAAACACACATGTATTAATGTTTCCAAATTAATACAATTATACCATGCAAAATAAACATCTATCATATACTTGGAATATGTATAATAACAACTTTATTATTGCCTCTTAGGTCATATTCCCTTCAGCTGGTACATAGTTGCTCTTTGGAGGGCTTCATATCGAGCTTCATCAAGTGCATCCATATCATCTTCGAGTGCTTCCCTTGATTCCTCTTCATCGTATGCAGCTACTCTTGGGGATTCGTGTGACACCTCAACAGGAAGCACGGCTTCTGCACCGAGGACCAAAAAGAAGGGTGTCTCTTGTGTTGAATTATTTGGAGTTGTTCGTAAGCTCCATAATACGGATGGCAATTCATCCATCCATGCTCCTTTTGCTCTGTCCAGTGGTGCTGGTAGTATTTTCTTGAGTCCAGCGGTAACTAGTCCATTAGCTTTTTCAACCTGTCCATTTGTTTGTGGGTGAGCTACTGATATGTCATAAACGTACCTATAATTTTTATGTTCCATGCTTGTTTTGTATCTACTTTCTTATGTTTTGTTCACACCTTGAGGTATTTTTATACATTTTCTGGGACTAACCTATTAACAAGATGCCATAGTGCCAGTTGCCTGTTTTCTACTGTTTTTGGTTTCGAAAAAGCTAGTTAGAAAATATTCTCGGAATTGGGTCGGACAAAAGCCAAAGTCAATATTTTACCCGAAGCAACACGGAGTCCGGAGGGGAGACGAAGTGGCGTGATGTCTACGCACTTCTATTCTTGTAGACAGTTGTTGTACCTCCAAGTGCAGAGGTTTGTAGAACAGAAGCAAGTTTTCCCTTAAGTGGATCACCCAAGGTTTATCGAACTCAGGGAGGAAGTGGTCAAAGGTATTCCCTCTCAAGCAATCCTACAATCAAGATACAAGAAGTCTCTTTCGTCCCCAACACACCCAATAACTTGTCAGGTGTATAGGTGCACTAGTTCGGCGAAGAGATAGTGAAATACAAGTGGTATGGATAATTATAAGTGGTAACGGTGATAGAAGATAACTTGATGGCATGGAAGAGACTAAAGGCAAACCGAAATAAAGATGTAAACAAGCAAACATGTAACAGATCTAATAGCAAACGACGTTTCAATGCTAAGAAACAAGGCCTAGGGATCATACTTTCACTAGTGAACACTCTCATATAAATATCTTCTCTTTATGATACTACTCTTAACTACTCTCCGGTTGGACACTCTAATCGATGGTAGGGCTATAATAGCACACCTCAAAGTAAGCCTTTCCCATCTAGAAAACCCCACACTGTCACTTGAGTACTAGATGAGTCCAACAAACACCACAATTTCATAGAAACATCCAACTCCAAATATAACTCATAACAAGTATTTGTAATCTCTAGCCTAAGTGCCACCATGGTGAGCACACTGTCACTTTCACACACATGGGGAGAGCAGAGATCTATTAAAGCACTTGAGTAGCAGAATATATCTATAGATTACAAGCTCATGATCTCAATAAGATCATGCATAGAGAGAGAGATGAACACATAGCTACCGATAGAACCCTTAGCCTCGAGAGAGAACTACTCCCTCCTCATCATGGGAATCAGCAATGGTGATGGAGATGGTGGTGGAGATCGATGGAGATGGCTCCGGGGGCACTTCCCTGTCCCGACAGGGTGCCGAAACAGAGACTTTCTGTCCCCCGAATCTCCCCTTCGGTGGCAGCGGCGCTACGAAACGTTTCGTGGCTGGAGGCTTGATGATTTAGGGTTTATGCCTCGGGAGGCTTTTTATAGGCCAGAGGGCAAGGTCGGTGGGTGGCCTGGGGGCCCACACCATGCCCTGGCGCGGCCTGGGGGGACCCGCGCCATGGGGTGGTGTGGCCACCCCGTGGCCCCTCTTTGACTCTCCTTCTGGCTCCATGAGTCTTCCGGGAAAAAATCAACTTTGGCTTTTGTCCGGTCCAATTCCGAGAATATTGATTTTCTGACTTTCCTGGAACCAAAAACAGCAGAAAATAGGGAACTGGCACTGTGGCACTTGTTAATAGGTTAGTCCAAGAAATCATATGAAAAGTACTTCAAAGTTGGAACAAAACATAAGAATAGTAGATAAAACCAAGCATGGAACATCAAAAATTATAGATACATTTGCAATGTATCAACATCCCCAAGCTTAACTCCTGCTCGTCCTCGAGTAGGTAAGTGATAAAAATAAAGAATAATTTTTGAGGTGATGATACACTGAAAATGTATCTATAATTTCTGATGTTCCATGCTTAGTTTTATCCAATTTCTTGTGTTTTATTCCAACTTTGGATTAGTTTTCATATGATTTCTTGGACTAACCTATTAACAAGAGCCATAGTGCCAGCTGCCTGTTTTCTACTATTTTTGGTTCTAGGAAAGTCAGAAAATGAATATTCTCGGAATTGGACGGGACAAAGCCAAAGTGCCTATTTTTCTGGATGACATCAAGTGCCAGAATACGAGACAGAGAGGGGCCAGGGGGCTACCACACCACCTGGCCATGCAGCCAGGCCTGGCCCGCGCTAGGGGGTGGTGTGGCTGCTCCCGGCACCCCCTCGGCCTCTCCTTCCGCCTATATATTGCCCTCGGGAAGAAAACCCTAAGTACCCGATCAAAAACCCACGAAAGAGTCTATAGCCGCCGTCATCTCCATCCCTAGATCGGGAGGGATCTGAAGCTCTTCCCGGCACCCTGCCGGAGAGGGGAATTCACCCTGGAGGCCTTCTTCATCAACATGCAAGCCTTCGGTGTGATGCGTGAGTAGTTCATCCTTGGACTACGGATCCATGTAGTAGCTAGATGGCTGGTTCTCCTCCTTTGTGCTTTCACGTTTAGATCTTGTGAGCTCCGTTCATGATCAAGATCATCTATTTGTAATTCTGCATGTTGTGTTTGCGGGGATCCGATGGATATTGAGATGCTATTTCAGATTGATTATTGATTCTATCATGTATTTTTTATTTGTGATCTTGCATGCTTTCCGTTGTTAGTAGCTATCTTGGCCAAGTAGATGCTAGCAACTCCAAGAGTTAGTATTTATGCTCGATAGTGGGTTCATGCCTCTGCTAATCTGGGGAAGTGATAGAAATCTCTAAGGTACTAGATGTGCTGTTGCTACTAGGGAGAAAACAACAATCCTTTGTTCATAGAACAATCGTATTGTTTACTTTACACGCTGTTCGTAAAGCAATAATCTGTTGCTTGCAACTTAATACTGGAGGGTGTTCGGATGATAACCTGAAGGTGGATTATTAGTCATAGATGTAGTTGGATGGCGGTCTATGTATAATGTTGTAATGCCCAATCAAGTCTCAAAGGAGTCAAGATGATTAGTATATGCATGTATTGCTTTCTCGGTGTTTGTCAATTGCCCCACTATAATTTGTTCACCCAGCATGTTATCTATCTTAAGGAGAGCCACCTCTAGTGAACTATGGATCCCGGTCCTTTTCTTTACATACAATCTACAATCTCTTACTGCTTTGTGTTTACTTTCTGGAATCTGTTACTTCTTTCCATTCGATACGTTTAATTCTTTGTTTTCCGCTAAACACGGTGAGATTGACAACCTCATCGCAAGTTGGGGACAAAGTTCTGTGGTTGTGTTGTGCAGGTCTCCAAGTTGCTACTAGCACCGGTATTGCGCCCTACCAAAGCTCAGCTAGTAACACCTTTGGGGTGTTTCCTTGCTCCTACTGGTTCGATTAATCCTTGGTTTCATAACTGAGGGAAACTTGCTGATGTGCTCATCATACCTGGGTTCCCAACGAGCTCTACATCAACACCGCCATCAAGCATTTTTCTGGGCGCCGTGCATTGAGCCATCAAGCGATTTTCTGGCACCGTTGCCGGGGAGTCAAGGACATCTTGACAAGGGGGGTCCCACATAACCAATCTCTTTACTTTGTTGTTTTTTTTTGCTTAGTTTCGTTTTGCTTTGTTTGCTTGTTTTGTTCTTCAAAAACACAAAAAAATTAGTTTTACTAGTTTGCTTTCTTATTTCAAAAACACACAAAAAATTAGTTTTACTTGTTTGCTTTCTTATTCAAAAACACAAAAAAATTAAGTCTCCTTTAGTAGTCACCTCTCCCTTAGCTCATCATGTTGATCCCTACATTCACCCTGAAAGACCTTCCAATTGGTAGTGGTTCTATAATCGGGAAGGATAACATTGAAAAATTCTTTAATCATGTTAGTAAGCATGAAGATACTGAGGATAGATCCCTTCTAGAACTTTCTCCAAACTATGAGATTGCTACAACTTCTTTAATTCACATGTTAGAAGCTAGGTTTGTTAACCTCAACCCCTTAATGCAAATAATGTTTCTTAAGCTTAAAGAAACTGAGGACCCTGAAAAGAGGGATTTTATTCTAGAAACTTTGTTTAAGGAGTTCTATGATGTTGCCAAGGAAGCTAGAAAAGTTTTTGAACGTTTCAATATGCTAGGATCATGTGTAGATGTTGTTGGTACATGAGAAAAGATGAACAAAACCGAACCTAATGTGGAGGAACCTAAGATACCAATACCCTTTAAACTAGTAGCAATACACGATGCCATAGAAAAGAATCTTGATTGGATTGTTCCTGCAAACCCTTTTGATGAGAATAGTGAACCCAAGAGCATTGAGAGAGGATCCTCTAGAACTTATTTGGATGATATACCGTGCCTTGTTGAAAATATTTCTGGTATTGATCTTAATGCTTCTTCATTTGAGAACACTTGATTCTTTTTCTTGCTTCTTATGCCTAACTTAAAGGCGTTAAAGAAAAGTACTTATTGGGAGATAACCCAAAAGTTTTAGATGAGTCTTGGAAGTTATTACCTCTTTAATAACCTCTCCTTATCCTTTTTATTTGCTTGTTGTGCCAAGAGTAACCTCTAATGAGAGAGAAGTAATGATTGGAAAAGTTGCTGTCCCGAAACAGATTTCTGTGCTTCACCGTAAAAATTTGTGAGAGAGCTCTGTATGTCGGATTGAGCTGTAATGTTTTGTGCTTCTGACACAGGTTGTTATCTAACTTTAGTTAGTTCAACACGTTTTGATTTAAGCAACATAAGGTCTTCAAAAAAATTCGTCTTTACCTGCTGGTCTGTTTTGACAGATTTCTGCCATTTTCTGCATTGGCTTCTTGTTGGTTCCTTTTTGAGTTCTTTTGGGGAATTGAGCTTTTTGAGGGAATTGCTACAGTAGCTAGTGTTCTAATGGAAGTTTATTTGGTGTTATAACTGAACCTTAAGACTTATTTATCTTGAGTGCACTAATGTTGCTAATAAAGATTGTGTGAAATTTTGTATGAAGGAAAAATTTCAGGTGTATGGAAGGAATGAGTAATGAGATTAAGAATGGACTAAAGCTCAAGCTTGGGGATGCCACGCGTGTCACCCCAAGAAATATCCAAGAAGTACAAGCGTCAAAGCTTGGGGATGCCCAAGGCATCCCCTTCTTCATCAATAAAAATCTCAGGTTTCTTCCAAACGCTTCATTTTTATTGTTTCATGCACAGTTGTGATTTTCTTGGAGCGTCTTATTTTTAGTTTTCATTTGCTTTGGTTTTCTTCGTTTTCTGAATAAATTGGTTGGAACCCCTCTTTCTTACATTGGTTTGCAAATAGTTTGGTTTGGTTTGGAAAAGAGTAGGAAAGTTCATGCTTATGTGGTAAAAAGAGATCGTTTTTGACTGTGGCCTATGCTTTCTCATGCCATTGTTGATATTGTTTTGGCTTTATGCTTAGTATTCTTTACTGTAGCATGAATTTTTATAAACAATTGAGATTGCTTAATGTGCCTTGGATGAATCATGGGTTGTGTTAGCATATTAAAGCATAGTATAGTGGTATTCTCCTTTGATGCTTTATTTGGGTTAACTTGGCGCATGCTCACACCATGTTATGACTATCCCAAGTAACCATAGCCTTTATGATCCTTTAGTTTTCAACTTGTAGTATCACTTTATGCTTTGATCAATGATGTTTTGTCGCTCTGCATGATTATGGCCATTATTGCTCTCTTAGTTTGTCGATCTCAGTCTTTTGCTAGCCTCCACAACCAAGTATGAGTTCCACTCATGCATCCAACTCCCTAAACCAAGTTATTCCAAAGAGTCCACCATACCTACCTACTAGCTTATGCTATTCCAAGTATATTCATGCTTTTGTTTACCTTCCAAATTAAACTTGTTATGAGAAAACTAGTGATTAAAGCTCTCACGAACTTGATGGCACACTTTACTTTACTTGCCTCTAATAAACTTGAACCATTGGGTCCTTCTTTGTTGCGTATATGCTTGCGCTTTATAAGTTGAAATGAGCAAAACCATGTACCATGGGGAACGCTTTCAACATTGCACTTGTACTTTGTACCCCATTGATATCATGTTCATTTGCTTACGGATCCCAGCGGTGTGAAATAAAAGTGGAAATTGTAAGATCATGGAGTTTGTATGTGTGTTAGAGAAACGCCTGGGCCACTAGCCTAAGCCATGCCTAATGATGGTGGAAACTTGCAGCATCGCCATAATGAGCACTCTATGAAGCATCCTCAATAAAAACCTATGCAAATAGCTAATAAAAATATCGCTGAGATGCTCATTGTCTGCTTGCCTTGTCATTTTGATTTTGGGAAAGCTCCCGTATCATGTGCAAGGGGTACCCCGTTGGCGGTTCTTAATGATACACATGTACTTACAATGACAAGAGCTTACTCGTGACTGAAGTTGAGTAGCATGCGGATCGGTCTTCGTAAGTAAGGGGCATGAGATTTCGGTTTATAACTTGTCAATCATATCCTCTTAGTTGTGTCACTTTAACCTTAACCACTTCAAGATGCTTATGATAGGGGCAATGAGAGAACAAAGCTATAAGTACCATAATTTTTGGAAGCTCTTTATGAGACTTGAATCCCTACTTCCTTCTATGAAGGCCTTTCTTCCAACATTACATTGAGTGTCCACCTTATATCTTTATGCACTTACTTTGAGAGCATAGTGGCCATTCTTAGTTCTATGTGCATTGTCCCAAGACTAGTTGATTGATGCACACTTTGCTATTGCTTGTTTTAAACTATTGTATCTAGTCACTCTTATGAACTTTGAAGGTGTCCTATGCATTTATATTTGCTACTCTATTGAGGGACAAGCTGAATACTATTATGCTATGTTTTCTTTATGTGAAACAAACAAACGTCTTGCAAAGCATTGTTATTCATGAATCTTTTGTTTGTGCCTTTTCATGTTGCATCATAGTTTCTTTTCTTATTGCTAGAACTTTGTCTGTCATGCTATGATTAAAGTATTATGATCCTAGCTTTGAATGTTTTGCAAATACTTTGATAAAGTCTTTGATAGTGCATGTCACCTCAAAAATTATTCTTTCTTTTTATCACTTACCTACTCGAGGACGAGCAGGAGTTAAGCTTGGGGATGTTGATACATTGCAAATGTATCTATAATTTTTGATGTTCCATGCTTAATTTTATCCACTTTCTTGTGTTTTGTTCCAATGTTGGAGTACTTTTCATATGATTTCTTGGACTAACCTATTAACAAGAGCCACAGTGCCAGCTGCCTGTTTTTTACTGTTTTTGGTTCCAGGAAAGTCAGGAAATGAATATTCTCAGAATTGGACGGGACAAAAGCCAAAGTGCCTATTTTTCGGATGACATCAAGTGCAAGAATACGAGACGGAGAGGGGCCAGGGGGCCACCACACCACCTGCCCGCGCGGCCAGGCCTGGCCCACGCCAGGGGGTGGTGTGGACGCTCCCGGCAACCCCTCGGTCTCTCCTTCCGCCTATATATTGCCCTCGGGACGAAAACCCTAAGTACCCGATCAAAAACCCACGAAAGAGTCTGTAGCCGTCGTCATCTCCATCCCTAGATCGGGAGGGATCTGAAGCTCTTCCTGGCACCCTGCCGGAGAGGGGAATTCACCCAGGAGGCCTTTTTCATCACCATGCAAGCCTCCGGTGTGATGCGTGAGTAGTTCATCCTTGGACTACGGATCCATGTAGTAGCTAGATGGCTGGTTCTCCTCCTTTGTGCTATCATGTTTAGATCTTATGAGCTCCTCTCATGATGAATGTCATATTTTTGTAATTCTGCATGTTGTGTTTGCGGGGATCTGATGGATATTGAGATGCTATTTCAGATTTATTATTGATTCTATCATGTCATTGTTATTTGTGATCTTGCATGCTTTCCGTTGTTAGTAGCTATCTTGGCCAAGTAGATGCTAGCAACTCCAAGAGTTAGTATTTATGCTCGATAGTGGGTTCATGCCTCTGGTAATCTGGGGAAGTGACAGAAATCTCTAAGGTACTAGATGTGCTGTTGCTACTAGGGAGAAAACAACAATCCTTTGTTCATAGAACAATCGTATTGTTTACTTTACACGTAGTTCATAAAGCAATAATATGTTGCTTGCAACTTAATACTGGAGGGGGTTCAGATGATAACCTGAAGGTGGATTATTAGTCATAGATGTAGTTGGATGGAGGCCTATGTATAATGTTGTAGTTCCCAATCAAGTCTCAAAGGAGTCAATATGATTAGTATATGCATGTATTGCTTTCTCGGTGTTTGTCAATTGCCCCGCTGTAATTTGTTCACCCAGCATGTTATCTATCCTAAGGAGAGCCACCTCTAGTGAACTATGGATCCCGGTCCTTTTCTTTACATACAATCTACAATCTTTTACTACTTTGTGTTTATTTTCTGCAAACTATTACTTCTTTCCATTCGATACATTTAATCCTTTGTTTTCCGCAAAACACGGTGAGATTGACAACCTCATCACAAGTTGGGACAAAGTTCTGTGGTTGTGTTGTGCAGGTCTCCACGTTGCTACTAGCACCGGTAGTGCGCCCTGCCAAAGCTCAGCTAGTAACACGTTTGGAGTGTTTCCTTGCTCCTACTGGTTTGATTAAACCTTGGTTTCATAACTGAGGGAAACTTGCTGCTGTGCTCATCATACCTTCCTCTTGGGGTTCCCAACGAGCTCTACATCAACGCCGCCATCAAGCAATTTTCTGGGCGCCGTGCATTGAGCCATCAGGTGACATGCACCATCATAGACTTGATCAAAGTATTTGTAAAACATTCAAAGCTGGGATCATAGTACTTCAATCATAACATGAAGGACAAAGTTCTAGCCATAAGCAAAGAAACTATGATGCAACATGAAAAGGCACAAACAAAAGATTCATGAATAACAATGCTTTGCAAGGCATTTGTTTGTTTCACATAAAGAAAACATAGCATAATAGTACTCAGCTTGTCCCACATAGAGTAGCAAATATAAATGCATAGGACACCTTCAAAGTTCATAAGAGTGACTAGATACAATAGTTTAAAACAAGCAATAACAAGTTATGCATCAATCAACTAGTCTTGGGACAATGCACATAGAACTAAGAATGGCCACCATGCTCTCAAAGTAGGTGCATAAAGATAGAAGGTGGAGACCCAATGTAATGGTAGAAGAAAGTCCTTTGTAAAAGGAAGTAGGGATTCAAGTTTCATAAAGCGCTTCCAAAAATTATGGTACTTATTAGCTTTTAGCTCTCATTGCCCCTATCATAAGCATCTTGAAGTGATTAAGGTTAAAGTGAACAAACTATGAAGTATATGCTTGATGAAGTATAAGTTGGAAATCTCATGTCCCTTGAATACGAGGGCCGCTCCTCATGCTACTCAAGTTTAGTAACTGGTAAGTTCTTGTCATCGTAAGTACATGTGTATCATAGAGAATCGCCAACAGGGTACCCCTTGCCCGATGATACGGAAGAATCCCCATATCAAAATGACAAGGCAAGCAGACAATGAGCATCTCAGCAATCTTCTTATTTACCATGGGAATATGGTGCTTTTTTCTCTCTTTCCTCTTTTCATAATCTATTTTTCTCTTTTTATCCTTTTTATCAATATAGGACTCTTTTTTCTTATAAGAAGAATGCTTCATAGACATGTCATTATGGTTACGCTGCAGGTTTCCACCATGTCAGCATGGATTAGACCAGCGGCCTAGGCATTTCTCTAACACATATACATAACTCCATGGACTCACAAGCTCCCCTTTCATTTCACACCGACGACATCCATAGACAAAAGAGCATGATATCAACTAGGTACAAAGTACCAAGTGCAATGTTGAAAGCGTTCCCCATGAAAGCATGGTTCTGCTAATTCCCAACAAATAAGTGCAAGCATATACAACATAGACGACACAATGGTTCAAGTTTATTAAGGGCAAGAAAAGTAAAGTGTGCCATCAAGTTCGTGAGAGCTTCAATCACTAGTTTTCTCATAACAAGTTTAATTTGGAAGGTAAACAAAAACATGAATATACTTGGAATAGCATATGCTAGTAGGTAGGTATGGTGGACTCTTTGGAATAACTTGGTTTAGGGAGTTGGATGCATGAGTGGAACTCATACCTGGTTGTGGAGGCTAGCAAAAGACTGGGAGCGACAAACTAAGAGAGCAATAATGGCCATAATCATGCAGAGCGACAAAACATCATTGATCAAAGCATAAAGTGATAGTACAAGTTGAAAACTAAAGGATCATAATGGCTATGGTGACTTGAGATAGTCATAACAAGGTGTGAGCATGTGCCAAGTCAACCCAAGTAAAGCATCAAAGGAGAATACCACTATACTATGCTTTAATATGCTAAAACAACGCATGATTCATTCAAGGCACATTAAGAAATCTCATTTTTTTTATAACAAGTCATGCTACACCAAAGAATACTAAGCATAAAGCTAAAACAATATCAAGCATGGCATGACAAAGCATAGGACACAGTCAAAAACAAGCTCTCCTTACCACTTAAGCATGGACTTTCCTACTCTTTTCCAAACCGAACCAAACTATTTGAAAACCAATGTATGAAAGAGGGGGTCCAACCAATTTATTCAGCAAACTAAGAAAACAAAGCAAACGAAAAACGAAGACGTTCCAAGAACAACACAACTGTGCATGAAACAATAAAAATAAAGTGTTTGGAAGAAACTTGGGATTTTTATTGATGAAGAAGGGGATGCCTTGGGCATCCCCAAGCTTTGACGCTTGTACTTCTTGGATATTTCTTGGGGTGACACGCGTGGCATCCCCAAGCTTGAGCTTTAGTCCATCCTTCATCTCATTACTCATTCCTTCCATACACCTGAAATATTTTCCTTCATACAAAACGTCACACAATCTTTATTAGCAACATTAGTGCCCTCAAGATAAATAAGTCTTAAGGTTCAGTTCTAACAGAAATAAACTTCCATTAGAACACTAGCTACTGTACCACTTCCCTCAGAAAGCTCAATTCCCCAAAAGAACCCAATAAGGAACCAACAAGAAGCAAATGCAGAAAATGGCAGAAATCTGTCAAAACAGACCAACAGGTAAAGACGATTTTTTTCAAAGACTTTATGTTTCTCAAATCGAAAAGTGTTGAACTAACGAAAGTTTGATAACAACCTGGGGCAGAAGCACAAAAATTAACGCCTCAAAAGGACGTACAGAGATTTTACACAAATGTTTACGGTGAAGCACATAAATCTGTTTCGGGACAACAACTTTCCCAATCATTACTTCTCTCTCATTAGAGGTTACTCTTGGCACAAAAAGCAAATAAAAATGATAAGGAGCGGTTATTACAAAGGTAATAACTTCCAAGACTCATCTAAAACTTTTGAGTTTTCTCCCAATAAGTACTTTTCTTTCACGCCTTTAAGTTAGGCATGATGGTTTGAGAAGATGCCCACATAAGAAATATGAATTGAAGTAAAAGAGAGCATCAAGAAGCAAACTCAAAGCACATTTAAGTCTAACCCACTTCCTATGCATAGGAATCTTGTAAAGAAACAAGTCATGAAAGCACAAAGCAACAAGCATAGTAAAGCAAAACAAGTGCAACTTCAAGACTTTCAACATAAAGAGGGGAAACTTAATATTATTGAGATGCATAAAACCATGTTTCCCTCTCTCATAATAACTTTTAGTAGCGTCATGAATAAAATTAACAATATAACTATCACATAAAACATTCTTATCATGAGCCACATGCATAGAATAATTATTACTCTCCACATAAGCATTGTCATTCTTATTAATTGTAGTGGGAGCAAATTCAACAAAATAGCTATCATTATTATTCTCATCACCATAATCATCAAATATAGGAGGCATATTGTAATCATAATTAATTTCTTCCTCAATAGAGGGTGGACTGAAAATATCATATTCATCATTGTACTCATCATATATTGGAGGTTTTGTATCATCGTAAGCAATAGAATAGCTATCTTCCAAAGCTGGGGAACTAAAAAGATCTTTTTCATAAAAACTAGCTTCCCCAAGCTTAGAATTTTCCATAGCATTAGCAATAATGGTGTCCAAAGAATTCATACTAACAACATGGCTATTAGCATGCAAATAAAGTTCCATAGGTTTTTTAATTTTCTCTTCAAACACTTCATGTCCTAACTCAAGATAAATACTATAAAGCTCTCTATTTTTGTTGCTGTTTTCCATTAATCCTAACTAGTGAAAACAAGAAACAAAAAGACCAAATTGCAGAATCTAAAAGAAATAACTTCGAGCACTCACACCGGAGGATGTGAGTACCTTTTACCTTACCTCCCCGGCAACGGCACCAGAAAATAGGCGTTTGCCGTGGGAGGTTCTTCTTCTTTAATCCTCCGGTGTGAATACCTTTTACCTTTCCTTCCCGGCAACGGCGCCAGAAAATACCTTGATGTCTACGCACATCTATTCTTGCAGATAGTTGTTGGGCCTCCAAGTGCAGAGGTTTGTAGAACAGCAGCAAGTTTTCCCTTAAGTGGATCACCCAAGGTTTATCGAACTTAGGGAGGAAGTGGTCAAAGGTATCCCCTCTCAAGCAATCCTGCAATCAAGATACAAGAAGTCTCTTGTGTCCCCAACACACCCAATACACTTGTCAGGTGTATAGGTGCACTAGTTCGGCGAAGAGATAGTGAAATACAAGTGGTATGGATAATTATAAGTGGTAAAGGTGATAGAAGATAACTTGATGGCGTGGAAGAGACTAAAGGCAAACCGAAATAAAGATGTAAACAAGCAAACATGTAACAGATCTAATAGCCAATGGTGTTTCAATGCTAAGAAACAAGGCCTAGGGATCATACTTTCACTAGTGAACACTCTCATATAAATATCTTCTCTTTATGATACTTCTCTTAACTACTCTCTGGTTGGACACTCTAATCGATGGTAGGGCTATAACAGCACACCTCAAAGTAAGCCTTTCCCATCTAGAAAACCCCACACTGTCACCTTGAGTACTAGATGAGTCCAACAAACACCACAATTTCATAGAAACATCCAACTCCAAATATAACTCATAACAAGTATTTGTACTCTCTAGCCTAAGTGCCACCATGGTGAGCACGCTATCACTTTCACACACATGGGGAGAGCAGAGATCTATTAAAGCACTTGAGTAGTAGAATAGATCTATAGATTACAAGCTCATGATCTCAAAAAGATCATGCATAGAGAGAGAGATGAACACATAGCTACCGGTAGGAACCCTTAGCCTCGAGATAGAACTACTCCCTCCTCATCATGGGAATCAGCAATGGTGATGGAGATGGTGGTGGAGATCGATGGAGATGGCTCCGGGGGCACTTCCCCGTCCCGGCACGGTGCCGAAACAGAGACTTTCTGTCCCCCGAATCTCCCCTTCGATGGCGGCAGCGCTGCAGAACTTTTCGTGGCCTGGAGGCTTGACGATTTAGGGTTTATGCCTCGGGAGGCTTCTTATAGGCCAGAGGGCAAGGTCGGTGGGCGGCCAAGGGGCCCACACCATGCCCTGGCGCGGCCTGGGGGGACCCGCGCCATGGGGTGGTGTGGCCACCCTGTGGCCCCTCTCCGACTCTCCTTCTGGCTCCGTGAGTCTTCCGGGAAAATATCAACTTTGGCTTTTGTCCGGTCCAATTCCGAGAATATTGATTTTTTGACTTTCCTGGAACCAAAAACAGCAGGAACCAGGCACTTGGCACTATGGCACTTGTTAATAGGTTAGTCCAAGAAATCATATGAAAAGTACTCCATAGTTGGAACAAAACATAAGAATAGTAACCAAGCATGGAACATCAAAAATTATAGATACATTTGCAATGTATCAACATCCCCAAGCTTAACTCCTGCTCGTCCTCGAGTAGGTAAGTGATAAAAAGAAAGAATAATTTTTGAGGTGACATGCACCATCAAAGACTTGATAAAAGTATTTGTAAAACATTCAAATCTGGGATCATAGTACTTCAATCATAACATGAAAGACAAAGTTCTAGCAATATGCAAAGAAACTATGATGCAACATGAAAAGGCACAAACAAAAGATTCATGAATAACAATGCTTTGCAAGACGTTTGTTTGTTTCACATAAAGAAAACATAGCATAATAGTATTCAGCTTGTCCCACATAGAGTAGCAAATATAAATGCATAGGACACCTTCAAAGTTCATAAGATTGACTGGATACAATAGTTTAAAACAAGCAATAACAAGTTATGCATCAATCAACTAGTATTGGGACAATGCACATAGAACTAAGAATGGCCACTATGCTCTCAAAGTAGGTGCATAAAGATAGAAGGTGGAGACTCAATGTAATGGTGGAAGAAAGTCCTTTGTAAAAGGAAGTAGGGATTCAAGTTTCATAAAGCGCTTCCAAAAATTATGGTACTTATTAGCTTTCAGCTCTCATTGCCCCTATCATAAGCATCTTGAAGTGATTAAGGTTAAAGTGAACAAACTATGAAGTATATGCTTGACGAAGTATAAGTTGGAAATCTCATGTCCCTTGAATACGAGGGCCACTCCTCATGCTACTCAAATTTAGTCACCTGGTAAGTTCTTGTCATCGTAAGTACATGTGTATCATAGAGAACCGCCAATGGGTACCCCTTTCCCGATGATACGGAAGAATCCCCATATCAAAATGACAAGGCAAGCAGACAACAAGCATCTCAGCAATCTTCTTATTTACCATGGGAATATGGTGCTTTTTTCTCTCTTTCCTCTTTTCATAATCTCTTTTTCTCTTTTTTTCTCAATATAGGACTCTTTTTCTTATAAGAAGAATGCTTCATAGACAGCTCATTATGGTTACGCTGCAGGTTTCCACCATGTCAGCATGGATTAGACTAGCGGCCCAGGCGTTTCTCTAACACATATACATAACTCCGTGGACTCACAACCTCCCCTTTCATTTCACACCGACGACATCCACAGACAAAAGAGCATGATATCAACTAGGTACAAAGTACCAAGTGCAATGTTGAAAGCGTTCCCCATGAAAGCATGGTTCTGCTAATTCCCAACAAATAAGTGCAAGCATATACAACATAGACGACACAATGGTTCAAGCTTATTAAGGGCAAGAAAAGTAAAGTGTGCCATCAAGTTTGTGAGAGCTTTAATCACTAGTTTTCTCATAACAAGTTTAATTTGGAAGGTAAAAAAACATGAATATACTTGGAATAGCATATGCTAGTAGGTAGGTATGGTGGACTCGTTGGAATAACTTGGTTTAGGGAGTTGGATGCTTGAGTGGAAGTCATACTTGGTTGTGGAGGCTAGCAAAAGACTGGGAGCGACAAACTAAGAGAGCAATAATGGCCATAATCATGCAAATCGACAAAACATCATTGATCAAAGCATAAAGTGATACCACAAGTTGAAAACTAAAGGATCACAAAGGCTATGGTGACTTGATATAGTCATAACATGGTGTGAGCATGTGCCAAGTCAACCCAAATAAAGCATCAAAGGAGAATACCACTATACTATGCTTTAATATGCTAAAACAACGCATGATTCATCCAAGGCACATTAAGCAATCTCAATTGTTTATAACAAGTCATGCTACAGCAAAGAATACTAAGCATAAAGCTAAAACAATATCAAGCATGGCATGACAAAGCATAGGCCACAGTCAAAAACAAGCTCTCTTTACCACTTAAGCATGAACTTTCCTACTCTTTTCCAAACCAAACCAAACTATTTGAAAACCAATGTATGAAAGAGGGGGTCCAACCAATTTATTGAGCAAACTAAGAAAACAAAGCAAACGAAAAACCAAAAATGAAAAATGAAGACGCTGCAAGAACAATAGAACTGTGCATGAAACAATAAAAAGAAAGTGTTTGGAAGAAACCTGGGATTTTTATTGATGAAGAAGGGGATGCCTTGGGCATCCCCAAGCTTTGACGCTTGTACTTCTTGGATATTTCTTGGGGTGACACGCGTGGCATCCCCAAGCTTGAGATTTAGTCCATCCTTCATGCCATTACTCATTCCTTCCATACACCTGAATTTTTTTCCTTCATACAAAACTTCACACAATCTTTATTTGCAACATTAGTGCACCCAAGATAAATAAGTCTTAAGATTCAGTTCTAACACAAATAAACTTCCATTAGAACACTAGCTACTGTAGCACTTCCCTCAAAAATCTCAATTCCCCAAAATAACTCAAAAAGGAACCAACAAGAAGCAAATGCAGAAAATGGCAGAAATCTGTCAAAACAGACCAATAGGTAAAGACGAATTTTTTCAAAGACCTTCTATTGCTCAAATGGATAAGTATTGAACTAACTAAAGTTAGATACCAACCTGGGGCAGAAGCATAAAAATTCACTTCTCAAAAGGTCGTGCAGAGATTTCAGACGAATTTTTACGGTGAAGCACATAAATCTGTTTTGGGATAGCAACTTTCCCAATCATTACTTCTCTCTCATTAGAGGTTACTCTTGCCACAAAAAGCAAATAAAAAGGATAAGGAGCGGTTATTACAGAGGTAATAACTTCCAAGACTCATCTAAAACTTTTGCGTTTTCTCCAATAAGTACTTTTCTTTAACGCCTTTAAGTTAGGCATGATGGTTTGAGAAGATGCTCACATAAGAAATATGAATTGAAGTAAAAGAGAGCAATAAGAAGCAAACTCAAAGCACATTTAAGTCTAACCCACTTCCTATGCATAGGAATCTTGTAAAGAAACAAGTCATGAAAGCACAAAGCAATAAGCATAGTAAAGCAAAACAAGTGCAACTTCAAGACTTTCAACATAAAGAGGGAAACTTAATATTATTGAGATGCATAAAACCATGTTTCACTCTCTCATAATAACTTTTAGTAGTGTCATGAATAAAATTAACAATATAACTATCACATAAAACATTCTTATCATGAGCCACATGCATATAATAATTATTACTCTCCACATAAGCATTGTCATTCTTATTAATTGTAGTGGGAGCAAATTCAACAAAATAGCTATCATTATTATTCTCATCACCATAATCATCAAATATAGGAGGCATATTGTAATCATAATTAATTTCTTCCTCAATAGTAGGTGGACTGAAAATATCATATTCATCATTGTACTCATCATATATTAGAGGTTTTGTTTCATCGTAAGCAATAGAATAGCTATCTTCCAAAGCTGGGGAACTAAAAAGATCATTCTCATAAAAAACTAGCTTCCCCAAGCTTAGACTTTTCCATAACATTAGCAATAATGGTGTCCAAAGAATTCATACTAACAACATTGCTATTAGCAAGCAAATAAAGTTCCATAGGTTTTTAAATTTTCTCTTCAAACACTTCATGTCCTAACTCAAGATAAATACTATAAAGCTCTCTAATTTTTTTTTGTTTTCCATTAAGCCTAACTAGTGAAAACAAGAAACAAAAAGACAAAATTGCAGAATCTAAAGGAAATAACTTCGAGCATTCACACCGGAGGATGTGAGTACCTTTCACCTTACCTCCTCGGCAACGGCGCCAAAAAATAGGTGTTTGCCGTGGGAGGTTCTTCTTCTTTAATCCTCCGGTGTGAACACCTTTTACCTTTCCTCCCCGGCAACGGCGCCAGAAAATTGCTTGATGTCTACGCACTTCTATTCTTGTAGACAATTGTTGGGCCTCCAAGTGTAGAGGTTTGTAGAACAGCAACAAGTTTTCTCTTAAGTGGATCACCCAAGGTTTATCGAACTCAGGGAGGAAGTGGTCAAAGGTATTCCCTCTCAAGCAATCCTGCAATCAAGATACAAGAAGTCTCTTGTGTCCCCAACACACCCAATACACTTGTCAGGTGTATAGGTGCACTAGTTCGGCGAAGAGATAGTGAAATACAAGTGGTATGGATAATTATAAGTGGTAATGGTGATAGAAGATAACTTGATGGCGTGGAAGAGACTAAAGGCAAACCGAAATAAAGATGTAAACAAGAAAACATGTAACATATCTAATAGCAAACGGTGTTTCAATGCTAAGAAACAAGGCCTAGGGATCATACTTTCACTAGTGAACACTCTCATATAAATATCTTCTCTTTATGATACTACTCTTAACTACTCTCTGGTTGGACACTTTAATCGATGGTAGGGCTATAACAGCACACCTCAAAGTAAGCCTTTCCCATCTAGAAAACCCCACACTGTCACCTTGAGTACTAGATGAGTCCAACAAACACCACAATTTCATAGAAACATCCAACTCCAAATATAACTCATAACAACTATTTGTAATCTCTAGCCTAAGTGCCACCATGGTGAGCACGCTATCACTTTCACGCACATGGGGAGAGCAGAGATCTATTAAAGCACTTGAGTAGCAGAATAGATCTATAGATTACAAGCTCATGATCTCAATAAGATCATGCATAGAGAGAGATGAACACATAGCTACCGGTAGAACCCTTAGCCTCGAGATAGAACTACTCCCACCTCATCATGGGAATCAGCAATGGTGATGGAGATGGTGGTGGAGATCGATGGCGATGGCTCCCGGGGCACTTCCCTGTCCCGGCAGGGTGCCGAAACAGAGACTTTCTGTCCCCCGAATCTCCCCTTCGGTGGCGGCGGTGCTGCGGAACTTTTCGTGGCTGGAGGCTTGATGATTTAGGGTTTATGCCTCGGGAGGCTTCTTATAGGCCAGAGGGCAAGGTCGGTGGGCGGCCAGGGGGCCCACACTATGCCCTGGCGCGGCCTGGGGGGACCCGCACCATGGGGTGGTGTGGCCACCCTGTGGCCCCTCTCCGACTCTCCTTCTGGCTCCGTGAGTCTTCCGGGGAAACATCAACTTTGGCTTTTGTCCGGTCCAATTCCAAGAATATTTATTTTCTGACTTTCCTGGAACCAAAAACAGCAGAAAACAGGCAACTGGCACTTTGGCACATGTTAATAGGTTAGTCCAAGAAATCATATGAAAAGTACTCCAAAGTTGGAACAAAACATAAGAATAGTAGATAAAACCAAGCATGGAACATCAAATATTATATATACATTTGCAATGTATCATGGCGCACCAGGGCGGCCACACCTGGTGGCGGCACGTCCTGGGGGGCGCCACCAGGGGGTGTGGGCCCCCTGGTGCTCCATGGACCTTGCCTCTTCGCCTATAAAAGCCTCCCAGGACAAAAACCCTAAGTACCCGATCAAAATTCCATGAAAGAGTCTCTAGCCGCCGTCATCTCCATCCCTAGATCGGGAGGGATCTGAAGCTCTTCCCGGCACCTTGCCAGATGGGAGAGATCACCCTGGAGGCCTTCTTCATCACCCTGTCTGCCTCCGGTGTGATGCGTTAGTAGTTCATCCTTGGACTACGGATCCATGTAGTAGCTAGATGGTTGGTTCTCCTCCTTTGTGCTATCATGTTTAGATCTTGTGAGCTCCGTTCATGATCAAGATCATCTATTTGTAATCTTACATGTTGTGTTTGTGGGGATCCGATGGATATTGAGATGCTATTTCAGATTGATTATTGATTCTATCATGTCTATGTTATTTGTGATCTTGCATGCGCTCCGTTGTTTGTAACTATCTTGGCCAAGTAGATGCTTGCAACTCCAAGAGGGAGAATTTATGCTCGATAGTGGGTTCATGCCTCTAGTAATCTAGGGAAGTGACAGAAATCTCTAAGGTTGTAGATGTGTTGTTGCTACTAGGGAGAAAACAACAATCCTTTGTCCATGGGACAATCATATTGTTTACTTTACACACTTTGATTAATGCAATTATCTGTTGCTTGCAACTTAATACTGGAAGGGGTTCAGATGATAACCTGAAGGTGGATTATTAGTCATAGATGCAGTTGGATTACAGTCTATGTATAATGTTGTAATGTCCAATCAAAACTCATAGGAGTCAAGATGTCTAGTATATGCATTGTATGCTTTCTCGAATATGTCAATTGTCCCGTTGTAATTTGTTCACCCAGCATGTTATCTATCTTAAGGAGAATCAGCTCTAGTGAACTATGGACCCCGGTCCATGCTTTTACCATTACTATACCATATACTATTACTGTTTACTTTCTGCAAGCAATTACTATCTTCCACACAATACGTTTAATCCTCTGTTTTCAGCAAACCGGTGAGATTGACAACCTCACTGTAAGTTGGGGGCAAAGTTGTGTGGTTGTGTTGTGCAGGATTCCAAGTTGCTAGCAACACCTTGCAGTTGTTTCCTTGCTCCTACAGGTTCGATAACCTTGGTTTCATAACTGGGGGAAAACTTGCTGCTGTGCTTACCATACCTTCCTCTTGGTGTCCCCAATGAGCCCTACATTTGAGCCATCAAGAACTTTTTCTGGCGCCGTTGCCGGGGAGTTAAGGACAGCTTCACAAGGGGAGTCTCTCACAACCAATCTCTTTACTTTGTTTTTTGTTTTGCTTAGTTTATTTGTGCTTTGTTTGCTTGTTCTTTTTATCAAAAATACAAAAAAATTAGTTCCTATTACAGTTGTTGTTTTTGTTGGTCTGTTATTGTCTTGCTTTATTATCCTTTCTACAATGGTTGGTTTCTTTGAAACTGAATCTTATTGGCAAGGTGGGTTCACAGAAGAACAACAATATTATTATAAGGAACACTGCTTGTCACAAAAAGGGAAACACTTATGGGAACAAATTAATAAATTGTATACCATTGCTAGAAATGTGTGCTCTACTTATAATGTTACATATTGCTTTGATAGATCTTGTTGTTGTAAGAGGTATAAACACCTCCCTTTTCAATGTGAGTATAATGATGATGTTACCATATCTTCTTATGTTAAGGGAAATTATGACTTTTACGATGTGGAACAAATTGAAGAATTTATTTCTTGGAAGGGTGCATTCGAACTTGCTTATTTTCTTGAAAATACTGATGATGCACCTTATAAATATGAGGTTTATGATATACTTAAATTTTTCTTTGATAATTACAAGGAAGAAAATGGCTACCAACGGAAGAGACTAATGCCTTGCAGGAGCCTATGGAAGAAGAAATTGCTGAAACTGGAAGCTCATTGGATGAAATAGAGAAGGAGAGTGATGATCAAGAGGAGGAAGAATGGATCTACCCATTCCTACCTTCTAATGAGAGTAACTCTTTACCCCTTAGATTATTTGATTGTCACCCATGCTTACTAAAGGAGGATGAATGTTATGTTCATGTGGATTCTTTTGAAAATGTTTATAACAAAGCACTAGATGATGGTCCTATATTGATTGATAATATTAATTGTACTACTATTGAAAAAGAGATTGATTAGTCATCTTGTTATAAATTTGTTAAAAGTGGGTTTGAAGGTTTTAATCCCACTATTTTTGAGCTTGATAAAAGTTATGTGTTTGTAGATAATGAAAAGCATGCTTTATGTGATAGCTATATTTTTGAGTTTATTCATGAGGATACTTAAAATTATTATGAGAGAGGAAAATATGATTGTAAAAGTTTTCATGGTACTGAAACACCTCTCTATTTGCTGAAAGTTTTGAAGTTACTCTCGTTTTATCTTCCTATGCCTGTCACTTTGTTCTTTGTGAATTTATTTGCGTATAAGATTCCTATGCATAGGAAGTGGGTTAGACTTAAATATGTTTTGAATTTGCTTCTTGATGCTCTCTTTTACTTCAATTCATATTTCTTATGTGAGCATCCTATCTTAATGGTTATAAAGAAATAACTAATTGGGAGATAACCCAAATTTTTATTCAGTATGTTTTTATTTTGTTGAGTCTTGGAAGTTATTACTTCTGTAATAACCTCTCCTTATCCTTTCTGTGTGGTTTTTGTGCCAAGAATAACCTCTAATGAGAGAGAAGTAAGACTTGGGAAGTTGCTGTCCCGAAACAGATTTTTGTGCTCCACTGTAAAAATTTGTGAAAAATGTCTATACGTCGGATTGAGCTGTAATATTTTGTGCTTCTGCCCTAGGTTATTATCTATCTTTCGTTAGTTTAGCACTTTTCGATTTGAGCAACAGAAGGTCTTTGAAAAAAATTGTTCTTTACCTACTGGTCTGTTTTGAAAGATTTTTGCCATTATTTGTATTTGCCTCTTAATCTCTTTCTCTTTGAATTATCTTTGATCACTTGAACTTTTAAAAAGGAATTGCTACAGTAACTTGTGTTCTAATGGAAGTTTTACTTGTGATGAAACTAAACCATAGGACCAATTATCTTGAATGCACTAATGTTGCTAATGAGGATTGTGTGAAGTTTTATATGAAGGAAAATTTTCAAGTGTAGGGGAAGAATAATGTGTTAAGATGAAGTATGGACAAAAGCTCAAGCTTGGGGATACCACCCGTGTCCCCCATGAAATATGCAAGAAGTACAAGCGTCAAAGCTTGGGGATTCCCAAGGCATCCCCTTCTTCATCAGTAAAATCTCAGGTTTTCTTCCAAAACACTTCATTTTTATTGTTTCATGCACAATTGTGTTGTTCTTGGAGCGTCTTAGTTTTAGCTTTTAGTTCTCTTTTGTTTAGTTTGCTTAAATAAATTTTATGGACCCCTGCATTCATATGCTATTTCAAATAAGTTGATTGGTGATTGGAAAAGAGTAGGAAAGTTCATGCTTATAAAGTGGTACAAAAGGAGTTTTGTTTTGACTGTGGCCTAGACTTTATCATGTCATGTTTGATATTGCTTTGACTTTATGCTTAGTGATTATTGTTGTAGCATGACTTGTTCCAAACAATCGAGATTGCATAATGTGCCTTGAAAGAATCATGCGTTGTTTTAGCATACAAAAGCATAATATTATGGTATTCTCCTTTGATGCTTTATTTGGGTTGACTTGGCACATGCTTACACCATGTTAAGATTATGAACCAATCACCTTAGCCTCAATGATGATTTAGTTTTTTGACTTGTAATATCACTTTATGCTTTAATTAATAATGTTTTGTCGCTTTGCATGATTATGGCCATTAGCGCTCTCTTAGGTGGTCGCTCCCAGTCTTTTGCTAAGCCTCCACATGTACTAAGTATGACCTCCACTTATGCATCCAACCCCCAAGAAAACCAAGTTGTTCCATAGAGTCCACTATAAATTCCTATGCATGGTGTTACACCATTACAAGTATATTCATGCCTTTATCTACCTTCCAAATTAAACTTGTTATGTGAAAATTAGTGATTAAAGCTCTTACGAACTTGATGGCACACTTTACTTTCTTGCACTTAATAAACTTGAACCATTGCGTCCATATATGTTACGTATATGCTTGCACTTTATAAGTTGATAATTAGCAGAACCATGATGTCATGGGGAACGCTTTCAACATTGCACTTATTATTCAGTTGATATCATGTTCTTTGTTTATGGATCCCGGTGGTGTGAAATAAAAGGGGACCTTGTAAGCTCATGGAGTTTGTATGTGTGTTAGAGGAACGCCTAGGCGGCTAGCCTAATCCATGCCGAATCATGGTGGAAACTTGTAGTATAACCATAGTGAGCATTCTGTGAAGCATCCCCAATAAAAACCTATGCAAATAGCAAATAAAAAGATCACTGAGATGCTCATTGTATGTTGCCTTATCATTTTTATATGGGATCGCTTCTGTATCATGGGGCAAGGGGTACCCCGTTGGCGGTTCTCCATGATACACATGTACTTACAATGACAAGAACTTACTTGTGACTAAAGTTGAGTAGCATGAGGTCTAGGACTCGTAGGCAAGGGGCATGAGATTTTCGACTTATAACTTGCAAGTATATCCTCATATTTGTTCACTTTAACCTTAATCACCTAAAAGATGCTTATGATAGGGGTAATGAGAGCTGAAAGCTAATAAGTACCATAATATTTGGAAGCTCTTTATGAAACTTGAAACCCCTGCTTCTCTCTTATGAAGGGCCTTTCTTTTTACTTTTATGTTGAGTCTCCATCTTCCATCTTTATGCACCAATTGAGTGAGCATAGTGACCATTCTTAGTTTAATGTGCATTGTTCCAAAACTTGTTGATTGATTCATAATTGTGATATTGCTTGTTCCTAAAATTATTTGTATCTAGTCACCCTTATAAACTTTGAAGGTGTCCTATTCATTTATATTTTGCTATACCATGAGGGACAAGCTGAATACCATTCTTATTATGTTTTCTATATGTGAAACAAACAAATGTCTTTTAATGCATTGTTATTCATGAATCTTTTGTTTGTATCTTTTTCATGTTACAACATAGTTTCTATGTCTTATTGGTAGAACTCTGTCTTTTATGTTCATGTTAGAGTACTTTGATCCCAGCCATCAATGCTTTACAAATATGATCGTGCATGTCACCTAAAAAATTATTATTTTTGTCCCTTACCTACTCGAGGACGAGCATGAGTTAAGCTTGGTGATGTTGACACGTCATAAACGTATCTATAATTTTTGATGTTCCATGTTTGTTTTATATCTACTTTCTTATGTTGTGTTCACACTTTGAGGTATTTTTATACATTTTCTGGGACTAACCTATTAACAAGATGCCATAGTGCTAGTTGCCCGTTTTCTTGCTGTTTTTGGTTTCAGAAAATCTAGTAAGGAAATATTCTCGGAATTGGACCGGACAAAAGCCAAAGTCAATATTTTACACGAAGCAACACGGAGTCCGGAGGGTACACGAAGCGGTGCACCAGGGCGGCCACACTTGGTGGTGGCACGGCCTGGAGGGGCGCGCCACCAGGGGGTGTAGGCCCCCTGGTGCTACACCGACCTTGTTCCTTCGCCTATAAAAGCCTCCCATGACGAAAACCCTAAGTACCCGATCAAAATTCCACGAATGAGTCTGTAGACGTTGTCATCTCCATCCCTAGATCGGGAGGGATCTGAAGCTCTTCCCGGCACCCTGCCGGAGGGGAGAGATCACACTGGAGGCCTTCTTCATCACAATGCCTGCCTCCGGTGTGATGCGTGAGTAGTTTATCCTTGGACTACGGGTCCATGTAGTAGCTAGATGGTTGGTTCTCCTCCTTTGTGCTATCATGTTTAGATTTAGTGAACTCTGTTCATGATCAAGATCATCTATTTGTGATATTACATGTTTTGTTTGCGGGGATCCGATGGATATTGAGATGCTATTTCATATTGATTATTTATTCTATCATGTCTATGTTATTTGTGATCTTGCATGCTGATACGTCCATTTTGCATCACTATTCTATATCATAATTTACTATTATTCATTGATATATTTCATATTAAGAGATGATACTTATGTTATTTCATCTATTTTTGCATGGTTGATGACTTTTGGAGCATGGACCGCTGCAGTCAGGATTCTGATGGAAAAGGTGTTGTTTGGAGGCAAAATTCACGAAGATCAGAAAATCCGGGAAAATATATGAAAAATCCTACTTTTCCAGAAGACGAAGGAAGCCAGAAGGGGAAGCGGAGATGGGCCACAAGGGGCCCACACCACCCATATTATCCTCCCGAAACCCTAAGACTCGGGGGGGGGCGAACATAGAAAGATTTCGCCGCCTTTGCGGGGCAGAAAACACTGAGAGAGAAAGATCTCTCCGATAGACAGATTTCTGCCTAGGGAATTCCTTCCCGGAGAGGGGAGATCATCGCCATCAACACCATCATCAAGCTGGACTTCATAGGGATCATCATCATCATCATCATCACCACCATCATCTCCACCCGCACCATCATCATCACCTCCATACCACTGTAACAATTGGGTTGAATCTTGCATAGTTCTTAGGGGAAACTTTCCCGGTGTTGATTACTCTTTGTAGTTGATGCTATGGAGTGAACCATTGAATTATTGTTTATGTTCAGATTTTTATACATCATTATTTCATCTCTGATCATGATCCATATGATGTCTTGTGAGTAGTTTGTTTTGTTCTTGAGGACATGGGAGAAGTCATGTTGCTAGTAGTGGAATTGTGTTGAGAAAGATTCAATAGTTTGATATTTAAGTTGTGGTGTACTTCTTCTAGTGGTGTCATGTGAACGTCGACGACATGACACTTCACCTATATGGGCCTAGGGGAATGCATTGTGTAATTGGCTACTAATCGTTGGGGTTGCCGGAGTGATAGAAACCTGAACCCCTGTTAGGAAACCATTGCACAAGGGACGTCAGGGTCTTAGAGTTTAAAGTTGTGGTTAGGTTTCTACCTTAATTACTTTCTTCTACTCGTAGATGCTTGTAAGGGGTATAATCACAAGTATGTATTAGTCCTAGGAAGTTCAGTACATTAGCACAGGTTCACCCACACAACACTTAGCAAACTAAGAAGATTAATCAACTATATGAAGCGAAAGCACTTGACGGTATTCCCATGTGTCCTCTAGAACGTTTGGTCATCTTAAGTAATACAACCGGCTTGTCCTTTGCTAAAGAAAGGATTGGGCCACTTGCTGCATTTATTCTTATTGTCTTTTATTTACTCGTACTTTATTTACCTGCATTATCAAAAACCCCTAAAAATCTGTTTGCTGAGTATTTATAGAGAATTCCTGCTCCAAGCCACTAGCCAGCACCTTCTGCTCCTTGTTGGGTTTGACATTCTTACTTATCGAAAATACTGCGATACACCCCCTATACTTTTGGGTCATCAAGACTATTTTCTGGCGCCATTGCCGGGGAGTGAAGCGCTATTGGAGAGTGGAACTGGTAAAGGAAACTTCTACTGTGAGTATTGTTTATTTCTCTTAGTTGCTGATACATTGCAAATGTATCTATAATTTTTGATGCTCCATGCTTGGTTTTATCCACTTTCTTGTGTTTTGTCCACACTTTGGAGTACTTTTCATATGATTTCTTGGACTAACCTATTAACAAGAGCCATAGTGTCAGCTGCCTGTTTTCTGCTATTTTTGGTTCCAGGAAAGTCATAAAATGAATATTCTCGGAATTGGACGGGACAAAAGCCAAAGTGCCTATTTTTCTAGAAGACTCACGGAGCCAGAATACGAGACGGAGAAGAGCCAAGGGGTGGCCACACCACCTGGTGGCGCGAGCCAGGCCAGGCCGGGCCAAGGGGTGGTGTGGGCCCCCCAGGCACCCCCTCGGTCTCCCTCTTCACCTATAAGAAGCCTTCTGACCTAAAAACTTTGGGGGGTTCGACGTTTTTCCACGAAAAGTTCCGCTGCACTGCCGCCACCGAAGGGGAGATTCGGGGGACAAAAAGTCTCTGTTCCAGCACCCTGTCGGGACAGGGAAGTGCCCCCGGAGCCATCTCCATCGATCTCCACCATCATCTCCATCGACCATCCATGTTTCCCCCATCTATGAGTGAGTAATCCCTCGCTGTAGGCTATAGGGATGGTAGGGATTGGATGAGATCGTTCATGTAATGGCATCAGATTGTTAGGGCATAGTTCCTAGTACCTTTTATTAGTGCTTTATGACTTTGTTGCGACTTGTTGTGCTTAATGCTTGTCACTAGGGCCCGAGTGCCATGATTTCAGATCTGAACTTATTATTGATTCATTATGATAGTATTGTTCTTGGTCTTATCTGCAAGTTGTATACACACGTTGTTGTCCGGAACCTATGGCCCCGAACTGACAGAAATCGGGATAACCGGAAGGGAAAGGCTTTGATGTGAGGATCACATGTGTTCACGGAGTGTTAATGCTTTGCTCCGGTGCTCTATTAAAAGGAGCACCTTAATTGCCAGTAGTTCCCTAGAGGCCCCGCTGCAAACGGGCTGGCAGGACAAAAGATGTTGTGCAAGTTCTCATTGCGAGCACGTATGACCATATATGGAACACACGCCTAGGATTGTCTAGTACTTGGATGCTTTATCTTATTTATCTGCAATTGCCCTATGTTCTGATTGCTATGTGAATTGTCTTGTCCATGCAACGCCCGTCCATCCATCCCTATGCCTACCGCACTTGAATCCCACTGATTACTGCTTTTGTTACTACTGTCCTTGCTTTACTACTGCTGCTACTTTATTATTCCTACTACAAAACTGTTGCTACTGATAAACTACTATGAGCAAGATTGTTTCCAGGTGCAGCTGAATTGACAACTCAGTTGTTAAGGCTAATAAATATTCTTTGGCTCCCCTTGTGTCGAATCAATAAATTGGGTTTCACTTCCCTCGAAAATACTGCGATACACCCCCTATACTTGTGGGTCATCAAGACTATTTTCTGGCGCCGTTGCTGGGGAGCATAGCTTTGTTTATCAAGTTCACTTGGATTCTCTATTGTTCGCTGCTACTCATCCATCATGGGCAAGTCTCGTGATGGCAAGGTTCCTATTTTACCATCCACTACAAGAAGAGGTACGATTCTGAACACCTCTACTGCTCTTGATTCACCGTCTATTTTGAGTAAGTTCCTTACACCACCACATACACATGCTACACACACTGCTACTACTGCTGAATCTGAAACTTCTGATACTTATGATGCTGCTTCTACTATGCTTGATAAAAGTGGTTCATTAGGTCCTTTCCTAGATGCTACGATTTCTAGAACTATAGCTGGAAATACCGAAACTCCTAATGAAGGCACTGCCACACCTGTTAGCTCACCTGAGTCTAGTAAGAGTTATGATGCTGAAGAAGATTATGTTGAGATGACTGATGATTTTATTGAAGAATGTAGGAACACCCATGATAGGTGCGCTGCTAAGAGTCTCCTTGAGAGGCGTACTATTAGACCCAAATTATCTCTTGATGCTAAATTTGTTGCTTCTCCCATAAACATTATAGATGAAGATTATGATTTCTCTCTCGATCTATCTTACATAGCTATTGTCGAGAAAGAACCTTTTTGTGGGACTAAGAATGTAAGTGCGGTAGCACATATGAATGAACTTTCTACTATGAGTGGCTTGTTTTCTGATGATATTAAGATTTTTCCTTTTTCATTGAAAGGAGAAGCTAAAACTTGGTTTAGTTATTTACCTCCTAGATCTATTGATAGCCCTGAGTGCTTGATTAGTACTTTTCTGCAGAAATATTTTCCTCCCAGTGCTAGACATGCTATTTTGCAGGAACTTTTTGATTTTAAACAGGGAGAAAAAGAGGTATTGCCCGAATCTTGGGCAAGGTTTTGTGCTTTGATTCATGCACAGGCTGGAAGTCCTTTACCTAAGAATAAGCTTCTTGATATATTTTATAATGGACTAACCGAGGAATCTAGGACATACCTAGATAGTTGTGCTGATTGTGCTTTCAGGAATAGGACTCCAAAGGAAGCTGAGGAATTAATGGCTAAAATAAGCAAGAATTATGAAGACTGGACTCCTCCTAAACAAGCTATACCTAAAGTAATTGTACATGAACCATCTATTCCCTTTCCTATTCCAACATCAAAGAAGAGGGAAGTTATTGAATTAAATGATGAAGTGATGAAGGAAGCTAAGAAATGTCTTAAGGAGAAGGGAATTAAAGCTGCAGATGTCAAGAATTTACCTCCTATAGAAGAATTATGTAAGCCTATTCCCTACTCATCCACTATTGAGGTACACTCTCTCCAACACTTTGATGAAGGTGATATCCCTTATTTGAAACCTCCTGATCAATTCTTAGAAGAATTTGATATCTTTATCGTTAAGCAAGATAACTTTAATAAAAGGGTGCAAAATCATCTTATGGAAAACACTAGAGCTATTATTGAGTTGAAAGATATTGTGGAAAGAACCTCCAATGATGTTAAAATGATTGTTAAACACTTTCAAATGGTTCAAACTCAAATAGATCAACTCATTAAAGTGCAAAATGACTTGCTAGTTAATGCTGCTAAAGAAACATGCTTATGAAATTAGAACTAGAAGTGGTGCTGCTACCCAGGATCCTCTATATCCTAAGGGGCATCCCAAAAGAATTGAGCAGGATTCTCAACAAGCTGAAAATAGTGGTTCTACTCGTAAGAAAAGGAAAAAAGAAACATAAAACTGTTGTAGAACCCTCTGAACCTACTATAGATCCTAATAGTATATCTATCTCTGATGCTGAATCTGAAAGTGGTAATGAAGAAAATGAAGTGCCTAATGAAGAAAATTTGAAGAAGAACCTGAAAACCACACTAAGACTACTAAATACACTAAAGAAGATTTTATTGCTAAGAAACATGGTAGTGAAAGAGAACCTTGGGTCCAAAAACCTATGCCTTTCCCTGATAAGAAACACAAGTCAAAGGAAGATGAACACTATAATAAGTTTTGTGAGTGGATGAAGCCTTTATTCTTGCAAATTCCTTTGACTGATGCTATTAAATTGCCTCCTTACTCAAAGTATATGAAGGATATTGTCTCGAATAAAAGGAAGATCCCTAATGAAGAAATCTCTACTTTGCTTGCTAATTATTCTTTCAATGGTAAGGTTCCTAAGAAACTTGGAGACCCAGGGATTCCAACTATCCCTTTCTCTATTAAGAACAGTTATGTTAGAACTGCTTTGTGTGATTTGGGAGCTAGAGTTAGTGTTATGCCTTTCTCTCTCTATAAGAGGCTTCAACTTGAAAAATTGATACCAACTGATATATCTTTGCAAATGGCTGATAAATCTACCACTATTCCTGTGGGTATATGTGAGGATGTACATGTTCAGGTGGCTCATAATTGCTTGATATTAACTGATTTTGTTGTGCTTGAAATGCCTGAAGATGATAATATGTCTATTATTCTTGGGAGACCTTTTCTTAATACTGCAGGAGCTATTATTAATTATAATCAAGGAAAGGTGACTTTCAATGTTAATGACAAGGAGCATACTGTCTATTTTCCCAAGAAGATTGAAAGGACTTATGGTTTGAATTCAATTGAACATGTTGAAGGCATTCAAGTTGGAGAAATATATTGCCCCATACGAAGAGAAAAATTTGAAACTATTATGATTGGGACCATTGCTATCAAGGTTGAGGTAACATAATCATTAGAGGGATACAAAGTTTTCTCTCATATGGAATTGTTTGGTAACAAGACCTGACCAACCTTGTTAACAAAAGGATTTCATTGAACAAAACAATGATTTTACCATGATTCTCTCCGCTTACTTCTATTCTATCCATTTTAGTTTTTGCTTTTGCCTAACTTAAAGGCGTTAAAGAAAAGTACTTGTTGGGAGATAACCCAAGAGTTTTAGTTGAGTCTTGGAAGTTATTACCTCTGTAATAACCTCTCCTTTTCCTTTTTATTTGCTTTTTGTGCCATGAGTAACCTCTAATGAGAGAGAAGTATGATTGGGAAAGTTGTTGTCCCGAAACAGATTTCTGTGCTTCACCGAAAAAATTCCTGAGAGAGATCTATACGTCGGATTGATCTGTCATGTTTTGTGCTTCTGACCCAGGTTGTTATCTAACTTTAGTTAGTTCAACACTTTTTTATTTGAGCAACAGAAGGTCTTAGAAAAAATTCGTCTTTACCTGCTGGTCTGTTTTGACAGATTTCTGCCATTTTCTGCATTTACTTCTTGTTAGTTCCTTCTTGAGTTATTTTGGGGAAGTGAGCTTTTTGAGGGAAGTGCTACAGTAGCTAGTGTTCTAATGGAAGTTTATTTGGTGTTAGAACTGAACCTTGAGACTTATTTATCTTAAGTGCACTAATGTTGCTAATGAGATTGTGTGAAGTTTTGTATGAAGGAAAAATTTTAGGTGTATGGAAGGAATGAGTAATGAGATGAAGGATGGACTAAAGCTCAAGCTTGGGGATGCCACGCGTGTCACCCCAAGAAATATCCAAGAAGTATAAGCGTCAAAGCTTGGGGATGCCAAGGCATCCCCTTCTTCATCAATAAAAATCCCAGGTTTCTTCTGAACGCTTCATTTTTATTGTTTCATGCACAATTGTGTTGTTCTTGGAGCGTCTTCTTTTTCATTTTTGTTTTGTTTTTTTAGTTTGCTTGGTTTGCTTAATTTTCTGAATAAGTTGGTTGGACCCCCTCTTTCATGCATTGGTGTTCAAATAGTTTGGTCTGGGTTGGTTTGGAAAAGAGTAGGAAAGCTCATGCTTAAGTGGTAAAGAGAGCTTGTTTTTGACTGTGGCCTATGCTTTGTCATGCCATGCCTGATATTGTTTTGGCTATATGCTTAGTATTCTTTGCTGTAGCATGACTTGTTATAAACAATTGAGATTGTTTAATGTGCCTTGGATGAATCATGCGTTGTTTTAGCATATTAAAGCATAGTATTGTGGTATTCTCCTTTGATGCTTTATTTTGGTTGATTTGGCACATGCTCACACCATGTTATGACTATCTCAAGTCACCTTAAGCCTTTATGATCCTTTAGTTTTCAACATGTAGTATCACTTTATGCTTTGATCAATGATGTTTTGTCGCTCTGCATGATTATGGCCATTATTGCTCTCTCGTTTGTCGCTCCCTTACTATTGCGAGCCTTCACTTACACTGAGTGTTTTACTCATGTTTCCAACTCCCTTAAACCAAATATTGCCGAAGTGTCCACCATACCTACCTATTAGCATCATTTTCTACTCCCGTGCATATTGAATATGCCTTGTTTTCTTCCGAATAAAATGTTTGCTTGTTATGGGAAAATTAGTTAGTAAAGCTCTCACGAACTTGATGGCACACTTTATTTCCTGCACTTAATAAACCTAAACCATTGTGAACTCTCCATGAAAGTTATATGCTTGCTAATTATAGACTGGGGATTAGCAGAACCGTGTTGTCACGGGGAACGCTTTCAACACTTGTAAATATATACCCAGTTGATACCTTGCTCTTTTGGTTGCGGATGTCGTCGGTGTGAAATAAAAGGGGAGCTTGTAAGTCCATGGAGTTATGTATGTGTGTTAGAGAAACACCTGGGCCACTGGTCTAATCCATGCTGACATGGTGGAAACCTGCAGCGTAACCATAATGATATCTATGAAGCATTCTTCTTATAAAAAAAGTGAGATAGCTATTGAGAAAAAGAAAAAAAAGAGTTTTACGAAAAGAGGAAAGAGAGAAAAAAGCACCATTTTCCCATGGTAAATAAGAAGATTGTTGAGATACTCATTGTCTGCTTGCCTTGTCATTTTGATATGGGGATTCTTCTGTATCATCAGGCAAGGGGTACCCCGTTGGCGGTTCTCAATGATACGCACATACTTACGATGACAAGAACTTACCGGTAATTAAAGTTGAGTAGCATGAGGAGCGGCCCTCGTACTCAAGGGACTTGGGATTTCCAGTTTATAGTCTGTCAAGCATATAACTCAGATTGGACCTCACTTTCACCTTAACCACATTAAAGATGCTTATGATAGGGGCAATGAGAGCTCAAAGCTAATGAGTACCACACTTTCAGCATTTGGAAGCCTTTCAAACTATTCAAAACCTTTTCATTTCCTTGTTGAGTCTCCACACATTCTATGAGCACTTTCTTGAGAGCATAGTGGCCATTCTTAGTTCTATGTGCATTGTCCCAAGACTTGTTGATGGATGCATACCTTGATATTGCTTGCTTTAAACTATTTGTAGCTAGTCACTCTTGTGAACCTTGAAGGTGTCCTATGCATTTATATTTGCTACTCTATTGAGGGACAAGTGAGTGCCACTATGCTATGTTTTCTTTATGTGAAACAAACAAACGTTTTGCAAAGCATTGTTATTCATGAATCTTTTGTTTGTGCCTTTTCATGTTGCATCATAGTTTCTTCGTCTTATTGCTAGAACTTTGTCTTTCATTTGTGATTGAAGTACTTTGATCACAGCTTTGAATGTTTACAAATGCTTTGATCAAGCTTATGATGGTGCATGTCACCTCAAAAATTATTCTTTCTTTTTATCACTTACCTACTCGAGGACGAGCAGGAGTTAAGCTTGGGGATGTTGATACATTGCAAATGTATCTATAATTTTTGATGCTCCATGCTTGGTTTTATCCACTTTCTTGTGTTTTGTCCACACTTTGGAGTACTTTCATATGATTTCTTGGACTAACCTATTAACAAGAGCCACAGTGCCAGCTACCTGTTTTCTGCTGTTTTTGGTTCCAGGAAAGTCAGAAAATGAATATTCTCGGAATTGGACGGGACAAAAGCCAAAGTGCCTATTTTCCAGAAGACTCACGGAGCCAGAATACGAGACGGAGAAGAGCCAGGGGTGGCCACACCACCTTGTGGAGCGGGCCAGGCCAGGCCGCGCCAGGGGGTGGTGTGGGCCCCCCAGGCACCCCCTCGGTCTCCCTCTTCGCCTATAAGAAGCCTTCTGACCTCAAAACTTCGGGGGGTTCGACGTTTTTCCACGAAAAGTTCCCCTGCGCCGCCGCCACTGAAGGGGAGATTCGGGGGACAGAAAGTCTCTGTTCCGGCACCCTGCCGGGACGAGGAAGTGCCCCCGGAGCCATCTCCATCGATCTCCACCATCATCTCCATCGACCATCCATGTCTCCCCCATCTATGAGTGAGCAATCCCCCGCTGTAGGCTATGGGGATGGTAGGGATTGGATGAGATCGTTCATGTAATGGCATCAGATTGTTAGGGCATGGTGCCTAGTATCTTTTATTAGTGCTTTATGACTTTGTTGCAACTTGTTGTGCTTAATGCTTGTCACTAGGGCCCGAGTGCCATGATTTAAGATCTGAACATGTTATTGATTCATTATGATAGTGTTGTTGTCCGGAACCTATGGCCCCGAAGTGACAGAAATCGGGATAACCCGGAAGGGAAAGGCTTTGATGTGAGGATCACATGTGTTCATGGAGTGTTAATGCTTTGCTCCGGTGCTCTATTAAAAGGAGCACCTTAATTGCCAGTGGTTCCCAAGAGGCCCCGCTGCAAACGGGCTGGCAGGACAAAAGATGTTGTGCAAGTTCTCATTGCGAGCACGTATGACTATACATGGAACAGATGCCTAGGATTGTCTAGTACTTTGATGCTTTATCTTATTTATCTGCAATTGCCCTATGTTCTGATTGCTATGTGCATTGTCTTTTCCATGCAACGCCCGTCCATCCATCCCTATGCCTACCGCACTCGAATCCCACTGTTTACTGCTTTTGTTACTACTATCCTTGCTTTACTACTGCGGCTACTTTACTATTCCTACTACAAAACTGTTGCTACTGATAAACTGCTGTGAGCAAGATTGTTTCCAGGTGCAGCTGAATTGACAACTCAGTTGTTAAGGCTGATAAATATTCTTTGGCTCCCCTTGTGTTGAATCAATAAATTGGGTTTCATTTCCCTCAAAAATACTGCGATACACCCCCTATACTTGTGGGTCATCAGTTGCTTTATTTTCATTATGGATAATTCACTGAGTTTCTTATTTCGTAATGCTACTACCACTGCTAAGGTAGTAGATGAACCACCACCTGATGAGAATGATACTTTTAAAATACCTACAAGAATTATTGATCGTGTTATGGATAACTATTATTTTGGGGATGGAACTGTCCATGTCGGTGATCATTTGCTCTTTATACACGAATTATGCGGGTTGTTGAAGTGTGCAGGTATTACTACATACCAGGTCAAGAAGAAGTTATTCTCATTATCACTGAAAGGAAGAGCTGAAGAATGGTATAAGCTGTTGAAGAATGGTCAAGCTCTTGAATGGGAGGAAATAGTACCTCTCTTTTATTCAAAGTTTTATCCTCCTAGTGAGATTCATAAAGATCGGAATCAAATATACAACTTTTGGCCTCTTGATGGAGAAAGTACAGCTCAAGCTT